>OX438533.1:16044314-18444314 GCA_949316355.1 Bruchidius siliquastri | reverse complement strand
CGATTACTCGGAGCTCGTATCTTGTATCTTGTAACTCGTAACTCATTACCCCTAACTCGGAACTCGTATCTTGTATCTATTAGCTCTTAACTAGTTACTGATTACCTGAAACTCGTATCTTGCATCTCGTGACGCGTAACTCAGAACTTGGAACTCGTAAGGCGTTACCGATAACTCGGAATTGTATCTTGTATCTCTTACCTTGTAACCCATAACTCGTAACTCGTAACTCGTTACCCATTACTCGAAACTCGTATCTTCTATCTCGGATCTCGCAAATCATTGCCGATAACCTGGAACTGGTATCCTAGATATTGAAGATCGTAACTCGTTACCAATAAGTGGGAACTCGTATCTTATATCTCGTGACGCGTAACTCAGGACTCGGAACTCGTAACGCGTAACCGATTACTCGGAGCTCGTATATTGTAAATCGTAACTCGTTACCCATAACTCGGAACTCGTAACTGGAAACTGGTATCTCGTAAATCGCAGCTTATAACCCGCTACTCATAACCCGGTACTCGTATCTTGTGTATCATAGCTTGTAACCCATTACCAATAACAAGGAACTCGTATCTTGCCTCTCGTTGCTCGTAAGTCGTTACCAATAAGTGTTAACTCGCAACTTGTATCTCGTGACGCGTAACTCAGAACTTGGAACTCGTAACGCGTTACCGATAACTTGGAGCTTTTATCTTGTAAATCGTAACTCGTTACCCATAACTCGGAACTCGTATCTTGTATCTAGTAGCTCGTAACTCATTATTGATTACCTGGAACTTGTATCTTGTGTCTCGTAGCTCGTAACTCATTATTGATTACCTGGAACTCGTATCTTGTGTCTCGTAGCTCGTAACTCGATACAATAAGGGGGAGCTCGCATCTTGTATCTCGTAACTCGTAACTAGTACCTCGTGGGTCGTAAGTCGTAATTCGTAACTTGTAACTCGTATATTGTAACTCGCAACTCGAATCTCGTATATCGCAGCTTATAACTCGCTACTCATAATCCGGAGCTCGTATCCTGTGTATCGTAGCTTGTAACCCATTACCAATAACAAGGAACTCGCATCTTGCCTCTCGTAGCTCGTAAATCGTTACCGATAGGTGGGAACTCGCAAATTGTATCTCGTGACGCGTAACTAAGAACATGGAACGCGTAACGTGTTACCGATAACTCGGAGCTGGTATCTTGTATGTCACACCTTGTAATTCGTAACTCGTAGCTTGTAACTCGTTACCCATTACTCGGAACTCGTATCTTCCATCTCAGATCTCGCAAATCATTGCCGATAAGCTGGAACTCGTAACATAGATCGTGAAGGTCGTAACTCGTTACCAATAAGTGGGAATTCGCATCTTGTATCTCGTGAAGTGTAACTCAGAACTCGGAACCAGTAACGCGTTACCGATAACTCGGAACTCGTATCTTGCATCTCGTAGCTCGTAAATCGTTACCGACAAATGGGAACTCGCATCTTGTATCTCGTGACGCGTAACTCGGGAATCGGAATTCGAAAGTGTTACCGATAACTCGGAGCTCGTATCTTGTATCACTTACCTTGTAATTCGTAACTCGTAACCCGTAACTCGTTGCCCATAACTCGGAACTTGAATCCTGATCTCGGATCTTGTAAATCAATGACGATAATCTCGAATTCGTATGCTAGATCTAGTAGTTCGTAACTTGTTACATTTGTTACCTATAGGTGGAACCTCGCATCTTTTATCTCATGACGCGAAACTCAGAACTCGGAACTCGGAACTCGTAACGGGTAACCGATAACTCGGAGCTCGTATCTTGTAACTGGTAACTCGTTACCCATAACTCAGAACTCGTATCTTATATATCGTAACTTGTAATCCATAACCGATAACCTAAAACTCGTGTCTTGCATCTCGTAGCTCGTAAATCGTTACCGATAAATGGGAACTCGCAACTTGTACTTCGTGACGCGGTAACTCGTTACGATAAGTGGGAACTGGCACCTTGTATCTCGTAACTAGTACCTCGTAGGTCGTAAGTCGTAATTCGTAACTCGTAACTCGTATATCGCAGCTTATAACTCGCTACTCATAACCCGGAACTCGTATCTTGTGTATTGTAGCTTGTACCCCTTTACCAATTACAACGAACTCGTATCTTGCCTCTCGTAGCTCGTAAATCGTTACCAATAAGTGGGAACTCGCAACTTGTATCTCGTGACGCGTAACTCAGAACTTGGAACTCGTAACGCGTTACCGATAACTCGGAGCTTGTATCTTGTATCTCTTACCTTGTACCTCGTAACTCGTAACTCGTTACCCATTACTCGAAACTCGTATCTTCTATCTCGGATCTCGCAAATCATTGCCGATAACCTGGAACTGGTATCCTAGATCTTGAAGATCGTAACTCGTTACGATAAGTGGGAACTCGCATCTTGTATCTCGTAACTCGTAACTAGTACCTCGTAGATCGTAGGTCGTAATTCGTAATTCGAAACTCGTATATCGTAATTCGAAACTCGAAACTCGTAACTGGAAACTAGTATCTCGTAAATCGCAGCTTATAACCCGCTACTCATAACCCGGTACTCGTATCTTGTGTATCATAGCTTGTAACCCATTACCAATAACAAGGAACTCGTATCTTGCCTCTCGTAGCTCGTAACTCGTTACCCATAAGTGGGAACTCGCAACTTGTATCTCGTGACGCGTAACTCAGAACTTGGAACTCGTAACGCGTTACCGATAACTTGGAGCTTGTATCTTGTATCTCTTACCTTGTAACTCGTAACTCGTAAATCGCAGCTTATAACTTGCTACTCATAACCCGGTACTCGTATCTTGTGTATCTTAGCTTGTAATTCATTACGAATAACAAGGAACTCGTATCTTGCCTCTTGTAGCTCGTAAATCGTTACCGATAAGTGGGAACTCGCAACTTGTATCTCGTGACGCGTAACTCAGAACTTGGAACTCGTTACGCCTTACCGATAACTCGGAGTTCGTATCTTGTATCACTTACCTTGTAACTGGTAACCCGTAACTCGTTGCCCATAACTCGGAACTTGAATCTTGATCTCGGATCTTGTAAATTAATGACGATAACCTCGAACTCGTATCGTAGATCTAGTAGTTCGTAACTCGTTATCGATTGGTGGAAACTCGCATCTTGTATCACATGAAGCGAAACTCAGAACTCGGGACTCGTAACGCGTAACCGATGACTCGGAGCTCGTATCTTGTACCTCGTAACTCGTTACCCATGACTCGTAACTTGTATTTAGTTGCTCGTAACTCATTACTGATTACCTGGAACTCGTATCTTGTGTCTCGTAGCTCGTAACTCGTTACGATAAGTGGGAACTCGCATCTAGTATCTCTTAACTCGTAACTAGTACCTCGTATATCGTAAGTCGTAATTCGTAACTCATAACTCGTAAATCGCAGCTTATAACTCGCTACTCATAACTCGGAACTCATAACTTGTGTATCGTAGTTTGTAATTCATTACCAATAACAAGGAACTCGGATCTTGCTTCTCGTAGCTCGTAAATCGTTACCGATAAGTGGGAACTCGCATCTTGTATCTCGTAACTTGTAACTAATGCCTGGTAGATCGTAACTCGAAACTCGTAACTCGTATCTCGTAAATCGCAGCTTATAACTCGCTATTCATTACACGGAAATCGTATCTTGTCTATCGTAGGTTGTAACCCATTACCAATAACAAGGAACTTGTATCTTGCCTCTCGTAGCTCGTAAATCGTTACCAATAAGTGGGAACTCGCAACTTGTATCTTGTGACGCGTAACTCAGAACTAGGAACTCGTAACGCGTTACCGATAACTCGGAATTGTATCTTGTATCTCTTACCTTGTAACCCGTAATTCGTAACTCGTAGCGCGTTACCCATTACTCGGAACTCGTATCTTCGATTTAGGATCTCGCAAATCATTGCCGATAGCCTGGAACTCGTATCCTAGATCTCGAAGATCGTAACTCGTTACCAATAAGTGGAAACTCGCATTTATTATCTCATGACGCGAATCTCAGAACTCGGAACTCGTAACGCGTAACCGATTACTCGGAGCTTGTATCTTGTATCTTGTAACTCGTAACTCATTACCCATAACTCGGAACTCGTATCTTGTATCTATTAGCTCTTAACTAATTACTGATTACCTGAAACTCGTATCTTGCATCTCGTGACGCGTAACTCAGAACTTGGAACTCGTAAGGCGTTACCGATAACTCGGAATTGTATCTTGTATCTCTTACCTTGTAACCCATAGCTCGTAACTCGTAGCGCGTTACCCATTACTCGGAACTCGTATCTTCTATTTAGGATCTCGCAAATCATTGCCGATAACCTGGAACTCGTATCCTAGATCTCGAAGATCGTAACCCGTTACCAATAAGTGGAAACTCGCATTTTGTATCTCATGACGCGAATCTCAGAACTGGGGACTCGTAACGCGTAACCGTTGACTCGGAGCTCGTATCTTGTACCTCGTAACTCGTTACCCATAACTCGTAACTTGTATTTAGTAGCTCGTAACTCATTACTGATTACTCGGAACTCGTATCTTGAGTCTCGTAGCTCGTAACTCGTTACGATAAGTGGGAACTCGCATCTAGTATCTCGTGACTCGTAACTAGTACCTCGTATATCGTAACTCGTAACTCATTACCCATAACTCGGAACTCGTATCTTGTATCTATTAGCTCTTAACTAATTACTGTATACCTGAAACTCGTATCTTGCATCTCGTGACGCGTAACTCAGAACTTGGAACTCGTAAGGCGTTACCGATAGCTCGGAATTGTATCTTGTATCTCTTACCTTGTAACCCATATCTCGTAACTCGTAGCGCGTTACCCATTACTCGGAACTCGTATCTTCTATTTAGGATCTCGCAAATCATTGCCGATAACCTGGAACTCGTATCCTAGATCTCGAAGATCGTAACCCGTTACCAATAAGTGGAAACTCGCATTTTGTATCTCATGACGCGAATCTCAGAACTCGGGACTCGTAACGCGTAACCGTTGACTCGGAACTCGTATCTTGTACCTCGTAACTCGTTACCCATAACTCGTAACTTGTATTTAGTAGCTCGTAACTCATTACTGATTACTCGGAACTCGTATCTTGAGTCTCGTAGCTCGTAACTCGTTACGATAAGTGGGAACTCGCATCTAGTATCTCGTGACTCGTAACTAGTACCTCGTATATCGTAAGTCGTAATTCGTAACTCATAACTCGTCAATCGCAGCTTATAACTCGCTACTCATAACCCGGAACTCATAACTTGTGTATCGTAGTTTGTAATTCATTACCAATAACAAGGAACTCGTATCTTGCTTCTCGAAGCTCGTAAATCGTTACCGATAAGTGGGAACTCGCATCTTGTATCTCGTAACTTGTAACTAATGCCTGGTAGATCGTAACTCGAAACTCGTAACTCGTATCTCGTAAATCGCAGCCTATAACTCGCTATTCATTACACGGAAATCGTATCTTGTCTATCGTAGGTTGTAACCCATTACCTGTAACAAGGAACTTGTATCTTGCCTCTCGTAGCTCTTAAATCGTTACCAATAAGTGGGAACTCGCAACTTGTATCTCGTGACGCGTAACTCAGAACTAGGAACTCGTAACGCGTTACCGATAACTCGGAATTGTATCTTGTATCTCTTACCTTGTAACCCGTAACTCGTAACTCATAGCTCGTTACCCATTACTCGGAACTCGTATCTTCTATTTAGGATCTCGCAAATCATTGCCGATAACCTGAAACTCGTATCGTAGATCTTGAAGGTCGTAACTCGTTACCAATAAGTGGGAACTCACATCTTGTATCTCGTGACGTGTAACTCAGAACTCGGAACTCGTAACTCCTTACCAATAACTCGGAACTCGTACCTTGTATCTAGTAGCTCGTAACTCATTACTGATTACCTGGAACTCGTATCTTGTGTCTGGTAGCTTGTAACCCATTACCAATAACAAGGAACTCGTATCTTGCCTCTCGTAGCTCGTAAATCGTTACCAATAAGTGGGAACTCGCTTCTTGTATATGTTGACGCGTAACTCAGGACTCGGAACTCGAAAGTGTTACCGATAACCCGGAGCTCGTGTCTTGTATCACTTACCTTGTAACTCGTAAGTCGTAACCCGTAACTCGTTGCCCATAACTCGGAACTCGAATCTTGATCTCGGATCTTGTAAATCAATGACGATAGCCTCGAACCCGTATCCCAGATCTAGTAGTTCGTAACTCGTTACTGATAGGTGGAAACTCGCATCTTGTATCTCATGACGCGTAACTCAGAACTCGAAGCTCGTAACGCGTAACAGATAACTCGGAGCTCGTATCTTGTAATTCCTAACTCGTTACCCATAACTCGGAACTCATATCTTATATATCGTAACCTGTAATCCATTACCGATAACCTGGAACTCGTATCTTGCCTTTCGTAGCTCGTAAATCGTTACCAATAAGTGGGAACTCGCAACTTGTATCTCGTGACGCGTAACTCAGAACTTGGAACTCGTAACGCGTTACCGATAACTCGGAGATTGTATCTTGTATCTGTTACCTTGTACCTCGTAACTCGTAACTCGTTACCCATTACTCGAAACTCGTAGCTTCTATCTCGGATCTCGCAAATCTTTCCGATAACCTGGAACTGATATCCTAGATCTTGAAGATCGTAACTCGTTACCAATAAGTGGGAACTCGTATCTTATATCTCGTGACGCGTAACTCAGGACTCGGAACTCGTAACGCGTAACCGATAACTCGGAGCTCGTATATTGTAAATCGTAACTCGTTACCCATAACTCGGAACTCGTATCTTGTATCTAGTAGCTCGTAACTCATTACTGATTAACTGGACCTCGTATCTTGTGTCTCGTAGCTCGTAACTCGTTACGATAAGTGGGAACTCGCATCTTGTATCTCGTATCTAGTAACTAGTACCTCGTAGGTCATAAGTCGTAATTCGTAGCTGGTAACTCGTATATCGTAACACGCAACTCGTAACTCGAAACTCCTAACTCGTAAATCGCAGCTTATAACTCGCTATTCATAACACGGAAATCGTATCTTGTCTATCGTAGATTGTAACCCATTACCAATAACAAGGAACTCGTATTTTGCCTCTCGTAGCTCGCAAATCGTTACCAATAAGTGGGAACTCGCAACTTGTATCTCGTGACACGTAACTCAGAACTAGGAACTCGTAACGCGTTACCGATAGCTCGGAGCTTGTATCTTGTATCTCTTACCTTGTAGATCGTAACTCGTAACTCGTAGCTCGTTACCCATTACTCGGAACTCGTATCTTCTATCTCGGATCTCGCAAATCATTGCCGATAACCTGGAACTCGTATCCTATATCTTGAAGATCGTAACTCGTTACCAATAAGTGGGAACTCGCATCTTGTATCTCGTGACGCGTAACTCAGAACTAGGAACTCGTAACGCGTTACCGATAGCTCGGAGCTTGTATCTTGTATCTCTTACCTTGTAGATCGTAACTCGTAACTCGTAGCTCGTTACCCATTACTCGGAACTCGTATCTTCTATTTCGGATCTCGCTAATCATTGCCGTTAACCTGGAACTCGTATCCTAGATCTTGAAGATCGTAACTCGTTACCGATAAGTGGGCACTCGCATCTTGTATCTCGTGACGTGTAATTCAGAACTCGGAACTAGTAACGCGTTACCGATAACTCGGAGCTCGTATATTATGTATCGTTATTTATAATCCATTACCGATAACCTGGAACTCGTATCTTGCTTCTCGTAGCTCGTAAATCGTTACTGATAAGTGGGAACGCGCATCTTGTATCTCGTAACTTGTAACAAATGCCTGGTAGATCGTAACTTGAAACTCGTAACTCGTATCTCGTAAATCGCAAGCTTATAACTCGCTATTCATAACACGGAAATCGTATCTTGTCTATCGTAGATTGTAACCCATTACCAATAACAAGGAACTCGTATCTTGCCTCTCGTTGCTCGTAAGTCGTTACCAATAAGTGGGAACTCGCAACTTGTATCTCGTGACGCGTAACTCAGGACTTGGAACTCGTAACGCGTTACCGATAACTCGGAGCTTGTATCTTGTATCTCTTACCTTGTAACTCGTAACTCGTAAATCGCAGCTTATAACTCGCTACTCATAATCCGGAACTCGTATCTTGTGTATCGTAGCTTGTAACCCATTACCAATAACAAGGAACTCGTATGTTGCCTCTTGTGGCTCGAAAATCGTTACCGATAAGTGGGAACTCGCATCTTGTATCTCGTGACGCGTAGCTCAGAACTAGGAACTCGTAACACGTTGCCGATAACTCGGAGCTTGTATCTTGTATCTCTTACCTTGTAACTCGTAACTCGTAACTCGTAGCTCGTTACCCATTACTCGGAACTCGTATCTTCTATTTCGGATCTCGCAAATCATTACCGATAACCTGGAACTCGTATCCTAGATCTTGAAGATCGTAACTCGTTACCAATAAGTGGGAATTCGCATCTCGTATCTCGTGAAGTGTAACTCAGAACTCGGAACCAGTAACGCGTTACCGATTACTCGGAGCTCGTATATTGTATCTCGATACTCGTTACCCATAACTCGGAACTGGTATCTTAGATATCGTAACTTGTAATCCATTACCGATAACCTGGAACTCGTATCTTGCATCTCGTAGCTCGTAAATCGTTACCGACAAATGGGAACTCGCATCTTGTATCTCGTGACGCTTAACTCGGGAATCGGAATTCGAAAGTGTTACCGATAACTCGGAGCTCGTATCTTGTATCACTTACCTTGTAATTCGTAACTCGTAACCCGTAACTCGTTGCCCATAACTCGGAACTCGAATCCTGATCTCGGATCTTGTAAATGAATGACGATAACCTCGAACTCGTATTCTAGATATAATAGTTTGTAACTCATTACCGATAGGTGGCAACTCGCATCTTGTATCTCATGACGCGTAACTCAGAATTCAGAACTCGTAACGCGTAACAGATAACTCGGAGCTCGTATCTTGTAACTCGGAACTTGAATCCTGATCTCGGATCTTGTAAATCAATGACGATAATCTCGAATTCGTATGCTAGATCTAGTAGTTCGTAACTTGTTACATTTGTTACCTATAGGTGGAACCTCGCATCTTTTATCTCATGACGCGAAACTCAGAACTCGGAACTCGGAACTCGTAACGGGTAACCGATAACTCGGAGCTCGTATCTTGTAACTGGTAACTCGTTACCCATAACTCAGAACTCGTATCTTATATATCGTAACTTGTAATCCATAACCGATAACCTAAAACTCGTGTCTTGC
This sequence comes from Bruchidius siliquastri, assembly GCA_949316355.1. Taxonomy (NCBI): domain Eukaryota; kingdom Metazoa; phylum Arthropoda; class Insecta; order Coleoptera; family Chrysomelidae; genus Bruchidius; species Bruchidius siliquastri. The sequence continues at coordinate 18,434,959 of OX438533.1, read as the reverse complement.
ATCTCGTAGCTCGTAAATCGTTACCGATAAATGGGAACTCGCAACTTGTACTTCGTGACGCGGTAACTCGTTACGATAAGTGGGAACTGGCACCTTGTATCTCGTAACTAGTACCTCGTAGGTCGTAAGTCGTAATTCGTAACTCGTAACTCGTATATCGCAGCTTATAACTCGCTACTCATAACCCGGAACTCGTATCTTGTGTATTGTAGCTTGTACCCCTTTACCAATTACAACGAACTCGTATCTTGCCTCTCGTAGCTCGTAAATCGTTACCAATAAGTGGGAACTCGCAACTTGTATCTCGTGACGCGTAACTCAGAACTTGGAACTCGTAACGCGTTACCGATAACTCGGAGCTTGTATCTTGTATCTCTTACCTTGTACCTCGTAACTCGTAACTCGTTACCCATTACTCGAAACTTGTATCTTCTATCTCGGATCTCGCAAATCATTGCCGATAACCTGGAACTGGTATCCTAGATCTTGAAGATCGTAACTCGTTACCAATAAGTGGGAACTCGTATCTTATATCTCGTGACGCGTAACTCAGGACTCGGAACACGTAAAGCGTAACCGATAACTCGGAGCTCGTATATTGTAAATCGTAACTCGTTACCCATAACTCGGAACTCGTATCTTGTATCTAGTAGCTCGTAACTCATTACTGATTAACTGGAACTCGTATCTTGTGTCTCGTAGCTCGTAACTCGTTACGATAAGTGGGAACTCGCATCTTGTATCTCGTAACTCGTAACTAGTACCTCGTAGATCGTAGGTCGTAATTCGTAATTCGAAACTCGTATATCGTAATTCGCAACTCGAAACTCGTAACTGGAAACTAGTATCTCGTAAATCGCAGCTTATAACCCGCTACTCATAACCCGGTACTCGTATCTTGTGTATCATAGCTTGTAACCCATTACCAATAACAAGGAACTCGTATCTTGCCTCTCGTAGCTCGTAAATCGTTACCCATAAGTGGGAACTCGCAACTTGTATCTCGTGACGCGTAACTCAGAACTTGGAACTCGTAACGCGTTACCGATAACTTGGAGCTTGTATCTTGTATCTCTTACCTTGTAACTCGTAACTCGTAAATCGCAGCTTATAACTTGCTACTCATAACCCGGTACTCGTATCTTGTGTATCTTAGCTTGTAATTCATTACCAATAACAAGGAACTCGTATCTTGCCTCTTGTAGCTCGTAAATCGTTACCGATAAGTGGGAACTCGCAACTTGTATCTCGTGACGCGTAACTCAGAACTTGGAACTCGTTACGCGTTACCGATAACTCGGAGTTCGTATCTTGTATCACTTACCTTGTAACTGGTAACCCGTAACTCGTTGCCCATAACTCGGAACTTGAATCTTGATCTCGGATCTTGTAAATTAATGACGATAACCTCGAACTCGTATCGTAGATCTAGTAGTTCGTAACTCGTTATCGATTGGTGGAAACTCGCATCTTGTATCACATGAAGCGAAACTCAGAACTCGGGACTCGTAACGCGTAACCGATGACTCGGAGCTCGTATCTTGTACCTCGTAACTCGTTACCCATAACTCGTAACTTGTATTTAGTTGCTCGTAACTCATTACTGATTACCTGGAACTCGTATCTTGTGTCTCGTAGCTCGTAACTCGTTACGATAAGTGGGAACTCGCATCTAGTATCTCTTAACTCGTAACTAGTACCTCGTATATCGTAAGTCGTAATTCGTAACTCATAACTCGTAAATCGCAGCTTATAACTCGCTACTCATAACCCGGAACTCATAACTTGTGTATCGTAGTTTGTAATTCATTACCAATAACAAGGAACTCGGATCTTGCTTCTCGTAGCTCGTAAATCGTTACCGATAAGTGGGAACTCGCAACTTGTATCTTGTGACGCGTAACTCAGAACTAGGAACTCGTAACGCGTTACCGATAACTCGGAATTGTATCTTGTATCTCTTACCTTGTAACCCGTAATTCGTAACTCGTAGCGCGTTACCCATTACTCGGACCCGTATCTTCGATTTAAGATCTCGCAAATCATTGCCGATAGCCTGGAACTCGTATCCTAGATCTCGAAGATCGTAACTCGTTACCAATAAGTGGAAACTCGCATTTTGTATCTCATGACGCGAATCTCAGAACTCGGAACTCGTAACGCGTAACCGATTACTCGGAGCTTGTATCTTGTATCTTGTAACTCGTAACTCATTACCCATAACTCGGAACTCGTATCTTGTATCTATTAGCTCTAAACTAATTACTGATTACCTGAAACTCGTATCTTGCATCTCGTGACGCGTAACTCAGAACTTGGAACTCGTAAGGCGTTACCGATAACTCGGAATTGTATCTTGTATCTCTTACCTTGTAACCCATAGCTCGTAACTCGTAGCGCGTTACCCATTACTCGGAACTCGTATCTTCTATTTAGGATCTCGCAAATCATTGCCGATAACCTGGAACTCGTATCCTAGATCTCGAAGATCGTAACCCGTTACCAATAAGTGGAAACTCGCATTTTGTATCTCATGACGCGAATCTCAGAACTCGGGACTCGTAACGCGTAACCGTTGACTCGGAGCTCGTATCTTGTACCTCGTAACTCGTTACCCATAACTCGTAACTTGTATTTAGTAGCTCGTAACTCATTACTGATTACTCGGAACTCGTATCTTGAGTCTCGTAGCTCGTAACTCGTTACGATAAGTGGGAACTCGCATCTAGTATCTCGTGACTCGTAACTAGTACCTCGTATATCGTAAGTCGTAATTCGTAACTCATAACTCGTCAATCGCAGCTTATAACTCGCTACTCATAACCCGGAACTCATAACTTGTGTATCGTAGTTTGTAATTCATTACCAATAACAAGGAACTCGTATCTTGCTTCTCGAAGCTCGTAAATCGTTACCGATAAGTGGGAACTCGCATCTTGTATCTCGTAACTTGTAACTAATGCCTGGTAGATTGTAACTCGAAACTCGTAACTCGTATCTCATAAATCGCAGCTTATAACTCGCTATTCATTACACGGAAATCGTATCTTGTCTATCGTAGGTTGTAACCCATTACCTGTAACAAGGAACTTGTATCTTGCCTCTCGTAGCTGTTAAATCGTTACCAATAAGTGGGAACTCGCAACTTGTATCTCGTGACGCGTAACTCAGAACTAGGAACTCGTAACGCGTTACCGATAACTCGGAATTGTATCTTGTATCTCTTACCTTGTAACCCGTAACTCGTAACTCATAGCTCGTTACCCATTACTCGGAACTCGTATCTTCTATTTAGGATCTCGCAAATCATTGCCGATAACCTGAAACTCGTATCGTAGATCTTGAAGGTCGTAACTCGTTACCAATAAGTGGGAACTCACATCTTGTATCTCGTGACGTGTAACTCAGAACTCGGAACTCGTAACTCCTTACCAATAACTCGGAACTCGTACCTTGTATCTAGTAGCTCGTAACTCATTACTGATTACCTGGAACTCGTATCTTGTGTCTGGTAGCTTGTAACCCATTACCAATAACAAGGAACTCGTATCTTGCCTCTCGTAGCTCGTAAATCGTTACCAATAAGTGGGAACTCGCTTCTTGTATCTCGTGACGCGTAACTCAGGACTCGGAACTCGAAAGTGTTACCGATAACCCGGAGCTCGTGTCTTGTATCACTTACCTTGTAACTCGTAAGTCGTAACCCGTAACTCGTTGCCCATAACTCGGAACTCGAATCTTGATCTCGGATCTTGTAAATCAATGACGATAGCCTCGAACCCGTATCCCAGATCTAGTAGTTCGTAACTCGTTACTGATAGGTGGAAACTCGCATCTTGTATCTCATGACGCGTAACTCAGAACTCGAAGCTCGTAACGCGTAACAGATAACTCGGAGCTCGTATCTTGTAATTCCTAACTCGTTACCCATAACTCGGAACTCATATCTTATATATCGTAACCTGTAATCCATTACCGATAACCTGGAACTCGTATCTTGCCTTTCGTAGCTCGTAAATCGTTACCAATAAGTGGGAACTCGCAACTTGTATCTCGTGACGCGCAACTCAGAACTTGGAACTCGTAACGCGTTACCCATTACTCGAAACTCGTAGCTTCTATCTCGGATCTCGCAAATCATTGCCGATAACCTGGAACTGATATCCTAGATCTTGAAGATCGTAACTCGTTACCAATAAGTGGGAACTCGTATCTTATATCTCGTGACGCGTAACTCAGGACTCGGAACTCGTAACGCGTAACCGATAACTCGGAGCTCGTATATTGTAAATCGTAACTCGTTACCCATAACTCGGAACTCGTATCTTGTATCTAGTAGCTCGTAACTCATTACTGATTAACTGGACCTCGTATCTTGTGTCTCGTAGCTCGTAACTCGTTACGATAAGTGGGAACTCGCATCTTGTATCTCGTATCTAGTAACTAGTACCTCGTAGGTCATAAGTCGTAATTCGTAGCTGGTAACTCGTATATCGTAACACGCAACTCGTAACTCGAAACTCCTAACTCGTAAATCGCAGCTTATAACTCGCTATTCATAACACGGAAATCGTATCTTGTCTATCGTAGATTGTAACCCATTACCAATAACAAGGAACTCGTATTTTGCCTCTCGTAGCTCGCAAATCGTTACCAATAAGTGGGAACTCGCAACTTGTATCTCGTGACACGTAACTCAGAACTAGGAACTCGTAACGCGTTACCGATAGCTCGGAGCTTGTATCTTGTATCTCTTACCTTGTAGATCGTAACTCGTAACTCGTAGCTCGTTACCCATTACTCGGAACTCGTATCTTCTATTTCGGATCTCGCTAATCATTGCCGATAACCTGGAACTCGTATCCTAGATCTTGAAGATCGTAACTCGTTACCGATAAGTGGGCACTCGCATCTTGTATCTCGTGACGTGTAATTCAGAACTCGGAACTAGTAACGCGTTACCGATAACTCGGAGCTCGTATATTATGTATCGTTATTTATAATCCATTACCGATAACCTGGAACTCGTATCTTGCTTCTCGTAGCTCGTAAATCGTTACTGATAAGTGGGAACGCGCATCTTGTATCTCGTAACTTGTAACAAATGCCTGGTAGATCGTAACTTGAAACTCGTAACTCGTATCTCGTAAATCGCAAGCTTATAACTCGCTATTCATAACACGGAAATCGTATCTTGTCTATCGTAGATTGTAACCCATTACCAATAACAAGGAACTCGTATCTTGCCTCTCGTTGCTCGTAAGTCGTTACCAATAAGTGGGAACTCGCAACTTGTATCTCGTGACGCGTAACTCAGGACTTGGAACTCGTAACGCGTTACCGATAACTCGGAGCTTGTATCTTGTATCTCTTACCTTGTAACTCGTAACTCGTAAATCGCAGCTTATAACTCGCTACTCATAATCCGGAACTCGTATCTTGTGTATCGTAGCTTGTAACCCATTACCAATAACAAGGAACTCGTATGTTGCCTCTTGTGGCTCGAAAACCGTTACCGATAAGTGGGAACTCGCATCTTGTATCTCGTGACGCGTAACTCAGAACTAGGAACTCGTAACACGTTGCCGATAACTCGGAGCTTGTATCTTGTATCTCTTACCTTGTAACTCGTAACTCGTAACTCGTAGCTCGTTACCCATTACTCGGAACTCGTATCTTCTATTTCGCATCTCGCAAATCATTGCCGATAACCTGGAACTCGTATCCTAGATCTTGAAGATCGTAACTCGTTACCAATAAGTGGGAATTCGCATCTTGTATCTCGTGAAGTGTAACTCAGAACTCGGAACCAGTAACGCGTTACCGATTACTCGGAGCTCGTATATTGTATCTCGATACTCGTTACCCATAACTCGGAACTGGTATCTTAGATATCGTAACTTGTAATCCATTACCGATAACCTGGAACTCGTATCTTGCATCTCGTAGCTCGTAAATCGTTACCGACAAATGGGAACTCGCATCTTGTATCTCGTGACGCGTAACTCGGGAATCGGAATTCGAAAGTGTTACCGATAACTCGGAGCTCGTATCTTGTATCACTTACCTTGTAATTCGTAACTCGTAAATCGCAGCTTACAACTCGCTACTCATAACCCGGAACTCGTATCTTGTGTATCTTAGCTTGTAATTCATTACCAATAACAAGGAACTCGTATCTTGCCTCTCGTAGCTCGTAAATCGTTACCGATAAGTGGGAACTCGCAGCTTGTATCTCGTGACGCGTAACTCAGAACTTGGAACTCGTAACGCGTTACCGATAACTCGGAGCTTGTATCTAGTATCTCTTACCTTGTAACTTGTAACTCGTTACCCATTACACGGAACTCGTATCTTATATCTAGTAGCTCGTAACTCATTACAGATTACCTGGAACTCGTATCTTGTGTCTCGTAGCTCGTAACTCGTTACGATAGGTGGGAACTCGCATCTTGTGTCTCCGAACTCGTAAGTAGTACCTCGTAGATCGTAAGTCGTAATTCGTAACTCGTTACTGGTATATCGTAACTCGCAACTCGAAACTCGAAACTCGTAACTCGTAAATCGCAGCTTATAACTCGCTACTCATAACCCGGATCTCGTATCTTGTGTATCGTAGCTTGTAATTCATTACCAATAACAAGGAACTCGTATCTTGCCTCTCGTAGCTCGTAAATCGTTACCCATAAGTGGGAACTCGCAACTTGTATCTCGTGACGCGTAACTCAGAACTTGGAACTCGTAACGCGTTACCGATAACTCGGAGCTTGTATCTTGTATCTCTTACCTTGTAACTCGTAACTCGTAAATCGCAGCTTACAACTCGCTACTCATAACCCGGAACTCGTATCTTGTGTATCTTAGCTTGTAATTCATTACCAATAACAAGGAACTCGTATCTTGCCTCTCGTAGCTCGTAAATCGTTACCGATAAGTGGGAACTCGCAGCTTGTATCTCGTGACGCGTAACTCAGAACTTGGAACTCGTAACGCGTTACCGATAACTCGGAGCTTGTATCTAGTATCTCTTACCTTGTAACTCGTAACTCGTAAATCGCAGCTTATAACTCGCTACTAATAACCGGGAACTCGTATCTTGTGTATCTTAGCTTGTAATTCATTACCAATAACAAGGAACTCGTATCTTGCCTGTCGTAGCTCGTAAATCGTTACCGATAAGTGGGAACTCGCAACTTGTATCTCGTGACGCGTAACTCAGAACTTGGAACTCGTAACGCGTTACCGATAACTCGGAGCTCGTATCTTGTATCACTTACCTTGTAACTCGTAACCCGTAACTCGTTGCCCATAACTCGGAACTTGAATCTTGATCTCTTGGTCTGTAACTCGTTACCGATTGGTGGAAACTCGCATCTTGTACCACATGAAGCGAAACTCAGAACTCGGGACTCGTAACGCGTAACCGATTACTCGGAGCTCGTATCTTGTACCTCGTAGCTCGTTACCCATAACTCGTAACTTGTATTTAGTTGCTCGTAACTCATTACTGATTACCTGGAACTCGTATCTTGTGCCTCGTAGCTCGTAACTCGTTACGATAAGTGGAAACTCGCATCTAGTATCTCTTAACTCGTAACTAGTACCTCGTATATGGTAAGTCGTAATTCGTAACTCATAACTCGTAAATCGCAGCTTATAACTCGCTACTCATAACCCGGAACTCATAACTTGTGTATCGTAGTTTGTAATTCATTACCAATAACAAGGAACTCGTATCTTGCTTCTCGAAGCTCGTAAATCGTTACCGATAAGTGGGAACTCGCATCTTGTATCTCGTAACTTGTAACTAATGCCTGGTAGATCGTAACTTGAAACTCGTAACTCGTATCTCGTAAATCGCAGCTTATAACTCGCTATTCATTACACGGAAATCGTATCTTGTCTATCGTAGGTTGTAACCCATTACCAATAACAAGGAACTTGTATCTTGCGTCTCGTAGCTCGTAAATCGTTACCAATAAGTGGGAACTCGCAACTTGTATCTCGTGACGCGTAACTCAGAACTAGGAACTCGTAACGCGTTACCGATAACTCAGAATTGTATCTTGTATCTCTTACCTTGTAACCCGTAACTCGTAACTCGTAGCGCGTTACCCATTACTCGGAACTCGTATCTTCTATTTAGGATCTCGCAAATCATTGCCGATAACCTGGAACTCGTATCCTAGATCTCGAAGATCGTAACTCGTCACCAATAAGTGGGAACTCGCAACTTGTATCTCGTGACGCTTAACTCAGAACTAGGAACTCGTAACGCGTTACCGATAACTCGGAATTGTATCTTGTATCTCTTACCTTGTAACCCGTAACTCGTAACTCATAGCTCGTTACCCATTACTCGGAACTCGTATCTTCTATTTAGGATCTCGCAAATCATTGCCGATAACCTGAAACTCGTATCGTAGATCTTGAAGGTCGTAACTCGTTACCAATAAGTGGGAATTCACATCTTGTATCTCGTGACGTGTAACTCAGAACTCGGAACTCGTAACTCGTTACCAATGACTCGGAACTAGTACCTTGTATCTAGTAGCTCGTAACTCATTACTGATTACCTGGAACTCGTATCTTGTGTCTGGTAGCTTGTAACCCATTACCAATAACAAGGAACTCGTATCTTGCCTCTCGTAGCTCGTAAATCGTTACCAATAAGTGGGAACTCGCTTCTTGTATCTGTTGACGCGTAACTCAGGACTCGGAACTCGAAAGTGTTACCGATAACCCGGAGCTCGTGTCTTGTATCACTTACCTTGTAACTCGTAACTCGTAACCCGTAACTCGTTGCCCATAACTCGGAACTCGAATCCTGATCTCGGATCTTGTAAATCAATGACGATAGCCTCGAACCCGTATCCCAGATCTAGTAGTTCGTAACTCGTTACTGATAGGTGGAAACTCGCGTCTTGTATCTCATGACGCGTAACTCAGAACTCGAAGCTCGTAACGCGTAACAGACAACTCGGAGCTCGTATCTTGTAATTCCTAACTCGTTACCCATAACTCGGAACTCATATCTTATATATCGTAACCTGTAATCCATTACCGATAACCTGGAACTCGTATCTTGCATCTCGTAACTCGTAAATCGTTACCGATAAATGGGAACTCGCATCTTGTACCTCGTGACGCGTAACTCGGGACTCGGAACTCGAAAGTGTTACCGATAACCCGCAGCTCGTATCCTGTATCACTTACTTTGTAATTAGTAACTCGTAACCCTTAACTCGTTGCCCGTAATTCGGAACTCGAACCCTGTTCTCGGATCTTGTAAATGAATGACGATAACCTTGAACTCGTATCCTAGATCTAATAGTTTGTAACTCATTACCTACAGGTGGAAACTCCCATGTTGTATCTCATGACGCGTAACTCAGAACTCGAAGCTCGTAACGCGTAAAAGATTCGGAGCTCGTATCTTGTAACTTGTAACTCGTTACCCATTACACGGAACTCGTATCTTGTATCTAGTAGCTCGTAACTCACTACAGATTACCTGGAACTCGTATCTTGTGTCTCGTAGCTCGTAACTCGTTACGATAAGTGGGAACTCGCATCTTGTGACTCGTAACTCGTAAGTAGTACCTCGTAGATCGTAAGTCGTAATTCGTAATTCTCATATCGTAACTCGCAACTCGAAACTCGTCACTCGAAACTCGTCACTCGAAACTCGTTACTCGAAACTCGTTACTCGAAACTCGTTACTCGAAACTCGTTACTCGAAACTCGTAACTCGTAAATCGCAGCTTATAACTCGCTACTCATAACCCCGAATTCATATCTTGTGTATCGGAGCTTGTAATTCATTACCAATAACAAGGAACTCGTATCTTGCCTCTCGTAGCTCGTAACTCGTTACCCATAACTTGGAACTCGTATCTTATATATCGTAACTTCCAATCCATTACCGCCAACCTGGAACTCGTGTCTTGCATCTCGTAGCTCGTTACCGATGAATGGGAACTCGCATCGTGTATCTGTTGACGCGTAACTCAGGACTCGGAACTCGAAAGTATTACCGATAACCCGGAGCTCGTGTCTTGTATCACTTACCTTGTAACTCGTAACTCGTAACCCGTAACTCGTTGCCCATAACTCGGAGCTCGAATCTTGATATCGGATCTTGTAAATCGATGACGATAACCTCGAACTCGTATCCTAGATCTAGTAGTTCGTAACTCGTTACCGATAGGTGGAAACTCGCATCTTGTATCTCATGGAGCGAAACTCAGAACTCGGGACTCGTAACGTGTAACCGATAACTCGGAGCTCGTATCTTGTAACTCGTAACTCGTTACCCATAACTAGGAACTCGTATCTTGTATCTGTTGACGATTAACTCAGGACTCGGAACTCGAAAGTGTTACCGATAATCCGGAGCTCGTGTCTTGTATCACTTACCTTGTATCTCATAACTAGTAACCCGTAACTCGTTACTCATAACTCGGAACTCGTATCTTATATATCGTAACTTGTAATGCATTACCGATAACCTGGAACTCGTGTCTTGCATCTCGTAGCTCGTAAATCGTTACCGATAAATGGGAACTCGCAACTTGTATCTCGTGACGCGGTAACTCGTTACGATAAGTGGGAACTCGCACCTTGTATCTCGTAACTCGTAACTAGTACCTCGTAGGTCGTAAGTCGTAATTCGTATCTTGTAACTCGTATATCGTAACCCGCAACTCGAAACTCGTGAATCGCAGCTTATAACTCGCTACTCATAACCCGGAGCACGTATCTTTTGTATCGTAGCTTGTAACCCATTACCAATAACAAGGAACTCGCATCTTGCCTCTCTTAGCTCGTAAATCTTTACCGATAGGTGGGAACTCGCATCTTGTATCTCGTGACGTGTAACTCAGAACTCGGAACCAGTAACGCGTTACCGATAATTTGGGGCTCGTATCTTGTAACTCGTTACTCGTTACCTATAACTCGGAACTGGTATCTTATATGTCGTAACTTGTAATCCATTGCCGATAACCTGGAACTCGTATCTTGCATCTCGTGACGCGTAACTCGAAAGTTTTATCGATAACTCGGAGCTCGTATCTTGTAACTTGTAACTCGTTACTCATTATACGGAACTCGTATCTTGTATCTAGTAGCTCGTAACTCATTACAGATTACCTGGAACTCGTATCTTGTGTCTCGTAGCTCGTAACTCGTTACGATAAGTGGGAACTCGCATCTTGTGTCTTGTAACTCGTAAGTAGTACCTCGTAGATCGTAAGTCGTAATTCGTAACTCGTAACTCGTATATCGTTACTCGCAACTTGAAACCCGTAACTCGAAACTCGTAACTCGCAACTGTAAGCTCGTAACTCGTACTCGTAAATAGCATCTTATAACTCGCTACTCATAACCCGGAACTCGTATCTTGTGTATCGTAGCTTGTAACCCGTTAGCAATAACAAGGAACTCGAGATCTTGCCTCTCGTAGCTCGTAAATCGTTACCAATAAGTGGGAACTCGCAACTTGTATCTCGTGACGCGTAACTCAGAACTAGGAACTCGTAACGCGTTACCGATAACTTGGAGGTCGTATCTTATATATCGTAACTTGAAATCCACTACCGATCACCTGGAACTCGTATCTTATATATCGTAACTTGTAATTTATTACCGATAACCTGGAACTCGAATCTTGCATCTCGTAGCTCGTAAATTGTTACCGATAAATGGGAACTCGCCTCTTGTATCTCGTGACGCGTAACTCAGGACTCGGAACTCGAAGGTGTCACCGATAACTCGGAGCTAGTATCTTGTAACTCGTAACTCGTTACTTATAACTCGGAACGCGCATCTTGTATCTAGTGGCTCATAACTCATTACTGATTACCTGGAACTCGCATCTTGTATCTCGTAACTCATAACTAGTACCTCGTAGATCGTAAGTCGTAATTCGTAACTCGTATATCGATACTCGCAACTTGAAACTCGTAACTGGAAACTCGTAACTCGTAACTCGTAAATCGCGTCTTATAACTAGCTACTCATAACCCGGAACTCGTATCTTGTGTATCGTAGATTGTAAACCATTACCAATAACAAGGAACTCGTATCTGGCCTCTCGTAGCTCGTGAATCGTTACCTGTAAGTAAGAACTCGCAACTTGTATCTCGTGACGCGTAACTCAGAACTTGGAACTCGTTACGCGTTACCGATAACTCGGAGCTTGTATCTTGTATCTCTTACCTTGTAACTCATAACTCGTTACCCATTACTCGGAACTCGTATCTTCTATCTCGGATCTCGCAAATCATTGCCGATAACCTGGAACTCGTATCCTAGATCTTGAAGATCGTAACTCGTTACCAATAAGTGGGAAGTCGCATCTTGTATCTCGTGACGTGTAACTCAGAACTCGGAACTAGTAACGCGTTACCGATAACTCAGAGTTCGTATCTTGTAACTCGTAACTCGTAACTCTTTACTCATAACTCGGAACTGGTATCTTGTATCTGGTAGCTCGTAACTCATTACTGATTACCTGGAACTCGTATCCTGCCTCTCGTAGCTCGTAAGTCGTTACCAATAAGTGGGAACTCGCAACTTGTATCTCGTGACGCGTAGCTCAGAAATAGGAACTCGTAACGCGTTACCGATAACTCGGAGCTCGTATCTTATATATCGTAACTTGAAATCCATTACCGATAACCTGGAACTCGTATCTTATGTATTGTAACTTGTAATCCATTACCGATAACCTGGAACTCGTATCTTGCATCTCGTAGCTCGTGACTCGTTACCGATAAATGGGAACTCGCATCTTGTATCTCGTGACGCGTAACTCAGGACTCGGAACTCGAAAGTGTTACCGATCACTCGGAGCTAGTATCTTGTATCACGTACCTTGTAACTCGTAAGTCGTAACCTGTTATTCGTTGCCTATAGCTCGGGACTCGAATCTTGATCTCGGATCTTGTAAATCAATGACGATAACCTCGAACTCGTATCCTAGATCTGGTAGTTAGTAACTCGTTACCGACAGGTGGAGACTCGCATCTTGTATCTCATGTCGTGAAACTCAGAACTCGGAACTCGTAACACGTAACCTATAACTCGGAGCTCGTATCTTGTAATTCGTAACTCGTTACTTATAACTCGGAACGCGCATCTTGTATCTAGTGGCTCGTAACTCATTACTGATTACCTGGAACTCGCATCTTGTATCTCGTAACTCGTAACTCGTAACTCGTAGATCGTAAGTCGTAATTCGTAACTCGAAACTCGTAACTCGTAACTCGTAAATCGCATTTCATAACTCGCTACTCATAACCCGGAACTCGCATCTTGTGTATCGTAGCTTGTAACCCATTACCAATAACAAGGAACTCGTATCTGGCCTCTCGTAGCTCGTGAATCGTTACCGATAAGTGGGAACTAGCATCTTGTATCTCGCGACGCGTAACTCAGAACTTGGAACTCGTAACGCGTTACCGATAACTCGGAGCTTGTCTCTTGTATCTCTTACCTTGTAACTCGTAACTCGTTACCCATTACTCGGAACTCGTATCTTCTATCTCGGATCTCGCAAATCATTGCCAACATGGAACTCGTATCCTATATCTTGAAGATCGTAACTCGTTACCAATAAGTGGGAACTCGCATCTTGTATCTCGTGACGTGTAACTCAGAACTCGGAACTAGTACGCCGTTACCGATAACTCGGAGCTCGTATCTTGTAACTCGTAACTCGTCACTTATAACTCTGAACGCGCATCTTGTATCTAGTGGCTCGTAACTCATTACTGATTAGCTGGAACTCGCATCTTGTATCTCGTAACTCGTAACTAGTAACTCGTAGATCGTGAGTCGTAATTCGTGACTCGTAACTCGTATATCGTTACTCGCAACTCGAAACTCGTAACTCGTAACTCGTAAATCGCATTTCATAACTCGCTACTCATAACCCGGAACTCGTATCTTGTGTATCGTAGCTTGTAACCCATTACCAATAACAAGGAACTCGTATCTGGCCTCTCGTAGCTCGTGAATCGTTACCGATAAGTGGGAACTAGCAACTTGTATCTCGCGACGCGTAACTCAGAACTTGGAACTCGTAACGCGTTACCGATAACTCGGAGCTCGTGTCTTGTATCACTTACCTTGTAACTCGTAACTCGTAACCCGTGACTCGTTGCCCATAACTTGGAACTCGAATCATGATCTCGGATCTCGCAAATCATTGCCGACAACATGAAACTCGTATCCTATATCTTGAAGATCGTAACTCGTTATCAATAAGTGGGAACTCGAATCTTGTATCTCGTGACGTGTAACTCAGAACTCGGAACTAGTACGCCGTTAACGATAACTCGGAGCTCGTATCTTGTAACTCGTAACTCGTAGCTCTTTACCCATAACTCGGGACTCGTATCTTATACATCGTAACTTGTAATCTATTACCGATAACCTGGAACTCGTATCTTGCATCTCGTAGCTCGTAAAACGTTACCGATAACCTGGAACTCGTATCTTGCATCTCGTAGCTCGTAAATCGTTACCGATAAATGGGAACTCGCATCTTGTAACCCGTAACTCGTTGCCCATAACTCGGAACTCGAATCTTGATCTCGGATCTTGTAAATCAATGACGATAACCTCGAACCCGTATCCTAGATCTAATAGTTTGTAACTCGTTACCGATAGGTGGAAACACGCATCTTGTATCTCATGACGCGTAACTCAGAACACGAAACTCGTAACGCGTAATCGATAACTCGAAACTCGTATCTTATAACTCGTAACTCGTTACCCAGAACTCGGAACTCGTATCTTGTATCTAGTAGCTCGTAACTCATTACTGATTACCTGGAACTCGTATCTTATGTCTCGTAGCTCGTAACTTGTTACGATAAGTGGGAACTCGCATCTTGTATCTCGTAACTCGTAAATAGTACCTCGTAGATCGTAAGCCGTAATTCGTAATTCGAAACTCGTATATCGCAATTCGCAACTCGAAACTCGTAACTGGAAACTGGTATCTCGTAACTCGTAAATCGCAGCTTATAACCCGCTACTCATAACCGGGTACTCGTATCTTCTGTATCATAGCTTGTAACCCATTACCAATAACAAGGAACTCGTATCTTGCCTCTCGTAGCTCGTAAATCGTTACCGATAAGTGGGAACTCGCATCTTGTATCGCGTGACGTGTAACTTAGAACGCGGAACTCATAACGCGTTACCGATAGCTAGGAGCTCGTATCCTGCAACTAGTAGCTCGTAACTCATTACTGATTAACTAGAACTCGTATCTTGTAACTCGGAACTCGTTACCCATAACTCGGAACTTGTATCTTGTATCTAGTAGCTCGTAACTCGTTACCGATAAGTGGGAACTCGCAACTTGTATCTCGTGACGCGTAACTCAGAACTTGGAACTCGTAACGCGTTACCGATAACTCGGAGCTTGTATCTAGTATCTCTTACCTTGTACTCGTAACTCGTAAATCGCAGCTTACAACTCGCTACTCATAACCCGGAACTCGTATCTTGTGTATCTTAGCTTGTAATTTATTACCAATAACAAGGAACTCGTATCTTGCCTCTCGCAGCTCGTAAATCGTTACCAATAAGTGGGAACTCGCATCTTGTATCTCGTGACGTGTAACTCAGAACTCGGAACTAGTAACGCGTTACCGATAACTCGGAGCTCGTACCTTGTATCACTTACCTTGTAACTCATAACTCGTACATCGCGGATCGTAAGTCGTAATTCGTAACTCGCAAGTCGAAACTCGTTACCCGTAACTCGAAACTCGTAACTCGTAACTCGTAACTCGTAAATCGCAGCTTATATCTCGCTTCTCATAACCCGGAGCTCGTATCTTGTGTAGCGTAGCTTGTAATTCATTACCAATAACAAGGAACTCGTATCTTGCCTCTCGTAGCTCGTAAATCGTTACCGATAAGTGGGAACTCGCAACTTGTATCTCGTGACGCGTAACTCAGAACTTGGAACTCGTAACGCGTTACCGATATCTCGGAGCTTGTATCTTGTATCTCTTACCTTGTAACTCGTAACTCGTAAATCGCAGCTTATAACTCGCTTCTCATAACCCGGAACTCGTATCTTGTGTATCTTAGCTTGTAATTCATTACCAATAACAAGGAACTCGTATCTTGCCTCTCGTAGCTCGTAAATCGTTACCAATAAGTGGGAACTCGCATCTTGTATCTCGTGACGCATAACTCAGAACTTGGAACTCGTAACGCGTTACCGATAACTCGGAGCTCGTATCTTGTATCTCTTACATTGTAACTCGTAACTTGTAACTCGTAACTCGTTACCTATTACTCGGAACTCGTATCTTCTATTTCGGATCTCGCAAATCTATGCCGATAACCTGGAACTCGTATCCTAGATCTTGAAGATCGTAACTCGTTACCAATGAGTGGGAACTCGTATCTTATATCTCGTGATGCGTAACTCAGGACTCGGAACTTGAAAGTGTTACCGATAACTCGGAGCTCGTATCTTGTAGCTCAGAACTCGGAACTAGTAACGCGTTACCGATAACTCGGAGCTCGTATCTTGTAACTCGTAACTCGGTACTCATAACTTGGAATTCGTAACTTATATATCGTAACTTGTAATCCATTACCGACAACCTGGAACTCGTATCTTGTGTCGCGTAGCTCGTAAGTCACTACGATAAGTGGGAACTCGCATCTTGTATCTCGTAACTCGTAACTGGTACCTGGTATATCGTAATTCGCAACTCGAAACTCGTAACTCGTAAATCGCAGCTTATAACTCGCTACTCATAACCCGGATCTCGCATCTTGTGTATCGTAGCTTGTAACCCATTACCAATAACAAGGAACTCGTATCTTGCCTCTCGTAGCTCCTAACTCGTTACGATAAGTGGGAACTCGCATCTTGTATCTCGTGACGTGTAACTCAGAACTCGGAACTAGTAACGCGTTACCGATAACTCGGAGCTCGTATCTTGTAACTCGTTACTCGTTACCCATAACTCGGAACTGGTATCTTATATATCGTAACTTTTAATCCATTACCGATAACCTGGAGCTCGTATCTTGCATCTCGTAGCTCGTAAAACGTTACCGATAACCTGGAACTCGTATCTTGCATCTCGTAGCTCGTAAATCGTTACCGATAAATGGGAACTCGCATCTTGTAACCAGTAACTCGTTGCCCATAACTCGGAACTCGAATCTTGATCTCGGATCTTGTAAATCAATGACGATAACCTCGAACCCGTATCCTAGATCTAATAGTTTGTAACTCGTTACCGATAGGTGGAAATACGCATCTTGTATCTCATGACGCGTAACTCAGAACACGAAACTCGTAACGCGTAACAGATAACTTGGAGCTCGTATGTTGTAACTCGTAACTCGTTACCCATGACTCGGAACTCGTATCTTGTATCTAGTAGCTCGTAAATCATTACTGATTACCTGGAACTCGTATCTTGCCTCTCGTAGCTCGTAAATCGTAACGATAAGTGGGAACTCGCATCTTGTATCGCGTGACGTGTAACTTAGAACTCGGAACTCGTAACGCGTTACCGATAACTCGGAAATCGTATCTTGTAACTCGTAACTCCTTACCCATAACTCGGAACTTGTATCTTGTATCTAGTAGCTCGTAACTCGCTACGATAAGTGGGAACTCGCATCTTGAATCCCGTAAATCGTAAATAGTACCTCGTAGATCGTAAGTCGTAATTCGTAACTCGTATATCGTAACTCGTAACTCGAAGCTCGTAACTCGTAACCCGTAATTCGCAGCTTATAACTAGTTACTCATGACTCGTATCTTGCCTCTTGTAGCTCGTAAATCGTTACCGATAAGTGGGAACTCGGAAAATGTATCTCGCGACGCGTAACTCAGAACTTGGAACCCGTAACTCGTTGCCCACAACTCGGAACCAGAATCTTGATCTCGGACCTTGTAAATCAATGACGATAACCTCGAACTCGTAATCTAGATCTAGTAGTTCGTAACTTGTTACCGATAGGTGGAAACTTGCATCTTATAACTCGTAACTCGTTACCCATAACTTGGAACTCGTATCTTGTATCCAGTGGCTCGTAACTCATTACTGATTACCTGGAACTCGTATCTTGTGTCTCGTAGCTCGTAACTCGTTACGATAAGTGGGAACTCGCATCTTGTGTCTCGTAACTCGTAAGTAGTACCTCGTAGATCGTAAATCGTAATTCGTAACTCGTAGCCCGCATATCGTAACTCGCAACTCGAAACTTGCAACTCGAAACTCGTTATTCAAAACTCGTTACTCGAAACTCGTAACTCGTAAATCCCAGCTTATAACTCGCTACTCATAACCCGGAATTCGTATCTTGTGTATCTGAGCTTGTAATTCATTACCAATAACAAGGAACTCGTATCTTGCCTCTCGTAGCTCGTAAATCGTTACCGATACGTGGGAACTCGCAACTTCTATCTCCTTGACGCGTAACTGAGAACTTTGAACTCGTAACGCGTTACCGATTACTCGTAGCTCGTATCTTGGAACTCGTAACTCGTAACTCGTTACCCATAACTCGGAACTCGTATCTTATATATCGTAACTTGTAATCCATTAACGATAACCTGGAACTCGTATACTAGATCTTGTAGATCGTAACTCGTTACCAATAAGTGAGAACTCTCATCTTGTATATCGTGACGTGTAACTCAGAACCTGGAACTCGTAATTCGTTACCTATACCTCGGAGCTCGTATCTCGTAAATCGTAACTCGTAAC
Organism: Bruchidius siliquastri; assembly: GCA_949316355.1. Taxonomy (NCBI): domain Eukaryota; kingdom Metazoa; phylum Arthropoda; class Insecta; order Coleoptera; family Chrysomelidae; genus Bruchidius; species Bruchidius siliquastri. The sequence continues at coordinate 18,416,186 of OX438533.1, read as the reverse complement.
TCGTACCTCGTAGATCGTAAGCCGTAACTCGCATCTCGAAGCTTGTAACTCGTAAATCATAACTTGTAACGCGCTACCCAGAACGCGGACCTCGTATCTTGTATATCGTAACTTGTAATCTATTACCGGTTACCTGGAATTCGTATCTTGCATCTCGTAGCTCGTAAATCGTTACCAATAAGTGGGAACTCGCAACATGTATCTCGTGACGCGTAACTCAGGACTAGGAACTCTTAACGCGTTACCGATAACTCGGAGCTTGTATCTTGTATCTCTTACCTTGTAGATCGTAACTCGTAACTCGTAGCTCGTTACCCATTACTCGGAACTCGTATCTGCTATCTCGGATCTCGCAAATCATTGCCGATAACATGGAACTCGTATCCTATATCTTGAAGATCGTAACTCGTTACCAATAAGTGGGAACGAGTTGTATCTCGTGACGTGTAACTCAGAACTCGGAACTAGTAATGCGCAGCCCGTATCTTGTAACTCGTAACTTATAGCTCTTTACCCATAACTCGGAACTCGAATCTTATATATCGTAACTTGTAATCCATTACCGATAACCTGAAACTCGTATCTTGCATCTCGTAGCTCGTAAATCGTAACCGATAAATGGGAACTCGCATATTGTATCTCGTGACGCGTAACTCGGGACTCGGAGCTCGAAAATGTTACCGATAACTCGGGGCTCGTATCCTGTATCACTTACTTTGTAATTCGTAGCTTGTAACCCGTAACTCGTTGCCCGTAACTCGGAACTCGAACCCTGTTCTCGGATCTTGTAAATGAATGACAATAACCTCGAACTCGTATCCTAGATCTAATAGTTTGTAACTCATTACCGATAGGTGGAAACTCGCATCTTGTATCTAATGACGCGTAACTCAGGACTCGAAACTCGTAACGCGTAACAGATAACTCGGAGCTCGTATCTTGTAACTTGTAACTCGTTGCCCATTACTCTTAACTCGTATCTTGTATCTAGCAGCTCGTAACTCAATACTGATTACCTGAAACTCGTAGCTTGTGTCTCGTATCTCGTAAATCGTTACGAACAGTGGGAACTCGCATCTTGTGTCTCGTAACTCGTAACTAGTACCTCGTAGATCGTAAGTCGTAGTTCGTAACTCGTAACCCGCACCTCGCAACCCGAAACTCGTAACTCGTTATTCGAAACTCGTAACTCGAAGCTCGTAACTCGAAACTCGTAGCTCGAAACTCGTAACTCGTAACTCGTAACTCGTAACTCGTAACACGAAACTCCTAACTCGAAACTCGTAACTCGTAACTCGTTAATTGCAGCTTATAACTCGCTACTTATAACCCGGAACACGTATCTTGTATATCGTAGCTTGTAACCCATTACCAATAATAAGGAACTCGTATCTAGCCTCTCTAACTTCTAACTAATGCCTCGTAGATCGTAAGTCGTAATTCGTAACTCGTATATCGTAACCCGCAACTCGAAACTCGTAACTCGAAACTCGTATCTCGTAAATCGCAGCTTATAACTCGCTATTCATAACACGGAAATCGTATCTTGTCTATCGTAGATTGTAACCCATTACCAATAACAAGGAACTCGTATCTTGCCTCTCGTAGCTCGTAAATCGTTACCAATAAGTGGGAACTCGCATCTTGTATCTCGTAACTTGATGAAAAAAGAATAAGCGGCAACGCGGCATGTTGTTTGTTTTGTTTCGGCAAACATAATTTAAGATTTATCGGAATTTTTGCAAACTTTAATTAGTAAAAGTGTTGTGAAATCATTGTTTAGTGCGTTTTATTCGTGTGTAAAATAAAAGAGGCCCTGAAATCATCCAATTTTCAGCTGAGTTGAACAGTTGTTTTTCGACCAAAAACGTGATTAGCTGGGCATCGTTGCCAAACCTTCTCATTAGAAAATCCTAATTTACAATGTCCTGTGCAAAATGAGAAAAATCTATAAGTGATGAAGATAAAAAGTACAAAATAATATGTGATTTTTGCAAGGGTGCTTATTGTGTCGGCTGCTCCGGCTTGACAACATCTGAGGCACATGTAACAAGATTGTCCAAAAGAATCTTGTTATTTGCCTGTGAAAACTGCAATCCCATCGCTGTTAACTCAGTTAAAACTTTTAATGCTTCAATAGACTCGAGACTACAGACTTTGAAGACAGGGTTGGAAAAAAAGTTCTTGGAATCTCTGGAAAGAAAGTTTTAAAACATCTTACAATAACAACTTGGAGAAAAAAATTAAGGAACTTAATACAAGTTTTAGTGGTCAGTTACTGGATATCAAAAGCTCTCTGAATGAATGTCGTTTGACTCCAAATACCAATTCAGCAAATAATAAGATCCAAAAGAAGCAAGTTGAAGTAAAAATTGATAAACCAGACACTTCTGGTGCACCCACCGCTGGGCTGAAGAGGTTTACCGCAAGCAATCACATCACCTTCGCCACCTGGAGCTTCTACATCTTATGTAACAAAACCGAATGTTCAAGAAGCAGTAGATCGAGCTAAACTAAATACCATAATTAACCTAAATGTACAAGGCGACAACCCAGTTTTCAAATCGCCTGGCACAAAATTTTCTCATCAGCAACAGGGAAAAAAACACGCTGACTCAGTTCGTAACTCCAGAAATCTTGATGTAACTAGACCAGCGCCCCAGCAAGGCACGAACCAGAACATAACCAGTCTTCGGGCTGCTGCACACTCTAGTACCCTTCTGTCAGACTATGCTTGGTTATTTTTGTCTGGTTTCACCACTGACACTACACCAGAATCAATTGCTAACTATGTCAAAGACTGCACTGGCCTAAAGGATTGCAAGTGTAAAAAGCTACTTACAAGAAAGGACAAATGGAAAAGTTCATTTAAATTGGTGTTCCTCAGGACTATGTTAAGGAGCTGCTAAATCCTGACATCTGGTATACTTTTTAACCATTTTATCAATCTCAGACGCTCTCCAAAGAACAACAAAAACTACAAGAACCAGGGAGAAGTGATCAACACAGAAACTTAACTGGATGCAAACAGGTGAGTGGTTCTCTAAATGTTATGCATCTTAACATACAATCTCTTAAAAATAAAGTAAATTTAATAGATGCTTTTTTAATTGATAAAAACTATAATGTTCTTTGTTTCAATGAACATTGGCTAAACAAGGAAGAACTACCATTGGTTAACATTAATGGATTTGTGCCTGTAACTGGCTTTTGTAGAACTGTTCGGAAACATGGCGGTGTAGCTATTTTTGTTAAACATGATTTAAAAACGGTTCATTTGCCATTTGATGCTTACTATCTATCGAGAGAGTTGGATTTTGAGCTAGCAGGCTTGATTATAAATAACATCCAAATTTGCTCAGTATATCGCTCTCCTGATGGAGACTTTACATCTTATGTGCAGGGACTGACCAAACTCTTGGATGCTCTGGACATTACCAAGGGTATCGTCCTGACAGGAGATTTCAATGTGCATTTTCAGACAAGATCGTTGGAGGCCCAGATTCTGGTGGATACTTTTGAATCATATGGTCTGATTCAACTTGTCTCGGAGAGCACTAGAAATAGTGCTTGCCTAGACAATGTTTTCACTAATTTAATTAACAACAACCACAGTGCACAGGTGATCGACCCTGGTTTATCAGATCATAGGGCTATATCCATAAGTTTTCCTTGTTTTGAACCAAGAAACACTGGGGATGGTCTTAGGATTGTATATAGACCAATTACTGATATGGGATTGTTGCAACTGGTGAACCAAGTTAGAGACATAAACTGGTCTTATCTTGACGAGCAGACACTCTCACCAAGTGAGAAGTTTGATTCATTTATTAATTTAATCTTAAACGTTTGCAACTCGTCATTTCCAGAAAAGACTAGGGTTGCTAAACAGAGTAGCTCCTATGGGCATAGGCAAATACTCTGGTTTAGTGATGAACTTAGGCGAGAGAGAGAACTCTTGAAGTTTCTAACGTTCTTGCGCGCTGCTAATCCTAATTTTGTGCCTAATGATGTAATTAAATCTCTAAGGTATAATTATAAGAAAAAAATAGAAGCCAGTGAAAAACTTGCGAATGATCGACAGATTACAAATGCTAGAAGCAAGGGTAAAGCAATATGGGATGTCATAAAGAATAATAACCCTGTCACCACTACCTCAGTGGCTCACAATATTGATGCTGAGTGTTTTAATACATATTTTTCTCAGATTGCGCAAAACATCATTAAAGTTTTGCCCAAGTCCAATAATGATCCCCTTAGCTATCTTGATAATTTATCAGTTAACCCCAACTTAATATTCCATTTTAAAACAATCACTTTTATTGAGATGCGAGAAATCATTGACGAAGTTAAAAACAGCACCAGCAGGGATCATTTTGGAATAACGACTAAGATTTTAAAAAGTATCAAAGAAACAATTCTTTATCCCTTGACCAAATTAATAAATTTTTGTATTGCATCAGGTACTTTCCCGAACTTGCTGAAGATCGCACGGGTAGTACCAATTCATAAGCAAGGAGATGTTGAAAAGACTTCCAATTATAGACCCATATCTATTTTGCCATTATTTGGCAGAATCTTTGAGGCAGTTCTGAAGAAGCAAATATGTGCTTATTTGGAAACACATGGATTATTTAATCCCAGGCAATTAATCACTTAATAGCATTTGTTCAGGACTGCTTTGAGGGTAAAAGATATGCTCAGGCTCTGTTTTTTGACCTCACAAAGGCCTTCGATTGTGTGTCTCATGATCTTTTGGTTAGGAAGCTCCAGTCTTATGGCTTTGCTGATTGCAGCTTAAATTTATTAAAGTCGTATCTTACTGACAGGCAGCAGTATGTGTCGTACAACATGAAAACCTCTGATAGGCTCCCGGTCTGTCACGGAGTGCCTCAGGGGTCTGTCTTGGGTCCGGTTCTGTTCCTGTTGTTCATAAATGACATAGGTCTCTGCATGTCTTCTCCATCTACAGACGTCATACTATTCGCTGATGATACAACTGCTATCGGTTCGGCTGATGACCTGGTGGGACTGGACGAATTGGTCGTGGATATGCAGTCACGTCTCCTCAATCGGTTCCTGGCTAACAAATTGAGCGTAAATGATGCTAAGACGCAGACTCTCACGTTCTGTCTCAGACCTAATAGCACCGAGGTGCAGCCAGTAAAGTTTCTGGGAGTCATCCTTGATTCCAAATTAACATGGGAAGTACACTGCGAAAGTGTTATAAAAAAGATCAACAAGGGCATATATGCTCTTAGGAACTTGAAAAATTGCGTGTCGGTCGGTGTCTTATTGAGCGCATACTATGCATATGTCCATTGCCATCTGGCATATGCTCTTCTGTGCTGGGGACACTCTGCACATGCCACAAGAGTGTTCGCAGTGCAGAGGAGAGGTGTGAGAGTTATTGCTGGCCTGAAATATGGGGAATGTTGTAGACAGGCCTTTGTATCATTGGGTGTACTCACTTTGCCATCCTTATATATATATATACATGTCTAGTACATGTAAAGGGACATCTGGAGGGGTATACACGAAATCGCGATTTTCACTCCTACAACACCAGAGGCAAGGACGACCTGTCAATTAATCATAGTAGCACTACGCGAGCCAGGGATGGGACAAAACACTATGGAATAAAATTCTACAATGCTCTTCCATTTGAAATCAAACAGCTACAGCAGAAGGCTTTTGAAACAAGAATTAAGAGATTTTTTAAAACAAATGCATTTTTCAGTGAGGAGGAGTTCCTCACCAGTAACATGATTATGTAGAACATTTTGAGAAACACTCTCTATTTATGTATGTATTTATAAGTATCAGAGTATATATAATAAAAATAAATTAACACTAATACTTGAAATGTATAAAATGTAATCCTATTTGCTAAGGGCTAAATGTAGTGTCTTTGCTTTCCAACAATTGTAAATTGTGACATTTATTTGTTGTTGTAATGTGTCTTGTGAATCTATACATGCTTTTAGTGTCTTAATACTTTTGATTTCTAAACAACACTTTTTCGTGGTTTTAAATATTTTATTGTATTGTGACGTATGAAAATACTTTCTATGTATGTACCGTCATGAATAAATATTGTATTGTATTGTATTGTAACTAATGCCTCGTAGATCGTAAGTCGTAACTCGTAACTTGTATATCGTAACTCGCAACTCGAAACTCGTAACTCGAAACTCGTAACTCGTATCTCGTAAATCGCAGCTTATAACTCGCTATTCATAACACGGAAATCGTATCTTGTCTATCGTAGATTGTAACCCCTTACCAATAACAAGGAACTTGTATCTTGCCTCTCGTAGCTCGTAAATCGTTACCAATAAGTGGGAACTCGCATCTTGTATCTCGTGACGCGTAACTCAGAACTCGGAACTCGTAACGCGTTACCGATAACTCGGAATTGTATCTTGTATCTCTTACCTTGTAACCCGAAACTCGTAACTCATAGCTCGTTACCCATTACTCGGAACTCGTATCTTCTATTTAGGATCTCGCAAATCATTGCCGATAACCTGAAACTCGTATCGTGGATCTTGAAGGTCGTAACTCGTTACCAATAAGTGGGAACTCACATCTTGTATCTCATGACGTGTAACTCAGAACTCGGAACTCGTAACTCGTAACTCGTTACCAATGACTCGGAACTCGTACCTTGTATCTAGTAGCTCGTAACTCATTACTGATTACCTGGAACTCGTATCTTGTGTCTGGTAGCTTGTAACCCATTACCAATAACAAGGAACTCGTATCTTGCCTCTCGTAGCTCGTAAATCGTTACCAATAAGTGGGAACTCGCTTCTTGTATCTGTTGACGCGTAACTCAGGACTCGGAACTCGAAAGTGTTACCGATAACCCGGAGCTCGTGTCTTGTATCACTTACCTTGTAACTCGTAACTCGTAACCCGTAACTCGTTGCCCATAACTCGGAACTCGAACCTTGATCTCGGATCTTGTAAATCAATGACGATAGCCTCGAACCCGTATCCCAGATCTAGTAGTTCGTAACTCGTTACTGATAGGTGGAAACTCGCATCTTGTATCTCATGACGCGTAATCCAGAACTCGAAGCTCGTAACGCGTAACAGATAACTCGGAGCTCGTATCTTGTAATTCCTAACTCGTTACCCATAACTCGGAACTCATATCTTATATATCGTAACCTGTAATCCATTACCGATAACCTGGAACTCGTATCTTGCATCTCGTAACTCGTAAATCGTTACCGATAAATGGGAACTCGCATCTTGTACCTCGTGACGCGTAACTCGGGACTCGGAACTCGAAAGTGTTACCGATAACTCGCAGCTCGTATCCTGTATCACTTACTTTGTAATTAGTAACTCGTAACCCTTAACTCGTTGCCCGTAACTCGGAACTCGAACCCTGTTCTCGGATCTTGTAAATGAATGACGATAACCTTGAACTCGTATCCAAGATCTAATAGTTTGTAACTCATTACCGACAGGTGGAAACTCCCATCTTGTATCTCATGACGCGAATCTCAGAACTCGGAACTCGTAACGCGTAACCGGTTACTCAGAGCTCGTATCTTGTATCTTGTAACTCGTAACTCATTACCCATAACTCGGAACTCGTATCTTGTATCTATTAGCTCTTAACTAATTACTGATTACCTGAAACTCGTATCTTGCATCTCGTGACGCGAATCTCAGAACTCGGAACTCGTAACGCGTAACCGGTTACTCAGAGCTCGTATCTTGTATCTTGTAACTCGTAACTCATTACCCATAACTCGGAACTCGTATCTTGTATCTATTAGCTCTTAACTAATTACTGATTACCTGAAACTCGTATCTTGCATCTCGTGACGCGTAACTCAGAACTTGGAACTCGTAAGGTGTTACCGATAACTCGGAATTGTATCTTGTATCTCTTACCTTGTAACCCGTAACTCGTAACTCGTAGCGCGTTACCCATTACACGGAACTCGTATCTTCTATTTAGGATCTCGCAAATCATTGCTGATAACCTGGAACTCGTATCCTAGATCTCGAAGATCGTAACCTGTTACCAATAAGTGGAAACTCGCATTTTGTATCTCATGACGCGAATCTCAGAACTCGGGACTCGTAACGCGTAACCGATGACTCGGAGCTCGTATCTTGTACCTCGTAACTCGTTACCCATAACGCGTAACTTGTATTTAGTAGCTCGTAACTCATTACTGATTACCTGGAACTCGTATCTTGTGTCTCGTAGCTCGTAACTCGTTACGATAAGTGGGAACTCGCATCTAGTATCTCGTGACTCGTAACTAGTACCTCGTATATCGTAAGTCGTAATTCGTAACTCATAACTCGTAAATCGCTGCTTATAACTCGCTACTCATAACCCGGAACTCATAACTTGTGTATCGTAGCTTGTAATTCATTACCAATAACAAGGATCTCGTATCTTGCTTCTCGTAGCTCGTAAATCGTTAGCGATAAGTGGGAACTCGCATCTTGTATCTCGTAACTTGTAACTAATGCCTGGTAGATCGTAACTCGAAACTCGTAACTCGTATCTCGTAAATCGCAGCTTATAACTCGCTATTCATCACACCGAAATCGTATCTTGTCTATCGTAGGTAGGAACTTGTATCTTGCCTCTCGTAGCTCGTAAATCGTTACCAATAAGTGGGAACTCGCAACTTGTATCTCGTGACGCGTAACTCAGAACTAGGAACTCGTAACGCGTTACCGATAACTCGGAATTGTATCTTGTATCTCTTACCTTGTAACCCGTAACTCGTAACTCATAGCTCGTTACCCATTACTCGGAACTCAGATCTTCTATTTATCTCGCAAATCATTGCCGATAACCTGAAACTCGTATCGTAGATCTTGAAGGTCGTAACTCGTTACCAATAAGTGGGAACTCACATCTTGTATCTCGTGACGTGTAACTAAGAACTCGGAACTCGTAACTCGTTACCAAAAACTCGGAACTCGTACCTTGTATCTAGTAGCTCGTAACTCATTACTGATTACCTGGAACTCGTATCTTGTGTCTGGTAGCTTGTATGTAACCCATTACCAATAACAAGGAACTCGTATCTTGCCTCTCGTAGCTCGTAAATCGTTACCAATAAGTGTGAACTCGCTTCTTGTATCTGTTGACGCGTAACTCAGGACTCGGAACTCGAAAGTGTTACTGATAACCCGGAGCTCGTGTCTTGTATCACTTACCTTGTAACTCGTAACTCGTAACCCGTAACTCGTTACCCATAACTCGGAACTCGTAACTTGTATTTAGTAGCTCGTAACTCATTACTGGTTACCTGGAACTCGTATCTTGTGTCACGTAGCTCGTAACTCGTTACGATAAGTGGGAACGCGCATCTTGTATCTCGTAACTTGTAACAAATGCCTGGTAGATCGTAACTCGAAACTCGTAACTCGTATCTCGTAAATCGCAAGCTTATAACTCGCTATTCATAACACGGAAATCGTATCTTGTCTATCGTAGATTGTAACCCATTACCAATAACAAGGAACTCGTATCTTGCCTCTCGTTGCTCGTAAGTCGTTACCAATAAGTGGGAACTCGCAACTTGTATCTCGTGACGCGTAACTCAGGACTTGGAACTCGTAACGCGTTACCGATAACTCGGAGCTTGTATCTTGTATCTCTTACCTTGTAACTCGTAACTCTTAAATCGCAGCTTATAACTCGCTACTCATAATCCGGAACTCGTATCTTGTGTATCGTAGCTTGTAACCCATTACCAATAACAAGGAACTCGTATGTTGCCTCTTGTGGCTCGTAAATCGTTACCGATAAGTGTTAACTCGCAACTTGTATCTCGTGACGCGTAACTCAGAACTTGGAACTCGTAACGCGTTACCGATTACTTGGAGCTTTTATCTTGTAAATCGTAACTCGTTACCCATAACTCGGAACTCGTATCTTGTATCTAGTAGCTCGTATTATTGATTACCTGGAACTTGTATCTTGTGTCTCGTAGCTCGTAACTCATTATTGATTTCGCTACTCATAATCCGGAGCTCGTATCCTGTGTATCGTAGCTTGTAATTCATTACCAATAACAATGATCTTGTATCTTACCTCTCGTATCTCGTAAATCGTTAGCGATAAGTGGGAACTCGCAACTTGTATCTCGTGACGCGTAACTCAGAACTAGGAACTCGTAACGCGTTACCGATAACTCGGAATTGTATCTTGTATCTCTTACCTTGTAACCCGTAACTCGTAACTCGTAGCGCGTTACCCATTACTCGGAACTCGTATCTTCTATTTAGGATCTCGCAAATCATTGCCGATAACCTGGAACTCGTATCCTAGATCTCGAAGATCGTAACTCGTTACCAATAAGTGGAAACTCGCATTTTGTATCTCATGACGTGAATCTCAGAACTCAGAACTCGTAACGCGTAACCGATTACTCGGAGCTCGTATCTTGTATCTTGTAACTCGTAACTCATTACCCATAACTCGGAACTCGTATCTTGTATCTATTAGCTCTTAACTAGTTACTGATAACCTAAAACTCGTATCTTGCATCTCGTGACGCGTAACTCAGAACTTGGAACTCGTAAGGCGTTACCGATAACTCGGAATTGTATCTTGTATCTCTTACCTTGTAACACATAACTCGTAACTCGTAACTCGTTACCCATTACTCGAAACTCGTATCTTCTATCTCGGATCTCGCAAATCATTGCCGATAACCTGGAACTGGTATCCTAGATCTTGAAGATCGTAACTCGTTACCAATAACTGGGAAGTCGTATCTTATATCTCGTGACGCGTAACTCAGGACTCGGAACTCGTAACGCGTAACCGATAACTCGGAGCTCGTATATTGTAAATCGTAACTCGTTACCCATAACTCGGAACTCGTATCTTGTATCTAGTAACTCGTAACTCATTACTGATTAACTGGAACTCGTATCTTGTGTCTCGTAGCTCGTAACTTGTTACGATAAGTGGGAACTCGCATCTTGTATCTCGTAACTCGTAACTAGTACCTCGTAGATCGTAGGTCGTAATTCGTAATTCGAAACTCGTATATCGTAATTCGCAACTCGAAACTCGTAACTGGAAACTGGTATCTCGTAAATCGCAGCTTATAACCCGCTACTCATAACCCGGTACTCGTATCTTGTGTATCATAGCTTGTAACCCATTACCAATAACAAGGAACTCGTATCTTGCCTCTCGTAGCTCGTAAATCGTTAACCATAAGTGGGAACTCGCAACTTGTATCTCGTGACGCGTAACTCAGAACTTGGAACTCGTAACCCGTTACCGATAACTCGGAGTTCGTATCTTGTACCTCGTAACTCGTAACTCGTTACGATAAGTGGGAACTCGCATCTAGTATCTCTTAACTCGTAACTAGTACCTCGTATATCGTAAGTCGTAATTCGTAACTCATAACTGGTAAATCGCAGCTTATAACTCGCTACTCATAACCCGGAACTCATAACTTGTGTATCGTACTTTTTGTAATTCATTACCAATAACAAGGAACTCGTATCTTGCTTCTCGTAGCTCGTAAATCGTTACCGATAAGTGGGAACTCGCATCTTGTATCTCGTAACTTGTAACTAATGCCTGGTAGATCGTAACTCGAAACTCGTAACTCGTATCTCGTAAATCGCAGCTTATAACTCGCTATTCATTACACGGAAATCGTATCTTGTCTATCGTAGGTCGTAACCCATTACCAATAACAAGGAACTTGTATCTTGCCTCTCGTAGCTCGTAAATCGTTACCAATAAGTGGGAACTCGCAACTTGTATCTCGTGACGCGTAACTCAGAACTAGGAACTCGTAACGCGTAACCGATTACTCGGAGCTCGTATCTTGTATCTTGTAACTCGTAACTCATTACCCATAACTCGGAACTCGTATCTTGTATCCATTAGCTCTTAACTAATTACTGATTACCTGAAACTCGTATCTTGCATCTCGTGACGCGTAACTCAGAACTTGGAACTCGTAAGGCTTTACCGATAACTCGGAATTGTATCTTGTATCTCTTACCTTGTAACCCATAACTCGTAACTCGTAGCGCGTTACCCATTACTCGGAACTCGTATCGTCTATTTAGGATCTCGCAAATCATTGCCGATAACCTGAAACTCGTATCCTAGATCTCGAAGATGGTTACCCGTTACCAATAAGTGGAAACTCGCATTTTGTATCTCATGACGCGAATCTCAGAACTCGGGACTCGTAACGCGTAACCGATGACTCGGAACTCGTATCTTGTACCTCGTAACTCGTTACCCATAACTCGTAACTTGTATTTAGTAGCTCGTAACTCATTGCTGATTACCTGGAACTCGTATCTTGTGTCTCGTAGCTCGTAACTCGTTACGATAAGTGGGAACTCGCATCTAGTATCTTGTGACTCGTAACTAGTACCTCGTATATCGTAAGTCGTAATTCGTAACTCATAACTCGTAAATCGCAGCTTATAACTCGCTATTCATAACCCGGAACTCATAACTTGTGTATCGTAGCTTGTAATTCATTACCAATAACAAGGAACTCGTATCTTGCTTCTCGTAGCTCGTAAATCGTTAGCGATAAGTGGGTACTCTCATCTTGTATCTCGAAACTCGTAACCAGTACCTCGTAGATCGTAAGTCGTAATTCGTAACTCGTTACTGGTATATCGTAACTCGCAACTCGAAACTCGAAACTCGTAACTCGTAAATCGCAGCTTATAACTCGCTACTCATAACCTGGATCTCGTATCTTGTGTATCGTAGCTTGTAATTCATTACCAATAATAAGCATCTTGTATCTTACCTCTCGTAGCTCGTACATCGTTACCGATAAGAGGGAACTCGCAACTTGTATCTCGTGAAGCGTAACTCAGAACTTGGAACTCGTAACGCGTTACCGATAACTCGGAGCTCGTATTTTGTATCTCTTACATTGTAACACGTAACTCGTAACTCATAACTCGTTATCCATTACTCGGAACTCGTATCTTCTATCTCGGATCTCGCAAATCATTGCCGATAACCTGAAACTCGTATCGTAGATCTTGAAGGTCGTAACTCGTTACCAATAAGTGGGAACTCACATCTTGTATCTCGTGACGTGTAACTCAGAACTCGGAACTCGTAACTCGTTACCAATAACTCGGAAGTCGTACCTTGTATCTAGTAGCTCGTAACTCATTACTGATTACCTGGAACTCGTATCTTGTGTCTGGTATCTTGTAACCCATTACCAATAACAAGGAACTCGTATCTTGCCTCTCGTAGCTCGTAAATCGTTACCAATAAGTGGGAACTCGCTTCTTGTATCTGTTGACGCGTAACTCAGGACTCGGAACTCGAAAGTGTTACCGATAACCCGGAGCTCGTGTCTTGTATCACTTACCTTGTAACTCGTAACTCGTAACCCGTAACTCGTTGCCCATAACTCGGAACTCGAATCTTGATCTCGGATCTTGTAAATCAATGACGATAGCCTCGAACCCGTATCCCAGATCTAGTAGTTCGTAACTCGTTACTGATAGGTGGAAACTCGCATCTTGTATCTCATGACGCGTAACTCAGAACTCGAAGCTCGTAACGCGTAACAGATAACTCGGAGCTCGTATCTTGTAATTCCTAACTCGTTACCCATAACTCGGAACTCATATCTTATATATCGTAACCTGTAATCCATTACCGATAACCTGGAACTCGTATCTTGCATCTCGTAACTCGTAAATCGTTACCGATAAATGGGAACTCGCATCTTGTACCTCGTGACGCGTAACTCGGGACTCGGAACTCGAAAGTGTTACCGATAACTCGCAGCTCGTATCCTGTATCACTTACTTTGTAATTAGTAACTCGTAACCCTTAACTCGTTGCCCGTAACTCGGAACTCGAACCCTGTTCTCGGATCTTGTAAATGAATGACGATAACCTTGAACTCGTATCCTAGATCTAATAGTTTGTAACTCATTACCGACAGGTGGAAACTCCCATCTTGTATCTCATGACGCGTAACTCAGAACTCGAAGCTCGTAACGCGTAACAGATAACTCGGAGCTCGTATCTTGTAACTTGTAACTCGTTACCCATTCCTCGGAACTCGTATCTTGTATCTAGCATCTCGTAACTCATTACTGATTACCTGAAACTCGTATCTTGTGTCTCGTATCTCGTAACAATCGGTGGGAGCTCGCATCTTGTGTCTCGTGACTCGTAACTAGTACCTCGTAGATCGTAAGTTGTAATTCGTAACTGGTAACCCGCACCTCGCAACCCGGAACTCGTAACTCGTTATTCGAAACTCGTAACTCGAAGCTCGTAACTCTAAACTCGTAGCTCAAAACTCGTAACTCGTAACTCGAAACTTGAAACTCGTAACACGAAACTCGTAACTCGTAACTCGAAACCCGTAACTCGTAACTCGTAAATTGCAGCTTATAACTCGCTACTTATAACCGGGAACACGTATCTTGTATATCGTATCTTGTAACCCATTACCAATAATAAGGAACTCGTATCTTGCCTCTCGTAGCTCGTAAATCGTTACCGATAAGTGGAAACTCGTTACTTATATCTTGTGACGCGTAATTCAGCACTTGGAACTCGTAACGCGTTACCGATAACTTGGAGCTTGTATCTTGTATCTCTTACCTTGTAAATCGTAGCTCGTAACTCGTAACGATAGGTGGAAACTCGCTTCTTGTATCTCATGACGCGTAACTCAGAACACGAAACTGGTAACGCGTACTAGATAACTTGGAGCTCGTATCTTGTAACTCGTAACTCGTTACCCATGACTCGGAACTCGTATCTTGTATCTAGTAGCTCGTAAATCATTACTGATTACCTGGAAGTCGTATCTTGTGTCTCGTAGCTCGTAACTTGTACCTCGTACATCGTAAGTCGTAATTCGTAACTGGTAACTCATATATCGTTACTCGCAACTCGAAACTCGAAACTCGAAACTCGAAACTCGAAACTCGAAACTCGAAACTCGTAAATCGCAGCTTATAACTCGCTACTCATAACCCGGAACTCGTATCTTGTGTATCGTAGCTTGTAACCCATTACCAATAACAAGGAACTCGTATGTTGCCTCTTGTAGTTCGTAAATCGTTACCGATAAGTGTTAACTCGCAACTTGTATCTCGTGACGCGTAACTCAGAACTTGGAACTCGTAACGCGTTACCGATAACTCGGAGCTTGTATCTTGTATCTCTTACCTTGTAACTCGTAACTCGTAATTCGCAGCTTATAACTCGCTACTCATAACCCGGAGCTCGTATCTTGTGTATCGTAGCTTGTAACCCATTACCAATAACAAGGAACTCGCATCTTGCCTCTCGTAGCTCATAAATCGTTACCGATAGGTGGGAACTCGCAAATTGTATCTCGTGACGCGTAACTAAGAACATGGAACGCGTAACGCGTTACCGATATCTCGGAGCTGGTATCTTGTATGTTTCACCTTGTAGTTCGTAACTCGTAGCTTGTAACTCGTTACCCATAACTCGGAACTCGTATCTTCCATCTCAGATCTCGCAAATCATTGCCGATAAGCTGGAACTCGTATCATAGATCGTGAAGATCGTAACTCGTTACCAATAAGTGGGAACTTGCATCTTGTATCTCGTGACGTGTATCTCAGAACTCAGAACCAGTAACGCCTTACCGATAACACGGAGCTCGTATCTTGTAACTGGTTACTCGTTACCCATAACTCGGAACTGGTATCTTATATATCGATAACCTGGAACTCGTATCTTGCATCTCGTTGCTCGTAAATCGTTACCGATAAATGGGAACTCGCATCTTGTATCTCGTGACGCGTAACTAGTACCTCGTATATCGTAAGTCGTGATTCGTAACTCATAACTCGTAAATCGCAGCTTATAACTCGCTACTCATAACCCGAAACTCATAACTTGTGTATCGTAGCTTGTAATTCATTACCAATAACAAGGATCTCGTATCTTGTTTCTCGTAGCTCGTAAATCGTTACTGATAAGTGGGAACGCGCATCTTGTATCTCGTAACTTGTAACAAATGCCTGGTAGATCGTAACTCGAAACTCGTAACTCGTATCTCGTAAATCGCAAGCTTATAACTCGCTATTCATAACACGGAAATCGTATCTTGTCTATCGTAGATTGTAACCCATTACCAATAAAAAGGAACTCGTATCTTGCCTCTCGTTGCTCGTAAGTCGTTACCAATAAGTGGGAACTCGCAACTTGCATCTCGTGACGCGTAACTCAGGTCTTGGAACTCGTAACGCGTTACCGATAACTCGGAGCTTGTATCTTGTATCTCTTACCTTGTAACTCGTAACTCGTAAATCGCGGCTTATAACTCGCTACCCATAACCCGGAACTCGTATCTTGTGTATCGTAGCTTGTAACTCTTTACCAATTACAAGGAACTAGTATCTTGCCTCTTCTAGCTGGTAAATCGTTACCGATAAGTGTTAACTCGCAACTTGTATCTTGTGACGCGTAACTCAGGACTTTGAACTCGTAACGCGTTACCGATAATACGGAGCTCGTATCTTGTTTCTCTTGCATTGTAACACGTAACTCGTAACTCATAACTCGTTACCCATTACTCGGAACTCGTATCTTCTTCGCTACTCATAACCCGGAACTCATAACTTGTGTATCGTAGCTTGTAATTCATTACCAATAACAAGGAACTCGTATCTTGCTTCTCGTAACTCGTAAATCGTTACTGATAAGTGGGAACGCGCATCTTGTATCTCGTAACTTGTAACAAATGACTGGTAGATCGTAACTCGAAACTCGTAACTCGTATCTCGTAAATCGCAAGCTTATAACTCGCTATTCATAACACGGAAATCGTATCTTGTCTATCGTAGATTATAACCCATTACCAATAACAAGGAACTCGTATCTTGCCTGTCGTTGCTCGTAAGTCGTTACCAATAAGTGGGAACTCGCAACTTGTATCTCGTGACGCGTAACTCAGGACTTGGAACTCGTAACGCGTTACCGATAACTCGGAGCTTGTATCTTGTATCTCTTACCTTATAACTCGTAACTCGTAAATCGCGGCTTATAACTCGCTACTCATAACCCGGAACTCGTATCTTGTGTATCGTAGCTTGTAACCCTTTACCAATTACAAGGAACTAGTATCTTGCCTCTTCTAGCTGGTAAATCGTTACCGATAAGTGTTAACTCGCAACTTGTATCTTGTGACGCGTAACTCAGGACTAGGAACTCGTAACGCGTTACCGATAACTCGGAATTGTATCTTGTATCTCTTACCTTGTAACCCGTAACTCGTAACTCGTAGCGCGTTACCCATTACTCGGAACTCGTATCTTCTATTTAGGATCTTGCAAATCATTGCCGATAACCTGGAACTCGTATCTCAGATCTCGAAGATCGTAACTCGTTACCAATAAGTGGAAATTCGCATTTTGTATCTCATGACGCGAATCTCAGAACTCGGAACTCGTAACGCGTAACCGATTACTCGGAGCTCGTATCTTGTATCTTGTAACTCGTAACTCATTACCCATAACTCGGAACTCGTATCTTGTATCTATTAGCTCTTAACTAATTACTGATTACCTGAAACTCGTATCTTGCATCTCGTGACGCGTAACTCAGAACTTGGAACTCGTAAGGCGTTACCGATAACTCGGAATTGTATCTTGTATCTCTTACCTTGTAACCCGTAACTCGTAACTTGGAGCGCGTTACCCATTACTCGGAACTCGTATCTTCTATTTAGGATCTCGCAAATCATTGCCGATAACCTGGAACTCGTATCCTAGATCTCGAAGATCGTAACCCGTTACCAATAAGTGGAAACTCGCATTTTGTATCTCATGACGCGAATCTCAGAAGTCGGGACTCGTAACGCGTAACCGATGACTCGGAGCTCGTATCTTGTACCTCGTAACTCGTTACCCATAACTCGTAACTTGTATTTAGTAGCTCGTAACTCATTACTGATTACCTGGAACTCGTATCTTGTGTCTCGTAGCTCGTAACTCGTTACGATAAGTGGGAACTCGCATCTAGTATCTCGTGACTCGTAACTAGTACCTCGTCTATCGTAAGTCGTAATTCGTAACTCATAACTCGTAAATCGCAGCTTATAACTCGCTACTCATAACCCGGAACTCATAACTTGTGTATCGTAGCTTGTAATTCATTACCAATAACAAGGAACTCGTATCTTGCTTCTCGTAGCTCGTAAATCGTTAGCGATAAGTGGGAACTCGCATCTTGTATCTCGTAACTTGTAACTTATGCCTGGTAGATCGTAACTCGAAACTCGTAACTCGTATCTCGTAAATCGCAGCTTATAACTCGCTATTCATTACACGGAAATCGTATCTTGTCTATCGTAGGTTGTAACCCATTACCAATAACAAGGAACTAATATCTTGCCTCTCGTAGCTCGTAAATCGTTACCAATAAGTGGGAACTCGCAACTTGTATCTCGTGACGCGTAACTCAGAACTAGGAACTCGTAACGCGTTACCGATAACTCGGAATTGTATCTTGTATCTCTTACCTTGTAACCCGTAACTCGTAACTCATAGCTCGTTACCCATTACTTGGAACTCGTATCTTCTATTTAGGATCTCGCAAATCATTGCCGATAACCTGAAACTCGTATCAAAGATCTTGAAGGTCGTAACTCGTTACCAATAAGTGGGAACTCACATCTTGTATCTCGTGACGTGTAACTCAGAACTCGGAACTCGTAACTCGTAACTCGTTACCAATAACTCGGAACTTTTACCTTGTATCTAGTAACTCGTAACTCATTACTGATTACCTGGAACTCGTATCTTGTGTCTGGTAGCTTGTAACCCATTACCAATAACAAGGAACTCGTATCTTGCCTCTCGTAGCTCGTAAATCGTTACCAATAAGTGGGAACTAGCTTCTTGTATCTGTTGACGCGTAACTCAGGACTCGGAACTCGAAAGTGTTACCGATAACTCGGAGCTCGTGTCTTGTATCACTTACCTTGTAACTCGTAACTGGTAACCCGTAACTCATTGCCCATAACTCGGAACTCGAATCTTGATCTCGGATCTTGTAAATCAATGACGATAGCCTCGAACCCGTATCCCAGATCTAGTAGTTCGTAACTCGTTACTGATAGGTGGAAACTCGCATCTTGTATCTCATGACGCGTAATCCAGAACTCGAAGCTCGTAACGCGTAACAGATAACTCGGAGCTCGTATCTTGTAATTCCTAACTCGTTACCCATAACTCGGAACTCATATCTTATATATCGTAACCTGTAATCCATTACCGATAACCTGGAACTCGTATCTTGCATCTCGTAACTCGTAAATCGTTACCGATAAATGGGAACTCGCATCTTGTACCTCGTGACGCGTAACTCGGGACTCGGAACTCGAAAGTGTTACCGATAACTCGCAGCTCGTATCCTGTATCACTTACTTTGTAATTAGTAACTCGTAACCCTTAACTCGTTGCCCGTAACTCGGAACTCGAACCCTGTTCTCGGATCTTGTAAATGAATGACGATAACCTTGAACTCGTATCCTAGATCTAATAGTTTGTAACTCATTACCGACAGGTGGAAACTCCCATCTTGTATCTCATGACGCGTAACTCAGAACTCGAAGCTCGTAACGCGTAACAGATAACTCGGAGCTCGTATCTTGTAACTTGTAACTCGTTACCCATTACTCGGAACTCGTATCTTGTATCTAGCAGCTCGTAACTCATTACTGATTACCTGAAACTCATATCTTGTGTCTCGTATCTCGTAACTCGTTACAATCAGTGGGAGCTCGCATCTTGTGTCTCGTAACTCGTAACTAGTACCTCGTAGATCGTAAGTTGTAATTCGTAACTGGTAACCCGCACCTCGCAACCCGGAACTCGTAACTCGTTATTCGAAACTCGTAACTCGAAGCTCGTAACTCTAAACTCGTAGCTCGAAACTCGTAACTCGTAACTCGAAACTCGAAACTCGAAACTCGTAACACGAAACTCGTAACTCGTAAATTGCAGGTTATAACTCGCTACTTATAACCGGGAACACGTATCTTGTATATCGTATCTTGTAACCCATTACCAATAATAAGGAACTCGTATCTTGCCTCTCGTAGCTCGTAAATCGTTACCGATAAGTGGAAACTCGTTACTTATATCTTGTGACGCGTAATTCAGAACTTGGAACTCGTAACGCGTTACCGATAACTTGGAGCTTGTATCTTGTATCTCTTACCTTGTAAATCGTAGCTCGTAACTCGTAACGATAAGTGGGAACTCGCATCATGTATCTCGTGAGGCGTAACTTGGAACTCGGAACTCGTAACGTGTTACTGATAGCTCGGAGCTCGTATCTTACAACTAATAGCTTGTAACTCATTACTGATTAACTAGAACTCGTATCTTATGCCACGTAGCTCGTAACGACAACTGAGAACTCGTATCTAGTAACTAGTACCTCGTAGGTCATAAGTCGTAACTCGTAGCTCGTAACTCGTATATCGTAACACGCAACTCGTAACTCGAAACTCCTAACTCGTAAATCGCAGCTTATAACTCGCTATTCATAACACGGAAATCGTATCTTGTCTATCGTAGATTGTAACCCATTACCAATAACAAGGAACTCGTATTTTGCCTCTCGTAGCTCGCAAATCGTTACCAATAAGTGGGAACTCGCAACTTGTATCTCGTGACACGTAACTCAGAACTAGGAACTCGTAACGCGTTACCGATAGCTCGGAGCTTGTATCTTGTATCTCTTACCTTGTAGATCGTAACTCGTAACTCGTAGCTCGTTACCCATTACTCGGAACTCGTATCTTCTATCTCGGATCTCGCAAATCATTGCCGATAACCTGGAACTCGTATCCTATATCTTGAAGATCGTAACTCGTTACCAATAAGTGGGAACTCGCATCTTGTATCTCGTGACGCGTAACTCAGAACTAGGAACTCGTAACACGTTGCCGATAACTCGGAGCTCGTATATTATGTATCGTTATTTATAATCCATTACCGATAACCTGGAACTCGTATCTTGCTTCTCGTAGCTCGTAAATCGTTACTGATAAGTGGGAACGCGCATCTTGTATCTCGTAACTTGTAACAAATACCTGGTAGATCGTAACTTGAAACTCGTAACTCGTATCTCGTAAATCGCAAGCTTATAACTCGCTATTCATAACACGAAAATCGTATCTTGTCTATCGTAGATTGTAACCCATTACCAATAACAAGGAACTCGTATCTTGCCTCTCGTTGCTAGTAAGTCGTTACCAATAAGTGGGAACTCGCAACTTGTATCTCGTGACGCGTAACTCAGGACTTGGAACTCGTAACGCGTTACCGATAACTCGGAGCTTGTATCTTGTTTCTCTTACCTTGTAACTCGTAACTCGTAAATCGCAGCTTATAACTCGCTACTCATAATCCGGAGCTCGTATCCTGTGTATCGTAGCTTGTAACCCATTACCAATAACAAGGAACTCGCATCTTGCCTCTCGTAGCTCGTAAATCGTTACCGATAGGTGGGAACTCGCAAATTGTATCTCGTGACGCGTAAGTAAGAACATGGAACGCGTAACGCGTTACCGATAACTCGGAGCTGGTATCTTGTATGTCTCACCTTGTAATTCGTAACTCGTAGCTTGTAACTCGTTACCCATTACTGGGAACTCGTATCTTCCATCTCAGATCTCGCAAATCATTGCCGATAAGCTGGAACTCGTAACATAGATCGTGAAGGTCGTAACTCGTTACCAATAAGTGGGAATTCGCATCTTGTATCTCGTGAAGTGTAACTCAGAACTCGGAACCAGTAACGGGTTACCGATAACTCGGAGCTCGTATATTGTATCTCGATACTCGTTACCCATAACTCGGAACTGGTATCTTAGATATCGTAACTTGTAATCCATTATCGATAACCTGGAACTCGTATCTTGCATCTGGTAGCTCGTAAATCGTTACCGACAAATGGGAACTCGCATTTTGTATCTCGTGACGCGTAACTCGGGAATCGGAATTCGAAAGTGTTACCGATAACTCGGAGCTCGTATCTTGTATCACTTACCTTGTAATTCGTAACTCGTAACCCGTAACTCGTTGCCCATAACTCGGAACTTGAATCCTGATCTCGGATCTTGTAAATCAATGACGATAATCTCGAATTCGTATGCTAGATCTAGTAGTTCGTAACTTGTTACATTTGTTACCTATAGGTGGAACCTCGCATCTTTTATCTCATGACGCGAAACTCAGAACTCGGAACTCGGAACTCGTAACGGGTAACCGATAACTCGGAGCTCGTATCTTGTAACTGGTAACTCGTTACCCATAACTCAGAACTCGTATCTTATATATCGTAACTTGTAATCCATAACCGATAACCTGAAACTCGTGTCTTGCATCTCGTAGCTCGTAAATCGTTACCGATAAATGGGAACTCGCAACTTGTACTTCGTGACGCGGTAACTCGTTACGATAAGTGGGAACTGGCACCTTGTATCTCGTAACTAGTACCTCGTAGGTCGTAAGTCGTAATTCGTAACTCGTAACTCGTATATCGCAGCTTATAACTCGCTACTCATAACCCGGAACTCGTATCTTGTGTATTGTAGCTTGTAACCCTTTACCAATTACAAGGAACTAGTATCTTGCCTCTTCTAGCTCGTAAATCGTTACCGATAAGTGTTAACTCGCAACTTGTATCTTGTGACGCGTAACTCAGGACTTGGAACTCGTAACGCGTTACCAATAATTCGGAACTCGTATCTTCTATCTCGGATCTCGCAAATCATTGCCGATAACCTGGAACTCGTATCGTAGATCTTGAAGGTCGTAACTCGTTACCAATAAGTGGGAACTCACATCTTGTATCTCGTGACGTGTAACTCAGAACTCGTAACTCGTTACCAATAACTCGGAACTCGTACCTTGTATCTAGCAGCTCGTAACTCATTACTGATTACCTGGAACTCGTATCTTGTGTCTGGTAGCTTGTAACCCATTACCAATAACAACGAACTCGTATCTTGCCTCTTGTAGCTCGTAAATCGTTACCAATAAGTGGGAACTCGCAACTTGTATCTCGTGACGCGGTTACTCGTTACTATAAGTGGGAACTGGCACCTTGTATCTCGTAACTCGTAACTAGTACCTCGTAGGTTGTAAGTCGTAATTCGTAACCCGTAACTCGTATATCGCAGCTTATAACTCGCTACTCATAACCCGGAACTCGTATCTTGTGTATCGTAGCTTGTAACCCATTACCAATAACAAGGAACTCGTATCTTGCCTCTCGTAGCTCGTAAATCGTTACCAATAAGTGGGAACTCGCAACTTGTATCTCGTGACGCGTAACTCAGAACTTGGAACTCGTAACGCGTTACCGATAACTCGGAGCTTGTATCTTGTATCTCTTACCTTGTACCTCGTAACTCGTAACTCGTTACCCATTACTCGAAACTCGTATCTTCTATCTCGAATCTCGCAAATCATTGCCGATAACCTGGAACTGGTATCCTAGATCTTGAAGATCGTAACTCGTTACCAATAAGTGGGAACTCGTATCTTATATCTCGTGACGCGTAACTCAGGACTCGGAACACGTAAAGCGTAACCGATAACTCGGAGCTCGTATATTGTAAATCGTAACTCGTTACCCATAACTCGGAACTCGTATCTTGTATCTCGTAACTCATAACTGATTAACTGGAACTCGTATCTTGTGTCTCGTAGCTCGTAACTCGTTACGATAAGTGGGAACTCGCATCTTGTATCTCGTAACTCGTAACTAGTACCTCGTAGGTCGTAATTCGTAATTCGAAACTCGTATATCGTAATTCGCAACTCGAAACTCGTAACTGGAAACTAGTATCTCGTAAATCGCAGCTTATAACCCGCTACTCATAACCCGGTACTCGTATCTTGTGTATTGTAGCTTGTAACCCTTTACCAATTACAAGGAACTAGTATCTTGCCTCTTCTAGCTCGTAAATCGTTACCGATAAGTGTTAACTCGCAACTTGTATCTTGTGACGCGTAACTCAGGACTTGGAACTCGTAACGCGTTACCAATAATTCGGAACACGTATCTTCTATCTCGGATCTCGCAAATCATTGCCGATAACCTGGAACTCGTATCGTAGATCTTGAAGGTCGTAACTCGTTACCAATAAGTGGGAACTCACATCTTGTATCTCGTGACGTGTAACTCAGAACTCGTAACTCGTTACCAATAACTCGGAACTCGTACCTTGTATCTAGTAGCTCGTAACTCATTACTGATTACCTGGAACTCGTATCTTGTGTCTGGTAGCTTGTAACCCATTACCAATAACAACGAACTCGTATCTTGCCTCTCGTAGCTCGTAAATCGTTACCAATAAGTGGGAACTCGCAACTTGTATCTCGTGACGCGGTTACTCGTTACTATAAGTGGGAACTGGCACCTTGTATCTCGTAACTCGTAACTAGTACCTCGTAGGTCGTAAGTCGTAATTCGTAACCCGTAACTCGTATATCGCAGCTTATAACTCGCTACTCATAACCCGGAACTCGTATCTTGTGTATCGTAGCTTTTAACCCATTACCAATAACAAGGAACTCGTATCTTGCCTCTCGTAGCTCGTAAATCGTTACCAATAAGTGGGAACTCGCAACTTGTATCTTGTGACGCGTAACTCAGAACTTGGAACTCGTAACGCGTTACCGATAACTCGGAGCTTGTATCTTGTATCTCTTACCTTGTACCTCGTAACTCGTAACTCGTTACCCATTACTCGAAACTCGTATCTTCTATCTCGGATCTCGCAAATCATTGCCGATAACCTGGAACTGGTATCCTAGATCTTGAAGATCGTAACTCGTTACCAATGAGTGGGAACTCGTATCTTATATCTCGTGACGCGTAACTCAGGACTCGGAACACGTAAAGCGTAACCGATAACTCGGAGCTCGTATATTGTAAATCGTAACTCGTTACCCATAACTCGGAACTCGTATCTTGTATCTAGTAGCTCGTAACTCATTACTGATTAACTGGAACTCGTATCTTGTGTCTCGTAGCTCGTAACTCGTTACGATAAGTGGGAACTCGCATCTTGTATCTCGTAACTCGTAACTAGTACCTCGTAGATCGTAGGTCGTAATTCGTAATTCGAAACTCGTATATCGTAATTCGCAACTCGAAACTCGTAACTGGAAACTAGTATCTCGTAAATCGCAGCTTATAACCCGCTACTCATAACCCGGTACTCGTATCTTGTGTATCATAGCTTGTAACCCATTACCAATAACAAGGAACTCGTATCTTGCCTCTCGTACCTCGTAAATCGTTACCCATAAGTGGGAACTCGCAACTTGTATCTCGTGACGCGTAACTCAGAACTTGGAACTCGTAACGCGTTACCGATAACTTGGAGCTTGTATCTTGTATCTCTTACCTTGTAACTCGTAACTCGTAAATCGCAGCTTATAACTTGCTACTCATAACCCGGTACTCGTATCTTGTGTATCTTAGCTTGTAATTCATTACCAATAACAAGGAACTCGTATCTTGCCTCTCGTAGCTCGTAAATCGTTACCGATAAGTGGGAACTCGCAACTTGTATCCCGTGACGCGTAACTCAGAACTTGGAACTCGTTACGCGTTACCGATAACTCGGAGTTCGTATCTTGTATCACTTACCTTGTAACTGGTAACCCGTAACTCGTTGCCCATAACTCGGAACTTGAATCTTGATCTCGGATCTTGTAAATTAATGACGATAACCTCGAACTCGTATCGTAGATCTAGTAGTTCGTAACTCGTTACCGATTGGTGGAAACTCGCATCTTGTATCACATGAAGCGAAACTCAGAACTCGGGACTCGTAACGCGTAACCGATGACTCGGAGCTCGTATCTTGTACCTCGTAACTCGTTACCCATAACTCGTAACTTGTATTTAGTTGCTCGTAACTCATTACTGATTACCTGGAACTCGTGTCTTGTGTCTCGTAGCTCGTAACTCGTTACGATAAGTGGGAACTCGCATCTAGTATCTCTTAACTCGTAACTAGTACCTCGTATATCGTAAGTCGTAATTCGTAACTCATAACTCGTAAATCGCAGCTTATAACTCGCTACTCATAACCCGGAACTCATAACTTGTGTATCGTAGTTTGTAATTCATTACCAATAACAAGGAACTCGTATCTTGCTTCTCGTAGCTCGTAAATTGTTACCGATAAGTGGGAACTCGCATCTTGTATCTCGTAACTTGTAACTAATGCCTGGTAGATCGTAACTCGAAACTCGTAACTCGTATCTCGTAAATCGCAGCTTATAACTCGCTATTCATTACACGGAAATCGTATCTTGTCTATCGTAGGTTGTAACCCATTACCAATAACAAGGGACTTGTATCTTGCCTCTCGTAGCTCGTAAATCGTTACCAATAAGTGGGAACTCGCAACTTGTATCTCGTGACGCGTAACTCAGAACTAGGAACTCGTAACGCGTTACCGATAACTCGGAATTGTATCTTGTATCTCTTACCTTGTAACCCGTAATTCGTAACTCGTAGCGCGTTACCCATTACTCGGAACTCGTATCTTCGATTTAGGATCTCGCAAATCATTGCCGATAGCCTGGAACTCGTATCCTAGATCTCGAAGATCGTAACTCGTTACCAATAAGTGGAAACTCGCATTTTGTATCTCATGACGCGAATCTCAGAACTCGGAACTCGTAACGCGTAACCGATTACTCGGAGCTCGTATCTTGTATCTTGTAACTCGTAACTCATTACCCATAACTCGGAACTCGTATCTTATATCTATTAGCTCTTAACTAATTACTGATTACCTGAAACTCGTATCTTGCATCTCGTGACGTGTAACTCAGAACTAGGAACTCGTAACGCGTTACCGATAACTCGGAATTGTATCTTGTATCTCTTACCTTGTAACCCGTAACTCGTAACTCATAGCTCGTTACCCATTACTCGGAACTCGTATCTTCTATTTAGGATCTCGCAAATCATTGCCGATAACCTGAAACTCGTATCGTAGATCTTGAAGGTCGTAACTCGTTACCAATAAGTGGGAACTCGCAACTTGTATCTCGTGACGCGTAACTCAGAACTAGGAACTCGTAACGCGTTACCGATAACTCGGAATTGTATCTTGTATCTCTTACCTTGTAACCCGTAACTCGTAACTCATAGCTCGTTACCCATTACTCGGAACTCGTATCTTCTATTTAGGATCTCGCAAATCATTGCCGATAACCTGAAACTCGTATCGTAGATCTTGAAGGTCGTAACTCGTTACCAATAAGTGGGAACTCACATCTTGTATCTCGTGACGTGTAACTCAGAACTCGGAACTCGTAACTCCTTACCAATAACTCGGCTCTCGTACCTTGTATCTAGTAGCTCGTAACTCATTACTGATTACCTGGAACTCTTATCTTGTGTCTGGTAGCTTGTAACCCATTACCAATAACAAGGAACTCGTATCTTGCCTCTCGTAGCTCGTAAATCGTTACCAATAAGTGGGAACTCGCTTCTTGTATCTGTTGACGCGTAACTCAGGGCTCGGAACTCGAAAGTGTTACCGATAACCCGGAGCTCGTGTCTTGTATCACTTACCTTGTAACTCGTAACTCGTAACCCGTAACTCGTTGCCCATAACTCGGAACTCGAATCTTGATCTCGGATCTTGTAAATCAATGACGATAGCCTCGAACCCGTATCCCAGATCTAGTAGTTCGTAACTCGTTACTGATAGGTGGAAACTCGCATCTTGTATCTCATGACGCGTAACTCAGAACTCGAAGCTCGTAACGCGTAACAGATAACTCGGAGCTCGTATCTTGTAATTCCTAACTCGTTACCCATAACTCGGAACTCATATCTTATATATCGTAACCTGTAATCCATTACCGATAACCTGGAACTCGTATCTTGCATCTCGTAACTCGTAAATCGTTACCGATAAATGGGAACTCGCATCTTGTACCTCGTGACGCGTAACTCGGGACTCGGAACTCGAAAGTGTTACCGATAACTCGCAGCTCGTATCCTGTATCACTTACTTTGTAATTAGTAACTCGTAACCCTTAACTCGTTGCCCGTAACTCGGAACTCGAACCCTGTTCACGGATCTTGTAAATGAATGACGATAACCTTGAACTCGTATCCTAGATCTAATAGTATGTAACTCATTACCGACAGGTGGAAACTCCCATCTTGTATCTCATGACGCGTAGCTCAGAACTCGAAGCTCGTAACGCGTAACAGATAACTCGGAGCTCGTATCTTGTAACTTGTAACTCGTTACCCACTCCTCGGAATCGTATCTTGTATCTAGCAGCTCGTAACTCATTACTGATTACCTGAAACTCGTATCTTGTGTCTCGTATCTCGTAACTCGTTACAATCAGTGGGAGCTCGCATCTTGTGTCTCGTAACTCGTAACTAGTACCTTGTAGATCGTAAGTTGTAATTCGTAACTGGTAACCCGCACCTCGCAACCCGGAACTCGTAACTCGTTATTCGAAACTCGTAACTCGAAGCTCGTAACTCTAAACTCGTAGCTCGAAACTCGTAACTCGTAACTCGAAACTCGAAACTCGTAACACGAAACTCGTAACTCGAAACTCGTAACTCGTAACTCGTAACTCGTAAATTGCAGCTTATAACTCGCCATTTATAACCGGGAACACGTATCTTGTATATCGTATCTTGTAACCCATTACCAATAATAAGGAACTCGTATCTTGCCTCTCGTAGCTCGTAAATCGTTACCGATAAGTGGAAACTCGTTACTTATATCTTGTGACGCGTAATTCAGAACTTGGAACTCGTAACGCGTTACCGATAACTTGGAGCTTGTATCTTGTATCTCTTACCTTGTAAATCGTAGCTCGTAACTCGTAACGATAAGTGGGACCTCGCATCATGTATCTCGTGACGCGTAACTTAGAACTCGGAACTCGTAACGCGTTACCGATAGCTCGGAGCTCGTGTCTTACAACTAGTAGCTTGTAACTCATTACTGATTAACTAGAACTCGTATCTTGTGCCACGTAGCTCGTAACTCGTAACGAGAACTGAGAACTCGTATCTTGTATCTCGTAACTAGTAACTAGTACCTCGTAGGTCATAAGTCGTAATTCGTAGCTCGTAACTCGTATATCGTAACACGCAACTCGAAACTCTTAACTTGTAACTCGTAAATCGCAGCTTATAACTCGCGACTCATAACCCGGAACTCGTAGTTTGTGTATCGTAGCTTGTAACCCATTACAAATAACAAGGAACTCGTATCTTGCCTCGCGTAACTCGTAACTCGTTACCCATAGCTCGGAACTAGTATCTGGTAACTCGGATCTCGCAAATCATTACCGATAACCTGGAACTCGTATACTAGATTTTGTAGATCGTAACTCGTTACCAATAAGTGGGAACTCTCATCTT
This sequence comes from Bruchidius siliquastri, assembly GCA_949316355.1. Lineage (NCBI taxonomy): Eukaryota > Metazoa > Arthropoda > Insecta > Coleoptera > Chrysomelidae > Bruchidius > Bruchidius siliquastri. The sequence goes on along the minus strand of OX438533.1, from coordinate 18,386,701 downwards.
GTATATCGTGACGTGTAACTCAGAACTTGGAACTAGTAACGCGTTACCGATAGCTCGGAGCTCGTATCTCGTAACTCGTAACTCGTTACCCATAACTCGGAACTCGTATCTTGCATCTCGTAGCTCGTAAAACGTTACCGATAAATGGGAACTCGCATCTTGTATCTCGTGACGCGTAACCCGGGAATCGGAATTCGAAAGTGTTACCGATAACTCGGAGCTCGTATCTTGTATCACTTACCTTGTAATTCGTAACTCGTAACCCGTAAATCGTTGCCCATAACTCGGAACTCGAATCCTGAACTCGGAACTTGTAAATGAATGACGATAACCTCGAACTCGTATTCTAGATCTAGTAGTTTGTGACTGATTACCGATAGGTGGAAACTCGCATCTTGTATCTCATGACGCGTAACTTAGAACTCGTAACGCGTAACAGATAACTCGGAGCTCGTATCTTGTAACTTGTAACTCGTTACCCATTACACGGAACTCGTATCTTGTATCTAGTAGCTCGTAACTGATTACTGATTACCTGGAACTCGTATCTTGCGTCTCGTAGCTCGTAACTCGTTACAATAAGCGGGAACTCGCATCTTGTATCTCGTAACTCGTAACTAGTACCTCGTGGGACGTAAGTCGTAATTCGTAACTTGTAACTCGTATATCGTAACTCGCACCTCGAATCTCGTAAATCGCAGCTTATAACTCGCTACTCATAATCCGAAGCTCGTATCCTGTGTATCGTAGCTTGTAACCCATTACCAATAACAAGGAACTCGCATCTTGCCTCTCGTAGCTCGTAAATCGTTACCGATAGGTGGGAACTCGCAAATTGTATCTCGTGACGCGTAACTAAGAACATGGAACGCGTAACGCGTTACCGATAACTCGGAGCTGGTATCTTGTATGTCTCACCTTGTAATTCGTAACTCGTAGCTTGTAACTCGTTACCCATTACTCGGAACTCGTATCTTCCATCTTAGATCTCGCAAATCATTGCCGATAAGCTGGAACTCGTAACATAGATCGTGAAGGTCGTAACTCGTTACCAATAAGTGGGAATTCGCATCTTGTATCTCGTGAAGTGTAACTCAGAACTCGGAACCAGTAACGCGTTACCGATAACTCGGAGCTCGTATATTGTATCTCGATACTCGTTACCCATAACTCGGAACTGGTCTCTTAGATATCGTAACTTGTAATCCATTACCGATAACCTGGAACTCGTATCTTGCATCTCGTAGCTCGTAAATCGTTACCGACAAATGGGAACTCGCATCTTGTATCTCGTGACGCGTAACTCGGGAATCGGAATTCGAAAGTGTTACCGATAACTCGGAGATCGTATCTTGTATCACTTACCTTGTAATTCCTAACTCGTAACCCGTAACTCGTTGCCCATAACTCGGAACTCGAATCCTGATCTCGGATCTTGTAAATGAATGATGATAACCTCGAACTCGTACTCTAGATATAATAGTTTGTAACTCATTACCGATAGGTGGAAACTCGCATCTTGTATCTCATGACGCGTAACTCAGAACTCGTAACGCGTAACAGATAACTCGGAGCTCGTATCTTGTAACTTGTAACTCGTTACCCATTACACGGAACTCGTATCTTATATCTAGTAGCTCGTAACTCATTACAGATTACCTGGAACTCGTATCTTGTGTCTCGTAGCTCGTAACTCGTTACGATAGGTGGGAACTCGCATCTTGTGTCTCGTAACTCGTAAGTAGTACCTCGTAGATCGTAAGTCGTAATTCGTAACTCGTAACTCGCAACTCGAAACTCGTTACTCGAAACTCGTAACTCGTATATCGCAGCTTATAACTCGCTACTCATAACCCGGAATGCGTATCTTGTGTATCGGAGCTTGTAATTCATTACCAATAACAAGGATCTTGTATCTTACCTCTCGTAGCTCGTAAATCGTTACCGATAAGTGGGAACTCGCAACTTGTATCTCGTGACGCGTAACTCAGAGCTCAGAACTCGTAACGCGTAACAGATAACTCGGAGCTCGTATCTTGTAACTTGTAACTCGTTACCCATTATACGGAACTCGTATCTTGTATCCAGTGGCTCGTAACTCATTACAGATTACCCGGAACTCGTATCTTGTGTCTTGTAGCTCGTAACTCGTTACGATAAGTGAGAACTCACATCTTGTATCTCGAAACTTGTAACCAGTACCTCGTAGATCGTAAGTCGTAAATCGTAACTCGTTTCTGGTATATCGTAACTCGCAACTCGAAACTCGAAACTCGTAACTCGTAAATCGCAGCTTATAACTCGCTACTCATAACCCGGATCTCGTATCTTGTGTATCGTAGCTTGTAATTCATTACCAATAACAAGGATCTTGTATCTTACCTCTCGTAGCTCGTACATCGTTACCGATAAGAGGGAACTCGTGAAGCGTAACTCAGAACTTGGAACTCGTAACGCGTTACCGATAACTCGGAGCTCGTATTTTGTATCTCTTACATTGTAAGACGTAACTCGTAACTCATAACTCGTTATCCATTACTCGGAACTCGTATCTTCTATCTCGGATCTCGCAAATCATTGCCGATGACCTGGAACTCGTATCCTAGATCTTGAAGATCGTAACTCGTTACCAATAGGTGGGAACTCGTATCTTGTATATGGTGAAGCGTAACTCGGGACCCGGAACTCGAAAGTGTTACCGATAACTCGGAGCTCGTATCTTGTATCACTTATCTTGTAACTCGTAGCTGGTAACCCGTAACTTGTTGACCATAACTCGGAACTCGAATCTTGATCTCGGATCTTGTAAATCAATGACGATAATCTCGAATTCGTATGCTAGATCTAGTAGTTCGTAACTTGTTACCTTTGTTACCTATAGGTGGAACCTCGCATCTTTTATCTTATGACGCGAAACTCAGAACTCGGAACTCGGAACTCGTAACGGGTAACCGATAACTCGGAGCTCGTATCTTGTAACTGGTAACTCGTTAGCCATAACTCAGAACTCGTATCTTATATATCGTAACTTGTAATCCATAACCGATAACCTAAAACTCGTGTCTTGCATCTCGTAGCTCGTAAATCGTTACCGATAAATGGGAACTCGCAACTTGTACTTCGTGACGCGGTAACTCGTTACGATAAGTGGGAACTGGCACCTTGTATCTCGTAACTCGTAACTAGTACCTCGTAGGTCGTAAGTCGTAATTCGTAACTCGTAACTCGTATATCGCAGCTTATAACTCGCTACTCATAACCCGGAACTCGTATCTTGTGTTTCGTAGCTTGTAACCCTTTACCAATTACAAGGAACTAGTATCTTGCCTCTTCTAGCTCGTAAATCGTTACCGATAAGTGTTAACTCGCAACTTGTATCTTGTGACGCTTAACTCAGGACTTGGAACACGTAACGCGTTACCAATAATTCGGAACTCGTAGCTTCTATCTCGGATCTCGCAAATAATTGCCGATAACCTGGAACTCGTATCGTAGATCTTGAAGGTCGTAACTCGTTACCAATAAGTGGGAACTCACATCTTGTATCTCGTGACGTGTAACTCAGCACTCGTAACTCGTTACCAATAACTCGGAACTCGTATCTTGTATCTAGTAGCTCGTAACTCATTATTGATTACCTGGAACTTGTATCTTGTGTCTCGTAGCTCGTAACTCATTATTGATTACCTGGAACTCGTATCTTGTGTCTCGTAGCTCGTAACTCGTTACAATAAGCGGGAACTCGCATCTTGTATCTCGTAACTCGTAACTAGTACCTCGTGGGTCGTAAGTCGTAATTCGTAACTTGTAACTCGTATATCGTAACTCGCAACTCGAATCTCGTAAATCGCAGCTTATAACTCGCTACTCATAATCCGATACACAGGATACGATCCTGTGTATCGTAGCATGTAACCCATTACCAATAACAAGGAACTCGCATCTTGCCTCTCGTAGCTCGTAAATCGTTACCGATAGGTGGGAACTCGCAAATTGTATCTCGTGACCCGTAACTAAGAACATGGAACGCGTAACGCGTTACCGATAACTCGGAGATGGTATCTTGTATGTCTCACCTTGTAATTCGTAACTCGTAGCTTGTAACTCGTTACCCATTACTCGGAACTCGTATCTTCCATCTCAGATCTCGCAAATCATTGCCGATAAGCTGGAACTCGTAACCAATCGTGAAGGTCGTAACTCGTTACCAATAAGTGGGAATTCGCATCTTGTATCTCGTGAAGTGTAACTCAGAACTCGGAACCAGTAACGCGTTACCGATAACTCGGAGCTCGTATATTGTATCTCGATACTCGTTACCCATAACTCGGAACTGGTATCTTAGATATCGTAACCTGTAATCCTTTACCGATAACCTGGAACTCGTATTTTGCATCTTGTAGCTCGTAAATCGTTACCGACAAATGGGAACTCGCATCTTGTATCTCGTGACGCGTAACTCGGGAATCGGAATTCGAAAGTGTTACCGATAACTCGGAGCTCGTATCTTGTATCACTTACCTTGTAATTCGTAACTCGTAACCCGTAACTCGTTGCCCATAACTCGGAACTTGAATCCTGATCTCGGATCTTGTAAATGAATGACGATAACCTCGAACTCGTATTCTAGATATAATAGTTTGTAACTCATTACCGATAGGTAGAAACTCGCATCTTGTATCTCATGACGCGTAACTCAGAACTCAGAACTAGTAAAGCGTAACAGATAACTCGGAGCTCGTATCTTGTAACTTGTAACTCGTTACCCATTACACGGAACTCGTATCTTATATCTAGTAGCTCGTAACTCATTACAGATTACCTGGAACTCGTATCTTGTGTCTCGTAGCTCGTAACTCGTTACGATAGGTGGGAACTCGCATCTTGTGTCTCGTAACTCGTAAGTAGTACCTCGTAGATCGTATGTCGTAATTCGTAACTCGTAACCCGTAACTCGTAACTCGAAACTCGTTACTCGAAACTCGTAACTCGTATATCGCAGCTTATAACTCGCTACTCATAACCCGGAATGCGTATCTTGTGTATCGGAGCTTGTAATTCATTACCAATAACAAGGAGCTCGTATCTTGCCTCTCGTAGCTCGTAAATCGTTACCGATAAGTGCGAACTCGCAACTTGTATCTCCTTGACGCGTAACAGAACTTTGAACTCGTAACGCGTTACAGATTACTCGGAGCACGTATCTTGTATCTAGTAGCTCGTAACTCATTACTGATTACCTGGAACTCGTATCTTGTGTCTCGTAGCTCGTAACTCGTTACCATAAGCGGGAACTCGCATCTTGTATCTCGTAACTCGTAACTAGTACCTCGTAGGTCGTGAGTCATAATTCGTAACTTGTAAATCGTATATCGTAACTCGCAACTCGAAACTCGTAAATCGCAGCTTATAACTCGCTACTCATAACCCGGAACTCGTATCTTGTGTATCGTAGCTTGTAATTCATTACCAATAACAATGATCTTGTATCTTACCTCTCGTATCTCGTAAATCGTTAGCGATAAGTGGGAACTCGCAACTTGTATCTCGTGACGCGTAACTCAGAACTAGGAACTCGTAACGCGTTACCGATAACTCGGAATTGTATCTTGTATCTCTTACCTTGTAACCCGTAACTCGTAACTCGTAGCGCGTTACCCATTACTCGGAACTCGTATCTTCTATTTAGGATCTCGCAAATCATTGCCGATAACCTGGAACTCGTATCCTAGATCTCGAAGATCGTAACTCGTTACCAATAAGTGGAAACTCGCATTTTGTATCTCATGACGCGAATCTCAGAACTCGGAACTCGTAACGCGTAACCGATTACTCGGAGCTCGTATCTTGTATCTTGTAACTCGTAACTCATTACCCCTAACTCGGAACTCGTATCTTGTATCTATTAGCTCTTAACTAGTTACTGATTACCTGAAACTCGTATCTTGCATCTCGTGACGCGTAACTCAGAACTTGGAACTCGTAAGGCGTTACCGATAACTCGGAATTGTATCTTGTATCTCTTACCTTGTAACCCATAACTCGTAACTCGTAACTCGTTACCCATTACTCGAAACTCGTATCTTCTATCTCGGATCTCGCAAATCATTGCCGATAACCTGGAACTGGTATCCTAGATCTTGAAGATCGTAACTCGTTACCAATAAGTGGGAACTCGTATCTTATATCTCGTGACGCGTAACTCAGGACTCGGAACTCGTAACGCGTAACCGATAACTCGGAGCTCGTATATTGTAAATCGTAACTCGTTACCCATAACTCGGAACTCGTAACTGGAAACTGGTATCTCGTAAATCGCAGCTTATAACCCGCTACTCATAACCCGGTACTCGTATCTTGTGTATCATAGCTTGTAACCCATTACCAATAACAAGGAACTCGTATCTGGCCTCTCGTAGCTCGTAAATCGTTAACCATAAGTGGGAACTCGCAACTTGTATCTCGTGACGCGTAACTCAGAACTTGGAACTCGTAACGCGTTACCGATAACTCGGAGCTTGTATCTTGTATCACTTACCTTGTAACTGGTAACCCGTAACTCGTTGCCCATAACTCGGAACTTGAATCTTGATCTCGGATCTTGTAAATTAATGACGATAACCTCGAACTCGTATCGTAGATCTAGTAGTTCGTAACTCGTTATCGATTGGTGGAAACTCGCATCTTGTATCACATGAAGCGAAACTCAGAACTCGGGACTCGTAACGCGTAACCGATGACTCGGAGCTCGTATCTTGTACCTCGTAACTCGTTACCCATGACTCGTAACTTGTATTTAGTTGCTCGTAACTCATTACTGATTACCTGGAACTCGTATCTTGTGTCTCGTAGCTCGTAACTCGTTACGATAAGTGGGAACTCGCATCTAGTATCTCTTAACTCGTAACTAGTACCTCGTATATCGTAAGTCGTAATTCGTAACTCATAACTCGTAAATCGCAGCTTATAACTCGCTACTCATAACTCGGAACTCATAACTTGTGTATCGTAGTTTGTAATTCATTACCAATAACAAGGAACTCGGATCTTGCTTCTCGTAGCTCGTAAATCGTTACCGATAAGTGGGAACTCGCATCTTGTATCTCGTAACTTGTAACTAATGCCTGGTAGATCGTAACTCGAAACTCGTAACTCGTTTCTCGTAAATCGCAGCTTATAACTCGCTATTCATTACACGGAAATCGTATCTTGTCTATCGTAGGTTGTAACCCATTACCAATAACAAGGAACTTGTATCTTGCCTCTCGTAGCTCGTAAATCGTTACCAATAAGTGGGAACTCGCAACTTGTATCTTGTGACGCGTAACTCAGAACTAGGAACTCGTAACGCGTTACCGATAACTCGGAATTGTATCTTGTATCTCTTACCTTGTAACCCATAGCTCGTAACTTGTAGCGCGTTACCCATTACTCGGAACTCGTATCTTCTATTTAGGATCTCGCAAATCATTGCCGATAACCTGGAACTCGTATCCTAGATCTCGAAGATCGTAACCCGTTACCAATAAGTGGAAACTCGCATTTTGTATCTCATGACGCGAATCTCAGAACTCGGGACTCGTAACGCGTAACCGTTGACTCGGAGCTCGTATCTTGTACCTCGTAACTCGTTACCCATAACTCGTAACTTGTATTTAGTAGCTCGTAACTCATTACTGATTACTCGGAACTCGTATCTTGAGTCTCGTAGCTCGTAACTCGTTACGATAAGTGGGAACTCGCATCTAGTATCTCGTGACTCGTAACTAGTACCTCGTATATCGTAACTCGTAACTCATTACCCATAACTCGGAACTCGTATCTTGTATCTATTAGCTCTTAACTAATTACTGTATACCTGAAACTCGTATCTTGCATCTCGTGACGCGTAACTCAGAACTTGGAACTCGTAAGGCGTTACCGATAACTCGGAATTGTATCTTGTATCTCTTACCTTGTAACCCATAACTCGTAACTCGTAGCGCGTTACCCATTACTCGGAACTCGTATCTTCTATTTAGGATCTCGCAAATCATTGCCGATAACCTGGAACTCGTATCCTAGATCTCGAAGATCGTAACCCGTTACCAATAAGTGGAAACTCGCATTTTGTATCTCATGACGCGAATCTCAGAACTCGGGACTCGTAACGCGTAACCGTTGACTCGGAACTCGTATCTTGTACCTCGTAACTCGTTACCCATAACTCGTAACTTGTATTTAGTAGCTCGTAACTCATTACTGATTACTCGGAACTCGTATCTTGAGTCTCGTAGCTCGTAACTCGTTACGATAAGTGGGAACTCGCATCTAGTATCTCGTGACTCGTAACTAGTACCTCGTATATCGTAAGTCGTAATTCGTAACTCATAACTCGTCAATCGCAGCTTATAACTCGCTACTCATAACCCGGAACTCATAACTTGTGTATCGTAGTTTGTAATTCATTACCAATAACAAGGAACTCGTATCTTGCTTCTCGAAGCTCGTAAATCGTTACCGATAAGTGGGAACTCGCATCTTGTATCTCGTAACTTGTAACTAATGCCTGGTAGATCGTAACTCGAAACTCGTAACTCGTATCTCATAAATCGCAGCTTATAACTCGCTATTCATTACACGGAAATCGTATCTTGTCTATCGTAGGTTGTAACCCATTACCTGTAACAAGGAACTTGTATCTTGCCTCTCGTAGCTGTTAAATCGTTACCAATAAGTGGGAACTCGCAACTTGTATCTCGTGACGCGTAACTCAGAACTAGGAACTCGTAACGCGTTACCGATAACTCGGAATTGTATCTTGTATCTCTTACCTTGTAACCCGTAACTCGTAACTCATAGCTCGTTACCCATTACTCGGAACTCGTATCTTCTATTTAGGATCTCGCAAATCATTGCCGATAACCTGAAACTCGTATCGTAGATCTTGAAGGTCGTAACTCGTTACCAATAAGTGGGAACTCACATCTTGTATCTCGTGACGTGTAACTCAGAACTCGGAACTCGTAACTCCTTACCAATAACTCGGAACTCGTACCTTGTATCTAGTAGCTCGTAACTCATTACTGATTACCTGGAACTCGTATCTTGTGTCTGGTAGCTTGTAACCCATTACCAATAACAAGGAACTCGTATCTTGCCTCTCGTAGCTCGTAAATCGTTACCAATAAGTGGGAACTCGCTTCTTGTATATGTTGACGCGTAACTCAGGACTCGGAACTTTAAAGTGTTACCGATAACCCGGAGCTCGTGTCTTGTATCACTTACCTTGTAACTCGTAAGTCGTAACCCGTAACTCGTTGCCCATAACTCGGAACTCGAATCTTGATCTCGGATCTTGTAAATCAATGACGATAGCCTCGAACCCGTATCCCAGATCTAGTAGTTCGTAACTCGTTACTGATAGGTGGAAACTCGCATCTTGTATCTCATGACGCGTAACTCAGAACTCGAAGCTCGTAACGCGTAACAGATAACTCGGAGCTCGTATCTTGTAATTCCTAACTCGTTACCCATAACTCGGAACTCATATCTTATATATCGTAACCTGTAATCCATTACCAATAACAAGGAACTCGTATCTTGCCTCTCGTTGCTCGTAAGTCGTTACCAATAAGTGGGAACTCGCAACTTGTATCTCGTGACGCGTAACTCAGGACTCGGAACTCGAAAGTGTTACCGATAACCCGGAGCTCGTGTCTTGTATCACTTACTTTGTAATTAGTAACTCGTAACCCTTAACTCGTTGCCCGTAACTCGGAACTCGAACCCTGTTCTCGGATCTTGTAAATGAATGACGATAACCTTGAACTCGTATCCTAGATCTAATAGTTTGTAACTCATTACCGACAGGTGGAAACTCCCATCTTGTATCTCATGACGCGTAACTCAGAACTCGAAGCTCGTAACACGAAACTCGAAACTCGTAACTCGTAACTCGAAACCCGTAACTCGTAACTCGTAACTCGTAACTCGTAAATTGCAGCTTATAACTCGCTACTTATAACCGGGAACACGTATCTTGTATATCGTATCTTGTAACCCATTACCAATAATAAGGAACTCGTATCTTGCCTCTCGTAGCTCGTAAATCTTTACCGATAAGTGGAAACTCGTTACTTATATCTTGTGACGCGTAATTCAGCACTTGGAACTCGTAACGCGTTACCGATAACTTGGAGCTTGTATCTTGTATCTCTTACCTTGTAAATCGTAGCTCGTAACTCGTAACGATAATTGGGAACTCGCATCATGTATCTCGTGACGTGTAACTTAGAACTCGGAACTCGTAACGCGTTACCGATAGCTCGGAGCTCGTATCTTACAACTAGTAGCTTGTAACTCATTACTGATTAACTAGAACTCGTATCTTGTGCCACGTAGCTCGTAACTCGTAACGACAACTGAGAACTCGTATCTTGCACCTCGTAACTAGTAACTAGTACCTCGTAGGTCATAAGTCGTAATTCGTAGCTCGTAACTCGTATATCGTAACACGCAACTCGAAACTCTTAACTCATAACCCGTAAATCGCAGCTTATAACTCGCTACTCATGACCCGGAACTCATAACTTGTGTTTCGTAGCTTGTAACTCATTGCCAATAACAAGGAATCGTATCTTGCCTCTCGTAGCTCGTAAATCATTACGAATCAGTGGGAACTCGCATTTTGTATCTCGTAACTTGTAACTAATGCCTCGTAGATCGTAAGTCGTAATTCGTAACTCGTATATCGTAACTCGCAACTCGAAACTCGTAACTCAAAACTCGGAACTCGAAACTAGTAACTCGTAACTCGTATCTTGTAAATCGCAGCTTATAACTCGCTATTCATAACACGGAAATCGTATCTTGTCTATCGTAGATTGTAACCCATCACCAATAACAAGGAACTCGTATCTTGCCTCTCGTAGCTCGTAAATCGTTACCAATAAGTGGGAACTCGCATCTTGTATCTCGTGACGCGTAACTCAGGACTCGGAACTCGAAAGTGTAACCGATAACTCGGAGCTCGTATCTTGTATCACTTACCTTGTAACTCGTAACCCGTAACTCGTTATACATAACTCGGAACTCGTAACTTGTATTTAGTAGCTCGTAACTCATTACTGATTACCTGGAACTCGTATCTTGTGTCTCGTAGCTCGTAACTCGTTACGATAAGTGGGAACTCGCATCTAGTATCTCGTGACTCGTAACTAGTACCTCGTCTATCGTAAGTCGTAATTCGTAACTCATAACTCGTAAATCGCAGCTTATAACTCGCTACTCATAACCCGGAACTCATAACTTGTGTATCGTAGCTTGTAATTCATTACCAATAACAAGGAACTCGTATCTTGCTTCTCGTAGCTCGTAAATCGTTAGCGATAAGTGGGAACTCGCATCTTGTATCTCGAACTTGTAACTTATGCCTGGTAGATCGTAACTCGAAACTCGTAACTCGTATCTCGTAAATCGCAGCTTATAACTCGCTATTCATTACACGGAAATCGTATCTTGTCTATCGTAGGTTGTAACCCATTACCAATAACAAGGAACTAATATCTTGCCTCTCGTAGCTCGTAAATCGTTACCAATAAGTGGGAACTCGCAACTTGTATCTCGTGACGCGTAACTCAGAACTAGGAACTCGTAACGCGTTACCGATAACTCGGAATTGTATCTTGTATCTCTTACCTTGTAACCCGTAACTCGTAACTCATAGCTCGTTACCCATTACTTGGAACTCGTATCTTCTATTTAGGATCTCGCAAATCATTGCCGATAACCTGAAACTCGTATCGTAGATCTTGAAGGTCGTAACTCGTTACCAATAAGTGGGAACTCACATCTTGTATCTCGTGACGTGTAACTCAGAACTCGGAACTCGTAACTCGTAACTCGTTACCAATAACTCGGAACTCGTACCTTGTATCTAGTAGCTCGTAACTCATTACTGATTACCTGGAACTCGTATCTTGTGTCTGGTAGCTTGTAACCCATTACCAATAACAAGGAACTCGTATCTTGCCTCTCGTAGCTCGTAAATCGTTACCAATAAGTGGGAACTCGCTTCTTGTATCTGTTGACGCGTAACTCAGGACTCGGAACTCGAAAGTGTTACCGATAACCCGGAGCTCGTGTCTTGTATCACTTACCTTGTAACTCGTAACTGGTAACCCGTAACTCGTTGCCCATAACTCGGAACTCGAATCTTGATCTCGGATCTTGTAAATCAATGACGATAGCCTCGAACCCGTATCCCAGATCTAGTAGTTCGTAACTCGTTACTGATAGGTGGAAACTCGCATCTTGTATCTCATGACGCGTAATCCAGAACTCGAAGCTCGTAACGCGTAACAGATAACTCGGAGCTCGTATCTTGTAATTCCTAACTCGTTACCCATAACTCGGAACTCATATCTTATATATCGTAACCTGTAATCCATTACCGATAACCTGGAACTCGTATCTTGCATCTCGTAACTCGTAAATCGTTACCGATAAATGGGAACTCGCATCTTGTACCTCGTGACGCGTAACTCGGGACTCGGAACTCGAAAGTGTTACCGATAACTCGCAGCTCGTATCCTGTATCACTTACTTTGTAATTAGTAACTCGTAACCCTTAACTCGTTGCCCGTAACTCGGAACTCGAACCCTATTCTCGGATCTTGTAAATGAATGACGATAACCTTGAACTCGTATCCAAGATCTAATAGTTTGTAACTCATTACCGACAGGTGGAAACTCCCATCTTGTATCTCATGACGCGTAACTCAGAACTCGAAGCTCGTAACGCGTAACAGAAAACTCGGAGCTCGTATCTTGTAACTTGTAACTCGTTACCCATTACTCGGAACTCGTATCTTGTATCTAGCAGCTCGTAACTCATTACTGATTACCTGAAACTCATATCTTGTGTCTCGTATCTCGTAACTCGTTACAATCAGTGGGAGCTCGCATCTTGTGTCTCGTAACTCGTAACTAGTACCTCGTAGATCGTAAGTTGTAATTCATAACTGGTAACCCGCACCTCGCAACCTGGAACTCGTAACTCGCTATTCGAAACTCGTAACTCGAAGCTCGTAACTCTAAACTCGTAGCTCGAAACTCGTAACTCGTAACTCGAAACTCGAAACTCGTAACACGAAACTCGTAACTCGAAACTCGTAACTCGTAAATTGCAGGTTATAACTCGCTACTTATAACCGGGAACACGTATCTTGTATATCGTATCTTGTAACCCATTACCAATAATAAGGAACTCGTATCTTGCCTCTCGTAGCTCGTAAATCGTTACCGATAAGTGAAAACTCGTTACTTATATCTTGTGACGCGTAATTCAGAACTTGGAACTCGTAACGCGTTACCGATAACTTGGAGCTTGTATCTTGTATCTCTTACCTTGTAAATCGTAGCTCGTAACTCGTAACGATAAGTGGGAACTCGCATCATGTATCTCGTGAGGCGTAACTTAGAACTCGGAACTCGTAACGCGTTACTGATAGCTCGGAGCTCGTATCTTACAACTAATAGCTTGTAACTCATTACTGATTAACTAGAACTCGTATCTTGTGCCACGTAGCTCGTAACTCGTAACGACAACTGAGAACTCGTATCTTGTATCTCGTATCTAGTAACTAGTACCTCGTAGGTCATAAGTCGTAACTCGTAGCTCGTAACTCGTATATCGTAACACGCAACTCGTAACTCGAAACTCCTAACTTGTAAATCGCAGCTTGTAACTCGCTATTCATAACACGGAAATCGTATCTTGTCTATCGTAGATTGTAACCCATTACCAATAACAAGGAACTCGTATTTTGCCTCTCGTAGCTCGCAAATCGTTACCAATAAGTGGGAACTCGCAACTTGTATCTCGTGACATGTAACTCAGAACTAGGAACTCGTAACGCGTTACCGATAGCTCGGAGCTTGTATCTTGTATCTCTTACCTTGTAGATCGTAACTCGTAACTCGTAGCTCGTTACCCATTACTCGGAACTCGTATCTTCTATCTCGGATCTCGCAAATCATTGCCGATAACCTGGAACTCGTATCCTATATCTTGAAGATCGTAACTCGTTACCAATAAGTGGGAACTCGCATCTTGTATCTCGTGACGCGTAACTCAGAACTAGGAACTCGTAACACGTTGCCGATAACTCGGAGCTTGTATCTTGTATCTCTTACCTTGTAACTCGTAACTCGTAACTCGTAGCTCGTTACCCATTACTCGGAACTCGTATCTTCTATTTCGGATCTCGCTAATCATTGCCGATAACCTGGAACTCGTATCCTAGATCTTGAAGATCGTAACTCGTTACCGATAAGTGGGCACTCGCATCTTGTATCTCGTGACGTGTAATTCAGAACTCGGAACTAGTAACGCGTTTCCGATAACTCGGAGCTCGTATATTATGTATCGTTATTTTTAATCCATTACCGATAACCTGGAACTCGTATCTTGCTTCTCGTAGCTCGTAAATCGTTACTGATAAGTGGGAACGCGCATCTTGTATCTCGTAACTTGTAACAAATGCCTGGTAGATCGTAACTTGAAACTCGTAACTCGTATCTCGTAAATCGCAAGCTTATAACTCGCTATTCATAACACGAAAATCGTATCTTGTCTATCGTAGATTGTAACCCATTACCAATAACAAGGAACTCGTATCTTGCCTCTCGTTGCTAGTAAGTCGTTACCAATAAGTGGGAACTCGCAACTTGTATCTCGTGACGCGTAACTCAGGACTTGGAACTCGTAACGCGTTACCGATAACTCGGAGCTTGTATCTTGTATCTCTTACCTTGTAACTCGTAACTCGTAAATCGCAGCTTATAACTCGCTACTCATAATCCGGAGCTCGTATCCTGTGTATCGTAGCTTGTAACCCATTACCAATAACAAGGAACTCGCATCTTGCCTCTCGTAGCTCGTAAATCGTTACCGATAGGTGGGAACTCGCAAATTGTATCTCGTGACGCGTAACTAAGAACATGGAACGCGTAACGCGTTACCGATAACTCGGAGCTGGTATCTTGTATGTCTCACCTTGTAACTCGTTACCCATTACTCGGAACTCGTATCTTCCATCTCAGATCTCGCAAATCATTGCCGATAAGCTGGAACTCGTAACATAGATCGTGAAGGTCGTAACTCGTTACCAATAAGTGGGAATTCGCATCTTGTATCTCGTGAAGTGTAACTCAGAACTCGGAACCAGTAACGGGTTACCGATAACTCGGAGCTCGTATATTGTATCTCGATACTCGTTACCCATAACTCGGAACTGGTATCTTAGATATCGTAACTTGTAATCCATTATGGATAACCTGGAACTCGTATCTTGCATCTGGTAGCTCGTAAATCGTTACCGACAAATGGGAACTCGCATTTTGTATCTCGTGACGCGTAACTCAGAACTAGGAACTCGTAACGCGTTACCGATAACTCGGAATTGTATCTTGTATCTCTTACCTTGTAACCCGTAATTCGTAACTCGTAGCGCGTTGCCCATAACTCGGAACTTGAATCCTGATCTCGGATCTTGTAAATCAATGACGATAATCTCGAGTTCGTATGCTAGATCTAGTAGTTCGTAACTTGTTACATTTGTTACCTATAGGTGGAACCTCGCATCTTTTATCTCATGACGCGAAACTCAGAACTCGGAACTCGGAACTCGTAACGGGTAACCGATAACTCGGAGCTCGTATCTTGTAACTGGTAACTCGTTACCCATAACTCAGAACTCGTATCTTATATATCGTAACTTGTAATCCATAACCGATAACCTGAAACTCGTGTCTTGCATCTCGTAGCTCGTAAATCGTTACCGATAAATGGGAACTCGCAACTTGTACTTCGTGACGCGGTAACTGGTTACGATAAGTGGGAACTGGCACCTTGTATCTCGTAACTAGTACCTCGTAGGTCGTAAGTCGTAATTCGTAACTCGTAACTCGTATATCGCAGCTTATAACTCGCTACTCATAACCCGGAACTCGTATCTTGTGTATTGTAGCTTGTAACCCTTTACCAATTACAAGGAACTAGTATCTTGCCTCTTCTAGCTCGTAAATCGTTACCGATAAGCGTTAACTCGCAACTTGTATCTTGTGACGCGTAACTCAGGACTTGGAACTCGTAACGCGTTACCAATAATTCGGAACTCGTATCTTCTATCTCGGATCTCGCAAATCATTGCCGATAACCTGGAACTCGTATCGTAGATCTTGAAGGTCGTAACTCGTTACCAATAAGTGGGAACTCACATCTTGTATCTCGTGACGTGTAACTCAGAACTCGTAACTCGCTACCAATAACTCGGAACTCGTACCTTGTATCTAGTAGCTCGTAACTCATTACTGATTACCTGGAACTCGTATCTTGTGTCTGGTAGCTTGTAACCCATTACCAATAACAACGAACTCGTATCTTGCCTCTCGTAGCTCGTAAATCGTTACCAATGAGTGGGAACTCGCAACTTGTATCTCGTGACGCGGTTACTCGTTACTATAAGTGGGAACTGGCACCTTGTATCTCGTAACTCGTAACTAGTACCTCGTAGGTCGTAAGTCGTAATTCGTAACCCGTAACTCGTATATCGCAGCTTATAACTCGCTACTCATAACCCGGAACTCGTATCTTGTGTATCGTAGCTTGTAACCCATTACCAATAACAAGGAACTCGTATTTTGCCTCTCGTAGCTCGTAAATCGTTACCAATAAGTGGGAACTCGCAACTTGTATCTCGTGACGCGTAACTCAGAACTTGGAACTCGTAACGCGTTACCGATAACTCGGAGCTTGTATCTTGTATCTCTTACCTTGTACCTCGTAACTCGTAACTCGTTACCCATTACTCGAAACTCGTATCTTCTATCTCGGATCTCGCAAATCATTGCCGATAACCTGGAACTGGTATCCTAGATCTTGAAGATCGTAACTCGTTACCAATAAGTGGGAACTCGTATCTTATATCTCGTGACGCGTAACTCAGGACTCGGAACACGTAAAGCGTAACCGATAACTCGGAGCTCGTATATTGTAAATCGTAACTCGTTACCCATAACTCGGAATTCGTATCTTGTATCTAGTAGCTCGTAACTCATTACTGATTAACTGGAACTCGTATCTTGTGTCTCGTAGCTCGTAACTCGTTACGATAAGTGGGAACTCGCATCTTGTATCTCGTAACTCGTAACTAGTACCTCGTAGATCGTAGGTCGTAATTCGTAATTCGAAACTCGTATATCGTAATTCGCAACTCGAAACTCGTAACTGGAAACTAGTATCTCGTAAATTGCAGCTTATAACCCGCTACTCATAACCCGGTACTCGTATCTTGTGTATTGTAGCTTGTAACCCTTTACCAATTACAAGGAACTAGTATCTTGCCTCTTCTAGCTCGTAAATCGTTACCGATAAGTGTTAACTCGCAACTTGTATCTTGTGACGCGTAACTCAGGACTTGGAACTCGTAACGCGTTACCAATAATTCGGAACTCGTATCTTCTATCTCGGATCTCGCAAATCATGGCCGATAACCTGGAACTCGTATCGTGGATCTTGAAGGTCGTAACTCGTTACCAATAAGTGGGAACTCACATCTTGTATCTCGTGACGTGTAACTCAGAACTCGTAACTCGTTACCAATAACTCGGAACTCGTACCTTGTATCTAGTAGCTCGTAACTCATTACTGATTACCTGGAACTCGTATCTTGTGTCTGGTAGCTTGTAACCCATTACCAATAACAACGAACTCGTATCTTGCCTCTCGTAGCTCGTAAATCGTTACCAATAAGTGGGAACTCGCAACTTGTATCTCGTGACGCGGTTACTCGTTACTATAAGTGGGAACTGGCACCTTGTATCTCGTAACTCGTAACTAGTACCTCGTAGGTCGTAAGTCGTAATTCGTAACCCGTAACTCGTATATCGCAGCTTATAACTCGCTACTCATAACCCGGAACTCGTATCTTGTGTATCGTAGCTTGTAACCCATTACCAATAACAAGGAACTCGTATCTTGCCTCTCGTAGCTCGTAAATCGTTACCAATAAGTGGGAACTCGCAACTTGTATCTCGTGACGCGTAACTCAGAACTTGGAACTCGTAACGCGTTACCGATAACTCGGAGCTTGTATCTTGTATCTCTTACCTTGTACCTCGTAACTCGTAACTCGTTACCCATTACTCGAAACTCGTATCTTCTATCTCGGATCTCGCAAATCATTGCCGATAACCTGGAACTGGTATCCTAGATCTTGAAGATCGTGACTCGTTACCAATAAGTGGGAACTCGTATCTTATATCTCGTGACGCGTAACTCAGGACTCGGAACACGTAAAGCGTAACCGATAACTCTGAGCTCGTATATTGTAAATCGTAACTCGTTACCCATAACTCGGAACTCGTATCTTGTATCTAGTAGCTCGTAACTCATTACTGATTAACTGGAACTCGTATCTTGTGTCTCGTAGCTCGTAACTCGTTACGATAGGTGGGAACTCGCATCTTGTATCTCGTAACTCGTAACTAGTACCTCGTAGATCGTAGGTCGTAATTCGTAATTCGAAACTCGTATATCGTAATTCGCAACTCGAAACTCGTAACTGGAAACTAGTATCTCGTAAATCGCAGCTTATAACCCGCTACTCATAACCCGGTACTCGTATCTTGTGTATCATAGCTTGTAACCCATTACCAATAACAAGGAACTCGTATCTTGCCTCTCGTACCTCGTAAATCGTTACCCATAAGTGGGAACTCGCAACTTGTATCTCGTGACGCGTAACTCAGAACTTGGAACTCGTAACGCGTTACCGATAACTTGGAGCTTGTATCTTGTATCTCTTACCTTGTAACTCGTAACTCGTAAATCGCAGCTTATAACTTGCTACTCATAACCCGGTACTCGTATCTTGTGTATCTTAGCTTGTAATTCATTACCAATAACAAGGAACTCGTATCTTGCCTCTCGTAGCTCGTAAATCGTTACCGATAAGTGGGAACTCGCAACTTGTATCTCGTGACGCGTAACTCAGAACTTGGAACTCGTTACGCGTTACCGATAACTCGGAGTTCGTATCTTGTATCACTTACCTTGTAACTGGTAACCCGTAACTCGTTGCCCATAACTCGGAACTTGAATCTTGATGTCGGATCTTGTAAATTAATGACGATAACCTCGAACTCGTATCGTAGATCTAGTAGTTCGTAACTCGTTACCGATTGGTGGAAACTCGCATCTTGTATCACATGAAGCGAAACTCAGAACTCGGGACTCGTAACGCGTAACCGATGACTCGGAGCTCGTATCTTGTACCTCGTAACTCGTTACCCATAACTCGTAACTTGTATTTAGTTGCTCGTAACTCATTACTGATTACCTGGAACTCGTATCTTGTGTCTCGTAGCTCGTAACTCGTTACGATAAGTGGGAACTCGCATCTAGTATCTCTTAACTCGTAACTAGTACCTCGTATATCGTAAGTCGTAATTCGTAACTCATAACTCGTAAATCGCAGCTTATAACTCGCTACTCATAACCCGGAACTCATAACTTGTGTATCGTAGTTTGTAATTCATTACCAATAACAAGGAACTCGTATCTTGCTTCTCGTAGCTCGTAAATTGTTACCGATAAGTGGGAACTCGCATCTTGTATCTCGTAACTTGTAACTAATGCCTGGTAGATCGTAACTCGAAACTCGTAACTCGTATCTCGTAAATCGCAGCTTATAACTCGCTATTCATTACACGGAAATCGTATCTTGTCTATCGTAGGTTGTAACCCATTACCAATAACAAGGAACTTGTATCTTGCCTCTCGTAGCTCGTAAATCGTTACCAATAAGTGGGAACTCGCAACTTGTATCTCGTGACGCGTAACTCAGAACTAGGAACTCGTAACGCGTTACCGATAACTCGGAATTGTATCTTGTATCTCTTACCTTGTAACCCGTAATTCGTAACTCGTAGCGCGTTACCCATTACTCGGAACTCGTATCTTCGATTTAGGATCTCGCAAATCATTGCCGATAGCCTGGAACTCGTATCCTAGATCTCGAAGATCGTAACTCGTTACCAATAAGTGGAAACTCGCATTTTGTATCTCATGACGCGAATCTCAGAACTCGGAACTCGTAACGCGTAACCGATTACTCGGAGCTCGTATGTTGTATCTTGTAACTCGTAACTCATTACCCATAACTCGGAACTCGTATCTTATATCTATTAGCTCTTAACTAATTACTGATTACCTGAAACTCGTATCTTGCATCTCGTGACGTGTAACTCAGAACTAGGAACTCGTAACGCGTTACCGATAACTCGGAATTGTATCTTGTATCTCTTACCTTGTAACCCGTAACTCGTAACTCATAGCTCGTTACCCATTACTCGGAACTCGTATCTTCTATTTAGGATCTCGCAAATCATTGCCGATAACCTGAAACTCGTATCGTAGATCTTGAAGGTCGTAACTCGTTACCAATAAGTGGGAACTCACATCTTGTATCTCGTGACGTGTACCTCAGAACTCGGAACTCGTAACTCCTTACCAATAACTCGGCTCTCGTACCTTGTATCTAGTAGCTCGTAACTCATTACTGATTACCTGGAACTCGTATCTTGTGTCTGGCAGCTTGTAACCCATTACCAATAACAAGGAACTCGTATCTTGCCTCTCGTAGCTCGTAAATCGTTACCAATAAGTGGGAACTCGCTTCTTGTATCTGTTGACGCGTAACTCAGGACTCGGAACTCGAAAGTGTTACCGATAACCCGGAGCTCGTGTCTTGTATCACTTACCTTGTAACTCGTAAGTCGTAACCCGTAACTCGTTGCCCATAACTCGGAACTCGAATCTTGATCTCGGATCTTGTAAATCAATGACGATAGCCTCGAACCCGTATCCCAGATCTAGTAGTTCGTAACTCGTTACTGATAGGTGGAAACTCGCATCTTGTATCTCATGACGCGTAACTCAGAACTCGAAGCTCGTAACGCGTAACAGATAACTCGGAGCTCGTATCTTGTAATTCCTAACTCGTTACCCATAACTCGGAACTCATATCTTATATATCGTAACCTGTAATCCATTACCGATAACCTGGAACTCGTATCTTGCATCTCGTAACTCGTAAATCGTTACCGATAAATGGGAACTCGCATCTTGTACCTCGTGACGCGTAACTCGGGACTCGGAACTCGAAAGTGTTACCGATAACTCGCAGCTCGTATCCTGTATCACTTACTTTGTAATTAGTAACTCGTAACCCTTAACTCGTTGCCCGTAACTCGGAACTCGAACCCTGTTCACGGATCTTGTAAATGAATGACGATAACCTTGAACTCGTATCCTAGATCTAATAGTTTGTAACTCATTACCGACAGGTGGAAACTCCCATCTTGTATCTCATGACGCGTAGCTCAGAACTCGAAGCTCGTAACGCGTAACAGATAACTCGGAGCTCGTATCTTGTAACTTGTAACTCGTTACCCATTCCTCGGAATCGTATCTTGTATCTAGCAGCTCGTAACTCATTACTGATTACCTGAAACTCGTATCTTGTGTCTCGTATCTCGTAACTCGTTACAATCAGTGGGAGCTCGCATCTTGTGTCTCGTAACTCGTAACTAGTACCTTGTAGATCGTAAGTTGTAATTCGTAACTGGTAACCCGCACCTCGCAACCCGGAACTCGTAACTCGTTATTCGAATCTCGTAACTCGAAGCTCGTAACTCTAAACTCGTAGCTCGAAACTCGTAACTCGTAACTCGAAACTCGAAACTCGTAACACGAAACTCGTAACTCGAAACTCGTAACTCGTAACTCGTAACTCGTAAATTGCAGCTTATAACTCGCCATTTATAACCGGGAACACGTATCTTGTATATCGTATCTTGTAACCCATTACCAATAATAAGGAACTCGTTACTTATATCTTGTGACGCGTAATTCAGAACTTGGAACTCGTAACGCGTTACCGATAACTTGGAGCTTGTATCTTGTATCTCTTACCTTGTAAATCGTAGCTCGTAACTCGTAACGATAAGTGGGACCTCGCATCATGTATCTCGTGACGCGTAACTTAGAACTCGGAACTCGTAACGCGTTACCGATAGCTCGGAGCTCGTATCTTACAACCAGTAGCTTGTAACTCATTACTGATTAACTAGAACTCGTATCTTGTGCCACGTAGCTCGTAACTCGTAACGAGAACTGAGAACTCGTATCTTGTATCTCGTAACTAGTAACTAGTACCTCGTAGGTCATAAGTCGTAATTCGTAGCTCGTAACTCGTATATCGTAACACGCAACTCGAAACTCTTAACTTGTAACTCGTAAATCGCAGCTTATAACTCGCGACTCATAACCCGGAACTCGTAGTTTGTGTATCGTAGCTTGTAACCCATTACAAATAACAAGGAACTCGTATCTTGCCTCGCGTAACTCGTAACTCGTTACCCATAGCTCGGAACTAGTATCTGGTAACTCGGATCTCGCAAATCATTACCGATAACCTGGAACTCGTATACTAGATTTTGTAGATCGTAACTCGTTACCAATAAGTGGGAACTCTCATCTTGTATATCGTGACGTGTAACTCAGAACTTGGAACTAGTAACGCGTTACCGATAGCTCGGAGCTCGTATCTCGTAACTCGTAACTCGTTACCCATAACTCGGAACTCGTATCTTGCATCTCGTAGCTCGTAAATCGTTACCGATAAATGGGAACTCGCATCTTGTATCTCGTGACGCGTAACCCGGGAATCGGAATTCGAAAGTGTTACCGATAACTCGGAGCTCGTATCTTGTATCACTTACCTTGTAATTCGTAACTCGTAACCTGTAAATCGTTGCCCATAACTCGGAACTCGAATCCTGAACTCGGAACTTGTAAATGAATGACGATAACCTCGAACTCGTATTCTAGATCTAGTAGTTTGTGACTGATTACCGATAGGTGGAAACTCGCATCTTGTATCTCATGACGCGTAACTTAGAACTCGTAACGCGTAATAGATAACTCGGAGCTCGTATCTTGTAACTTGTAACTCGTTACCCATTACACGGAACTCGTATCTTGTATCTAGTAGCTCGTAACTGATTACTGATTACCTGGAACTCGTATCTTGCGTCTCGTAGCTCGTAACTCGTTACAATAAGCGGGAACTCGCATCTTGTATCTCGTAACTCGTAACTAGTACCTCGTGGGACGTAAGTCGTAATTCGTAGCTTGTAACTCGTATATCGTAACTCGCAACTCGAATCTCGTAAATCGCAGCTTATAACTCGCTACTCATAATCCGAAGCTCGTATCCTGTGTATCGTAGCTTGTAACCCATTACCAATAACAAGGAACTCGCATCTTGCCTCTCGTAGCTCGTAAATCGTTACCGATAGGTGGGAACTCGCAAATTGTATCTCGTGACGCGTAACTAAGAACATGGAACGCGTAACGCGTTACCGATAACTCGGAGCTGGTATCTTGTATGTCTCACCTTGTAATTCGTAACTCGTAGCTTGTAACTCGTTACCCATTACTCGGAACTCGTATCTTCCATCTTAGATCTCACAAATCATTGCCGATAAGCTGGAACTCGTAACATAGATCGTGAAGGTCGTAACTCGTTACCAATAAGTGGGAATTCGCATCTTGTATCTCGTGAAGTGTAACTCAGAACTCGGAACCAGTAACGCGTTACCGATAACTCGGAGCTCGTATATTGTATCTCGATACTCGTTACCCATAACTCGGAACTGGTCTCTTAGATATCGTAACTTGTAATCCATTACCGATAACCTGGAACTCGTATCTTGCATCTCGTAGCTCGTAAATCGTTACCGACAAATGGGAACTCGCATCTTGTATCTCGTGACGCGTAACTCGGGAATCGGAATTCGAAAGTGTTACCGATAACTCGGAGCTCGTATCTTGTATCACTAACCTTGTAATTCCTAACTCGTAACCCGTAACTCGTTGCCCATAACTTGGAACTCGAATCCTGATCTCGGATCTTGTAAATGAATGATGATAACCTCGAACTCGTACTCTAGATATAATAGTTTGTAACTCATTACCGATAGGTGGAAACTCGCATCTTGTATCTCATGACGCGTAACTCAGAACTCGTAACGCGTAACAGATAACTCGGAGCTCGTATCTTGTAACTTGTAACTCGTTACCCATTACACGGAACTCGTATCTTATATCTAGTAGCTCGTAACTCATTACAGATTACCTGGAACTCGTATCTTGTGTCTCGTAGCTCGTAACTCGTTACGATAGGTGGGAACTCGCATCTTGTGTCTCGTAACTCGTAAGTAGTACCTCGTAGATCGTAAGTCGTAATTCGTAACTCGTAACTCGCAACTCGAAACTCGTTACTCGTAACTCGTAACTCGTATATCGCAGCTTATAACTCGCTACTCATAACCCGGAATGCGTATCTTGTGTATCGGAGCTTGTAATTCATTACCAATAACAAGGATCTTGTATCTTACCTCTCGTAGCTCGTAAATCGTTACTGATAAGTGGGAACTCGCAACTTGTATCTCGTGACGCGTAACTCAGAGCTCAGAACTCGTAACGCGTAACAGATAACTCGGAGCTCGTATCTTGTAACTTGTAACTCGTTACCCATTATACGGAACTCGTATCTTGTATCCAGTGGCTCGTAACTCATTACAGATTACCCGGAACTCGTATCTTGTGTCTTGTAGCTCGTAACTCGTTACGATAAGTGAGAACTCACATCTTGTATCTCGAAACTTGTAACCAGTACCTCGTAGATCGTAAGTCGTAAATCGTAACTCGTTACTGGTATATCGTAACTCGCAACTCGAAACTCGAAACTCGTAACTCGTAAATCGCAGCTTATAACTCGCTACTCATAACCCGGATCTCGTATCTTGTGTATCGTAGCTTGTAATTCATTACCAATAACAAGGATCTTGTATCTTACCTCTCGTAGCTCGTACATCGTTACCGATAAGAGGGAACTCGTGAAGCGTAACTCAGAACTTGGAACTCGTAACGCGTTACCGATAACTCGGAGCTCGTATTTTGTATCTCTTACATTGTAAAACGTAACTCGTAACTCATAACTCGTTATCCATTACTCGGAACTCGTATCTTCTATCTCGGATCTCGCAAATCATTGCCGATGACCTGGAACTCGTATCCTAGATCTTGAAGATCGTAACTCGTTACCAATAGGTGGGAACTCGTATCTTGTATATGGTGAAGCGTAACTCGGGACCCGGAACTCGAAAGTGTTACCGATAACTCGGAGCTCGTATCTTGTATCACTTATCTTGTAACTCGTAGCTGGTAACCCGTAACTTGTTGACCATAACTCGGAACTCGAATCTTGATCTCGGATCTTGTAAATCAATGACGATAATCTCGAATTCGTATGCTAGATCTAGTAGTTCGTAACTTGTTACCTTTGTTACCTATAGGTGGAACCACGCATCTTTTATCTTATGACGCGAAACTCAGAACTCGGAACTCGGAACTCGTAACGGGTAACCGATAACTCGGAGCTCGTATCTTGTAACTGGTAACTCGTTACCCATAACTCAGAACTCGTATCTTATATATCGTAACTTGTAATCCATAACCGATAACCTAAAACTCGTGTCTTGCATCTCGTAGCTCGTAAATCGTTACCGATAAATGGGAACTCGCAACTTGTACTTCGTGACGCGGTAACTCGTTACGATAAGTGGGAACTGGCACCTTGTATCTCGTAACTCGTAACTAGTACCTCGTAGGTCGTAAGTCGTAATTCGTAACTCGTAACTCGTATATCGCAGCTTATAACTCGCTACTCATAACCCGGAACTCGTATCTTGTGTTTCGTAGCTTGTAACCCTTTACCAATTACAAGGAACTAGTATCTTGCCTCTTCTAGCTCGTAAATCGTTACCGATAAGTGTTAACTCGCAACTTGTATCTTGTGACGCTTAACTCAGGACTTGGAACTCGTAACGCGTTACCAATAATTCGGAACTCGTAGCTTCTATCTCGGATCTCGCAAATAATTGCCGATAACCTGGAACTCGTATCGTAGATCTTGAAGGTCGTAACTCGTTACCAATAAGTGGGAACTCACATCTTGTATCTCGTGACGTGTAACTCAGCACTCGTAACTCGTTACCAATAACTCGGAACTCGTATCTTGTATCTAGTAGCTCGTAACTCATTATTGATTACCTGGAACTTGTATCTTGTGTCTCGTAGCTCGTAACTCATTATTGATTACCTGGAACTCGTATCTTGTGTCTCGTAGCTCGTAACTCGTTACAATAAGCGGGAACTCGCATCTTGTATCTCGTAACTCGTAACTAGTACCTCGTGGGTCGTAAGTCGTAATTCGTAACTTGTAACTCGTATATCGTAACTCGCAACTCGAATCTCGTAAATCGCAGCTTATAACTCGCTACTCATAATCCGATACACAGGATACGATCCTGTGTATCGTAGCTTGTAACCCATTACCAATAACAAGGAACTCGCATCTTGCCTCTCGTAGCTCGTAAATCGTTACCGATAGGTGGGAACTCGCAAATTGTATCTCGTGACGCGTAACTAAGAACATGGAACGCGTAACGCGTTACCGATAACTCGGAGATGGTATCTTGTATGTCTCACCTTGTAATTCGTAACTCGTAGCTTGTAACTCGTTACCCATTACTCGGAACTCGTATCTTCCATCTCAGATCTCGCAAATCATTGCCGATAAGCTGGAACTCGTAACCAATCGTGAAGGTCGTAACTCGTTACCAATAGGTGGGAATTCGCATCTTGTATCTCGTGAAGTGTAACTCAGAACTCGGAACCAGTAACGCGTTACCGATAACTCGGAGCTCGTATATTGTATCTCGATACTCGTTACCCATAACTCGGAACTGGTATCTTAGATATCGTAACCTGTAATCCTTTACCGATAACCTGGAACTCGTATTTTGCATCTTGTAGCTCGTAAATCGTTACCGACAAATGGGAACTCGCATCTTGTATCTCGTGACGCGTAACTCGGGAATCGGAATTCGAAAGTGTTACCGATAACTCGGAGCTCGTATCTTGTATCACTTACCTTGTAATTCGTAACTCGTAACCCGTAACTCGTTGCCCATAACTCGGAACTTGAATCCTGATCTCGGATCTTGTAAATGAATGACGATAACCTCGAACTCGTATTCTAGATATAATAGTTTGTAACTCATTACCGATAGGTAGAAACTCGCATCTTGTATCTCATGACGCGTAACTCAGAACTCAGAACTCGTAACGCGTAACAGATAGCTCGGAGCTCGTATCTTGTAACTTGTAACTCGTTACCCATTACACGGAACTCGTATCTTATATCTAGTAGCTCGTAACTCATTACAGATTACCTGGAACTCGTATCTTGTGTCTCGTAGCTCGTAACTCGTTACGATAGGTGGGAACTCGCATCTAGTGTCTCGTAACTCGTAAGTAGTACCTCGTAGATCGTATGTCGTAATTCGTAACTCGTAACCCGTAACTCGTAACTCGAAACTCGTTACTCGAAACTCGTAACTCGTATATCGCAGCTTATAACTCGCTACTCATAACCCGGAATGCGTATCTTGTGTATCGGAGCTTGTAATTCATTACCAATAACAAGGAACTCGTATCTTGCCTCTCGTAGCTCGTAAATCGTTACCGATAAGTGCGAACTCGCAACTTGTATCTCCTTGACGCGTAACAGAACTTTGAACTTGTAACGCGTTACAGATTACTCGGAGCACGTATCTTGTATCTAGTAGCTCGTAACTCATTACTGATTACCTGGAACTCGTATCTTGTGTCTCGTAACTCGTAACTCGTTACCATAAGCGGGAACTCGCATCTTGTATCTCGTAACTCGTAACTAGTACCTCGTAGGTCGTAAGTCATAATTCGTAACTTGTAAATCGTATATCGTAACTCGCAACTCGAAACTCGTAAATCGCAGCTTATAACTCGCTACTCATAACCCGGAACTCGTATCTTGTGTATCGTAGCTTGTAATTCATTACCAATAACAATGATCTTGTATCTTACCTCTCGTATCTCGTAAATCGTTAGCGATAAGTGGGAACTCGCAACTTGTATCTCGTGACGCGTAACTCAGAACTAGGAACTCGTAACGCGTTACCGATAACTCGGAATTGTATCTTGTATCTCTTACCTTGTAACCCGTAACTCGTAACTCGTAGCGCGTTACCCATTACTCGGAACTCGTATCTTCTATTTAGGATCTCGCAAATCATTGCCGATAACCTGGAACTCGTATCCTAGATCTCGAAGATCGTAACTCGTTACCAATAAGTGGAAACTCGCATTTTGTATCTCATGACGCGAATCTCAGAACTCGGAACTCGTAACGCGTAACCGATTACTCGGAGCTCGTATCTTGTATCTTGTAACTCGTAACTCATTACCCATAACTCGGAACTCGTATCTTGTATCTATTAGCTCTTAACTAGTTACTGATTACCTGAAACTCGTATCTTGCATCTCGTGACGCGTAACTCAGAACTTGGAACTCGTAAGGCGTTACCGATAACTCGGAATTGTATCTTGTATCTCTTACCTTGTAACCCATAACTCGTAACTCGTAACTCGTTACCCATTACTCGAAACTCGTATCTTCTATCTCGGATCTCGCAAATCATTGCCGATAACCTGGAACTGGTATCCTAGATCTTGAAGATCGTAACTCGTTACCAATAAGTGGGAACTCGTATCTTATATCTCGTGACGCGTAACTCAGGACTCGGAACTCGTAACGCGTAACCGATAACTCGGAGCTCGTATATTGTAAATCGTAACTCGTTACCCATAACTCGGAACTCGTAACTGGAAACTGGTATCTCGTAAATCGCAGCTTATAACCCGCTACTCATAACCCGGTACTCGTATCTTGTGTATCATAGCTTGTAACCCATTACCAATAACAAGGAACTCGTATCTTGCCTCTCGTAGCTCGTAAATCGTTAACCATAAGTGGGAACTCGCAACTTGTATCTCGTGACGCGTAACTCAGAACTTGGAACTCGTAACGCGTTACCGATAACTCGGAGCTTGTATCTTGTATCTCTTACCTTGTAACTCGTAACTCGTAAATCGCAGCTTATAACTCGCTACTCATAACCTTGACTCGTATCTTGTGTATCTTAGCTTGTAATTCATTACCAATAACAAGGAACTCGTATCTTGCCTCTCGTTGCTCGTAAGTCGTTACCAATAAGTGTTAACTCGCAACTTGTATCTCGTGACGCGTAACTCAGAACTTGGAACTCGTAACGCGTTACCGATAACTTGGAGCTTTTATCTTGTAAATCGTAACTCGTTACCCATAACTCGGAACTCGTATCTTGTATCTAGTAGCTCGTAACTCATTATTGATTACCTGGAACTTGTATCTTGTGTCTCGTAGCTCGTAACTCATTATTGATTACCTGGAACTCGTATCTTGTGTCTCGTAGCTCGTAACTCGTTACAATAAGGGGGAGCTCGCATCTTGTATCTCGTAACTCGTAACTAGTACCTCGTGTGTCGTAAGTCGTAATTCGTAACTTGTAACTCGTATATTGTAACTCGCAACTCGAATCTCGTATATCGCAGCTTATAACTCGCTACTCATAATCCGGAGCTCGTATCCTGTGTATCGTAGCTTGTAACCCATTACCAATAACAAGGAACTCGCATCTTGCCTCTCGTAGCTCGTAATTCGTTACCGATAGGTGGGAACTCGCAAATTGTATCTCGTGACGCGTAACTAAGAACATGGAACGCGTAACGTGTTACCGATAACTCGGAGCTGGTATCTTGTATGTCTCACCTTGTAATTCGTAACTCGTAGCTTGTAACTCGTTACCCATTACTCGGAACTCGTATCTTCCATCTCAGATCTCGCAAATCATTGCCGATAAGCTGGAACTCGTAACATAGATCGTGAAGGTCGTAACTCGTTACCAATAAGTGGGAATTCGCATCTTGTATCTCGTGAAGTGTAACTCAGAACTCGGAACCAGTAACGCGTTACCGATAACTCGGAACTCGTATCTTGCATCTCGTAGCTCGTAAATCGTTACCGACAAATGGGAACTCGCATCTTGTATCTCGTGACGCGTAACTCGGGAATCGGAATTCGAAAGTGTTACCGATAACTCGGAGCTCGTATCTTGTATCACTTACCTTGTAATTCGTAACTCGTAACCCGTAACTCGTTGCCCATAACTCGGAACTTGAATCCTGATCTCGGATCTTGTAAATCAATGACGATAATCTCGAATTCGTATGCTAGATCTAGTAGTTCGTAACTTGTTACATTTGTTACCTATAGGTGGAACCTCGCATCTTTTATCTCATGACGCGAAACTCAGAACTCGGAACTCGGAACTCGTAACGGGTAACCGATAACTCGGAGCTCGTATCTTGTAACTGGTAACTCGTTACCCATAACTCAGAACTCGTATCTTATATATCGTAACTTGTAATCCATAACCGATAACCTAAAACTCGTGTCTTGCATCTCGTAGCTCGTAAATCGTTACCGATAAATGGGAACTCGCAACTTGTACTTCGTGACGCGGTAACTCGTTACGATAAGTGGGAACTGGCACCTTGTATCTCGTAACTAGTACCTCGTAGGTCGTAAGTCGTAATTCGTAACTCGTAACTCGTATATCGCAGCTTATAACTCGCTACTCATAACCCGGAACTCGTATCTTGTGTATTGTAGCTTGTACCCCTTTACCAATTACAACGAACTCGTATCTTGCCTCTCGTAGCTCGTAAATCTTTACCAATAAGTGGGAACTCGCAACTTGTATCTCGTGACGCGTAACTCAGAACTAGGAACTCGTAACGCGTTACCGATAACTCGGAGCTTGTATCTTGTATCTCTTACCTTGTACCTCGTAACTCGTAACTCGTTACCCATTACTCGAAACTCGTATCTTCTATCTCGGATCTCGCAAATCATTGCCGATAACCTGGAACTGGTATCCTAGATCTTGAAGATCGTAACTCGTTACCAATAAGTGGGAACTCGTATCTTATATCTCGTGACGCGTAACTCAGGACTCGGAACACGTAAAGCGTAACCGATAACTCGGAGCTCGTATATTGTAAATCGTAACTCGTTACCCATAACTCGGAACTCGTATCTTGTATCTAGTAGCTGGTAACTCATTACTGATTAACTGGAACTCGTATCTTGTGTCTCGTAGCTCGTAACTCGTTACGATAAGTGGGAACTCGCATCTTGTATCTCGTAACTCGTAACTAGTACCTCGTAGATCGTAGGTCGTAATTCGTAATTCGAAACTCGTATATCGTAATTCGCAACTCGAAACTCGTAACTGGAAACTAGTATCTCGTAAATCGCAGCTTATAACCCGCTACTCATAACCCGGTACTCGTATCTTGTGTATCATAGCTTGTAACCCATTACCAATAACAAGGAACTCGTATCTTGCCTCTCGTAGCTCGTAAATCGTTACCCATAAGTGGGAACTCGCAACTTGTATCTCGTGACGCGTAACTCAGAACTTGGAACTCGTAAAACGTTACCGATAACTTGGAGCTTGTATCTTGTATCTCTTACCTTGTAACTCGTAAATCGCAGCTTATAACTTGCTACTCATAACCCGGTACTCGTATCTTGTGTATCTTAGCTTGTAATTCATTACCAATAACAAGGAACTCGTATCTTGCCTCTCGTAGCTCGTAAATCGTTACCGATAAGTGGGAACTCGCAACTTGTATCTCGTGACGCGTAACTCAGAACTTGGAACTCGTTACGCGTTACCGATAACTCGGAGTTCGTATCTTGTATCACTTACCTTGTAACTGGTAACCCGTAACTCGTTGCCCATAACTCGGAACTTGAATCTTGATCTCGGATCTTGTAAATTAATGACGATAACCTCGAACTCGTATCGTAGATCTAGTAGTTCGTAACTCGTTACCAATAAGTGGAAACTCGCATTTTGTATCTCATGACGCGAATCTCAGAACTCGGAACTCGTAACGCGTAACCGATTACTCGGAGCTTGTATCTTGTATCTTGTAACTCGTAACTCATTACCCATAACTCGGAACTCGTATCTTGTATCTATTAGCTCTTAACTAATTACTGATTACCTGAAACTCGTATCTTGCATCTCGTGACGCGTAACTCAGAACTTGGAACTCGTAAGGCGTTACCGATAACTCGGAATTGTATCTTGTATCTCTTACCTTGTAACCCATAGCTCGTAACTCGTAGCGCGTTACCCATTACTCGGAACTCGTATCTTCTATTTAGGATCTCGCAAATCATTGCCGATAACCTGGAACTCGTATCCTAGATCTCGAAGATCGTAACCCGTTACCAATAAGTGGAAACTCGCATTTTGTATCTCATGACGCGAATCTCAGAACTCGGGACTCGTAACGCGTAACCGTTGACTCGGAGCTCGTATCTTGTACCTCGTAACTCGTTACCCATAACTCGTAACTTGTATTTAGTAGCTCGTAACTCATTACTGATTACTCGGAACTCGTATCTTGAGTCTCGTAGCTCGTAACTCGTTACGATAAGTGGGAACTCGCATCTAGTATCTCGTGACTCGTAACTAGTACCTCGTATATCGTAAGTCGTAATTCGTAACTCATAACTCGTCAATCGCAGCTTATAACTCGCTACTCATAACCCGGAACTCATAACTTGTGTATCGTAGTTTGTAATTCATTACCAATAACAAGGAACTCGTATCTTGCTTCTCGAAGCTCGTAAATCGTTACCGATAAGTGGGAACTCGCATCTTGTATCTCGTAACTTGTAACTAATGCCTGGTAGATCGTAACTCGAAACTCGTAACTCGTATCTCGTAAATCGCAGCTTATAACTCGCTATTCATTACACGGAAATCGTATCTTGTCTATCGTAGGTTCTAACCCATTACCTGTAACAAGGAACTTGTATCTTGCCTCTCGTAGCTCTTAAATCGTTACCAATAAGTGGGAACTCGCAACTTGTATCTCGTGACGCGTAACTCAGAACTAGGAACTCGTAACGCGTTACCGATAACTCGGAATTGTATCTTGTATCTCTTACCTTGTAACCCGTAACTCGTAACTCATAGCTCGTTACCCATTACTCGGAACTCGTATCTTCTATTTAGGATCTCGCAAATCATTGCCGATAACCTGAAACTCGTATCGTAGATCTTGAAGGTCGTAACTCGTTACCAATAAGTGGGAACTCACATCTTGTATCTCGTGACGTGTAACTCAGAACTCGGAACTCGTAACTCCTTACCAATAACTCGGAACTCGTACCTTGTATCTAGTAGCTCGTAACTCATTACTGATTACCTGGAACTCGTATCTTGTGTCTGGTAGCTTGTAACCCATTACCAATAACAAGGAACTCGTATCTTGCCTCTCGTAGCTCGTAAATCGTTACCAATAAGTGGGAACTCGCTTCTTGTATATGTTGACGCGTAACTCAGGACTCGGAACTCGAAAGTGTTACCGATAACCCGGAGCTCGTGTCTTGTATCACTTACCTTGTAACTCGTAAGTCGTAACCCGTAACTCGTTGCCCATAACTCGGAACTCGAATCTTGATCTCGGATCTTGTAAATCAATGACGATAACCTCGAACCCGTATCCTAGATCTGATAGTTTGTAACTCGTTACCGATAGGTGGAAACTCGCATCTTGTATCTCATGACGCGTAACTCAGAACACGAAACTGGTAACGCGTACTAGATAACTTGGAGCTCGTATCTTGTAACTCGTAACTCGTTACCCATGACTCGGAACTCGTATCTTGTATCTAGTAGCTCGTAAATCATTACTGATTACCTGGAAGTCGTATCTTGTGTCTCGTAGCTCGTAACTAGTACCTCGTACATCGTAAGTCGTAATTCGTAACTGGTAACTCATATATCGTAACTCGCAACTCGAAACTCGAAACTCGAAACTCGAAACTTGTAACTCGTAACTCGTAAATCGCAGCTTATAACTCGCTACTCATAACCCGGAACTCGTATCTTGTGTATCGTAGCTTGTAACCCATTACCAATAACAAGGAACTCGTATGTTGCCTCTTGTAGTTCGTAAATCGTTACCGATAAGTGTTAACTCGCAACTTGTATCTCGTGACGCGTAACTCAGAACTTGGAACTCGTAACGCGTTACCGATAACTCGGAGCTTGTATCTTGTATCTCTTACCTTGTAACTCGTAACTCGTAATTCGCAGCTTTTAACTCGCTACTCATAACCCGGAGCTCGTATCTTGTGTATCGTAGCTTGTAACCCATTACCAATAACAAGGAACTCGCATCTTGCCTCTCGTAGCTCGTAAATCGTTACCGATAGGTGGGAACTCGCAAATTGTATCTCGTGACGCGTAACTAAGAACATGGAACGCGTAACGCGTTACCGATAACTCGGAGCTGGTATCTTGTATGTCTCACCTTGTAGTTCGTAACTCGTAGCTTGTAACTCGTTACCCATAACTCGGAACTCGTATCTTCCATCTCAGATCTCGCAAATCATTGCCGATAAGCTGGAACTCGTATCATAGATCGTGAAAATCGTAACTCGTTACCAATAAGTGGGAACTCGCATCTTGTATCTCGTGACGTGTATCTCAGAACTCAGAACCAGTAACGCGTTACCGATAACACGGAGCTCGTATCTTGTAACTGGTTACTCGTTACTCATAACTCGGAACTGGTATCTTATATATCGATAACCTGGAACTCGTATCTTGCATCTCGTTGCTCGTAAATCGTTACCGATAAATGGGAACTCGCATCTTGTATCTCGTGACGCGTAACCCGGGACTTGGAATTCGAAAGTGTTACCGATAACTCGGAGCCCGTATCTTGTATCACTTACCATGTAATTCGTAACTCGTAACCCGTAACTCGTTGCCCATAACTCGGAACTCGAATTCTGATCTCGGATCTTGTAAATGAATGACGATAACCTCGAACTCGTATTCTAGATCTAATAGTTTGTAACTCATTACCGATAGGTGGATACTCGCATCTTGTATCTCATGACGCGTAACTCAGAACTCAGAACTCGTAACGCGTACCAGATAACTCGGAGCTCGTATCTTGTAACTTGTAACTCGTTACCCATTACACGGAACTCGTATCTTGTATCTAGTAGCTCGTAACTCACTACAGATTACCTGGAACTCGTATCTTGTGACTCGTAACTCGTAAGTAGTACCTCGTAGATCGAAAGTCGTAATTCGTAACTCGTAACTCGCATATCGTAACTCGCAACTCGAAACTCGTTACTCGAAACTCGTTACTCGTAAATCGCAGCTTATAACTCGCTACTCATAACCCGGAATTCGTATCTTGTGTATCGGAGCTTGTAATTCATTACCAATAATAAGGAACTCGTATCTTGCCTCTCGTAGCTCGTAAATCGTTTCCGATAAGTGGGAACTCGCAACTTGTATCTCCTTGAGGCGTAACTGAGAACTTTGAACTCGTAACGCGTTACCGATTACTCGGAGCTCGTATCTTGCAACTCGTAACTCGTAACTCGTTACCCATAACTTGGAACTCGTATCTTATATATCGTAACTTGTAATCCATTACCGATAACGTGGAACTCGTATCTTGCATCTTGTAGCTCGTAAATCGTTACCAATAAGTGGGAACTCGTATCTTATATCTCGTGACGCCTAACTCAGGACTCGGAACTCGTAACGCGTAACCGATAACTCGGGGCTCGTATATTGCAAATCGTAACTCGTTACCCATGACTCGGAACTCGTATCTTGTATCTAGTAGCTCGTAACTCATTACTGATTACCTGGAACTCGCATCTTGTTTCTGTTGACGCGTAACTCAGGACTCGGAACTCGAAAGTATTACCGATAACCCGGAGCTCGTGTCTTGTATCACTTACCTTGTAACTCGTAACTCGTAACCCGTAACTCGTTGCCCATAACTCGGAACTCGAACTTTGATATCGGATCTTGTAAATCAAAGACGATAGCCTCGAACCCGTATCCCAGATCTAGTAGTTCGTAACTCGTTACCGATAGGTGGAAACTCGCATCTTGTATCTCATGGAGCGAAACTCAGAACTCGGGACTCGTAACGTGTAACCGATAACTCGGAGCTCGTATCTTGTAACTCGTAACTCGTTACCCATGACTAGGAACTCGTATCTTGTATCTGTTGACCCGTAACTCAGGACT
Organism: Bruchidius siliquastri; assembly: GCA_949316355.1. Taxonomy (NCBI): domain Eukaryota; kingdom Metazoa; phylum Arthropoda; class Insecta; order Coleoptera; family Chrysomelidae; genus Bruchidius; species Bruchidius siliquastri. The sequence continues at coordinate 18,350,443 of OX438533.1, read as the reverse complement.
CGGAACTCGAAAGTGTTACCGATAACCCGGAGCTCGTGTCGTGTATCACTTACCTTGTAACTCATAACTCGTAACCCGTAACTCGTTACCCATAACTCGGAACTCGTATCTTATATATCGTAACTTGTAATGCATTACCGATAACCTGGAACTCGTGTCTTGCATCTCGTAGCTCGTAAATCGTTACCGATAAATGGGAACTCGCAACTTGTATCTCGTGACGCGGTAACTCGTTACGATAAGTGGGAACTCGCACCTTGTATCTCGTAACTCGTAACGAGTACCTCGTAGGTCGTAAGTCGTAATTCGTAACTCGTAACTCGTATATCGCAGCTTATAACTCGCTACTCATAACCCGCAACTCGTATCTTGTGTATCGTAGCTTGTAACCCATTACCAATAACAAGGAACTCGTATCTTGCCTCTCGTAGCTCGTAAATCGTTACCAATAAGTGGGAACTCGTATCTTATATTTCGTGACGCGTAACTCAGGACTCGGAACTCGTAACGCGTAACCGATAACTTGGGGCTCGTATATTGCAAATCGTAACTCGTTACCCATGACTCGGAACTCGTATCTTGTATCTAGTAGCTCGTAACTTATTACTGATTACCTGGAACTCTTATCTTGTGTCTCGTAGCTCGTAACTCGTTACGATAAGTGGGAACTCGCATCTTGTATCTCGTAACTCGTAACTAGTACCTCGTAGATCATAAGTCATTCGTAATTCGAAACTCGTATATCGTAATTCGCAAGTCGAAGCTCGTAAATGGAAACTGGTATCTCGTAACTCGTAAATCGCCGCTTATAACCCGCTACTCATAACCCGGTACTCGTAGCTTGTGTATCATAGCTTGTAACCTATTACCAATAACAAGGAACTCGTATCTTGTCTCTCGTAGCTCGTAAATCGTTACCGATAGGTGGGAACTCGCAAATTGTATCTCGTGACGCATAACTAAGAACATGGAACGCATAACGCGTTACCGATTACTCGGAGCTGGTATCTTGTATGTCTCACCTTGTAATTCGTAACTCGTAGCTTGTAACTCGTTACCCATAACTCGGAACTCGTATCTACCATCTCAGATCTCGCAAATCATTGCCGATAAGCTGGAACTCGTATCCTAGATCGTGAAGATCGTAACTCGTTACCAATAAATGGGAACTCGCATCTTGATCTCGTGACGTGTAACTCAGAACTCAGAACCAGTAACGCGTTACCGATAACACGGAGCTCGTATCTTGTAACTGGTTACTTGTTACCCGTAACTCGCAACTCAAATCTCGTAACTCGAAACAAGTAACTCGTAACTCCTAAATCGCAGCTTATAACTCGCTACTCATAACCCGGAACTCGTTTCTTGTGTATCGTAGCCTGTAATTCATTACCAATAACAAGGAACTCGTACCTTGCCTCTCGTAGCTCGTAAATCGTTATCGATAAGTGGGAACTCGCAACTTGTATCTCTTTGACGCGTAACTCATAACTAGGAGCTCGTATCTTGTATCACTTATCTTGTAACTCGTAGCTGGTAACTCGTAACTTGTTCACCATAACTCCGAACTCGAATCTTGATCTCGGATCTTGTAAATCAATGACGATAACCTCGAATTCGTATCCTAGATCTAGGAGTTCGTAACTCGTTACCTATAGGTGGAATCTCGCATCTTTTATCTCATGACGCGAAACTCAGAACTCGGAACTCGTAACGCGTAACCGATAGCTCGGAGCTCGTATCTTGTAACTGGTAACTCGTTACCCATTACTCGGAACTCTTATCTTCTATCTCGGATCTCGCAAATCATTGCCGATAACCTGGAACTCGTATCCTAGATCTTGAAGATCGTAACTCGTTACCAATACGTGGGAACTCACATCTTGTATCTCGTGACTTGTAACTCAGAACTCTGAATTAGTAACGCGTTACCGAAAACTCGAAGCTCGTATCTTGTAACTCGTAACTCGTTACCAATAACTCGGAACTCGTACCTTGTATCTAGTAGCTCGCAACTCATTACTGATTACCTAGAACTCGTATCTTGTGTCTGGTAGCTTGTAACACATTATCAATAACAAGGAACTCGTATCTTGCCTCTCGTAGCTCGTAAATCGTTACCAATAAGTGGGAACTCGCAACTTGTATCTCGTGACGCGTAACTCAGAACTTGGAACTCGTAACGCGTTACCGATAACTCGGAGCTTGTATCTTGTATCTCTTACTTTGTAACTCGTAACTCGTATTTCGTTACCCATTACTCGGAACTCGTATCTTCTATCTCGGATCTCGCAAATCATTGCCGATAAGCTGGAACTCGTATCCTAGATCTTGAAGATCGTAACTCGTTACCAATAAGTGGGAACTCGTATCTTATATCTTGTGACGCGTAACTCAGGACTCGGAACTCGTAACGCGTAACCGATAACTCGGAGCTCGTATCTTGTAAATCGGAACTCATTACCCATAACTCGGAACTCGTATCCAGTAGCTCGTAACTCATTACTGATTACCTGGAACTCGCATCTTGTATCTCGTAACTCGTAACTAGTACCTCGTAGATCGCAAGTCGTAATTCGTAATTCGAAACTCGTATATCGAAATTCGCAACTCGAAACTCGTAACTGGAAACTGCTATCTCGTAACTCGTTAATCGCAGCTTATAACCCGCTACTCATAACCCGGTACTCGTATCTTGTGTATCATAGCTTGTAACCCATTACCAATAACAAGGAACTCGTATCTTGCCTCTCGTAGCTCGTAAATCGTTACCGATAAGTGGGAACTCGCAACTTGTATCTCGTGACGCGTAACTCAGAACTTGGAACTCTTAACGCGTTACCGATAACTCGGAGCTTGTATCTTGTATCTCTTACCTAGTAACTTGTAACTCGTAAATCGCAGCTTATAACTCGCTACTCATAACCCGGAACTCGTATCTTGTGTATCTTAGCTTGTAATTCATTACCAATAACAAGGAACTCGTATCTTGCCTCTCGTAGCTCGTAAATCGTTACCGATAAGTGGGAACTCGCAACTTGTATCTCGTGACGCGTAACTCAGAACTTGGAACTCGTAACGCGTTACCGATAACTCGGAGCTTGTATCTTGTATCACTTACCTTGTAACTCGTAACCCGTAACTCGTTATACATAACTCGGAACTCGTAACTTGTATTTAGTAGCTCGTAACTCATTACTGATTACCTGGAACTCGTATCTTGTGTCTCGTAGCTCGTAACTCGTTACGATAAGTGGGAACTCCCATCTTGTATCTCGTAACTCGTAACTAGTACCTCGTATATCGTAAGTCGTAATTCGTAACTCATAAACCGTAAATCGCAGCTTATAACTCGCTACTCATGACCCAGAACTCATAACTTGTGTATCGTAGCTTGTAACTCATTACCAATAACGAGGATCTCGTATCTTGCCTCTCGTAGCTCGTAAATCGTTACCTATAAGTGGGAACTCGCATTTTGTATCTTTAACTTGTAACTAATGCCTCGTAGATCGTAAGTCGCAATTCGCAACTCGTATATCGTAACTCGCAACTCGAAACTCGTAACTCAAAACTCGGAACTCGAAACTCGTAACTCGTATCTCGTAAATCGCAGCTTATAACTCGCTACTCATAACCCGGAATTCGTATCTTGTGTATCGGAGCTTGTAATTCATTACCAATAACAAGGAACTCGTATCTTGCCTCTCCTAGCTCGTAAATCAATACCGATAAGTGGAAACTCGCAACTTGTATCTCCTTGACGCGTAACTGAGGACTTTGAACTCGTAACGCGTTACCGATTACTCGGAGCTCGTATCTTGCAACTCGTAACTCGTTACCCATAACTTGGAACTCGTATCTTATATATCGTAACTTGTAATCCATTGCCGATAACCTGGAACTCGTGTCTTGCATCTCGTAGCTCGTAAATCGTTACCGATTAATGGTAACTCGCAACTTGTATCTCGTGACGCGGTAACTCCTTACGATAAGTGGGAACTCGCACCTTGTATCTCGTAACTCTTAACTAGTACCTTGTAGGTCGTAAGTCATAATTCGTAACTCGTATATCGCAGCTTATAACTCGCTACTCATAACCCGGAACTCGTATCCTGTGTATCGTAGCTTGTAACCCATTACCAATAACAAGGAACTCGTATCTTGCCTCTCGTAGCTCGTAAATCGTTACCGATAAGTGGGAACTCGCAACTTGTATCTCGTGACGCGTAACTCAGAACTTGGAACTTGTAACGCGTTACCGATAACTTGGAGCTGGTATCTTGTAAATCGTAACTCGTTACCCATAACTCGGAATTCGTATCTTGTATCTAGTAGCTCGTAACTCATTACTGATTACCTGGAACTCGTATCTTGTGTCTCGTAGCTCGTAACTCGTTACGATGAGCGGGAGCTCGCATCTTGTATCTCGTAACTCGTAACTAGTACCTCGTAGGTCGTAAGTCGTAATTCGTAACTTGTAACTCGTATATCGTAACTCGCAACTCGAAACTCGTAAATCGCAGCTTATAACTCGCTACTCATAACCCGGAGCTCGTATCTTGTGTATCGTAGCTTGTAACCCATTGCCAATAACAAGGAACTCGCATCTTGCCTCTCGTAGCTCGTAAATCGTTACCGATAGGTGGGAACTCGCAAATTGTATCTCGTGACGCGTAACTAGGAACATGGAACGCGTAACGCGTTACCGATAACTCGGAGCTGGTATCTTGTATGTCTCACCTTGTAATTCGTAACTCGTAGCTTGTAACTCGTTACCCATTACTCGGAACTCGTATCTTCCATCTCAGATCTCGCAAATCATTGCCGATAAGCTGGAACTCGTATCATAGATCGTGAAGATCGTAACCCGTTACCAATAAGTGGGAACTCGCATCTTGTATCTCGTGACGTGTAACTCAGAACTCGGAACCAGTAACGCGTTACCGATAACACGGAGCTCGTATCTTGTAACTCGTTACTCGTTACCCATAACTCGGAACTGGTATCCTATATATCGATAACCTGGAACTCGTACCTTGCATCTCGTAGCTCGTAAATCGTTACCAATAAATGGGAACTCGCATCTTGTATCTCGTGACGCGTAACCCGGGACTCGGAATTCGAAAGTGTTACCGATAACTCGGAGCTCGTATCTTGTATCACTTACCTTGTAATTCGTAACTCGTAACCCGTAACTCGTTGCCCATAACTCGGAACTCGAATCCTGATCTCGGATCTTGTAAATGAATGACGATAGCCTCGAACTCGTATTCTAGATCTAATAGTTTGTAACTCATTACCGATAGGTGGAAACTCGCAGCTTGTATCTCATGACGCGTAACTCAGAACTCGTAACGCGTAACAGATAACTCGGAGCTCGTATCTTGTAACTTGTAACTCGTTACTCATTATACGGAACTCGTATCTTGTATCTAGTAGCTCGTAACTCATTACAGATTACCTGGAACTCGTATCTTGTGTCTCGTAGCTCGTAACTCGTTACGATAAGTGGGAACTCGCATCTTGTGTCTCATAACTCGTAAGCAGTACCACGTAGATCGTAAGTCGTAACTCGTAACTCGCATATCGTAACTCGTAACTCGAAACTCGTTACTCGAAACTCGTTACCCGAAACTTGTTACTCGAAACTCGTAACTCGTAAATCGCAGCTTATACCTGTCTACTCATAACCCGGAATTCGTATCTTGTATCTCGTGACGTGTAACTCAGAACTCGGAACCAGTAACGCGTTACCAATGATTCGGAGCTCGTATCATGTAACTCGTTACTCGTTACCCATTACTCGGAACTGGTATCTTATATATCGATAACCTGGAGCTCGTATCTTGCATCTCGTAAATCGTTACCGATAAATGGGAACTCGCATCTTGTATCTCGTGACGCGTAGCCCGGGACTCGGAATTCGAAAGTGTTACCGATAACTCGGAGCTCGTATCTTGTATCACTTACCTTGTAATTCGTAACTCGTAACCCGTAACTCGTTGCCCATAACTCGGAACTCGAATCCTGATCTCGGATCTTGTTAATGAATGACGATAACCTCGAACTCGTATTCTAGATCTAATAGTTTGTAACTCATTACCGATAGGAGGAAACTCGCATCTTGTATCTCATGACGCGTAACTCAGAACTCAGAACTCGTAACGCGTAACAGATAACTCGGAGCTCGTATCTTGTAACTTGTAACTCGTTACCCATTACGCGGAACTCATATCTTGTATCTAGTAGCTCGTAACTCATTACAGATTACCTGGAACTCGTATCTTGTGTCTCGTAGCTCGTAACTCGTTACGATAAGTGGGAACTCGCATCTTGTGTCTCGTAACTCGTAAGTAGTACCTCGTAGATCGTAAGTCGTAATTCGTAACTCGTAACTCGCATATCGTAACTCGCAACTCGAAACTCGTAAATCGCAGCTTATAACTAGCTACTCATAACCCGTAGCTCGTATCTTGTGTATCGTAGCTTGTAACCCATTATCAATAACAAGGAACTCGCATCTTGCCTCTCGTAGCTCGTAAATCGTTACCGATAGGTGGGAACTCGCAAATTGTATTTCGTGACGCGTAACTGAGAACTTTGAACTCGTAACGCGTTACCGATTACTCGGAGCTCGTATCTTGCAACTCGTAACTCGTAACTCGTTACCCATAACTTGGAACTCGTATCTTATATATCGTAACTTGTAATCCATTACCGATAACCTGGAACTCGTATCTTGCATCTCGTAGCTCGTAAATCGTTACCGATAAATGGGAACTCGCATCTTGCATCTGTTGACGCGTAACTCAGGACTCGGAACTCGAAAGTGTTACCGATAACCCGGAGCTCGTGTCTTGTATCACTTATCTTGTAACTCGTAGCTGGTAACCCGTAACTTGTTGACCATAACTTGGAACTCGGATCTTGATCTCGGATCTTGTAAATCAATGACGATAACCTCGAATTCGTATCCTAGATCTAGTAGTTCGTAACTCGTTACCTATAGGTGGAATCTTGCATCTTTTATCTCATGACGCGAAACTCAGAACTCGGAAGTCGTAACGCGTAACCGATAACTCGGAGCTCGTAACTTGTAACTGGTAACTCGTTACCCATAACTCGGAACTCGTATCTTATATCTTATATATCGTAACTTGTAATCCATTACCGATAACCTGGAACTTGTGTCTTGCATCTCGTAGCTCGTAAATCGTTACCGATTAATGGGAACTCGCAACTTGTATCTCGTGACGCGGTAACTCGTTACGATAGGTGGGAACTCGCACCTTGTATCTCGTAACTCTTAACTAGTACCTCGTAGGTCGTAAGTCATAATTCGTAACTCGTAACTCGGATATCGCAGCTTATAACTCGCTACTCATAATCCGGAACTCGTATCCTGTGTATCGTAGCTTGTAACCCATTACCAATAACAAGGAACTCGTATCTTGCCTCTCGTAGCTCGTAAATCGTTACCGATAAGTGGGAACTCGCAACTTGTATCTCGTGACGCGTAACTCAGAACTTGGAACTTGTAACGCGTTACCGATAACATGGAGCTTGTATCTCGTAACTCGTAACTAGTACCTAGTAGGTCGTAAGTCGTAATTCGTAACTTGTAACTCGTATATCGTAACTCGCAACTCGAAACTCGTAAATCGCAGCTTATAACTCGCTACTCATAACCCGGAGCTCGTATCTGGTGTATCGTAGCTTGTAACCCATTACCAATAACAAGGAACTCGGATCTTGCCTCTCGTAGCTCGTAAATCGTAACCGATAGGTGGGAACTCGCAAATTGTATCTCGTGACGCGTAACTAAGAACATGGAACGCGTAACGCGTTACCGATAACTCGGAGCTGGTATCTTGTATGTCTCACCTTGTAATTCGTAACTCATAGCTTGTAACTCGTTACCCATTACTCGGAACTCGTATCTTCCATCTCAGATCTCGCAAATCATTGCCGATAAGCTGGAACTCGTATCATAAATCGTGGAGATCGTAACTCCTTACCAATAAGTGGGAACTCGCATCTTGTATCTCGTGACGTGTAACTCGGAACTCGGAACCAGTAACGCGTTACCGATAACACGGAGCTCGTATCCTGTAACTCGTTACTTGTTACCCATAACTCGGAACTGGTATCTTATATATCGATAACCTGGAACTCGTATCTTGCATCTCGTAGCTCGTAAATCGTTACCGATAAATGGGAACTCGCATCTTGTATCTCGGACGCGTAACCCGAGACTCGGAATTCGAAAGTGTTACCGATAACTCGGAGCTCATATCTTGTATCACTTATCTTGTAATTCGTAACTCGTAACCCGTAACTCGTTGCCCATAACTCGGAACTTGAATCCTGATCTCGGATCTTGTAAATGAATGACGATAACTTCGAACTCGTATTCTAGATCTAATAGTTTGTAACCCATTACCGATAGGTGGAAACTCGCATCTTGTATCTCATGACGCGTAACTCAGAACTCAGAACTCGTAACGCGTAACAGATAACTAGGAGCTCGTATCTTGTAACTTGTAACTCGTTACCCATTACACGGAACTCGTATCTTGTATCTAGTAGCTCGTAACTCATTACAGATTACCTGGAACACGTATCTTGTGTCTCGTAGCTCGTAACTCGTTACGATAAGTGGGAACTCGCATCTTGTGTCTCGTAACTCGTAAGTAGTACCTCGTAGATCATAAGTCGTAATTCGTAACTCGTAACTCGCATATCGTAACTCGCAAATCGAAACTCATTACTCGAAACTCGTAACTCGTAAATCGCAGCTTATAACTCGCTACTCATAACCCGGAATTCGTATCTTGTGTATCGGAGCTTGTAATTAATTACCAATAACAAGGAACTCGTATCTTGCCTCTCGTAGGTCGTAAATCGTTACCGATAAGTGGGAACTCGCAACTTGTACCTCCTTGACGCGTAGCTGAGAACCTTGAACTCGTAACGCGTTACCGATTACTCGGAGCTCGTATCTTGCAACTCGTAACTCGTAACTCGTTACTTATAACTTGGGACTCGTATCTTATATATCGTTACTTGTAATCCATTACCGATAACCTGGAACTCGTATCTTGCATCTCGTAGCTCGTAAATCGTTACCGATAAATGCGAACTCGCATCTTGTATCTGTTGACGCGTAACTCAGGACTCGGAACTCGAAATTGTTACCGATAACCCGGAGCTCGTGTCTTGTATCACTTACCTTGTAACTCGTAACTCGTAACCTGTAACTCGTTGCCCATAATTCGGAACTCGAATCTTGATATCGGATCTTGTAAATCAATGACGATAACCTCGAACTCGTATCCTAGATCCAGTAGTTCGTAACTCGTTACCGATAGGTGGAAACTCGCATCTTGTATCTCATGGAGCGAAACTCAGAACTCGGGACTCGTAACGCGTAACCGATAACTCGGAGCTCGTATCTTGTAACTCGTAACTCGTTACCCATAACTAGGAACTCGTATCTTGTATCTAGAAGCTCGTAACTCATTACTGATTACCTGGAACTCGTATCTTGTGTCTCGTAGCTCGTAACTCGTTACGATAAGTGGGAGGTCGCATCTTGTATCTCGTAACTCGTAACTAGCACCTCGTATATCGTAAGTCGTAATTCGTAACTCGTAACTCGCATATCGTAACTCGCAACTCGAAACTCGTAAATCGCAGCTTATAACTAGCTACTCATAACCCGTAGCTCGTATCTTGTGTATCGTAGCTTGTAACCCATTATCAATAACAAGGAACTCGCATCTTGCCTCTCGTAGCTCGTAAATCGTTACCGATAGGTGGGAACTCGCAAATTGTATTTCGTGACGCGTAACTGAGAACTTTGAACTCGTAACGCGTTACCGATTACTCGGAGCTCGTATCTTGCAACTCGTAACTCGTAACTCGTTATCCATAACTTGGAACTCGTATCTTATATATCGTAACTTGTAATCCATTACCGATAACCTGGAACTCGTATCTTGCATCTCGTAGCTCGTAAATCGTTACCGATAAATGGGAACTCGCATCTTGCATCTGTTGACGCGTAACTCAGGACTCGGAACTCGAAAGTGTTACCGATAACCCGGAGCTCGTGTCTTGTATCACTTATCTTGTAACTCGTAGCTGGTAACCCGTAACTTGTTGACCATAACTTGGAACTCGGATCTTGATCTCGGATCTTGTAAATCAATGACGATAACCTCGAATTCGTATCCTAGATCTAGTAGTTCGTAACTCGTTACCTATAGGTGGAATCTTGCATCTTTTATCTCATGACGCGAAACTCAGAACTCGGAACTCGTAAGGCGTTACCGATAACTCGGAATTGTATCTTGTATCTCTTACCTTGTAACCCATAACTCGTAACTCGTAACTCGTTACCCATTACTCGAAACTCGTATCTTCTATCTCGGATCTCGCAAATCATTGCCGATAACCTGGAACTGGTATCCTAGATCTTGAAGATCGTAACTCGTTACCAATAAGTGGGAACTCGTATCTTATATCTCGTGACGCGTAACTCAGGACTCGGAACTCGTAACGCGTAACCGATAACTCGGAGCTCGTATATTGTAAATCGTAACTCGTTACCCATAACTCGGAACTCGTAACTGGAAACTGGTATCTCGTAAATCGCAGCTTATAACCCGCTACTCATAACCCGGTACTCGTATCTTGTGTATCATAGCTTGTAACCCATTACCAATAACAAGGAACTCGTATCTTGCCTCTCGTAGCTCGTAAATCGTTAACCATAAGTGGGAACTCGCAACTTGTATCTCGTGACGCGTAACTCAGAACTTGGAACTCGTAACGCGTTACCGATAACTCGGAGCTTGTATCTTGTATCTCTTACCTTGTAACTCGTAACTCGTAAATCGCAGCTTATAACTCGCTACTCATAACCTTGACTCGTATCTTGTGTATCTTAGCTTGTAATTCATTACCAATAACAAGGAACTCGTATCTTGCCTCTCGTTGCTCGTAAGTCGTTACCAATAAGTGTTAACTCGCAACTTGTATCTCGTGACGCGTAACTCAGAACTTGGAACTCGTAACGCGTTACCGATAACTTGGAGCTTTTATCTTGTAAATCGTAACTCGTTACCCATAACTCGGAACTCGTATCTTGTATCTAGTAGCTCGTAACTCATTATTGATTACCTGGAACTTGTATCCTGTGTCTCGTAGCTCGTAACTCATTATTGATTACCTGGAACTCGTATCTTGTGTCTCGTAGCTCGTAACTCGTTACAATAAGGGGGAGCTCGCATCTTGTATCTCGTAACTCGTAACTAGTACCTCGTGTGTCGTAAGTCGTAATTCGTAACTTGTAACTCGTATATTGTAACTCGCAACTCGAATCTCGTATATCGCAGCTTATAACTCGCTACTCATAATCCGGAGCTCGTATCCTGTGTATCGTAGCTTGTAACCCATTACCAATAACAAGGAACTCGCATCTTGCCTCTCGTAGCTCGTAATTCGTTACCGATAGGTGGGAACTCGCAAATTGTATCTCGTGACGCGTAACTAAGAACATGGAACGCGTAACGTGTTACCGATAACTCGGAGCTGGTATCTTGTATGTCTCACCTTGTAATTCGTAACTCGTAGCTTGTAACTCGTTACCCATTACTCGGAACTCGTATCTTCCATCTCAGATCTCGCAAATCATTGCCGATAAGCTGGAACTCGTAACATAGATCGTGAAGGTCGTAACTCGTTACCAATAAGTGGGAATTCGCATCTTGTATCTCGTGAAGTGTAACTCAGAACTCGGAACCAGTAACGCGTTACCGATAACTCGGAACTCGTATCTTGCATCTCGTAGCTCGTAAATCGTTACCGACAAATGGGAACTCGCATCTTGTATCTCGTGACGCGTAACTCGGGAATCGGAATTCGAAAGTGTTACCGATAACTCGGAGCTCGTATCTTGTATCACTTACCTTGTAATTCGTAACTCGTAACCCGTAACTCGTTGCCCATAACTCGGAACTTGAATCCTGATCTCGGATCTTGTAAATCAATGACGATAATCTCGAATTCGTATGCTAGATCTAGTAGTTCGTAACTTGTTACATTTGTTACCTATAGGTGGAACCTCGCATCTTTTATCTCATGACGCGAAACTCAGAACTCGGAACTCGGAACTCGTAACGGGTAACCGATAACTCGGAGCTCGTATCTTGTAACTGGTAACTCGTTACCCATAACTCAGAACTCGTATCTTATATATCGTAACTTGTAATCCATAACCGATAACCTAAAACTCGTGTCTTGCATCTCGTAGCTCGTAAATCGTTACCGATAAATGGGAACTCGCAACTTGTACTTCGTGACGCGGTAACTCGTTACGATAAGTGGGAACTGGCACCTTGTATCTCGTAACTAGTACCTCGTAGGTCGTAAGTCGTAATTCGTAACTCGTAACTCGTATATCGCAGCTTATAACTCGCTACTCATAACCCGGAACTCGTATCTTGTGTATTGTAGCTTGTACCCCTTTACCAATTACAACGAACTCGTATCTTGCCTCTCGTAGCTCGTAAATCTTTACCAATAAGTGGGAACTCGCAACTTGTATCTCGTGACGCGTAACTCAGAACTAGGAACTCGTAACGCGTTACCGATAACTCGGAGCTTGTATCTTGTATCTCTTACCTTGTACCTCGTAACTCGTAACTCGTTACCCATTACTCGAAACTCGTATCTTCGATCTCGGATCTCGCAAATCATTGCCGATAACCTGGAACTGGTATCCTAGATCTTGAAGATCGTAACTCGTTACCAATAAGTGGGAACTCGTATCTTATATCTCGTGACGCGTAACTCAGGACTCGGAACACGTAAAGCGTAACCGATAACTCGGAGCTCGTATATTGTAAATCGTAACTCGTTACCCATAACTCGGAACTCGTATCTTGTATCTAGTAGCTGGTAACTCATTACTGATTAACTGGAAACCGTATCTTGTGTCTCGTAGCTCGTAACTCGTTACGATAAGTGGGAACTCGCATCTTGTATCTCGTAACTCGTAACTAGTACCTCGTAGATCGTAGGTCGTAATTCGTAATTCGAAACTCGTATATCGTAATTCGCAACTCGAAACTCGTAACTGGAAACTAGTATCTCGTAAATCGCAGCTTATAACCCGCTACTCATAACCCGGTACTCGTATCTTGTGTATCATAGCTTGTAACCCATTACCAATAACAAGGAACTCGTATCTTGCCTCTCGTAGCTCGTAAATCGTTACCCATAAGTGGGAACTCGCAACTTGTATCTCGTGACGCGTAACTCAGAACTTGGAACTCGTAAAACGTTACCGATAACTTGGAGCTTGTATCTTGTATCTCTTACCTTGTAACTCGTAAATCGCAGCTTATAACTTGCTACTCATAACCCGGTACTCGTATCTTGTGTATCTTAGCTTGTAATTCATTACCAATAACAAGGAACTCGTATCTTGCCTCTCGTAGCTCGTAAATCGTTACCGATAAGTGGGAACTCGCAACTTGTATCTCGTGACGCGTAACTCAGAACTTGGAACTCGTTACGCGTTACCGATAACTCGGAGTTCGTATCTTGTATCACTTACCTTGTAACTGGTAACCCGTAACTCGTTGCCCATAACTCGGAACTTGAATCTTGATCTCGGATCTTGTAAATTAATGACGATAACCTCGAACTCGTATCGTAGATCTAGTAGTTCGTAACTCGTTACCAATAAGTGGAAACTCGCATTTTGTATCTCATGACGCGAATCTCAGAACTCGGAACTCGTAACGCGTAACCGATTACTCGGAGCTTGTATCTTGTATCTTGTAACTCGTAACTCATTACCCATAACTCGGAACTCGTATCTTGTATCTATTAGCTCTTAACTAATTACTGATTACCTGAAACTCGTATCTTGCATCTCGTGACGCGTAACTCAGAACTTGGAACTCGTAAGGCGTTACCGATAACTCGGAATTGTATCTTGTATCTCTTACCTTGTAACCCATAGCTCGTAACTCGTAGCGCGTTACCCATTACTCGGAACTCGTATCTTCTATTTAGGATCTCGCAAATCATTGCCGATAACCTGGAACTCGTATCCTAGATCTCGAAGATCGTAACCCGTTACCAATAAGTGGAAACTCGCATTTTGTATCTCATGACGCGAATCTCAGAACTCGGGACTCGTAACGCGTAACCGTTGACTCGGAGCTCGTATCTTGTACCTCGTAACTCGTTACCCATAACTCGTAACTTGTATTTAGTAGCTCGTAACTCATTACTGATTACTCGGAACTCGTATCTTGAGTCTCGTAGCTCGTAACTCGTTACGATAAGTGGGAACTCGCATCTAGTATCTCGTGACTCGTAACTAGTACCTCGTATATCGTAAGTCGTAATTCGTAACTCATAACTCGTCAATCGCAGCTTATAACTCGCTACTCATAACCCGGAACTCATAACTTGTGTATCGTAGTTTGTAATTCATTACCAATAACAAGGAACTCGTATCTTGCTTCTCGAAGCTCGTAAATCGTTACCGATAAGTGGGAACTCGCATCTTGTATCTCGTAACTTGTAACTAATGCCTGGTAGATCGTAACTCGAAACTCGTAACTCGTATCTCGTAAATCGCAGCTTATAACTCGCTATTCATTACACGGAAATCGTATCTTGTCTATCGTAGGTTGTAACCCATTACCTGTAACAAGGAACTTGTATCTTGCCTCTCGTAGCTCTTAAATCGTTACCAATAAGTGGGAACTCGCAACTTGTATCTCGTGACGCGTAACTCAGAACTAGGAACTCGTAACGCGTTACCGATAACTCGGAATTGTATCTTGTATCTCTTACCTTGTAACCCGTAACTCGTAACTCATAGCTCGTTACCCATTACTCGGAACTCGTATCTTCTATTTAGGATCTCGCAAATCATTGCCGATAACCTGAAACTCGTATCGTAGATCTTGAAGGTCGTAACTCGTTACCAATAAGTGGGAACTCACATCTTGTATCTCGTGACGTGTAACTCAGAACTCGGAACTCGTAACTCCTTACCAATAACTCGGAACTCGTATCTTGTGTCTGGTAGCTTGTAACCCATTACCAATAACAAGGAACTCGTATCTTGCCTCTCGTAGCTCGTAAATCGTTACCAATAAGTGGGAACTCGCTTCTTGTATATGTTGACGCGTAACTCAGGACTCGGAACTCGAAAGTGTTACCGATAACCCGGAGCTCGTGTCTTCTATCACTTACCTTGTAACTCGTAAGTCGTAACCCGTAACTCGTTGCCCATAGCTCGGAACTCGAATCTTGATCTCGGATCTTGTAAATCAATGACGATAACCTCGAACCCGTATCCTAGATCTGATAGTTTGTAACTCGTTACCGATAGGTGGAAACTCGCATCTTGTATCTCATGACGCGTAACTCAGAACACGAAACTGGTAACGCGTACTAGATAACTTGGAGCTCGTATCTTGTAACTCGTAACTCGTTACCCATGACTCGGAACTCGTATCTTGTATCTAGTAGCTCGTAAATCATTACTGATTACCTGGAAGTCGTATCTTGTGTCTCGTAGCTCGTAACTAGTACCTCGTACATCGTAAGTCGTAATTCGTAACTGGTAACTCATATATCGTAACTCGCAACTCGAAACTCGAAACTCGAAACTCGAAACTTGTAACTCGTAACTCGTAAATCGCAGCTTATAACTCGCTACTCATAACCCGGAACTCGTATCTTGTGTATCGTAGCTTGTAACCCATTACCAATAACAAGGAACTCGTATGTTGCCTCTTGTAGTTCGTAAATCGTTACCGATAAGTGTTAACTCGCAACTTGTATCTCGTGACGCGTAACTAAGAACATGGAACGCGTAACGCGTTACCGATAACTCGGAGCTGGTATCTTGTATGTCTCACCTTGTAGTTCGTAACTCGTAGCTTGTAACTCGTTACCCATAACTCGGAACTCGTATCTTCCATCTCAGATCTCGCAAATCATTGCCGATAAGCTGGAACTCGTATCATAGATCGTGAAAATCGTAACTCGTTACCAATAAGTGGGAACTCGCATCTTGTATCTCGTGACGTGTATCTCAGAACTCAGAACCAGTAACGCGTTACCGATAACACGGAGCTCGTATCTTGTAACTGGTTACTCGTTACTCATAACTCGGAACTGGTATCTTATATATCGATAACCTGGAACTCGTATCTTGCATCTCGTTGCTCGTAAATCGTTACCGATAAATGGGAACTCGCATCTTGTATCTCGTGACGCGTAACCCGGGACTTGGAATTCGAAAGTGTTACCGATAACTCGGAGCCCGTATCTTGTATCACTTACCATGTAATTCGTAACTCGTAACCCGTAACTCGTTGCCCATAACTCGGAACTCGAATTCTGATCTCGGATCTTGTAAATGAATGACGATAACCTCGAACTCGTATTCTAGATCTAATAGTTTGTAACTCATTACCGATAGGTGGAAACTCGCATCTTGTATCTCATGACGCGTAACTCAGAACTTGGAACTCGTAACGCGTTACCGATAACTCGGAGCTTGTATCTTGTATCTCTTACCTTGTAACTCGTAACTCGTAATTCGCAGCTTTTAACTCGCTACTCATAACCCGGAGCTCGTATCTTGTGTATCGTAGCTTGTAACCCATTACCAATAACAAGGAACTCGCATCTTGCCTCTCGTAGCTCGTAAATCGTTACCGATAGGTGGGAACTCGCAAATTGTATCTCGTGACGCGTAACTAAGAACATGGAACGCGTAACGCGTTACCGATAACTCGGAGCTGGTATCTTGTATGTCTCACCTTGTAGTTCGTAACTCGTAGCTTGTAACTCGTTACCCATAACTCGGAACTCGTATCTTCCATCTCAGATCTCGCAAATCATTGCCGATAAGCTGGAACTCGTATCATAGATCGTGAAAATCGTAACTCGTTACCAATAAGTGGGAACTCGCATCTTGTATCTCGTGACGTGTATCTCAGAACTCAGAACCAGTAACGCGTTACCGATAACACGGAGCTCGTATCTTGTAACTGGTTACTCGTTACTCATAACTCGGAACTGGTATCTTATATATCGATAACCTGGAACTCGTATCTTGCATCTCGTTGCTCGTAAATCGTTACCGATAAATGGGAACTCGCATCTTGTATCTCGTGACGCGTAACCCGGGACTTGGAATTCGAAAGTGTTACCGATAACTCGGAGCCCGTATCTTGTATCACTTACCATGTAATTCGTAACTCGTAACCCGTAACTCGTTGCCCATAACTCGGAACTCGAATTCTGATCTCGGATCTTGTAAATGAATGACGATAACCTCGAACTCGTATTCTAGATCTAATAGTTTGTAACTCATTACCGATAGGTGGAAACTCGCATCTTGTATCTCATGACGCGTAACTCAGAACTCAGAACTCGTAACGCGTACCAGATAACTCGGAGCTCGTATCTTGTAACTTGTAACTCGTTACCCATTACACGGAACTCGTATCTTGTATCTAGTAGCTCGTAACTCACTACAGATTACCTGGAACTCGTATCTTGTGACTCGTAACTCGTAAGTAGTACCTCGTAGATCGAAAGTCGTAATTCGTAACTCGTAACTCGCATATCGTAACTCGCAACTCGAAACTCGTTACTCGAAACTCGTTACTCGTAAATCGCAGCTTATAACTCGCTACTCATAACCCGGAATTCGTATCTTGTGTATCGGAGCTTGTAATTCATTACCAATAATAAGGAACTCGTATCTTGCCTCTCGTAGCTCGTAAATCGTTTCCGATAAGTGGGAACTCGCAACTTGTATCTCCTTGAGGCGTAACTGAGAACTTTGAACTCGTAACGCGTTACCGATTACTCGGAGCTCGTATCTTGCAACTCGTAACTCGTAACTCGTTACCCATAACTTGGAACTCGTATCTTATATATCGTAACTTGTAATCCATTACCGATAACGTGGAACTCGTATCTTGCATCTTGTAGCTCGTAAATCGTTACCAATAAGTGGGAACTCGTATCTTATATCTCGTGACGCCTAACTCAGGACTCGGAACTCGTAACGCGTAACCGATAACTCGGGGCTCGTATATTGCAAATCGTAACTCGTTACCCATGACTCGGAACTCGTATCTTGTATCTAGTAGCTCGTAACTCATTACTGATTACCTGGAACTCGCATCTTGTTTCTGTTGACGCGTAACTCAGGACTCGGAACTCGAAAGTATTACCGATAACCCGGAGCTCGTGTCTTGTATCACTTACCTTGTAACTCGTAACTCGTAACCCGTAACTCGTTGCCCATAACTCGGAACTCGAACTTTGATATCGGATCTTGTAAATCAAAGACGCTAGCCTCGAACCCGTATCCCAGATCTAGTAGTTCGTAACTCGTTACCGATAGGTGGAAACTCGCATCTTGTATCTCATGGAGCGAAACTCAGAACTCGGGACTCGTAACGTGTAACCGATAACTCGGAGCTCGTATCTTGTAACTCGTAACTCGTTACCCATGACTAGGAACTCGTATCTTGTATCTGTTGACCCGTAACTCAGGACTCGGAACTCGAAAGTGTTACCGATAACCCGGAGCTCGTGTCGTGTATCACTTACCTTGTAACTCATAACTCGTAACCCGTAACTCGTTACCCATAACTCGGAACTCGTATCTTATATATCGTAACTTGTAATGCATTACCGATAACCTGGAACTCGTGTCTTGCATCTCGTAGCTCGTAAATCGTTACCGATAAGTGGGAACTCGCAACTTGTATCTCGTGACGCGTAACTCAGAACTTGAAACTCGTAACGCGTTACCGATAACTCGGAGCTTGTATCTTGTATCTCTTACCTTGTAACTCGTAACTCGTAAATCGCAGCTTATAACTCGCCACTCATAACCCGGAGCTCGTATCTTGTGTATCGTAGCTTGTAACCCATTATCAATAACAAGGAACTCGCATCTTGCCTCTCGTAGCTCGTAAATCGTTACCGATAGGTGGGAACTCGCAAATTGTATCTCGTGACGCATAACTAAGAACATGGAACGCATAACGCGTTACCGATTACTCGGAGCTGGTATCTTGTATGTCTCACCTTGTAATTCGTAACTCGTAGCTTGTAACTCGTTACCCATAACTCGGAACTCGTATCTACCATCTCAGATCTCGCAAATCATTGCCGATAAGCTGGAACTCGTATCCTAGATCGTGAAGATCGTAACTCGTTACCAATAAATGGGAACTCGCATCTTGATCTCGTGACGTGTAACTCAGAACTCAGAACCAGTAACGCGTTACCGATAACACGGAGCTCGTATCTTGTAACTGGTTACTTGTTACCCGTAACTCGCAACTCAAATCTCGTAACTCGAAACAAGTAACTCGTAACTCCTAAATCGCAGCTTATAACTCGCTACTCATAACCCGGAACTCGTTTCTTGTGTATCGTAGCCTGTAATTCATTACCAATAACAAGGAACTCGTACCTTGCCTCTCGTAGCTCGTAAATCGTTATCGATAAGTGGGAACTCGCAACTTGTATCTCTTTGACGCGTAACTCATAACTAGGAGCTCGTATCTTGTATCACTTATCTTGTAACTCGTAGCTGGTAACTCGTAACTTGTTCACCATAACTCCGAACTCGAATCTTGATCTCGGATCTTGTAAATCAATGACGATAACCTCGAATTTGTATCCTAGATCTAGGAGTTCGTAACTCGTTACCTATAGGTGGAATCTCGCATCTTTTATCTCATGACGCGAAACTCAGAACTCGGAACTCGTAACGCGTAACCGATAGCTCGGAGCTCGTATCTTGTAACTGGTAACTCGTTACCCATTACTCGGAACTCTTATCTTCTATCTCGGATCTCGCAAATCATTGCCGATAACCTGGAACTCGTATCCTAGATCTTGAAGATCGTAACTCGTTACCAATACGTGGGAACTCACATCTTGTATCTCGTGACTTGTAACTCAGAACTCTGAATTAGTAACGCGTTACCGAAAACTCGAAGCTCGTATCTTGTAACTCGTAACTCGTTACCAATAACTCGGAACTCGTACCTTGTATCTAGTAGCTCGCAACTCATTACTGATTACCTAGAACTCGTATCTTGTGTCTGGTAGCTTGTAACACATTATCAATAACAAGGAACTCGTATCTTGCCTCTCGTAGCTCGTAAATCGTTACCAATAAGTGGGAACTCGCAACTTGTATCTCGTGACGCGTAACTCAGAACTTGGAACTCGTAACGCGTTACCGATAACTCGGAGCTTGTATCTTGTATCTCTTACTTTGTAACTCGTAACTCGTATTTCGTTACCCATTACTCGGAACTCGTATCTTCTATCTCGGATCTCGCAAATCATTGCCGATAAGCTGGAACTCGTATCCTAGATCTTGAAGATCGTAACTCGTTACCAATAAGTGGGAACTCGTATCTTATATCTTGTGACGCGTAACTCAGGACTCGGAACTCGTAACGCGTAACCGATAACTCGGAGCTCGTATCTTGTAAATCGGAACTCATTACCCATAACTCGGAACTCGTATCCAGTAGCTCGTAACTCATTACTGATTACCTGGAACTCGCATCTTGTATCTCGTAACTCGTAACTAGTACCTCGTAGATCGCAAGTCGTAATTCGTAATTCGAAACTCGTATATCGAAATTCGCAACTCGAAACTCGTAACTGGAAACTGCTATCTCGTAACTCGTAAATCGCAGCTTATAACCCGCTACTCATAACCCGGTACTCGTATCTTGTGTATCATAGCTTGTAACCCATTACCAATAACAAGGAACTCGTATCTTGCCTCTCGTAGCTCGTAAATCGTTACCGATAAGTGGGAACTCGCAACTTGTATCTCGTGACGCGTAACTCAGAACTTGGAACTTTTAACGCGTTACCGATAACTCGGAGCTTGTATCTTGTATCTCTTACCTAGTAACTTGTAACTCGTAAATCGCAGCTTATAACTCGCTACTCATAACCCGGAACTCGTATCTTGTGTATCTTAGCTTGTAATTCATTACCAATAACAAGGAACTCGTATCTTGCCTCTCGTAGCTCGTAAATCGTTACCGATAAGTGGGAACTCGCAACTTGTATCTCGTGACGCGTAACTCAGAACTTGGAACTCGTAACGCGTTACCGATAACTCGGAGCTTGTATCTTGTATCACTTACCTTGTAACTCGTAACCCGTAACTCGTTATACATAACTCGGAACTCGTAACTTGTATTTAGTAGCTCGTAACTCATTACTGATTACCTGGAACTCGTATCTTGTGTCTCGTAGCTCGTAACTCGTTACGATAAGTGGGAACTCCCATCTTGTATCTCGTAACTCGTAACTAGTACCTCGTATATCGTAAGTCGTAATTCGTAACTCATAAACCGTAAATCGCAGCTTATAACTCGCTACTCATGACCCAGAACTCATAACTTGTGTATCGTAGCTTGTAACTCATTACCAATAACGATGAACTCGTATCTTGCCTCTCGTAGCTCGTAAATCGTTACCTATAAGTGGGAACTCGCATTTTGTATCTTTAACTTGTAACTAATGCCTCGTAGATCGTAAGTCGTAATTCGTAACTCGTATATCGTAACTCGCAACTCGAAACTCGTAACTCAAAACTCGGAACTCGAAACTCGTAACTCGTATCTCGTAAATCGCAGCTTATAACTCGCTATTCATAACACGGAAATCGTATCTTGTCTATCGTAGATTGTAACCCATCACCAATAACAAGGAACTCGTATCTTGCCTCTCGTAGCTCGTAAATCGTTACCGATAGGTGGAAACTCGCATCTTGTATCTCATGACGCGTAACTCAGAACACGAAACTGGTAACGCGTACTAGATAACTTGGAGCTCGTATCTTGTAACTCGTAACTCGTTACCCATGACTCGGAACTCGTATCTTGTATCTAGTAGCTCGTAAATCATTACTGATTACCTGGAACTCGTATCTTGTGTCTCGTAGCTCGTAACTAGTACCTCGTACATCGTAAGTCGTAATTCGTAACTGGTAACTCATATATCGTAACTCGCAACTCGAAACTCGAAACTCGAAACTCGAAACTCGAAACTCGAAACTCGTAACTCGTAACTCGTAACTCGTAACTCATAAATCGCAGCTTATAACTCGCTACTCATAACTCGGAACTCGTATCTTGTGTATCGTAGCTTGTAACCCATTACCAATAACAAGGAACTCGTATGTTGCCTCTTGTAGCTCGTAAATCGTTACCGATAAGTGTTAACTCGCAACTTGTATCTCGTGACGCGTAACTCAGAACTTGCAACTCGTAAAGCGTTACCGATAACTTGGTGCTTGTATCTTGTAAATCGTAACTCGTTAACCATAACTCGGAACTCGTATCTTGTATCTAGTAGCTCGTAACTCATTACTGATTACCTGGAACTCGTATCTTGTGTCTCGTAGCTCGTAACTCGTTACGATAAGCGGGAACTCGCATCTTGTATCTCGTAACTCGTAACTAGTACCTCGTAGGTCGTAAGTCGTAATTCGTAACTTATAACTCGTATATCGTAACTCGCAACTCGAAACTCGTAAATCGCAGCTTATAACTCGCTACTCATAACCCGGAGCTCGTATCTTGTGTATCGTAGCTAGTAACCCATTACCAATAACAAGGAACTCGCATCTTGCCTCTCGTAGCTCGTAAATCATTACCGATAGGTGGGAACTCGCAAATTGTATCTCGTGACGCTTAACTGAGAACATGGAACGCGTTACCGATAACTCGAAGCTGGTATCTTGTATGTCTCACCTTGTAATTCGTAACTCGTAGCTTGTAACTCGTTACCCATTACTCGGAACTCGAATCTTCTATCTCGGATCTCGCAAATCATTGCCGATAACCTGAAACTCGTATCCTAGATCTTGAAGATCGTAACTCGTTATCAACAAGTGGGAACTCGTATCTTGTATATCGTGACGCGTAACTCGGGACTCGGAACTCGAAAGTGTTACCGATAACTCGGAGCTCGTATCTTGTATCACTTATCTTGTAACTCGTAGCTGGTAACCCGTAACTTGTTGACCATAACTCGGAACTCGGATCTTGATCTCGGATCTTGTAAGTCAATGACGATATCCTCGAATTCGTATCCTAGATCTAGTAGTTCGTAACTCGTTACCTATAGGTGGAATCTCGCATCTTTTATCTCATGACGCGAAACTCAGAACTCTGAACTCGTAACGCGTAACCGATAACTCGGAGCTCGTATCTTGTAACTGGTAACTCGTTACCCATAACTCGGAACTCGTATCTTATATATCGTAACTTGTAATGCATTACCGATGACCTGGAACTCGTGTCTTGCATCTCGTAGCTCGTAAATCGTTACCGATAAATGGGAACTCGCAACTTGTATCTCGTGACGCGGTAACTCGTTACGATAAGTGGGAACTCGCACCTTGTATCTCGTAACTCGTAACTACTACCTCGTAGGTCGTAAGTCGTAATTCGTAACTCGTATATCGCAGCTTATAACTTGCTACTCATAACCCGGAACTCGTATCTTGTGTATCGTAGCTTGTAACCCATTACCAATAACAAGGAACTCGTATCTTGCCTCTTGTAGCTCGTAAATCGTTACCAATAAGTGGGAACTCGCAACTTGTATCTCGTGACGCGTAACTCAGAACTTGGAACTCGTAACGCGTTACCGATAACTCGGAGCTTGTATCTTGTATCCCTTACCTTGTACCTCGTAACTCGTAACTCGTTACCCATTACTCGGAACTCGTACCTTCTATCTCGGATCTCGCAAATCATTGCCGATAACCTGGAACTGGTATCCTAGATCTTGAAGATCGTAACTCGTTACCAATAAGTGGGAACTCGTATCTTATATCTCGTGACGCGTAACTCAGGACTCGGAACTCGTAACGCGTAACCGATATCTCGGAGCTCGTATATTGTAAATCGTAACTCGTTACCCATAACTCGGAACTCGTATCTTGTATCTAGTAGCTCGTAACTCATTACTGATTACCTGGAACTCGTATCATGTGTCTCGCAGCTCGTAACTTGTTACGATAAGTGGGAACTCGCAACTTGTATGCCGTGACGCGGTAACTCGTTACCATAAGAGGGAACTCGCACCTTGTATCTCGTAACTCGTAACTAGTACCTCGTAGGTCGTAAGTCGTAATTTGTAACTCGTATATCGCAGCTTATAACTCGCTACTCATAACCCGGAACTCGTATCTTGTGTATCATAGCTTGTAACCCATTACCAATAACAAGGAACTCGTATCTTGCCTCTCGTAGCTCGTAAATCGTTACCGATAAGTGGGAACTCGCAACTTGTATCTCGTGACGCGTAACTCAGAACTTGGAACTCGTAACGCGTTACCGATAACTCGGAGCTTGTATCTTGTATCTCTTACCTTGTAACTCGAAACTCGTAAATCGCAGCTTATAACTCGCTACTCATAACCCGGAGCTCGTATCTTGTGTATCGTAGCTTGTAACCCATTACCAATAACAAGGAACTCGCATCTTGCCTCTCGTAGCTCGTAAATCGTTACCGATAGGTGGGAACTCGCATATTGTATCTCGTGACGCGTAACTAAGAACATGGAACGCGTAACGCGTTACAGATAACTCGGAGCTGGTATCTTGTATGTCTCACCTTGTAGTTCGGAACTCGTAGCTTGTAACTCGTTACCCATAACTCGGAACTCGTATCTTCCATCTCAGATCTCGCAAATCATGCCGATAAGCTGGAACTCGTATCATAGATCGTGAAGATCGTAACTCGTTACCAATAAGTGGGAACTCGCATCTTGTATCTCGTGACGTGTATCTCAGAACTCAGAACCAGTAACGCGTTACCGATAACGCGGAGCTCGTATTTTGTAACTAGTTACTCGTTACCCATAACTCGGAACTGGTATCTTATATATCGATAAACTGGAACTCGTATCTTGCATCTCGTTGCTCGTAAATTGTTACCGATAAATGGGAACTCGCATCTTGTATCTCGTGACGCGTAACCCGGGACTCGGAATTCGAAAGTGTTACCGATAACTCGGAGCTCGTATCTTGTATCACTTACCTTGTAATTCGTAACTCGTAACCCGTAACTCGTTGCCCATAACTCGGAACTCGAATTCTGATCTCGGATCTTGTAAATGAATGACGATATCCTCGAACTCGTATTCTAGATCTAATAGTTTGTAACTCATTACCGATAGGTGGAAACTCGCATCTTGTATCTCATGACGCGTAACTCAGAACTCAGAACTCGTAACGCGTAACAGATAACTCGGAGCTCGTATCTTGTAACTTGTAACTCGTTACCCATTACACGGAACTCGTATCTTGTATCTAGTAGCTCGTAACTCACTACAGATTACCTGGAACTCGTATCTTGTGTCTCGTAACTCGTAAGTAGTATCTCGTAGATCGTTAGTCGTAATTCGTAACTCTCATATCGTAACTCGCAACTCGAAACTCGTTACTCGAAACTCGTTACTCGAAACTCGTTACTCGAAACTCGTTACTCGAAACTCGTTACTCGAAACTCGTTACTCGAAACTCGTTACTCGAAACTCGTTACTCGAAACTCGTTACTCGAAACTCGTTACTCGAAACTCGTTACTCGAAACTCGTAACTCGTAAATCGCAGCTTATAACTCGCTGCTCATAACCCGGAATTCATATCTTGTGTATCGGAGCTTGTAATTCATTACCAATAACAAGGAACTCGTATCTTGCCTCTCGTAGCTCGTAAATCGTTACCGATAAGTGGGAACTCGCAACTTGTATCTCCTTGAGGCGTAACTGAGAACTTTGAACTCGTAACGCGTTACCGATTACTCGGAGCTCGTATCTTGCAACTCGTAACGCGTAACTCGTTACCCATAACTTGGAACTCGTATCTTATATATCGTAACTTCCAATCCATTACCGCTAACCTGGAACTCGTATCTTGCATCTCGTAGCTCGTAAATCGTTACCGATGAATGGGAACTCGCATCTTGTATCTGTTGACGCGTAACTCAGGACTCGGAACTCGAAAGTATTACCGATAACCCGGAGCTCGTGTCTTGTATCACTTACCTTGTAACTCGTAACTCGTAACCCGTAACTCGTTGCCCATATCTCGGAACTCGAATCTTGATATCGGATCTTGTAAATCGATGACGATAACCTCGAACTCGTATCCTAGATCTAGTAGTTCGTAACTCGTTACCGATAGGTGGAAACTCGCATCTTGAATCTCATGGAGCGAAACTCAGAACTCGGGACTCGTAACGTGTAACCGATAGCTCGGAGCTCGTATCTTGTAACTCGTAACTCGTTACCCATAACTAGGAACTCGTGTCTTGTATCTGTTGACGCTTAACTCAGGACTCGGAACTCGAAAGTGTTACCGATAACCCGGAGCTCGTGTCTTGTATCACTTACCTTGTATCTCATAACTCGTAACCCGTAACTCGTTACCCATAACTTGGAACTCGTATCTTATATATCGTAACTTGTAATGCATTACCGATAACCTGGAACTCGTGTCTTGCATCTCGTAGCTCGTAAATCGTTACCGATAAATGGGAACTCGCAACTTGTATCTCGTGACGCGGTAACTCGTTACGATAAGTGGGAACTCGCACCTTGTATCTCGTAACTCGTAACTAGTACCTCGTAGGTCGTAAGTCGTAATTCGTAACTCGTAACTCGTATATCGCAGCTTATAACTCGCTACTCATAACCCGGAACTCGTATCTTGTGTATCGTAGCTTGTAACCCATTACCAATAACAAGGAACTCGTATCTTGCCTCTCGTAGCTCGTAGATCGTTACCAATAAGCGGGAACTCGTATCTTATATC
Organism: Bruchidius siliquastri; assembly: GCA_949316355.1. Taxonomy (NCBI): domain Eukaryota; kingdom Metazoa; phylum Arthropoda; class Insecta; order Coleoptera; family Chrysomelidae; genus Bruchidius; species Bruchidius siliquastri. Next base: position 18,323,491 of record OX438533.1, on the reverse strand, counting down.
TCGTGACGCGTAACTCAGGACTCGGAACTCGTAACGCGTTACCGATAACTTGGAGCTTGTGTCTTGTAAATCGTAACTCGTTACCCATAACTCGGAACTCGTATCTTGTATCTAGTAGCTCGTAACTCATTACTGATTACCTGGAACTCGTATCTTGTGTCTCGTAGCTCGTAACTCGTTACGATAAGCGGGAACTCGCATCTTGTATCTCGTAACTCATAACTAGTACCTCGTAGGTCGTAAGTCGTAATTCGCAACTCGAAACTCGTAAATCGCAGCTTATAGCTCGCTGCTCATAACCCGGAGCTCGTATCTTGTGTATCGTAGCTTGTAACCCATTACCAATAACAAGGAACTCGCATCTTGCCTATCGTAGCCCGCAAATCGTTACCGATAAATGGGAACTATCATCTTGTATCTCGTGACGCGTAACCCGGGACTCGGAATTCGAAAGTGTTACCGATAACTCGGAGCTCGTATCTTGTATCACTTACCTTGTAATTCGTAACTCGTAACCCGTAACTCGTTGCCCATAACTCGGAACTCGAATTCTTATCTCGGATCTTGTAAATGAATGACGATAACCTCGAACTCGTATTCTAGATCTAATAGTTTGTAACTCATTACCGATAGGTGGAAACTCGCATCTTGTATCTCATGACTTGTAACTCAGAACTCAGAACTCGTAACGCGTAACAGATAACTCGGAGCTCGTATCTTGTAACTTGTAACTCGTTACCCATTACACGGAACTCGTATCTTGTATCTAGTAGCTTGTAACTCATTACAGATTACCTGGAACTCGTATCTTGTGTCTCGTAGCTCGTAACTCGTTACGATAAGTGAGAACTCGCATCTTGTGACTCGTAACTTGTAAGTAGTACCTCGTAGATCGTAAGTCGTAATCCGTAACTCGTAACTCGCATATCGTAACTCGCAACTCGAAACTCGTTACTCGAAACTCGTTACTCGAAACTCGTAACTCGTAAATCGCAGCTTATAACTCGCTACTCATAACCCGGAATTCGTATCTTGTGTATCGGAGCTTGTAATTCATTACCAATAACAAGGAACTCGTATCTTGCCTCTCCTAGCTCGTAAATCAATACCGATAAGTGGAAACTCGCAACTTGTATCTCCTTGACGCGTAACTGAGGACTTTGAACTCGTAACGCGTTACCGATTACTCGGAGCTCGTATCTTGCAACTCGTAACTCGTTACCCATAACTTGGAACTCGTATCTTATATATCGTAACTTGTAATCCATTGCCGATAACCTGGAACTCGTGTCTTGCATCTCGTAGCTCGTAAATCGTTACCGATTAATGGTAACTCGCAACTTGTATCTCGTGACGCGGTAACTCCTTACGATAAGTGGGAACTCGCACCTTGTATCTCGTAACTCTTAACTAGTACCTTGTAGGTCGTAAGTCATAATTCGTAACTCGTATATCGCAGCTTATAACTCGCTACTCATAACCCGGAACTCGTATCCTGTGTATCGTAGCTTGTAACCCATTACCAATAACAAGGAACTCGTATCTTGCCTCTCGTAGCTCGTAGATCGTTACCAATAAGCGGGAACTCGTATCTTATATCTCGTGACGCGTAACTCAGGACTCGGAACTCGTAACGCGTTACCGATAACTTGGAGCTTGTGTCTTGTAAATCGTAACTCGTTACCCATAACTCGGAACTCGTATCTTGTATGTAGTAGCTCGTATCTCATTACTGATTACCTGGAACTCGTATCTTGTGTCTCGTAGCTTGTAACTCGTTACGATAAGCGGGAACTCGCATCTTGTATCTCGTAACTCATAACTAGTACCTCGTAGGTCGTAAGTCGTAATTCGCAACTCGAAACTCGTAAATCGCAGCTTATAGCTCGCTGCTCATAACCCGGAGCTCGTATCTTGTGTATCGTAGCTTGTAACCCATTACCAATAACAAGGAACTCGCATCTTGCCTATCGTAGCCCGCAAATCGTTACCGATAAATGGGAACTATCATCTTGTATCTCGTGACGCGTAACCCGGGACTCGGAATTCGAAAGTGTTACCGATAACTCGGAGCTCGTATCTTGTATCACTTACCTTGTAATTCGTAACTCGTAACCCGTAACTCGTTGCCCATAACTCGGAACTCGAATTCTTATCTCGGATCTTGTAAATGAATGACGATAACCTCGAACTCGTATTCTAGATCTAATAGTTTGTAACTCATAACCGATAGGTGGAAACTCGCATCTTGTATCTCATGACTTGTAACTCAGAACTCAGAACTCGTAACGCGTAACAGATAACTCGGAGCTCGTATCTTGTAACTTGTAACTCGTTACCCATTACACGGAACTCGTATCTTGTATCTAGTAGCTTGTAACTCATTACAGATTACCTGGAACTCGTATCTTGTGTCTCGTAGCTCGTAACTCGTTACGATAAGTGAGAACTCGCATCTTGTGACTCGTAACTTGTAAGTAGTACCTCGTAGATCGTAAGTCGTAATCCGTAACTCGTAACTCGCATATCGTAACTCGCAACTCGAAACTCGTTACTCGAAACTCGTTACTCGAAACTCGTAACTCGTAAATCGCAGCTTATAACTCGCTACTCATAACCCGGAATTCGTATCTTGTGTATCGGAGCTTGTAATTCATTACCAATAACAAGGAACTCGTATCTTGCCTCTCCTAGCTCGTAAATCAATACCGATAAGTGGAAACTCGCAACTTGTATCTCCTTGACGCGTAACTGAGGACTTTGAACTCGTAACGCGTTACCGATTACTCGGAGCTCGTATCTTGCAACTCGTAACTCGTTACCCATAACTTGGAACTCGTATCTTATATATCGTAACTTGTAATCCATTGCCGATAACCTGGAACTCGTGTCTTGCATCTCGTAGCTCGTAAATCGTTACCGATTAATGGTAACTCGCAACTTGTATCTCGTGACGCGGTAACTCCTTACGATAAGTGGGAACTCGCACCTTGTATCTCGTAACTCTTAACTAGTACCTTGTAGGTCGTAAGTCATAATTCGTAACTCGTATATCGCAGCTTATAACTCGCTACTCATAACCCGGAACTCGTATCCTGTGTATCGTAGCTTGTAACCCATTACCAATAACAAGGAACTCGTATCTTGCCTCTCGTAGCTCGTAAATCGTTACCGATAAGTGGGAACTCGCAACTTGTATCTCGTGACGCGTAACTCAGAACTTGGAACTTGTAACGCGTTACCGATAACTTGGAGCTGGTATCTTGTAAATCGTAACTCGTTACCCATAACTCGGAATTCGTATCTTGTATCTAGTAGCTCGTAACTCATTACTGATTACCTGGAACTCGTATCTTGTGTCTCGTAGCTCGTAACCCGTTACGATGAGCGGGAACTCGCATCTTGTATCTCGTAACTCGTAACTAGTACCTCGTAGGTCGTAAGTCGTAACTCGCAACTCGAAACTCGTAAATCGCAGCTTATAACTCGCTACTCATAACCCGGAGCTCGTATCTTGTGTATCGTAGCTTGTAACCCATTGCCAATAACAAGGAACTCGCATCTTGCCTCTCGTAGCTCGTAAATCGTTACCGATAGGTGGGAACTCGCAAATTGTATCTCGTGACGCGTAACTAGGAACATGGAACGCGTAACGCGTTACCGATAACTCGGAGCTGGTATCTTGTATGTCTCACCTTGTAATTCGTAACTCGTAGCTTGTAACTCGTTACCCATTACTCGGAACTCGTATCTTCCATCTCAGATCTCGCAAATCATTGCCGATAAGCTGGAACTCGTATCATAGATCGTGAAGATCGTAACCCGTTACCAATAAGTGGGAACTCGCATCTTGTATCTCGTGACGTGTAACTCAGAACTCGGAACCAGTAACGCGTTACCGATAACACGGAGCTCGTATCTTGTAACTCGTTACTCGTTACCCATAACTCGGAACTGGTATCTTATATATCGATAACCTGGAACTCGTACCTTGCATCTCGTAGCTCGTAAATCGTTACCAATAAATGGGAACTCGCATCTTGTATCTCGTGACGCGTAACCCGGGACTCGGAATTCGAAAGTGTTACCGATAACTCGGAGCTCGTATCTTGTATCACTTACCTTGTAATTCGTAACTCGTAACCCGTAACTCGTTGCCCATAACTCGGAACTCGAATCCTGATCTCGGATCTTGTAAATGAATGACGATAGCCTCGAACTCGTATTCTAGATCTAATAGTTTGTAACTCATTACCGATAGGTGGAAACTCGCAGCTTGTATCTCATGACGCGTAACTCAGAACTCGTAACGCGTAACAGATAACTCGGAGCTCGTATCTTGTAACTCGTTACTCATTATACGGAACTCGTATCTTGTATCTAGTAGCTCGTAACTCATTACAGATTACCTGGAACTCGTATCTTGTGTCTCGTAGCTCGTAACTCGTTACGATAAGTGGGAACTCGCATCTTGTGTCTCATAACTCGTAAGCAGTACCACGTAGATCGTAAGTCGTAACTCGTAACTCGCATATCGTAACTCGTAACTCGAAACTCGTTACTCGAAACTCGTTACCCGAAACTTGTTACTCGAAACTCGTAACTCGTAAATCGCAGCTAATACCTGTCTACTCATAACCCGGAATTCGTATCTTGTATCTCGTGACGTGTAACTCAGAACTCGGAACCAGTAACGCGTTACCAATGATTCGGAGCTCGTATCATGTAACTCGTTACTCGTTACCCATTACTCGGAACTGGTATCTTATATATCGATAACCTGGAGCTCGTATCTTGCATCTCGTAGCTCGTAAATCGTTACCGATAAATGGGAACTCGCATCTTGTATCTCGTGACGCGTAGCCCGGGACTCGGAATTCGAAAGTGTTACCGATAACTCGGAGCTCGTATCTTGTATCACTTACCTTGTAATTCGTAACTCGTAACCCGTAACTCGTTGCCCATAACTCGGAACTCGAATCCTGATCTCGGATCTTGTTAATGAATGACGATAACCTCGAACTCGTATTCTAGATCTAATAGTTTGTAACTCATTACCGATAGGAGGAAACTCGCATCTTGTATCTCATGACGCGTAACTCAGAACTCAGAACTCGTAACGCGTAACAGATAACTCGGAGCTCGTATCTTGTAACTTGTAACTCGTTACCCATTACGCGGAACTCATATCTTGTATCTAGTAGCTCGTAACTCATTACAGATTACCTGGAACTCGTATCTTGCGTCTCGTAGCTCGTAACTCGTTACGATAAGTGGGAACTCGCATCTTGTGTCTCGTAACTCGTAAGTAGTACCTCGTAGATCGTAAGTCGTAATTCGTAACTCGTAACTCGCATATCGTAACTCACAACTCGAAACTCGTAAATCGCAGCTTATAACTAGCTACTCATAACCCGTAGCTCGTATCTTGTGTATCGTAGCTTGTAACCCATTATCAATAACAAGGAACTCGCATCTTGCCTCTCGTAGCTCGTAAATCGTTACCGATAGGTGGGAACTCGCAAATTGTATTTCGTGACGCGTAACTGAGAACTTTGAACTCGTAACGCGTTACCGACTACTCGGAGCTCGTATCTTGCAACTCGTAACTCGTAACTCGTTACCCATAACTTGGAACTCGTATCTTATATATCGTAACTTGTAATCCATTACCGATAACCTGGAACTCGTATCTTGCATCTCGTAGCTCGTAAATCGTTACCGATAAATGGGAACTCGCATCTTGCATCTGTTGACGCGTAACTCAGGACTCGGAACTCGAAAGTGTTACCGATAACCCGGAGCTCGTGTCTTGTATCACTTATCTTGTAACTCGTAGCTGGTAACCCGTAACTTGTTGACCATAACTTGGAACTCGGATCTTGATCTCGGATCTTGTAAATCAATGACGATAACCTCGAATTCGTATCCTAGATCTAGTAGTTCGTAACTCGTTACCTATAGGTGGAATCTTGCATCTTTTATCTCATGACGCGAAACTCAGAACTCGGAAGTCGTAACGCGTAACCGATAACTCGGAGCTCGTAACTTGTAACTGGTAACTCGTTACCCATAACTCGGAACTCGTATCTTATATCTTATATATCGTAACTTGTAATCCATTACCGATAACCTGGAACTTGTGTCTTGCATCTCGTAGCTCGTAAATCGTTACCGATTAATGGGAACTCGCAACTTGTATCTCGTGACGCGGTAACTCGTTACGATAAGTGGGAACTCGCACCTTGTATCTCGTAACTCTTAACTAGTACCTCGTAGGTCGTAAGTCATAATTCGTAACTCGTAACTCGGATATCGCAGCTTATAACTCGCTACTCATAATCCGGAACTCGTATCCTGTGTATCGTAGCTTGTAACCCATTACCAATAACAAGGAACTCGTATCTTGCCTCTCGTAGCTCGTAAATCGTTACCGATAAGTGGGAACTCGCAACTTGTATCTCGTGACGCGTAACTCAGAACTTGGAACTTGTAACGCGTTACCGATAACATGGAGCTTGTATCTCGTAACTCGTAACTAGTACCTAGTAGGTCGTAAGTCGTAATTCGTAACTTGTAACTCGTATATCGTAACTCGCAACTCGAAACTCGTAAATCGCAGCTTATAACTCGCTACTCATAACCCGGAGCTCGTATCTGGTGTATCGTAGCTTGTAACCCATTACCAATAACAAGGAACTCGCATCTTGCCTCTCGTAGCTCGTAAATCGTTACCGATAGGTGGGAACTCGCAAATTGTATCTCGTGACGCGTAACTAAGAACATGGAACGCGTAACGCGTTACCGATAACTCGGAGCTGGTATCTTGTATGTCTCACCTTGTAATTCGTAACTCATAGCTTGTAACTCGTTACCCATTACTCGGAACTCGTATCTTCCATCTCAGATCTCGCAAATCATTGCCGATAAGCTGGAACTCGTATCATAAATCGTGGAGATCGTAACTCCTTACCAATAAGTGGGAACTCGCATCTTGTATCTCGTGACGTGTAACTCGGAACTCGGAACCAGTAACGCGTTACCGATAACACGGAGCTCGTATCCTGTAACTCGTTACTTGTTACCCATAACTCGGAACTGGTATCTTATATATCGATAACCTGGAACTCGTATCTTGCATCTCGTAGCTCGTAAATCGTTACCGATAAATGGGAACTCGCATCTTGTATCTCGGACGCGTAACCCGAGACTCGGAATTCGAAAGTGTTACGGATAACTCGGAGCTCATATCTTGTATCACTTATCTTGTAATTCGTAACTCGTAACCCGTAACTCGTTGCCCATAACTCGGAACTTGAATCCTGATCTCGGATCTTGTAAATGAATGACGATAACTTCGAACTCGTATTCTAGATCTAATAGTTTGTAACCCATTACCGATAGGTGGAAACTCGCATCTTGTATCTCATGACGCGTAACTCAGAACTCAGAACTCGTAACGCGTAACAGATAACTAGGAGCTCGTATCTTGTAACTTGTAACTCGTTACCCATTACACGGAACTCGTATCTTGTATCTAGTAGCTCGTAACTCATTACAGATTACCTGGAACACGTATCTTGTGTCTCGTAGCTCGTAACTCGTTACGATAAGTGGGAACTCGCATCTTGTGTCTCGTAACTCGTAAGTAGTACCTCGTAGATCATAAGTCGTAATTCGTAACTCGTAACTCGCATATCGTAACTCGCAAATCGAAACTCATTACTCGAAACTCGTAACTCGTAAATCGCAGCTTATAACTCGCTACTCATAACCCGGAATTCGTATCTTGTGTATCGGAGCTTGTAATTAATTACCAATAACAAGGAACTCGTATCTTGCCTCTCGTAGGTCGTAAATCGTTACCGATAAGTGGGAACTCGCAACTTGTACCTCCTTGACGAGTAGCTGAGAACCTTGAACTCGTAACGCGTTACCGATTACTCGGAGCTCGTATCTTGCAACTCGTAACTCGTAACTCGTTACTTATAACTTGGGACTCGTATCTTATATATCGTTACTTGTAATCCATTACCGATAACCTGGAACTCGTATCTTGCATCTCGTAGCTCGTAAATCGTTACCGATAAATGCGAACTCGCATCTTGTATCTGTTGACGCGTAACTCAGGACTCGGAACTCGAAATTGTTACCGATAACCCGGAGCTCGTGTCTTGTATCACTTACCTTGTAACTCGTAACTCGTAGCCCGTAACTCGTTGCCCATAATTCGGAACTCGAATCTTGATATCGGATCTTGTAAATCAATGACGATAACCTCGAACTCGTATCCTAGATCCAGTAGTTCGTAACTCGTTACCGATAGGTGGAAACTCGCATCTTGTATCTCATGGAGCGAAACTCAGAACTCGGGACTCGTAACGCGTAACCGATAACTCGGAGCTCGTATCTTGTAACTCGTAACTCGTTACCCATAACTAGGAACTCGTATCTTGTATCTAGAAGCTCGTAACTCATTACTGATTACCTGGAACTCGTATCTTGTGTCTCGTAGCTCGTAACTCGTTACGATAAGTGGGAGGTCGCATCTTGTATCTCGTAACTCGTAACTAGCACCTCGTATATCGTAAGTCGTAATTCGTGACTCATAACTCGTATATCGCAGCTTATAACTCGCTACTCATAACCCGGAACTCGTAACTTGTGTATCGTAGCTTGTAACACTTTACCAATAACAAGGATCTCGTATCTTACCTCTCGTAGCTCGTAAATCGTTACCGTTAAGTGGGAACTCGCAACTTGTATCTCGTGACGCGTAACTCAGGACTCGGAACTCGAAAGTGTTACCAATAACTCGGAGCTCGTATCTTGTATCACTTACCTTGTAACTCGTAACCCGTAACTCGTTACCCATAACTCGGAACTCGTAACTTGTATTTAGTAGCTCGTAACTCATTACTGATTACCTGGAACTCGTATCTTGTGTCTCGTAGCTCGTAACTCGTTACGATACGTGGGAACTCGCATCTTGTATCTCGTAACTCGTAACTAGTACCTCGTATATCGTAAGTCGTAATTCGTAACTCATAACTCGTATATCGCAGCTTATAACTCGCTACTCATAACCCGGAACTCGGATCTTGTGTATCGAAGCTTGTATCCCATTACCAATGACAAGGAACTCGTATCTTGCCTCTCGTAGCTCGTAAATCGTTACCGATAAGTGGGAACTCGCAACTTGTATCTCGTGACGCGTAACTCAGAACTTGGAACTCGTAACGCGTTACCGATAACTCGGACCTTGTATCTTGTATCACTTACCTTGTAACTCGTAACTCGTACCTCGTGGATCGTAGGTCGTAATTTTTAACTCGCAACTCGAAAATCGTAACTCGAAACTCGTAACTCGTAAGTCGTAAATCGGAGCTTATAATTCGCTTCTCATAACCCGGAGCTCGTATCTTGTGTAGCGTAACTTGTAATTAATTACCAATAACAAGGATCATGTATCTTACCTCTCGTAGCTCGTAAATCGTTACCGTTAAGTGGGAACTCGCAACTTGTATCTCGTGACGCGTAACTCAGGACTCGGAACTCGAAAGTGTTACCGATAACTCGGAGCTCGTATCTTGTAACTCGTTACCCATAACTAGGAACTCGTATCTTGTATCTAGAAGCTCGTAACTCATTACTGATTGCCTGGAGCTCGTATCTTGTCTCTCGTAGCTCGTAACTCGTTATGATAAGTGGGAACTCGCATCTTGTATCTCGTAACTCGTAACTAGTACCTCGTATATCGTAAGTCGTAATTCGTAACTCATAACTCGTATATTGCAGCTTATAACTCGCTACTTATAACCCGGAACTCGTATCTTGTTTATCGTAGCTTGTAACCCTTTACCAATAACAAGGATCTCGTATCTTACCTCTCGTAGCTCGTAAATCATTGCCGTTAAGTGAGAACTCGCATCTTGTATCTCGTAACTCGTAACTAGTACCTCGTATATCGTAAGTCGTAATTCGTAACTCATAACTCGTATATTGCAGCTTATAACTCGCTACTTATAACCCGGAACTCGTATCTTGTTTATCGTAGCTTGTAACCCTTTACCAATAACAAGGAACTCGTATCTTGCCTCTCGTAGCTCGTAAATCGTTACCGCTAAGTGGGAACTCGCAACTTGTATCTCGTGACGCGTAACTCAGAACTTGGAACTCGTAACGCGTTACCGATAAGTCGGAGCTCGTATCTTGTATCACTTACCTTGTAACTCGTAACCCGTAACTCGTTACCCATAACTCGGAACTCGTAACTTGTATTTAGTAGCTCGTAACTCATTACTGATTACCTGGAACTCGTATCTTGTGTCTCGTAGCTCGTAACTCGTTACGATAAGTGGGAACTCGCATCTTGTATCTCGTAACTCGTAACTAGTACCTCGTATATCGTAAGTCGTAATTCGTAACTCATAACTCGTAAATCGCAGCTTATAACTCGCTACTCATAACCCGGAACTCACAACTTGTGTATCGTAGCTTGTAATTCATTACCAATGACAAGGAACTCGTATCTTGCCTCTCGTATCTCGTAAATCGTTACCAATAATTGGGAGCTCGCATTTTGTATCTCGTGACGCGTATCTCGGGACTCGGAACTCGAATCTTGATCTCGGATTTTGTAAATCAATGACGATAACCTCGAACCCGTATTCTAGATCTAATAGTTTGTAAGTAGTTACCGATAGGTGGAAACACGCATCTTGTATCTCATGACGCGTAACTCAGAACACGAAACTCGTAACGCGTAATAGATAACTTGGAGCTCGTATCTTGTAACTCGTAACTCGTTACCCATGACTCGGAACTCGTATCTTGTATCTAGTAGCTCGTAAATCATTACTGATTACCTGGAACTCGTATCTTGTGTCTCGTAGCTCGTAACTAGTACCTCGTACATCGTAAGTCGTAATTCGTAATTGGTAACTCGTATATCGTAACTCGCAACTCGAAACTCGAAACTCGTAACTCGTAACTCGTATCTTGTAACCCATTACCAATAACAAAGAACTCGTATCTGGCCTCTCGTAGCTCGTAAATCGTTACCGATAAGTGAGAACTCGAAACTTGTATCTCTCGACGCGTAACTCAGAACTTGGAACTCGTAACGCATTACCGATAACTCGGAGCTTGTCTCTTGTATCTCTTACCTTGTAACTCGTCACTCGTAACTTGTAACTCGTTACCCATTACTCGGAACACGTACCTTCTCTCTCGGATCTCGCAAATCACTGCCGATAACCTGGAACTAGTATCCTAGATCATGAAGATCGTAACTCGTTACCAATATGTGGGAACTCGCATCTTGTATCTCGTGATGTGTAACTCAGAACTCGGAACTAGTAACGCGTTACCTAAAACTCGGAGCTCGTATCTTGTAACCCGTAACTTGTAACTCGGTACCCATAACTCGGAACTCGTATCTTGTATCTAGTAGCTCGTAACTCATTACTGATTACCTGGAACTCGTATCTTGTGTCTCGTAGCTCGTAACTAGTACCTCGTACATCGTAAGTCGTAATTCGTAATTGGTAACTCGTATATCGTAACTCGTAACTCGAAACTCGTAAATCGAAACTCGTAACTCGTAAATCGCAGCTTATAACTCGCTACTCATAACCCGGAACTCCTTGTGTATCTTAACTTGTAAATCATTACCAATAACAAGGAACTCGTATCTTGTGTATCTTAGCTTGTAATTCATTACCAATAACAGGGAACTCGTATCTTGCCTCTCCTGGCTCGTAAATCGTTACTGATAAGTGGGAACTCGCATCTTGTATCTCGTGACGTGTAACTCAGAACTCGGAACTAGTAACGCGTTACCGATAACTCGGAGCTCGTATCTTGTATCTCTTACACTGTAACTCGTAACTTGTAACTCGTAACTCGTTACCCATTACTCGGAACTCGTATCTTCTATTTCAGATCTCGCAAATCTATGCCGATAACCTGGAACTCGTATCCTAGATCTTGAAGATCGTAACTCGTTACCAATGAGTGGGAACTCGTATCTCATATCTCTATGATGCGTAACTCAGGTCTCGGAACTCGGAGCTCGTATCTTGTATCACTTACCTTGTAACTCGTAACCCGTAATTCGTTGCCCATAACTGGGAACTCGAATCTTGATCTCGGATCTTGTAAATCAATGACGATATCCTCGAACTCCTATCCTAGATCTAGTAGTTCGTAACTCGTTACCTATAGGTGGAAACTCGCATCTTTTATCTCATGACGCGAAACTCAGAACTCGGAAGTCGTAACGCGAAACCGATAACTCGGAGCTTGTATCTTGTAATTCTTAACTCGTTACCCATAACTCTGAACTCATATCTTATATATCGTAACTTGTAATCCATTACCGATTACCTGGAACTCGTATCTTGCATCTCGTAGCTCGTAAATCGTTACCGATAAATGGGAACTAGCATCTTGTATCTCGTGACGTGTAACTCGGGACTCGGAACTCGAAAGTGTTACCGATAACTCGGAGCTCGTATCTTGTATCACTTACTTTGTAATTCGTAACTCGTAACCCGTAACTCGTTGAGTGTAACTCTGAACTCGAACCCTGTTCTCGGATCTTGTAAATGAATGACGATGACCTCGAACTCGTATCCTAGATCTAATAGTTTGTAACTCATTACCGATAGGTGGAAACTCGCATCTTGTATCTCATGACCTGTAACTCAGAACTCGAAACTCGTAACGCGTAACAGATAACTCGGAGCTCGTATCTTGTAACTTATAACTCGTTACCCATTACTCGGAACTCGTATCTTGTATCTAGCAGCTCGGAACTCATTACTGATAACCTGAAACTCGTATCTTGTTTCTCGTATCTCGTAACTCGTTACGATCAGTGGGAACTCGCATCTTGTGTCTCGTAACTCGTAAATACTAGTTACTTCGTAGATCGTAAGTCGTAATTCGTAACTTGTAACCCGAACCTCGCAACACGCAACTCGTAACTTGTAACTCGTAAATCGCAGCTTATAACTCGCGACTTATAACCCGGAACTCGTATCTTGTGTATCGTAGCTTGTAACCCATTACCAATAACAAGGAACTCGTATCTTGCCTTGCGTAACTCGTAACTCGTTACTCATAGCTCGGAACTAGTATCTGGTAACTCGGATCTCGCAAATCATTGCCGATAACCTGGAACTCGTATACCAGATCTTGAAGATCGGAACTCGTTACCAATAAGTAGGAACTCACATCTTGTATCTCGTGACGTGTAACTCAGAACTCGGAACTAGTAACGCGTTACCGATAACTCGGAAATCGTATCTTGCCTCTCGTAGCTCGTAAATCGTTACCAATAAGTGGGAACTCGCAACTTGTATCTCGTGACGCGTAACTCAGAACTTGGAACTCGTAACGCGCTACCGATAACTCGGAGCTTGTATCTTGTATCTCTTACCTTGTAACTCGTAACTCGTAACTCGTAACTCGTAACTCGTAACTCGTAACTCGTAACTCGTAACTCGTAACTCGTAACTCGTAACTCGTAACTCGTAACTCGTAACTCGTAACTCGTAACTCGTAACTCGTAACTCGTAACTCGTAACTCGTAACTCGTAACTCGTAACTCGTAACTCGTAACTCGTAACTCGTAACTCGTAACTCCTTACCCATTACTCGGAACTCGTATCTTCTATCTCGAATCTCGCAAATCATTGCCGATAACCTGGAACTCGTATCCTAGATCTTGAAGATCGTAACTCGTTACCGATAAGTGGGAACTCGTATCTTATATCTCGTGATGCGTAACTCAGAACTCGGAAGTCGTAAGGCGTAACCGATAACTCGGAGCTCGTATCTTGTAATTCGTAACTCGTTACCCATAACTCGGAACTCATATATTATATATCGTAACTTGTAATCCATTATCGATAACCTGGAACTCGTATCTTGCATCTCGTAGCTCGTAAATCGTTACCGATAAATGGGAACTCGCATCTCTTATCTCGTGACGCGTAACTCGGGACTCGGAACTCGAAAGTGTTACCAATAACTCGGAGCTCGTAGCCTGTATCACTTACTTTGTAGTTCGTAACTCGTAACCCGTAACTCGTTGCCCGTAACTCGGAACTCGAACCCTGTTCTCGGATCTTGTAAATGAATGACGATAACCCCGAACTCGTATCCTAGATCTAATAGTTTGTAACTCATTACCGATAGGTGGGAACTCGCATCTTGTATCTCATGACGCGTAACTCAGAACTCGAAACTCGAAACGCGTAACAGATAACTCGGAGCTCTTATCTTGTAACTTGTATCTTGCTACCCATTACTCGGAACTCGTATCTTGTATCTAGCAGCTCGTAACTCATTACTGATTACCTGAAACTCGTATCTCTTAACTCATTACTATCAGTGGGAACTCGCATCTTGTGTCTCGTAACTCGTAACTAGTACCTCGTAGATCGTAAGTCGTAATTCGTAACTCGTAACCTGCACCTCGCAACCCGAAACTCGTAACTCGTTATTCGAAACTCGTAACTCGAAGCTCGTAACTCGAAACTCGTAGCTCGAAACTCGTAACTCGTAACTCGTAAACCGTAACTCGTAACTCGTAACTCGTAACTCGTAACTCGTAACTCGTAACTCGTAACTCGCAACTCGTAACTCGTAACTCGTAACTCGTAACTCGTAACTCGTAACTCGTAACTCGCAACTCGTAACTCGTAACTCGTAACTCGTAACTCGTAACTCGTAACTCGTAACTCGTAACTCGTAACTCGTAACTCGTAACTCGTAACTCGTAACTCGTAACTCGTAACTCGTAACTCGTAACTCGTAACTCGTAACTCGTAACTCGTAACTCGTAACTCGTAACTCGTAACTCGTAACTCGTAACTCGTAACTCGTGACTCGTAACTCGTAACTCGTAACTCGTAACTCGTAACTCGTAACTCGTAACTCGTAACTCGTAACTCGTAACTCGTAACTCGTAACTCGTAACTCGTAACTCGTAACTCGTAACTCGTAACTCGTAACTCGTAACTCGTAACTCGTAACTCGTAACTCGTAACTCGTAACTCGTAACTCGTAACTCGTAACTCGTAACTCGTAACTCGTAACTCGTAACTCGTAACTCGTAACTCGTAACTCGTAACTCGTAACTCGTAACTCGTAACTCGTAACTCGTAACTCGTAACTCGTAACTCGTAACTCGTAACTCGTAACTCGTAACTCGTAACTCGTAACTCGTAACTCGTAACTCGTAACTCGTAACTCGTAACTCGTAACTCGTAACTCGTAACTCGTAACTCGTAACTCGTAACTCGTAACTCGTAACTCGTAACTCGTAACTCGTAACTCGTAACTCGTAACTCGTAACTCGTAACTCGTAACTCGTAACTCGTAACTCGTAACTCGTAACTCGTAACTCGTAACTCGTAACTCGTAACTCGTAACTCGTAACTCGTAACTCGTAACTCGTAACTCGTAACTCGTAACTCGTAACTCGTAACTCGTAACTCGTAACTCGTAACTCGTAACTCGTAACTCGTAACTCGTAACTCGTAACTCGTAACTCGTAACTCGTAACTCGTAACTCGTAACTCGTAACTCGTAACTCGTAACTCGTAACTCGTAACTCGTAACTCGTAACTCGTAACTCGTAACTCGTAACTCGTAACTCGTAACTCGTAACTCGTAACTCGTAACTCGTAACTCGTAACTCGTAACTCGTAACTCGTAACTCGTAACTCGTAACTCGTAACTCGTAACTCGTAACTCGTAACTCGTAACTCGTAACTCGTAACTCGTAACTCGTAACTCGTAACTCGTAACTCGTAACTCGTAACTCGTAACTCGTAACTCGTAACTCGTAACTCGTAACTCGTAACTCGTAACTCGTAACTCGTAACTCGTAACTCGTAACTCGTAACTCGTAACTCGTAACTCGTAACTCGTAACTCGTAACTCGTAACTCGTAACTCGTAACTCGTAACTCGTAACTCGTAACTCGTAACTCGTAACTCGTAACTCGTAACTCGTAACTCGTAACTCGTAACTCGTAACTCGTAACTCGTAACTCGTAACTCGTAACTCGTAACTCGTAACTCGTAACTCGTAACTCGTAACTCGTAACTCGTAACTCGTAACTCGTAACTCGTAACTCGTAACTCGTAACTCGTAACTCGTAACTCGTAACTCGTAACTCGTAACTCGTAACTCGTAACTCGTAACTCGTAACTCGTAACTCGTAACTCGTAACTCGTAACTCGTAACTCGTAACTCGTAACTCGTAACTCGTAACTCGTAACTCGTAACTCGTAACTCGTAACTCGTAACTCGTAACTCGTAACTCGTAACTCGTAACTCGTAACTCGTAACTCGTAACTCGTAACTCGTAACTCGTAACTCGTAACTCGTAACTCGTAACTCGTAACTCGTAACTCGTAACTCGTAACTCGTAACTCGTAACTCGTAACTCGTAACTCGTAACTCGTAACTCGTAACTCGTAACTCGTAACTCGTAACTCGTAACTCGTAACTCGTAACTCGTAACTCGTAACTCGTAACTCGTAACTCGTAACTCGTAACTCGTAACTCGTAACTCGTAACTCGTAACTCGTAACTCGTAACTCGTAACTCGTAACTCGTAACTCGTAACTCGTAACTCGTAACTCGTAACTCGTAACTCGTAACTCGTAACTCGTAACTCGTAACTCGTAACTCGTAACTCGTAACTCGTAACTCGTAACTCGTAACTCGTAACTCGTAACTCGTAACTCGTAACTCGTAACTCGTAACTCGTAACTCGTAACTCGTAACTCGTAACTCGTAACTCGTAACTCGTAACTCGTAACTCGTAACTCGTAACTCGTAACTCGTAACTCGTAACTCGTAACTCGTAACTCGTAACTCGTAACTCGTAACTCGTAACTCGTAACTCGTAACTCGTAACTCGTAACTCGTAACTCGTAACTCGTAACTCGTAACTCGTAACTCGTAACTCGTAACTCGTAACTCGTAACTCGTAACTCGTAACTCGTAACTCGTAACTCGTAACTCGTAACTCGTAACTCGTAACTCGTAACTCGTAACTCGTAACTCGTAACTCGTAACTCGTAACTCGTAACTCGTAACTCGTAACTCGTAACTCGTAACTCGTAACTCGTAACTCGTAACTCGTAACTCGTAACTCGTAACTCGTAACTCGTAACTCGTAACTCGTAACTCGTAACTCGTAACTCGTAACTCGTAACTCGTAACTCGTAACTCGTAACTCGTAACTCGTAACTCGTAACTCGTAACTCGTAACTCGTAACTCGTAACTCGTAACTCGTAACTCGTAACTCGTAACTCGTAACTCGTAACTCGTAACTCGTAACTCGTAACTCGTAACTCGTAACTCGTAACTCGTAACTCGTAACTCGTAACTCGTAACTCGTAACTCGTAACTCGTAACTCGTAACTCGTAACTCGTAACTCGTAACTCGTAACTCGTGACTCGTGACTCGTAACTCGTAACTCGTAACTCGTAACTCGTAACTCGTAACTCGTAACTCGTAACTCGTAACTCGTAACTCGTAACTCGTAACTCGTAACTCGTAACTCGTAACTCGTAACTCGTAACTCGTAACTCGTAACTCGTAACTCGTAACTCGTAACTCGTATCTCGTAACTCGTAACTCGTAACTCGTAACTCGTAACTCGTAACTCGTTACTCGTAACTCGTAACTCGTAACTCGTAACTCGTAACTCGTAACTCGTAACTCGTAACTCGTAACTCGTAACTCGTAACTCGTAACTCGTAACTCGTAACTCGTAACTCGTAACTCGTAACTCGTAACTCGTAACTCGTAACTCGTAACTCGTAACTCGTAACTCGTAACTCGTAACTCGTAACTCGTAACTCGTAACTCGTAACTCGTAACTCGAAACTCTAAACTCGTAACACGAAACTCGTAACTCGTAACTCGTAAATTGCAGCTTATAACTCGCTACTTATAACCCGGAACACGTATCTTGTATATCGTAGCTTGTAACCCATTACCAATAATAAGGAACTCGTATCTTGCCTCTGGTAGCTCGTAAATCGTTACCGATAAGTGGAAACTCGTTACTTATATCTTGTGACGCGTAATTCAGAACTTGGGACTCGTAACGCATAACCGATGACTCGGAGCTCGTATCTTGTACCTCGTAACTCGTTACCCATAACTCGGAACTCGTAACTTGTATTTAGTAGCTCGCCACTCATTACTGATTACCAGGAACTCGTATCTTGTGTCTCGTAGCTCGTAACTCGTTACGATAAGTGGGAACTCGCATCTTGTATCTCGTAACTCGTAACTAGTACCTCGTATATCGTAAGTCGTAATTCGTAACTCATAACTCGTGAATCGCAGCTTATAACCCGCTACTCATAACCCGGAACTCATAACTTGTGTATCGTAGCTTGTAATTCATTACCAATAACAAGGAGCTCGTATCTTGCTTCTCGTAGCTCGTAAATCGTTACCGATAAGTGGGAACTCGCATCTTGTATCTCGTAACTTGTAACTAATGCCTCGTAGATCGTAAGTCGTAATTGGTAACTCGTATATCGTAACTCGCAACTCGAAACTCGTAACTCGTAACTCGTATCTCGTAAATCGCAGCTTATAACTCGCTATTCGTAACACGGAAATCGTATCTTGTCTATCGTAGATTGTAACCCATTACCAATAACAAGGAACTCGTATCTTGCCTCTCGTAGCTCGTAAATCGTTACCAATAAGTGGGAACTCGCAACTTGTATCTCGTGACGCGTAACTCAGAACTTGAAACTCGTAACGCGTTACCGATAACTCGGAGCTCGTATCTTGTATCTCTTACCTTGTAACTCGTTACTCGTAACCCGTAACTCGTTACCCATAACTCGGAACTCGTATCTTGTATCTAGTAGCTCGTAACTCATTACTGATTAACTGGAACTCGTATCTTGTGTCTCGTAGCTCGTAACTCGTTACGATAAGTGGGAACTCGCATCTTGTATCTCGTAACTCGTAACTAGTACCTCGTAGATCGTAGGTCGTAATTCGTAATTCGAAACTCGTATATCGTAATTCGCAACTCGAAACTCGTAACTGGAAACTGGTATCTCGTAAATCGCAGCTTATAACCCGCTACTCATAACCCGGTACTCGTATCTTGTGTATCATAGCTTGTAACCCATTACCAATAACAAGGAACTCGTATCTTGCCTCTCGTAGCTCGTAAATCGTTACCCATAAGTGGGAACTCGCAACTTGTATCTCGTGACGCGTAACTCAGAACTTGGAACTCGTAACGCGTTACCGATAACTTGGAGCTTGTATCTTGTATCTCTTACCTTGTAACTCGTAACTCGTAAATCGCAGCTTATAACTCGCTACTCATAACCCGGAACTCGTATCTTGTGTATCATAGCTTGTAACCCATTACCAATAACAAGGAACTCGTATCTTGCCTTTCGTAGCTCGTAAATCGTTACCCATAAGTGGGAACTCGCAACTTGTATCTCGTGACGCGTAACTCAGAACTTGGAACTCGTAACGCGTTACCGATAACTTGGAGCTTGTATCTTGTATCTCTTACCTTGTAACTCGTAACTCGTAAATCGCAGCTTATAACTCGCTACTCATAACCCGGAACTCGTATCTTGTGTATCTTAGCTTGTAATTCATTACCAATAACAAGGAACTCGTATCTTGCCTCTCGTAGCTCGTAAATCGTTACCGATAAGTGGGAACTCGCAACTTGTATCTCGTAACTCGTAACTAGTTCCTCGTATATCGTAAGTCGTAATTCGTAACTCATAACTCGTGAATCGCAGCTTATAACCCGCTACTCATAACCCGGAACTCGTATCTTGTGTATCTTAGCTTGTAATTCATTACCAATAACAAGGAACTCGTATCTTGCCTCTCGTAGCTCGTAACTCGTTACGATAAGTGGGAACTCGCATCTTGTATCTCGTAACTCGTAACTAGTACCTCGTATATCGTAAGTCGTAATTCGTAACTCATAACTCGTGAATCGCAGCTTATAACCCGCTACTCATAACCCGGAACTCATAACTTGTGTATCGTAGCTTGTAATTCATTACCAATAACAAGGAGCTCGTATCTTGCTTCTCGTAGCTCGTAAATCGTTACCGATAAGTGGGAACTCGCATCTTGTATCTCGTAACTTGTAACTAATGCCTCGTAGATCGTAAGTCGTAATTCGTAACTCGTATATCGTAACTCGCAACTCGAAACTCGTAACTCGTATCTCGTAAATCGCAGCTTATAACTCGCTATTCGTAACACGGAAATCGTATCTTGTCTATCGTAGATTGTAACCCATTACCAATAACAAGGAACTCGTATCTTGCCTCTCGTAGCTCGTAAATCGTTACCAATAAGTGGGAACTCGCAACTTGTATCTCGTGACGCGTAACTCAGAACTTGAAACTCGTAACGCGTTACCGATAACTCGGAGCTCGTATCTTGTATCTCTTACCTTGTAACTCGTTACTCGTAACCCGTAACTCGTTGCCCATAACTCGGAAGTCGTATCTTATATATCGTAACTTGTAATCCATTACCGATAACCTGAAACTCGTATCTTGCATCTCGTAACTCGTAAATCGTTACCGATAAATGGAAACTCGCTGGTGACGCGTAACTCGGGACTCGGAACTCGAAAGTGTTACCGATAGCTCGGAGCTCGTATCCTGTATCACTTCCTTTGTAATTCGTAACTCGTAACCCGTAACTCGTTGCCCGTAACTCGGAACTCGAACCCTGTTCTCGGATCTTGTAAATGAATGACGATAACCTCGAACTCGTATCCTAGATCTAATAGTTTGTAACTCATTACCGATAGGTGGAAACTCGCATCTTGTATCTCATGACGTGTAACTCAGAACTCGAAACTGGTAGCGCGTAACAGATAACTCGGAGCTCGTATCTTGTAACTTGTAACTCGTTACCCATAACTCGGAACTCGTATCTTGTATCTAGTAGCTCGTAACTCATTACTGATTAACTGGAACTCGTATCTTGTGTCTCGTAGCTCGTAACTCGTTACGATAAGTGGGAACTCGCATCTTGTATCTCGTAACTCGTTGCCCATAACTCGGAACTTGAATCTTGATCTCGGATCTTGTAAATTAATGACGATAACCTCGAACTCGTATCGTAGATCTAGTAGTTCGTAACTCGTTACCGATTGGTGGAAACTCGCATCCTGTATCACATGAAGCGAAACTCAGAACTCGGGACTCGTAACGCGTAGCCGATGACTCGGAGCTCGTATCTTGTACCTCGTAACTCGTTACCCATAACTCGGAACTCGTAACTTGTATTTAGTAGCTAGTAACTCATTACTGATTACCTGGAACTCGTATCTTGTGTCTCGTAGCTCGTAACTCGTTACGATAAGTGGGAACTCGCATCTAGTATCTCGTAACTCGTAACTAGTACCTCGTATATCGTAAGTCGTGATTCGTAACTCATAACACGTAAATCGCAGCTTATAACTCGCTACTCATAACCCGGAACTCGTATCTTGTGTATCTTAGCTTGTAATTCATTACCAATAACAAGGAACTCGTATCTTGCCTCTCGTAGCTTGTAAATCGTTACCGATAAGTGGGAACTCGCAGCTTGTATCTCGTGACGCGTTACTCAGAACTTGGTACTCGTAACGCGTTACCGATAACTCGGAGCTTGTATCTAGTATCTCTTACCTTGTAACTCGTAACTCGTAAATCGCAGCTTATAACTCGCTACTAATAACCGGGAACTCGTATCTTGTGTATCTTAGCTTGTAATTCATTACCAATAACAAGGAACTCCTATCTTGCCTGTCGTAGCTCGTAAATCGTTACCGATAAGTGGGAACTCGCAACTTGTATCTCGTGACGCGTAACTCAGAACTTGGAACTCGTAACGCGTTACCGATAACTCGGAGCTCGTATCTTGTATCACTTACCTTGTAACTCGTAACCCGTAACTCGTTGCCCATAACTCGGAACTTGAATCTTGATCTCGGATCTTGTAAATTAATGACGATAACCTCGAACTCGTATCCTAGATCTAGTGGTTTGTAACTCGTTACCGATTGGTGGAAACTCGCATCTTGTACCACATTAAGCGAAACTCAGAACTCGGGACTCGTAACGCGTAACCGATGACTCGGAGCTCGTATCTTGTACCTCGTAACTCGTTACCCATAACTCGTAACTTGTATTTAGTTGCTCGTAACTCATTACTGATTACCTGGAACTCGTATCTTGTGTCTCGTAGCTCTTAACTCGTTACGATAAGTGGGAACTCGCATCTAGTATATCTTAACTCGTAACTAGTATCTCGTATATCGTAAGTCGTAATTCGTAACTCATAACTCGTAAATCGCAGCTTATAACTCGCTACTCATAACCCGGAACTCATAACTTGTGTATCGTAGTTTGTAATTCATTACCAATAACAAGGAACTCGTATCTTGCTTCTCGTAGCTCGTAAATCGTTACCGATAAGTGGGAACTCGCATCTTGTATCTCGTAACTTGTAACTAATGCCTGGTAGATCGTAACTCGAAACTCGTAACTCGTATCTCGTAAATCGCAGCTTATAACTCGCTATTCATTACACGGAAATCGTATCTTGTCTATCGTAGGTTGTAACCCATTATCAATAACAAGGAACTTGTATCTTGCCTCTCGTAGCTCGTAAATCGTTACCAATAACTGGGAACTCGTAACTTGTATTTAGTAGCTCGTAACTCATTACTGATTACCTGGAACTCGTATCTTGTGTCTCGTAGCTCGTAACTCGTTACGATAAGTGGGAACTCGCATCTAGTATCTCGTAACTCGTAACTACTACCTCGTATATCGTAAGTCGTGATTCGTAACTCATAACTCGTAAATCGCAGCTTATAACTCGCTACTCATAACCCGGAACTCGTATCTTGTGTATCTTAGCTTGTAATTCATTACCAATAACAAGGAACTCGTATCTTGCCTCTCGTAGCTCGTAAATCGTTACCGATAAGAGGGAACTCGCAGCATGTATCTCGTGACGCGTAACTCAGGACTCGGAACTCGAAAGTGTTACCGATAACCCGGAGCTCGTGTCTTGTATCACTTACCTTGTAACTCGTAACTCGTAACCCGTAACTCGTTGCCCATAACTCGGAACTCGAATCTTGATCTCGGATCTTGTAAATCAATGACGATAGCCTCGAACCCGTATCCCAGATCTAGTAGTTCGTAACTCGTTACTGATAGGTGGAAACTCGCATCTTGTATCTCATGACGCGTAATCCAGAACTCGAAGCTCGTAACGCGTAACAGATAACTCGGAGCTCGTATCTTGGAATTCCTAACTCGTTACCCATAACTCGGAACTCATATCTTATATATCGTAACCTGTAATCCATTACCGATAACATGGAACTCGTATCTTGCATCTCGTAACTCGTAAATCGTTACCGATAAATGGGAACTCGCATCTTGTACCTCGTGACGCGTAACTCGGGACTCGGAACTCGAAACTGTTACCGATAACTCGCAGCTCGTATCCTGTATCACTTACTTTGTAATTAGTAACTCGTAACCCTCAACTCGTTGCCCGTAACTCGGAACTCGAACCCTGTTCTCGGATCTTGTAAATGAATGACGATAACCTTGAACTCGTATCCTAGATCTAATAGTTTGTAACTCATTACCGACAGGTGGAAACTCCCATCTTGTATCTCATGACGCGTAACTCAGAACTTGAAGCTCGTAACGCGTAACAGATAACTCGGAGCTCGTATCTTGTAACTTGTAACTCGTTACCCATTACTCGGAACTCGTATCTTGTATCTAGCAGCTCGTAACTCATTACTGATTACCTGAAACTCATATCTTGTGTCTCGTATCTCGTAACTCGTTACAATCAGTGGGAGCTCGCATCTTGTGTCACGTAACTCGTAACTAGTACCTCGTAGATCGTAAGTTGTAATTCGTAACTGGTAACCCGCACCTCGCAACCCGGAACTCGTAACTCGTTATTCGAAACTCGTAACTCGAAGCTCGTAACTCTAAACTTGTAGCTCGAAGCTCGTAACTCGTAACTCGAAACTCGAAACTCGTAACACGAAACTCGTAACTCGAAACTCGTAACTCGTAACTCGTAACTCGTAAATTGCAGCTTATAACTCGCTACTTATAACCGGGAATACGTATCTTGTATATCGTATCTTGTAACCCATTACCAATAATAAGGAACTCGTATCTTGCCTCTCGTAGCTCGTAAATCGTTACCGATAAGTGGAAACTCGTTACTTATATCTTGTGACGCGTAATTCAGAACTTGGAACTCGTAACGCGTTACCGATAACTTGGAGCTTGTATCTTGTATCTCTTACCTTGTAAATCGTAGCTCGTAACTCGTAACGATAAGTGGGAACTCGCATCATGTATCTCGTGAGGCGTAACTTAGAACTCGGAACTCGTAACGCGTTACTGATAGCTCGGAGCTCGTATCTTACAACTAATAGCTTGTAACTCATTACTGATTAACTAGAACTCGTATCTTGTGCCACGTAGCTCGTAACTCGTAACGACAACTGAGAACTCGTATCTTGTATCTCGTATCTAGTAACTAGTACCTCGTAGGTCATAAGTCGTAATTCGTAGCTCGTAACTCGTATATCGTAACACGCAACTCGTAACTCGAAACTCCTAACTCGTAAATCGCAGCTTATAACTCGCTATTCATAACACGGGAATCGTATCTTGTCTATCGTAGATTGTAACCCATTACCAATAACAAGGAACTCGTATTTTGCCTCTCGTAGCTCGCAAATCGTTACCAATAAGTGGGAACTCGCAACTTGTATCTCGTGACGCGTAACTCAGAACTAGGAACTCGTAACACGTTGCCGATAACTCGGAGCTTGTATCTTGTATCTCTTACCTTGTAACTCGTAACTCGTAACTCGTAGCTCGTTACCCATTACTCGGAACTCGTATCTTCTATTTCGGATCTCGCTAATCATTGCCGATAACCTGGAACTCGTATCCTAGATCTTGAAGATCGTAACTCGTTACCGATAAGTGGGCACTCGCATCTTGTATCTCGTGACGTGTAATTCAGAACTCGGAACTAGTAACGCGTTACCGATAACTCGGAGCTCGTATATTATGTATCGTTATTTATAATCCATTACCGATAACCTGGAACTCGTATCTTGCTTCTCGTAGCTCGTAAATCGTTACTGATAAGTGGGAACGCGCATCTTGTATCTCGTAACTTGTAACAAATGCCTGGTAGATCGTAACTTGAAACTCGTAACTCGTATCTCGTAAATCGCAAGCTTATAACTCGCTATTCATAACACGGAAATCGTATCTTGTCTATCGTAGGTTGTAACCCATTACCAATAACAAGGAACTCGTATCTTGCCTCTCGTAGCTCGTAAATCGTTACCGATAAGTGGGAACTCGCAACTTGTATCTCGTGACGCGTAACTCAGGACTTGGAACTCGTAACGCGTTACCGATAACTCGGAGCTTGTATCTTGTATCTCTTACCTTGTAACTCATAACTCGTAAATCGCAGCTTATAACTCGCTACTCATAATCCGGAACTCGTATCTTGTGTATCGTAGCTTGTAACCCATTACCAATAACAAGGAACTCGTATGTTGCCTCTTGTGGCTCGTAAATCGTTACCGATAAGTGGGAACTCGCATCTTGTATCTCGTGACGCGTAACTCAGAACTAGGAACTCGTAATACGTTGCCGATAACTCGGAGCTTGTATCTTGTATCTCTTACCTTGTAACTCGTAACTCGTAACTCGTAGCTCGTTACCCATTACTCGGAACTCGTATCTTCTATTTCGGATCTCGCAAATCATTGCCGATAACCTGGAACTCGTATCCTAGATCTTGAAGATCGTAACTCGTTACCAATAAGTGGGAATTCGCATCTTGTATCTCGTGAAGTGTAACTCAGAACTCGGAACCAGTAACGCGTTACCGATAACTCGGAGCTCGTATATTGTATCTCGATACTCGTTACCCATAACTCGGAACTGGTATCTTAGATATCGTAACTTGTAATCCATTACCGATAACCTGGAACTCGTATCTTGCATCTCGTAGCTCGTAAAACGTTACCGACAAATGGGAACTCGCATTTTGTATCTCGTGACGCGTAACTCGGGAATCGGAATTCGAAAGTGTTACCGATAACTCGGAGCTCGTATCTTGTATCACTTACCTTGTAATTCGTAACTCGTAACCCGTAACTCGTTGCCCATAACTCGGAACTTGAATCCTGATCTCGGATCTTGTAAATCAATGACGATAATCTCGAATTCGTATGCTAGATCTAGTAGTTCGTAACTTGTTACATTTGTTACCTATAGGTGGAACCTCGCATCTTTTATCTCATGACGATAAACTCAGAACTCGGAATTCGGAACTCGTAACGGGTAACCGATAACTCGGAGCTCGTATCTTGTAACTGGTAACTCGTTACCCATAACTCAGAACTCGTATCTTATATATCGTAAATTGTAATCCATAACCGATAACCTAAAACTCGTGTCTTGCATCTCGTAGCTCGTAAATCGTTACCGATAAATGGGAACTCGCAACTTGTACTTCGTGACGCGGTAACTCGTTACGATAAGTGGGAACTGGCACCTTGTATCTCGTAACTCGTAACTAGTACCTCGTAGGTCGTAAGTCGTAATTCGTAACTCGTAACTCGTATATCGCAGCTTATAACCCGCTACTCATAACCCGGAACTCGTATCTTGTGTATCGTAGCTTGTAACCCTTTACCAATTACAAGGAACTAGTATCTTGCCTCTTCTAGCTCGTAAATCGTTACCGATAAGTGTTAACTCGCAACTTGTATCTTGTGACGCTTAACTCAGGACTTGGAACTCGAAACGCGTTACCAATAATTCGGAACTCGTATCTTCTATCTCGGATCTCGCAAATCATTGCCGATAACCTGGAACTCGTATCGTAGATCTTGAAGGTCGTAACTCGTTACCAATAAGTGGGAACTCACATCTTGTATCTCGTGACGTGTAACTCAGCACTCGTAACTCGTTACCAATAACTCGGAACTCGTACCTTGTATCTAGTAGCTCGTAACTCATTACTGATTACCTGGAACGCGTATCTTGTGTCTGGTAGCTTGTAACCCATTACCAATAACAAGGAACTCGTATCTTGCCTCTCGTAGCTCGTAAATCGTTACCAATAAGTGGGAACTCGCAACTTGTATCTCGTGACGCGGTTACTCGTTACGATAAGTGGGAACTCGTTACGATAAGTGGGAACTCGCACCTTGTATCTCGTAACTCGTAACTAGTACCTCGTAGGTCGTAAGTCGTAATTCGTAACCCGTAACTCGTATATCGCAGCTTATAACTCGCTACTCATGACCCGGAACTCGTATCTTGTGTATCGTAGCTTGTAACCCATTACCAATAACAAGGAACTCGTATCTTGCCTTTCGTAGCTCGTAAATCGTTACCAATAAGTGGGAACTCGCAACTTATATCTCGTGACGCGTAACTCAGAACTTGGAACTCGTAACGCGTTACCGATAACTCGGAGATTGTATCTTGTATCTCTTACCTTGTACCTCGTAACTCGTAACTCGTTACCCATTACTCGAAACTCGTATCTTCTATCTCGGATCTCGCAAATCATTGCCGATAACCTGGAACTGGTATCCTAGATCTTGAAGATCGTAACTCGTTACCAATAAGTGGGAACTCGTATCTTATATCTCGTGACGCGTAACTCAGGACTCGGAACTCGTAACGCGTAACCGATAACTCGGAGCTCGTATATTGTAAATCGTAACTCGTTACCCATAACTCGGAACTCGTATCTTGTATCTAGTAGCTCGTAACTCATTACTGATTAACTGGAACTCGTATCTTGTGTCTCGTAGCTCGTAACTCGTTACGATAAGTGGGAACTCGCATCTTGTATCTCGTAACTCGTAACTAGTACCTCGTAGATCGTAGGTCGTAGTTCGTAATTCGAAACTCGTATATCGTAATTCGCAACTCGAAACTCGTAACTGGAAACTGGTATCTCGTAAATCGCAGCTTATAACCCGCTACTCATAACCCGGTACTCGTATCTTGTGTATCATAGCTTGTAACCCATTAACAATAACAAGGAACTCGTATCTTGCCTCTCGTAGCTCGTAAATCGTTACCGATAAGTGGGAACTCGCAACTTGTATCTCGTGACGCGTAACTCAGAACTTGGAACTCGTTACGCGTTACCGATAACTCGGAGTTCGTATCTTGTATCACTTACCTTGTAACTCGTAACCCGTAACTCGTTGCCCATAACTCGGAACTTGAATCTTGATCTCGGATCTTGTAAATTAATGACGATAACCTCGAACTCGTATCGTAGATCTAGTAGTTCGTAACTCGTTACCGATTGGTGGAAACTCGCATCTTGTATCACATGAAGCGAAACTCAGAACTCGGGATTCGTAACGCGTTCCGATGACTCGGAGCTCGTATCTTGTACCTCGTAACTCGTTACCCATAACTCGGAACTCGTAACTTGTATTTAGTAGCTCGTAACTCATTACTGATTACCTGGAACTCGTATCTTGTGTCTCGTAGCTCGTAACTCGTTACGATAAATGGGAACTCGCATCTAGTATCTCGTAACTCGTAACTAGTACCTCGGATATCGTAAGTCGTGATTCGTTACTCATAACTCGTAAATCGCAGCTTATAACTCGCTACTCATAACCCGGAACTCATAACTTGTGTATCGTAGCTTGTAATTCATTACCAATAACAAGGAACTCGTATCTTGCTTCTCGTAGCTCGTAAATCGGTACTGATAAGTGGGAACGCGTATCTTGTATCTCGTAACTTGTAACAAATGCCTGGTAGATCGTAACTCGAAACTCGTAACTCGTATCTCGTAAATCGCAAGCTTATAACTCGCTATTCATAACACGGAAATCGTATCTTGTCTATCGTAGATTGTAACCCATTACCAATAACAAGGAACTCGTATCTTGCCTCTCGTTGCTCGTAAGTCGTTACCAATAAGTGGGAACTCGCAACTTGTATCTCGTGACGCGTAACTCAGGACTTGGAACTCGTAACGCGTTACCGATAACTCGGAGCTTGTATCTTGTATCTCTTACCTTGTAACTCGTAACTCGTAAATCGCGGCTTATAACTCGCTACTCAGAACCCGGAACTCGTATCTTGTGTATCGTAGCTTGTAACCCTTTACCAATTACAAGGACCTAGTATCTTGCCTCTTCTAGCTGGTAAATCGTTACCGATAAGTGTTAACTCGCAACTTGTATCTTGTGACGCGTAACTCAGGACTTTGAACTCGTAACGCGTTACCGATAATTCGGAGCTCGTATCTTGTTTCTCTTGCATTGTAACACGTAACTCGTAACTCATAACTCGTTACCCATTACTCGGAACTCGTATCTTCTATCTCGGATCTCGCAAATCATTGCCGATAACCTGGAACTCGCATCTTGTAACTCGTAACTCGTTACCAATAACTCGGAACTCGTACCTTGTATCTAGTAGCTCGTAACTCATTACTGATTACCTAGAACTCGTATCTTGTGTCTGGTAGCTTGTAACCCATTATCAATAACAAGGAACTCGTATCTTGCCTGTCGTAGCTCGTAAATCGTTACCAATAAGTGGGAACTCGCAACTTGTATCTCGTGACGCGTAACTCAGAACTTGGAACTCGTAACGCGTTACCGATAACTCGGAGCTTGTATCTTGTATCTCTTACCTTGTAACTCGTAACTCGTAACTCGTTACCCATTACTCGGAACTCGTATCTTCTATCTCGGATCTCGCAAGTCATTGCCGATAACCTGGAACTGGTATCCTAGATCTTGAAGATCGTAACTCGTTACGATAAGTAGAAACTCGCATCTAGTATCTCTTAACTCGTAACTAGTACCTCGTATATCGTAAGTCGTAATTCGTAACTCATAACTCGTAAATCGCAGCTTTTAACTCGCTACTCATAATCCGGAACTCATAACTTGTGTATCGTAGTTTGTAATTCATTACCAATAACAAGGAACTCGTATCTTGCCTCTCGTAGCTCGTAAATCGTTACCGATAAGTGGGAACTCGGAACTTGTATTTCGTGACGCGTAACTCAGAACTAGGAACTCGTAACGCGTTACCGATAACTCGGAATTGTATCTTGTATCTCTTACCTTGTAACCCGTAACTCGTAACTCGTAGCGCGTTACCCATTACTCGGAACTCGTATCTTCTATTTAGGATCTCGCAAATCATTGCCGATAACCTGGAACTCGTATCTCAGATCTCGAAGATCGTAACTCGTTACCAATAAGTGGAAATTCGCATTTTGTATCTCATGACGCGAATCTCAGAACTCGGAACTCGTAACGCGTAACCGATTACTCGGAGCTCGTATCTTGTATCTTGTAACTCGTAACTCATTACCCATAACTCGGAACTCGTATCTTGTATCTATTAGCTCTTAACTAATTACTGATTACCTGAAACTCGTATCTTGCATCTCGTGACGCGTAACTCAGAACTTGGAACTCGTAAGGCGTTACCGATAACTCGGAATTGTATCTTGTATCTCTTACCTTGTAACCCGTAACTCGTAACTTGTAGCGCGTTACCCATTACTCGGAACTCGTATCTTCTATTTAGGATCTCGCAAATCATTGCCGATAACCTGGAACTCGTATCCTAGATCTCGAAGATCGTAACCCGTTACCAATAAGTGGAAACTCGCATTTTGTATCTCATGACGCGAATCTCAGAACTCGGTACTCGTAACGCGTAACCGATGACTCGGAGCTCGTATCTTGTACCTCGTAACTCGTTACCCATAACTCGTAACTTGTATTTAGTAGCTCGTAACTCATTACTGATTACCTGGAACTCGTATCTTGTGTCTCGTAGCTCGTAACTCGTTACGATAAGTGGGAACTCGCATCTAGTATCTCGTGACTCGTAACTAGTACCTCGTATATCGTAAGTCATAATTCGTAACTCATAACTCGTAAATCGCAGCTTATAACTCGCTACTCACAACCCGGAACTCATAACTTGTGTATCGTAGCTTGTAATTCATTACCAATAACAAGGAACTCGTATCTTGCTTCTCGTAGCTCGTAAATCGTTAGCGATAAGTGGGAACTCGCATCTTGTATCTCGTAACTTGTAACTAATGCCTGGTAGATCGTAACTCGAAACTCGTAACTCGTATCTCGTAAATCGCAGCTTATAACTCGCTATTCATTACACGGAAATCGTATCTTGTCTATCGTAGGTTGTAACCCATTACCAATAACAAGGAACTTGTATCTTGCCTCTCGTAGCTCGTAAATCGTTACAAATAAGTGGGAACTCGCAACTTGTATCTCGTGACGCGTAACTCAGAACTAGGAACTCGTAACGCGTTACCGATAACTCGGAATTGTATCTTGTATCTCTTACCTTGTAACCCGTAACTCGTAACTCATAGCTCTTTACCCATTACTTGGAACTCGTATTTCGGATCTCGCAAATCATTGCCGATAACCTGAAACTCGTATCGTAGATCTTGAAGGTCGTAACTCGTTACCAATAAGTGGGAACTCACATCTTGTATCTCGTGACGTGTAACTCAGAACTCGGAACTCGTAACTCGTAACTCGTTACCAATAACTCGGAACTCGTACCTTGTATCTAGTAGCTCGTAACTCATTACTGATTACCTGGAACTCGTATCTTGTGTCTGGTAGCTTGTAACCCATTACCAATAACAAGGAACTCGTATCTTGCCTCTCGTAGCTCGTAAATCGTTACCAATAAGTGGGAACTCGCTTCTTGTATCTGTTGACGCGTAACTCAGGACTCGGAACTCGAAAGTGTTACCGATAACCCGGAGCTCGTGTCTTGTATCACTTACCTTGTAACTCGTAACTCGTAACCCGTAACTCGTTGCCCATAACTCGGAACTCGAATCTTGATCTCGGATCTTGTAAATCAATGACGATAGCCTCGAACCCGTATCCCAGATCTAGTAGTTCGTAACTCGTTACTGATAGGTGGAAACTCGCATCTTGTATCTCATGACGCGTAACTCAGAACTCGAAGCTCGTAACGCGTAACAGATAACTCGGAGCTCGTATCTTGTAATTCCTAACTCGTTACCCATAACTCGGAACTCATATCTTATATATCGTAACCTGTAATCCATTACCGATAACCTGGAACTCGTATCTTGCATCTCGTAACTCGTAAATCGTTACCGATAAATGGGAACTCGCATCTTGTACCTCGTGACGCGTAACTCGGGACTCGGAACTCGAAAGTGTTACCGATAACTCGCAGCTCGTATCCTGTATCACTTACTTTGTAATTAGTAACTCGTAACCCTTAACTCGTTGCCCGTAACTCGGAACTCGAACCCTGTTCTCGGATCTTGTAAATGAATGACGATAACCTTGAACTCGTATCCTAGATCTAATAGTTTGTAACTCATTACCGACAGGTGGAAACTCCCATCTTGTATCTCATGACGCGTAACTCAGAACTCGAAGCTCGTAACGCGTAACAGATAACTCGGAGGTCGTATCTTGTAACTTGTAACTCGTTACCCATTCCTCGGAACTCGTATCTTGTATCTAGCAGCTCGTAACTCATTACTGATTACCTGAAACTCGTATCTTGCCTCTCGTAGCTCGTAAATCGTTACCGATAAGTGGGAACTCGCAACTTGTATCTCGTGACGCGTAACTCAGGACTTGGAACTCGTAACGCGTTACCGATAACTCGGAGCTTGTATCTTGTATCTCTTACCTTGTAACTCATAACTCGTAAATCGCAGCTTATAACTCGCTACTCATAATCCGGAACTCGTATCTTGTGTATCGTAGCTTGTAACCCATTACCAATAACAAGGAACTCGTATGTTGCCTCTTGTGGCTCGTAAATCGTTACCGATAAGTGGGAACTCGCATCTTGTATCTCGTGACGCGTAACTCAGAACTAGGAACTCGTAATACGTTGCCGATAACTCGGAGCTTGTATCTTGTATCTCTTACCTTGTAACTCGTAACTCGTAACTCGTAGCTCGTTACCCATTACTCGGAACTCCTATCTTCTATTTCGGATCTCGCAAATCATTGCCGATAACCTGGAACTCGTATCCTAGATCTTGAAGATCGTAACTCGTTACCAATAAGTGGGAATTCGCATCTTGTATCTCGTGAAGTGTAACTCAGAACTCGGAACCAGTAACGCGTTACCGATAACTCGGAGCTCGTATATTGTATCTCGATACTCGTTACCCATAACTCGGAACTGGTATCTTAGATATCGTAACTTGTAATCCATTACCGATAACCTGGAACTCGTATCTTGCATCTCGTGGCTCGTAAAACGTTACCGATAAATGGGAACTCGCATTTTGTATCTCGTGACGCGTAACTCGGGAATCGGAATTCGAAAGTGTTACCGATAACTCGGAGCTCGTATCTTGTATCACTTACCTTGTAATTCGTAACTCGTAACCCGTAACTCGTTGCCCATAACTCGGAACTTGAATCCTGATCTCGGATCTTGTAAATCAATGACGATAATCTCGAATTCGTATGCTAGATCTAGTAGTTCGTAACTTGTTACATTTGTTACCTATAGGTGGAACCTCGCATCTTTTATCTCATGACGCGAAACTCAGAACTCGGAATTCGGAACTCGTAACGGGTAACCGATAACTCGGAGCTCGTATCTTGTAACTGGTAACTCGTTACCCATAACTCAGAACTCGTATCTTATATATCGTAACTTGTAATCCATAACCGATAACCTAAAACTCGTGTCTTGCATCTCGTAGCTCGTAAATCGTTACCGATAAATGGGAACTCGCAACTTGTACTTCGTGACGCGGTAACTCGTTACGATAAGTGGGAACTGGCACCTTGTATCTCGTAACTAGTACCTCGTAGGACGTAAGTCGTAATTCGTAACTCGTAACTCGTATATCGCAGCTTATAACTCGCTACTCATAACCCGGAACTCGTATCTTGTGTATTGTAGCTTGTAACCCTTTACCAATTACAAGGAACTAGTATCTTGCCTCTTCTAGCTCGTAAATCGTTACCGATAAGTGTTAACTCGCAACTTGTATCTTGTGACGCGTAACTCAGGACTTGGAACTCGTAACGCGTTACCAATAACTCGGAACTCGTACCTTGTATCTAGTAGCTCGTAACTCATTACTGATTACCTGGAACTCGTATCTTGTGTCTGGTAGCTTGTAACCCATTACCAATAACAACGAACTCGTATCTTGCCTCTCGTAGCTCATAAATCGTTACCAATAAGTGGGAACTCGCAACTTGTATCTCGTGACGCGGTTACTCGTTACGATAAGTGGGAACTGGCACCTTGTATCTCGTAACTCGTAACTAGTACCTCGTAGGTCGTAAGTCGTAATTCGTAACCCGTAACTCGTATATCGCAGCTTATAACTCGCTACTCATAACCCGGAACTCGTATCTTGTGTATCGTAGCTTGTAACCCATTACCAATAACAAGGAACTCGTATCTTGCCTCTCGTAGCTCGTAAATCGTTACCAATAAGTGGGAACTCGCAACTTGTATCTCGTGACGCGTAACTCAGAACTTGGAACTCGTAACGCGTTACCGATAACTCGGAGCTTGTATCTTGTATCTCTTACCTCGTACCTCGTAACTCGTAACTCGTTACCCATTACTCGAAACTCGTATCTTCTATCTCGGATCTCGCAAATCATTGCCGATAACCTGGAACTGGTATCCTAGATCTTGAAGATCGTAACTCGTTACCAATAAGTGTCTTATATCTCGTGACGCGTAACTCAGGACTCGGAACACGTAAAGCGTAACCGATAACTCGGAGCTCGTATATTGTAAATCGTAACTCGTTACCCATAACTCGGAACTCGTATCTTGTATCTAGTAGCTCGTAACTCATTACTGATTAACTGGAACTCGTATCTTGTGTCTCGTAGCTCGTAACTCGTTACGATAAGTGGGAACTCGCATCTTGTATCTCGTAACTCGTAACTAGTACCTCGTAGATCGTAGGCCGTAATTCGTAATTCGAAACTCGTATATCGTAATTCGCAACTCGAAACTCGTAACTGGAAACTAGTATCTCGTAAATCGCAGCTTATAACCCGCTACTCATAACCCGGTACTCGTATCTTGTGTATCATAGCTTGTAACCCATTACCAATAACAAGGAACTCGTATCTTGCCTCTCGTAGCTCGTAAATCGTTACCCATAAGTGGGAACTCGCAACTTGTATCTCGTGACGCGTAACTCAGAACTTGGAACTCGTAACGCGTTACCGATAACTTGGAGCTTGTATCTTGTATCTCTTACCTTGTAACTCGTAACTCGTAAATCGCAGCTTATAACTTGCTACTCATAACCCGGTACTCGTATCTTGTGTATCTTAGCTTGTAATTCATTACCAATAACAAGGAACTCGTATCTTGCCTCTCGTAGCTCGTAAATCGTTACCGATAAGTGGGAACTCGCAACTTGTATCTCGTGACGCGTAACTCAGAACTTGGAACTCGTTACGCGGTAACCGATAGCTCGGAGTTCGTATCTTGTATCACTTACCTTGTAACTGGTAACCCGTAACTCGTTGCCCATAACTCGGAACATGAATCTTGATCTCGGATCTTGCAAATTAATGACGATAACCTCGAACTCGTATCGTAGATCTAGTAGTTCGTAACTCGTTACCGATTGGTGGAAACTCGCATCTTGTATCACATGAAGCGAAACTCAGAACTCGGGACTCGTAACGCGTAACCGATGACTCGGAGCTCGTATCTTGTACCTCGTAACTCGTTACCCATAACTCGTAACTTGTATTTAGTTGCTCGTAACTCATTACCTGGAACTCGTATCTTGTGTCTCGTAGCTCGTAACTCGTTACGATAAGTGGGAACTCGCATCTAGTATCTCTTAACTCGTAACTAGTACCTCGTATATCGTAAGTCGTAATTCGTAACTCATAACTCGTAAATCGCAGCTTATAACTCGCTACTCATAACCCGGAACTCATAACTTGTGTATCGTAGTTTGTAATTCATTACCAATAACAAGGAACTCGTATCTTGCTTCTCGTAGCTCGTAAATCGTTACCGATAAGTGGGAACTCGCATCTTGTATCTCGTAACTTGTAACTAATGCCTGGTAGATCGTAACTCGAAACTCGTAACTCGTATCTCGTAAATCGCAGCTTATAACTCGCTATTCATTACACGGAAATCGTATCTTGTCTATCGTAGGTTGTAACCCATTACCAATAACAAGGAACTTGTATCTTGCCTCTCGTAGCTCGTAAATCGTTACCAATAAGTGGGAACTCGCAACTTGTATCTCGTGACGCGTAACTCAGAACTAGGAACTCGTAACGCGTTACCGATAACTCGGAATTGTATCTTGTATCTCTTACCTTGTAACCCGTAATTCGTAACTCGTAGCGCGTTACCCATTACTCGGAACTCGTATCTTCGATTTAGGATCTCGCAAATCATTGCCGATAGCCTGGAACTCGTATCCTAGATCTCGAAGATCGTAACTCGTTACCAATAAGTGGAAACTCGCATTTTGTATCTCATGACGCGAATCTCAGAACTCGGAACTCGTAACGCGTAACCGATTACTCGGAGCTCGTATCTTGTATCTTGTAACTCGTAACTCATTACCCATAACTCGGAACTCGTATCTTATATCTATTAGCTCTTAACTAATTACTGATTACCTGAAACTCGTATCTTGCATCTCGTGACGCGTAACTCAGAACTTGGAACTCGTAAGGCGTTACCGATAACTCGGAATTGTATCTTGTATCTCTTACCTTGTAACCCATAACTCGTAACTCGTAGCGCGTTACCCATTACTCGGAACTCGTATCTTCTATTTAGGATCTCGCAAATCATTGCCGATAACCTGGAACTCGTATCCTAGATCTCGAAGATCGTAACCCGTTACCAATAAGTGGAAACTCGCATTTTGTATCTCATGACGCGAATCTCAGAACTCGGGACTCGTAACGCGTAACCGATGACTCGGAGCTCGTATCTTGTACCTCGTAACTCGTTACCCATAACTCGTAACTGGTATTTAGTAGCTCGTAACTCATTACTGATTACCTGGAACTCGTATCTTGAGTCTCGTAGCTCGTAACTCGTTACGATAAGTGGGAACTCGCATCTAGTATCTCGTGACTCGTAACTAGTACCTCGTATATCGTAAGTCGTAATTCGTAACTAATAACTCGTCAATCGCAGCTTATAACTCGCTACTCATAACCCGGAACTCATATCTTGTGTATCGTAGCTTGTAATTCATTACCAATAACAAGGAACTCGTATCTTGCTTCTCGTAGCTCGTAAATCGTTAGCGATAAGTGGGAACTCGCATCTTGTATCTCGTAACTTGTAACTAATGCCTGGTAGATCGTAACTCGAAACTCGTAACTCGTATCTCGTAAATCGCAGCTTATAACTCGCTATTCATTACACGGAAATCGTATCTTGTCTATCGTAGGTTGTAACCCATTGCCTGTAACAAGGAACTTGTATCTTGCCTCTCGTAGCTCGTAAATCGTTACCAATAAGTGGGAACTCGCAACTTGTATCTCGTGACGCGTAACTCAGAACTAGGAACTCGTAACGCGTTACCGATAACTCGGAATTGTATCTTGTATCTCTTACCTTGTAACCCGTAACTCGTAACTCATAGCTCGTTACCCATTACTCGGAACTCGTATCTTCTATTTAGGATCTCGCAAATCATTGCCGATAACCTGAAACTCGTATCGTAGATCTTGAAGGTCGTAACTCGTTACCAATAAGTGGGAACTCACATCTTGTATCTCGTGACGTGTAACTCAGAACTCGGAACTCGTAACTCCTAACCAATAACTCGGAACTCGTACCTTGTATCTAGTAGCTCGTAACTCATTACTGATTACCTGGAACTCGTATCTTGTGTCTGGTATCTTGTAACCCATTACCAATAACAAGGAACTCGTATCTTGCCTCTCGTAGCTCGTAAATCGTTACCAGTAAGTGGGAACTCGCTTCTTGTATCTGTTGACGCGTAACTCAGGACTCGGAACTCGAAAGTGTTACCGATAACCCGGAGCTCGTGTCTTGTATCACTTACCTTGTAACTCGTAACTCGTAACCCGTAACTCGTTGCCCATAACTCGGAACTCGAATCTTGATCTCGGATCTTGTAAATCAATGACGATAGCCTCGAACCCGTATCCCAGATCTAGTAGTTCGTAACTCGTTACTGATAGGTGGAAACTCGCATCTTGTACCTCGTGACGCGTAACTCGGGACTCGGAACTCGAAAGTGTTACCGATAACTCGCAGCTCGTATCCTGTATCACTTACTTTGTAATTAGTAACTCGTAACCCTTAACTCGTTGCCCGTAACTCGGAACTCGAACCCTGTTCTCGGATCTTGTAAATGAATGACGATAACCTTGAACTCGTATCCTAGATCTAATAGTTTGTAACTCATTACCGACAGGTGGAAACTCCCATCTTGTATCTCATGACGCGTAGCTCAGAACTCGAAGCTCGTAACGCGTAACAGATAACTCGGAGCTCGTATCTTGTAACTTGTAACTCGTTACCCATTCCTCGGAATCGTATCTTGTATCTAGCAGCTCGTAACTCATTACTGATTACCTGAAACTCGCATCTT
Organism: Bruchidius siliquastri; assembly: GCA_949316355.1. Taxonomy (NCBI): domain Eukaryota; kingdom Metazoa; phylum Arthropoda; class Insecta; order Coleoptera; family Chrysomelidae; genus Bruchidius; species Bruchidius siliquastri. The sequence goes on along the minus strand of OX438533.1, from coordinate 18,284,681 downwards.
GTGTCTCGTAACTCGTAACTAGTACCTTGTAGATCGTAAGTTGTAATTCGTAACTGGTAACCCGCACCTCGCAACCCGGAACTCGTAACTCGTTATTCGAAACTCGTAACTCGAAGCTCGTAACTCTAAACTCGTAGCTCGAAACTCGTAACTCGTAACTCGAAACTCGAAACTCGTAACACGAAACTCGTAACTCGAAACTCGTAACTCGTAACTCGTAAATTGCAGCTTATAACTCGCTACTTATAACCGGGAACACGTATCTTGTATATCGTATCTTGTAACCCATTACCAATAATAAGGAACTCGTATCTAGCCTCTCGTAGCTCGTAAATCGTTACCGATAAGTGGAAACTCGTTACTTATATCTTGTGACGCGTAATTCAGAACTTGGAACTCGTAACGCGTTACCGATAACTTGGAGCTTGTATCTTGTATCTCTTACCTTGTAAATCGTAGCTCGTAACTCGTAACGATAAGTGGGAACTCGCATCATGTATCTCGTGACGCGTAACTTAGAACTCGGAACTCGTAACGCGTTACCGATAGCTCGGAGCTCGTATCTTACAACTAGTAGCTTGTAACTGATTACTGATTAACTAGAACTCGCATCTTGTGCCACGTAGCTCGTAACTCGTAACGAGAACTGAGAACTCGTATCTTGTATCTCGTAACTAGTAACTAGTACCTCGTAGGTCATATCGTAACACGCAACTCGAAACTCTTAACTTGTAACTCGTAAATCGCAGCATATAACTCGCGACTCATAACCCGGAACTCGTAGTTTGTGTATCGTAGCTTGTAACCCATTACAGATAACAAGGAACTCGTATCTTGCCTCGCGTAACTCGTAACTCGTTACCCATAGCTCGGAACTAGTATCTGGTAACTCGGATCTCGCAAATCATTACCGATAACCTGGAACTCGTATACTAGATTTTGTAGATCGTAACTCGTTACCAATAAGTGGAAACTCTCATCTTGTATATCGTGACGTGTAACTCAGAACTTGGAACTAGTAACGCGTTACCGATAGCTCGGAGCTCGTATCTCGTAACTCGTAACTCGTTACCCATAACTCGGAACTCGTATCTTGCATCTCGTAGCTCGTAAATCGTTACCGATAAATGGGAACTCGCATCTTGTATCTCGTGACGCGTAACCCGGGAATCGGAATTCGAAAGTGTTACCGATAACTCGGAGCTCGTATCTTGTATCACTTACCTTGTAATTCGTAACTCGTAACCCGTAAATCGTTGCCCATAACTCGGAACTCGAATCCTGAACTCGGAACTTGTAAATGAATGACGATAACCTCGAACTCGTATTCTAGATCTAATAGTTTGTGACTGATTACCGATAGGTGGAAACTCGCATCTTGTATCTCATGACGCGTAACTTAGAACTCGTAACGCGTAACAGATAACTCGGAGCTCGTATCTTGTAACTTGTAACTCGTTACCCATTACACGGAACTCGTATCTTGTATCTAGTAGCTCGTAACTGATTACTGATTACCTGGAACTCGTATCTTGTGTCTCGTAGCTCGTAACTCGTTACCATAAGCGGGAACTCGCATCTTGTATCTCGTAACTCGTAACTAGTACCTCGTGGGTCGTAAGTCGTAATTCGTAACTCGTAACTCGTATATCGCAGCTTATAACTCGCTACTCATAACCCGGAACTCGTATCTTGTGTATTGTAGCTTGTAACCCTTTACCAATTACAAGGAACTAGTATCTTGCCTCTTCTAGCTCGTAAATCGTTACCGATAAGTGTTAACTCGCAACTTGTATCTTGTGACGCGTAACTCAGGACTTGGAACTCGTAACGCGTTACCAATAATTCGGAACTCGTATCTTCTATCTCGGATCTCGCAAATCATTGCCGATAACCTGGAACTCGTATCGTAGATCTTGAAGGTCGTAACTCGTTACCAATAAGTGGGAACTCACATCTTGTATCTCGTGACGTGTAACTCAGAACTCGTAACTCGTTACCAATAACTCGGAACTCGTACCTTGTATCTAGTAGCTCGTAACTCATTACTGATTACCTGGAACTCGTATCTTGTGTCAGGTAGCTTGTAACCCATTACCAATAACAACGAACTCGTATCTTGCCTCTCGTAGCTCGTAAATCGTTACCAATAAGTGGGAACTCGCAACTTGTATCTCGTGACGCGTAACTCAGAACTTGGAACTCGTAACGCGTTACCGATAACTCGGAGCTTGTATCTTGTAACTCTTACCTTGTACCTCGTGACTCGTAACTCGTTACCCATTACTCGAAACTCGTATCTTCTATCTCGGATCTCGCAAATCATTGCCGATAACCTGGAACTGGTATCCTAGATCTTGAAGATCGTAACTCGTTACCAATAAGTGGGAACTCGTAACTTATATCTCGTGACGCGTAACTCAGGACTCGGAACACGTAAAGCGTAACCGATAACTCGGAGCTCGTATATTGTAAATCGTAACTCGTTACCCATAACTCGGAACTCGTATCTTGTATCTAGTAGCTCGTAACTCATTACTGATTAACTGGAACTCGTATCTTGTGTCTCGTAGCTCGTAACTCGTTACGATAAGTGGGAACTCGCATCTTGTATCTCGTAACTCGTAACTAGTACCTCGTAGATCGTAGGTCGTAATTCGTAATTCGAAACTCGTATATCGTAATTCGCAACTCGAAACTCGTAACTGGAAACTAGTATCTCGTAAATCGCAGCTTATAACCCGCTACTCATAACCTGGTACTCGTATCTTGTGTATCATAGCTTGTAACCCATTACCAATAACAAGGAACTCGTATCTTGCCTCTCGTAGCTCGTAAATCGTTACCCATAAGTGGGAACTCGCAACTTGTATCTCGTGACGCGTAACTCAGAACTTGGAACTCGTAACGCGTTACCGATAACTTGGAGCTTGTATCTTGTATCTCTTACCTTGTAACTCGTAACTCGTAAATCGCAGCTTATAACTTGCTACTCATAACCCGGTACTCGTATCTTGTGTATCTTAGCTTGTAATTCATTACCAATAACAAGGAACTCGTATCTTGCCTCTCGTAGCTCGTAAATCGTTACCGATAAGTGGGAACTCGCAACTTGTATCTCGTGACGCGTAACTCAGAACTTGGAACTCGTTACGCGTTACCGATAACTCGGAGTTCGTATCTTGTATCACTTACCTTGTAACTGGTAGCCCGTAACTCGTTGCCCATAACTCGGAACTTGAATCTTGATCTCGGATCTTGTAAATTAATGACGATAACCTCGAACTCGTATCGTAGATCTAGTAGTTCGTAACTCGTTACCGATTGGCGGAAACTCGCATCTTGTATCACATGAAGCGAAACTCAGAACTCGGGACTCGTAACGCGTAACCGATGACTCGGAGCTCGTATCTTGTACCTCGTAACTCGTTACCCATAACTCGTAACTTGTATTTAGTTGCTCGTAACTCATTACTGATTACCTGGAACTCGTATCTTGTGTCTCGTAGTTCGTAACTCGTTACGATAAGTGGGAACTCGCATCTAGTATCTCTTAACTAGTAACTAGTACCTCGTATATCGTAAGTCGTAATTCGTAACTCATAACTCGTAAATCGCAGCTTATAACTCGCTACTCATAACCCGGAACTCATAACTTGTGTATCGTAGTTTGTAATTCATTACAAATAACAAGGAACTCGTATCTTGCTTCTCGCAGCTCGTAAATCGTTACCGATAAGTGGGAACTCGCATCTTGTATCTCGTAACTTGTAACTAATGCCTGGTAGATCGTAACTCGGAACTCGTAACTCGTATCTCGTAAATCGCAGCTTATAACTCGCTATTCATTACACGGAAACCGTATCTTGTCTATCGTAGGTTGTAACCCATTACCAATAACAAGGAACTTGTATCTTGCCTCTCGTAGCTCGTAAATCGTTACCAATAAGTGGAAACTCGCATTTTGTATCTCATGACGCGAATCTCAGAACTCGGAACTCGTAACGCGTAACCGATTACTCGGAGCTCGTATCTTGTATCTTGTAACTCATTACCCATAACTCGGAACTCGTATCTTGTATCTATTAGCTCTTAACTAATTACTGATTACCTGAAACTCGTATCTTGCATCTCGTGACGCGTAACTCAGAACTTGGAACTCGTAAGGCGTTACCGATAACTCGGAATTGTATCTTGTATCTCTTACCTTGTAACCCATAGCTCGTAACTCGTAGCGCGTTACCCATTACTCGGAACTCGTATCTTCTATTTAGGATCTCGCAAATCATTGCCGATAACATGGAACTCGTATCCTAGATCTCGAAGATCGTAACCCGTTACCAATAAGTGGAAACTCGCATTTTGTATCTCATGACGCGAATCTCAGAACTCGGGACTCGTAACGCGTAACCGTTGACTCGGAGCTCGTATCTTGTACCTCGTAACTCGTTACCCATAACTCGTAACTTGTATTTAGTAGCTCGTAACTCATTACTGATTACCTGGAACTCGTATCTTGAGTCTCGTAGCTCGTAACTCGTTACGATAAGTGGGAACTCGCATCTAGTATCTCGTGACTCGTAACTAGTACCTCGTATATCGTAAGTCGTAATTCGTAACTCATAACTCGTCAATCGCAGCTTATAACTCGCTACTCATAACCCGGAACTCATAACTTGTGTATCGTAGCTTGTAATTCATTACCAATAACAAGGAACTCGTATCTTGCTTCTCGTAGCTCGTAAATCGTTAGCAATAAGTGGGAACTCGCATCTTGTATCTCGTAACTTGTAACTAATGCCTGGTAGATCGTAACTCGAAACTCGTAACTCGTATCTCGTAAATCGCAGATTATAACTCGCTATTCATTACACGGAAATCGTATCTTGTCTATCGTAGGTTGTAACCCATTACCTGTAACAAGGAACTTGTATCTTGCCTCTCGTAGCTCGTAAATCGTTACCAATAAGTGGGAACTCGCAACTTGTATCTCGTGACGCGTAACTCAGAACTAGGAACCCGTAACGCGTTACTGATAACTCGGAATTGTATCTTGTATCTCTTACCTTGTAACCCGTAACTCGTAACTCATAGCTCGTTACCCATTACTCGGAACTCGTATCTTCTATTTAGGATCTCGCAAATCATTGCCGATAACCTGAAACTCGTATCGTAGATCTTGAAGGTCGTAACTCGTTACCAATAAGTGGGAACTCACATCTTGTATCTCGTGACGTGTAACTCAGAACTCGGAACTCGTAACTCCTTACCAATAACTCGGAACTCGTACCTTGTATCTAGTAGCTCGTAACTCATTACTGATTACCTGGAACTCGTATCTTGTGTCTGGTAGCTTGTAACCCATTACCAATAACAAGGAACTCGTATCTTGTGTCTCGTAGCTCGTAACTCGTTACAATAAGCGGGAACTCGCATCTTGTATCTCGTAACTCGTAACTAGTACCTCGTGGGTCGTAAGTCGTAATTCGTAACTTGTAACTCGTATAGCGTAACTCGCAACTCGAATCTCGTAAATCGCAGCTTATAACTCGCTACTCATAATCCGAAGCTCGTATCCTGTGTATCGTTGCTTGTAACCCATTACCAATAACAAGGAACTCGCATCTTGCCTCTCGTAGCTCGTAAATCGTTACCGATAGGTGGGAACTCGCAAATTGTATCTCGTGACGCGTAACTAAGAACATGGAACGCGTAACGCGTTACCGATAACTCGGAGCTGGTATCTTGTATGTCTCACCTTGTAATTCGTAACTCGTAGCTTGTAACTCTTTACCCATTACTCGGAACTCGTATCTTCCATCTTAGATCTCGCAAATCATTGCCGATAAGCTGGAACTCGTAACATAGATCGTGAAGGTCGTAACTGTTACCAATAAGTGGGAATTCGCATCTTGTATCTCGTGAAGTGTAACTCAGAACTCGGAACCGGTAACGCGTAACCGATTACTCGGAGCTCGTATCTTGTATCTTGTAACTCGTAACTCATTACCCATAACTCGGAACTCGTATCTTATATCTATTAGCTCTTAACTAATTACTGATTACCTGAAACTCGTATCTTGCATCTCGTGACGCGTAACTCAGAACTTGGAACTCGTAAGGCGTTACCGATAACTCGGAATTGTATCTTGTATCTCTTACCTTGTAACCCATAACTCGTAACTCGTAGCGCGTTACCCATTACTCGGAACTCGTATCTTCTATTTAGGATCTCGCAAATCATTGCCGATAACCTGGAACTCGTATCCTAGATCTCGAAGATCGTAACCCGTTACCAATAAGTGGAAACTCGCATTTTGTATCTCATGACGCGAATCTCAGAACTCGGGACTCGTAACGCGTAACCGATGACTCGGAGCTCGTATCTTGTACCTCGTAACTCGTTACCCATAACTCGTAACTGGTATTTAGTAGCTCGTAACTCATTACTGATTACCTGGAACTCGTATCTTGAGTCTCGTAGCTCGTAACTCGTTACGATAAGTGGGAACTCGCATCTAGTATCTCGTGACTCGTAACTAGTACCTCGTATATCGTAAGTCGTAATTCGTAACTAATAACTCGTCAATCGCAGCTTATAACTCGCTACTCATAACCCGGAACTCATATCTTGTGTATCGTAGCTTGTAATTCATTACCAATAACAAGGAACTCGTATCTTGCTTCTCGTAGCTCGTAAATCGTTAGCGATAAGTGGGAACTCGCATCTTGTATCTCGTAACTTGTAACTAATGCCTGGTAGATCGTAACTCGAAACTCGTAACTCGTATCTCGTAAATCGCAGCTTATAACTCGCTATTCATTACACGGAAATCGTATCTTGTCTATCGTAGGTTGTAACCCATTGCCTGTAACAAGGAACTTGTATCTTGCCTCTCGTAGCTCGTAAATCGTTACCAATAAGTGGGAACTCGCAACTTGTATCTCGTGACGCGTAACTCAGAACTAGGAACTCGTAACGCGTTACCGATAACTCGGAATTGTATCTTGTATCTCTTACCTTGTAACCCGTAACTCGTAACTCATAGCTCGTTACCCATTACTCGGAACTCGTATCTTCTATTTAGGATCTCGCAAATCATTGCCGATAACCTGAAACTCGTATCGTAGATCTTGAAGGTCGTAACTCGTTACCAATAAGTGGGAACTCACATCTTGTATCTCGTGACGTGTAACTCAGAACTCGGAACTCGTAACTCCTAACCAATAACTCGGAACTCGTACCTTGTATCTAGTAGCTCGTAACTCATTACTGATTACCTGGAACTCGTATCTTGTGTCTGGTATCTTGTAACCCATTACCAATAACAAGGAACTCGTATCTTGCCTCTCGTAGCTCGTAAATCGTTACCAGTAAGTGGGAACTCGCTTCTTGTATCTGTTGACGCGTAACTCAGGACTCGGAACTCGAAAGTGTTACCGATAACCCGGAGCTCGTGTCTTGTATCACTTACCTTGTAACTCGTAACTCGTAACCCGTAACTCGTTGCCCATAACTCGGAACTCGAATCTTGATCTCGGATCTTGTAAATCAATGACGATAGCCTCGAACCCGTATCCCAGATCTAGTAGTTCGTAACTCGTTACTGATAGGTGGAAACTCGCATCTTGTACCTCGTGACGCGTAACTCGGGACTCGGAACTCGAAAGTGTTACCGATAACTCGCAGCTCGTATCCTGTATCACTTACTTTGTAATTAGTAACTCGTAACCCTTAACTCGTTGCCCGTAACTCGGAACTCGAACCCTGTTCTCGGATCTTGTAAATGAATGACGATAACCTTGAACTCGTATCCTAGATCTAATAGTTTGTAACTCATTACCGACAGGTGGAAACTCCCATCTTGTATCTCATGACGCGTAGCTCAGAACTCGAAGCTCGTAACGCGTAACAGATAACTCGGAGCTCGTATCTTGTAACTTGTAACTCGTTACCCATTCCTCGGAATCGTATCTTGTATCTAGCAGCTCGTAACTCATTACTGATTACCTGAAACTCGCATCTTGTGTCTCGTAACTCGTAACTAGTACCTTGTAGATCGTAAGTTGTAATTCGTAACTGGTAACCCGCACCTCGCAACCCGGAACTCGTAACTCGTTATTCGAAACTCGTAACTCGAAGCTCGTAACTCTAAACTCGTAGCTCGAAACTCGTAACTCGTAACTCGAAACTCGAAACTCGTAACACGAAACTCGTAACTCGAAACTCGTAACTCGTAACTCGTAAATTGCAGCTTATAACTCGCTACTTATAACCGGGAACACGTATCTTGTATATCGTATCTTGTAACCCATTACCAATAATAAGGAACTCGTATCTAGCCTCTCGTAGCTCGTAAATCGTTACCGATAAGTGGAAACTCGTTACTTATATCTTGTGACGCGTAATTCAGAACTTGGAACTCGTAACGCGTTACCGATAACTTGGAGCTTGTATCTTGTATCTCTTACCTTGTAAATCGTAGCTCGTAACTCGTAACGATAAGTGGGAACTCGCATCATGTATCTCGTGACGCGTAACTTAGAACTCGGAACTCGTAACGCGTTACCGATAGCTCGGAGCTCGTATCTTACAACTAGTAGCTTGTAACTGATTACTGATTAACTAGAACTCGCATCTTGTGCCACGTAGCTCGTAACTCGTAACGAGAACTGAGAACTCGTATCTTGTATCTCGTAACTAGTAACTAGTACCTCGTAGGTCATATCGTAACACGCAACTCGAAACTCTTAACTTGTAACTCGTAAATCGCAGCATATAACTCGCGACTCATAACCCGGAACTCGTAGTTTGTGTATCGTAGCTTGTAACCCATTACAGATAACAAGGAACTCGTATCTTGCCTCGCGTAACTCGTAACTCGTTACCCATAGCTCGGAACTAGTATCTGGTAACTCGGATCTCGCAAATCATTACCGATAACCTGGAACTCGTATACTAGATTTTGTAGATCGTAACTCGTTACCAATAAGTGGAAACTCTCATCTTGTATATCGTGACGTGTAACTCAGAACTTGGAACTAGTAACGCGTTACCGATAGCTCGGAGCTCGTATCTCGTAACTCGTAACTCGTTACCCATAACTCGGAACTCGTATCTTGCATCTCGTAGCTCGTAAATCGTTACCGATAAATGGGAACTCGCATCTTGTATCTCGTGACGCGTAACCCGGGAATCGGAATTCGAAAGTGTTACCGATAACTCGGAGCTCGTATCTTGTATCACTTACCTTGTAATTCGTAACTCGTAACCCGTAAATCGTTGCCCATAACTCGGAACTCGAATCCTGAACTCGGAACTTGTAAATGAATGACGATAACCTCGAACTCGTATTCTAGATCTAATAGTTTGTGACTGATTACCGATAGGTGGAAACTCGCATCTTGTATCTCATGACGCGTAACTTAGAACTCGTAACGCGTAACAGATAACTCGGAGCTCGTATCTTGTAACTTGTAACTCGTTACCCATTACACGGAACTCGTATCTTGTATCTAGTAGCTCGTAACTGATTACTGATTACCTGGAACTCGTATCTTGTGTCTCGTAGCTCGTAACTCGTTACCATAAGCGGGAACTCGCATCTTGTATCTCGTAACTCGTAACTAGTACCTCGTGGGTCGTAAGTCGTAATTCGTAACTCGTAACTCGTATATCGCAGCTTATAACTCGCTACTCATAACCCGGAACTCGTATCTTGTGTATTGTAGCTTGTAACCCTTTACCAATTACAAGGAACTAGTATCTTGCCTCTTCTAGCTCGTAAATCGTTACCGATAAGTGTTAACTCGCAACTTGTATCTTGTGACGCGTAACTCAGGACTTGGAACTCGTAACGCGTTACCAATAATTCGGAACTCGTATCTTCTATCTCGGATCTCGCAAATCATTGCCGATAACCTGGAACTCGTATCGTAGATCTTGAAGGTCGTAACTCGTTACCAATAAGTGGGAACTCACATCTTGTATCTCGTGACGTGTAACTCAGAACTCGTAACTCGTTACCAATAACTCGGAACTCGTACCTTGTATCTAGTAGCTCGTAACTCATTACTGATTACCTGGAACTCGTATCTTGTGTCAGGTAGCTTGTAACCCATTACCAATAACAACGAACTCGTATCTTGCCTCTCGTAGCTCGTAAATCGTTACCAATAAGTGGGAACTCGCAACTTGTATCTCGTGACGCGTAACTCAGAACTTGGAACTCGTAACGCGTTACCGATAACTCGGAGCTTGTATCTTGTAACTCTTACCTTGTACCTCGTGACTCGTAACTCGTTACCCATTACTCGAAACTCGTATCTTCTATCTCGGATCTCGCAAATCATTGCCGATAACCTGGAACTGGTATCCTAGATCTTGAAGATCGTAACTCGTTACCAATAAGTGGGAACTCGTAACTTATATCTCGTGACGCGTAACTCAGGACTCGGAACACGTAAAGCGTAACCGATAACTCGGAGCTCGTATATTGTAAATCGTAACTCGTTACCCATAACTCGGAACTCGTATCTTGTATCTAGTAGCTCGTAACTCATTACTGATTAACTGGAACTCGTATCTTGTGTCTCGTAGCTCGTAACTCGTTACGATAAGTGGGAACTCGCATCTTGTATCTCGTAACTCGTAACTAGTACCTCGTAGATCGTAGGTCGTAATTCGTAATTCGAAACTCGTATATCGTAATTCGCAACTCGAAACTCGTAACTGGAAACTAGTATCTCGTAAATCGCAGCTTATAACCCGCTACTCATAACCTGGTACTCGTATCTTGTGTATCATAGCTTGTAACCCATTACCAATAACAAGGAACTCGTATCTTGCCTCTCGTAGCTCGTAAATCGTTACCCATAAGTGGGAACTCGCAACTTGTATCTCGTGACGCGTAACTCAGAACTTGGAACTCGTAACGCGTTACCGATAACTTGGAGCTTGTATCTTGTATCTCTTACCTTGTAACTCGTAACTCGTAAATCGCAGCTTATAACTTGCTACTCATAACCCGGTACTCGTATCTTGTGTATCTTAGCTTGTAATTCATTACCAATAACAAGGAACTCGTATCTTGCCTCTCGTAGCTCGTAAATCGTTACCGATAAGTGGGAACTCGCAACTTGTATCTCGTGACGCGTAACTCAGAACTTGGAACTCGTTACGCGTTACCGATAACTCGGAGTTCGTATCTTGTATCACTTACCTTGTAACTGGTAGCCCGTAACTCGTTGCCCATAACTCGGAACTTGAATCTTGATCTCGGATCTTGTAAATTAATGACGATAACCTCGAACTCGTATCGTAGATCTAGTAGTTCGTAACTCGTTACCGATTGGCGGAAACTCGCATCTTGTATCACATGAAGCGAAACTCAGAACTCGGGACTCGTAACGCGTAACCGATGACTCGGAGCTCGTATCTTGTACCTCGTAACTCGTTACCCATAACTCGTAACTTGTATTTAGTTGCTCGTAACTCATTACTGATTACCTGGAACTCGTATCTTGTGTCTCGTAGTTCGTAACTCGTTACGATAAGTGGGAACTCGCATCTAGTATCTCTTAACTAGTAACTAGTACCTCGTATATCGTAAGTCGTAATTCGTAACTCATAACTCGTAAATCGCAGCTTATAACTCGCTACTCATAACCCGGAACTCATAACTTGTGTATCGTAGTTTGTAATTCATTACAAATAACAAGGAACTCGTATCTTGCTTCTCGCAGCTCGTAAATCGTTACCGATAAGTGGGAACTCGCATCTTGTATCTCGTAACTTGTAACTAATGCCTGGTAGATCGTAACTCGGAACTCGTAACTCGTATCTCGTAAATCGCAGCTTATAACTCGCTATTCATTACACGGAAACCGTATCTTGTCTATCGTAGGTTGTAACCCATTACCAATAACAAGGAACTTGTATCTTGCCTCTCGTAGCTCGTAAATCGTTACCAATAAGTGGAAACTCGCATTTTGTATCTCATGACGCGAATCTCAGAACTCGGAACTCGTAACGCGTAACCGATTACTCGGAGCTCGTATCTTGTATCTTGTAACTCATTACCCATAACTCGGAACTCGTATCTTGTATCTATTAGCTCTTAACTAATTACTGATTACCTGAAACTCGTATCTTGCATCTCGTGACGCGTAACTCAGAACTTGGAACTCGTAAGGCGTTACCGATAACTCGGAATTGTATCTTGTATCTCTTACCTTGTAACCCATAGCTCGTAACTCGTAGCGCGTTACCCATTACTCGGAACTCGTATCTTCTATTTAGGATCTCGCAAATCATTGCCGATAACATGGAACTCGTATCCTAGATCTCGAAGATCGTAACCCGTTACCAATAAGTGGAAACTCGCATTTTGTATCTCATGACGCGAATCTCAGAACTCGGGACTCGTAACGCGTAACCGTTGACTCGGAGCTCGTATCTTGTACCTCGTAACTCGTTACCCATAACTCGTAACTTGTATTTAGTAGCTCGTAACTCATTACTGATTACCTGGAACTCGTATCTTGAGTCTCGTAGCTCGTAACTCGTTACGATAAGTGGGAACTCGCATCTAGTATCTCGTGACTCGTAACTAGTACCTCGTATATCGTAAGTCGTAATTCGTAACTCATAACTCGTCAATCGCAGCTTATAACTCGCTACTCATAACCCGGAACTCATAACTTGTGTATCGTAGCTTGTAATTCATTACCAATAACAAGGAACTCGTATCTTGCTTCTCGTAGCTCGTAAATCGTTAGCAATAAGTGGGAACTCGCATCTTGTATCTCGTAACTTGTAACTAATGCCTGGTAGATCGTAACTCGAAACTCGTAACTCGTATCTCGTAAATCGCAGATTATAACTCGCTATTCATTACACGGAAATCGTATCTTGTCTATCGTAGGTTGTAACCCATTACCTGTAACAAGGAACTTGTATCTTGCCTCTCGTAGCTCGTAAATCGTTACCAATAAGTGGGAACTCGCAACTTGTATCTCGTGACGCGTAACTCAGAACTAGGAACCCGTAACGCGTTACTGATAACTCGGAATTGTATCTTGTATCTCTTACCTTGTAACCCGTAACTCGTAACTCATAGCTCGTTACCCATTACTCGGAACTCGTATCTTCTATTTAGGATCTCGCAAATCATTGCCGATAACCTGAAACTCGTATCGTAGATCTTGAAGGTCGTAACTCGTTACCAATAAGTGGGAACTCACATCTTGTATCTCGTGACGTGTAACTCAGAACTCGGAACTCGTAACTCCTTACCAATAACTCGGAACTCGTACCTTGTATCTAGTAGCTCGTAACTCATTACTGATTACCTGGAACTCGTATCTTGTGTCTGGTAGCTTGTAACCCATTACCAATAACAAGGAACTCGTATCTTGTGTCTCGTAGCTCGTAACTCGTTACAATAAGCGGGAACTCGCATCTTGTATCTCGTAACTCGTAACTAGTACCTCGTGGGTCGTAAGTCGTAATTCGTAACTTGTAACTCGTATAGCGTAACTCGCAACTCGAATCTCGTAAATCGCAGCTTATAACTCGCTACTCATAATCCGAAGCTCGTATCCTGTGTATCGTTGCTTGTAACCCATTACCAATAACAAGGAACTCGCATCTTGCCTCTCGTAGCTCGTAAATCGTTACCGATAGGTGGGAACTCGCAAATTGTATCTCGTGACGCGTAACTAAGAACATGGAACGCGTAACGCGTTACCGATAACTCGGAGCTGGTATCTTGTATGTCTCACCTTGTAATTCGTAACTCGTAGCTTGTAACTCTTTACCCATTACTCGGAACTCGTATCTTCCATCTTAGATCTCGCAAATCATTGCCGATAAGCTGGAACTCGTAACATAGATCGTGAAGGTCGTAACTGTTACCAATAAGTGGGAATTCGCATCTTGTATCTCGTGAAGTGTAACTCAGAACTCGGAACCGGTAACGCGTTACCGATAACTCGGAGCTCGTATATTGTATCTCGATACTCGTTACCCATAACTCGGAACTGGTATCTTAGATATCGTAACTTGTAATCCATTACCGATAACCTGGAACTCGTATCTTGCATCTCGTAGCTCGTAAATCGTTACCGACAAATGGGAACTCGCATCTTGTATCTCGTGACGCGTAACTCGGGAATCGGAATTCGAAAGTGTTACCGATAACTCGGAGCTCGTATCTTGTATCACTTACCTTGTAATTCGTAACTCGTAACCCGTAAATATTTGCCCATAACTCGGAACTCGAATCCTGATCTCGGATCTTGTAAATGAATGATGATAACCTCGAACTCGTACTCTAGATATAATAGTTTGTAACTCATTACCGATAGGTGGAAACTCGCATCTTGTATCTCATGACGCGTAACTCAGAACTCAGAACTCGTAACGCGTAACAGATAACTCGGAGCTCGTATCTTGTAACTTGTAACTCGTTACCCATTACACGGAACTCGTATCTTATATCTAGTAGCTCGTAACTCATTACAGATTACCTGGAACTCGTATCTTGTGTCTCGTAGCTTATAACTCGTTACGATAGGTGGGAACTCGCATCTTGTGTCTCGTAACTCGTAAGTAGTACCTCGTAGATCGTAAGTCGTAATTCGTAACTCGTAACTCGCAACTCGAAACTCGTTACTCGAAACTCGTAACTCGTATATCGCAGCTCATAACTCGCTACTCATAACCCGGAATGCGTATCTTGTGTATCGGAGCTTGTAATTCATTACCAATAACAAGGATCTTGTATCTTACCTCTCGTAGCTCGTACATCGTTACCGATAAGAGGGAACTCGTGAAGCGTAACTCAGAACTTGGAACTCGTAACGCGTTACCGATAACTCGGAGCTCGTATTTTGTATCTCTTACATTGTAAGACGTAACTCGTAACTCATAACTCGTTATCCATTACTCGGAACTCGTATCTTCTATCTGGGATCTCGCAAATCATTGCCGATGACCTGGAACTCGTATCCTAGATCTTGAAGATCGTAACTCGTTACCAATAGGTGGGAACTCGTATCTTGTATATGGTGACGCGTAACTCGGGACCCGGAACTCGAAAGTGTTACCGATAACTCGGAGCTCGTATCTTGTATCACTTATCTTGTAACTCGTAGCTGGTAACCCGTAACTTGTTGACCATAACTCGGAACTCGAATCTTGATCTCGGATCTTGTAAATCAATGACGATAATCTCGAATTCGTATGCTAGATCTAGTAGTTCGTAACTTGTCACCTTTGTTACCTATAGGTGGAACCTCGCATCTTTTATCTTATGACGCGAAACTCAGAACTCGGAACTCGGAACTCGTATCTTGTAACTGGTAACTCGTTACCCATAACTCAGAACTCGTATCTTATATATCGTAACTTGTAATCCATAACCGATAACCTAAAACTCGTGTCTTGCATCTCGTAGCTCGTAAATCGTTACCGATAAATGGGAACTCGCAACTTGTACTTCGTGACGCGGTAACTCGTTACGATAAGTGGGAACTGGCACCTTGTATCTCGTAACTCGTAACTAGTACCTCGTAGGTCGTAAGTCGTAATTCGTAACTCGTAACTCGTAACTCGTATATCGCAGCTTATAACCCGCTACTCATAACCCGGAACTCGTATCTTGTGTATCGTAGCTTGTAACCCTTTACCAATTACAAGGAACTAGTATCTTGCCTCTTCTAGCTCGTAAATCGTTACCGATAAGTGTTAACTCGCAACTTGTATCTTGTGACGCTTAACTCAGGACTTGGAACTCGAAACGCGTTACCAATAATTCGGAACTCGTATCTTCTATCTCGGATCTCGCAAATCATTGCCGATAACCTGGAACTCGTATCGTAGATCTTGAAGGTCGTAACTCGTTACCAATAAGTGGGAACTCACATCTTGTATCTCGTGACGTGTAACTCAGCACTCGTAACTCGTTACCAATAACTCGGAACTCGTACCTTGTATCTAGTAGCTCGTAACTCATTACTGATTACCTGGAACGCGTATCTTGTGTCTGGTAGCTTGTAACCCATTACCAATAACAAGGAACTCGTATCTTGCCTCTCGTAGCTCGTAAATCGTTACCAATAAGTGGGAACTCGCAACTTGTATCTCGTGACGCGGTTACTCGTTACGATAAGTGGGAACTCGTTACGATAAGTGGGAACTCGCACTTTGTATCTCGTAACTCGTAACTAGTACCTCGTAGGTCGTAAGTCGTAATTCGTAACCCGTAACTCGTATATCGCAGCTTATAACTCGCTACTCATGACCCGGAACTCGTATCTTGTGTATCGTAGCTTGTAACCCATTACCAATAACAAGGAACTCGTATCTTGCCTTTCGTAGCTCGTAAATCGTTACCAATAAGTGGGAACTCGCAACTTGTATCTCGTGACGCGTAACTCAGAACTTGGAACTCGTAACGCGTTACCGATAACTCGGAGATTGTATCTTGTATCTCTTACCTTGTACCTCGTAACTCGTAACTCGTTACCCATTACTCGAAACTCGTATCTTCTATCTCGGATCTCGCAAATCATTGCCGATAACCTGGAACTGGTATCCTAGATCTTGAAGATCGTAACTCGTTACCAATAAGTGGGAACTCGTATCTTATATCTCGTGACGCGTAACTCAGGACTCGGAACTCGTAACGCGTAACCGATAACTCGGAGCTCGTATATTGTAAATCGTAACTCGTTACCCATAACTCGGAACTCGTATCTTGTATCTAGTAGCTCGTAACTCATTACTGATTAACTGGAACTCGTATTTTGTGTCTCGTAGCTCGTAACTCGTTACGATAAGTGGGAACTCGCATCTTGTATCTCGTAACTCGTAACTAGTACCTCGTAGATCGTAGGTCGTAGTTCGTAATTCGAAACTCGTATATCGTAATTCGCAACTCGAAACTCGTAACTGGAAACTGGTATCTCGTAAATCGCAGCTTATAACCCGCTACTCATAACCCGGTACTCGTATCTTGTGTATCATAGCTTGTAACCCATTAACAATAACAAGGAACTCGTATCTTGCCTCTCGTAGCTCGTAAATCGTTACCCATAAGTGAGAAGTCGCAACTTGTATCTCGTGACGCGTAACTCAGAACTTGGAACTCGTAACGCGTTACCGATAACTCGGAGCTTGTATCTTGTATCTCTTACCTTGTAACTCGTAACTCGTAAATCGCAGCTTATAACTCGCTACTCATAACCCGGAACTCGTATCTTGTGTATCTTAGCTTGTAATTCATTACCAATAACAAGGAACTCGTATCTTGCCTCTCGTAGCTCGTAAATCGTTACCGATAAGTGGGAACTCGCAACTTGTATCTCGTGACGCGTAACTCAGAACTTGGAACTCGTTACGCGTTACCGATTACTCGGAGTTCGTATCTTGTATCACTTACCTTGTAACTCGTAACCCGTAACTCGTTGCCCATAACTCGGAACTTGAATCTTGATCTCGGATCTTGTAAATTAATGACGATAACCTCGAACTCGTAT
Source organism: Bruchidius siliquastri (assembly GCA_949316355.1). Classification (NCBI taxonomy): domain Eukaryota; kingdom Metazoa; phylum Arthropoda; class Insecta; order Coleoptera; family Chrysomelidae; genus Bruchidius; species Bruchidius siliquastri. The sequence goes on along the minus strand of OX438533.1, from coordinate 18,267,137 downwards.
CGTAGATCTAGTAGTTCGTAACTCGTTACCGATTGGTGGAAACTCGCATCTTGTATCACATGAAGCGAAACTCAGAACTCGGGATTCGTAACGCGTTCCGATGACTCGGAGCTCGTATCTTGTACCTCGTAACTCGTTACCCATAACTCGGAACTCGTAACTTGTATTTAGTAGCTCGTAACTCATTACTGATTACCTGGAACTCGTATCTTGTGTCTCGTAGCTCGTAACTCGTTACGATAAATGGGAACTCGCATCTAGTATCTCGTAACTCGTAACTAGTACCTCGGATATCGTAAGTCGTGATTCGTTACTCATAACTCGTAAATCGCAGCTTATAACTCGCTACTCATAACCCGGAACTCATAACTTGTGTATCGTAGCTTGTAATTCATTACCAATAACAAGGAACTCGTATCTTGCTTCTCGTAGCTCGTAAATCGGTACTGATAAGTGGGAACGCGTATCTTGTATCTCGTAACTTGTAACAAATGCCTGGTAGATCGTAACTCGAAACTCGTAACTCGTATCTCGTAAATCGCAAGCTTATAACTCGCTATTCATAACACGGAAATCGTATCTTGTCTATCGTAGATTGTAACCCATTACCAATAACAAGGAACTCGTATCTTGCCTCTCGTTGCTCGTAAGTCGTTACCAATAAGTGGGAACTCGCAACTTGTATCTCGTGACGCGTAACTCAGGACTTGGAACTCGTAACGCGTTACCGATAACTCGGAGCTTGTATCTTGTATCTCTTACCTTGTAACTCGTAACTCGTAAATCGCGGCTTATAACTCGCTACTCATAACCCGGAACTCGTATCTTGTGTATCGTAGCTTGTAACCCTTTACCAATTACAAGGACCTAGTATCTTGCCTCTTCTAGCTGGTAAATCGTTACCGATAAGTGTTAACTCGCAACTTGTATCTTGTGACGCGTAACTCAGGACTTTGAACTCGTAACGCGTTACCGATAATTCGGAGCTCGTATCTTGTTTCTCTTGCATTGTAACACGTAACTCGTAACTCATAACTCGTTACCCATTACTCGGAACTCGTATCTTCTATCTCGGATCTCGCAAATCATTGCCGATAACCTGGAACTCGCATCTTGTAACTCGTAACTCGTTACCAATAACTCGGAACTCGTACCTTGTATCTAGTAGCTCGTAACTCATTACAGATTACCTAGAACTCGTATCTTGTGTCTGGTAGCTTGTAACCCATTATCAATAACAAGGAACTCGTATCTTGCCTGTCGTAGCTCGTAAATCGTTACCAATAAGTGGGAACTCGCAACTTGTATCTCGTGACGCGTAACTCAGGACTTGGAACTCGTAACGCGTTACCGATAACTCGGAGCTTGTATCTTGTATCTCTTACCTTGTAACTCGTAACTCGTAAATCGCGGCTTATAACTCACTACTCATAACCCGGAACTCGTATCTTGTGTATCGTAGCTTGTAACCCTTTACCAATTACAAGGACCTAGTATCTTGCCTCTTCTAGCTGGTAAATCGTTACCGATAAGTGTTAACTCGCAACTTGTATCTTGTGACGCGTAACTCAGGACTTTGAACTCGTAACGCGTTACCGATAATTCGGAGCTCGTATCTTGTTTCTCTTGCATTGTAACACGTAACTCGTAACTCATAACTCGTTACCCATTACTCGGAACTCGTATCTTCTATCTCGGATCTCGCAAGTCATTGCCGATAACCTGGAACTGGTATCCTAGATCTTGAAGATCGTAACTCGTTACGATAAGTAGAAACTCGCATCTAGTATCTCTTAACTCGTAACTAGTACCTCGTATATCGTAAGTCGTAATTCGTAACTCATAACTCGTAAATCGCAGCTTTTAACTCGCTACTCATAATCCGGAACTCATAACTTGTGTATCGTAGTTTGTAATTCATTACCAATAACAAGGAACTCGTATCTTGCCTCTCGTAGCTCGTAAATCGTTACCGATAAGTGGGAACTCGGAACTTGTATCTCGTGACGCGTAACTCAGAACTAGGAACTCGTAAGGCGTTACCGATAACTCGGAATTGTATCTTGTATCTCTTACCTTGTAACCCGTAACTCGTAACTTGTAGCGCGTTACCCATTACTCGGAACTCGTATCTTCTATTTAGGATCTCGCAAATCATTGCCGATAACCTGGAACTCGTATCCTAGATCTCGAAGATCGTAACCCGTTACCAATAAGTGGAAACTCGCATTTTGTATCTCATGACGCGAATCTCAGAACTCGGTACTCGTAACGCGTAACCGATGACTCGGAGCTCGTATCTTGTACCTCGTAACTCGTTACCCATAACTCGTAACTTGTATTTAGTAGCTCGTAACTCATTACTGATTACCTGGAACTCGTATCTTGTGTCTCGTAGCTCGTAACTCGTTACGATAAGTGGGAACTCGCATCTAGTATCTCGTGACTCGTAACTAGTACCTCGTATATCGTAAGTCGTAATTCGTAACTCATAACTCGTAAATCGCAGCTTATAACTCGCTACTCATAACCCGGAACTCATAACTTGTGTATCGTAGCTTGTAATTCATTACCAATAACAAGGAACTCGTATCTTGCTTCTCGTAGCTCGTAAATCGTTAGCGATAAGTGGGAACTCGCATCTTGTATCTCGTAACTTGTAACTAATGCCTGGTAGATCGTAACTCGAAACTCGTAACTCGTATCTCGTAAATCGCAGCTTATAACTCGCTATTCATTACACGGAAATCGTATCTTGTCTATCGTAGGTTGTAACCCATTACCAATAACAAGGAACTTGTATCTTGCCTCTCGTAGCTCGTAAATCGTTACAAATAAGTGGGAACTCGCAACTTGTATCTCGTGACGCGTAACTCAGAACTAGGAACTCGTAACGCGTTACCGATAACTCGGAATTGTATCTTGTATCTCTTACCTTGTAACCCGTAACTCGTAACTCATAGCTCTTTACCCATTACTTGGAACTCGTATTTAGGATCTCGCAAATCATTGCCGATAACCTGAAACTCGTATCGTAGATCTTGAAGGTCGTAACTCGTTACCAATAAGTGGGAACTCACATCTTGTATCTCGTGACGTGTAACTCAGAACTCGGAACTCGTAACTCGTAACTCGTTACCAATAACTCGGAACTCGTACCTTGTATCTAGTAGCTCGTAACTCATTACTGATTACCTGGAACTCGTATCTTGTGTCTGGTAGCTTGTAACCCATTACCAATAACAAGGAACTCGTATCTTGCCTCTCGTAGCTCGTAAATCGTTACCAATAAGTGGGAACTCGCTTCTTGTATCTGTTGACGCGTAACTCAGGACTCGGAACTCGAAAGTGTTACCGATAACCCGGAGCTCGTGTCTTGTATCACTTACCTTGTAACTCGTAACTCGTAACCCGTAACTCGTTACCCATAACTCGGAACTCATATCTTATATATCGTAACCTGTAATCCATTACCGATAACCTGGAACTCGTATCTTGTATCTCGTGACGCGTAACTCAGGACTCGGAACTCGAAAGTGTTACCGATAACCCGAAGCTCGTGTCTTGTATCACTTACCTTGTAACTCGTAACTCGTAACCCGTAACTCGTTGCCCATAACTCGGAACTCGAATCTTGATCTCGGATCTTGTAAATCAATGACGATAGCCTCGAACCCCTATCCCAGATCTAGTAGTTCGTAACTCGTTACTGATAGGTGGAAACTCGCATCTTGTATCTCATGACGCGTAACTCAGAACTCGTAGCTCGTAACGCGTAACAGATAACTCGGAGCTCGTATCTTGTAATTCCTAACTCGTTACCCATAACTCGGAACTCATATCTTATATATCGTAACCTGTAATCCATTACCGATAACCTGTAACTCGTATCTTGCATCTCGTAACTCGTAAATCGTTACCGATAAATGGGAACTCGCATCTTGTACCTCGTGACGCGTAACTCGGGACTCGGAACTCGAAAGTGTTACCGATAACTCGCAGCTCGTATCCTGTATCACTTACTTTGTAATTAGTAACTCGTAACCCTTAACTCGTTGCCCGTAACTCGGAACTCGAACCCTGTTCTCGGATCTTGTAAATGAATGACGATAACTTTGAACTCGTATCCTAGATCTAATAGTTTGTAACTCATTACCGACAGGTGGAAACTCCCATCTTGTATCTCATGACGCGTAACTCAGAACTCGAAGCTCGTAACGCGTAACAGATAACTCGGAGGTCGTATCTTGTAACTTGTAACTCGTTACCCATTCCTCGGAACTCGTATCTTGTATCTAGTAGCTCGTAACTCATTACTGATTACCTGAAACTCGTATCTTGCCTCTCGTAGCTCGTAAATCGTTACCGATAAGTGGGAACTCGCAACTTGTATCTCGTGACGCGTAACTCAGGACTTGGAACTCGTAACGCGTTACCGATAACTCGGAGCTTGTATCTTGTATCTCTTACCTTGTAACTCATAACTCGTAAATCGCAGCTTATAACTCGCTACTCATAATCCGGAACTCGTATCTTGTGTATCGTAGCTTGTAACCCATTACCAATAACAAGGAACTCGTATGTTGCCTCTTGTGGCTCGTAAATCGTTACCGATAAGTGGGAACTCGCATCTTGTATCTCGTGACGCGTAACTCAGAACTAGGAACTCGTAATACGTTGCCGATAACTCGGAGCTTGTATCTTGTATCTCTTACCTTGTAACTCGTAACTCGTAACTCGTAGCTCGTTACCCATTACTCGGAACTCGTATCTTCTATTTCGGATCTCGCAAATCATTGCCGATAACCTGGAACTCGTATCCTAGATCTTGAAGATCGTAACTCGTTACCAATAAGTGGGAATTCGCATCTTGTATCTCGTGAAGTGTAACTCAGAACTCGGAACCAGTAACGCGTTACCGATAACTCGGAGCTCGTATATTGTATCTCGATACTCGTTACCCATAACTCGGAACTGGTATCTTAGATATCGTAACTTGTAATCCATTACCGATAACCTGGAACTCGTATCTTGCATCTCGTAGCTCGTAAAACGTTACCGACAAATGGGAACTCGCATTTTGTATCTCGTGACGCGTAACTCGGGAATCGGAATTCGAAAGTGTTACCGATAACTCGGAGCTCGTATCTTGTATCACTTACCTTGTAATTCGTAACTCGTAACCCGTAACTCGTTGCCCATAACTCGGAACTTGAATCCTGATCTCGGATCTTGTAAATCAATGACGATAATCTCGAATTCGTATGCTAGATCTAGTAGTTCGTAACTTGTTACATTTGTTACCTATAGGTGGAACCTCGCATCTTTTATCTCATGACGCGAAACTCAGAACTCGGAATTCGGAACTCGTAACGGGTAACCGATAACTCGGAGCTCGTATCTTGTAACTGGTAACTCGTTACCCATAACTCAGAACTCGTATCTTATATATCGTAACTTGTAATCCATAACCGATAACCTAAAACTCGTGTCTTGCATCTCGTAGCTCGTAAATCGTTACCGATAAATGGGAACTCGCAACTTGTACTTCGTGACGCGGTAACTCGTTACGATAAGTGGGAACTGGCACCTTGTATCTCGTAACTAGTACCTCGTAGGACGTAAGTCGTAATTCGTAACTCGTAACTCGTATATCGCAGCTTATAACTCGCTACTCATAACCCGGAACTCGTATCTTGTGTATTGTAGCTTGTAACCCTTTACCAATTACAAGGAACTAGTATCTTGCCTCTTCTAGCTCGTAAATCGTTACCGATAAGTGTTAACTCGCAACTTGTATCTTGTGACGCGTAACTCAGGACTTGGAACTCGTAACGCGTTACCAATAACTCGGAACTCGTACCTTGTATCTAGTAGCTCGTAACTCATTACTGATTACCTGGAACTCGTATCTTGTGTCTGGTAGCTTGTAACCCATTACCAATAACAACGAACTCGTATCTTGCCTCTCGTAGCTCATAAATCGTTACCAATAAGTGGGAACTCGCAACTTGTATCTCGTGACGCGGTTACTCGTTACGATAAGTGGGAACTGGCACCTTGTATCTCGTAACTCGTAACTAGTACCTCGTAGGCCGTAAGTCGTAATTCGTAACCCGTAACTCGTATATCGCAGCTCATAACTCGCTACTCATAACCCGGAACTCGTATCTTGTGTATCGTAGCTTGTAACCCATTACCAATAACAAGGAACTCGTATCTTGCCTCTCGTAGCTCGTAAATCGTTACCAATAAGTGGGAACTCGCAACTTGTATCTCGTGACGCGTAACTCAGAACTTGGAACTCGTAACGCGTTACCGATAACTCGGAGCTTGTATCTTGTATCTCTTACCTCGTACCTCGTAACTCGTAACTCGTTACCCATTACTCGAAACTCGTATCTTCTATCTCGGATCTCGCAAATCATTGCCGATAACCTGGTACTGGTATCCTAGATCTTGAAGATCGTAACTCGTTACCAATAAGTGTCTTATATCTCGTGACGCGTAACTCAGGACTCGGAACACGTAAAGCGTAACCGATAACTCGGAGCTCGTATATTGTAAATCGTAACTCGTTACCCATAACTCGGAACTCGTATCTTGTATCTAGTAGCTCGTAACTCATTACTGATTAACTGGAACTCGTATCTTGTGTCTCGTAGCTCGTAACTCGTTACGATAAGTGGGAACTCGCATCTTGTATCTCGTAACTCGTAACTAGTACCTCGTAGATCGTAGGTCGTAATTCGTAATTCGAAACTCGTATATCGTAATTCGCAACTCGAAACTCGTAACTGGAAACTAGTATCTCGTAAATCGCAGCTTATAACCCGCTACTCATAACCCGGTACTCGTATCTTGTGTATCATAGCTTGTAACCCATTACCAATAGCAAGGAACTCGTATCTTGCCTCTCGTAGCTCGTAAATCGTTACCCATAAGTGGGAACTCGCAACTTGTATCTCGTGACGCGTAACTCAGAACTTGGAACTCGTAACGCGTTACCGATAACTTGGAGCTTGTATCTTGTATCTCTTACCTTGTAACTCGTAACTCGTAAATCGCAGCTTATAACTTGCTACTCATAACCCGGTACTCGTATCTTGTGTATCTTAGCTTGTAATTCATTACCAATAACAAGGAACTCGTATCTTGCCTCTCGTAGCTCGTAAATCGTTACCGATAAGTGGGAACTCGCAACTTGTATCTCGTGACGCGTAACTCAGAACTTGGAACTCGTTACGCGTTACCGATAACTCGGAGTTCGTATCTTGTATCACTTACCTTGTAACTGGTAACCCGTAACTCGTTGCCCATAACTCGGAACATGAATCTTGATCTCGGATCTTGTAAATTAATGACGATAACCTCGAACTCGTATCGTAGATCTAGTAGTTCGTAACTCGTTACCGATTGGTGGAAACTCGCATCTTGTATCACATGAAGCGAAACTCAGAACTCGGGACTCGTAACGCGTAACCGATGACTCGGAGCTCGTATCTTGTACCTCGTAACTCGTTACCCATAACTCGTAACTTGTATTTAGTTGCTCGTAACTCATTACCTGGAACTCGTATCTTGTGTCTCGTAGCTCGTAACTCGTTACGATAAGTGGGAACTCGCATCTAGTATCTCTCAACTCGTAACTAGTACCTCGTATATCGTAAGTCGTAATTCGTAACTCATAACTCGTAAATCGCAGCTTATAACTCGCTACTCATAACCCGGAACTCATAACTTGTGTATCGTAGTTTGTAATTCATTACCAATAACAAGGAACTCGTATCTTGCTTCTCGTAGCTCGTAAATCGTTACCGATAAGTGGGAACTTGCATCTTGTATCTCGTAACTTGTAACTAATGCCTGGTAGATCGTAACTCGAAACTCGTAACTCGTATCTCGTAAATCGCAGCTTATAACTCGCTATTCATTACACGGAAATCGTATCTTGTCTATCGTAGGTTGTAACCCATTACCAATAACAAGGAACTTGTATCTTGCCTCTCGTAGCTCGTAAATCGTTACCAATAAGTGGGAACTCGCAACTTGTATCTCGTGACGCGTAACTCAGAACTAGGAACTCGTAACGCGTTACCGATAACTCGGAATTGTATCTTGTATCTCTTACCTTGTAACCCGTAATTCGTAACTCGTAGCGCGTTCCCATTACTCGGAACTCGTATCTTCGATTTAGGATCTCGCAAATCATTGCCGATAGCCTGGAACTCGTATCCTAGATCTCGAAGATCGTAACTCGTTACCAATAAGTGGAAACTCGCATTTTGTATCTCATGACGCGAATCTCAGAACTCGGAACTCGTAACGCGTAACCGATTACTCGGAGCTCGTATCTTGTATCTTGTAACTCGTAACTCATTACCCATAACTCGGAACTCGTATCTTATATCTATTAGCTCTTAACTAATTACTGATTACCTGAAACTCGTATCTTGCATCTCGTGACGCGTAACTCAGAACTTGGAACTCGTAAGGCGTTACCGATAACTCGGAATTGTATCTTGTATCTCTTACCTTGTAACCCATAACTCGTAACTCGTAGCGCGTTACCCATTACTCGGAACTCGTATCTTCTATTTAGGATCTCGCAAATCATTGCCGATAACCTGGAACTCGTATCCTAGATCTCGAAGATCGTAACCCGTTACCAATAAGTGGAAACTCGCATTTTGTATCTCATGACGCGAATCTCAGAACTCGGGACTCGTAACGCGTAACCGATGACTCGGAGCTCGTATCTTGTACCTCGTAACTCGTTACCCATAACTCGTAACTGGTTTTTAGTAGCTCGTAACTCATTACTGATTACCTGGAACTCGTATCTTGAGTCTCGTAGCTCGTAACTCGTTACGATAAGTGGGAACTCGCATCTAGTATCTCGTGACTCGTAACTAGTACCTCGTATATCGTAAGTCGTAATTCGTAACTAATAACTCGTCAATCGCAGCTTATAACTCGCTACTCATAACCCGGAACTCATATCTTGTGTATCGTAGCTTGTAATTCATTACCAATAACAAGGAACTCGTATCTTGCTTCTCGTAGCTCGTAAATCGTTAGCGATAAGTGGGAACTCGCATCTTGTATCTCGTAACTTGTAACTAATGCCTGGTAGATCGTAACTCGAAACTCGTAACTCGTATCTCGTAAATCGCAGCTTATAACTCGCTATTCATTACACGGAAATCGTATCTTGTCTATCGTAGGTTGTAACCCATTACCTGTAACAAGGAACTTGTATCTTGCCTCTCGTAGCTCGTAAATCGATACCACTAAGTGGGAACTCGCAACTTGTATCTCGTGACGCGTAACTCAGAACTAGGAACTCGTAACGCGTTACCGATAACTCGGAATTGTATCTTGTATCTCTTACCTTGTAACCCGTAACTCGTAACTCATAGCTCGTTACCCATCACTCGGAACTCGTATCTTCTATTTAGGATCTCGCAAATCATTGCCGATAACCTGAAACTCGTATCGTAGATCTTGAAGGTCGTAACTCGTTACCAATAAGTGGGAACTCACATCTTGTATCTCGTGACGTGTAACTCAGAACTCGGAACTCGTAACTCCTAACCAATAACTCGGAACTCGTACCTTGTATCTAGTAGCTCGTAACTCATTACTGATTACCTGGAACTCGTATCTTGTGTCTGGTATCTTGTAACCCATTACCAATAACAAGGAACTCGTATCTTGCCTCTCGTAGCTCGTAAATCGTTACCAGTAAGTGGGAACTCGCTTCTTGTATCTGTTGACGCGTAACTCAGGACTCGGAACTCGAAAGTGTTACCGATAACCCGGAGCTCGTGTCTTGTATCACTTACCTTGTAACTCGTAACTCGTAACCCGTAACTCGTTGCCCATAACTCGGAACTCGAATCTTGATCTCGGATCTTGTAAATCAATGACGATAGCCTCGAACCCGTATCCCAGATCTAGTAGTTCGTAACTCGTTACTGATAGGTGGAAACTCGCATCTTGTACCTCGTGACGCGTAACTCGGGACTCGGAACTCGAAAGTGTTACCGATAACTCGCAGCTCGTATCCTGTATCACTTACTTTGTAATTAGTAACTCGTAACCCTTAACTCGTTGCCCGTAACTCGGAACTCGAACCCTGTTCTCGGATCTTGTAAATGAATGACGATAACCTTGAACTCGTATCCTAGATCTAATAGTTTGTAACTCATTACCGACAGGTGGAAACTCCCATCTTGTATCTCATGACGCGTAGCTCAGAACTCGAAGCTCGTAACGCGTAACAGATAACTCGGAGCTCGTATCTTGTAACTTGTAACTCGTTACCCATTCCTCGGAATCGTATCTTGTATCTAGCAGCTCGTAACTCATTACTGATTACCTGAAACTCGCAGCTTGTGTCTCGTAACTCGTAACTAGTACCTTGTAGATCGTAAGTTGTAATTCGTAACTGGTAACCCGCACCTCGCAACCCGGAACTCGTAACTCGTTATTCGAAACTCGTAACTCGAAGCTCGTAACTCTAAACTCGTAGCTCGAAACTCGTAACTCGTAACTCGAAACTCGAAACTCGTAACACGAAACTCGTAACTCGAAACTCGTAACTCGTAACTCGTAAATTGCAGCTTATAACTCGCTACTTATAACCGGGAACACGTATCTTGTATATCGTATCTTGTAACCCATTACCAATAATAAGGAACTCGTATCTAGCCTCTCGTAGCTCGTAAATCGTTACCGATAAGTGGAAACTCGTTACTTATATCTTGTGACGCGTAATTCAGAACTTGGAACTCGTAACGCGTTACCGATAACTTGGAGCTTGTATCTTGTATCTCTTACCTTGTAAATCGTAGCTCGTAACTCGTAACGATAAGTGGGAACTCGCATCATGTATCTCGTGACGCGTAACTTAGAACTCGGAACTCGTAACGCGTTACCGATAGCTCAGAGCTCGTATCCTACAACTAGTAGCTTGTAACTCATTACTGATTAACTAGAACTCGTATCTTGTGCCACGTAGCTCGTAACTCGTAACGAGAACTGAGAACTCGTATCTTGTATCTCGTAACTAGTAACTAGTACCTCGTAGGTCATATCGTAACACGCAACTCGAAACTCTTAACTTGTAACTCGTAAATCGCAGCATATAACTCGCGACTCATAACCCGGAACTCGTAGTTTGTGTATCGTAGCTTGTAACCCATTACAGATAACAAGGAACTCGTATCTTGCCTCGCGTAACTCGTAACTCGTTACCCATAGCTCGGAACTAGTATCTGGTAACTCGGATCTCGCAAATCATTACCGATAACCTGGAACTCGTATACTAGATTTTGTAGATCGTAACTCGTTACCAATAAGTGGAAACTCTCATCTTGTATATCGTGACGTGTAACTCAGAACTTGGAACTAGTAACGCGTTACCGATAGCTCGGAGCTCGTATCTCGTAACTCGTAACTCGTTACCCATAACTCGGAACTCGTATCTTGCATCTCGTAGCTCGTAAATCGTTACCGATAAATGGGAACTCGCATCTTGTATCTCGTGACGCGTAACCCGGGAATCGGAATTCGAAAGTGTTACCGATAACTCGGAGCTCGTATCTTGTATCACTTACCTTGTAATTCGTAACTCGTAACCCGTAAATCGTTGCCCATAACTCGGAACTCGAATCCTGAACTCGGAACTTGTAAATGAATGACGATAACCTCGAACTCGTATTCTAGATCTAATAGTTTGTGACTGATTACCGATAGGTGGAAACTCGCATCTTGTATCTCATGACGCGTAACTTAGAACTCGTAACGCGTAACAGATAACTCGGAGCTCGTATCTTGTAACTTGTAACTCGTTACCCATTACACGGAACTCGTATCTTGTATCTAGTAGCTCGTAACTGATTACTGATTACCTGGAACTCGTATCTTGTGTCTCGTAACTCGTAAGTAGTACCTCGTAGATCGTAAGTCGTAATTCGTAACTCGTAACTCGCAACTCGAAACTCGTTACTCGAAACTCGTAACTCGTATATCGCAGCTCATAACTCGCTACTCATAACCCGGAATGCGTATCTTGTGTATCGGAGCTTGTAATTCATTACCAATAACAAGGATCTTGTATCTTACCTCTCGTAGCTCGTACATCGTTACCGATAAGAGGGAACTCGTGAAGCGTAACTCAGAACTTGGAACTCGTAACGCGTTACCGATAACTCGGAGCTGGTATCTTGTATGTCTCACCTTGTAATTCGTAACTCGTAGCTTGTAACTCGTTACCCATTACTCGGAACTCGTATCTTCCATCTTAGATCTCGCAAATCATTGCCGATAAGCTGGAACTCGTAACATAGATCGTGAAGGTCGTAACTCGTTACCAATAAGTGGGAATTCGCATCTTGTATCTCGTGAAGTGTAACTCAGAACTCGGAACCAGTAACGCGTTACCGATAACTCGGAGCTCGTATATTGTATCTCGATACTCGTTACCCATAACTCGGAACTGGTATCTTAGATATCGTAACTTGTAATCCATTACCGATAACCTGGAACTCGTATCTTGCATCTCGTAGTTCGTAAATCGTTACCGACAAATGGGAACTCGCATCTTGTATCTCGTGACGCGTAACTCGGGAATCGGAATTCGAAAGTGTTACCGATAACTCGGAGCTCGTATCTTGTATCACTTACCTTGTAATTCGTAACTCGTAACCCGTAACTCGTTGCCCATAACTCGGAACTCGAATCCTGATCTCGGATCTTGTAAATTAATGACGATAACCTCGAACTCGTATCGTAGATCTAGTAGTTCGTAACTCGTTACCGATTGGCGGAAACTCGCATCTTGTATCACATGAAGCGAAACTCAGAACTCGGGACTCGTAACGCGTAACCGATGACTCGGAGCTCGTATCTTGTACCTCGTAACTCGTTACCCATAACTCGTAACTTGTATTTAGTTGCTCGTAACTCATTACTGATTACCTGGAACTCGTATCTTGTGTCTCGTAGTTCGTAACTCGTTACGATAAGTGGGAACTCGCATCTAGTATCTCTTAACTAGTAACTAGTACCTCGTATATCGTAAGTCGTAATTCGTAACTCATAACTCGTAAATCGCAGCTTATAACTCGCTACTCATAACCCGGAACTCATAACTTGTGTATCGTAGTTTGTAATTCATTACAAATAACAAGGAACTCGTATCTTGCTTCTCGTAGCTCGTAAATCGTTACCGATAAGTGGGAACTCGCATCTTGTATCTCGTAACTTGTAACTAATGCCTGGTAGATCGTAACTCGGAACTCGTAACTCGTATCTCGTAAATCGCAGCTTATAACTCGCTATTCATTACACGGAAACCGTATCTTGTCTATCGTAGGTTGTAACCCATTACCAATAACAAGGAACTTGTATCTTGCCTCTCGTAGCTCGTAAATCGTTACCAATAAGTGGAAACTCGCATTTTGTATCTCATGACGCGAATCTCAGAACTCGGAACTCGTAACGCGTAACCGATTACTCGGAGCTCGTATCTTGTATCTTGTAACTCATTACCCATAACTCGGAACTCGTATCTTGTATCTATTAGCTCTTAACTAATTACTGATTACCTGAAACTCGTATCTTGCATCTCGTGACGCGTAACTCAGAACTTGGAACTCGTAAGGCGTTACCGATAACTCGGAATTGTATCTTGTATCTCTTACCTTGTAACCCATAGCTCGTAACTCGTAGCGCGTTACCCATTACTCGGAACTCGTATCTTCTATTTAGGATCTCGCAAATCATTGCCGATAACATGGAACTCGTATCCTAGATCTCGAAGATCGTAACCCGTTACCAATAAGTGGAAACTCGCATTTTGTATCTCATGACGCGAATCTCAGAACTCGGGACTCGTAACGCGTAACCGTTGACTCGGAGCTCGTATCTTGTCTATCGTAGGTTGTAACCCATTACCTGTAACAAGGAACTTGTATCTTGCCTCTCGTAGCTCGTAAATCGTTACCAATAAGTGGGAACTCGCAACTTGTATCTCGTGACGCGTAACTCAGAACTAGGAACTCGTAACGCGTTACTGATAACTCGGAATTGTATCTTGTATCTCTTACCTTGTAACCCGTAACTCGTAACTCATAGCTCGTTACCCATTACTCGGAACTCGTATCTTCTATTTAGGATCTCGCAAATCATTGCCGATAACCTGAAACTCGTATCGTAGATCTTGAAGGTCGTAACTCGTTACCAATAAGTGGGAACTCACATCTTGTATCTCGTGACGTGTAACTCAGAACTCGGAACTCGTAACTCCTTACCAATAACTCGGAACTCGTACCTTGTATCTAGTAGCTCGTAACTCATTACTGATTACCTGGAACTCGTATCTTGTGTCTGGTAGCTTGTAACCCATTACCAATAACAAGGAACTCGTATCTTGTGTCTCGTAGCTCGTAACTCGTTACAATAAGCGGGAACTCGCATCTTGTATCTCGTAACTCGTAACTAGTACCTCGTGGGTCGTAAGTCGTAATTCGTAACTTGTAACTCGTATAGCGTAACTCGCAACTCGAATCTCGTAAATCGCAGCTTATAACTCGCTACTCATAATCCGAAGCTCGTATCCTGTGTATCGTTGCTTGTAACCCATTACCAATAACAAGGAACTCGCATCTTGCCTCTCGTAGCTCGTAAATCGTTACCGATAGGTGGGAACTCGCAAATTGTATCTCGTGACGCGTAACTAAGAACATGGAACGCGTAACGCGTTACCGATAACTCGGAGCTGGTATCTTGTATGTCTCACCTTGTAATTCGTAACTCGTAGCTTGTAACTCTTTACCCATTACTCGGAACTCGTATCTTCCATCTTAGATCTCGCAAATTATTGCCGATAAGCTGGAACTCGTAACATAGATCGTGAAGGTCGTAACTCGTTACCAATAAGTGGGAATTCGCATCTTGTATCTCGTGAAGTGTAACTCAGAACTCGGAACCGGTAACGCGTTACCGATAACTCGGAGCTCGTATATTGTATCTCGATACTCGTTACCCATAACTCGGAACTGGTATCTTAGATATCGTAACTTGTAATCCATTACCGATAACCTGGAACTCGTATCTTGCATCTCGTAGCTCGTAAATCGTTACCGACAAATGGGAACTCGCATCTTGTATCTCGTGACGCGTAACTCGGGAATCGGAATTCGAAAGTGTTACCGATAACTCGGAGCTCGTATCTTGTATCACTTACCTTGTAATTCGTAACTCGTAACCCGTAAATATTTGCCCATAACTCGGAACTCGAATCCTGATCTCGGATCTTGTAAATGAATGATGATAACCTCGAACTCGTACTCTAGATATAATAGTTTGTAACTCATTACCGATAGGTGGAAACTCGCATCTTGTATCTCATGACGCGTAACTCAGAACTCAGAACTCGTAACGCGTAACAGATAACTCGGAGCTCGTATCTTGTAACTTGTAACTCGTTACCCATTACACGGAACTCGTATCTTATATCTAGTAGCTCGTAACTCATTACAGATTACCTGGAACTCGTATCTTGTGTCTCGTAGCTTGTAACTCGTTACGATAGGTGGGAACTCGCATCTTGTGTCTCGTAACTCGTAAGTAGTACCTCGTAGATCGTAAGTCGTAATTCGTAACTCGTAACTCGCAACTCGAAACTCGTTACTCGAAACTCGTAACTCGTATATCGCAGCTTATAACTCGCTACTCATAACCCGGAATGCGTATCTTGTGTATCGGAGCTTGTAATTCATTACCAATAACAAGGATCTTGTATCTTACCTCTCGTAGCTCGTACATCGTTACCGATAAGAGGGAACTCGTGAAGCGTAACTCAGAACTTGGAACTCGTAACGCGTTACCGATAACTCGGAGCTCGTATTTTGTATCTCTTACATTGTAAGACGTAACTCGTAACTCATAACTCGTTATCCATTACTCGGAACTCGTATCTTCTATCTCGGATCTCGCAAATCATTGCCGATGCCCTGGAACTCGTATCCTAGATCTTGGAGATCGTAACTCGTTACCAATAGGTGGGAACTCGTATCTTGTATATGGTGACGCGTAACTCGGGACCCGGAACTCGAAAGTGTTACCGATAACTCGGAGCTCGTATCTTGTATCACTTATCTTGTAACTCGTAGCTGGTAACCCGTAACTTGTTGACCATAACTCGGAACTCGAATCTTGATCTCGGATCTTGTAAATCAATGACGATAATCTCGAATTCGTATGCTAGATCTAGTAGTTCGTAACTTGTCACCTTTGTTACCTATAGGTGGAACCTCGCATCTTTTATCTTATGACGCGAAACTCAAAACTCGGAACTCGGAACTCGTATCTTGTAACTGGTAACTCGTTACCCATAACTCAGAACTCGTATCTTATATATCGTAACTTGTAATCCATAACCGATAACCTAAAACTCGTGTCTTGCATCTCGTAGCTCGTAAATCGTTACCGATAAATGGGAACTCGCAACTTGTACTTCGTGACGCGGTAACTCGTTACGATAAGTGGGAACTGGCACCTTGTATCTCGTAACTCGTAACTAGTACCTCGTAGGTCGTAAGTCGTAATTCGTAACTCGTAACTCGTATATCGCAGCTTATAACCCGCT
Organism: Bruchidius siliquastri; assembly: GCA_949316355.1. NCBI lineage: Eukaryota > Metazoa > Arthropoda > Insecta > Coleoptera > Chrysomelidae > Bruchidius > Bruchidius siliquastri. The sequence goes on along the minus strand of OX438533.1, from coordinate 18,250,477 downwards.
ACTCATAACCCGGAACTCGTATCTTGTGTATCGTAGCTTGTAACCCTTTACCAATTACAAGGAACTAGTATCTTGCCTCTTCTAGCTCGTAAATCGTTACCGATAAGTGTTAACTCGCAACTTGTATCTTGTGACGCTTAACTCAGGACTTGGAACTCGAAACGCGTTACCAATAATTCGGAACTCGTATCTTCTATCTCGGATCTCGCAAATCATTGCCGATAACCTGGAACTCGTATCGTAGATCTTGAAGGTCGTAACTCGTTACCAATAAGTGGGAACTCACATCTTGTATCTCGTGACGTGTAACTCAGCACTCGTAACTCGTTACCAATAACTCGGAACTCGTACCTTGTATCTAGTAGCTCGTAACTCATTACTGATTACCTGGAACGCGTATCTTGTGTCTGGTAGCTTGTAACCCATTACCAATAACAAGGAACTCGTATCTTGCCTCTCGTAGCTCGTAAATCGTTACCAATAAGTGGGAACTCGCAACTTGTATCTCGTGACGTGGTTACTCGTTACGATAAGTGGGAACTCGTTACGATAAGTGGGAACTCGCACCTTGTATCTCGTAACTCGTAACTAGTACCTCGTAGGTCGTAAGTCGTAATTCGTAACCCGTAACTCGTATATCGCAGCTTATAACTCGCTACTCATGATCCGGAACTCGTATCTTGTGTATCGTAGCTTGTAACCCATTACCAATAACAAGGAACTCGTATCTTGCCTTTCGTAGCTCGTAAATCGTTACCAATAAGTGGGAACTCGCAACTTGTATCTCGTGACGCGTAACTCAGAACTTGGAACTCGTAACGCGTTACCGATAACTCGGAGATTGTATCTTGTATCTCTTACCTTGTACCTCGTTACTCGTAACTCGTTACCCATTACTCGAAACTCGTATCTTCTATCTCGGATTTCGCAAATCATTGCCGATAACCTGGAACTGGTATCCTAGATATTGAAGATCGTAACTCGTTACCAATAAGTGGGAACTCGTATCTTATATCTCGTGACGCGTAACTCAGGACTCGGAACTCGTAACGCGTAACCGATAACTCGGAGCTCGTATATTGTAAATCGTAACTCGTTACCCATAACTCGGAACTCGTATCTTGTATCTACTAGCTCGTAACTCATTACTGATTAACTGGAACTCGTATCTTGTGTCTCGTAGCTCGTAACTCGTTACGATAAGTGGGAACTCGCATCTTGTATCTCGTAACTCGTAACTAGTACCTCGTAGATCGTAGGTCGTAGTTCGTAATTCGAAACTCGTATATCGTAATTCGCAACTCGAAACTCGTAACTGGAAACTGGTATCTCGTAAATCGCAGCTTATAACCCGCTACTCATAACCCGGTACTCGTATCTTGTGTATCATAGCTTGTAACCCATTAACAATAACAAGGAACTCGTATCTTGCCTCTCGTAGCTCGTAAATCGTTACCCATAAGTGGGAAGTCGCAACTTGTATCTCGTGACGCGTAACTCAGAACTTGGAACTCGTAACGCGTTACCGATAACTCGGAGCTTGTATCTTGTATCTCTTACCTTGTAACTCGTAACTCGTAAATCGCAGCTTATAACTCGCTACTCATAACCCGGAACTCGTATCTTGTGTATCTTAGCTTGTAATTCATTACCAATAACAAGGAACTCGTATCTTGCCTCTCGTAGCTCGTAAATCGTTACCGATAAGTGGGAACTCGCAACTTGTATCTCGTGACGCGTAACTCAGAACTTGGAACTCGTTACGCGTTACCGATAACTCGGAGTTCGTATCTTGTATCACTTACCTTGTAACTCGTAACCCGTAACTCGTTGCCCATAACTCGGAACTTGAATCTTGATCTCGGATCTTGTAAATTAATGACGATAACCTCGAACTCGTATCGTAGATCTAGTAGTTCGTAACTCGTTACCGATTGGTGGAAACTCGCATCTTGTATCACATGAAGCGAAACTCAGAACTCGGGATTCGTAACGCGTTCCGATGACTCGGAGCTCGTATCTTGTACCTCGTAACTCGTTACCCATAACTCGGAACTCGTAACTTGTATTTAGTAGCTCGTAACTCATTACTGATTACCTGGAACTCGTATCTTGTGTCTCGTAGCTCGTAACTCGTTACGATAAATGGGAACTCGCATCTAGTATCTCGTAACTCGTAACTAGTACCTCGGATATCGTAAGTCGTGATTCGTAACTCATAACTCGTAAATCGCAGCTTATAACTCGCTACTCATAACCCGGAACTCATAACTTGTGTATCGTAGCTTGTAATTCATTACCAATAACAAGGAACTCGTATCTTGCTTCTCGTAGCTCGTAAATCGGTACTGATAAGTGGGAACGCGTATCTTGTATCTCGTAACTTGTAACAAATGCCTGGTAGATCGTAACTCGAAACTCGTAACTCGTATCTCGTAAATCGCAAGCTTATAACTCGCTATTCATAACACGGAAATCGTATCTTGTCTATCGTAGATTGTAACCCATTACCAATAACAAGGAACTCGTATCTTGCCTCTCGTTGAAACTCGCATCTAGTATCTCTTAACTCGTAACTAGTACCTCGTATATCGTAAGTCGTAATTCGTAACTCATAACTCGTAAATCGCAGCTTTTAACTCGCTACTCATAATCCGGAACTCATAACTTGTGTATCGTAGTTTGTAATTCATTACCAATAACAAGGAACTCGTATCTTGCCTCTCGTAGCTCGTAAATCGTTACCGATAAGTGGGAACTCGGAAGTTGTATCTCGTGACGCGTAACTCAGAACTAGGAACTCGTAACGCGTTACCGATAACTCGGAATTGTATCTTGTATCTCTTACCTTGTAACCCGTAACTCGTAACTCGTAGCGCGTTACCCATTACTCGGAACTCGTATCTTCTATTTAGGATCTCGCAAATCATTGCCGATAACCTGGAACTCGTATCTCAGATCTCGAAGATCGTAACTCGTTACCAATAAGTGGAAATTCGCATTTTGTATCTCATGACGCGAATCTCAGAACTCGGAACTCGTAACGCGTAACCGATTACTCGGAGCTCGTATCTTGTATCTTGTAACTCGTAACTCATTACCCATAACTCGGAACTCGTATCTTGTATCTATTAGCTCTTAACTAATTACTGATTACCTGAAACTCGTATCTTGCATCTCGTGACGCGTAACTCAGAACTTGGAACTCGTAAGGCGTTACCGATAACTCGGAATTGTATCTTGTATCTCTTACCTTGTAACCCGTAACTCGTAACTTGTAGCGCGTTACCCATTACTCGGAACTCGTATCTTCTATTTAGGATCTCGCAAATCATTGCCGATAACCTGGAACTCGTATCCTAGATCTCGAAGATCGTAACCCGTTACCAATAAGTGGAAACTGGCATTTTGTATCTCATGACGCGAATCTCAGAACTCGGTACTCGTAACGCGTAACCGATGACTCGGAGCTCGTATCTTGTACCTCGTAACTCGTTACCCATAACTCGTAACTTGTATTTAGTAGCTCGTAACTCATTACTGATTACCTGGAACTCGTATCTTGTGTCTCGTAGCTCGTAACTCGTTACGATAAGTGGGAACTCGCATCTAGTATCTCGTGACTCGTAACTAGTACCTCGTATATCGTAAGTCGTAATTCGTAACTCATAACTCGTAAATCGCAGCTTATAACTCGCTACTCATAACCCGGAACTCATAACTTGTGTATCGTAGCTTGTAATTCATTACCAATAACAAGGAACTCGTATCTTGCTTCTCGTAGCTCGTAAATCGTTAGCGATAAGTGGGAACTCGCATCTTGTATCTCGTAACTTGTAACTAATGCCTGGTAGATCGTAACTCGAAACTCGTAACTCGTATCTCGTAAATCGCAGATTATAACTCGCTATTCATTACACGGAAATCGTATCTTGTCTATTGTAGGTTGTAACCCATTACCTGTAACAAGGAACTTGTATCTTGCCTCTCGTAGCTCGTAAATCGTTACAAATAAGTGGGAACTCGCAACTTGTATCTCGTGACGCGTAACTCAGAACTAGGAACTCGTAACGCGTTACCGATAACTCGGAATTGTATCTTGTATCTCTTACCTTGTAACCCGTAACTCATAGCTCTTTACCCATTACTTGGAACTCGTATTTTGGATCTCGCAAATCATTGCCGATAACCTGAAACTCGTATCGTAGATCTTGAAGGTCGTAACTCGTTACCAATAAGTGGGAACTCACATCTTGTATCTCGTGACGTGTAACTCAGAACTCGGAACTCGTAACTCGTAACTTGTTACCAATAACTCGGAACTCGTACCTTGTATCTAGTAGCTCGTAACTCATTACTGATTACCTGGAACTCGTATCTTGTGTCTGGTAGCTTGTAACCCATTACCAATAACAAGGAACTCGTATCTTGCCTCTCGTAGCTCGTAAATCGTTACCAATAAGTGGGAACTCGCTTCTTGTATCTGTTGACGCGTAACTCAGGACTCGGAACTCGAAAGTGTTACCGATAACCCGGAGCTCGTGTCTTGTATCACTTACCTTGTAACTCGTAACTCGTAACCCGTAACTCGTTACCCATAACTCGGAACTCATATCTTATATATCGTAACCTGTAATCCATTACCGATAACCTGGAACTCGTATCTTGTATCTCGTGACGCGTAACTCAGGACTCGGAACTCGAAAGTGTTACCGATAACCCGAAGCTCGTGTCTTGTATCACTTACCTTGTAACTCGTAACTCGTAACCCGTAACTCGTTGCCCATAACTCGGAACTCGAATCTTGATCTCGGATCTTGTAAATCAATGACGATAGCCTCGAACCCGTATCCCAGATCTAGTAGTTCGTAACTCGTTACTGATAGGTGGAAACTCGCATCTTGTATCTCATGACGCGTAACTCAGAACTCGAAGCTCGTAACGCGTAACAGATAACTCGGAGCTCGTATCTTGTAATTCCTAACTCGTTACCCATAACTCGGAACTCATATCTTATATATCGTAACCTGTAATCCATTACCGATAACCTGGAACTCGTATCTTGCATCTCGTAACTCGTAAATCGTTACCGATAAATGGGAACTCGCATCTTGTACCTCGTGACGCGTAACTCGGGACTCGGAACTCGAAAGTGTTACCGATAACTCGCAGCTCGTATCCTGTATCACTTACTTTGTAATTAGTAACTCGTAACCCTTAACTCGTTGCCCGTAACTCGGAACTCGAACCCTGTTCTCGGATCTTGTAAATGAATGACGATAACCTTGAACTCGTATCCTAGATCTAATAGTTTGTAACTCATTACCGACAGGTGGAAACTCCCATCTTGTATCTCATGACACGTAACTCAGAACTCGAAGCTCGTAACGCGTAACAGATAACTCGGAGGTCGTATCTTGTAACTTGTAACTCGTTACCCATTCCTCGGAACTCGTATCTTGTATCTAGCAGCTCGTAACTCATTACTGATTACCTGAAACTCGTATCTTGTGTCTCGTATCTCGTAACTCGTTACAATCAGTGGGAGCTCGCATCTTGTGTCTCGTAACTCGTAACTAGTACCTCGTAGATCGTAAGTTGTAATTCGTAACTGGTAACCCGCACCTCGCAACCCGGAACTCGTAACTCGTTATTCGAAACTCGTAACTCGAAGCTCGTAACTCTAAACTCGTAGCTCAAAACTCGTAACTCGTAACTCGAAACTCGAAACTCGTAACACGAAACTCGAAACTCGTAACTCGTAACTCGAAACCCGTAACTCGTAACTCGTAAATTGCAGCTTATAACTCGCTACTTATAACCGGGAACACGTATCTTGTATATCGTATCTTGTAACCCATTACCAATAATAAGGAACTCGTATCTTGCCTCTCGTAGCTCGTAAATCGTTACCGATAGGTGGAAACTCGTTACTTATATCTTGTGACGCGTAATTCAGCACTTGGAACTCGTAACGCGTTACCGATAACTTGGAGCTTGTATCTTGTATCTCTTACCTTGTAAATCGTAGCTCGTAACTCGTAACGATAATTGGGAACTCGCATCATGTATCTCGTGACGTGTAACTTAGAACTCGGAACTCGTAACGCGTTACCGATAGCTCGGAGCTCGTATCTTACAACTAGTAGCTTGTAACTCATTACTGATCAACTAGAACTCGTATCTTGTGCCACGTAGCTCGTAACTCGTAACAACAACTGAGAACTCGTATCTTGTACCTCGTAACTAGTAACTAGTACCTCGTAGATCATAAGTCGTAATTCGTAGCTCGTAACTCGTATATCGTAACACGCAACTCGAAACTCTTAACTCATAACCCGTAAATCGCAGCTTATAACTCGCTACTCATGACCCGGAACTCATAACTTGTGTATCGTAGCTTGTAACTCATTGCCAATAACAAGGAATCGTATCTTGCCTCTCGTAGCTCGTAAATCATTACCAATCAGTGGGAACTCGCATTTTGTATCTCGTAACTTGTAACTAATGCCTCGTAGATCGTAAGTCGTAATTCGTAACTCGTATATCGTAACTCGCAACTCGAAACTCGTAACTCAAAACTCGGAACTCGAAACTCGTAACTCGTAACTCGTATCTTGTAAATCGCAGCTTATAACTTGCTATTCATAACACGGAAATCGTATCTTGTCTATCGTAGATTGTAACCCATCACCAATAACAAGGAACTCGTATCTTGCCTCTCGTAGCTCGTAAATCGTTACCAATAAGTGGGAACTCGCATCTTGTATCTCGTGACGCGTAACTCAGGACTCGGAACTCGAAAGTGTAACCGATAACTCGGAGCTCGTATCTTGTATCACTTACCTTGTAACTCGTAACCCGTAACTCGTTATACATAACTCGGAACTCGTAACTTGTATTTAGTAGCTCGTAACTCATTACTGATTACCTGGAACTCGTATCTTGTGTCTCGTAGCTCGTAACTCGTTACGATAAGTGGGAACTCGCATCTTGTATCTCGTAACTCGTAACTAGTACCTCGTATATCGTAAGTCGTAATTCGTAACTCATAACCCGTAAATCGCAGCTTATAACTCGCTACTCATGACCCGGAACTCATAACTTGTGTATCGTAGCTTGTAACTCATTGCCAATAACAAGGAACTCGTATCTTGCCTCTCGTAGCTCGTAAATCATTACCAATAAGTGGGAACTCGCATTTTGTATCTCGTAACTTGTAACTAATGCCTCGTAGATCGTAAGTCGTAATTCGTAACTCGTATATCGTAACTCGCAACTCGAAACTCGTAACTCAAAACTCGGAACTCGAAACTCGTAACTCGTCACTCGTATCTCGTAAATCGCAGCTTATAACTCGCTATTCCTAACACGGAAATCGTATCTTGTCTATCGTAGATTGTAACCCATCACCAATAACAAGGAACTCGTATCTTGCCTCTCGTAGCTCGTAAATCGTTACCAATAAGTGGGAACTCGCATCTTGTATCTCGTGACGCGTAACTCAGGACTCGGAACTCGAAAGTGTAACCGATAACTCGGAGCTCGTATCTTGTATCACTTACCTTGTAACTCGTAACCCGTAACTCGTTATACATAACTCGGAACTCGTAACTTGTATTTAGTAGCTCGTAACTCATTACTGATTACCTGGAACTCGTATCTTGTGTCTCGTAGCTCGTAACTCCTTACGATAAGTGGGAACTCGCATCTTGTATCTCGTAACTCGTAACTAGTACCTCGTATATCGTAAGTCGTAATTCGTAACTCATAACCCGTAAATCGCAGCTTATAACTCGCTACTCATGACTAGAACTCAGAACTTGTGTATCGTAGCTTGTAACTCATTGCCAATAACAAGGAACTCGTATCTTGCATCTCGTTGCTCGTAAATCGTTACCGATAAATGGGAACTCGCATCTTGTATCTTGTGACGCGTAACCCGGGACTCGGAATTTGAAAGTGTTACCGATAACGCGGAGCCCGTATCTTGTATCACTTACCATGTAATTCGTAACTCGTAACCCGTAACTCGTTGCCCATAACTCGGAACTCGAATTCTGATCTCGGATCTTGTAAATGAATGACGATAACCTCGAACTCGTATTCTAGATCTAATAGTTTGTAACTCATTACCGATAGGTGGAAACTCGCATCTTGTATCTCATGACGCGTAACTCAGAACTCAGAACTCGTAACGCGTACCAGATAACTAGGAGCTCGTATCTTGTAACTTGTAACTCGTTACCCATTACACGGAACTCGTATCTTGTATCTAGTAGCTCGTAACTCACTACAGATTACCTGGAACTCGTATCTTGTGACTCGTAACTCGTAAGTAGTACCTCGTAGATCGTAAGTCGTAATTCGTAACTCGTAACTCGCATATCGTTACTAGCAACTCGAAACTCGTTACTCGAAACTCGTAACTCGTAAATCGCAGCTTATAACTCGCTGCTCATAACCCGGAATTCGTATCTTGTGTATCGGAGCTTGTAATTCATTACCAATAACAAGGAACTCGTATCTTGCCTCTCGTAGCTCGTAAATCGTTTCCGATAAGTGGGAACTCGCAACTTGTATCTCCTTGAGGCGTAACTGAGAACTTTGAACTCGTAACGCGTTACCGATTACTCGGAGCTCGTATCTTGCAACTCGTAACTCGTTACCCATAACTTGAAACTCGTATCTTATATATCGTAACTTGTAATCCATTACCGATAACGTGGAACTCGTATCTTGCATCTCGTAGCTCGTAAATCGTTACCAATAAGTGGGAACTCGTATCTTATATCTCGTGACGCGTAACTCAGGACTCGGAACTCGTAACGCGTAACCGATAACTCGGGGCTCGTATATTGCAAATCGTAACTCGTTACCCATGACTCGGAACTCGTATCTTGTATCTAGTAGCTCATAACTCATTACTGATTACCTGGAACTCGCATCTTGTTTCTGTTGACGCGTAACTCAGGACTCGGAACTCGAAAGTATTACCGATAACCCGGAGCTCGTGTCTTGTATCACTTACCTTGTAACTCGTAACTCGTAACCCGTAACTCGTTGCCCATAACTCGGAACTCGAACTTTGATATCGGATCTTGTAAGTCAATGACGATGACCTCGAACTCGTATCCTAGATCTAGTAGTTCGTAACTCGTTACCGATAGGTGGAAACTCGCATCTTGTATCTCATGGAGCGAAACTCAGAACTCGGGACTCGTAACGTGTAACCGATAACTCGGAGCTCGTATCTTGTAACTCGTAACTCGTTACCCATGACTAGGAACTCGTATCTTGTATCTGTTGACGCGTAACTCAGGACTCGGAACTCGAAAGTGTTACCGATAACCCGGAGCTCGTGTCTTGTATCACTTACCTTGTAACTCATAACTCGTAACCCGTAACTCGTTACCCATAACTCGGAACTCGTATCTTATATATCGTAACTTGTAATGCATTACCGATAACCTGGAACTCGTGTCTTGCATCTCGTAGCTCGTAAATCGTTACCGATAAATGGGAACTCGCAACTTGTATCTCGTAACTCGTAACGAGTACCTCGTAGGTCGTAAGTCGTAATTCGTAACTCGTAACTCGTATATCGCAGCTTATAACTCGCTACTCATGACCCAGAACTCATAACTTGTGTATCGTAGCTTGTAACTCATTACCAATAACAAGGAACTCGTATCTTGCCTCTCGTAGCTCGTAAATCGTTACCAATAAGTGGGAACTCGCATTTTGTATTTCGTAACTTGTAACTAATGCCTCGTAGATCGTAAGTCGTAATTCGTAACTCGTATATCGTAACTCGCAACTCGAAACTCGTAACTCAAAACTCGGAACTCGAAACTCGTAACTCATATCTCGTAAATCGCAGCTTATAACTCGCTATTCATAACACGGAAATCGTATCTTGTCTATCGTAGATTGTAACCCATCACCAATAACAAGGAACTCGTATCTTGCCTCTCGTAGCTCGTAAATCGTTACCGATAGGTGGAAACTCGCATCTTGTATCTCATGACGCGTAACTCAGAACACGAAACTGGTAACGCGTACTAGATAACTTGGAGCTCGTATCTTGTAACTCGTAACTCGTTACCCATGACTCGGAACTCGTATCTTTTATCTAGTAGCTCGTAAATCATTACTGATTACCTGGAACTCGTAACTTGTGTCTCGTAGCTCGTAACTAGTACTTCGTACATCGTAAGTCGTAATTCGTAACTGGTAACTCATATATCGTAACTCGCAACTCGAAACTCGAAACTCGAAACTCGAAACTCGTAACTCGTAACTCGTAACTCGTAACTCGTAACTCGTAACTCATAAATCGCAGCTTATAACTCGCTACTCATAACTCGGAACTCGTATCTTGTGTATCGTAGCTTGTAACCCATTACCAATAACAAGGAACTCGTATGTTGCCTCTTGTAGCTCGTAAATCGTTACCGATAAGTGTTAACTCGCAACTTGTATCTCGTGACGCGTAACTCAGAACTTGGAACTCGTAAAGCGTTACCGATAACTTGGTGCTTGTATCTTGTAAATCGTAACTCGTTAACCATAACTCGGAACTCGTATCTTGTATCTAGTAGCTCGTAACTCATTACTGATTACCTGGAACTCGTATCTTGTGTCTCGTAGCTCGTAACTCGTTACGATAAGCGGGAACTCGCATCTTGTATCTCGTAACTCGTAACTAGTACCTCGTAAATCGCAGCTTATAACTCGCTACTCGTAACCCGGAGCTCGTATCTTGTGTATCGTAGCTAGTAACCCATTACCAATAACAAGGAACTCGCATCTTGCCTCTCGTAGCTCGTAAATCGTTACCGATAGGTGGGAACTCGCAAATTGTATCTCGTGACGCTTAACTGAGAACATGGAACGCGTTACCGATAACTCGAAGCTGGTATCTTGTATGTCTCACCTTGTAATTCGTAGCTCGTAGCTTGTAACTCGTTACCCATTACTCGGAACTCGAATCTTCTATCTCGGATCTCGCAAATCATTGCCGATAACCTGAAACTCGTATTCTAGATCTTGAAGATCGTAACTCGTTACCAACAAGTGGGAACTCGTATCTTGTATATCGTGACGCGTAACTCGGCACTCGGAACTCGAAAGTGTTACCGATAACTCGGAGCTCGTATCTTGTATCACTTATCTTGTAACTCGTAGCTGGTAACCCGTAACTTGTTGACCATAACTCGGAACTCGGATGTTGATCTCGGATCTTGTAAGTCAATGACGATATCCTCGAATTCGTATCCTAGATCTAGTAGTTCGTAACTCGTTACCTATAGGTGGAATCTCGCATCTTTTATCTCATGACGCGAAACTCAGAACTCTGAACTCCTAACGCGTTACCGATAACTCGGAGCTCGTATCTTGTAACTGGTAACTCGTTACCCATAACTCGGAACTCGTATCTTATATATCGTAACTTGTAATGCATTACCGATGACCTGGAACTCGTGTCTTGCATCTCGTAGCTCGTAAATCGTTACCGATAAGTGGGAACTCGCACCTTGTATCTCGTAACTCGTAACTAGTACCTCGTAGGTCGTAAGTCGTAATTCGTAACTCGTATATCGCAACTTATAACTCGCTACTCATAATTCGGAACTCGTATCTTGTGTATCGTAGCTTGTAACCCATTACCAATAACAAGGAACTCGTATCTTGCCTCTTGTAGCTCGTAAATCGTTACCAGTAAGTGGGAACTCGTATCTTATATCTCGTGACGCGTAACTCAGGACTCGGAACTCGTAACGCGTAACCGATATCTCGGAGCTCGTATATTGTAAATCGTAACTCGTTACCCATAACTCGGAACTCGTATCTTGTATCTAGTAGCTCGTAACTCATTACTGATTACCTGGAACTCGTATCATGTGTCTCGCAGCTCGTAACTTGTTACGATAAGTGGGAACTCGCAACTTGTATGCCGTGACGCGGTAACTCGTTACGATAAGAGGGAACTCGCACCTTGTATCTCGTAACTCGTAACTAGTACCTCGTAGGTCGTAAGTCGTAATTTGTAACTCGTATATCGCAGCTTATAACTCGCTACTCATAACCCGGAACTCGTATCTTGTGTATCATAGCTTGTAACCCATTACCAATAACAAGGAACTCGTATCTTGCCTCTCGTAGCTCGTAAATCGTTACCGATAAGTGGGAACTCGCAACTTGTATCTCGTGACGCGTAACTCAGAACTTGGAACTCGTAACGCGTTACCGATAACTCGGAGCTTGTATCTTGTATCTCTTACCTTGTAACTCGAAACTCGTAAATCGCAGCTTATAACTCGCTACTCATAACCCGGAGCTCGTATCTCGTGTATCGTAGCTTGTAACCCATTACCAATAACAAGGAACTCGCATCTTGCCTCTCGTAGCTCGTAAATCGTTACCGATAGGTGGGAACTCGCAAATTGTATCTCGTGACGCGTAACTAAGAACATGGAACGCGTAACGAGTTACCGATAACTCGGAGCTGGTATCTTGTATGTCTCACCTTGTACTTCGTAACTCGTAGCTTGTAACTCGTTACCCATAACTCGGAACTCGTATCTTCCATCTCAGATCTCGCAAATCATGCCGATAAGCTGGAACTCGTATCTTGCATCTCGTTGCTCGTAAATTGTTACCGATAAATGGGAACTCGCATCTTGTATCTTGTGACGCGTAACCCAGGACTCGGAATTCGAAAGTGTTACCGATAACTCGGAGCTCGTATCTTGTATCACTTACCTTGTAATTCGTAACTCGTAACCCGTAACTCGTTGCCCATAACTCGGAACTCGAATTCTGATCTCGGATCTTGTAAATGAATGACGATATCCTCGAACTCGTATTCTAGATCTAATAGTTTGTAACTCATTACCGATAGGTGGAAACTCGCATCTTGTATCTCATGACGCGTAACTCAGAACTCAGAACTCGTAACGCGTAACAGATAACTCGGAGCTCGTATCTTGTAACTTGTAACTCGTTACCCATTACACGGAACTCGTATCTTGTATCTAGTAGCTCGTAACTCACTACAGATTACCTGGAACTCGTATCTTGTGTCTCGTAACTCGTAAGTAGTACCTCGTAGATCGTTAGTCGTGATTCGTAACTCTCATATCGTAACTCGCAACTCGAAACTCGTTACTCGAAACTCGTTACTCGAAACTCGTTACTCGAAACTCGTTACTCGAAACTCGTTACTCGAAACTCGTTACTCGAAACTCGTTACTCGAAACTCGTTACTCGAAACTCGTTACTCGAAACTCGTTACTCGAAACTCGTTACTCGAAACTCGTTACTCGAAACTCGTTACTCGAAACTCGTTACTCGAAACTCGTTACTCGAAACTCGTTACTCGAAACTCGTTACTCGAAACTCGTTACTCGAAACTCGTAACTCGTAAATCGCAGCTTATAACTCGCTACTCATAACCCGGAATTCATATCTTGTGTATCGGAGCTTATAATTCATTACCAATAACAAGGAACTCGTATCTTGCCTCTCGTAGCTCGTAAATCGTTACCGATAAGTGGAACTCGCAACTTGTATCTCCTTGAGGTGTAACTGAGAACTTTGAACTCGTAACGCGTTACCGATTACTCGGAGCTCGTATCTTGCAACTCGTAACTCGTAACTCGTTACCCATAACTTGGAACTCGTATCTTATATATCGTAACTTCCAATCCATTACCGCTAACCTGGAACTCGTATCTTGCATCTCGTAGCTCGTAAATCGTTACCGATGAATGGGAACTCGCATCTTGTATCTGTTGACGCGTGACTCAGGACTCGGAACTCGAAAGTATTACCGATAACCCGGAGCTCGTGTCTTGTATCACTTACCTTGTAACTCGTAACTCGTAACCCGTAACTCGTTGCCCATATCTCGGAACTCGAATCTTGATATCGGATCTTGTAAATCGATGACGATAACCTCGAACTCGTATCCTAGATCTAGTAGTTCGTAACTCGTTACCGATAGGTGGAAACTCGCATCTTGAATCTCATGGAGCGAAACTCAGAACTCGGGACTCGTAACGTGTAACCGATAACTCGGAGCTCGTATCTTGTAACTCGTAACTCGTTACCCATAACTAGGAACTCGTGTCTTGTATCTGTTGACGCTTAACTCAGGACTCGGAACTCGAAAGTGTTACCGATAACCCGGAGCTCGTGTCTTGTATCACTTACCTTGTATCTCATAACTCGTAACCCGTAACTCGTTACCCATAACTCGGAACTCGTATCTTATATATCGTAACTTGTAATGCATTACCGATAACCTGGAACTCGTGTCTTGCATCTCGTAGCTCGTAAATCGTTACCGATAAATGGGAACTCGCAACTTGTATCTCGTGACCCGGTAACTCGTTACGACATGTGGGAACTCTCATCTTGTATCTCGTTATTCGTAACTAGTACCTCGTAGATCGTAAGTCTTAATTCGTAACTCGCAACTCGCAACTCGAAACTCGAAACTCGTAACTCGTAAATCGCAGCTTATAACTCGCTACTCATAACCCAGAACTCGTATCTTGTGTATCGTAGCTTGTAACCCATTAGCAATAACAAGGAACTCGTATATTGGCTCTCGTAGCTCGTAAATAGTTACCGATAAGTGGGAACTCGCATCTTGTATCCCGTAACTCGTAACTAGTACCTCGTAGATCGTAAGTCGTAATTCGTAACTCGTATATCGTAACTCGAAACTCGTAGCTCTTTACCCATAACTCGGAAATCGTATCTTATATATCGTAACTTGTAATCCATTACCGATAACCTGGAACTCGTATCTTGCATCTCGTAGCTCGTAAATCGTTACCGATAAATGGGAAATCGCATCTTGTATCTCGTGACGCGAAACTCAGAACTCTTAACTCGTAACGCGTAACCGATAGCTCGGGGCTTGTATCTTGTAACTCGTAACTCGTTACCCATAACTCGGAACTGGTATCTTGTATCTAGTAGCTCGTAACTCATCACTGATTACCTGGAACTCGTATCTTGTGTCTCGTAGCTCGTAACTCGTTACGACATGTGGGAACTCTCATCTTGTATCTCGTTATTCGTAACTAGTACCTCGTAGATCGTAAGTCTTAATTCGTAACTCGTAACTCGCAACTCGACACTCGAAACTCGAAACTCGGAAATCGCAGCTTATAACTCGCTACTCATAACCCGGAACTCGTATCTTGTGTATCGTAGCTTGTAATTCATTACCAATGACAAGGATCTCGTATCTTACCTCTCGTAGCTCGTAAATCGTTACTGATAAGTGGGAACTCGCAACTTGTATCTCGTGACGCGTAACTCAGAACTTGGAACTCGTAACGCGTTACCGATAACTCGGAGCTCGTATTTTGTATCTCTTACATTGTAGCACGTAACTCGTAACTCATAACTCGTTACCCATTACTGGGAACTCGTACCTTCTATCTCGGATCTCGAAAATCATTGCCGATAACCTGGAACTCGTATCCTAGATCTTCAAGATCGTAACTGGTTACCAATAAGTGGGAACTCGTATCTTGTATCTTGTATCACTTATCTTGTAACACGTAGCTGGTAACCCGTAACTTGTAGACCATAACTCGGAACTCGAATCTTGATCTCGGATCTTGTAAATCAATGACGATAACCTTGAATTCGTATCCTAGATCTAGAAGTTCGTAACTCGTTACCTATAGGTGGAAACTCGCATCTTTTATCTCATGACGCGAAACTCAGAACTCGGAACTCGTAACGCGTAACCGATATCTCGGAGCTCGTATTTTGTAACTGGTAACTCGTTACCCATAACTCGGAACTCGTATCTTATATATCGTATCTTGTAATCCATTACCGATAACCTGGAACTCGTGTCTTGCATCTCGTAGCTCGTAAATCGTTACCGACAAATGGGAACTCGCAACTTGTATCTCGTAACTCGTAACAAGTACCTCGTAGGTCGTAAGTCGTAATTCGTAACTCGTAACACGTATATCGCTGCTTATAACTCGCTACTCATAACCCGGAACTCGTATCTTGTGTATCGTAGCTTGTAACCCATTACCAATTACAAGGAACTAGTATCTTGCCTCTTCTAGCTCGTAAATCGTTACCGATAAGTGTTAACTCGCAACTTGTATCTTGTGACGCGTAACTCAGGACTTGCAACTCGTAATGCGTTACCAATAATTCGGAACTCGTATCTTGTATCTCTTGCATTGTAACACGAAACTCGTAACTCATAACTCGTTACCCACTACTCGGAACTCGTATCTTCTATCTCGGATCTCGTAAATCATTGCCGATAACCTGGAACTCGTATCCTAGATCTTGAAGATCGTATCTCGTTACCAATAAGTGGTAACTCGTATCTTATATCTCGTGACGCGTAACTCAGGACTCGGAACTCGTAACGCGTAACCGATAACTCGGAGCTCGTATCTTGTAAATCGTAACTCGTTACCCATAACTCGGAACTCGTATTTTGTATCTAGTAGCTCGTAACTCATTACTGATTACCTGGAACTCGTATCTTGTGTCTCGTAGCTCGTAACTCGTTACGATAAGTGGGAACTCGCATCTTGTATCTTTGTAACTCGTAACTAGTACCTCGTAGATCGTAAGTCGCAATTCGTAATTCGAAACTCGTATATCGTAATTCGCAACTCGAAACTCGTAACTGGAAAGTGGTATCTCGTAACTCGTAAATCGCAGCTTATAACCCGCTACTCATAACCCGGTACTCGTATCTTGTGTATCATAGCTTGTAACCCATTACCAATAACAAGGAACTCGTATCTTGCCTATCGTAGCTCGTAAATCGTTACCGATAAATGGGAACTCACAACTTGTATCTCGTGACGCGTAACTCAGAACTTGGAACTCGTAACGCGTTACCGATAACTCGGAGCTGGTATCTTGTATCTCTTACCTTGTAACTCGTAACTCGTAAATCGCAGCTTATAACTCGCTTCTCATAACTTGGAGCCCGTATCTTGTGTAGCATAGCTTGTAATTCATTGCCAATAACAAGGATCTCGTATCTTACCTCTCGTAGCTCGTAAATCGTTACCGATAAGTGGAAACTCGCAACTTGTATCTCGTGACGCGTAACTCAGAACTTGGAACTCGTAACGCGTTACCGATACCTCGGAGCTCGTATCTTGTATCTCTTACATTGTAACTCGTAACTTGTAACTCGTAACTCGTTACCCATTACTCGGAACTCGTATCTTCTATTTCGGATCTCGCAAATCTATGCCGATAACCTGGAACTCGTATCCTAGATTTCGAAGATCGTAACTCGTTACCAATGAGTGGGAACTCGTATCTTATATCTTGTGATGCGTAACTCAGGACTCGGAACTCGAAAGTGTTACCGATAACTCGGAGCTCGTATGTTGTATCACTTACCTTGTAACTCGTAACTCGTACCTCGTGGATCGTAAGTCGTAATTCGTAACTCGCAACTCGAAACTCGTAACTCGAAACTCGTAACTCGTAACTCGTAACCCGTAACTCGTTACACATAACTCGGAACTCGTATCTTCTATCTCGGATCTTGCAAATCATTGCCGATAACCTGGAACTCGTATCCTAGATCTTGAAGATCGTAACTCGTTACCAATAAGTCGGAACTCGTATCTTATATCACGTGACGCGTAACTCAGGACTCGGAACTCGTAACGCGTAACCGATAACTCGGAGCTCGTATCTTGTAAATCGTAACTCGTTACCCATAACTCGGAACTCGTAACTTGTATTTAGTAGCTCGTAACTCATTACTGATTACCTGGAACTCGTATCTTGTGTCTCGTAGCTCGTAACTAGTTACGATAAGTGGGAACTCGAATCTAGTATCTCGTAACTCGTCACTAGTACCTCGTATATCGTAAGTCGTAATTCGTAACTCATAACTCGTAAATCGCAGCTTATAACTCGCTACTCATAGCCCGGAACTCATAATTTGTGTATCTTAGCTCGTAATTCATTACCAATAACAAGGAACTCGTATCTTGCTTCTCGTAGCTCGTAAATCGTTACCGATGAGTGGGAACTCGCATCTTGTATCTCGTAACTTGTAACTAATGCCTGGTAGATCGTAAGTCGTAATTCGTAACTCGTATATCGTAACTCGCAACTCGAAACTCGTAACTCGAAACTCGTAACTCGAAACTCGTAACTCGTAACTCGTATCTCGTAAATCGCAGCTTATAACTCGCTATTCATATCACGGAACTCGTATCTTGCCTCTCGTAGCTCGTAAATCATGACCAATAAGTGGGAACTCGCAACTTGTATCTCGTGACGCGTTACTCAGAACTAGGAACTCGTAACGCGTTACCGATAACTCGGAGCCTGTATCTTGTATCTCTTACCTTGTAACTCGTAACTCATAACTCGTAGCTCGTTACCCATTACTCGGAACTCGTATCTTCTATTTCGGATCTCGCAAATCATTACCGATAACCTGGAACTCGTATCCTAGATCTTGAAGGTCGTAACTCGTTACCAATAAGTGGGAACTCGCATCTTGTATCTCGTGACGTGAAACTCAGAACTCGGAGCTAGTAACGCGTTAATGACAACTCGGAGCTCGTATAATATGTATCGTAACTTGTAATCCATTACCGATAACCTGGAACTCGTATCTTATATATCGTAACTTGTAGTCCATTACCGATAACATGTAACTCGTATCTGGCATCTCGTAGTTCGTAAATCGTTACCCATTAATCGGAACCCGTATCTTCTATCTCGGATCTCGCAAATCATTGCCGATAACCTGGAACTCGTATCCTAGTTCTTGAAGATCGTAACTCGTTACCAATAAGTGGAAACTTGCATCTTCTATCTCGTGACGTGTAACTCAGAACTCGGAACTCGAAAGTTTTACCGATAGCTCGGAGCTCGTATCTTGTATCACTTACCTTGTAACTCGTAACTCCTAACCCGTAACTCGTTGCTCATAACTCGGAACTCGAATCTTGATCTCGGATCTTGTAAATCAATGACGATAACCTCGAACTCGTATCCTAGATCTAGTAGTTCGTAACTCGTTACCGTTAGGTGGAAACTCGTACCTCATGAAGCGAAACTCAAAACTCGGAACTCGTAACGCGTAACCCGCAACTCGTTGCCCATAACTCTGAACTCGAATCTTGATCTCGGATCTTGTAAATCAATGACGATAACCCCGAACTCGTATCTTTGATCTAGTAGTTCGTAAGTCGTGACCGATAGGTGGAAAATCGCATCTTGTATCTCATGACGCGAAACTCAGAACTCGTAACTCGTAACGCGTAACCGATAACTCGGAGCCTGCATCTTGTATCTCGTAACTCGTTACTTTTATCTTGGAACTCGTATCTTGTATCTAGTAGCCCGTAACTCATTACTGATTACCTGGAACTCGTATCTTGTATCTCGTAGCTCGTAACTCGTTACGATAAGTGGGAACCCGCATCTTGTATCTCGAAACTCGTAACTAGTACCTCGTAGGTCGTAAGTCGTAATTCGTAAATTGTAACTCGTATATCGTAACTCGCAACTCGAAACTCGTAGCTCGTACCCGTAAATCGCAACTTATAACTCGCTACTAATAACCCAGAACTCGTAGCTTGTGTATCGTAGCTTGTAACCCATTACCAATAACAAGGAACTCGTATCTTGCCTCTCGTAGCTCGTAAATGGTTACCGATAAGTGGGAACTCGCAACTGGTATCTCGTGACGCGTAACTAAGGACATGGGACGCGTAACGCGTTACCGATAACTCGGAGCTTGTATCTTGTATGTCTTACCTTGTAACTCGTAACTCTTAACTTGTAACTCGTTACCCATTACTCCGAAATCGTATCTTCCATCTCGGATCTCTCAAATCAATGCCGATAACCTGGAACTCGTATCCTAGATCTTGAAGATCGTAACTCGTTACCAATAAGTGGGAACTCGCATCTTGTATCTCGTGACGTGTAACTCAGAACTCGGAACCAGTAAAGCATTACCGATAACTCGGAGCTCGTACCTTGTTACTTGTGACTTGTAACTTGTAACTCGTAACTCGTTACCCATAACTCGGAACTGGTATCTCATATATCGTAACTTTTCATCCATTACCGATAACCTGGAACTCGTATCTTGCATCTCGTAGCTCGTAAATCATTACCGATAAATGGGAACTCGCATCTTGTATCTCGTGACGCGTAACTCGGGACTCGGAACTCGAAAGTGTTACTTATATCTCGCAGCTCGTATCTTGTAATTCGTAACTCGTAACCCATAACTCGTTGCCCATGACTCGGAACTCGAATATTGATCTCGGATCTTGTAAATCAATGACAATAACCTCGTACCCGTATCCTAGATCTAATAGTTTGTAACTCGTTACCGATAGGTGGAAACATGCATCTTGTATCTCATGACGCGTAATTCAGAACACGAAACTCGTAACGCGTAACAGATAACTTGGAGCTCGTATCTTGTATCTAGTAGCTCATAAATCATTACCGATTTCCTAGAACTAGTATCTTGTGTCTCGTAGCTCGTAACTAGTACCTCGTACATCGTAAGTCGTAATTCGTAACTGGTAACTCGTATATCGTAACTCGTAACACGAAACTCGAAACTCGTAACTCGTAACTCGTAAATCGCAGTTTATAACTCGCTACTCATAACCCGGAACTCGTATCTTGTGTATCGTAGCTTGTAACTCATTACCAATAACAAGGAACTCGTGTCTTGCCTCTCGTAGCTCGTAAATCGTTACCGATAGGTGAATACTCGCATTTTGTATCTCATGAAGCGAAACCCAGAACTTGGATCTAGTATCGCGTTACCGATAAGCCGGAGCTCGTATCTTGTAACTCGTAACTCGTTACCCGTAACTCGGAACTCGTATCTTGTATCTAGTAGCTCTTAACTCATTACTGATTACCTGGAACTCGTATCTTGTGTTTCGTATCTTGTAACCTTTTACCAATAACAAGGAACACGTATCTTATTCCTCTCGTATCTCGTAAATCGTTACCGATAAGTTTTAACTCGCAACTTGTACCTCGTGACGCGTAACTCAGGACTTGGAACTCGTAACGCGTTACCGATAACTCGGAGCTCGTATCTTGTATCGCTTACCTTGTAACTCGTAACTCGTAACCCGTAACTCGTTGCCCATAACTCGGAACTCGTATCTTGTATCTAGTGTCTCATAACCCATTACTGATTACCTGGAACTCGTATCTTGTGTCTCGTAGCTCGTAAGTCGCTACGATAAGTGGGAACTCGCATCCTGTATCTCGTAACTCGTAACTAGTACCTCGTATATCGTAACTCGCAACTCGAAACTCGTAACTCGTAAATCGCAGCTTATATTTCGCTATTCATAACACGGATATCGTATCTTGTCTATCGTAGATTGTTACCCATTAACAATAACAAGGAACTCGTATCTTGCCACTCGTAGCTCGTAAACCGTTACCAATAAGTGGGAACTCGCAACTTGTATCTCGTGACGCGTAGCTCAGAACTAGGAACTCGTAACGCGTTACTGATAACTCGGAGCTCGTATCTCACATATCGTAACTTGAAACCCATTACCGATAACCTGGAACTCGTATCTTATACATCGTAATTTGTAATCCATTACCGATAACCTGGAACTCGTATCTTGCATCTCGTAGCTCGTAGATCGTTACCGATAAATGGGAACTCGCATCTTGTATCTCGTGACGCGTAACTCCAATGTTTTATCGATAACTCGGAGCTCGTATCTTGTATCACTTACCTTGCAACTCGTAACTCGTAACCCGTAACTCGTTGCCCATAACTCGGAACTCGAATCTTGATCTCGGATCTTGTAAATCAATTACGATAACCTCGAACTCGTATCCTAGATCTAGTAGTTCGTAACTCGTTAACGATAGGTGGAAACTCGCATCTTGTATCTCATGATGCGAAACTCAGAACTCGGAACTCGGAACGCGTAACCGATAACTCGGAGCTCGTATCTTTTGACTCGTACCTCGTTACCCATAACTCGGAACTCGTATCTTGCCTCTCGTAGCTCGTAGATCGTTACCGATATATGGGAACTCGCATCCTGTATCTCGTGACGCGTAACTCAATACTCGGAACTCGAAAGTGTTACCGATAACTCGCAGCTCGTATCTTGTAACACTTACCTTGTAAATCGTAACCCGTAACTCATTGCCCATAATTCGGAACTCGAATCTTGATATCGGATCTTGTAAATCAATGACGATAACCTCGAACTCGTATCCTAGATCCAGTAGTTCGTAACTCGTTACCGATAGGTGGAAACTCGCATCTTGTATCTCATGGAGCGAAACTCAGAACTCGGGACTCGTAACGCGTAACCGATAACTCGGAGCTCGTATCTTGTAACTCGTAACTCGTTACCCATAGCTAGGAACTCGTATCTTATATCTAGAAGCTCGTAACTCATTACTGATTACCTGGAACTCGTATCTTGTGTCTCGTAGCTCGTAACTCGTTACGAAAAGTGGGAAGTCGCATCTTGTATCTCGTAACTCGTAACTAGTACCTCGTATATCGTAAGTCGTAATTCGTTACTCATAACTCGTATATCGCAGCTTATAACTCGCTACTCATAACCCGGAACTCGTATCTTGTGTATCGTAGCTTGTAACCCTTTACCAATAACAAGGATCTCGTATCTTACCTCTCGTAGCTCGTAAATCGTTACCGTTAAGTGGGAACTCGCAACTTGTATCTCGTGACGCGTAACTCAGGACTAGGAACCCGAAAGTGTTACTGATAACTCGGAGCTCGTATGTTGTATCACTTACCTTGTAACTCGTAACCCGTAACTCGTTACCCGTAACTCGGAACTCGTAACTTGTATTTAGTAGCTCGTAACTCATTACTGATTACCTGGAACTGGTATCTTGTGTCTCGTAGCTCGTAACCCGTTACGATAAGTGGGAACTCGCATCTTGTATCTCGTAACTCTTAACTAGTATCTCGTATATCGTAAGTCGTAATTCGTAACTCATAACTCGTATCTTGTCTCACTAACCTTGTAATTCGTAACTCGTAACCCGTAACTCGTTGACCATAACTCGGAACTCGAATCCTGATCTCGGATCTTGTAAATGAATGACGATAACCTCGAACCAGTATTCTAGATCTAATAGTTTGTAACTCATTACCGATAGGTGGAAACTCGCATCTTGTATCTCATGACGCGTAACTCAGAACTCAGAACTCGTAACGCGTAACAGATAACTCGGAGCTCGTATCTTGTAACTTGTAAGTCGTTACCCATTACCCGGAACTCGTATCTTGTATCTAGTAGCTCGTAACTCATTACATATTATTTGGAACTCGTGTCTTGTGTCTCGTAGCTCGTAACTCGTTACGATAAGTGGGAACTCGCATCTTGTGTCTCGTAACTCGTAAGTAGTACCTCGTAGATCGTAAGTCGTAATTCGTAACTCGTAACTCGCATATCGTTACTAGCAACTCGAAACTCGTTACTCGAAACTCGTAACTCGTAAATCGCAGCTTATAACTCGCTACTCATAACCCGGAATTCGTATCTTGTGTAGCGGAGCTAGTAATTCATTACCAATAACAAGGAACTCGTATCTTGCCTCTCGTAGGTCGTAAATCGTTAGCGATAAGTGGGAACTCGCAGTTTGTACCTCCTTGACGCGTATCTGAGAACTTTGAACTCGTAACGCGTTACCGATTACTCGGAGCTCGTATCTTGCAACTCGTAACTCGTAACTCGTTACCCATAACTTGGAACTCGTATCTTATATATCGTAACTTGTAATCCATTACCGATAACCTGGAACTCGTATCTTGCATCTCGTAGCTCGTAAATCGTTACCGATAAATGGGAACTCGCATCTTGTATCTGTTGACGCGTAACTCAGGACTCGGAACTCGAAAGTGTTACCGATAACCCGGAGCTCGTGTCTTGTATCACTTACCTTGTAACTCGTAACTCGTAACCCGTAACTCGTTGCCCATAATTCGGAACCCGAATCTTGATATCGGATCTTGTAAATCAATGACGATAACCTCGAACTCGTATCCTAGATCCAGTAGTTCGTAACTCGTTATCGATAGGTGGAAACTCGCATCTTGTATCTCATGGAGCGAAACTCAGAACTCGGGACTCGTAACGCGTAACCGATAACCCGGAACTCGTATCTTGTGTATCGTAGCTTGTAACCCTTTACCAATAACAAAGATCTCGTATCTTACCTCTCGTAGCTCGTAAATCGTTACCGTTAAGTGGGAACTCGCAACTTGTATCTCGTGACGCGTAACTCAGGACTCGGAACTCGAAAGTGTTACCAATAACTCGGAGCTCGTATCTTGTATCACTTACCTTGTAACTCGTAACCCGTAACTCGATACCCATAACTCGGAA
The DNA here is from genome assembly GCA_949316355.1 of Bruchidius siliquastri. Lineage (NCBI taxonomy): Eukaryota > Metazoa > Arthropoda > Insecta > Coleoptera > Chrysomelidae > Bruchidius > Bruchidius siliquastri. The sequence continues at coordinate 18,226,037 of OX438533.1, read as the reverse complement.
CTCGTAACTTGTATTTAGTAGCTCGTAACTCATTACTGATTACCTGGAACTCGTATCTTGTGTCTCGTAGTTCGTAACTCGTTACGATACGTGGGAACTCGCATCTTGTATCTCGTAACCCGTAACTAGTACCTCGTATATCGTAAGTCGTAATTCGTAACTCATAACTCGTATATCGCAGCTTATAGCTCGCTACTCATAACCCGGAACTCGTATCTTGTGTATCGTAGCTTGTAACCCATTACCAATGACAAGGAACTCGTATCTTGCCTCTCGTAGCTCGTAAATCGTTACCGATAAGTGGGAACTCGCAACTTGTATCTCGTGACGCGTAACTCAGAACTTGGAACTCGTAACGCGTTACCGATAACTCGGAGCTTGTATCTTGTATCACTTACCTTGTAACTCGTAACTCGTACCTCGTGGATCGTAGGTCGTAATTTTTAACTCGCAACTCGAAAATCGTAACTCGAAACTCGTAACTCGTAACTCGTAAATCGGAGCTTATAATTCGCTTCTCATAACCCGGAGCTCGTATCTTGTGTAGCGTAACTTGTAATTAATTACCAATAACAAGGATCATGTATCTTACCTCTCGTAGCTCGTAAATCGTTACCGTTAACTGGGAACTCGCAACTTGTATCTCGTGACGCGTAACTCAGGACTCGGAACTCGAAAGTGTTACCGATAACTCGGAGCTCGTATCTTGTAACTCGTTACCCATAACTAGGAACTCGTATCTTGTATCTAGAAGCTCGTAACTCATTACTGATTACCTGGAGCTCGTATCTTGTCTCTCGTAGCTCGTAACTCGTTATGATGAGTGGGAAATCGCATCTTGTATCTCGTAACTCGTAACTAGTACCTCGTATATCGTAAGTCGTAATTCGTAACTCATTACTCGTATATCGCAGCTTATAACTCGCTACTTATAACCCGGAACTCGTATCTTGTTTATCGTAGCTTGTAACCCTTTACCAATAACAAGGATCTCGTATCTTACCTCTCGTAGCTCGTAAATCATTGCCGTTAAGTGGGAACTCGCATCTTGTATCTCGTAACTCGTAACTAGTACCTCGTATATCGTAAGTCGTAATTCGTAACTCATAACTCGTAAATCGCAGCTTATAACTCGCTACTCATAACCCGGAACTCACAACTTGTGTATCGTAGCTTGTAATTCATTACCAATGACAAGGAACTCGTATCTTGCCTCTCGTAGCTCGTAAATCGTTACCGATAAGTGGGAACTCGCAACTTGTATCTCGTGACGCGTAACTCAGAACTTGGAACTCGTAACGCGTTACCGATAACTCGGAGCTTGTATCTTGTATCACTTACCTTGTAACTCGTAACTCGTACCTCGTGGATCGTAGGTCGTAATTTTTAACTCGCAACTCGAAAATCGTAACTCGAAACTCGTAACTCGTAACTCGTAAATCGGAGCTTATAATTCGCTTCTCATAACCCGGAGCTCGTATCTTGTGTAGCGTAACTTGTAATTAATTACCAATAACAAGGATCATGTATCTTACCTCTCGTAGCTCGTAAATCGTTACCGTTAACTGGGAACTCGCAACTTGTATCTCGTGACGCGTAACTCAGGACTCGGAACTCGAAAGTGTTACCGATAACTCGGAGCTCGTATCTTGTAACTCGTTACCCATAACTAGGAACTCGTACCTTGTATCTAGAAGCTCGTAACTCATTACTGATTACCTGGAGCTCGTATCTTGTCTCTCGTAGCTCGTAACTCGTTATGATGAGTGGGAACTCGCATCTTGTATCTCGTAACTCGTAACTAGTACCTCGTATATCGTAAGTCGTAATTCGTAACTCATTACTGGTATATCGCAGCTTATAACTCGCTACTTATAACCCGGAACTCGTATCTTGTTTATCGTAGCTTGTAACCCATTACCAATAACAAGGATCTCGTATCTTACCTCTCGTAGCTCGTAAATCATTGCCGTTAAGTGGGAACTCGCATCTTGTATCTCGTAACTCGTAACTAGTACCTCGTATATCGTAAGTCGTAATTCGTAACTCATAACTCGTATACCGCAGCTTATAACTCGCTACTCATAACCCGGAACTCGTATCTTGTGTATCGTAGCTTGTAACCCATTGCCAATGACAAGGAACTCGTATCTTGCCTCTCGTAGCTCGTAAATCGTTACCGCTAAGTGGGAACTCGCAACTTGTATCTCGTGACGCGTAACTCAGAACTTGGAACCCGTAACGCGTTACCGATAACTCGGAGCTCGTATCTTGTATCACTTACCTTGTAACTCGTAACCCGTAACTCGTTACCCATAACTCGGAACTCGTAACTTGTATTTAGTAGCTCGTAACTCATTACTGATTACCTGGAACTCGTATCTTGTGTCTCGTAGCTCGTAACTCGTTACGATAAGTGGGAACTCGCATCTTGTATCTCGTAACTCGTAACTAGTACCTCGTATATCGTAAGTCGTAATTCGTAACTCATAACTCGTAAATCGCAGCTTATAACTCGCTACTCATAACCCGGAACTCACAACTTGTGTATCGTAGCTTGTAATTCATTACCAATGACAAGGAACTCGTATCTTGCCTCTCGTAGCTCGTAAATCGTTACCGATAAGTGGGAACTCGCAACTTGTATCTCGTGACGCGTAACTCAGAACTTGGAACTCGTAACGCGTTACCGATAACTCGGAGCTCGTATCTTGTATCACTTACCTTGTAACTCGTAACCCGTAACTCGTTACCCATAACTCGGAACTCGTAACTTGTATTTAGTAGCTCGTAACTCATTACTGATTACCTGGAACTCGTATCTTGTGTCTCGTAGCTCGTAACTAGTACCTCGTACATCGTAAGTCGTAATTCGTAATTGGTAACACGTATATCGTAACTCGCAACTCGAAACTCGAAACTCGAAACTCGAAACTCGAAACTCGAAACTCGAAACTCGAAACCCGTAACTCGTGACTCGTAAATCGCAGCTTATAACTCGCTACTCATAACCCGGAACTCGTATCTTGTGTATCGTAGCTTGTAACCCATTAGCAATAAAAAGGAACTCGTATCTTGCCTCTCGTAGCTCGTAAATCGTTACTGATAAGTGGGAACTCGCATCTTGTATCTCGTGACGCGTATCTCGGGACTCGGAACTCGAATCTTGATCTCGGATTTTGTAAATCAATGACGATAACCTCGAACCCGTATCCTAGATCTAATAGTTTGTAACTAGTTACCGATAGGTGGAAACACGCATCTTGTATCTCATGACGCGTAACTCAGAACACGAAACTCGTAACGCGTAATAGATAACTTGGAGCTCGTATCTTGTAACTCGTAACTCGTTACCCATGACTCGGAACTCGTATCTTGTATCTAGTAGCTCGTAAATCATTACTGATTACCTGGAACTCGTATCTTGTGTCTCGTAGCTCGTAACTAGTACCTCGTACATCATAAGTCGTAATTCGTAATTGGTAACTCGTATATCGTAACTCGCAACTCGAAACTCGAAACTCGAAACTCGAAACTCGAAACTCGAAACTCGAAACTCGAAACTCGAAACTCGAAACTCGATACTCGTAACTCGTGACTCGTAAATCCCAGCTTATAACTCGCTACTCATAACCCGGAACTCGTATCTTGTGTATCGTAGCTTGTAACCCATTAGCAATAAAAAGGAACTCGTATCTTGCCTCTCGTAGCTCGTAAATCGTTACTGATAAGTGGGAACTCGCATCTTGCATCTCGTGACGTGTAACTTAGAACTCGGGACTCGTAACGCGTTACCGATAACTCGGAGCTCGTATCTTGTAACTCGTAACTCGTTACCCATAACTTGGAACTTGTATCTTGTATCTAGTAGCTCGTAACTCGTTACCGATAGGTGGAAACTCGCATCTTGTGTCTCATGACGCGAAACTCAGAACTCGGAACTCGTAACGCGTAATCGATAACTCGGAGCTCGTATCTTGTGTCTCGTAGCTCGTAACTCGTTACGATAAGTGGGAACTCGCATCTTGTATCTCGTAACTCGTAAATAGTACCTCGTAGATCGTAAGTCGTAATTCGTAACTCGCAACTCGCAACTCGCAAATCGAAACTCGTAACTCGTAACTCGACACTCGTAACTCGTAACTCGTAAATCGCGGCTTATAACTCGCTACTCATAACCCGGAACTCGTATCCTGTGTATCGTAGCTTGTAACTCATTACCAATAACAAGCAACTCGTGTCTTGCCTCTCGTAGCTCGTAAATCGTTACCGATAGGTGGAAACTCGCACCTTGTATCTCATGAAGCGAAACCCAGAAATGAGTTACCCATAACTCGGAACAGGTATCTTGTATCTAGTAGCTCGTAACTCATTACTGATTACCTGGAACTCGTATCTTGTGTCTCGTAGGTCGTTACTCGGTACGACAAGTGGGAACTCTCATCTTGTATCTCGTAATTCGTAAGTAGTACCTCGTAGACCGTAAGTCTCAATCCGTAACTCGTAACTCGTATATCGTAACTCGCAACTCGAAACTAGAATCTCGTAACTCGTAAATCGCACCTTATAACTCGCTACTCATAACCCGGAACTCATAACTTGTGTATCGTGGCTTGTAATTCATTACCAATAACAAAGAACTCATATCTTGCCTCTCGTAGCTCGTATATCGTTACCGATAAGTGAGAACTCGAAACTTGTATCTCTCGACGCGTAACTCAGAACTTGGAACTCGTAACGCGTTACCGATAGCTAGGAGCTCGTATCCTGCAACTAGTAGCTCGTAACTCATTACTGATTAACTAGAACTTGTATCTTGTGCCTCGTAGCTCGTAACTCGTAACGATAAGTGGGAACTCGCATCTTGTATCGCGTGACGTATAACTTAGAACTCGGAACTCGTGACGCGTTACCGATAACTCGGAGCTCGTATCTTGGAACTCGTAACTCGTTACCCATAACTTGGAACTTGTATCTTGTATCTAGTAGCTCGTAACTCGTTACCGATAGGTGGAAACTCGCATCTTGTGTCTCATGACGCGAAACTCAGAACTCGGAACTCGTAACGCGTAATCGATAACTCGGAGCTCGTATCTTGTGTCTCGTAGCTCGTAACTCAATACGATAAGTGGGAACTCGCATCTTGTATCTCGTAACTCGTAAATAGTACCTCGTAGATCGTAAGTCGTAATTCGTAACTCGAAACTCGTATATCGTAACTCGCAACTCGCAACTCGCAAATCGAAACTCGTAACTCGTAACTCGTAACTCGACACTCGTAACTCGTAAATCGCGGCTTATAACTCGCTACTCATAACCCGGAACTCGTATCCTGTGTATCGTAGCTTGTAACTCATTACCAATAACAAGGAACTCGTGTCTTGCCTCTCGTAGCTCGTAAATCGTTACCGATAGGTGGAAACTCGCACCTTGTATCTCATGAAGCGAAACCCAGAAATGAGTTAACCATAACTCGGAACAGGTATCTTGTATCTAGTAGCTCGTAACTCATTACTGATTACCTGGAACTCGTATCTTGTGTCTCGTAGGTCGTTACTCGGTACGACAAGTGGGAACTCTCATCTTGTATCTCGTAATTCGTAAGTAGTACCTCGTAGACCGTAAGTCTCAATCCGTAACTCGTAACTCGTATATCGTAACTCGCAACTCGAAACTAGAATCTCGTATCTCGTAAATCGCACCTTATAACTCGCTACTCATAACCCGGAACTCATAACTTGTGTATCGTGGCTTGTAATTCATTACCAATAACAAAGAACTCGTATCTGGCCTCTCGTAGCTCGTAAATCGTTACCGATAAGTGAGAACTCGAAACTTGTATCTCTCGACGCGTAACTCAGAACTTGGAACTCGTAACGCATTACCGATAACTCGGAGCTTGTCTCTTGTATCTCTTACCTTGTAACTCGTGACTCGTAACTTGTAACTCGTTACCCATTACTCGGAACACGTACCTTCTCTCTCGGATCTCGCAAATCACTGCCGATAACCTGGAACTAGTATCCTAGATCATGAAGATCGTAACTCGTTACCAATATGTGGGAACTCGCATCTTGTATCTCGTGACGTGTAACTCAGAACTCGGAACTAGTAACGCGTTACCTAAAACTCGGAGCTCGTATCTTGTAACCCGTAACTTGTAACTCGGTACCCATAACTCGGAACTCGTATCTTGTATCTAGTAGCTCGTAACTCATTACTGATTACCTGGAACTCGTATCTTGTGTCTCGTAGCTCGTAAGTCACTACGATAAGTGGGAACTCGCATCTTGTATCTCCTAACTCGTAACTAGTACCTGGTATATCGTAATTCCTAACTCGAAACTCGTAACTCGAAACTCGTAAATCGAAACTCGTAACTCGTAAATCGCAGCTTATAACTCGCTACTCATAACCCGGAACTCGTATCTTGTGTATCTTAACTTGTAAATCATTACCAATAACAAGGAACTCGTATCTTGTGTATCTTAGCTTGTAATTCATTACCAATAACAAGGAACTCGTATCTTGCCTCTCCTGGCTCGCAAATCGTTACTGATAAGTGGATAAGTGGGAACTCGCATCTTGTATCTCGTGACGTGTAACTCAGAACTCGGAACTAGTAACGCGTTACCGATAACTCGGAGCTCGTATCTTGTATCTCTTACACTGTAACTCGTAACTTGTAACTCGTAACTCGTTACCCATTACTCGGAACTCGTATCTTCTATTTCAGATCTCGCAAATCTATGCCGATAACCTGGAACTCGTATCCTAGATCTTGAAGATCGTAACTCGTTACCAATGAGTGGGAACTCGTATCTCATATCTCTATGATGCGTAACTCAGGTCTCGGAACTCGAAAGTGTTACCGATAACTCGGAGCTCGTATCTTGTATCACTTACCTTGTAACTCGTAACCCGTAACTCGTTGCCCATAACTGGGAACTCGAATCTTGATCTCGGATCTTGTAAATCAATGACGATATCCTCGAACTCCTATCCTAGATCTAGTAGTTCGTAACTCGTTACCTATAGGTGGAAACTCGCATCATTTATCTCATGACGCGAAACTCAGAACTCGGAAGTCGTAACGCGTAACCGATAACTCGGAGCTCGTATCTTGTAATTCGTAACTCGTTACCCATAACTCTGAACTCATATCTTATATATCGTAACTTGTAATCCATTACCGATTACCTGGAACTCGTATCTTGCATCTCGTAGCTCGTAAATCGTTACCGATAAATGGGAACTAGCATCTTGTATCTCGTGACGTGTAACTCGGGACTCGGAACTCGAAAGTGTTACCGATAACTCGGAGCTCGTATCTTGTATCACTTACTTTGTAATTCGTAACTCGTAACCCGTAGCTCGTTGACTGTAACTCGGAACTCGAACCCTGTTCTCGGATCTTGTAAATGAATGACGATAACCTCGAACTCGTATCCTAGATCTAATAGTTTGTAACTCATTACCGATAGGTGGAAACTCGCATCTTGTATCTCATGACCTGTAACTCAGAACTCGAAACTCGTAACGCGTAACAGATAACTCGGAGCTCGTATCTTGTAACTTATAACTCGTTACCCATTACTCGGAACTCGTATCTTGTATCTAGCAGCTCGGAACTCATTACTGATTACCTGAAACTCGTATCTTGTTTCTCGTATCTCGTAACTCGTTACGATCAGTGGGAACTCGCATCTTGTGTCTCGTAACTCGTAACTAGTACCTCGTATATCGTAAGTCGTAATTCGTAACTCATTACTCGTATATCGCAGCTTATAACTCGCTACTTATAACCCGGAACTCGTATCTTGTTTATCGTAGCTTGTAACCCTTTACCAATAACAAGGATCTCGTATCTTACCTCTCGTAGCTCGTAAATCATTGCCGTTAAGTGGGAACTCGCATCTTGTATCTCGTAACTCGTAACTAGTACCTCGTATATCGTAAGTCGTAATTCGTAACTCATAACTCGTATACCGCAGCTTATAACTCGCTACTCATAACCCGGAACTCGTATCTTGTGTATCGTAGCTTGTAACCCATTGCCAATGACAAGGAACTCGTATCTTGCCTCTCGTAGCTCGTAAATCGTTACCGCTAAGTGGGAACTCGCAACTTGTATCTCGTGACGCGTAACTCAGAACTTGGAACTCGTAACGCGTTACCGATAACTCGGAGCTCGTATCTTGTATCACTTACCTTGTAACTCGTAACCCGTAACTCGTTACCTATAACTCGGAACTCGTAACTTGTATTTAGTAGCTCGTAACTCATTACTGATTACCTGGAACTCGTATCTTGTGTCTCGTAGCTCGTAACTCGTTACGATAAGTGGGAACTCGCATCTTGTATCTCGTAACTCGTAACTAGTAACTCGTATATCGTAAGTCGTAATTCGTAACTCATCTCTCGTAAATCGCAGCTTATAACTCGCTACTCATAACCCGGAACTCACAACTTGTGTATCGTAGCTTGTAATTCATTACCAATGACAAGGAACTCGTATCTTGCCTCTCGTAGCTCGTAAATCGTTACCGATAAGTGGGAACTCGCAACTTGTATCTCGTGACGCGTAACTCAGAACTTGGAACTTGTAACGCGTTACCGATAACATGGAGCTTGTATCTCGTAACTCGTAACTAGTACCTAGTAGGTCGTAAGTCGTAATTCGTAACTTGTAACTCGTATATCGTAACTCGCAACTCGAAACTCGTAAATCGCAGCTTATAACTCGCTACTCATAACCCGGAGCTCGTATCTGGTGTATCGTAGCTTGTAACCCATTACCAATAACAAGGAACTCGCATCTTGCCTCTCGTAGCTCGTAAATCGTTACCGATAGGTGGGAACTCGCAAATTGTATCTCGTGACGCGTAACTAAGAACATGGAACGCGTAACGCGTTACCGATAACTCGGAGCTGGTATCTTGTATGTCTCACCTTGTAATTCGTAACTCATAGCTTGTAACTCGTTACCCATTACTCGGAACTCGTATCTTCCATCTCAGATCTCGCAAATCATTGCCGATAAGCTGGAACTCGTATCATAAATCGTGGAGATCGTAACTCCTTACCAATAAGTGGGAACTCGCATCTTGTATCTCGTGACGTGTAACTCGGAACTCGGAACCAGTAACGCGTTACCGATAACACGGAGCTCGTATCCTGTAACTCGTTACTTGTTACCCATAACTCGGAACTGGTATCTTATATATCGATAACCTGGAACTCGTATCTTGCATCTCGTTGCTCGTAAATCGTTACCGATAAGTGGGAACTCGCAACTTGTATCTCGTGACGCGTAACTCAGAACTTGGAACTCGTAACGCGTTACCGATAACTCGGAGCTCGTATCTTGTATCACTTACCTTGTAACTCGTAACCCGTAATTCGTTACCCATAACTCGGAACTCGTAACTTGTATTTAGTAGCTCGTAACTCATTACTGATTACCTGGAACTCGTATCTTGTGTCTCGTAGCTCGTAACTAGTACCTCGTACATCGTAAGTCGTAATTCGTAATTGGTAACTCGTATATCGTAACTCGCAACTCGAAACTCGAAACTCGAAACTCGAAACTCGAAACTCGAAACTCGTAACTCGTGACTCGTAAATCGCAGCTTATAACTCGCTACTCATAACCCGGAACTCGTATCTTGTGTATCGTAGCTTGTAACCCATTAGCAATAAAAAGGAACTCGTATCTTGCCTCTCGTAGCTCGTAAATCGTTACTGATAAGTGGGAACTCGCATCTTGTATCTCATGACGCGTATCTCGGGACTCGAATCTTGATCTCGGATTTTGTAAATCAATGACGATAACCTCGAACCCGTATCCTAGATCTAATAGTTTGTAACTAGTTACCGATAGGTGGAAACACGCATCTTGTATCTCATGACGCGTAACTCAGAACACGAAACTCGTAACGCGTAATAGATAACTTGGAGCTCGTATCTTGTAACTCGTAACTCGTTACCCATGACTCGGAACTCGTATCTTGTATCTAGTAGCTCGTAAATCATTACTGATTACCTGGAACTCGTATCTTGTGTCTCGTAGCTCGTAACTAGTACCTCGTACATCGTAAGTCGTAATTCGTAATTGGTAACTCGTATATCGTAACTCGCAACTCGAAACTCGAAACTCGAAACTCGAAACTCGAAACTCGTAACTCGTGACTCGTAAATCGCAGCTTATAACTCGCTACTCATAACCCGGAACTCGTATCTTGTGTATCGTAGCTTGTAACCCATTAGCAATAAAAAGGAACTCGTATCTTGCCTCTCGTAGCTCGTAAATCGTTACTGATAAGTGGGAACTCGCATCTTGTATCTCGTGACGTGTAACTTAGAACTCGGGACTCGTAACGCGTTACCGATAACTCGGAGCTCGTATCTTGTAACTCGTAACTCGTTACCCATAACTTGGAACTTGTATCTTGTATCTAGTAGCTCGTAACTCGTTACCGATAGGTGGAAACTCGCATCTTGTGTCTCATGACGCGAAACTCAGAACTCGGAACTCGTAACGCGTAATCGATAACTCGGAGCTCGTATCTTGTGTCTCGTAGCTCGTAACTCGTTACGATAAGTGGGAACTCGCATCTTGTATCTCGTAACTCGTAAATAGTACCTCGTAGATCGTAAGTCGTAATTCGTAACTCGAAACTCGTATATCGTAACTCGCAACTCGCAACTCGCAAATCGAAACTCGTAACTCGTAACTCGTAACTCGACACTCGTAACTCGTAAATCGCGGCTTATAACTCGCTACTCATAACCCGGAACTCGTATCCTGTGTATCGTAGCTTGTAACTCATTACCAATAACAAGGAACTCGTGTCTTGCCTCTCGTAGCTCGTAAATCGTTACCGATAGGTGGAAACTCGCACCTTGTATCTCATGAAGCGAAACCCAGAAATGAGTTACCCATAACTCGGAACAGGTATCTTGTATCTAGTAGCTCGTAACTCATTACTGATTACCTGGAACTCGTATCTTGTGTCTCGTAGGTCGTTACTCGGTACGACAAGTGGGAACTCTCATCTTGTATCTCGTAATTCGTAAGTAGTACCTCGTAGACCGTAAGTCTCAATCCGTAACTCGTAACTCGTATATCGTAACTCGCAACTCGAAACTAGAATCTCGTATCTCGTAAATCTCACCTTATAACTCGCTACTTCACCTTATAACTCGCTACTCATAACCCGGAACTCATAACTTGTGTATCGTGGCTTGTAATTCATTACCAATAACAAAGAACTCGTATCTTGCCTCTCGTAGCTCGTAAATCGTTACCGATAAGTGAGAACTCGAAACTTGTATCTCTCGACGCGTAACTCAGAACTTGGAACTCGTAACGCATTACCGATAACTCGGAGCTTGTCTCTTGTATCTCTTACCTTGTAACTCGTCACTCGTAACTTGTAACTCGTTACCCATTACTCGGAACACGTACCTTCTCTCTCGGATCTCGCAAATCACTGCCGATAACCTGGAACTAGTATCCTAGATCATGAAGATCGTAACTCGTTACCAATATGTGGGAACTCGCATCTTGTATCTCGTGCCGTGTAACTCAGAACTCGGAACTAGTAACGCGTTACCTAAAACTCGGAGCTCGTATCTTGTAACCCGTAACTTGTAACTCGGTACCCATAACTCGGAACTCGTATCTTGTATCTAGTAGCTCGTAACTCATTACTGATTACCTGGAACTCGTATCTTGTGTCTCGTAGCTCGTAAGTCACTACGATAAGTGGAAACTCGCATCTTGTATCTCCTAACTCGTAACTAGTACCTGGTATATCGTAATTCGCAACTCGAAACTCGTAAATCGAAACTCGTAACTCGTAAATCGCAGCTTATAACTCGCTACTCATAACCCGGAACTCGTATCTTGTGTATCTTAACTTGTAAATCATTACCAATAACAAGGAACTCGTATCTTGTGTATCTTAGCTTGTAATTCATTACCAATAACAAGGAACTCGTATCTTGCCTCTCCTGGCTCGTAAATCGTTACTGATAAGTGGATAAGTGGGAACTCGCATCTTGTATCTCGTGACGTGTAACTCAGAACTCGGAACTAGTAACGCGTTACCGATAACTCGGAGCTCGTATCTTGTATCTCTTACACTGTAACTCGTATCTTGTAACTCGTAACTCGTTACCCATCACTCGGAACTCGTATCTTCTATTTCAGATCTCGCAAATCTATGCCGATAACCTGGAACTCGTATCCTAGATCTTGAAGATCGTAACTCGTTACCAATGAGTGGGAACTCGTATCTCATATCTCTATGATGCGTAACTCAGGTCTCGGAACTCGAAAGTGTTACCGATAACTCGGAGCTCGTATCTTGTATCACTTACCTTGTAACTCGTAACCCGTAACTCGTTGCCCATAACTGGGAACTCGAATCTTGATCTCGGATCTTGTAAATCAATGACGATATCCTCGAACTCCTATCCTAGATCTAGTAGTTCGTAACTCGTTACCTATAGGTGGAAACTCGCAACATTTATCTCATGACGCGAAACTCAGAACTCGGAAGTCGTAACGCGTAACCGATAACTCGGAGCTCGTATCTTGTAATTCGTAACTCGTTACCCATAACTCTGAACTCATATCTTATATATCGTAACTTGTAATCCATTACCGATTACCTGGAACTCGTATCTTGCATCTCGTAGCTCGTAAATCGTTACCGATAAATGGGAACTAGCATCTTGTATCTCGTGACGTGTAACTCGGGACTCGGAACTCGAAAGTGTTACCGATAACTCGGAGCTCGTATCTTGTATCACTTACTTTGTAATTCGTAACTCGTAACCCGTAACTCGTTGACTGTAACTCGGAACTCGAACCCTGTTCTCGGATCTTGTAAATGAATGACGATAACCTCGAACTCGTATCCTAGATCTAATAGTTTGTAACTCATTACCGATAGGTGGAAACTCGCATCTTGTATCTCATGACCTGTAACTCAGAACTCGAAACTCGTAACGCGTAACAGATAACTCGGAGCTCGTATCTTGTAACTTATAACTCGTTACCCATTACTCGGAACTCGTATCTTGTATCTAGCAGCTCTGAACTCATTACTGATTACCTGAAACTCGTATCTTGTTTCTCGTATCTCGTAACTCGTTACGATCAGTGGGAACTCGCATCTTGTGTCTCGTAACTCGTAACTAGTACCTCGTATATCGTAAGTCGTAATTCGTAACTCATAACTCGTATATCGCAGCTTATAACTCGCTACTCATAACCCGGAACTCGTATCTTGTGTATCGTAGCTTGTAACCCATTACCAATAACAAGGAACTCGTATCTTGCCTTGCGTAACTCGTAACTCGTTACTCATAGCTCGGAACTAGTATCTGGTAACTCGGATCTCGCAAATCATTGCCGATAACCTGGAACTCGTATACTAGATCTTGAAGATCGTTACCAATAAGTAGGAACTCACGTCTTGTATCTCGTGACGTGTAACTCAGAACTCGGAGCTAGTAACGCGTTACCGATAACTCAGAACTCGTATCTTGCCTCTCGTAGCTCGTAAATCGTTACCAATAAGTGGGAACTCGCAACTTGTATCTCGTGACGCGTAACTCAGAACTTGGAACTCGTAACGCGCTACCGATAACTCGGAGCTTGTATCTTGTATCTCTTACCTTGTAACTCGTAACTCGTAACTCGTAACTCGTAACTCGTAACTCGTAACTCGTAACTCGTAACTCGTAACTCGTAACTCGTAACTCGTAACTCGTAACTCGTAACTCGTAACTCGTAACTCGTAACTCGTAATTCGTAACTCGTAACTCGTAACTCGTAACTCGTAACTCGTAACTCGTAACTCGTAACTCGTAACTCGTAACTCGTAACTCGTAACTCGTAACTCGTAACTCGTAACTCGTAACTCGTAACTCCTTACCCATTACTCGGAACTCGTATCTTCTATCTCGAATCTCGCAAATCATTGCCGATAACCTGGAACTCGTATCCTAGATCTTGAAGATCGTAACTCGTTACCAATAAGTGGGAACTCGTATCTTATATCTCGTGACGCGTAACTCAGAACTCGGAAGTCGTAAGGCGTAACCGATAACTCGGAGCTCGTATCTTGTAATTCGTAACTCGTTACCCATAACTCGGAACTCATATATTATATATCGTAACTTGTAATCCATTATCGATAACCTGGAACTCGTATCTTGCATCTCGTAGCTCGTAAATCGTTACCGATAAATGGGAACTCGCATCTCTTATCTCGTGACGCGTAACTCGGGACTCGGAACTCGAAAGTGTTACCAATAACTTGGAGCTCGTAGCCTGTATCACTTACTTTGTAGTTCGTAACTCGTAACCCGTAACTCGTTGCCCGTAACTCGGAACTCGAACCCTGTTCTCGGATCTTGTAAATGAATGACGATAATCTCGAACTCGTATCCTCGTTTGTAACTCATTACCGATAGGTGGGAACTCGCATCTTGTATCTCATGACGCGTAACTCAGAACTCGAAACTCGAAACGCGTAACAGATAACTCGGAGCTCTTATCTTGTAACTTGTATCTTGCTACCCATTACTCGGAACTCGTATCTTGTATCTAGCAGCTCGTAACTCATTACTGATTACCTGAAACTCGTATCTCTTAACTCATTACTATCAGTGGGAACTCGCATCTTGTGTCTCGTAACTCGTAACTAGTACCTCGTAGATCGTAAGTCGTAATTCGTAACTCGTAACCCGCACCTCGCAACCCGAAACTCGTAACTCGTTATTCGAAACTCGTAACTCGAAGCTCGTAACTCGAAACTCGTAGCTCGAAACTCGTAACTCGTAACTCGTAAACCATAACTCGTAACTCGTAACTCGTAACTCGTAACTCGTAACTCGTAACTCGTAACTCGTAACTCGTAACTCGTAACTCGTAACTCGTAACTCGTAACTCGTAACTCGTAACTCGTAACTCGTAACTCGTAACTCGTAACTCGTAACTCGTAACTCGTAACTCGTAACTCGTAACTCGTAACTCGTAACTCGTAACTCGTAACTCGTAACTCGTAACTCGTAACTCGTAACTCGTAACTCGTAACTCGTAACTCGTAACTCGTAACTCGTAACTCGTAACTCGTAACTCGTAACTCGTAACTCGTAACTCGAAACTCGTAACTCGTAACACGTAACTCGTAACTCGTAACTCGTAACTCGTAACTCGTAACTCGTAACTCGTAACTCGTAACTCGTAACTCGTAACTCGTAACTCGTAACTCGTAACTCGTAACTCGTAACTCGTAACTCGTAACTCGTAACTCGTAACTCGTAACTCGTAACTCGTAACTCGTAACTCGTAACTCGTAACTCGTAACTCGTAACTCGTAACTCGTAACTCGTAACTCGTAACTCGTAACTCGTAACTCGTAACTCGTAACTCGTAACTCGTAACTCGTAACTCGTAACTCGTAACTCGTAACTCGTAACTCGTAACTCGTAACTCGTAACTCGTAACTCGTAACTCGTAACTCGTAACTCGTAACTCGTAACTCGTAACTCGTAACTCGTAACTCGTAACTCGTAACTCGTAACTCGTAACTCGTAACTCGTAACTCGTAACTCGTAACTCGTAACTCGTAACTCGTAACTCGTAACTCGTAACTCGTAACTCGTAACTCGTAACTCGTAACTCGTAACTCGTAACTCGTAACTCGTAACTCGTAACTCGTAACTCGTAACTCGTAACTCGTAACTCGTAACTCGTAACTCGTAACTCGTAACTCGTAACTCGTAACTCGTAACTCGTAACTCGTAACTCGTAACTCGTAACTCCGTAACTCGTAACTCGTAACTCGTAACTCGTAACTCGTAACTCGTAACTCGTAACTCGTAACTCGTAACTCGTAACTCGTAACTCGTAACTCGTAACTCGTAACTCGTAACTCGTAACTCGTAACTCGTAACTCGTAACTCGTAACTCGTAACTCGTAACTCGTAACTCGTAACTCGTAACTCGTAACTCGTAACTCGTAACTCGTAACTCGTAACTCGTAACTCGTAACTCGTAACTCGTAACTCGTAACTCGTAACTCGTAACTCGTTACACATAACTCGGAACTCGTATCTTCTATCTCGGATCTTGCAAATCATTGCCGATAACCTGGAACTCGTATCCTAGATCTTGAAGATCGTAACTCGTTACCAATAAGTCGGAACTCGTATCTTATATCACGTGACGCGTAACTCAGGACTCGGAACTCGTAACGCGTAACCGATAACTCGGAGCTCGTATCTTGTAAATGGTAACTCGTTACCCATAACTCGGAACTCGTAACTTGTATTTAGTAGCTCGTAACTCATTACTGATTACCTGGAACTCGTATCTTGTGTCTCGTAGCTCGTAACTAGTTACGATAAGTGGGAACTCGAATCTAGTATCTCGTAACTCGTCACTAGTACCTCGTATATCGTAAGTCGTAATTCGTAACTCATAACTCGTAAATCGCAGCTTATAACTCGCTACTCATAACCCGGAACTCATAATTTGTGTATCTTAGCTCGTAATTCATTACCAATAACAAGGAACTCGTATCTTGCTTCTCGTAGCTCGTAAATCGTTACCGATGAGTGGGAACTCGCATCTTGTATCTCGTAACTTGTAACTAATGCCTGGTAGATCGTAAGTCGTAATTCGTAACTCGTATATCGTAACTCGCAACTCGAAACTCGTAACTCGAAACTCGTAACTCGTAAATCGTATCTCGTAAATCGCAGCTTATAACTCGCTATTCATATCACGGAACTCGTATCTTGCCTCTCGTAGCTCGTAAATCATGACCAATAAGTGGGAACTCGCAACTTGTATCTCGTGACGCGTTACTCAGAACTAGGAACTCGTAACGCGTTACCGATAACTCGGAGCCTGTATCTTGTATCTCTTACCTTGTAACTCGTAACTCATAACTCGTAGCTCGTTACCCATTACTCGGAACTCGTATCTTCTATTTCGGATCTCGCAAATCATTACCGATAACCTGGAACTCGTATCCTAGATTTTGAAGGTCGTAACTCGTTACCAATAAGTGGGAACTCGCATCCTGTATCTCGTAACTCGTAACTAGTACCTCGTATATCGTAACTCGCAACTCGAAACTCGTAACTCGTAAATCGCAGCTTATATTTCGCTATTCATAACACGGATATCGTATCTTGTCTATCGTAGATTGTTACCCATTACCAATAACAAGGAACTCGTATCTTGCCACTCGTAGCTCGTAAACCGTTACCAATAAGTGGGAACTCGCAACTTGTATCTCGTGACGCGTAGCTCAGAACTAGGAACTCGTAACGCGTTAATGATAACTCGGAGCTCGTATCTCACATATCGTAACTTGAAACCCATTACCGATAACCTGGAACTCGTATCTTATACATCGTAATTTGTAATCCATTACCGATAACCTGGAACTCGTATCTTGCATCTCGTAGCTCGTAGATCGTTACCGATAAATGGGAACTCGCATCTTGTATCTCGTGACGCGTAACTCGAATGTTTTATCGATAACTCGGAGCTCGTATCTTGTATCACTTACCTTGCAACTCGTAATTCGTAACCCGTAACTCGTTGCCCATAACTCGGAACTCGTATCTTGCCTCTCGTA
The DNA here is from genome assembly GCA_949316355.1 of Bruchidius siliquastri. NCBI lineage: Eukaryota > Metazoa > Arthropoda > Insecta > Coleoptera > Chrysomelidae > Bruchidius > Bruchidius siliquastri. Next base: position 18,208,362 of record OX438533.1, on the reverse strand, counting down.
GCTCGTAGATCGTTACCGATATATGGGAACTCGCATCCTGTATCTCGTGACGCGTAACTCAATACTCGGAACTCGAAAGTGTTACCGATAACTCGCAGCTCGTATCTTGTAACACTTACCTTGTAAATCGTAACCCGTAACTCGTTGCCCACAACTCGGATCTCGAATCTTGATCTCGGATCTTGTAAATCAATGACGATAACCTCGAACTCGTATCCTAGATCTAGTACTTCGTAACTCGTTACCGATAGGTGGAAACTCGCATCTTGTATCTCATGACGCGAAACTCAGAACTCAGAACTCGTAACGCGTAACCTATAACTCAGAGCTCGTATCTGGTAACTCGTAACTCGTTACTTATAACTCGGAACGCGCATCTTGTATTTAGTGGCTCGTAACTCATTACTGATTACCTGGAACTCGCTTCCTGTATCTCGTTACTCGTAACTAGTACCTCGTAGATTGTAAGTCGTAATTCGTAACTCGTATTTCGAATATCGTTACTCGCACCTCGAAACTCGTAACTCGAAACTCGAAACTCGTAACTCGTAAATCGCATCTTACAACTCGCTACTCATAACCCGGAACTCGTATCTTGTGTATCGTAGCTTGTAAACCATTACCAATAACAAGGAGCTCGTATCTGGCCTCTCGTAGCTCTTGAATCGTTACCGATAAGTGGGAACTCGCAACTTGTATCTCGTGACGCGTAACTCAGAACTTGGAACTAGTAACGCGTTACAGATAACTCGGAGCTTGTCTCTTGTATCTCTTACCTTGTAACTCGTAACTCGTTACCCATTACTCGGAACTCGTATCTTCTATCTCGGATCTCGCAAATCATTGCTGATAACCTGGAACTCGTATCCTAGATCTTGAAGATCGTAACTCGTAACCAATAAGTGGGAACACGTATCTTGTATGTCGTGACGTGTGACTCAGATCTCGGAACTAGTAACGCGTTACCGATAACTCGGAGCTCGTATCTTGTAACTCGTAACTTGTAACTCGTAACTCGGTACCCATAACTTGGAACTCGTAACTTATATATCGTAACTTGTAATCCATTACCGATAACCTGGAACTCGTATCTTGCATCTCGTAGCTCGTGAACCGTTACCGATAATTGGGAACTCGCATCTTGTATCTCGTGACGTGTAACTCAGGACTCGGAACTCGAAAGTGTTACCGATAGCTCGGAGCTCGTATCTTGTATCACTTGCCTTGTAACTCGTAACTCGTAACCCGTAACTCGTTGCCCATAACTCGGAACTCGAATCTTGATCTCGGATCTTGTAAATCAATGTCGATAACCTCGAACTCGTATCCTAGATCTAGTAGTTCGTAACTCGTTACCGATAGATGGAAATTCGCATCTTGTATCTCAGGAAGCGAAACTAAGAACTCGGGACTCGTAGCGCGTGACCGATGACTCGGAGCTCGTATCTTGTAACTCGTAACTCGTTACCCATAACTCGGAAGTCGTATCTTGTATGTAGTAGCTCGTAACTCGTTACTGATTACCTGGAACTTATATATTGTGTATCGTAGCTCGTAACTCGTTACGATAAGTGGGAACTCGCATCTTGTAACTCGTAACTAGTTCCTCGTAGATCGTAAGTCGTAATTCGCAACTCGAAACTCGTAACCCGAAACTCGTAACTTTAAACTGGTAACTCGTAAATCGCATCTTATAACTCGCTACTCATAACCCGGAACTCATAACTTGTGTATCGTAGCTTGTAATTCATTACCAATAACAAACAGCTCGTATCTTGCCTCTCGTAGCTCGTAAATCGTTACCGATATGTGGGAACTCGCATCTTGTATCTTGTAACTCGCAACTAGTACCTCGTAGATCGCAAGTAATAATTCGCAACTCGTAAATCGTATATCGTAATTCGCAACTCAAAACTCGTAAATCGCAGCTTATAACTCGCTACTCATAACACGGAATTCGTATCTTGTGTATCGTAGATTGTAATTCATTACCAATAACAAGGAACTCGTAGATGCCTCTCGTAGCTCGTAAATCGTTACCGATAAGTGGGAACTCGCAACTTGTATCTCGTGACGCGTAACTCAGAACTTGGAACTCGTAACGCGTTACCGATAACTCGGAGCTCGTATCTTGTATCTCTTACATTGTAACACGTAACTCGTAACTCATAACTCGTTACCCATTACTCGGAACTCGTATCTTCTATCTCGGATCTCGCAAATCATTGCCGATAACCTGGAACTCGTATCCTAGATCTTGAAGATCGTAACTCGTTACCAATGAGTGGGAACTCGCATCTTGTGTCTCGTGACGTGTAACTCAGAACTCGGAACTAGTGACGCGTTACCGACAACTCGGAGCTCGTATCTTGCAACTGGTAACTCGCTACCAATAACTCGGAACTCGTATCTTGTATCTAGTAGCTCGTAACTCATTACTGATTACCTGGAACTCGTATCTTGTGTCTCGTAGCTTGTAACCCGTTACCAATAGCAAGGAACTCGTATCTTGTGTCTCGTAGCTCGTAGCTCGTTACAATAAGTGGGAACTCGCATCTTGTATCTCGTAACTCGCAACTCGTAACTAGTACCTCGTAGATCGTAAGTCGTAGTTCGTAATTTGAAACTCGTATATCGTAATTCGCAACTCGAAACTCGTAAATGGAAACTGGTATCTCGTAACTCGTAAATCGCAGCTTATAACTCGCTACTCATAACCCGGAACTCGTATCTTGTGTAGCGTAGCTTGTAATTCATTACCAATAACAAGGATCTCGTATCTTACCTCTCGTAGCTCGTAAATCGTTACCGATAAGTGGAAACTCGCAACTTGTATCTCGTGACGCGTAACTCAGAACTTGGAACTCGTTACGCGTTACCGATAGTTCGGAGCCTGTATCTTGTATCTCTTACATTGTAACTCGTAACTTGTAACTCGTAACTCGTTACCCATTATTCGGAACTCGTATCTTCTATCTCAGATCTCACAAATCATTGCCGATAACCTGGAACTCGTATCCTAGATCTGGAAAATCGTAACTCGTTATCAATGAGTGGGAACCCGAATCTTGTATCTCGCGACGCGTAACTCAGGACTCGGAACTCGAAAGTGTTACCGATAACTAGGAGCTCGTATCTTTTATCACTTACCTTGTAACTCGTAAACTCGTAACTCGTTACACATTACTCGGAACTCGTATCTTCTATCTCGGATCTCGCAAATCATTACCGATAACCTGGAACTAGTATCTTGCATCTCGTAGCTCGTAACTCGTTACCGATGGGTGGAAACTCGCATCTTGTATCTCATGACGCGAAACTCATAACTGGGAACTCGTAACGCGTAACCGATAACTCGGAGCTCGTATCTTGTAACTCGTAACTCATTACCCATAACTCGGAACTAGTAATTTGTATCTAGTAGCTCGTAACTCATTACTGATTACCTGGAACTGATATCTTGTGTCTTGTAGCTCGTAACTCGTTACGATGAGTGGGAACTCGCATCTTGTATCTCGTAACTCGTAACTAGTACCTCGCAGGTCGTAAGTCGTAATTCGTAACTCGTATATCGTAACTCGCAACTCAAAACTCGTAACTCGTAACTCGTAAATCGCAGCTTATAACTCGCTACTAATAACCAGGAACTCGTATCTTGTGTATCGTAGCTTGTAACCCATTACCAATAACAAGGAACTCGTATCTTGCCTCTTGTAGCTCGTAAATCGTTACCGATAAGTGTTAACTAGCAACTTGTATCTCGTGACGCGTAACTCAGGACTTGGAACTCGTAACGCGTAACTCGGAGCTCGCATCTTGTAACTCTTAACTCGTTACTGATAACTCGGAACCCGTATCTTGTATCTAGTAGCCCGTAACTCATTACTGATTACCTGGAACTCGTATCTTGTGTCTCGAAGCTCGTAACTCGTTACGATAAGCGGGAACTCGCATCTTGCTTCTCGTAGCTCGTAAATCGTCACCGATAAGTGGGAACTCGCAACTTGTATCTCGTGACGCGTAACTAAGAACATGGAACGCGTAACGCCTTACGGATGACTCGGAGCTTGTATCTTGTATCTCTTACCTTGTAACTCGTGACTCGTAACTCGTTACCCATTACTCGGAACTCGTATCTTCCATTTCGGATCTCGCAAATCATTACCGATAACCTGGAACTTGTATCATAGATCTTGAAGGTCGTAACTCGTTACCAATAAGTGGGGACTCGCATCTTGTATCTCGTGACGTGTAACTCAGAACTCGGAACCAGTAACGCGTTACCGATAACTCGGAGCTTGTATGTTGTAACTCGTAACTCGTTACCTATAACTCGGAACTGGTATCTTATATATCGTAACTTATAATCAATCCATTACCGATAACCTGGAACTCGTATCCTGCATCTCGTAGCTCGTAAATCGTTACCGATAAATGGGAACTCGCATCTTGTATCTCGTGATGAGTAACTCGGGACTCGGAATTCGAGAGTGCTACCGATAACTAGGAGCTCGTATCTTGTATCACTTACCTTGTAATTCGTAACTCGTAACCCGTAACTCGTTGCCCATAACTCGGAACTCGAATCCTGATCTCGGATCTTGTATATGAATAACGATAACCCCGAACTCGTATCCTAGATCTAATAGTTTGTAACAATAATAATAATAATAATAATAATAATAATAATGATAATGATAATAATAATAATAGTAATAATAATAATAATAATAATAATAATAATAATAATAATAATAATAATAATAATAATAATAATAATAATAATAATAATAATAATAATAATAATAATAATAATAATAATAATAATAATAATAATAATAATAATAATAATAATAATAATAATAATAATAATAATAATAATAATAATAATAATAATAATAATAATAATAATAATAATAATAATAATAATAATAATAATAATAATAATAATAATAATAATAATAATAATAATAATAATAATAATAATAGTAATAATAGCATTTATTGTCCAACAGTACATCAACCATTTACAGGACAATCGAAGTAGAAGAAAGATAAAGTATAACATTATGAACAAGAAAAATTTTGCTATATAATTAAAAAAAAGAAGTTGTAAAGAAGTAGAGGTGCTGGCGTAATATATAACTAGGAACTACATACTACCTAAATATTGATTCGTCACATCCAAAATTTCGCTCAAACTATCCCTATATAAATCGCAATGATTACATATTCCATTGAAAATGCTACATATAAAAAATATCGGAGACTTAGTAAATAAATTGGTACAAGCTCTATCACAATAAAATGTATTCACATTCCGAGTTCTCACAGGAGGAACGTAGAAATTCAATTGAGGCAAGATATCCTTAGCATCTATCTTATTATGGAGGAATTTATACAAAAATGTAATGGAAGCGCAACTTCTTCTTGTATCTAGAGACTGCATATGGAATTTAGATAACAAGTGAGCATATGGAATTCCCTGCGCAGGATAGATGCAGTCAACTTTGAATGATAGGAATTTGAAAAACTTTCTTTGAATGCGTTCAATCGAATCTTTGTAGCATCTACAAATTGAGTTCCATATTATATAGGTGTATTCTAATTTAGATCTGATATATGATGAGTACAAGGTTAAGAGTGTATCAGTTCGATTGAAACTCCCACAGTTCCTAATAATATATCCATAATCTCGAGATGCCTCATTAATCTTCTGGGTGATATGATGAGAAAAAGTGAGCTTAGTATCATGAACAACTCGCAAATCTTAGACGGAATCACATCGAGCTAAGACGGTGTCACCAATTTGATAGTCATGCAATAAGACTGTTTTTTTCTAGTGAAACTAAGAAATTTGCACTTAGAGGGGTTTAAAAATAGTTTATTTGCTCTGCACCAGTTTTCGATTGCATTGATATCTCGCTGCAGTGCCATACAGTCCTCACGAGAACACACATTAGCAAAAACTTTTAAATCATCAGCAAAAAGAAGACTGTCACCAGTTATCAACTCTGTAATATCATCTATAAACAAAATAAAAAGTAATGGCCCAAGATTTGAGCCTTGCGGCACTCCTGATCTAGCCATATACTCAAAAGAATTATATCCATTAAATGTAACGTACTGCTTCTTTTGAGATAGGTAACTCTCAATAAAAGCTAAGGCTGATGAGTGAAAACCAGAAAGAGATAATTTCTTCAATAATATATGGTGATCTATTTTATCAAAGGCTTTGGCAAAATCCATATACATCACATCTATTTGGCCCTGCCGGTCAACACAGTCAATAGCTTTCTGCGTAAATGTCATTAAATTCGTTACTGTAGAGCGCTGCGCAAGAAATCCATGTTGGAAGGGCGACAGAGATCTATGAACAGTATAGTAAATTCTGTTATACACGACTATCTCCAGAAGCTTGTAAAAATTGGATAAAATGGATACAGGTCGATAATTCCTTATATCAGATGGGTCACCTGATTTGAGAATGGGACTGAATTTAGAGTATTTCCCAATATCAGGGAAGGTATGAGTGCTTACTGAAAGATTAAATAATTTTACCAAAGGCTTAACTAACACATGAATACAGTCTTTGACAAAAAATAATGGTATTTTGTCAGGCCCAGATGTAAACTTGTTTTTCAACCGAAATGACGCAACCAGAACCTCATTCTCAGTTATATTATTGAAATGAATATTAAATTGATTATTATGCGGTTTTTCTGTAGCATTATCTTGATTAAAATTATTACTGCCAGGAGAAGCAAGGAAGACACTTTCGAAAAATTCAGCAAATCCGTTTACAACACTGGAAGGTTTGTCGAATATCATATCTAACTCATCTACCTATCAGTAACTTATTACCGATAGGTGGAAACTAGCATATTGTATCTCATGACGCGTAACTCAGAACTCTAAACTCGTAATGCGTAACAGATAACGCGGAGCTCATATCTTGTATCTTGTAACTCGTTACCCATTACTCGGAACTCTTATCTTGAATCCAGTAGCTCGTAACTCATTACTGATTACCTGGAACTTGTATCTTGTATCTCGTAGCTCGTAACTGGTTACGATGAGTGGGAACTCTCCACTTGTGTCTCGTAACTCGTAACTAGTACCTCGTAGATCGTAAGTCGTAATTCGTAACTCGTAACTGGCAACACGCAACTCGAAACTCGTAACTCGTAACTCGTAACTCGTAACTCGTAACTCGTAACTCGTAACTCGTAACTCGTAACTCGTAACTCGTAACTCGTAACTCGTAACTCGTAACTCGTAACTCGTAACTCGTAACTCGTAACTCGTAACTCGTAACTCGTAACTCGTAACTCGTAACTCGTAACTCGTAACTCGTAACTCGTAACTCGTAACTCGTAACTCGTAACTCGTAACTCGTAACTCGTAACTCGTAACTCGTAACTCGTAACTCGTAACTCGTAACTCGTAACTCGTAACTCGTAACTCGTAACTCGTAACTCGTAACTCGTAACTCGTAACTCGTAACTCGTAACTCGTAACTCGTAACTCGTAACTCGTAACTCGTAACTCGTAACTCGTAACTCGTAACTCGTAACTCGTAACTCGTAACTCGTAACTCGTAACTCGTAACTCGTAACTCGTAACTCGTAACTCGTAACTCGTAACTCGTAACTCGTAACTCGTAACTCGTAACTCGTAACTCGTAACTCGTAACTCGTAACTCGTAACTCGTAACTCGTAACTCGTAACTCGTAACTCGTAACTCGTAACTCGTAACTCGTAACTCGTAACTCGTAACTCGTAACTCGTAACTCGTAACTCGTAACTCGTAACTCGTAACTCGTAACTCGTAACTCGTAACTCGTAACTCGTAACTCGTAACTCGTAACTCGTAACTCGTAACTCGTAACTCGTAACTCGTAACTCGTAACTCGTAACTCGTAACTCGTAACTCGTAACTCGTAACTCGTAACTCGTAACTCGTAACTCGTAACTCGTAACTCGTAACTCGTAACTCGTAACTCGTAACTCGTAACTCGTAACTCGTAACTCGTAACTCGTAACTCGTAACTCGTAACTCGTAACTCGTAACTCGTAACTCGTAACTCGTAACTCGTAACTCGTAACTCGTAACTCGTAACTCGTAACTCGTAACTCGTAACTCGTAACTCGTAACTCGTAACTCGTAACTCGTAACTCGTAACTCGTAACTCGTAACTCGTAACTCGTAACTCGTAACTCGTAACTCGTAACTCGTGACTCGTAACTCGTAACTCGTAACTCGTTACCCATTACTCGGAACTCGTATCTTCTATCTCCGATCTCGCAAATCATTACCGATGACCTGGAACTAGTATCTTGCATCTCGTAGCTCGTAACCCGTTACCGAAAGGTGGAAACTCGCATCTTGTATCTCATGACGCGAAACTTAGAACTCGGAACTCGTAACGCGTAACCGATAACTCGGAACTCGTATCTGGTAACTCGTAACTCATTACCCATAACTCGGAACTCGTAATTTGTATCTAGTAGCTCGTAACTCATTACTGATTACCTGGAACTGATATCTTGTGTCTTGTAGCTCGTAACTCGTTACGATAAGTGGGAACTCGCATCTAGTATCTCGTAACTCGTAACTAGTACCTCGTAACTCGTAAATCGCAGCTTATATCTCGCTACTCATAACCTGGAGCTCGTATCTTGTGTACCGTAGCTTGTAACCCATTACCAATAACACGGAACTCGCATCTTGCCTCTCGTAGCTCGTAAACAGTTACCGATAAGTGGGAACTCGCAACTTGTATCTCGTGACGCGTAACTAAGAACATGGAACGCGTAACGCCTTACCGATGACTCGGAGCTTGTATCTTGTATCTCTTACCTTGTAACTCGTGACTCGTAACTCGTAACTCGTTACCCATTACTCGGAACTCGTATCTTCCATCTCGGATCTCGCACATCATTGCCGATAACCTGGAACTCGTATCATAGATCTAATAGTTTGTTACAATAATAATAATAATAATAATAATAATAATAATAATAATAATAATGATAATAATAATAATAATAATAATAATAATAATAATAATAATAATAATAATAATAATAATAATAATAATAATAATAATAATAATAATAATAATAATAATAATAATAATAATAATAATAATAATAATAATAATAATAATAATAATAATAATAATAATAATAATAATAATAATAATAATAATAATAATAATAATAATAATAATAATAATAATAATAGCATTTATTGTCCAACAGTACATCAACCATTTACAGGACAATCTAATTAGAAGAAAGATAAAGTATAACATTATAAGCAAGAAAAATTTTGCTATATAATTAAAAACAAGAAGTTGTAAAGAAGTAGTGTTGCTGGCGTAATATATAACTAGGAACTACATACTACCTAAATATTGATTCGTCACATCCAAAATTTCGCTCAAACTATCCCTATACAGGGTGTTTCATAAGTTGGGACTTTTTTTCATACAGCGTATAGTACTCGCCAAAATGAGTGTTTTTTCCCAGTAACGTATAAATGAAATATATACAGAAATCAAGATACTGACCGCTAAAGCAATTCACAATTCTAAGTCCGTCCCTGGGCAATTAGATCACAACAGCCATCTCACAATAACGCAGCGCGCAAAATCATTCAATTTGTCATACAGCCGTTGGCGCGTTGTGGTCGCATTGTTCACCTTTAATGTTCGAGGGTCGTTGACGTGCTACATCGGACTTTAAAAACAACAAAAATGGCGCACGTTTATGATAATAATGAACTGGTGTACATGATTTTAACGTACGGTGAATGTGGTCAAAAAGCCTCTGCGGCTTCGCGAGTGTATGCTGATCGTTTCCCTAACCGTACTCACCCTGCACCTCGTCGATTTGTCTCGCTCGTGCAAAGAGCTAGAGACACAGGATGCCTGAATCCACATCGTGGTGGACACGCTGGAAGACCTAGACAACCTCGTATGGTCCAAATTGAAGAAGAAGTCATAAATCTCGTCGAAGAGGATCCTACGACAAGTACTAGGGTAGTGGCGACGCAGGTACCAGTCCCACACAGTAAAGTATGGCGCACGCTGCGTGAAGAGTTATTGTATCCATTCCACGTACAGCGTGTACAAGCCTTGCAACCGGAAGATTATGCGGCTAGAGTACAGTTTTGTGAATGGTTTTTGCAAAAACACGAGAATGATGCCCAGTTTCCAAATTCGGTGTTAGTTACAGACGAATCAACGTTTACGCGTAATGGTATTAACAATTTTCGCAATACGCATATGTGGTCGGTGGAAAATCCGCATGCTATTCGTCGATCCCATTTTCAACAAACATTCTCGCTAAATGTCTGGGCTGGCATGGTCAACGGTATGCTGATTGGACCTTTTATTCTACCACCTCGGATGGACGGCATACAATATCTGGATTTTTTGCAAAACACTTTGCCAACATTACTGGAAGATGTGCCTTTGAATATCAGACAGTCAATGTGGTTCCTGCATGATGGTGCGCCACCCCACTTTAGACGCGAGGTGCGTGATTACTTGAATGTGACATTTCCGAATAGGTGAATCGGACGTAATGGACCGGTGGCGTGGCCTCCACGATCGCCAGACTTAACCCCATGTGATTTCTTTGTGTGGGGCGAAATGAAACGTTTAGTGTATCAAACAGAAGTGAACACGATTGATGAATTATCAGCGCGAATTACAGAAGCTGCTGCAGTTATTCGGGGAACACCGTCCATCCTTAACGCGTGCACTGATTCATGGCTACGTCGAGCATGCCTTTGCGCTTTTCAGTCTCACGGCGCTAACTTCGAACAGTATCTGTAAGACGCGTGTAACAGGACCGCACTTTCAACTTCACAGCAACCGAATAGTAAGTACTTGCTTAAATTTTTTTTTACTGTTTTGCTGCTGGTGCACCGTACATTAGTTTTGCCACTTCAAGGACAGTTGATCCGGAAAAAAAAAGTCCCAACTTTTAATATACCCTGTATATATATCGCAGTGATTACATATTTCATTGAACATGCTACATATAAAAAATATCGGAGACTTAGTAAATAAATTGGTACAAGCTCTATCTCAATAAAATGTATTCACATTCCGAGTTCTCACAGGAGGAACGTAGAAATTCAATTGAGCCAAGATATCGTTAGCATCTATCTTATTATGGAGTAATTTATACAAAAATGTAATGGAAGCGCAACTTCTTCTAGAGACTGCATATGGAATTTAGATAACAAGTGAGCATATGGAATTCCCTGCGCAGGATAGATGCCGTCAACTTTGAATGATAGGAATTTGAAAAAGTTTCTTTGAATGCGTTCAATCGAATCTTTGTAGCATCTATAAATTGGGTTCCATATTATACAGGCGTATTCTAATTTAGATCTGATATATGATGAGTACAAGGTTAAGAGTGTATCAGTTCGATTGAAACTCCTACAGTTCCTAATAATATATCCATAAGCTCGAGATGCTTCATCAATCTTCTGGGTGATATGATGAGAAAAAGTGAGCTTAGTATCATAAACAACTCCTAAACCTTTGATGGACTCACATCGAGCTAAGACGGTGTCACCAATTTGATAGTCATGCAATAAGACTGTATTTTTTCTAGTGAAACTAAGAATTTTGCACTTAGAGGGGTTTATAAATAGTTTATTTACTCTGCACCAGTTTTCGATTAAATTGATATCTCGCTGCCAGCGCCATAAAGTCCTCACGAGAACACAAATTAGCGAAAACTTTTAAAACATCAGCAAAAAGAAGACTGTCACCAGTTATCGACTCTGTAATATCATCTATAAACAAAATAAAAAGTAATGGCCCAAGATTCGAACCTTGCGGCACTCCTGATCTAGCCATATAATCAAAAGAATTATATCCATTAAATGTAACGTACTGCTTCCTTTGAAATAGGTAACTCTCAACAAAAGCTAAGGCTGATGAGTGAAAACCAGAAAGAGATAATTTCTTCAATAATATATGGTGATCTATTCTATCAAGAGCTTTGGCAAAATCCATGTATATCACATCTATTTGGCCCTGCCGGTCAACACAGTCAATAGCTTTCTGCGTAAATGTCATTAAATTCGTTACTGTAGAGCGCTGCGCAAGAAATCCATGTTGGAAGGGCGACAGAGATCTATGAACAGTATAGTAAATTCTGTTATACAGGACTATCTCCAGAAGCTTGGAAAAATTGGATAAAATGGATACAATCGATAACTCTTTATATCAGATGAGTCACCTGATTTGAGAATGGGATTGACTTCAGAGTATTTCCAGATATCAGGGAAGGTATTAGTGCTTACTGAAAGATTAAATAATTTTACCAAAGGCTTAACTAATACATGAATACAGTCTTTGACAAAAAATGATATGTATTTTGTCAGGCTCAGATGTAAACTTGTTTTTCAACCGAAATGACGCAACCAGAACCTCATTCTCAGTTATATTATTGAAATAAACATTAAATGGATTATTATGCGGTTTTTCTTACTTAAAATTATCACTGCCAGGAGAAGCAAGGAAGACACTTTCGAAAAATTGAGCAAATCCGTTTACAACACTGGAAGGTTTTTCGAATATCATATCTAACTCATCTACCTATCGGTAACTCATTACCGATAGGTGGAAACTCGCATCTTGTATCTCATGACGCGTAACTCAGAACTCGAAACTCGTAATCCGTAACAGATAACTCGGAGCTCGTATCTTGTATCTTGTAACTTGTAACTCATTACTGATTACCTGGAACTCGTATCTTGTGTCTCGTAGCTCGTAACTCGTTACGATAAGTGGGAACTCTCATCTTGTGTCTCGTAACTAGTACCTCGTAGATCGTAAGTCGTAATTCGTAACTCGTAACTCGCAACTCGCAACTCGCAACTCGCAACTCGCAACTCGCAACTCGCAACTCGCAACTCGCAACTCGCAACTCGCAACTCGAAACTCGAAACTCGTAACTCGTAACTCGTAACTCGTAACTCGTAACTCGAAACTCGAAACTCGTAACTCGAAACTCGAAACTCGAAACTCGAAACTCGAAACTCGAAACTCGAAACTCGAAACTCGAAACTCGAAACTCGAAACTCGAAACTCGAAACTCGAAACTCGAAACTCGTAACTCGTAACTCGTAACTCGTAACTCGAAACTCGTAACTCGAAACTCGTAACTCGTAACTCGTAACTCGAAACTCGTATTTCGAAACTCGTAACTCGAAACTCGTAACACGAAGCTCGTAACTCAAAACGCGTAACTCGTAAATTGCAGCTTATAACTCGCTACTTATAACCCGGAACTCGTATCTTGTGTATCGTAGAAAGTAACCCATTACCAATAACAAGGAACTCGTATCTTGCCTCTCGCAGCTCGTGAGTCGTTACCGATAAGTGGAAACTCGTTACTTGTATCTCGTGACGCGTAACTCAGAACTTGGAACTCGTAACGCGTTACCGATAACCTGGAGCTTGTATTTTGTATCTCTTACCTTGTACCTCGTAACTCGTAACACGTTACCCATTACTCGGAACTCGTACCTTCTATCTCGGATCTCGCAAATCATTGCCGATAACCAGGAACTCGTATTCTAGATCTTGAAGATCTTAACTCGTTACCAATAAGTGGGAACTCGTATCTTGTGACGCGTAACTCAGGACTCGGAGCTCGAAAGTGTTACCGATAACTCGGAGCTCGTATCTTGTATCACTTACCTTGCAGCTCGTAATTCGTAACCCGTAACTCGTTGCCCATAACTGGGAACTCGAATCTTGATCTCGGATCTTGTAAATCAATGACGATAACCTCGAACTCCTATCCTAGATCTAGTAGTTCGTAACTCGTTACCGATAGGTGGAAACTCGCATCTTGTTTCTCATGACGCGAAACTCAGAACTCGGATCTTGTAACGCGTAATCGATAACTCGGAGCTCATATCTTGTAACTCGTAACTTGTTACACATAACTCGGAACTCGTATCTTGTATCTAGTAGCTCGTAACCCATTACTGATTACCTGGAACTCGTATCTTGTGTCTCGTAGCTCGTAACTCGTTACGATAAGTGGGAACTCGCATCTTGTATCTCGTAACTGGTAACTAGTACCTCGTACATCGTGAGTCGTAATTCGTAACTGGTGACTCGTATATCGTAACTCGCAACTCGAAACTCGTAACTCGTAACTCGAAACTAGTAACTCGTAACCCGTAACTCGTTGCCCATAACTCGGAACTCGTATCTTGATCTCGGTTCTTGTAATTCAATGACGATAACCTCGAACTCGCATTCTAGATCTAGTAGTTCGTAACTCGTTACCGATAGGAGGAAACTCGCATATGTATCTCTTGACACGAAACCCAGAACTCGGAACTCCTAACGCGTAACCGATAACTCGGAGCTCGTATTTTGTAACTCATAACTCGTTACCCATAACTCGGAACTCGTATCTTGTATCTAGTAGCTCGTAACTCATTACTGATTACCTGGAACTCGTATCTTGTGTCTCGTAGCTCGTAACTCGTTACGATAGGTGGGAACTCGCATCTTGTATCTCATAACTCGTAAATAGTACCTCGTAGATCGTTGGTCGTAATTCGTAACTCGAAACTCGCATATCGTACCTCGCAACTCGCAACTCGAAACTCGAAACTTGTAACTCGTAACTCGTAACTCGTAAATCGCAGCTTATAACTCGCTACTCATAACCCGGAACTCATATCTTGTGTATCGTAGCTTGTAACCCATAACCAATAACAATAAGCTCGTATCTTGACTCTCGTAGCTCGTAAATCGTTACCGATAAGTGGGAAATCGCAACTTGTATCTCGTGACGCGTAACTCAGAACTTGGAACGCGTAACTCCTTACCGATGACTCGGAGCTTGTATCTTGTATCTCTTACCTTGTAACTCGTGACTCGGAACTCGTAACTCGTTACCCATTACCAGGAACTCGTATTTTCTATCTCAGATCTCGCAAATACTTGCCGATAACTCGTATCCTAGATCTATAAGTTCGTGACTCGTTATCTATAGGCGGAAACTCACATCTTGTATCTCATGAAGCGAAACTCAGAACTCGGAGCTCGTATCTTGTAACTCCTCACTCGTTACCCATTACTCGGAACTCGTATCTTGTATCTCGGATCCCGCAAATCATTGCCGATAACCTGGAACTCGTATCCTAGATCTTAAAGATCGTAACTCGTTACCAATAAGTGGGAACACGCATCTTGTATCTCGTGTCGTGTAACTCAGAACTCGGAACTAGTAACGCGTTACCGATAACTCGGAACTCGTATCTTGTAGCTCGTAACTCGTAACTCGTTACCCATAACTTGGAACTCGTACCTTATATATCGTAACTTGTAACCCATTACCGATAACCTGGAACTCGTATTTTGCATCTCGTAGCTCGTAAATCGTTACCGATAAATGGGAACTCGCATCTTGTATCTCGTGACGCGTAACTCAAGATTCGGAACTCGAAAGTGTTACCGATAACTCGGAGCTCGTATCTTGTATCACTTACCTTGTAACTCGTAACTCGTAACCCGTAACTCGTTGCCCACAACTCGGAACTAGAATCTTGATCTCGGATCTTGTAAATCAATGTCGATAACCTCGAACTCGTATCCTAGATCAAGTAGTTCATAACTCGTTACCGATAGATGGAAACTCGCATCTTGTATCTCATGAAGCGAAACTCAGAACTCGGAACTCGTAACGCGTAACCGATAACTCGGAGCTCGGATCTTGTAACTCGTAACTTGTTACCCATAACTCGGAACTCGTATCTTGTGTTTAGTAGCTCGTAACTCGTTACTGATTACCTGGAACTCGTATCTTGTGTCTCGTAGCTCGCAACTCGTACCTCGTGGACATTAAGTCGTAATTCGTAACTCGTATATCGTAACTCGAAACTCGTTACTTGAAACTCGTAACTCGTAAATCGCATCTTATAACTCGCTACTCATAACCCGGTACTCATAGCTTGTGTATCGTAGCTTGTAATTCATTACCAATAACAAGGAACTCGTATCTTGCCTCTCGTAGCTCGTAAATCGTTACCGATAAGTGGGAACTCGCATCCTGTATCTCGTAACTCGTACCTCGTGGACATTAAGTCGTAACTCGTAACTCGTGACTCGTACCCCGTTACTCATAACTCGAAACTCGTTACCCATAACTCGGATCTCGAATCTTGATGTCGGATGTCGTAAATCAATGCAGAACTCGTATCCATATCTTGTAGTTTGTAACTCGTTACCGATAAGTGGAAACTCGCATCTTGTATCACGTGACGCGTAACTCAAAACTCGGAACTCGTAACGCATTACCCATAACTCGGAATTCGTATCTTGTATCTAGTAGCTCGTAGCTCATTACTGATTACCTGGAACTCGTATCTTGTGTCTCGTAGCTCGTAACTCGTTACGATAAATGGGAACTCGCATCTTCTGTCTTGTAACTCGTAACTAGTATCTCGTAGATCATAAGTCGTAAGTCGTTTCTCGTATATCGTAACTCGCAACTCGAAAGTCGTGACTCGTAACTCGTGAATCGCAGCTTGTAACTCGCTACTCATAACCCGGAACTCGTATCAAGTGTATCGTAGCTTGTAACCCATTGCCGAAAACAAGGCACTCGCATCTTGCATCTCGTAGCTCGTTACCGATAAGTGGGAACTCGCAACTTGTATCTCGTGACGCGTAACTCAGAACTTGGAACTGGTAAAGCGTTACCGATAAAGTGGACCTTGTATCTTGTAACTCGTAACTCGTTACCCATAACTCGGAACCCGTGTCTTGTATCTAGTAGCCCGTAACTCATTGCAGATAACCTGGAGCTCATATCTTTTGTCTTTTAGCTCGCAACCCGTTACGATAAGTGGGAACTCGCATCTTGTATCCCGTAACTCGTAACTCGTACCTCGTAGATAATAAGTCGTAACTAATAACTCGTACTACCTAAATCGTAACTCGCAACTCGAAACTCTAAACTAGAAACTCGTAACTCTTGACTCGTATATCGCAGCTTGTAGCTTGCTACCCATAACTCGTAAGTCGTATCTTGTATATCGTAACTTGTAACCCATTACCAATAACCAAGAACTCGTATCATGCATCTCGTAGCTCGTAAATCGTTACCGATAAGTGGGAAATCGCAACTTGTATCTCGTGACGCGTAACTCAGACCATGGAACTGGTAACGCGTTACTGATAACTCGGAGCTTGTATCTTGTAACTCGTAACTCGTTACCCATAACTGGGAACTCGAATCTTGATCTCGGATCTCGTAAGTCAATGCCGATAACCTGGAGCTCGTATTCTAGATCTTGTAGTTCGTAACTCGTCACCGATAAGAGGAAACTCGCATTTTGTATCTCGTGACGCATAACTCGTAACGCGCAACTCGTAAAGCGTTACCCATAACTCGGAACTCGTATCTTGTATCTAATAGCTCGTAACTCGTAACTCATTACGATAAGTGGGAACTCGCATCTTGTATCTCGTAACTTGTAGCTAGTACCTCGTAGATCGTAAGTTTCAACTCGAAACTAGTAACTCGTAACTCGTAAATCGCAGCCTGTAACTCGCTACTCATAACCTGGAACTTGGACTTTGTGTATCGTAGCCTTTAAACGATTACCAATAACAAGGAACTCGTATCTTGCATCTCGTAGCTCGTAAATCGATACCGAAAAGTGGGAACTAGCAACTTGTATCTCGTGACGCGTAACTCAAAACTTAGAACTCGTAACGGGTTACCGATCACTCGGAGCTTGTATCTTCTATCTCTTACCTCGTAACTCGTAACTCGTGACTTGTTACCCATAACTCGGAACTCCTATCTTGTATTTTGGATCTCGCAAATCATTGTCAATAACCTGTAACTCGTATCCTAGATCTGATAGTTTGTAACTCATAACCGATAGGTGGAAACTCGCATCTTGTATCTCATGACGCGTAACTCAGAACTCGGAACTTTTAACGCGTAACAGATAACTCGAAGCTCGTATCTTGTAACTTGTAACTCGTTATCCATTACTCGGAACTCGTATCTTGTATCTAGTAGCTCGTAACCCATTACTGATTACCTGGAACTCGTATCTTGTGTCTCGTAGCTCATAACTCGTTACGATAAGGGGGAACTCGCATCTTGTGTCTCATATCTCGTAACTAGTAGTAGATCGTTAGTCGTGATTCGTAACTCGAAACTCGTAACTCGTAAATTGCAGCTTATAACTCGCTACTTATAACCCGCTACTTATAACCCGGAACTCGTATCTTGTGTATCGTAGCTTGTAAACCATTACCAATAACAAGGAGCTCGTATCTTGCCTCTCGTAGCTCGTGAATTGTTACCGATAAGTGGAAACTCGTGACTTGTATCTCGTGACGCGTAACTCAGAACTTTGATCCCGTAACGCGTTATCGATAACTTGGAGCTTGTATCTTGTATATCTTACCTTCTAACTCATAACCCGTAACTCGTAACACGTTACCCATTACTCGGAACTCGTACCTTCTATCTCGGATCTCGTAAATCATTGCCGATAACCAGGAACTCGTATCCTAGATCTTGAAGATCGTAACTCGATACCAATAAGTGAGCACTTGTATGTTGTATCTCGTGACGCGTAACTCAGGACTCGGAACTCGAAAGTGTTACCGATAACTCGGGGCTCGCATCTTGTATCACTTACCTTGTAACTCGTAACTCGTAACCCGTAACTCGTTGACTATAACTGGGAACTCGAATCTTGATCTCGGATATTGTAAATCAATGACGATAACCTTGAACTCATATCATAGATCTAGTAGTTCGTAACTCGTTACCGATAAGTGGAAACTCGCATCTTGTGTCTCATGACGCGAAGCTTAGAACTCGGAACCCGTAACGCGTAATCAATAACTCGGGGCTCGTATCTTGTAACTCGTAACTCGTTACCCTGAACTCGGAACCCGTATCTTGTATCTAGTAGCTCGTAACTCATTACTGATTACCTTGAACTCGTATCTTGTGTCTCCTGGCTCGTAACTCGTTACGATAAGTGGGAACTCGCATCTTGTATCTCGTTACTGGTAACTAGTACCTCGTACATCGTAAGTCGTAATTCGTAACTGGTAACTCGTATATCGTAACTCGCAACTCGCAACTCGAAGCTCGAAACTCGTAACTCAAAACTCGTAACTCGAAACTCGTAACTCGAAACTCGTAACTCGAAACTCGTAACTCGAAACTCGTAACTCGAAACTCGTAACTCGTAACTCGTAACTCGTAACTGGTAACTCGTAACTCGTAACTCGTAACTCGTAACTCGTAACTCGTAACTCGTAACTCGTAACTCGTAACTCGTAACTCGTAACTCGTAACTCGTAACTCGTAACTCGTAACTCGTAACTCGTAACTCGTAACTCGTAACTCGTAACTCGTAACTCGTAACTCGTAACTCGTAACTCGTAACTCGTAACTCGTAACTCGTAACTCGTAACTCGTAACTCGTAACTCGTAACTCGTAACTCGTAACTCGTAACTCGTAACTCGTAACTCGTAACTCGTAACTCGTAACTCGTAACTCGTAACTCGTAACTCGTAACTCGTAACTCGTAACTCGTAACTCGTAACTCGTAACTCGTAACTCGTAACTCGTAACTCGTAACTCGTAACTCGTAACTCGTAACTCGTAACTCGTAACTCGTAACTCGTAACTCGTAACTCGTAACTCGTAACTCGTAACTCGTAACTCGTAACTCGTAACTCGTAACTCGTAACTCGTAACTCGTAACTCGTAACTCGTACCTCGTAACTCGTAACTCGTAACTCGTACCTCGTACCTCGTAACTCGTAACTCGTAACTCGTAACTCGTAACTCGTAACTCGTACCTCGTAACTCGTAACTCGTAACTCGTAACTCGTAACTCGTAACTCGTAACTCGTAACTCGTAACTCGTAACTCGTAACTCGTAACTCGTAACTCGTAACTCGTAACTCGTAACTCGTAACTCGTAACTCGTAACTCGTAACTCGTAACTCGTAACTCGTAACTCGTAACTCGTAACTCGTAACTCGTAACTCGTAACTCGTAACTCGTAACTCGTAACTCGTAACTCGTAACTCGTAACTCGTAACTCGTAACTCGTAACTCGTAACTCGTAACTCGTAACTCGTAACTCGTAACTCGTAACTCGTAACTCGTAACTCGTAACTCGTAACTCGTAACTCGTAACTCGTAACTCGTAACTCGTAACTCGTAACTCGTAACTCGTAACTCGTAACTCGTAACTCGTAACTCGTAACTCGTAACTCGTAACTCGTAACTCGTAACTCGTAACTCGTAACTCGTAACTCGTAACTCGTAACTCGTAACTCGTAACTCGTAACTCGTAACTCGTAACTCGTAACTCGTAACTCGTAACTCGTAACTCGTAACTCGTAACTCGTAACTCGTAACTCGTAACTCGTAACTCGTAACTCGTAACTCGTAACTCGTAACTCGTAACTCGTAACTCGTAACTCGTAACTCGTAACTCGTAACTCGTAACTCGTAACTCGTAACTCGTAACTCGTAACTCGTAACTCGTAACTCGTAACTCGTAACTCGTAACTCGTAACTCGTAACTCGTAACTCGTAACTCGTAACTCGTAACTCGTAACTCGTAACTCGTAACTCGTAACTCGTAACTCGTAACTCGTAACTCGTAACTCGTAACTCGTAACTCGTAACTCGTAACTCGTAACTCGTAACTCGTAACTCGTAACTCGTAACTCGTAACTCGTAACTCGTAACTCGTAACTCGTATCTCGTAACTCGTAACTCGCAACTCGTAACTCGTAACTCGTAACTCGCAACTCGTAACTCGTAACTCGTAACTCGTAACTCGTAACTGGTAACTCGTAACTCCTAACTCGTAACTCGTAACTCGTAACCCGTAACCCGTAACTCGTAACTCGTAACTCGTAACTCGTAACTCGTAACTCGTAACTCGTAACTCGTAACTCGTAACTCGTAACTCGTAACTCGTAACTCGTAACTCGTAACTCGTAACTCGTAACTCGTAACTCGTAACTCGTAACTCGTAACTAGTAACTCGTAACTCGTAACTCGTAACTCGTAACTCGTAACTCGTAACTCGAAACTCGTAACTCGTAACTCGTAACTCGTAACTTGTAACTCGTAAATCGCAGCTTATAACTCGCTACTCATAACCTGGAACTCGTATCTTGTGTATCGTAGCATGTCACCCATAACCAATAACAAGGAACTCGTATCTTGCCTCTCGTAGCTCGTAAATCGTTACCGATAAGTGGGAACTCGCAACTTGTATCTCGTGACGCGTAACTCAGAACTTGGAACTCGTAACGCGTTACCGATAACTCGGAACTCGTATCTTGCAACTAGTAGCTCGTAACACATTACCGATTAACTGGAACCCGTATCTTGTGCCTTGTAGCTCGTAACTCGTTGTAAGGGTTAGTTTAATGCCCCTTTGGATTTATGCACGTGTGTTCTCATTTCCTAATAGTTTACAGTTCAGTCAACTTATTGTAACAGCATATCGACATACTAGATTGCATTGTCAGCGATATACATGTACTGTTGCTACGGCTGTATTAACAATCAATTCAATAAACAACCATACACATAGAAACACCTTCTTGCTTATTTGCCGTCCACCACATGGCGATCCTGCGAAGTCGAATTTCATCAAGTTATATTAGTGTGCTGATTATTTGAGTTACAATAATCAAAATGTGTAACTCTAAGAACCCAAAGCAAAGAGTGCAGGAGAATGGGGTTGTAAATTCCAACTTCATAGTACAAAAAGCGGAGTACAACATTACCAAGGACGTGAAGATTGTCCTATATCTGATATTGGTGCTTTTGGCCTTGATAATCGTATCAAGATTTTTTCGGGCCTACCGTAAAAACGTCAAGAGGCAAGTTCGTAGAGATTTAGCTAATTCAGTGGCATCATTCATCGCAAATAATGCCGCATAAGGAAGCTGAGCTGCATTTGTCCACGCATGTACGTATCTCGTTACATCGGTCGTTCCTTGAACCTGAAATCTACATCTGCTGAAACATTTTAGGGCAGTGACAAGTGCGCGGAAAAATACGAGAAAAATCATTTGAGTGTTGTAGTATAAGATGAGAAATTGCAGGTAAGCTAATTTTAGTTATTTGTATAGGGTCACATTATTTTATTTTTAATTAAATTATCTTATGGGTAATGCTTGCAAACCACGACTCATTAAGCGCTAAGTTAAATACAGTGAAGGAAAATTTGAATAGTCAGTGTAAAAGGATACTAAAGAAAAATCCCCCCAAGTCAGAAGCCATTCGGGACGAAGTAAGGCAAAATTTGCTGAGACTTTATAACGATTTCACAGAGACCTTATCCCAGTCGTGGAACTCTTTAGATTCTCTAGAAAAAACTTTATGTAATCAACAATTTTTATCAATTAGAGACAAGGCTATTAGAAGCTTTCAGACGCTTCACGTTAAATATAAGGTGCCCACTTCCTGTTTGCAAAAAATTGACCCAAATATTTTGGAAGAGGAAACAGTTTCGCTTGAGTCAGACTCAGACGAAGAAAATAAATCCGATCAAGAAGTTTCGGAAATGGACACAAAAGATTTTTTTAATTTGGCTAGTAAAACAGTCCCTAATCAATTTGACGGATCTCCTGAAAATTTGCAATCATTTTTAGATGCATTAGAACTTTTAGAGGCAAATTCTGCCAATCACACCAGCAATGCCATAGCTTTCATCAAAACAAGATTAACAGGTAGAGCACGAAGTCTCATTACAGCAAATGAGAACACGATTAGAACAATAATCCTAAAATTAAAAAATAATATTAAGGGTGAAAGTTCGGGTTTGCTGACAGCTAAAATTCTAAATTTCAGGCAAAATAGCAGAGATCCCTCAAATTACGCATCTGAGATGGAGGGCTTAGCAGAAAAGCTTAGGAGTGCCTTTATCTCAGAGGGTGTTCCTTGTGATGTCGCTGAAAAATATTCAGTCGAAACTACTGTTCGATCGCTTGTTCAAAATGTAAATTCCGAAAAATCACGCGTTAATCTAGAGGCGGGGTCATTTTCTTCTATTCAAGAGGTAATCACAAAATTTGTGAATAGCAGCTCGCAACCCTCCACTTCTAACGTAATGTATGTGCGAAATACAAATTTCAACAGAGTGCGTCGAGGTCATCGGTATCAGGGCAGACAACAAAATCAGATTTTTCATAATTCGTACCAACCTCGCGAGAACGCACAAAGGGGTCGCGGTCGCTCAAATACAGGATTTAATCGAGGACATGGTTGTCAATATAGGAACAATTTTTCGGGAGCATCAAATCATAATTTTGATAACAGGTATAGGTCAGTCCGTTTTTGCGAAACAGACGCAAATCCGGGAAACGAATCGAGCCCCCAAGCTCGATTGGGGGACAGCAATTAAGAATTTATACAATAAATTTATCACTTTCAAATTTTGTATGTCTTAAAACAGATGCTACAGGTAGCCTCAAGTGTACATTTCTTGTTGATACGGGGAGTGACATTACAATTTTAAAGAAAGGAAAATTTTTATTGCACAATGAAATCAATACTTTTAGCACTAGCAAAATTAAGGGTGTAACCGAAGGACTGGTTAATTCTCTCGGTACATTAGAAACGTCAATTTTAATTGATAAGTTTCATCTTCAGCATACATTCCATATTGTCGATGACGATTTCCCCATCCCAGGAGACGGTATTATCGGCAGAGACTTACTCGTGAAATATAAAACAAACATTAACTATTGGGACTGAACTATCACGTTTAGAATACGACGATAAGACCTTATAGTTCCTATTTTTAGTAGCCTTGAAGAAAACTCTGTTCACGTACCGCCAAGATGCGAAGTTGTAAGGGCAATAGAGAGTTTAAAATATATTGACCAAGATTCCGTCGTTGTAAATAAAGAGCTGCTACCTGGCGTTTTTGTTGCGCGGACCATAGTATCTAAGAAAAATCCATTAGTATGAATAATTAATACTACATTTAAAAGTGTACACTTAAAAATTCATAATCTCGAAACGATCGGCCTAGATCAATTTAATATACACAAAATCGAACTTGAACATGAAGATCGACCTAATCAGCCGTTGAGTCAGTTAAATCTACAGGAAGTTCCTGAATTTGTAAAAAATGATGTTACTAAACTTTGTATGGACTTTTCGGATGTTTTTGCTTTAAAAACCGATATCTTGGGAACCAATAACTTTTACACACAAAAATTGAAATTAACAGATAACATACCAGTTTATATTAAAAACTATAGGACACCAAAATTGCAAAAAGAAGAAATAAATAATCATGTTACGAAAATGTTACAAAATAACATTATTGAAGCCTCAAATTCATAATACAATAGTCCAGTACTCTTAGTTCCCAAAAAATCAATTAATGGGCAGAAAAAATGGCGTTTGGTGGTAGATTTTAGGGCTCTAAACCGAAAATTAATAGCCGACAAATACCCTTTACCCCGAATAGATGATATTCTGGACGAGCTTGGGAGAGCTAAGTGGTTCTCAGTCATAGACTTGATATCCGGTTTCCATCAAATACCCTTAGACGAAGACTCCCGTGACTATACATCTTTCACTGTTAATTCTGGCACTTATCGGTTTACTCGACTACCTTTTGGGTTGTCTGTCAGCCCTAATAGTTTCATGAGAATGATGTCAATAGCTTTCGCTGGAATAACACCAGAAAGAGCCTGTCTCTATATGGACGATTTGATCGTAATCGGTTGCTCGGAGAAACACCACCTCTCTAATCTTAAAAAGGTCTTTGAAACATACAGAAAATACAATCTGAAACTCAATCCCGAAAAATGTAATTTTTTCAAAAAGGAAGTTACTTTTCTTGGCCATAAGATCACAGACCAAGGGATCTTACCAGATGATTCTAAAATTGAAATTGTACAAAAGTATCCCGTGCCGTCAACAGCTGTCGAGATCAAGCGTTTCGTTTCATTTTGTAATTTCTGGCGTCGGCACATTCCTAACTTTGCGGGCATTGCACATCCATTAAATAAACTGATTAGAAAAAATGTTCAGTTCGAGTGGACAGAGGAATGCCAAAATTCGTTAAATTATTTAAAAAATGCGTTAATTAGCCCAAAAATATTGCAGTATCCTGACTTTACTAAAACTTTTATCTTGACAACAGATGCCTCAAATTTTGCGTGCGGTGCGGTCATTTCTCAAAATTTTGATGGAGAAGAGATGCCGATTGCGTATGCGTCAAGAGCCTTTTCAAAAAGCGAGGAACATAAACCAATCATTCTAAAAGAACTTACAGCTATACATTGGGCAATACAGCACTTTAAATGTTATCTTTGTAATCAAAGGTTTATCGTGAAGTATGATCACCGACCTTTGGTCTATTTATTCTCTATGAAAGATACTACCTCCAAACTCACCAGAATACGTCTGGATTTAGAAGAATTTCAATTTGAGGTTCAGTACATAAAAGGAAAAAGTAATGTATGCGCGGATGCTTTGTCAAGAATAAGTATAGACACTCTAAAACAGATGAATCATGATTATTCCGAGATTTTTGCTACTACAAGATCTATGGCAAAAGCAAAACCTTCTCAGACGGTCGTCCCTAAAATGACTGAAACAGAAAAACAAGAAAATTCTGTTCCTAAAGTATATGAAACTATAGATAATTTCGACTCACTGAAATTGCCCTTGCTGAAATTTAAGATTAAGCCTGGCTATATTGATATTGTATTATTAATGAAAAGAAAACTATGCGCGCAGGATAGAGTTGAACTCATTAACGGTAATTTTGCTTTAGGGCAATTATTATCTAAGCTCGAAAAAATGGCTGGTGATTGCTCTATTCCAAACTTAAGATTATATATGAATGATGAATTATTTAAAATGTGCACAATAAATGAGTTTAAACTGCTTGGGCAAAATTCACTTAGGAGACTTTCAATTATTCTTTGTTCACCACAAAAACTTATTACTAACAAAGAAGAAAAACTAAAATTAGTAGAAAAGTATCACGATGACCCGTTATTGGGAGGTCATTGCGGTCAAAAACGACTGCTCAAAAAGCTAAAAGCATTTTTCAGATGGAAAAACATGTCACGTGACGTCGCTAAATATGTCGAAAAATGTCATAAATGTCAAGTAAATAAGGCACAAATTAAACATATAGAGCCTTTCACTATAACTCCTACCCCACAAAAAGCTTTTGATATTGTCTGCATTGATACAATAGGACCTTTTCAAAAATCAGATCTTGGTAATGTATATGCAGTTACCATACAGTGCGAGCTGACCAAATACATAGTCATTATCCCCATCCATAACAAAGAAGCCGCTTCAGTCGCTAAGGCTATTTTTGAAAATTTCATACCCATATACGGACCTATGCAAGAGATCAGAACGGATTTAGGCACCGAATATAAAAATGAGTTATTTGCTAACCTAACCAAATTACTAAAAACTGAGCATAAGATGTCCACACCTTACTATAGCCAAACTATAAGGGGCTGTGAAAAAAATAATAGAGTACTTAATGAATTTTTGCGAATGTATATTAATGAAACACGATCAGACTGGTGCACGTGGGCAAAGTATTTTGCGTTTTGTTACAACACAACCCCAAATACCACTCACAATTACACCCCTTTTGAATTGATATTCGCGAAAAAAGCATATTTGCCAGATATGCTAAAGGGTTCGCAAGTAGATCCAATCTACAACATCAAGGCTTATGAGCAAGAAGTTCGGTATAGGTTACAAGTAGCTCATAAAAAAGCTAGAGAGTTCCTCGAAAAAGCTAAGGAGGACAGGAAATCTAAGAATGACATAAAATCTAAAAGTCTCAATATTTTTCCTGGGGATTTGGTTTTGGTATCCAACGAAGATAGGCATAAGCTTGATCCATGGTTTGATGGTCCTTTTCCGGTCATATCTTTACAATGGCCAAACTGCATAATAAAGGAGAATAAGGGTCAACAATATCCAGTACACAAATGTCGGGTTAGGAAATACCTCATTTAGCTTAGTACTTTCATTTAGACAGGCCTGTCGACAAATGTATTGAAATATATGTTTTTGTAATATTTATGTATCATTATACATTTGTGTATCTAGTTAGTAAATAATATTGTCTATGATAGTTTTATTTACAGAGGTTTAATTAAAGACTCATGTTACTTATATAATTATTTATGGTGTATATTAAATCACAAGGTTATCAACACATCATGCTTATTTCCACATTTCGGAAATGTCTTTCGCAAGTGGCCATAGCGAAAGCCATTCCTCGAAAGGGGGAGATGTAAGGGTTAGTTTAATGCCCCTTTGGATTTATGCACGTGTGTCCTCATTTCCTAATAGTTTACAGTTCAGTCATCTTTATGTAACAGCATATCGACATACTAGATTGCATTGTCAGCAATATACATGTACTGTTGCTACGGCTGTATTAACAATCAGTTCAATAAACAACCATACACATAGAAACACCTTCTTGCTTATTTGCCGTCCACCACATCGTAACGATAAGTGGAAACTCGTATCTTGTATCTCGTAACTCGTAACTAGTACCTCGTAGGTCGTAAGTCTTAATTCGTAACTCGTAACTCGTATATCGTAACTCGCAGCTCGAAACACGTAACTCGTAACTCGTAAATCGCAGCTTATACCTCGCTACTCATAACCTGGAACTCATATCTTGTGTATCGTAGCTTGTAACCCATTACCGACTCGTTACCCATAACTCGGAACTAGTATCTGGTATCTCGGATCTTGCAAATCATTGCAAATAACCTGGAACTCGTATCCTAGATCTTGTAGATCGTAACTCGTTACCAATAAGTGGGAACTCGCATCTTGTATCTCGTGACGTGTAACTCAGATCTCAGAAATCGGAACTCGTACCTCGTAGATCATAAGCCGTAACTCGCATCTCGAAGCTTGTAACTCGTAGATAACAACTTGTAACTCGCTACCCAGAACGCGGACCGCGTATCTTGTATATCGTAAGTTGTAATCTATAACCGATAACCTGGAACTCGTATCTTGCATCTCGTAGCTCGTAAACCGTTACCGATAAGTGGGAACTCGCAACTTTCACCTCATGACGCGTAAGTCAGAATTTAGAACTCGTTACGCGTTACCGATAACTCGGTGCTTGTATCTTGTATCTCTTACCTTGTATCTCGTAGCTCGTACCTCGTAGATATTAAGTCGTAACTCGTAACTCGTACCTCGTACCTCGTAAATCTTAACTCGCAACTCGAAACTCGAAACTCGTAACTCTTTACTGGTAAATCGCAAATTGTAGCTTGCTACTCATAACCCGGAAGTCGTATCTTGTATATCGTAACTTGTAATCCATTACCGATAACCAGGAACTCGTATTTTGCATCTCGCAGCTCATAAATCGTTACCGATAAATGGGAACTCGCATCTTGTATCTAGTGACGCGTAACTCAGGACTCGGAACTAGTAACGTGTTACCGATAACTCGGTGCTCGTATCTTGTAACTCGTAACTCATTACCCATAACTCGGAACTTGTATCTTATATCTAGTAGCTCGTAACTCGTTACGATAAGTGGGAACTCGCATCTTGTATCTCGTAACTCGTAACTAGTACCTCGCAGATCGTAAGTCTTAATTTTTATATATTGTAACTTGCAATCCGAAACTCGTAACTTGTAACTCGTAAATCGCAGCTTATAACTCGCTACTCATAACCTGGAACTCGTATCTTGTGTATCGTAGCATGTAACCCATTACCAATAACAAGGAACTCGTATCTTGCCTCTCGTAGCTCGTAAATCGTTACCGATAGGTGGAAACTGGCATCTTGTAACTGCTGATTACCTGGAACTCGTATCTTGTGTCTCGTAGCTCGTAACTCGTAACGATAAGTGGGAACTCGCATCTTGTATCTCGTAACTCGTAACTAGTACCTCGTAGATCGTAAGTCGTAATTCGTAACTCGTGATTCGTATATCGTAACTCGCAACGCGGAACTCGTAACTCGACACTCGTAACTCGAAACTCGTAACTCGTAACTCGTAGCTCGTAAATCGGAGCTTATATATCGCTACTCATAACCCGAAACTCGTACCTTTTGTATCGTAGCTTGTAACCCATTACCAATAACAACGAACTCGTGTCTTGCCTCTCGTAGCTCGTAAATCGTTATCGATGAATGGGAACTCGCATCTTGTATCTCGTGAAGCGTAACTCAGGACTCGGAACTCAAATGTGTTACCGGTCTTGTATCACTTACCTTGTAACTCGTAACTCGTAACTCGTTGCCCATAACTCGGAACTCGTATCTTGATCTCGGTTCTTGTAAATCAATGACGATAACCTCGAACTCGCATTCTAGATCTAGTAGTTCGTAGCTCGTTACCAATAGGAGGAAACTCGCATCTTGTATCTCTTGACGCGAAACTCAGAATTCGGAACTCGTAACGCGTAACCGATAACTCGTAGCTCGTATCTTGTAACTCATAACTCGTTACCCATAACTCGGAACTCGTATCTTGTATCTAGTAGCTCGTAACTCATTACTGATTGCCTGGAACTCGTATCTTGTGTCTCGTAACTCGTAAATAGTACCTCGTAGATCGTAAGTCGTAATTCGTAACTCATAACTCATAACTCGAAACTCGAAACTCGTAACTCGTAACTCGTAACTCGAAACTCGTAACTCGTAACGCGAAACTCGCAACTCGCATCTCGTAACTCGTAAATCGCAGCTTATAACTCTTTACTCATAACCCGGAACTCGTATCTTGTGTATCGTAGCTTGTAACCCATTACCAATAACAAGGAACTCGTATCTTGCCTCTCGTAGCTCGTAAATCGTTACCGATAAGTGGGAACTCGCAACTTGTATCTCGTGACGCGTAACTTAGAACTTGGAACTCGTAACGCGTTACAGATAACTCGGAGCTTGTATCTTGTATCACTTACCTTGTAGCTCGTAACTCGTAACCCGTAACTCGTTGCCCATAACTCGGAACTCGAATCTTGATCTCGAATATTGTAAATCCATGACGATAACGTCGAACTCGTATCCTAGATCTAGTAGTTCGTAACTCGTTACAGATAGGTGGAAACTCGCATCTTGTGTCTCATGACGTGAAACTCAGAACTCGGAACTCGTAACGCGTAATTGATAACTCGGAGCACGTATCTTCTAACTCGTAACTCGTTACCCATGACTCGTAACTCGTATCTTGTATCTAGTAGCTCGTAACTCTTTACTGATTACCTGGAACTCATATCTTGTGTCTTGTAGCTCGTAACTAGTTACGATGAGTGGGAACTCGCGTTTTGTATCTCGTAACCCGTAACTAGTACCTCGTACATCGTACATCGTAAGTCATAATACGTAACTGGTAACTCGTATATCATAACTCGCAACTCGAAACTCGAAACTCGCAACTCGTAACTCGAAACTCGTAACTCGTAAATCGCAGCTTATAACTCGCTACTCATAACCTGGAACTCGTAACGCGTTACCGATAACTCGGAGCTTGTATCTTGTATCTCTTACCTTGTAACTCGTAACTCGTTACGATAAATGGGAACTCGCATCTTCTGTCTTGTAACTCGTAACTAGTATCTCGTAGATCATAAGTCGTTTCTCGTATATCGTAACTCGCAACTCGAAAGTCGTAACTCGTAACTCTTAACTCGTAAATCGCAGCTTGTAACTCGCTACTCATAACCCGGAACTCGTATCAAGTGTATCGTAGCTTGTAACCCATTGCCAATAACAAGGAACTCGCATCTTGCATCTCGTAGCTCGTTACCGATAAGTGGGAACTCGCAACTTGTATCTTGTGACGCGTAACTCAGAACATGGAACTGGTAACGCGTTACCAAAAAAGTGGACCTTGTATCTTGTAACTCGTAACTCGTTACCCATAACTCGGAACCCGTGTCTTGTATCTAGTAGCCCGTAACTCATTGCAGATAACCTGGAGCTCATATCTTTTGTCTTTTAGCTCGCAACCCGTTACGATAAGTGGGAACTCGCATCTTGTATCCCGTAACTCGTAACTCGTACCTCGTAGATAATAAGTCGTAACTAATAACTCGTACCACCTAAATCGTAACTCGCAACTCGAAACTCTAAACTAGAAACTCGTAACTCTTGACTCGTATATCGCAACTTGTAGCTTGCTACCCATAACCCGTAAGTCGTATCTTGTATATTGTAACTTGTAACCCATTACCAATAAACAAGGAACTCGTATCTTGCATCTCGTAGCTCGTTACCGATAAGTGGGAACTCGCAACTTGTATCTCGTGACGCGTAACTCAGAACATGGAACTGGTAACGCGTTACTGATAACTCGGAGCTTGTATCTTGTAACTCGTAACTCGTTACTCATAACTGGGAACTCGAATCTTGATCTCGGATCTCGTAAGTCAATGACGATAACCTGGAACTCGTATTCTAGATCTTGTAGTTCGTAACTCGTCGCCGATAAGAGGAAACTCGCATTTTGTATCTCGTGACGCATAACTCGTAACGCGCAACTCGTAAAGCGTTACCCATAACTCGGAACTCGTATCTTGTATCTAATAGCTCGTAACTCGTAACTCATTTCGATAAGTGGGAACTCGCATCTTGTATCTCGTAACTTGTAGCTAGTACCTCGTAGATCGTAAGTTGCAACTCGAAACTAGTAACTCGTAACTCGTAAATCGCAGCCTGTAACTCGCTACTCATAACCTGGAACTCGGACTTTGTATATCGTAGCTTGTGAACGATTACCAATAACAAGGAACTCGTATCTTGCATCTCGTAGCTCGTAAATCGATACCGAAAAGTGGGAGCTAGCAACTTGTATCTCGTGACGCGTAACTCAAACTTAGAACTCGTAACGGGTTACCGATCACTCGGAGCTTGTATCTTCTATCTCTTGACTCGCAACTCGTAACCCGTGACTTGTTACCCATAACTCGGAACTCCTATCTTGTATTTTGGATCTCGCAAATCATTGTCAATAACCTGTAACTCGTATCCTAGATCCAATAGTTTGTAACTCATTACCGATAGGTGGAAACTCGCATCTTGTATCTCATGACGCGTAACTCAGAACTCGGAACTTTTAACGCGTAACAGATAACTCGGAGCTCGTATCTTGTAACTTGTAACTCGTTACCCATTACTCGGAACTCGTATCTTGTATATAGTAGCTCGTAACTCATTACTGATTACCTGGAACTCGTATCTTGTGTCTCGTAGCTCGTAAATTGTTACCGATAAGTGGAAACTCGTGACTTGTATCTCGTGACGCGTAACTCAGAACTTTGATCCCGTAACGCGTTACAGATAACTTGGAGCTTGTATCTTGTATATCTTACCTTGTAACTCATAACCCGTAGCTCGTAACACGTTACCCATTAATCGGAACTCGTACCTAGATCTTGAAGATCGTAACTCGATACCAATAAGTGAGAACTCGTATGTTGTATCTCGTGACGCGTAACTCAGGACTCGGAACTCGACAGTGTTACCGATAACTCGGGGCTTGTATCTTGTATCACTTACCTTGTAACTCGTAACTCGTAACCCGTAACCCGTTGCCCATAACTGGGAACTCGAATCTTGATCTCGGATCTTGTAAATCAATGACGATAACCTTGAACTCATATCATATATCTAGTAGTTCGTAACTCGTTACCGATAAGTGGAAACTCGCATCTTGTGTCTCATGACGCGAAGCTCAGAACTCGGAGCCCGTAACGCGTAATCGATAACTCGGGGCTCGTATCTTGTAACTCGTAACTCGTTACCCTGAACTCGGAACCCGTATCTTGTATCTAGTAGCTCGTAACTCATTACTGATTACCTTGAACTCGTATCTTGTGTCTCCTGGCTCGTAACTCGTTACGATAAGTGGGAACTCGCATCTTGTATCTCGTAACTCGTAACTAGTACCTCGTACATCGTAACTCGTAACTAGTACCTCGTACATCGTAAGTCGTAATTCGTAACTCGTAACTCGTAACTCGTAACTCGTAACTTGTAACTCGTAACTCGTAACTCGTAACTCGTAACTCTTAACTCGTAACTCGTAACTCGTAACTCGTAACTCGTAACTCGTAACTCGTAACTCGTAACTCGTAACTCGTAACTCGTAACTCGTAACTCGTAACTCGTAACTCGTAACTCGTAACTCGTAACTCGTAACTCGTAACTCGTAACTCGTAACTCGTAACTCGTAACTCGTAACTCGTAACTCGTAACTCGTAACTCGTAACTCGTAACTCGTAACTCGTAACTCGTAATTCGTAACTCGTAACTCGTTACTCGTAACTCGTAACTCGTAACTCGTAACTCGTAACTCGTAACTCGTAACTCGTAACTCGTAACTCGTATAACTCGTAATTCGTAACTCGTAACTCGTAACTCGTAACTCGTAACTCGTAACTCGTAACTCGTAACTCGTAACTCGTAACTCGTAACTCGTAACTCGTAACTCGTAACTCGTAACTCGTAACTCGTAACTCGTAACTCGTAACTCGTAACTCGTAACTCGTAACTCGTAACTCGTAACTCGTAACTCGTAACTCGTAACTCGTAACTCGTAACTCGTAACTCGTAACTCGTAACTCGTAACTCGTAACTCGTAACTCGTAACTCGTAACTCGTAACTCGTAACTCGTAACTCGTAACTCGTAACTCGTAACTCGTAACTCGTAACTCGTAACTCGTAACTCGTAACTCGTAACTCGTAACTCGTAACTCGTAACTCGTAACTCGTAACTCGTAACTCGTAACTCGTAACTCGTAACTCGTAACTCGTAACTCGTAACTCGTAACTCGTAACTCGTAACTCGTAACTCGTAACTCGTAACTCGTAACTCGTAACTCGTAACTCGTAACTCGTAACTCGTAACTCGTTACTCGTAACTCGTAACTCGTAACTCGTAACTCGTAACTCGTAACTCGTAACTCGTAACTCGTAACTCGTAACTCGTAACTCGTAACTCGTAACTCGTAACTCGTAACTCGTAACTCGTAACTCGTAACTCGTAACTCGTAACTCGTAACTCGTAACTCGTAACTCGTAACTCGTAACTCGTAACTCGTAACTCGTAACTCGTAACTCGTAACTCGTAACTCGTAACTCGTAACTCGTAACTCGTAACTCGTAACTCGTAACTCGTAACTCGTATCTCGGAACTCGTAACTCGTAACTCGTAACTCGTAACTCGTAACTCGTAACTCGTAACTCGTAACTCGTAACTCGTAACTCGTAACTCGTAACTCGTAACTCGTAACTCGTAACTCGTAACTCGTAACTCGTAACTCGTAACTCGTAACTCGTAACTCGTAACTCGTAACTCGTAACTCGTAACTCGTAACTCGTAACTCGTAACTCGTAACTCGTAACTCGTAACTCGTAACTCGTAACTCGTAACTCGTAACTCGTAACTCGTAACTCGTAACTCGTAACTCGTAACTCGTAACTCGTAACTCGTAACTCGTAACTCGTAACTCGTAACTCGTAACTCGTAACTCGTAACTCGTAACTCGTAACTCGTAACTCGTAACTCGTAACTCGTTACTCGTAACTCGTAACTCGTAACTCGTAACTCGTAACTCGTAACTCGTAACTCGTAACTCGTAACTCGTAACTCGTAACTCGTAACTCGTAACTCGTAACTCGTAACTCGTAACTCGTAACTCGTAACTCGTAACTCGTAACTCGTAACTCGTAACTCGTAACTCGTAACTCGTAACTCGTAACTCGTAACTCGTAACTCGTAACTCGTAACTCGTAACTCGTAACTCGTAACTCGTAACTCGTAACTCGTAACTCGTAACTCGTAACTCGTAACTCGTAACTCGTATCTCGGAACTCGTAACTCGTAACTCGTAACTCGTAACTCGTAACTCGTAACTCGTAACTCGTAACTCGTAACTCGTAACTCGTAACTCGTAACTCGTAACTCGTAACTCGTAACTCGTAACTCGTAACTCGTAACTCGTAACTCGTAACTCGTAACTCGTAACTCGTAACTCGTAACTCGTAACTCGTAACTCGTAACTCGTAACTCGTAACTCGTAACTCGTAACTCGTAACTCGTAACTCGTAACTCGTAACTCGTAACTCGTAACTCGTAACTCGTAACTCGTAACTCGTAACTCGTAACTCGTAACTCGTAACTCGTAACTCGTAACTCGTAACTCGTAACTCGTAACTCGTAACTCGTAACTCGTAACTCGTAACTCGTAACTCGTAACTCGTAACTCGTAACTCGTAACTCGTAACTCGTAACTCGTAACTCGTAACTCGTAACTCGTAACTAGTAACTCGCAACTCGTAACTCGTAACTCGTAACTCGTAACTCGTAACTCGTAACTCGTCACTCGTAACTCGTCACTCGTAACTCGTAACTCGTAACTCGTCACTCGTAACTCGTCACTCGTAACTCGTCACTCGTAACTCGTAACTCGTAACTCGTAACTCGTAACTCGTAACTCGTAACTCGTAACTCGTAACTCGTAACTCGTAACTCGTAACTCGTAACTCGTAACTCGTAACTCGTAACTCGTAACTCGTAACTCGTAACTCGCAACTCGTAACTCGTAACTCGTAACTCGTAACTCGTAACTCGTAACTCGTAACTCGTAACTCGTAACTCGTAACTCGTAACTCGTAACTCGTAACTCGTAACTCGTAACTCGTAACTCGTAACTCGTAATTCGTAACTCGTAACTCGTAACTCGTAACTCGTAACTCGTAACTCGTAACTCGTAACTCGTAACTCGTAACTCGTAACTCGTAACTCGTAACTCGTAACTCGTAACTCGTAACTCGTAACTCGTAACTCGTAACTCGTAACTCGTAACTCGTAACTCGTAACTCGTAACTCGTAACTCGTAACTCGTAACTCGTAACTCGTAACTCGTAACTCGTAACTCGTAACTCGTAACTCGTAACTCGTAACTCGTAACTCGTAACTCGTAACTCGTAACTCGTAACTCGTAACTCGTAACTCGTAACTCGTAACTCGTAACTCGTAACTCGTAACTCGTAACTCGTAACTCGTAACTCGTAACTCGTAACTCGTAACTCGTAACTCGTAACTCGTAACTCGTAACTCGTAACTCGTAACTCGTAACTCGTAACTCGTAACTCGTAACAAGTAACTCGTAACTCGTAACTCGTAACTCGTAACTCGTAACTCGTAACTCGTAACTCGTAACTCGGAACTCGTATCTTTTATCTCGGATCTCGCAAATCATTGCCGATAACCTGGAACTCGTATCCTACATCTTGAAGATCGTAACTCGTTACCAATAAGTGGGAACTCGCACCTTGTATCTCGTATCGTGTAACTCAGAACTCGGAACTAGTAACGCGTTACCGATAACTCGGAGTTCGTAACTCGTAACTCGTAACTCGTAACTCGTAACTCGTAACTCGTAACTCGTAACTCGTAACTCGTAACTCGTAACTCGTAACTCGTAACTCGTAACTCGTAACTCGTAACTCGTAACTCGTAACTCGTAACTCGTAACTCGTAACTCGTAACTCGTAACTCGTAACTCGTAACTCGTAACTCGTAACTCGTAACTCGTAACTCGTAACTCGTAACTCGTAACTCGTAACTCGTAACTCGTAACCTGTAACTCTTTGCCCATAACTCGGACCTCGAATATTGATATCGGATCTTGTAAATCAATGACGATAACCTCGAACTCGTATCCTAGATCTAGTAGTTCGTAACTCGTTACCGATAGGTGGAAACTCGCATCTTGTATCTCATGACGCGAAACTCAGAACTCGGAACTCGTAACGCGTAACCGATTACTCGGAGCTCATATCTTGTAACTCGTAACTCGTTAACCATAACCCGGAACTCGTATCTTGTATCTAGTAGCTTGTAACTCATTACTGATTACCTGGAACTCGTATCTTGTGTATCGTAGCTTGTAACCCATTACCAATAACAAGGAACTCGTATCTTGCCACTCGTAGCTCGTAAATCGTTACCGATAAGTAGGAACTCGCAACTTGTATCTCGTGACGCGTAACTCAGGACTTGGAGGTCGTAACGCGTTACCCATAGCTCGGAACTCGTGTCTTGTATCTAGTAGCTCATAACTCATTACTGATAACCTGGAACTCGTATCTTGTGTCTCGTAGCTCGTAACTCGTTACAATAAGTTGGAACTCGCATCTTGTATCTCGTAACTCGTAACTAGTACCTCGTACATCGTAATTCGTAACTCGAAACTCGAAACTCGTAACTCGTAAATCGCAGCTTATAACTCGCTACTCATAACCCGGAACTCTTTTCTTGTGTATGGTAGCTTGTAGCCCATTACCAATATCAAGGAACTCGTATCTTGCCTCTCGTAGCTCGTAATTCGTTAACGATAAGTAGGAACTCGCAACTTGTATCTCGTGACGCGTAACTCAGAACTTGGAGGTCGTAACGCGTTACCCATAGCTCGGAACTCGTATCTTGTATCTAGTAGCTCGTAACTCATTACTGATTACCTGGAACTCGTATCTTGCATCTCGTAGCTCGTAAATTGTTACCGATAAGTTGGAAATCGCTACTTGTATCTCGTGATGCGTAACTTAGGACTCGGAACTCGAAAGTGTTACTGATAACTCGGAGCTCGTATCTTGTATCGCTTACCTTGTAACTCGTAACTTGTAACTCGTAACTCTTTGCCCATAACCCGGAATTCGTATCTTGTGTATCATAGCTTTTAACCCATTACCAATAACAAGGAACTCGTATCTTGCCTCTCGTAGCTCGTAAATCGTTACCGATAAGTGAGAACTCGCAACTAGTATCTCGTGACGCGTAACTCAGAACTTGGAACTCGTAACGCGTTACCGATAACTCGGAGCTTGTACAAGATACATATCGTAACTTGTAACTCGTAACTCGTTACCCATTACTCGGAACTCGTATCTTCTATCTCGGATCTCGCAAATCATTGCCGATAATCTGAAACTCGTATCCTAGATCTTGAAGATCGCAACTCGTTACCAATAAGTGGGAACTCGCATCTTGTATCTCGTGACGTGTAGCTCAGGACTCGGAACTAGTAATAATAATAATAATAATAATAATAATAATAATAATAATAATAATAATAATAATAATAATAATAATAATAATAATAATAATAATAATAATAATAATAATAATAATAATAATAATAATAATAATAATAATAATAATAATAATAATAATAATAATAATAATAATAATAAATCGTCTTTATTGAATTAATGACAGACTTAGTCTGTAATATACAGTGGGTAGCTCACAATGGCGAAGTTTAGCTATCAGCTATTCTTACATTTAACCATGAGCTACACTAATGAAGTTGTTATGCAAGTAGGAAGACTGTTAAATAATATGTTACAAACATCACTAAAATGGTAAAAACTATAAAAAATTAATATACCAAGATGATCAAAATTGAACATGAGAAGGTTGAGGGGAAAAGATTGAAAGTACCATTCATTTGGAAACACGAGCATAAAACACTTAAGCTGTTATTGTTATTGAGGGCTGAGGAGAAGGGTTTTTACATATTTTTTAAATCTAAATATCGACATACTCTTAGCAGTAACGTCAACAGCATTATACAGAGTAACTGCATTATAGGTAAACGATCTTTTGAATAAGGTGGTGCTGTGCAATGGCATAGTAAGTGTATATGGATTTTCTAAGGCTCTGTCATGAATGTTGTACCTAAATATCAGTTTCTCACGCAGGTATGTAGGGAGGTCCACCAAAAACACCTTTTTAACAAGAATCAAATAGTGATATGTGACAAGATTAGGCATTTTCAACCATTGGATTATGGAATAGCCCTGCGAGACATGATCGTATTTGCGCAGCTTTAGTATGAACCGCACACAATTGTTTTGTGAACGAAACAGTCTAGTTTTTGTAGCCTGATCGAGGCAGGAGTAATACACATCAAAATAATTAAAAACAGATAAGATCAAGCTCTCACATAATTTTTTCCTTAATTTGAAATTAAGCAAAGATTTATTGGCATAAAGAACTCTAAGACGGGCGTAAGACCTTTGTAACAAGTCACTAACATGTTTTACAAAACGCAATTTCTCATCTAACCATAAACCTAGACATCTGCTATTTTGAGAGTAGTTTAATGTTTGATTAACAATTACAATAGATAGAGTGGATTTAATCTCATCTCTCTTGTTTTCATAACAAAACAGCAATATTGTAGATTTCTTCGGATTTATGGTTAGACAATTATTTTCCGTGTAAGCATAGATGGATGACAAGTCATCATTAAGTTCAATTGCAGTTTGATATACGGAACTGTGGTCGAAAAAATATAGTAATTGTATATCATCTGCATAAGAATGTAGAATCGAATATTTCATACAATTAGCTAAATCTGATACATATAATAAAAACATCAGAGGGCCTAATACAGACTCCTGCGGCACACCTGAAGTAATCGCACAGTTAGAAGATATAGATTCATTTAAAGAAACACTGATATCGATCTACTAAATATGACTGAAACAAAATTATCGAGGTTCTGTTAAACCCATAGTATTCAAGCTTAGCACACATCATTCTATGATTAATCCTATCAAGGGCTTTAGAAAAGTCTAGGGAAACTAAAACAACACACATTTTTTATCTAAGGCCCTCAAGATATCATCTGTCAAATTCAGCGAGGCAGTTGTTGTGCTATAAGACTTTCTTAAACCGGATTGGCTATCGGGCAGGATGTTATGTTTGTTCAAATAATTAATAATTTGCAAATTGACTATCCTTTCTAAAACCTTTGAGAGTACACACAGTAGGCTGATAGGTCTTAGGTCTGTAAGATCAGATGGATTCCTAACCTTCGGCACAGGTTTCACAATTGCATGCCTCCACGATTTAGGAATATATCCTTTTTGCAAACACATGTTAATCATGTGCGTAATGTAAGGGAGAGTGACTGGCAAACTCAGTTGCAACATAAGTAGAGATATTCTATCAGATCCTGTAGCATTTGATTTTATACGTCTGATCGCATCATGAACTTGAATTGGCTCTACAGCTAGAAGATAAAACGTATCATTGGAGAACTTATTATTCTCATAGTAATCTTTTGTTGGAGCATCCGGATCAGTGACTCCAAACATGGAAGAAAAATAATTGTTGATACTAGAAACATCACTTAAGCAGTCCGGTAATATGTCTTCACCACTTATCGAGTAAATTTTTTGCTTATAGAGTTCTTGCCACAGTTCCTTGGACATATTATGCTTTTGCAAATAGCTGACATACGCTAACTTTTCACGTCTGAGAGAGGCCAGAGCAAAATTTCTAGCTTCTTTATATGCATTCCAGTTTTCTTCCGACCTATTCAATTTAAACCTAGCAAGTATAATTATCCCTTTCTTTGAAAATCATTTTTAAAGGGAACGTTAACGAGGTTTGCTGACTCGGACTGTTCTAATTGGAGCGTGACGGTTAAATGTATCGACGATGTTTTTTGTGAATAGCTCTACTTTTGTGTCAATGTCTCTAATAAACAACATCTCCTGCCACTCTAAATTCACTAGTTCCTGAAGAAAGTCGTTTAAATCAAAATTTTTGAAATCACGGTAAGTTACAAATTTTTGAGGCATGGCATTAGAATCAATACTTAAGTAAGAACAGATAAGATGGTGATCTGATATACTACTCACATCAAGTACCAGAGTATCAGCAAAACAATGAGACACATTTGAAAAAATGACATCTAATAAAGTAGAGGAATTGTTGGTAATTCTGGTAGGTGAAGAAACCAGCTGACTAAAGCCACAGCATTCAAAACATGAGGATAAAGAATTATTTTTATTTAGCAAATCAATGTTCAGATCACCAAGTACAATGCCGTTTTCGTAAGTGCTTAAGCAGGCCGGAAGTAATGTCTCCAAGTGGGTGATGAACTCACCTTGATTTGATGCTGGTGGACGGTAAATGACTCCACAGCAAAATATCTGCTTATAAGACAACCTTAACCCAAAGACATTCTATTGCAGAAAGATCTGTGCCAAATTCTAGAATCTCAACTCGATAATGGGACTTTATTTAAAAACCAACCCCTCCTCCTCGGCCGTTAGGATCTTTACGATAAAACGAATAACCTGGGATGCTAACATTCTCCGTAGCAATATTCTCACTCAGCCAGGTTTCGCTGATGGCGAAGATATCAAAGTTATCAGATAATATTATGTTGATAAAATCAGAAAATCCTGATAGAATGGACCTTACATTTAAGTGACCAATTCTAGCTTTCTTTGAACTACTACTAATCATAATTGATTCGTGATTTCATTAATTTAAATATGTGTTGGAAGCATGGACAGATGCTGCTAGAGGCTGAGTGATCTACAGGAAAGTTAGTTCTGTGTATCCTGTTATAATTAAAACAATTTATACATTTAACTTCATTCGAGTCACAGTTTTTCAATTCGTGACTGCCTGAACATTTAGGGCAAGCGTTAGATGCCGAGTTACGGTTTTTCGCAGTATGTCCGAAGTCAGCACAATTAAAACATTGTACAACTCGCACATCATCGGTGATTAAACATTTCTTCCACCCAAAATAGATACATTCTTTTTGAAGTAACACTCATCTAATAGTAGGAGACACTTCCAAGACAATGTCTTTATTTCCTTTAACAGTTAGCTTCGCGATAATTTTAACATTAGATTTGTCCTTCGCATCGAGACCATTCAGGGAGAATATATTATCTACAATTACATCATCACTATTTAGCGTTACCGATAACTTGGAGCTCGTATCTTGTAACTCGTAACTCGTAACTCGTTACCCATAACTCGGAACTCGTATCTTATATATCTAAACTTGTAATCCATTACCGATAACCTGGAACTCGTATCTTGCATCTCGTAGCTCGTAGATCATTACCGATAAATGGGAACTCGCATCTTGTATCTCGTGACGCGTAACTCAGGACTCGGAACTAGAAAGTGTTACCGATAACTCGGAGCTCGTATCTTGTATCACTTACCTTGTGACTCGTAACTCGTAACCTGTAACTCGTTACCCGTAACTCGGAACTCGAATCTCGATCTCGGATCTTGCAAATCGAAGACGATAGCCTCGAACTCGTGTCCTAGATCTAGTAGTTCGTAACTCGTTACCGATAGGTGGAAGCTCGCATCTTGTATCTCATGATGCGGCACTCAGAACTCTGAACTCGTAACTCGTTACCCATAACTCGGAACTCGTCTGAGAAAATACTGGCTGAAAAGCAGCTTGTGCCCTTCAAAAATGAGGAAGCAGTTGAACCCACGCTATTAGAGCTTCATGAACGCGAAAAGAGGGCCAGTAATGTCCTTGTTTTTGGTGCAACCGAGTCTGAAAGCATGGACGCCAATGAACGCAAAACATACGATGTACAGGTAGTCAAAAAAATTTTAAATGCTACAGGTTCTAGGATAAAACCAGAAGAATTAAAAATATACCGTGTTGGCAAACCTGAACCCAACAAACGCCGGCCAATAAAAATTGCATTTCCTGCAAAGCATCATGCCATTGAAGTGCTGAGAAACAGAAGTAGAATACCGCAAAGCGACGAAATGTATCTTGAAAACGACCTAACTGAAACACAGCGTAACTATGTCAGGAAGCTTGTAGCTGAAATAAAGGAAAGGGAACAAAGGGGTGAGAGAGATTTAAAAATTAAATATTATTTAGGCATGCCCAGGGTGATCAAAATGAGATCACCTAATAATAACAGCGACGAAGTACCAAAAAACTAAGAAAGGATAGGGGAGATAGTAGAACGATCGAAGCCACCTTCTACTATACCAATGCTGATGCTCTCATGACCAAGATGGATGAACTACGCGTACTTGTTATAAGTGAACAACCGACTATCATAATGGTGTGCGAAACATGGCTGCGGCCGGAGATACAAGATTCGCTTATTAGTATAGACAACTACAAACTATATAGGGCAGACAGGGTCGGCAAAAGAGGAGGTGGAATATGTATTTATGTCAAGGACAAAATAAATACCGTAGACGTTCTGAGTTACGAGTTGGGGGAGTGCAAAGCAACATTACCACCAGTCGTTGAGTCTATTTGGCTTCACATTAGTATAGGTTCAGTTGAATTTGTAATTGCTCGCATATACAGACCACCAGGCTATGTAACCGATGCAGAAAACAAAATCCTAGTAGCCGCCTTAAACACCGCTTTTAGTTCACGCCTGATACATTACGTTTTTGGTAAGTTTAATTATCCCGAAATTAATTGGTCGACCCTGGGCCTGACATCTTTCTCCTCACAGGCCAACGACTTCCTAAACGGCTACAAGGATATGAACGCAAAACCACTAATATCGTTCCCTACAAGGCACAGAAACAACCAAGTGTCATTACTAGACTTGCTACTGGTCAGTGACTCCAAACTCATTACCAACATCGAAGCCAAGCCACCTTTAGGAAGAAGTGACCACATATCATTAACAGCAACGGCACAGATCAACGCTCCCAGTAAGGCCACCCATGTTACAAGAAGAAGGCAATTTTGGCAGCAGGACTACACTGGTGTGCATGAATTTCTTCTCAATAACCTTCCTCCTGATCCAGATATCGACCAGTTTTACCATATTATTAATGACAGCATTGAAAAGGGTATTCCTGTTAGAGCACTAAAAAACAACCCGCATAAACCCTGGATGACGCACCAGATCTTTCGGGCTATTAAAAAGAAGCGGTCTCTGTGGGATAACTACAGTAGATGCAGAAGCGAGATCCATTATCAGATATATAAGACACAGAATAACCTAGTAAAACAGCTAATAACCGAAGCCAGAAAAAAGTATGAGCGTGAAATAGCCACTGCCAGTGGAAAAAACTTCTTCTCGTATGTATCAAGATCACTTCAGTCAAGAATCAATTACATCTCATTAAAAAGTTCATCTGGAGATTTGGTGCACCAACCGAGTCATGTCTCAGAACTCTTCGCCGAGCATTTCGCAAAGGTTTTCAACATCGAGCCCGACGGCAGCCTGCCAGTATTGAGCAACACGGCCCGCGTCGTAAATTCCATTAGTTCCACCGAATTCACACCTCAAAAAGTGCAAAATGCTATACAAAGCTTGAAGAACAATGCAGCAGCTGGCGCCGATGGCATACCGCCTGTATACCTAAAAAGTGCGTTGACATTTTGAGTGGCCCACTATCAATAGCGATGACCAAGGCCCTGGGCTCGGGACGTGCACCCAATGCTTGGACTCATGCTGTTGTTACACCAATAGATAAAAAGGGTGACCGTTACCAATCTGGGAACTACAGACCCATTAGCCTTACCTCAACACTCTCGAAATGTATGGAGAAAATAATTTCCAGAGAACTAACTGATTTCCTGCTGGAAAACGGCGTAATTCCTGATTGTCAACATGGGTTCCTACCGAAGAGATCGATTGACACCAACCTTCTTTCCTGCCTCAACGACTGGACAGCTTTACAGGACAGTGGTCAACCAGTGGATGTCATTTATCTCGACTTCGAAAAGGCCTTCGACAAGGTCCCCTTTCGCAGATTGCTG
The DNA here is from genome assembly GCA_949316355.1 of Bruchidius siliquastri. Taxonomy (NCBI): domain Eukaryota; kingdom Metazoa; phylum Arthropoda; class Insecta; order Coleoptera; family Chrysomelidae; genus Bruchidius; species Bruchidius siliquastri. The sequence goes on along the minus strand of OX438533.1, from coordinate 18,163,673 downwards.
CTCAAGCTGGAGCACTGCGGCGATAGAGGTCCACTTCTGTCCTGGATAGAATACTTCCTGACCCAGCGCAGGTTCCAAGTTAGGATTGACGGAGCCCTATCGGATGAAAGAGCAGTGAGGAGTGGAGTGCCCCAGGGCTCGGTTCTTGGACCGTTGCTGTTCCTAGTCTACATCAGCGACATGGTAAATGCTATTAAAAGCAAAATATGCTTCTCTGCAGACGACACCAAACTGTACTGTAATCCAATAGCCCAAGCGAACTCTCTACAGTGTGATTTGAGTACCATTGAGGATTGGACCAATAGATGGAAGATGTCTCTGAATGTCAATAAGTGCACTATACTGCACATAGGTGCAAACAACCCGACAACTGAATACTCCCTTTCCGGCATACCACTCAAAAAAGTTGAAAATCAAAAAGACCTTGGAGTTATAATCACAAAAGACCTTAAATGGGAGAGTCACATCGCGACAATAGTAAAGAAAGCTAACACCCTCATATATTTGATCCAAAGAGCATTTATAGATCACTCCTGCCCTACAATCTTGAAAATATACAAAGCATACATAAGACCACTGCTAGAGTTCGCAGTAAGTACGTGGAACCCTTACTACGTGAAGGACATCGAGCTACTAGAGCGTGTCCAACGTCGTATCACACGAATCCCAAGAGAATTGAACGATCTTCCCTACGAAATCCGCTGTTCACGACTGAACCTGTCCACATTAAGAGAGCGCCGACAGAGAGGCGACCTAATCCAGACACACAAAATCTTGTCAGGATACTATGGCGTTCAATTGCGCATCTACAAAACTGGAGGTGACATAGTGCTTCGGGGACACACTAAAAAACTAGCAAAAGAAAGATGTGTGAAACTAGCCAGACGTAACTTCCTTAGTAACCGAGTGGTTTACGTGTGGAACGCCCTCTCCCAGGAGACAGTGGATGCCCCCTCAGTGAATGCATTTAAGAACAGACTGGACAAAGACCTTACTCGAGTTAATCGTGACTTTATTCACTACTGACTGCATTATCTTTGACTATCTTGCAATTGTGAATTGTGACTTTATAGTGAAAGTTTCATCAGACTTCACAACTGAGTTATCTTTAATTATTTTGTAATTGTGAATTGTGACTTTATAGTGACAGTTTCATCGGACTTTCCGCCTACTGTCTATTGATAATAATAATAATAATAATAATAATAATAATAATAATAATAATAATAATAATAATAATAATAATAATAATAATAATAATAATAATAATAATAATAATAATAATAATAATAATAATAATAATAATAATAATAATAATAATAATAATAATAATAATAATAATAATAATAATAATAATAATAATAATAATAATAATAATAATAATAATAATAATAATAATAATAATAATAATAATAATAATAATAATAATAATAATAATAATAATAAAACCCAACATCTTAGAACCTTAAATAGAAATTGAGTTAACGTGTTCCACAAATGAAAGTTTTTCATCTAATATAACACCTAAATCTCTAACAGAAGCCTTATATTCGAGCTGTTGGCCATTAATGAAGTAACATGTTGCAATCTTGTTGGGTTTACGAAAGAAACTTAGGTAACAACATTTTTCTACATTCAGGTTCAGCTTATTTTTTTGACACCAATCTGCTAAATGATTCAAATCTTGCTAAAGAAGCTTTTGATCGCAAATACTATCAATTGTTTTCCAAAACTTAAGATCATCTGCAAACATGGCAAGCGTGCTATTCAAAACACAGTCAACAATATCGTTCACAAAGATGCTTAACAAAAGAGGTGAACTATGGGAACTTGGGGAACGCCAGATGTAACAATGATTGTATCCGAGTAAAAGCAACCTATTTTAACTCTTTGGATTCTGTCAGCGAGCTCTCCCACCATAGTACAAAACCTAAATGAAAGCCTATCTGAAGCAACTTATTAAGCAAAATATTGTGATCTATTCGATCAAAGGCTTTGGGAAAGTCTGTGTCGATAGAATCAATTTGCTTTCTGTCTTCCATGTTTTGGAGAATATTATTTTGATAGGTTGTTGAATTGGACACAGTTGACTTGTTTTTCGAAAAGCCATGCTGTTCCTGACAAATAAGGCCCTTACATTGCCAAGTGATCAGTTTGGTAACAAGACAATCAAATATTTTAGGTATAGCAGATTGTATACATATACTGCGGTAATTTTCTGTGTTATTTTTTGCCACATTTGAAAATAGGAACAATGCTACTTTCTTTCCATTCATTAGGAAAAACTGAAGATTTTAAGGATTTATCAAAAAGTAGATATAAGGGCAACACTATGATGGAAACACATTTTTTCAATAAGAAATTAGGAATGCCGTCTGGCCCTGTTGTTAATTTATTTGGAATATTTGATATTGTTAAAAAGTCGCTAAATAAGTTTGCAATAGATTGACCACTTGTAACCTCCCGGTTGACATAACAATGAGCTCGGTAGATAGTGACTTTAACGTTCATCATTTATGTACTTCCAGAAATCTGGGATCATCTATTATTTTTCCATCTAGGCCAGTAATATAATTATTAAAACAAATGTCCGAGAGCCTCTTGCTTTCAGATCGAAACAGAGAAAATCTTACATAATTATCATTAGAACTCTTTTATGCAGACGGAATGAGCAAGTGTCTTTTCCAATGTCAGCTTACGCAAATCCGCAGGAGTTCATAAAATAAGCAAGTTGCCTCATTGACATTAACATTTTCTAGACAATCAACCCAGTCGATTAATACAAAATTATTCAATTCCCTGTAGTTCCCATACCTAAAATCGTAGTAAAATTCGTTGTAGACTAGGTCATTAGACACAGTTTTTGTAGAAAGTTTTATAGAGAATTCGTGACTAATATGATGCACACTATACCTAAATAGAGGATCACTAGCCATACATACATCACAGACCCTAACGTTTGAAAAAACTAGGTCTAAAAAAACATTTCTGTTATTTAGTATATTATTGTGCTGAAAAAACTTGTGATAACCAAACGATACAGCTACCTCCAATACTGGATCACCCCCTGGACATTGCACTATTGGCCCATACTCATCATTATACCATGTTGCATTTGATAGGTTATAGTCTCCCACCAAATATATATTCAATGCTGAGTATTATTGGATTACCCTATCCACTGTCTCGCAGTGCAATGTATAACTTTCCCGTGAAGACTGAGGGGGTATATATACGCCTCCTATGATAAACTTGTAACTGTCAAGTTGACACAAAACATATACCTGTTCTACACAGTATTCTGTTATGTTTCCGAGCTGCGATTTGATTTTGTTATTAACCATTATTAGGACCCCTCCCCCACTGATATTTTGATTAGTACTGGGGCTTCTATCACAACGAAATATGCTAGACTGATTGCAGTCAAGTTCACTAAAGACAGAAAGGTCTACGTTTAAGTTGCTTTCAACCAATACAGTTATGTCATAATTACAGCACGCCAATCTTTTGAAAATACACATTTAATGGGGTGTCACTATGTTTTTTGCTGTTTACTTACAACTACAGGTACACCATTATGGTACTTAATAATTAGATTATCTTTCCCCTTCACCTCTCTAGCTTCCTGAGTTCCTTTAGCTTTCTTATACGCATTCTGCTGCATCTGTCTGTGTGTTCAAAAAAAATTTTGAAGCTTGATCCTATCAATTTCTTACTTGATTTTCTGGCACTCTTTACAGTTTTGTCATTGCAGATGACCTTCACAGGCCTTGACTTGGTAGCCCTATTTTTCATTTGACCAACGCGAACAACTTTCTTCACCGATGGAAGCTCTTGCTGCAAATCCAACATGGTAAAAACTTCAGATACTATTGATTTGTCGTGGATGATGCGGTCATTCAAATTGGGGGAGTTGGACTCCGGAATGTTGTAGATCATCAAATTATGTGCTCTAGTTGTTCGTTCGCTCACCTTATACATCAAGGACTCAGCATTAACAGAGTTTACCTTCTCCAGTATTTTAACTGTTTGTTTCAAAGTTTGTATTACCTCTTCCATTTGGATTATTTTACGGACCATAGCTGGAACACTCTTGAGTGCATCACGACAATCATGACAGAAAAACAAAAGGCTCCGTTTTTGCAATACCACTGCTCTGGCCTCCGACGTACTGAGTCCTGAGCATTTTTCCACCAAATGTATGCGGCCCCTACAGCTGTCGCAGGCCCAAATCAAGTTTGCAAACTGAGCAGGAATTTGCAGGCATCTTAAAACTATAACCTCAAACCCAAATCTTCGAATATCACCGCAATCCTTATGGATTGTTCACATTTTATACTAATAAATAGTAATGCAGCGGACATCGCTTTTCTTGGTATACTTTCATCTTGCTCAAGATTAGATAATCTTTTCATTTGCTCTCGCACTGTATTTACTATTCCTGAACCAAAATGTACTTTCTTAGATTTTCTACGCAAACAATTTCCTTCTGCTGCGTCCACGTCGTGATGCAAGGCCCATTCCTATATGACGTTTAACCTTCATTATATTGCTAAAAGCCAAGCAGCTGCTTTTTCTCTTTGCGTCAGCTGGATTGACTCTTTTTTTCAGCTTCTTGTTCTAGTTGGTAGTAGGCTGCGTATCTTGTAGCCAAATCGGATTTTCCGGATGCAAGTTCGTGTTGTAAACACGCAGCGTCTAATTTGTTTATTCCTTTTTGGGCAAGCTAGCCTTTTTTTCAATCGTGTGCCTGGCTCACAAAACTGATAGAAGGTAAATGTAATTCAAACGGTAACTTGTCTATTAAATTGTTGAAAAATCCGCAACCTGATTTCGACATATTTATACACCTGCTTCGATGAACTATTGGCATTTAAATAAAAAAGATATAAGCAACTGCGGCCTATATAGTGCTGGGTCGTTGAGCGATTGAGAGTAACAAAACAAAAGCAAGAGCTGGGCATTAGCAATATAGATACTCTTCTCATCATCGATATGGAGCTCTACTACCATCAACAATCCGCTCTATTATAGTTGGGCCATCAAACTGTGGAAAAACTAATGTTTTAGTATCCTTGCTTCCACATCCGAATGGTGTTTTCTTTGAAAATATCTATATATTTTCGAAATCACTGAGCCAACCCAAACATGGATCCATAGAATGGGTTGCAAATTCATCGTGATATGTGAGAACCAAAATGCTATACGAGAATACTTTATGGGTCGACACAAAGGAGTGGACTGCTTTCATTGTATGCAAAGCTACAGTTGGGTGCCGAAAGAGGTAATCAGAGACAATACGAACTTGATTGTCCTATTCAAGGTGGATAACATAAATTTATAACATACTTTTTCTGATCATGTAGAACCTGATATGACATTCATGCAATTTCAAGATATTTGTGCGATGTGTTGGGGTGACAAATATGGACTTTTAGTCATCGATGAAGATAGAGAGTTGAAAAATGGTCGCTACCGGAAGGAATTTGATAGTTTCATAAATCCACTGAGATGATAGAAATATTATCGATGGACTGTGAGTCTGCAATCAGCGTACATCGCAGTTGATTACGTATACACAATAAAACATCAACAAAACAACACAGAAATAGCAATTAAGAAGGAACTAGTTAGCGCAACAGATGCAAAGCGGAAGAAATTCAATTCTATAAAGAGAGGTCGTGAAATCAGTAAAGCTACATTGGAGCAAATATATGAATCCATAACCAAATACCTCAGAACAATGGCTAATATTTCGACAACAGCGTTACCGAAACAATCGACACAAAATGTTGGTTCTACAAGTACCCCAAAGAAATAATTGTTTGAACAATCAAGTACACCAAAAAAAGTATCATTTGAAGACTTGACTTCTACTGATTTTTCAGCAATGACTCCAGTACAAACGCTGCCCTCATCGATGGATGCAAGTGAAGTAAATTCGGACCATCGATACGTATCCAGAATCCAAGTGTAGAACTGGAGACCTTCGGTGACCCGATTGAAAATCATATATCTAATTTCAGAGCGGACGATCCAGAGAATGGAAGTGCTCATAATATAAGAATCGATCCACAATTCAACAAGATGTTATTGGGTAGACATGAAGTGAACTTTGATAATAATGGAAAACATTTAATGTTGGGTCTTGGCAATAAAGAAATTGAAATTTAAAACATCTAAATTACTCATGATATGATCATGATATTTGTGAGAAAGTCACCTGACGCTAGTGTTTTAGACTCACGAAGCATAAAAACATTCAAGGACATACTGAATCAAACCAATGTACTTCGCAGAGGGTATTGTTCGAAAAATTGTTACAATGATTATGGTACTGAGCATTTCGCAGAATTATTGAGTATTGTACAAACAACCTCCCCGAGACGCTTGAGATCGAGAGTTGCCAAAGGATATATGCAGACTTCCAAATATAAAATATATAATACCAAGAAACATGAGTACGTGTACTGGAACAATATAAATGAGCTACTTGAAGTTACTCTATAGTTCGAAATTAGCAGGATACACTAACCACGATAATGAAATTTCTATCCATAATAGAAGAATTGCGTGAAGAGAGAGTTATCCTTTAATCTAAGTATATATTGGCGAGTTTTGAAAGTACACTACTTATATCGCATACCTTTCACGATGCACAATACAATCGACCAATTTCGCGATTCTAAACACACAGTTGAACGTGGTATCCCTGGTATGGGCTTCAATATATTGAAACTAAGTAATTGAAGAATTTTGGTACACCTGCGGATGAATATGATTCTGTTAACATGAGATATATGCATGAAAATATTGACAAGAGCATGGAAGTCCTGAAAAATGTAGTGCAGTTGGCGGTATCGAACGTGTTGAGTGATCAGACAAAATATTTTGATAACAAAATGACGGAATCTAGGATTATGAATAATAAGAAGCAATCAGAGTTGTATAGTGACCTTGACAAAAAGATTGAAGATTTGAAAAAAGCCATAGCATCTGCATTGCAACAGCTGGATATGGTGTATAAATTTTGTCGGAAAGTAGCTGTTGAATTTTATATATCCTTCGATGGAAAAGGTGGTTTTAGTTTAGCCTTTGTGGTTGAAAAGAGCATTTCAAGCCATTCCATATTATAGATCAGTGAAATGTCTTTTTAAATGAACAGCACATTTAAATCAAAATCATTCCGTCAGAACACCCATAAGTAGTGGTTGAATATGTCTGTCGTCAGCGCAACAAAGCGTTGTATAGCCGAAGAGGTACATATGGCTGCTCGATTAAATTTTTGTTGACGGAAAACCATCATAACGGGCTTCGCCGATTAATGGCAAGCTAATTTGGCGGAGATGCAATATTTCCATGAATCTAAGGATGGGCATAGATACATATTGGTAGTCATTGAGAGCTATACTAAGTTTATGCTGTGTAGACCAATTAAGGAAAAAGATATGGTGACCGTAACTGTTGCTATGGGTGATATTTTGAATGAGGCTGGGCATCATCCAAAAAAACCTACAAACAGATAATGGATCAGAGTTCTATAATCAGAAATTTTCTGCCCTAATACAGAAGTATGGAGTTAACTATTACTCCACTTACAGTACAAAAAAGCTGCAATTTTTGAAAGAGCTATCCGTTGCCTGAAATACTTGTACAAAGAATTTTCTGCTGGTGGAAGTTGTAGGTGGACCAATATCTTAGAAAATATTATCGATGTGTATAATAATAGGAAACATCGAACAACTAGATTGAGTCCTATTGAAATTGATTTTCATACACGATTGGAAGTGTATGGGTAGCGGGTAGAAACAAATTGAAGCTCGGCACCATCGTGAGGATCAGCAGATACAATGGTGTGTTTGAAAAAAGCTACACACCAAACTATTCTACGGAGTTATTCAAAATAAGCATAGTCAATATTACAGATCCAGTCACATGCATGCTGGAAGATATGGATGGACGACCAATAAGCGGCTGCTTTTATGAAGCTGAGCTAAGAGAAACCAAAATCCAAACTGAGAAGGTGATCAAAAGAGAGGGAAACAAACTTCTGGTTAAGTGGCTGGGATTACTAAGAAATAAAAATTCGTATATAGATATAAAAGACGTATTGTGATCACTTTATCTAATAGTGGCACCCATTATCTTTCATAAATTATTCACTGTAACAGTTTTTTATACTTTTACTTGGTTAACGCAAATGTACGTTTTATGAGAGTTGTGGAAATAAAACAAATGTATGTTTTAAAATATGGAGTTTTATTTCGATATCTAATAGATATATACATTTCAAAGCTTAATATAATAACTACACGCTACATTGTTCTACACTTACAGCTTAACAAATAAAAATAAATACAAATCTAACCTAAATTGTAATGTCTAGTCGCTTCATGTCGCCTCCATTGTTTTCTCGCTTTTGCAGAGAGAAACGCTAGACAATTTCTAATTCTCGGCTTATCCTCCAGTTTCGGCTGATAAGTCGTATAATTGTCATCATCCCAGGCTTCTCTTAAAAAAGAAACGTTTGTTATAATTTATGTTGATTGCATTCGGTTCGGATTAGGTGAATTTAGGTTTGGTGAAAAATTGGGTGATAAATAATTACTTGCTTTCGCCGTTTCGCCGTAAGGTGGAGTCTGATACATAATTCGCATTTAGAAATCCGAAAAAGAAGACCCAGTGCGGGATTCGACCTCTCCTAGTGAAGCGCTTACTGTCCTGTCCCTGAGGGCAGATCTAACCCAGCAGACAATGGTGGGTGAAACCCCCCTAGCTTGCAAGACGCTGCATATAGTTGACGTGAGCCCCTTATCAAAGGCTCCTTGCACGTCGAAGAAGACTCCCAGGGCTATTTCCTTGCAGTGTAGAGCTTTTTCGACCTTCCCCACTAGAGCGTGTAAGGCGGACTCAGTGGAGCGGCCTTGTCTATAAGCATGCTGATTTTGGTGTATAGGGTATTTCACAAGAGCACCTCCCACCAGATATCTATCGATAATCTTCTCTAGAGCCTTCATAAGGAAGGAGGTAAGACTAATAGGTCTGTACGATTTTGCTAGCGAGTAGTCAGTTTTCCCCGGTTTGGGGATAAACACAATCCTCGCTTGCTTTCCAGGACTTAGGTACGTATACCAGCGCGACTGAGCCCATAAGCACTGCTACGATATGCGGTAGCAGCACGCTCAGGCTCTTTTGAGCAATGAGCACTCCACGCCATCATTAGTTTTAGTCATCAGTATAGAGGATTTGCGCACCAGGATGTCTAGGTATTTATTACATTATTAAAATGTAGTCCGACTTGCAACGGCGAGGAACCTTGATTTGAATAAGATGTAATTGCACGAAATCTCTGGGAGTGTCCAAAAAGTTCTAAAAAGGCAGAAATACATATATTTCGTTTTCGTCTTCTATAAGATGAACCCCCTTTCCCAGCGTTTTATTTCAGATCCTAGGGTCTTCGCTGTGCTGTTATGGCAGTAGCGAAAAATACACAGTTCAAGTAGATCCCGACCATTTATGTTGAAAAGATAAAGGATTTCCGAATTTACCGCGGATATGATGGTCATGCAGGAAGGATGATATAAATATTGGAAGGTTACCTTTAAGTCCCCATTTATGCATTCGGTAAAGGATTCCATGCCTCTATGTAGTATACTAGGCCTTCTTAATGTCAAAAAATACAGCGATAGAATGTTATCTGTTCTTAAAGACGTTTTTAAATATTTTCTCTAGATACGAGGTACATTTATTATTTCTAAAGCCTGCTTGATAATGGACAAAGTAGCTGTCCGCCTTTAATAGACACTTTGTCTGACCATCTTCAATGTGTTACCTAGACAGCATGTAACACTTATAGGATGGTAACTAGATGCCAACAATGATTCTTCATTTTCCTCCAGTATTGGCACGATGATCGTCTCTTTCCACCCAGGCGGGTATATTCCATCTATCCATATCTTGTTATAAATTGAGAGAACATGTATTTTAAGGTCATGGGGCAGATGTTAAAGCATTTTCATTTAAGTTATCATGTCAGGGCCGGCTGGAGCCTTTATTGTACTATGCAATGATCGATCCATTTCAAAAAATTATAATATAGCGTCATATATGAGCTCTTCGTTTAATTGATACATCTATGTTTGTTCCCTTTCTCCTTTGTATAACCGAAAGGCTGGGTCATGTTCTGTTTCAGTCATCTGAACTGATGTATCAGATTTTATGGATGCAACATCTCCCCAGGAGTTTCTTTGATTTTGCAGAATTTCTCTGAGATATTTTGCCCGTGCACGTTTGATGGCGACAAAATTTTCAGTTGATGTATGCTTTTTATATTCATTGAAGAGATGTTTCTTTTATTTCTTATCCCACGTTCGATATCAGGATTCCACCACGGTACCCTACGTTTAGCGATGGTGCTGCTACTAAGTGGAATGTTTTCGAATACAGCTTGGGATATGATCTCGGTGAATTTCCCTAGCTAAAGAAAGTGTTTTCTCGTATCGTGCCCAGATGGCTTTTGTCATGATCTACCGCATTAGGATAGAGTAGGTAAATGTTGACCCGCTCCACGTGGATAGTGGTTGCTGCCATATAGAGCCTCCACTGGTGTTTCTCGGATATTGATGCTGAAGACATGGCCAGATCTACTTTTAAGGGTGTGCTGAACTACTACTATAAAGTAGCAAATTTCGTCTATCAAGTAGTTCTTCAATTATACGTCCTCTCTCATATACTCTGGACGAGCTTCATAGCGAATTATGGGCATTCAAGTGACCCACAATCAAGAAGGATCTTGGAAGTCGAGAGATAATTTGGTCTAGGTCATCTTTACCCCAGTTAAAGCTTGGTATCTACATTTTGCCCCATTTTTTCAGCGTAATGCGTTTATGAAGTGACCTTTGTGAATGTGACTCATTTCGGTATATAATTTAGCACAAAATGCCATAAAAGTTATAAAGACCTGGTTGGATGTAAATATATTACTTCTCAATATCTCCAAAACAGAATATGATAGGCCTTTATGTTGATGAGAAAATGGACGGCGCACATTGAAAACCTTGCAAAGCGATTAAGAAAATCCTATTGAAGTCACTATTGATTTATGGAATTACGCTCTGGGCTTCTTTCTATAATAGACTTTCAAGAAAGATCCAGATTAGCCAAAATTTAATCTTAAAAACCATATTCAAAATAATATTAGACACAGTGTAAGACGAATATATCAATCGAATAATTTATAAGATGTAGCAGGCTTGCAAAAAGTAACTACTCCAAAAAATTAGCCATGGTTATAAAATAAGAAGGTATGAGTAGGATCTGTTACCACGAAACAGGCATCACAAGACTGTAAGTCAAAAACACTTGTACTATAACGGAATAAAATTGTATAACAGATTCCTGAATGATATAAACTACTACCCCCCCCCTCCCGAATATTAAAAAATGAAAATATCATTTTCATATATTATCAACAATCCGACAGTATACTTTTATGTACAAGATAAATAGTTGATCTGTTTTTTTCTTACCTTGATCCTTTTTGAATTTTTTATTTATACTTCCAAGTATGTGTCATCGGCCTTCTTATGTTTATATTTCATATACCATATTTATTAATTAAAATAGATTTTTACCATCAGTAATATCATTGCTTCATTTATGGCTTGTTAATACTCAAAAATGTTATATATTTCCCAGCTCTTTTTATATAATATTTGGGATATGGTGCATTACAACGACTTTTCCAAATTTACTCAGTTTGGACAACTTCAGATCAGTTAGTCGATACTTATTACAATTAATAACATGTTAGTAATCAAAAGTTCCGGCATAGTACAAGCATAGTAGGATAATGCTACTAGACGTCTTTTCAAAGTTATTAATGGATATGTTACAACTTCCGCCAACTCCACCAACTCAATAACTACTGAGAAGCCCCTACCTACACATCGCTGCATCCTTGCTTACTCATCCTTGCGATAGAGGTGACCTGGTGTCAAAATTCCATCAAAACCTGAGTGGTGTTTTCCGAGTTATAGAGGAGCCAAGGATTACCGTACAGACGAAAGACAAACCGAATAAATTGACATCAGTATTTGTGATGTTATGTCTTTTGCCATACAGTAGCGGCCATAAAGAATCCTACTGCGGTAGTTCTTGCCTATCGTAAAATGCGACTGAAGAGAGAATCAGGGAGAGATGCTTAGTCACTTACGTATCATCCGGTCCAATTACCCCGACACTGGAATTTTGGCGACGCCAAGTAGCCTCACGGTTTACGTTCCAACGCTAGACCGATGTACCGGTTTTTCCCTAGTGACACCTTAAAATTAAATGCTTAATGGCGCTTCCAAGATCAAAAAGTTCCAGAGGTAAAATTACCTGGCCATTCGGATCTCCGAGAGCCATGTGGTCCTGGAAGCTCTTTGAGCAAAGCTTGTTCATTTGAATGTGCTGCTACTTCACAACGAACTACAAACATCAGTCACCCTCTGCAGCAACTTCGCTCTGACGACAGGCCCCAAAGCCAAAGGAATATGTTTAGAGTCGACTTCACGAATGTGCGGTAACATAAACTCTCAATCAGAATCTGCAGGCAGAAAATCCGCATTTTCTCGCATTATCAGATAGCATTCCAACAAAAAAAGCCGAGGAGGGTCGCGAGGCTGTGGCCTTTGCTACCAGTTGTGGCTTGGAACAAATAGTGAATAAAGCAACAAGAATCTCCGACCATCACGAGGACTCTACGAGCTTGTTGGACCTGTATCTCACAACAATTTCCAGTGAATGTATTCGCTTCGCTGGGAACATCCGACCACAATATCATTTCAACCCTCTGTAGAATGCCGCCACTAGACCAAACACATACTAAAGCACGCGGAGTCTGGCACTACAAATCAGCAAAGTGGGACAACCTCAGGAATTATTACCAATCCTTTCCATAGAATGATGTCTGTTTAAGTCCGGACACCCATCATAATGTGAACCACAAATAACAACACACTTCAACGCCCCTCCAAAAATAAATTATTGTATAACCGAAGCTGTAGGAGTGCAGTTACATCAGAAAACCAACGATACGGGAAATGGAGGACAAATAAAAACACTGAAAATCATCATTTTTATTAAAGCCAGAAGTCACTGTAGGCGATTCATTGATAATATTGATATCACCAAAGAGGAGCACAACCAAAAAAATTGAGAACAAACTACTCTCATGTGCTAAATCGTCAGATCATTGTGGTCTGTAGCGAAGACTGTTAGTCAGAACTTCTGTTGTTCGTCAATGCCACCACTGACGAGAGAAGATGGGTCCATCGTTTCCACCCTCAAAGAAAAATCAGATATTTTGGGGCACGTTTTTACTGTTAATTCAACAATAAACTTTCAATGATGCACTATATTAGCTACCATCACCGTGGGCTCAAAAATGCCAGAAACAAGGATCTAGCTATAAAAATCATTCTTGGGAAGTTAAACATTAGAAAATCTACTAGTCCAGACCAAATACCAGCAATCCCCTAAAGCGTTGCGCCGCGGAGCTTACAGCAGTCCTCTGCAAACTATTTAGGTTATCCTACAAGCGACGCATGTTTGCCGCTGGATGGAAGACCGATCGCGTGCAACCTGTTCCTAAGAAGGGCAAAAAAACGTGCCCCGCAGCTTCTGTAAACATAGATCCACGAGACATTTTTTGGCCTACGTCATACACATGTGAATCAGAGACATTGAACTCCATGGAGAGTCTTGAGTCGTCGCGTTCGATACATCAAATACTTTCTATAGGGTGTGGCCTGAGATACTTTTGGGTTGCCATCGGGTTAATGCCAGTGGTTGGATAGTTAACTCAGGGACCGATTCTTATATGTGGTAGTGGATAGATGTGCTTCTGATTCATTTACCATCAATGCTGATATTCCACAGGGGTCTGCCCTTTCTCCAACGCTCTTTTTGCTTTACATCCAATCCAATTTAAACCTTTGCGGATGACAGCACACTTGTTTAATGCATGGAAACAGGCAAACCACTGCCATCCACAGAGATCTCACGTCGACGAGAACAACATGTTTCTCAGATAAATGAGGAGAATTTTTGAATGGGGATCTGGAAATGGAGTCCAGTTTAACGCACAGAAGTCTTGGACAACAACTTTGACAAAAAAACGTTCATGCTGGTCTGCCAGCCGTAACGATGGAGGGACGCCCAGTACTTTAGTCCTCTTCCATCAAGATTCTGAGAATTACTATAAACAATAGCATGTCATGGCACGAGCATGTTGCCGGCCTTGCTGAGTCGGCGCCCCAGAAGCCGAGAGTGCTATTCCGTTCCAGAAGGTTGTATTCACCAGAACAGCTACTGCTACTTTACAAAGCTCAGATCAGACCATCGTTGGAGTACTCCTGGACTGTGTGTTCTTTTGGATAACCTCGTCGTTGTGGAATTAGCTGCCGAGGAGTTTGTTACCAGAGAGTTACAATCTACACTATCTACAGCGTTTCAGGGTCAATATAGAAAGACATTTATCCTCTCGCAGTGCTTCTTGACGCGATAGGCTTTCTGCCTTTGTGAGAGGTTATCTATAAAAAAAATGGCGGGTAAAATAATTTGTTACAGGAGTTAAACTGAAAAAGTATACACAAAATTATATTTCATTTAAACTTTATTTTAAATTCAAATTACAGTATACTGATGAAAAATTGTGTAGTGAGGTTCAACGCCAGGTAGAGAACGATGCATTCCTGGAAAGAAAAAAATTAAAGTAGTTAAAAAACGCATTGGCATTGGATCCAAATTACTCAGGATACAGGGTGGTCTTTCAGTACAAAAAAGTCAAAATCTTATGAGTAATATAAAAAATATTATTCCGCATATCAGATGTTCAACAAAAGTGTAGCAACAGAAAAATATATTTTGTTCTAAATAGTAACGATGCATCTTTAGATACAGAATCGAGATCAGCATGCATATATTACTCTAATTTATCACCGTTGCCCAGCTATTTAAATTCCATTTAAAAAAATACGTATTGAAAATTAATAAAAGTGATACTATGTTGTAATGAATTTTACGTAGAATTTATACGGAGTAGGGCATTTTTATACGTAATTCTTTTTTATGAAACACCCTGTATATTAATAGGCCATATTGTAGGGCAATTTAGACTCTTGAAATTCACAAATATGGCACTTGAAAACCGGAACACTTACAGAAGAAAGTGTACCGATTCGGCATAATTTTTTTTTTTTTTGGAAAATGACCAGATATCGTAGATCGGTTCTTTATTCATGAAGAGCCATGATTTAAATAAAAGAATAAAAGCTACCCAGAAATATTTTTAGAAACACATTCATCGTTTCGGCTGTAGATTTTGTCATATGGGAAGTATTTAAAAAAGGTAATATATAATTGTAAAATTTTTTAATGACACAATTACTTTTCATCGTTAAAGCATGATCAGACCATCAATATGATAGTTCACAATGACTCGATTACTTATCAACTACCTAGTATCATAGTTATATAACCATGAAAGGACTGCCCTACCATGGATTCAAATCTAGCATTTCATTTATCCTGTTTGGATGAATTTGTGGATATTTCCTGCTTTTTGCACTAGAGTTAATGTTTACCCCTAGAAAACCTTAACCACCACCGTCAAAATGCCCGTAATATAATTTGTATCTTAAGATATATTCTATTCCTTAAGATCAGTACTGAGTATACTATCATCAGATACCACAAATGAGGATAGTAGCCTGCCTTCATCATAAGTCATGGATACAGGTGGTTTCGGGATATATGTGGTGGGGAAGCGGGATACACAGTGGAGCAACAAGTTCCACTTCAAAACAGGTTTGACTTTTTTTTGTCACTGCCTTATTTCCTGTCACAAATATCTATATATACCTAATGATAATACTACATCTCATAAACCTTCGCCTACCATAACTAATCGGTTGCTTTTTCAATTTCAAAATTCAGCATTAAATTATCAGTAATAATATCAAAAAAATAGTTTTCTAATTGCAATTTCAACATATTAGGAGTTTTACTGATCATCTTTGTTTCATTGTCAGTGTAAGTGTTGACAGTAACCTCAAGAAATTCTGGATTTTTTCGTTTTCGTTTTGTGATTATGAAAGTATTTTTTTTTACTTTTTACTTTTACTTCAGGAATAGAAATGATGATTGAAATAATTGGAACGATTAAACTATAACAAAAATAAAGTTTGTCAAAAAGGACACCGTACGACGAATAAAATTTGAATCACCCACAACGCGTTGTGGTAACAGCAAAAACCAGGTAAAAATGTATTGAAACTAGCAAAAAAATAACAGCAAAAAAATTAGTCGAAATATCCACTCAGCCAGTCACTCACAGACTTCGATTCTATGTATTTGATGAATTTAAATTCATTCGGTGTTAACAACGAGACACAGAGACAAGGCAAAGTATCATATATCTATTCAATATAGAATTGAAATAATATGCTAGAAAGGTGTTCTTAGTTAGCCGATGCTTGGACCACCCAGGACTCACCACGAGGCGATGGCTGGATATTGAGACCCACCCCCGCATTTCACCCTTCTTACAGTTTGAACAAAATAACTAGTTTCAAAACTGAAAGACTCAAAAACCAAAAATTAAACTAAACTTAAACTCTGAAATCTGAAAAACTTTAATTCAAAAACCCGATAAATATGAAGTATATATTGGTATTCAGATTAGCGGTGTTCAAATGGTAAAAACGAACAAGACTGTCATTCATATACGCTGAGACATAGGTTTACAGCTTGGAGTATGCCCATGTGCAAGATTCGGGCCAAGAGCTTGTAACATGCGTTCAGTAATGTTATTGGCATGTAGTTCTTTATCATCACACAAGTCTCCGGTCTTCGGGTGAAGCACGGTTGGGCGCTCCACAAATCAAGCCGGAAACGGCTACTCCTGATTTAACCAGCTGGTGTTTATGCCATGTGGCCAGCAGCTGCGAAATTCTTAATACCTTCCAAAGTACTGCAAATTTGTGTGAGTGCCGTAGTGCCTCGGTATAAAGCAGTCCTACAGACGGGCGCAAACTCCGAATTGTCTGTTTGGAGAGGTTTCACCCGTGTGTAAAGGTCGCTCCAGAAGGCCTCGACGCGATCAGCAGTTGGCGGCTGCTGTATGGTTGGTGGTCGCTGTGGAAAATGACGAGTATGTCTTTCCTAATTTAGCCATGAGTTAAAAACTCTGGCTCAAGAGCTGCGAAATTCTTAGTGCCTTCCTGGTCCCCTTTACGAAGAAACGCAATATTAGGCCACGAAGACGTCTAAATGTAAGTTTGCTTTACGCATCTCAGATTAAAAACTTTGGAATCACATTAGAGGCCAAACTAAATCTGAATCTACTCATAGAACGAAGGATAAAAAATATCCATCAGTACCGATTAATTATTTGCAAAACGTGAGAGATGACACCCCAAGTGACAATGCGGATATAATTAGAGCATCAAAGAGCTGTGGCCTGGGTGACTGAATATCAACAGGCCAGCTAAGCCAAATACGTGTACAGCGTGCGGCATAACTGACTATAACAGATTACGCTAACTAAACGATGGCTCCAACCAAAATTAATCTGTAAGAAGTGGCTCTGGCAGCTAGAATTCGTATGTGGAACATGCCTGCAACGAACATGCTACTTCTGCAGGCTGGCGACGACCTCATGCAATTCCCATAGTCTTGTAAAAGAAAATGGAAGGATTTGTTATGAACACTTTGACAGGCGGATCTAAAAGAAGCGGCTGAATTTACAAAAAAAAAAAACAATTTTAGGAAGCCCGAAGATTCTAAAATCCATGAAAAGATTGTTTGTTATATTTTTCAAGTGGCGAGTCACTTTAACAGTGCTAAATTTATTTTGCGCGTTAAATTTGTTTAGAAATTTTAGTGTGAATGTCAATCACCGTTTTCGTGACAGCACAATATCAGTGCTTTACCAATTTTAATAAAATGTCGGATTTGATATGCATGGGTAAATAACATGTTGTTATTTTGACATTGAATCAAATTCTCAATTTACTTTTAAAAAATGCTATATAGAATGCTAGATTGATTTGCAAAACACACCGACATGTGACTACATGTCGTTTTTTTCTCACTGTTTCACGTACAGAGATGAAACGTAATACAGGGTGGTCCATTTGTTGGTTCTTTTTTTAATATGAAAAAACATACATTTTATGAGTGAAAATCGAAACTATTGATAATTGAATACGGGTCTGTGGCATTCATGTATGGAAAACAATATTGCACATGTGGCCACCGCGGCTCCGTGTATATATAAAAAAAAATTGATAACTTTTTGTGTAATTAGCGGGTCCATAGCCGTAATTTTATCCCGAATGTTACGTTTGAGGTCTTGAATTGTCCGCGAGGCAATCGCATACACCTTACTTTTCAAAAAAAAACAAAAGTAATAATCCAATGGGGTTAAATCACAGAATCTCCAACAGATCGACCTCATATATCTCTAACATATCTTGTGTGAATAAACCTTATGCTCACAAGTCCTACATCTTTTTTAGTAATTTTGAGATGAGGTTTTTGATCGCCACGAGAATGGGACCATTTTATTCTTGTTTAGAGCCGATTTCATCATCAAACAACCCGTTTAGATCGCACCAGTGGGAAGAGATCACTTCGATTTGTCTATGTCCTAATCCTGTACATGCTATGATGATATTACATTAATCAACTTCAAACACACCGATATGTAACAAAAACATGTCGTTTTTCAATCGCTGTTTCACGTGAAGGGATGAAACGTAATACCAAAGAACACTGAACAGCCGCGCGATAAAAATAAACCCAACGTAAAGTAGTCGGACCGAACACTGAACGCTCGGGTGATCGGCCCCCCCGAGCCGGCAGTGGCTTCGTCCACGAAATACGTTTCGTGAAATAAGTGATAAGGACACTACATCTCCGTGATAAGCGCGTGATGGAAGCCAAGGAGGCAAAAACGAAAGGAGAGGGAGGAACAGCCCCTGAGGAAAAAAGAGGATATTGAAGACAATGAAAGTGATGAGACAGCATCAGAAACCAGCGTTAACAGTACGGAAGAGGATGTGTCGGAGAACGCCTCGACCAACGAAGATGATGCAATTGGCTTCCGAAAGGGAGCAAGCTGCGGTTAGGGAAGTGGAAAACTCCAGGGTACTGAGAAGCATTCTGGAGAGGATGCCTACCGAAGCTCCTAAAGAAGACATGGACGCGACTGAAAAAAAGAGCGAAGGACGACTGGCCAGCTCTTCCAGAGCCCACTGGAAAGCCAACGCCAGCTGAAAACGAAGAGGTAACAAAGCCCAAAGAGGCGAAGAAGAAAAGAAGAATCGTCAGAATGATCGTGGAAGATCCTGACACACCTGTACAGAGAAATGAAGAGGAGCAAAAACCATTCCCTCTACTAGAAGATCACAAAAAGAACAACCAAGACCAGGAAGCCGCCGCCGCTGTTTATCCACAAGCCAGACCAGTGGATAGTGGTGAGTAAGGCCAATAAGATTTCAGCACCCAACCCTGTCAAACTGACAGCAGCCAGTGTTAAGGTGCAGAGTTAAGGTGCAGCTCATCACGGTGGAAGAATACCGTGTGGCAAGACGCACCCTCAAGGAGGAGGGCACCATACTTACACCCGTCCAGAAGATAAACTTCTGAGAGTAGTACTCAGAGGTATGCCACCAGATCTTAAGCTGGAGGACATACAAGAGGACCTGGAGGACCAGGGGTTCAGTCCGGCGAAGGTCATCAGATTGGTGAGCCCGAGGACAAAGAAACCGATTGATTAAGGTGGATTCACCCAAATCCCAGACAGGGATTTACAAGGTCACAGCCGTCAGCCATCGGGTATGCACGACTGAAGCTCTGCGAAGGCAGACAGGACCGGGGCAGTGTTATCGCTGCCAGCGATTTGGCCACAGCCATTCCTGCTGCACAGGCGCAGTAAAATGCGTCAAGTGCAGTGGCAACCATCGACCAGCAGACTGCAAAAGGCCGCAAAACGTCAAGGCGACGTGCAACAATTGCATGGGAGAACACCCTGCCAACTATGGAGGGTGCCCAAACAAGCCGAGCCTTAAACCAAAGGGCAGAGGAAACCCCACCAGGGGACCCCCAAAAAGGCTGACCAAGCCAGCGGCCCAGCCAATAACTAGACCTAGCCCCGTAAAGACAGGTCACAGTTATGCGACAACCACGGAAGCGACAAAAGGCAGGTCAGAGTTATGCGACAACCACGGAAGCGACAACCTCGAGGGTACAGAGCGCTGGAAGGAGCTCTGATGAAATCAGAGCCCTTGTAGATTTTGCGAAGAAGCAAAGGAGCAACCTGCTGCGACTGATCTTCGCTAGTCCGGAGCACAGGCAAGCGTTCTATGCTCACCTTAAAGTGGCGCAGTCAGGGCAATGATCAAACGAGCTCGAAGCTCTGGTAAGCTACGCCGAGAGGCAAGGGGATAACCTGCTGCAGCTGGTATTCCTAAGCCAACAGGCAAGACAGGCCTACTATGCTCATTTAGAGCGTTAGTACCTTCACGACGCTACCAGATCATCAATGACTGCTCAACAATCCATAACGCGTCAATTCCTGAAGATACTGAGTTGGAACGTACATAGCGTTTCAAACAAAAAGTATGAAATAGGATAAATCTTAACAAGAGAGAGTTATGACGTGATGGCATTGCAGGCAACAATGCTCTCGGAAGCTACACCAGACTGGACTATCAAAGGGTACACGACGTATCGAAAGGATGGAAATACGAGAGGAGGCGAGGTTCTGATAGCTGTAAAAAATAGCATCTCCCACCACCTTGTGGGAATACCCGAGATGACAAGTTTGGAAGCCGTAGGCGTAGCCATTCCAACGGCCGATTACGGCACTCTGAACGTAGTCTCGGTGTACTCATCACCGCAAAGGGCGCTTCTACTTGAAGACGTCACCCGAATCACAGATCTGGGAAGAAGCACCGCGATAGTCGGAGAATTAAATGCTAAGAGTGGAAGCTGGGACTCAAACCAAGCCACCACGGAAGGCAGAGTACTCGGAAGGCTGCTGGACTTGACGGACTATGCTATCATAAGACCGGAAGAGCCCACGCTGTACCCAACGAACGGTACAAGACCGGACGTCGTCGACATAGCCATTCTGAAAGGAATGGACATGTCTTGCACGATCGGCGTCCTTCAGGAAGGGAGTTTCGATCACAACCCCATCTTCGTAGAAATAGGAGAAGGAACAGCACAAGCTGAAAGGAGGACAGTGCGCCGCGTGGACTGGCAGCAGTTCGCGCGCGTACTTCACCATCGAATGGGTCCTATACAGCAATTGGACACTCCTGAAGACCTGTAAATGGCCGTCTTGACTTTGGAAACAAATATCCAAGACGCGCTAGAGGCCACTACCACTCTGGAAGACCTCTCCCAACCGAATAGGCCTCCAGAGATAAACCTACTGATCACCGACAGGAATAGAGCAAGAAGAGCAGCTCAGGCGACGAGGAGCCCGTTTGACAGGAGAGTGTTGAGGACATTGAACCATGAGGTAAAACATCACCTCCAACTACAAACACCAAAGTACCTAGGACAGAAAAACGGAATGGTCTACTCTACACTGGAGAAAGCAGAAGCTTTCGCAGACTGCATCGAGCAGCAGTGCAGAGAATACTCTCACCCCGACGAAGACCAGGACTTCGTTGAAGAGGTCGAGAGAAGACCCAGAAGAAAGGAGACCTCAAATGAAAATACACAGAACATCGTCCCCACCTCTCCCGAGGAGATAAGGGACATAATAGGTCAATAAAACCTAAGAAGGCGCCCGGATGCGACGGGATATGGAACCGAGTGCTGAGAAGATTGCCTAGAAAGGCAATCGTACCACTGACGGTGATAGTAAACGCAATTTTAAGATTGCGGCATTTCCCCCAAAGGTGGAAATCGGCTGAAATAATAATAATACCAAAGCCGGGGACGGATAATACCCCAAAAACTATCGCCCTATCAGCCTCCTGACCTCGCTCAGCAAGGTAGCGAAAATGGTAATCGAGAGAAGACTCCGTGAGGAAGCAGAAGAGCTCGACGTACTGCCGGACGAACAGTTCGGATTCCGGAGAGGGCATTCAACCGAACATCAGCTCACGAGACTGATTGAACATGCAAACATAGCTTTCAGAGCGAGACACGCTACGGGAGCTGTGTTCGTGGATGCCGCGAAGGCTTTCGATACCGTATGGCATGACAGGCTCATCTACAAGATGCAGGACAAGAGGTACTCGGCTGGATTAATACGCTTGGTTCAAACCTACTTGCAACACCGAAGATTTTACATCAAGATCGACGCAGTTAGGTCTGGTTACAGAGAAGTACAGGCATGGGTGCCGCAGTCCTGTCGCCATTGCTATATGGACTCTACAACTCTGACATGCCCATGCCCAAGACCCATGCGGATGATACCGCATACATTGCGGAGTCTAAAAGGCCAGGACTCGTCACACGTTACCTACAAGAGGCGACTGAAATCTTGGAAGACTGGTGTTGCAAATGGAAAATCCAGCTGAACCCCGACAAGACCGAAGCAATCCTCATGAGAAGAACAAAAGTCACTCCTGAGGACAACATAACCATGAAAACCACCAGAATGGTTAGAGGACTAAGGATGGAACAATAAGTGCGAGTACCATGGAAAGACTCTACGACCTACTTGTGTGTGAAGATTGACAAATCCCTCACGTGGAAGGACCATATACAAACCAAGTAGATAAAGTGAAGATGGCCAGATCACGATTAAGACCTCTCATAGGAAGACGAAGCAAACTCTCGTTGAACAACAAGATGCAGATCATCGATCTGGTACTCCTGCCAATTATCCTGTATGCCTCAGCGGCATGGGGATATGCGGCAAAGTCACTGAAGATCAAGCTACAAGCGCAACATAACCTAGCGCTGAGAGAAGCCGTCAACGCACCATGGTACGTACGTAACAGGGCCATATACGAAGACCTCGAACAGAAGCCAGTTCTAGGTACTGCAACGAGATCAGCGGCCAGCAGCCAAGAAAAGATCGCCCTGTATGTAAATCGTCCAGGATATGTGTGCAGCTGTCAACAGACATCTCGAATGTGTCAGATTGTTCTAGATTTGGTTATGGAACATTCGAGATGGGTGTTTTCTGTATATAGACAAGTATCGAGCAGTGACAGCAGTCAGTCAGTGATCAGACGTCTAATTGTGAAGAACTTGAAATCGTTGATATAAATTAGTGAATAAGTTGTTGAAAAAGACCGTGTGAATTGAAAGTGGCGGACCTGAAACGCGAGTTGGAGGAAAGAGACTTGGAAACCAGTGCTGTGAAGGCAGTGCTAGTCAGTCGGCTACGTGAGTACCTTCTCGATAATGGCGAGGACCCAGAGAGCTATTCATTTGAAACGCCTTTGGACCAGTTGAAAGATGAACTGAAGGCACAATTGGATAGACAGACAGAGCCAGTTAAAAGATGAAATGAAGGTACAACGGGATGAGTTGAAAGATGAACTGAAGGTACAACGGGATGAGTTGAAAGATGAACTGAAGGTATGTACAGGGAAATTATCAGAACGCTTTGAAAAAATAACAAATGCTTTGAACAATGAGCAAGCTGCTTTGAACGAAAAGTTAGATAAGGTAGAGATAAAAGTAAAAGACTCTATAGATGAGATCCAAGCGAAAATAAGAGAGCTAGAGTGTAAATTTGCCGCACCAAGCAAAGATATCCTTCAGGCGGAGGGGGATAACACCATTACGGGAGTCAGCTTGGAGGAACCGCATCCAGCTAAGCTCGCTTCGCACGTGAAACCGCCGACATTTGAGGGCAAGACATCGTGGACTAATTATCTGAAGCAATTTGAAGCGGCTGCTGAAGCGAATGGCTGGTCTTCCAAAGAGAAAGCAGTGGCATTGACAGTTGCTCTCCGTGGAGACGCAATGGACATTCTCTAGGCCCTACCCGCAGAAGACTCAAAAAGCTACGAGCAGCTGGTCAGGCGATTAGATATGAGGTATGGCCAAGCACATTTAGAACAGGTGTATCAATCGCAACTGAAAAATCGCCGACAGAAAGCTGGTGAGAGTTTACAAGAATTAGAGGCAGATGTAGTTAGGTTAGTAAGATTTGCTTATCCCTCTGCCACCGAACAACTTATGGAGTGTTTAGCGGTACAAACATTCATCGATGGATTGAAGGATACCGAAATGCAGCGCACACTACGTTTAGCTCGCCCAAAGACACCTACAGATGTGCTTTCAATTGCCTTAGAGTATGAGGCTGCAACTGGAGCTTCTCGTGGACATGCAAGAGTTCGAATTTTGAGTGAGGAATGCAAAACGGAGGAGCCATCTCGACATGCCTTGGAAGAATTGGTGGACCTCATGAAGAGCTTCTTGACAAACAAGAAGAGGAGCATTAGATGTTGGAACTGTGGGGAGCTGGGTCATGTGAAGAGTGTTTGTAAACGACCCAAGAAAACAGACACAGAGGAACAGGAAAACTAGAAAGGATTGATAAGGAGGGAGCATTATCGACCCGTGACTGTTGCCAGGACCCCTTTGTAGTCATAGCCACCATGAGCCGTTTCAGTGGAAGCGCCTATGTGGACGGAATGGTAAATGGTAAGATGCATCCATTTTTGGTTGATACCGGTGCTACAAGAACCATCATACGGCCGAAGACAGTAGGCAAAGGAAATATCATGAATTCAACATGGCGTCTGCGTACTGCTACTGGAGAGGCAGCCACAGTACATGGTGAGGCTTCAGTAAAATTCAAGATTGGTAGCGTGGAATTTCAGCATGTGGCCATTGTAGCAGATATAGAAGAAGAGTTGATACTGGGTATGGATATCATGAACATGCAGGGTGTCCAGATTGACTTCAAGAACCGTACTCTTAAGGTTGGACCTGAAGAACTATTTCTGCATTCTCGGGAAGAAACACCGACCCAAGTGCTGTTGGCAGAAGAGACTGTATTGCCAGCGAGGAGAGAAGTCATCGTGAAGGCTCGGTGCAAGGTGACATCAAAAACGGGGCTCCCGTGATCGTGAAACCTTGGAACCACGATGAAGAGGTCGCCCGTGGCATCCTGGTAGGAAAAGTGCTGGTGACTTCTAAACAAGAGGTACCTGTCCGTCTGCTCAACATGAATGAATACCCCGTCACTATCAGCAAGGGCACAATGGTGGGAAAGTGCTGTTCTCCTATATCGATAGTTCGACAGATGTCTGGAAAGGAAGAAAATGACAAGCTGGAGCAGCTGCTGTCTTCGTCATGCCAATCGCTCACTGCGTCACAAAAGAAAAAAGCTAAGGAGTTGATCCAACGATATAGCTCCATATTCATGTCGAAAGGTGGGAAGACTGGAAGAACAAGTGTCGTGAAGCATAAGATCGACACTGGACAAGCCGATCCGACAGCCACCAAGGAGGTTACCACTGGTTAAAAGAGAATTAGCTGAAGATATGGTCCAAGAGTTGGAAAGGGATGGAGTGATAGAGCCGTCGTGTAGTCCATGGGCGTCTCCAGTGGTACTGGTGAAGAAGAAAGATGGATTTACGAGATTCTGTGTGGACTATCGACAGTTGAATAATGTTACAAAAAAAGATAGCTATCCCTTGCCCGGTATCGATGACACCTTGGACACTGGCTGGAGCGAAGTTATTTTCCACTTTGGATTTGAAGAGTGGCTACTGGCAGGTAGGTAGGTACTACGACCTATGGAAGGCGCTATGTCATTTGAAGCTCCAAGCCCTGAAACACGGCGTCAAGAAGGTGGTCATGCCCAAGTTGGATTGCAGTCGCACTGGTTTATATTGGAGAATAGTCAGAAACATGCTGGAGGTGATCAAGGACGCAAAC
Source organism: Bruchidius siliquastri (assembly GCA_949316355.1). NCBI lineage: Eukaryota > Metazoa > Arthropoda > Insecta > Coleoptera > Chrysomelidae > Bruchidius > Bruchidius siliquastri. The sequence goes on along the minus strand of OX438533.1, from coordinate 18,137,753 downwards.
ATAGAGATCCTGGTGTGTAGTTTCAACCCAAGAGCCAACCAAGCTCCGGTAGAAAAGACAGTCGCGTGCTACTTCAACAAGGTCTCTCGTTGCCAGAAAGGGGCTAGCTGCCAGTACAGCCATGGTGAGCCGATTGCGTTTCAGGAGGAACGCCGCAAAGGAGGGTGCAGTGCAACGAGATCAGCGGCCAGCAGCCAAGAAAAGATCGCCCTGTATGTAAATCGCCCAGAACATGTGTGCAGCTGTCAACTCGAATGTGTCAGATTGTTCTAGATTTGGTTATGGAACAGTCAAGATCGGTGTTTTCTGTATATATACAAGTATCGAGCAGTGACAGCAGTCAGTCAGTGATCAGACGTCTAATTGTGAAGAACTTGAAATCGTTGATATAAATTAGTGAATAAGTTGTTGTTGTTACAGTGGAAATAAATTAGTGTTCAAGAACGTTACAGTACGATGAAACAGAGATCGACAAAGTTCTTCGGGAAGAACGAGAGGCACACTACGACCCCAGTTTGCTAAACAGATACAAAGGGCCCAAGAGCCAAATCTACGAAGACATTCACCGGATCTAACGAGTGGTTCCACATAAATAGCGAAGCCGCTCACCTGGAAACAGGTGAGGACGGTTACTTCCCTTTCATCTGAGTTTTCCCTTTTCCTGCTACCTGCGCTTCAGAGAGTGGGAGACATGACAAACGTACGATGACAAACCAACATTAAAACAGCCCAACCGAAAACGATGAGACCAAGAAGACTAGGCCAAGCTAAAAGCGAAAGCCTAAACAGGGGATAGACGATGACAGTCATGTGCGATAGGCCGCAGAGCTAATTTTGCGCAAGACTGGGTGGTCAAACGGCAGAGTAGCGTGACTGGAGACTGTCCCAGCACGTGATTGAAGAACAGCCTAATACCCGACACGAGACATTAGACAGACGCACATACAGACGACACTCAGCGAGGAACCCAATAATCCCTAGATGCTGAGGGACACCTTAAACGAGGGCTTCAGGTCAAAGCCCAGCGATGGAACCCCCAACCCGATGGCTACTCGTAAAACCTAACTGAAACAAGGCAGGTACAAGAGCACGACCACCACGTGCATCCGCGTTCGCGAGTCACACACAAATAAAACTTTAGGGCAAATAGGGCTAAATTGGGTGCGGGGGTGTTGGAGGGTGGGGTGTGCGGCGACGCGAACGGAGAGAGTAAAGGCAATAGCCTAGACCAGACATCGCCAACAGGGTCACTAAGGTGAGACAGCTCGGAATAGGGGTGGTGATGGGACAGCCGAGGAACTCTTCCGTTCCGTTCGTTCAGAGATTCATTACTACGTGATTTGCTATTCCATATGATGAGTAAATAATAAATTATTATTTTTTCCTCAATGACCTTCATGATATATTGATTTTTGATTATAATCATCCGAATAATGATAACAGTAATCAAGTATACCGATCCCTACATGAAGCTGTTGAATGAATTGCGCATGTGACCCAGACTAGGCAAACATGTTCCGTGAATTTCACTCCATAACTTCATCAAGAGAACAACACACACATGGGTGCAGTAGTTCAGGGTGAAGCAGCATAGACGTTTAGAAACGTTGTTTCGTGACGATAAGTGAGAACGTATCGATAAGGACCCATATATTTTTTGGCGTGTTGCCGGCAGTTTTACGTTGCTGTCTATGAAGCTAATTTTTTTGATAATTTTTCTCATCCTATCAATGGTAGAAGTGAAAGTATATTACTTTTCAGTTGATACTGGCCTCCGAAATTTCATGATCGTATATGGTGATCAGAAGAATATCGCTCATCGAATATCTACGATTGCCGATAAACATATTGCCATCTTCACAGCCTTGAACAACATCAACTGTCTAGACTTGATCTATCTAAAACACAATGTGCATTAACAACCAAATGCCATATAGATACATCAAACTGTAACAGGGTGAAATACTGTATGAAGACGATAATTACAAGTACTGTATTAAAGTAACTGTACCAAGTTGCAGAAGTGTGAACCAATGCAGCGAATAATGAAATACTTTGATAGTAAATGTTATTTGATATTGTATGGTATAACTACTACAAGATATATACTTGATTCTTGAGTTAATGCTCCACAATATGGATCATTATTCTATAGGGTGTTCCATTTAAACAAAACATTTTTGTTACATATCTTGTTGTGAAGTCAGGACCATCCTAAAAATACACCCATATAAACGGTGGTCAACTTTCCATTACATAATTATTGTACTAGTTGTGTGCTCGAGAATCCGATACCATTTTTTCTGTAAACAACCTTTCCTTTGTTCACACAGTGATGGATGTTTATCCGTTCAACATTCCATAGGGGATCGAGGTTGAAATAGAGTGTTATGTAAAATATACACTTAATTATTCAGATTTACGTTCTTTGGTTAGTTTGCTGGTTATAACGGCGTAGGTTATACAAATCAAAAAACGATACAAATGTATACGCATAGTTCGACTAGTATCTTTCTGCTGTAATTGGTATGAAAATTTACTTAAAATCTTGACTTACCCAGAGAATGGTGTAGATGATGAAGTTTGAGCATGCTTCGCCAAATTTCCAAATCCGATAGTGTTCTGATTGGCCAAATTGCCGAATCCTGGACTGCCTGTAATTGCTACGCCGCCGAACGTACCGCCTGAAACAAATAGTAAAACACGAAAAAATGAGATGGTTTGCAAGCAGACATTGATGTTTACAGGATGATTTATATGGCAGGGGTCTCCGTTTTATGCCTAGGCCAAATACAGTTGCAGAGTGGCATGATATACGACGCAGCTGTATGTTTTCAATAACGAGTACTAGAACGCACGCTTTTTTAAGCTACTTTCTGCATGGAATTGCAACTCATCGTCTGTACAATGTTGTGCTTTTCAGAAATCCAACTGTCAGGAGTCAATAATCGTGTCTGTAATAAGGACCAACATTCCACTAGTGATCATATGAATAAATTTACCTCGACGTTGTATATGAGACATCTTCAAAATCTAAACGTGGTGTTGTACAGCATCATAATTGTATACTACGTCTCAACAGACCGGGAAAATGAGCACACACAAAATCCGGTTTGAGAAACTTGTAAGTAATATAGATGGATGATAACAAAATCTATATAAATTATTGTTTTCTCTAGCAAGTGAGAAATACAATGATTAAACCAAAAACCTACAGCAACTGAATCATAGAAAACAAAAAAATCCTATAAAACCTCAATTTTTAAGGGTTTTTTCTCATAAAGCGGGAAAAATAGTAAATGTTTGAATTAAGGCAGGTTTTATGAAAGTAGAGATTTCACAGCAATGCATGAAACTGCTCATCCTCGAGATCTTTTTGAAATCCACATTTGCACACAATGATGAAGGTGAAATGGTTTTCGTGTTTAGTATTAGGAAAAGTTGTATTTAAATTATTATATATATATATATATATATATATATATATATATATATAATAATAGTACCTTTGCATTTCATTCACTTTCTAAAAAAAGTTAGTATCATTTGATTAGTTTCAAAAATGCTATGATATTTAAACTCAGTCTGGGAAAAAGTTAGTATTATTTTTAATTTACAGTTTATGATTTTTAAAAATGAAATAGGCAGAGTTTTAAAGATGAGTTGAAGTTTTAGGGTTTTTTTAGTTTAAAATGAATTGAATTCGAATGTACTCATTTGTAAAGATTAAAATGTAGTTCGAATACCAGTTCCTGGCAGTGTGTAATAGTCTGTCATAGAGAAAAAATGGCGTAGACTGTGAGTGTGTCAAAACATACCTCAACGATAGTTGCATGACCTTCTTGAGTGAACATTGGGGTTTCTTATATTGATTTCAGATTGAGAACTTACAATATATTATGTTTGTTTTTTAAATCTCTACAATATAAAACTCCGATATACTTATTTACTTACAGTTAGATTATTAGGGCAACATTCAAGGTATGAAACATTAGCCGCAATGCTTAAAGACTAAAGATTTTTTTTACTTGGATTAGAATTTCAGTAGAAGAATAACATTTTTCCCTTTTTCCACAACTATTCTATAAGATAAATAGTATGACATCATGTCAATTTCCATCAAGAGAGGCTATTTTGGAGACCATAAGTACCATGTTTGAAAATAAACGTTGACATAAGCCATATGGCTAGAATGTCGATTGCTCGAAGTGAGTTATGTAAATCGCCCAAAACCACTTCTCGATAAAAATCAGTACAAAAGAATATTTCAATAATAGTAGAAATATCTCATACCATTTATCTTATACAATTGCAAAACATCTATTCCCCTACTGACATTGGAGCCCACTCCCTCTCAGTGTAAGCAACACAAAAAATGCTTCAATTTCTCCGACCGATCTTACACACCAATATCATATATACACGTATATACTAAACGCACGCTTAGAGTTCCATTGCAAAATCGTAGAAAAATACTCATAAACAATAACCATATCTCGACACTACTGAGATACAGTATTGAAAATGTATTAAGTTTTTGACGAGTATTTCGCTTGATTTCTAGGAATAGATAATTTTTTTACTGTATTTTTGATTTCCAATTTAATTTTTAGAGCGTAAAACATTATTGTTTTCAATTCAAAGCTCAGTATGCAAAATTTTGAAAAAATATGGTGGATTCTGTAACGATTCCGTTGCATCGTTACAGTTTGTCTGTTTAATTTGAATTCGGTGAATTTATTAACGCCCCTAGGAGTGTTTTCTAAGTTTTTCTATCATTCACTCATTGATAAATTTATCCTTCTACATTGATATTTGCAGCCGTAATTACGTGGCTGCTGAAATTAAGAGTTACTCTTCAATGGATTTTAATTAACGGGTCTGAATGGGATTCATTTCCGGGGCCTCGGATGAGTCCCGTATAGTTATATTTCGAAGATTTTGTCTCTATATATACAGGGTGAAGTAATATCAGTGAGTTAAGAAGGAATATCATCATTCGTATTATCACATTTTGAAGATATTTCTTCAAGAACTGATGAATAATTTAATTAATCCCATATATGAGTATTTAGACTTTAAATATAATTTTTATCAGAAATAATTTGGAAATAAAAAGGAAACTTATTAAACTATATGATTGCCATCGGTCCTTGATAATTGTAGAATTTGAAATTAATCTGACGTTTGAAGTGATTAAAAATAGCGTTCGAAAGTCACCGTTACAAACATACATACTAAAGCTAATACCGTGTTAAAAGTAAATAAGCACTAGTAATTATGAATTTAATTATTTGTAGAATGATAATGCGGCGTATCACTGAATCTTTTGATTTTGAACGAATACATGTGGGCCGCACGCTATCCCCAATCTGTTTTTGGAATCATTTTAATCGTTAGTAATGTCAGTTTATTGTGTAGAGTTGTTAAATACTCTAAATTTTCCTATATGATTACATTCGTCGCAGTGGTACGCACGCTTCTTCAAATTATGGGCTAGGGAATTCTCATAAATTATTCATTAGGATAGTGACAATAGACAGCGTAATTTAATATTGGGTATCGTTAATTAAAATCTATCTATAGTTTTGCTGGCAGTGGTTTTTTGTTTTGGACTTGGTTTGTTCCGGATTCTATTATGTGGGGTATACCTTCAATGTCGAACTTGGGCAGTGGCATGCTTTCCTGGCCTATGCCCTGTGTGCACGTGTCAGGGGTTTGCTGCAACCTTCTGGAGTCTAACTTCATGTGATATCTTCCAAAATCAGTTCCAATGTCCCCGCTCTGGATTTCTGATTCATGATACCTGCCACCATTACTTATGGTATTCACACGGCCATGAAGATATTATCCGTTCTTTGTGTCAAACAAACCCTTTACAAAATTTTCGAGACATTTCTGAATAATATAGACATTTATACTGAGCAACGAATACCAGAATATTCGAACTGGATTAGACATTTATAACTTCTTGTCATTAGACCCGTATAAGGATCGTGACGTACAGATTTTGTAATACGTAGTCATGTTTTTTTGTTAATTATGATGGAAACATAAATCTTTTTTCACAATTATTTCTGAGAAGTAGGGTCAAGTTTAGAGAGAGAATATCCAAATCATAGCGCAACTTTTTTATTGTGTTTCCAGTTGACTGTGCTATACTTTTTAAATACGGTGCAACCTTATAGGTTCAAACATAAGGGTTTTGTAATGCTGGATACATGTGTTGGATACCAAGCAAACTTTGGACGGCATCTGCTTTTGAAGAATAAGAATGGACCTAATAAGTAATTGAAATTATGAGGAAATTTTTGAAATTTCTCATATATATCGATTTTTACGAAACTAATAGGTATTTATATTGATACAGTATTGTAACGGATCAACCGTTTACAAATTTTATTTTATATGGAATGCTGCATTTATATGTAAACGTCCTGTATAATATTCTATTCTCAGTAATAATCCTTTACTCATTCATATTTCTCCGATTTTCACCTGGTTCAATTATAGTGAAATTCAATATCACATCTCTATTATTCTAATTAGCAGGAAATCAATCTGTTATTTTGTCGTCTTTCCCTAACTTGTTTTGTAATTCTGAATTTCTGACCATCAACACGATAACTGCTGTTAAGCAATGCGTGACGCAATGCCGTATGGTTTCCTGATTTAAATAACTTACAAGAAATGCACATTTAAGGCATTCTTAGTGTTCGGAACATGCTGAATACTTAGAGGAACGCCCCTTCTTCTTCTTATCCAGCTTCTCGAGCAATCCATTTTTTATATGGAGCTCTTCTTCGGTGAAGCCTGCTTCCTGCAGCCCTGCTAATCAGCCCTTCTTCGCAGGTGCAAACAATGCTGCCCTCCAGTTGGTGAGGCTGACTATCTTGGCCATGACAACATGGGGGAACTTGGAATATCCCCAGCCGAAAATAAGTTTTTTGTAATGCTTATAGATGGCTGATGCAGACATTTTATTCGTTTCTTTTTTTTTAATAAATTGTTTACATTTAAATTTTGTATGTTTTTCTTTCCCATCCATTCCACCTCATGCCTAGTTACTCACACCCTGATAAGTCTCACCTCTCTGTCTACTGGTGGCTAGTTAGCACTCTTCACCCAGTTTTCTTGGGAAAGTTGGGTTATAGTATTATGAAGTTTCATAAAAAATACTGCGATACGCACCAGTTCACCATCATGTATTTGCTGCACCCAAAAACCACTCATCAAACGTCTCTGAATCCTCAAAACCTATTGGTGGAGGATAGCGAGTCGTTATATATTGTGAAATGAGGGAAATAGCAATTCTCACTCTTATCTGATGGATAGGCTAAGAAACATGGTGTGAGGTTCAGAATTTGCCCTTTTTTATTATTTCAAATTTTTTCTCGCCATTTTGACAATACAATGTTTGATGGCATTCACCAAAACGCTTATGTGGTTGGTCAATACATTCGGAATATCTCTGATGTTGATGAAATCCATCCGAAGTCTATTGAGGTAAAGCCTATAAGTGAAAGATATAACGGAGTTATTTTCCAACGAGATTGATGAATAGTAGAACTGAAACAGGCGGTCGTTGCGGTCTTCATAAAAATGTAACTTGAAATCAATTAGTGTTAGATACTCTTTTTGTCTTTATTCACTGTTTTCATACTCACCTTGTAAGTTGTTGTTAGCAGGTTGTGACTGCGCAACAGTGGCTCCAAATAGCTTCGATTGTGGATTACCAAAGTTAGAGGAGGAGCTGAACGCAGGACCAGCAGCAAAAGCGGGCGCTCCTCCAAAACTAGGAGGGGCGCCGAAAGCTGGACCGGAAGCGGCACTAGGGGAAACGCCCGTCGCAGCCGCGAATCCAGCCTGTGCTATGGCCGTGCCACCTCCAACGCTGAAAGGACCATCTCTTAGAGATCCGCCACTCGGGCTTGTCTGATGAAATAAACCACCTGCAAATTGACATAATCATCAGATTTTTAGAGCAAGTTGAAAATCGCACTAAACTGCTGATGAATTCAAAATAATTGTAGAGGCGGGCAATTGCTAATAATAAAGGAAATAATGAAATCTAGAGGTAAACCATGGCTGAGTAATCGTGACAACATATATTACATGTGCACAGAACTAGGAGTTCTTTGAGGAAAGGACATTTCATCCAGTATAAGGTATAGGCAATTGTTCATACTTTCATCCAGTGTGTGTTGTGCAGTTATTTAACATATTGATTGGCTGTTAAGCGACCTCATATAATTTGGATTGGCTTATTTATTAATTTGGCCTAAATATTACTGAAAACCTCAGAATTTTCTGTAGATTACTAATAAATGTAAATATGAGAAACTTACTCGCCTCCTGCTTGTCTGAACCTTCTGAGCATAGTCGGATGAGATGCGTGTTAAATTAATCACCCTGACTAAGCTTACAAGACGTTACAGATGAATTAATGTGGCTTCCTAGACATCTGTTAGTGTAATTTTCTTTCAAAATTTTGGCTTTGAACTTTTGATTTGGGCATTGCGCTATCGATTTAAGTTCTCGTCTTAGTGCTTCATGATCACAAGTTATTTCACTCGTGAATTATTATGAGATTGATCAAAACATAACGCATTTTGGTATCTGATGTATAGTATGGTAAATTTCATTTTAGGTATCAAGTGTTCCTCATTTAATCATTTTGATTGGTATGCACTGATGGTCCATATGCAAGGGTACATGTTTTGATTAATCTAGTATGGTATTATGGTAGCGATTCATTATGACAGACTCAAGATTATAGATATCAAGATATCAGGTGTTACTTATGTGGACATTTGGGTTGCATCTACTTATGGGCCATATAAGGGCAAACGTTTAGATTAATGTTGAGACGTTTATTTGAGTAACTGATATTATTTTGATAATTTATTTGCTTGAGTACAGTAGTAAGCAAGTTTGACACAAATATTTATGATTATTGACTTTTTGGTACACTTTTATTGAAGTTTCAGGTCGGTCTGCCGTCAGATTTTGGTTTTAGTGTTTTCTTTTTTCCATAGGTTCATTACCATGATGAAGCATACAGGTTGCTACTTGTGTTTTGAAGCTAGTCCAGTCATCTACTGTTATTAAATACACATTTATTTCAAGTGAATTGTAGGATGTCTAGAATCTACACTGATGACCTGTTAGCTCCTGAACATGGTTAAGAGGTACGCATGAGGGGAGTGTAAGTTTCTGTATTTAATGAATTTATTGCTGAAATGTGCGCTAAATATCTTCTGAGTATCGAAATTTGACAATCGTATGATTCGAATGTTTTTACAAGTTTGTATTTAACTTGCAATGTATGTGTTTGTATGTATGTAACTCGTTATTTTGGTGAAATCTTGCAACTCCATTTTGAAGCAGATATCTTCAACCAAATGAGCTGACATTTTGTATACACGTTAAGTTTGGATGACAATGCATGGTTAGATGTGTGACGTCATTCTAAATCAAACACGGCGGAACACCCAAGATGGCGGACTAGATATTTTTAATACACGCCTACAATATGGATATCCAATGAAAGGGCTAGCTGAGAATAACTCGAAAAATAACGTGACGTCTCTCTGAATCCAATATGGCGAAACACCTCCGGACTAGTTATTTTCAATGCAATCCTACAATATGGGTATCGAATGAAAGGGCTTCCTGAGAATAATTGGAAAAATAAAGTTACGTCACTCTAAATCCAATATGGCGAAACACCGAAGATGGCGGACTAGTTATTTTGAATGCACTCCTACAATATGGGTATCAAATGAAAGGGCTCGTTGAAAATCTCCAAAAGACAGCGGACTAAGATTATTATGTTTTCCTACAATTGGGGTATCAAATGAAAGTCCTTGCTGAGAATTGTAATTAATTTGTTTTTTTACTTTTAAGGTATTTCCATAGTGATGATGTGACATGTAAATGTTTCTTCTCTACCTTTTTTATTCATTTTCGTTATCGCCCTCTACTTGTGTGAAACTTCTCAGCATAGTAAGATGAGACGCGACGTGTTCACTTAATCAATATTCAATGAATGGAATATTGAAGATTTAAAAAAAATACAGTACATGAATGCAAAGGTCAAAGCTGAAAATTATATATATAAAAATAAACTACTTCTTATGGTCAACAATTGTGCCCTCCAAAACCCTAAGCATGAGTTTTATCAGAATGTATCTCTCTTGTACTCTACCATCAGCTGTAGTTTACTGTAATACAGTGTTATAAACAATGCTAAGATTGAATTTGCACAAAAAGTATAGTTCAGATGAACCTAAAATATTGGCATTACTACAAGTAAACAAAAATAAATGCGTGGGAAGTACAGAGTCGATCCACTCGAGTGCATTTTTATGGTTGTAGTAATCGCTGCAGAGAAGCGGCGGGAGTATAGGCAGCGTCTCTTAATTCATTTCGGAAAACAATGCACATTATTTTCAGTCACGCTTACGACATAAATACATGCGAATTGTAATGAAGTTTCAACACATCATAACTCAAATAAACTCTTATTTCGTCATGAACAATTCAAAAACCCACAGAAAAAACAGCTAAATCTTGACTCAATAAAAACAGCTAAATCTTGAATTAACAACACTACATGTGTGTATTTTCAAATAAAACATCCGTTATTTTGTACGGTTATTTGATTGCACATAACTGTCACCGAATTCGTAATATGATACAGAATAGGGATTTTCCGGAAAATCGTTCGCCATTTTGGCTGATGTTTTGTTCATCGATAATTGACATCAAACTCAAAATCAGGGAACTAAAAAATAATACATTTTAATTGTTTCCAAATGCATTAACTTTTTCAGAAAATCATACATTTTCTGTCCATTTTGTTTATGGATAATTTTCTTGATGTGCGACATCAAAACCCCAAAAATACCAAATTTTGCTCAGATACTAGCGATTTTTCGTAACATAGGTCACCATTCTGCATCCACCATTTTATTAATGGATAGATAGGTGGATAGATTAATACATGATTTTATTCAAATGTGATGTATTTTTGGAGAATCGCCCGTCATTTTATGAACAAAATTGATAAGTGATTCGTAATCAACGACCTGCGAAACCCTTGTCCCTTGACCCTTATCAGACAAATATTTCGGTATGTTAATGAGAAGTTAAATTGGACAAGCGAAGTTAAAAAAAACTGACTGACTTACAACTGGCCTCATACGTATATAGCCTGGACGGCGGGATTCTTATTGGGAACGCTTTGTTTCGGGATATAGTTAAACACCCTTGCTTACGAATTTATGATCCGTTTAATTTTATATAGTAATTTACAATTAATGAAAAAATGAACAAAAATTTTATTATAACATGCATTTGGATAGTGCGGTGTGGTGCGACAAGAAGACGTCAAGGCGGAGGCACTCTACAAGATCGCGCGGAAAAACTGGTGAGAGCCATCAAGGAGAGCAAAGGCAGGTGTTTGTCGGAAATGAGGGATGACTTCAACAGGGATCCTTGGGGACTGGGGTACCAAATCGCTATCAAGAGGTTTGAAACAACTGCCCCAGTCGCACTCATGGACCCAGTCACGACCAACAAAGTGGTGGATACCCTCTTTCCCGACCACCCTGAGAGAGAGACGACAGCTCAGCGTGGATGTAGATGGTCCCCTCTTCACAGAGGAGCTGAACCAAGCGACGAGACCTGTCGAAAGGCGCCAGGACCAGACAGGATTCCTAACGAGGTCCTGAAGGTCGTGGCAAAAGAGAAGCCTGGTGCCTTGACTATCTCAAGGACCGTATGCTCCGGTTCGAGACGACGGAAGGAATGCGTACAAAGCGCATGACGTCAGCTGTTGCATAAGGGTCAGCAATCGGACCCGACTTGTGGAATCTCCTCTATGATGGCCTGCTCCGTCTGGAGATGCTGCCCGGTTGCCGACTCATCGGTTTTGCCGACGACGTGGCCTTGGTCGTGTGGGCCTAGACAGAGAAGGCGTTTCGGCGCAGGATCGAGTAGGCAGTCTAAAGGATAGCACGGTGGCTCATCCAGCGGCGGCTCAAAAAACTGAATTGGTGATTCTCACCAGAAGGAGAGTCTTAGGTGATGACTTTCAGGTCGACATCCAAGGTACGGTGGTCAGGAGCAGTAGTAGCGCCAGATACCTCGGTATCTGAATTGATTCTCGGCTCAGCTTCAACAGCATCTCCGCTAGGTTGAGGAGAAGGCGTCCAAGCTACTGGCTGGACTCAGCGGGATGATGCCCAACATGGCTGGACCGAGAGATGCTTGTCCTACAGAACAGTATCGGCTGAAGCAGTAATGGTCACGGGGTGAACATCGATGGACACATCGACTGATCCCCCAAACCCAACCCTGACACAGTTTCTGTCGGGTCACGGAGCGTTCGCGGAGTACCTCCACCGGATGAGCAAGAATACATCACCGTTGTGCCAATACTGCCCACTTCTGGTGACTCCGTGGAACATACGTTCTCTGTTTGCGGCCGCTGGGTCGCGCAGAGAACCTAGATGGAGAGCACAGTGGGACAGACAATCACACCCGATAACGTGGTACCGACTATGCTTCAGGGTCGGGACCACTTGGTTGCGATTGAATATTTTGTCCGTTTGGTGCTGAAGGCGAAGCGTCTGGAGCAATCGTGAGAGGCAGACTAGATGAAAATCTAGATCGCAAGGGGAGTTTGACCACGACAGGTACGGGACGGGGGAGATGTCTCCCCGCCATCGTGCGATGTCGGCCAATAGATAGATGTGAGCTAGGACTCGCTTTAGGTCATCCTAAAGTAATGCTAACGCAGTTCCAGGACGGTTATATTGACCAGGAGCTATGGGACAGTTTTAGCAGGGATTACAGCCTTCCGCTGCGATTCCTCGCACTGTTGGTGTCCCACCTTTGTGCGTAAAAGCATTTCTCTCATCAACCCAAAAAAAATCAACTCTCACTACGTTGTCCGCCTTTCGAAATATCCATTTGGTAGTTCTGGTAATGACATCCCAAAATGGCGTTTCAAGCCGGTTGAAGAACCAAGTGGATGAAAACAAAAACACCCGAATGGAAAATACCAAAGCCAAACTTACTAGTTCTTATTACCAAAACACGGAGGCAAAGGAGGCTGCTGAACAAAAGCGTTTATATATCAAGTTCAATCATGAACTGACATGTGTCTGACTTACAATGCCAGGACTTTAATGGATAAGATTCGAAATAAAAAACATTTAGGTGTCGCACAGGATGTTTCGAGGCCCTAGAGGTATAGACAAAATAAATTTTGATTTCTAACCCGGGGCAATCTCGAAATAGCTTGCTTAAATGAATCTCAAGATACTGCTGAATAAGAGCAGAACATAAACACATTGAACCACTAGGTTGTGGAGTCGGCATTTGAATGAACTCAAGAAGTGTACTGGAAAATCCTTCAATAGAGCCAAAATGACCAGATAAGAATCAGACTAGAATCATAACAAATATCATTTGAGCAAGTTGAAAGGCTAGTCAAAGGTCAAAACAAAGGCGCTTGGAGAGCTTAATGTGAGGAGGAAATCACTCTCAAATGTAAGACTCTATAAAGTGTTAGCCAAGGATGACCTTAAAATTCGCATACTTTAGAAGGAGGACCAGAGAAGTACAGTCATCCTCCAAGAAAGTAGTGAACTACTAATAAATCATTCACTTTCCCGATTTCAGTCAGATTGAGCGGAATAATAAGTTGCCTAGTGATGATAAAACTCCTATATTGGAGCTGCATTGACATATAGTCGATGCGACGGTAAATGAGGATAGGATATTATGTGAATTACTTAAATTTTCCTCCTTCAAATTGCCAGGTGAAGTCTGCACTAATCCTAACCTACTACAATGGGGCTTAGGAGAACTGCTACCACACATATTGAGAATATTCAGGACGTGTATTCTGCTTTGTTCCAAAGGTTTGGTGGCTCGTCTATGTTGTGTTCATCTTAAAGAACGCCATGATGGTTTACATCATACCAAAGTCTTTTCGACCTATCAGTTTTACTCTTTCCTGCTGAAAGCAATGAAGAAGCTGCTTGATAGATACCTCATACATATAGTACTAGAGGACAACCCTATATATCCCAACCAGTACGCATACCCCCGGTTAAACCCACTGACATCGCTTTGCATGCGGTAACAGGCAGAATAGAAAATTCTCTCGACACCAAAATGGGTGGGTATTTTCACAGATATTGAAGGAGCGTCTGATAAAACGGACTTCGGGAAGATAACAGCCTTTTCACTGGAAATAGTTCCCACCACTGTCAGTGGTTGTATACTTACATACTACATGCTCTCTAAAAGTATAGTACATGTTAATGTAAGGGATGTTTACAAGGAGCCTGGTAACAAGAGGCTGTCAGCTAGGCGAGGTCCTATCACCGCTTCATTGGAATCTGGCTCTTGATAGTCTCCGTATACGCGTACGCAAATTACCTTGTGATACTATTTTACAGTAAATTCGAGAGCATTATTTGCGAACATGTACAAATAGTTTTACGGACTATAGAAAATATGGTACAGCGAACACGCTCTATCAGTCAATCTGGATGAAACAGAGCTGGTTATCTTAACGAAGAAGTGGAGGTTGACGAATTCGGGGTACCAAGACTCCTAATTGTGAGCTTCAGCTTCGCTGAGGTTGTATATATTGGAGTTACCTTGACAAAATAAATTGAAATCTGCACCTAGAAACGAAGACTAAAAAAGAGCAGATATCCTATGAGCAGCGCCGTAGGTTATCGATAAAACCCTGGGCATGAACCCCGAATGATCATATGTATATATATCACTATAACTAGATCAATGATAGCCTACGAAGCTGTGTCTTGAGCGACAAAAAAAAACAGCTTCAACTTAGTCAAATACCGCGTGCATAACAGGTGCCATCCGAGCTACACCAACAAGAGCAATAGCGATACTGCTGCTGCTGTGAGGCGACTCTGGAAACGATGATACACATCAAATCTTTTGGTATACAGCCATACATAGGGTGAGAAATAGCTATAAATCGCATGTGGAACATGGCTATAGCATGTATGCCACTTCTACAGGCTGACGTCGATTGTATTCGTTTTATGAAATTATCACACGTTCTGAAGATCACATCAACGAGGGTTTTATTAACATCTTCACAGACGGATCTCAGAAAATGAGGGGGTTGGTTGTGATATATACTCCAGAAACTTCAAAATGAACAGTAAATAGCACATGGCAAAACATGCAAGCGTAACACAGATATAATTCGCTGGTACAACCATAGCTGTAAGTAAAATTACTCATAGGAATATTATGGGCAATAATATTATAACCTGCACAGACAGCAGACAGACATCATTAACTTCCATGTACCACAAACTAACAACGAGAACAGCGCTGGCCTGCCGCCAGGCACTTGAAAATGCCCCTATCAGCAATAGCACAACTGCTGGTTGTATAAAAGTAGACTCATTTCCCAAAGGCAAAATTGCAGCTGACCGACTGGCAAAGAAGACTGCTAAGACCAGTGCTATGGAAGCTCTCTTGTAAGAGAACAGTCACTAAGTTTTTGAAAGTATGTGGGAGGACACCTCCGGCTTTCTATTCGATAAATAATTCCTCGGATATTCTAGTGAAGAAGTAGCGAAATACAACCTATCCATGTCCAGACAACAACTGCGTTTTACGAATGGCGTTACAATAGCTATCAGCTAAGCAATGACTTCCTCAATATGAGGATGTGTGAAACACCCCTATGCAGGGGTTGTGAATAAGAAAGTGAGACAATCGAGCATCTGCTGCGTGATTACTCAGCTGTCCTATTAATTTGAGAATCCATTATGCGGCAGCGCTGGCCCTCTATGACCAGAGTAAGCGGTGCTCCGCTGGGTCATCTCACTACCTTCCATACCAGTTCAGGGTACTTGAACACCCAATTTTGAGCAACTCCTGAGGAGGACGTACAAGGCGCCCAACGGGACCTAAGTGCTTGGAAATTACCCTTCCTCCCTTACATAATACATAATAGGCATTGACTTCACTTAGGATGAGCAGCAACAACTTGAAACTACTACAAAATTTTAACTTTTATAACTGTCTATGAAAGTCGACTCGTAATTTTGAATGTAGGGTAAAAAATGTCAATTAAATCATTTTCGTACCGCGCCTAATCAAAAACTGGAATATCGATTAACGAAAAACATTTTTTTTAAATGACGTGCAATTTTGCGTTTCATATTTTATTGGACTAAATACAAATTAATGGGAATAACATATTTTTGAATAGCTTTATTCAAAAATCTATTGATTTTAGACATGAGATATGCTATACAAAAGTTGTTTGGACTTAAGTCCAAAAAAGTAAAGTATACAGGGTGTCCCATTTAAAATAAGAAAGTTGAGGTAATTTTCGGTGAAACCGGAATCCATATTCAACTTTAGTGATTTATGCTAGAAATGTTCACAATTTTCAACTCTAGCAACATGCCAAATGACATATTTTTATCTTGTCATTTAAAATATATATACTGTTCGAATAGCCTACCTACAGATGCCGATCCGAATATTGATGTGGAACTTCCAAAGGCACCGGTGCCAGTGCCACCACTGTCGAAAATGGTTTTCTTGTCACTGGTTCTACTAAAGGGATTTGCAGCTGGAGCGGGAGAAGAACTTGCTGAGCCGAAACCTGAGGTGCCACCGCCGCTGTTTGAGTTCACGCTCAACCCACTGAAACCTAAGACGCTACCTACAACACAATCAGTAAAATAATATATTCATTTTATTTATAATAAAGTTCTAGACTCAAAACAGTCCCCGAGTTCAATTTTTTTTTAGTCGTGAACCAATCCTTACTAGAATAAAATATCAAATAAAAACTCACATACCAAATTTCACTCTTTCAAAATCCGCTTATGACATAATCATGAAAGGAAATTAGGAGGTCAAGGTGCAAAAAATACAAATATCTGAGTATTTGCAACGTGCAGTTAAATGATGGTAATGTAACTTCTATATAAGTGAAAAAATTGAAAATTAAATTTTGAAATTATAGCGACATCTTGACCATTTTTTAGTCATGTAATAATTTGAAAAATATTTTATAAGTATTCGCATGTAGTTTTAATTATCGGCCAGTAAAAATAATATAAGATATATTATAATTGTTAAAATACGATAGATATCACACTTATTATACTTATTGCAATGTGATCAGCGGAGGCGGCTATGAAAAATCGCCCTGTATGTACTGCATGTGGGTAGTTGACAAAAGAGACGTCTAGAACGTCGAGATCCTTACGAATTGGCATGTTTTTGGTTATGGAGGTTTCAAGATGGGTGATTGTGTGTATATTCTAGAGCGATGATACGAGTCAGTCAGTCTTTAGACGTCGAACAGTCAAGAACCAGAAGACGTGGATATAAATTAGCGTAGAAGTTGTCGTATTCTCATTTGACGTGAGTTACTATTTTAAGAGCGTTACAAGTGGTGTCAGAAGTCAAGAAATGGCGAGAAGACTGCAAATTATAAGTAATGGACTTGAAAAGCGAGTTGGAGGAACGTGAGGAACTAGTGGTGCAGAGGCAGTGTTAGTGAGTCAGGCGAGTACCCTCCGATAATGGCGAGGACTCAGATACATTTGAAGGTACAGCAGGACCAGCAGGAAGGGAAACTAGTCGCACAATTAGAGGTATAACTAGAGGCACAACAAAATCAGTTAATAGATGAAGTAAAGGTATATACAGCGAAGCTATCAAAACGCTTTGAAGTAACAGATGCTTTGAGTAGAAACGTAGATCAATTGAGCAATGAGCAAAGTGCCTTAAAATATTCTATAGAGGAGATCCAAGCGAAGATAAGAAAACTAGAAGGTACATTGAATAGGATAAAACCATCACGAGAGTCAGCATGTAAGAACCGCATACATCTAAGCTCAGCTCGCACGTAAAAACATGACAAAACATCATGAAGCAATTTGAATCGGCTGCTACAGCAAATAGCTGGCCTGCAAAAACGAAAGCTGTGGCACTGACAGTTACTCTATGTGCAGACACGATCTATATTCTCCAACCATTACCCTCAGATGACTCCAAAAACTACGAGCTGCTGGTAAGACGATCAGATATGAGGTATGACCAAGCACATTTAAAAGAGGTACAAATGTTGCCAAACAATCCGCAACAGTGTTTAACAGTACAAACGTTCATCGACGGATTGAATGATACTAAAATGCAGCGTATACTACGTTTAGCTCGTCCGGAGACACTAACAGACCTGCTTTTCATTGCCTTAGAACAGCGTTTCCCAAACTTTCTCGATGGCAGAGCCCTATAATATCGGATATCGGATATAATATAATGGAGCCCCGGGAGCCCGAGACGCTCGTTGGTAAGAAAAATTTCATACAAAAAAATGTTATATATTCATGTATAATATATATATATATATATATATATATATATATATAGCTGTAACCTAATATCTGCTTCGGCATCCAAGCGGTTACGGTATTTGGTTTTAGTAAAAATATATGACGAAAATCCTGTTTTACAAAGGTAGGTGCTTACAAAGGGTAAAAGAGCAAAAATAGCTTTTTTGTTAGCTGCTGCTGTTTAAGACTGTACCAAAACTAATAGTTGATTTTCAAACTTTAGTTTTAGTGAAGAATCGGAAGTCAAATCTATAAGTTTGTCATATTCTTGACAGGAAAAAGTTTGCGGCTTTTCATTTATAATAAAAGGATTCTTCACCCATAAATGCTTTTCCAGATTTGTACCCAATTCATTAGAAAAGTACTGTGTTACCAAGCTATACATCTTTCTAAGATGATTAGCATTATCGTTAACTATTTCTTGAGCCAATTCTATATTCATCTCTTACTAAAACTCTTTTAATACCGGAAAATAGTCACACTCCCTACTTTCAACGCTACTTAACCAAAATTGTAATTTCCTTATAAATGATCTTATTTTTTTCATTTGCTGTAAACACTGTAACCTGTCTTCCTTGAAGTGACAAATTAACTTCATTAAGTTTATAAAATATTTCTTCAACTTCTATCAACGTCTTGCATGAAGTAACCGCGACAGCTTTGACTATGGTAACTGTTATTACTTCTTCTGTTATTATGAGAACAATTATTTCTATATTGTACACTATCAGCGTTACTATTTTGAAATTGTGAATTTTGTTGAGTATTTGAGGGGTATGAATTACGATGATTCCCTAGATATTGATTGCGTGGGAATCCTCTGGATGGTATTCTATTTCTAAAAGTTGCCTCCATTAGAATATTGTGTTGCTTGTGGCCGAATTCTAAAAATATCTATTGTATTTCCTATAATAATTCTTCATCTTTAGCTGCCTCTAATTGCTTCATTTAAACTAGTATAATTTCAAGCTTTGATAATAGTTTTCAAATGATTTTTATTCAACCCATTTGCAAAAGCGTTAATGGCAATTTTTTCGTTTACCGGTATTAAAATAGCTATGTTTTGCTCATTCCCATCTCCCTGAGCTAAGGTTAATTCAACTAGTCAATATTCAATTAAGTTTCCGAAATCATCAATGGACCGAGTCTGTTGTCTTGCATTATTTAACTGTAGAGACAATGAAGCAGCTGTTTTCTTTGATATAAAATAATTCGTTAAATCATTCACCAAAAGGGCGTTGGAGCTATAATCTTGTTTGAGTCTAATTTCAGCATTTTCTGAGAGCCTAGTTTTTAAAACATAAGTGGTTAATAATGTCTTACCATTTGTATCTAATAATGAGTCGTAAAGCTCAATAGCATCTATCATCTGTTTGGTTACCGCCTCGGTACCATTCATTCCCGGAGTTCCTTAGTAGGTATTTGAATTCATCGACTTCTTCAGATCATGTCCATCCTCAATTTATCACTATTTGGAGCACTACACTTGAACACTAATACTCCGAAGCTTGTCTCTGGAACATCCTATACAGCGCTGGCGGCAACTAATGTAGATGACATAGCCAGGTCACGTCGAACTTGCTTTCTGATTTGTTTTTTGTATGTGCGGAATAGCCTTATAATCAGGGTGATTATCATTATGGGTATAATCAGGTAAAGAGTAACCTTGACATCTCTGGACACGTTGTATTCAGTTTGCTGTACGATGAAGTTTGAATTCACAATACCATTCTCCTGTAGGTCTTGTTCCGTTG
This sequence comes from Bruchidius siliquastri, assembly GCA_949316355.1. Taxonomy (NCBI): domain Eukaryota; kingdom Metazoa; phylum Arthropoda; class Insecta; order Coleoptera; family Chrysomelidae; genus Bruchidius; species Bruchidius siliquastri. The sequence continues at coordinate 18,117,565 of OX438533.1, read as the reverse complement.
ACTTAGCGTTACCCATGTTTCTTCTATCTTCTGTTATTATCTACTATGTAACTGGTAGCAGGACTTGTAAGAGGACTGGCAGGGTCCCCATGCAATGTGACTGCACCTCATCTTCTCATGGTATCGTAGGGTAGCGCAAATAGAACATGTTGTTCGGTGAAACGGTTAAGCATGACTATATTTTAATAATACTAAAATTTACACACTTACATGAAAGCTACAAAATGCAAGGTAAGTTATTATGGCTAGCAATCAGGAAGTACGTCATAGGAATTTATAGACAATAAATATTCCACTGGTAATTGAACTATATCGAGAGTGCTGATGTATCAAGTATCAACAAAAACCTACTGTTCATACGTGTCGAGCATAGGCATTTAATTATGTTTAGGATGTTTTTGCATTTGGATCTGACAGTGGCGACATGTTGCTTCCATTTGAGCGAACAGTCTAATGTTAACCCCAGGAATTTTACTGATGACACGCATGAGATCGGGTCACCATTTAAAAAAACACAGGATCGTAATGTGGTAGTGGATGCATTTTGTTTTAGATTTGGATAGATTGAAGCCCTTCCTCAAGGCATTTTCTGGAATTTTATTTATTGCAGGCTGGAGCTGCCGAGTCGCCTCTCCGACTGTAGCTCCAGAGCTGAGGATACACAGATCGTCCACATACAGGCACCGTTCAACTTGAGGATGTATCGATTTTGCAATGCTATTTATTGCGATTGCAAATAATGTCCAGCTCAATGTAGAGCCTTGAGGGACTCCATTCTCCAATAGGCGAGAACTAGAAAACATATTTCCAACCCTAACTCGGAAAGACCTATCAGATAGGAAAGATGATATTGTGATAGGAAGGTTACCCCTAAACCCCACTTATGTAGCTGTAGCAGAATATTGTGTCTCCAGGTCATATCAAAAGCATTCTCGATGTCAAAAAAGACAGCTATGGTAAGATTTTTGTCCCTGAATGCGTTTTGTATGGTGTTTTCTACAAACAGCAGTTGGTGAATGGTAGACCGATGCTTTCGGAAACCTGTTTGATAATTTACGAGCCACCATGATAAGCGTTCGTTTACCATGCGTTCTAATATTTTCCCAAGACAACACGTAAGACTTATTGGTCTATTGCTGGAAGTCAGTTGGCGATCTTTTCTTTCCTTAGCAATGGATATTATGATGGCTTCCTTCCATTGACGGATATTCACCCTGTCTCTATATGGTATTGTATATGGCCTGCAGAGCGGTTTTGAAGTTGGCAGGTAAGTGGGAAATCATCTCGTAATTTATCTTGTCTGGTCCAGCTGCGGATCTTTTTGTACCCTTTAGAGCAGCATCAAGGTCAGCGGGTTGGAACGGGGCATTATATGATACGTCATGTTCAGACGTGAAATCGATATATGGTTCATGTGACTGTTTGTATCCCTGAACTGGGCATCATAATTAGTAGACCTACTAACATGTTCAAAGTGGTCTGCTAGGAGATTGGCTATAGAATCTGGATCAGTTTCTAGTATTCCGTCTCTTCGACGAAGGTAGGTTATGGGTGTAAATGTCCGTCCGCTTCTGATGACTTTTATGTTCTTCCAGGTTTTAGTGACTGGTGAACTAGGAGTCATGGTTGATACATATTCTCTCCACGTTTTTCGTTTACTTTGAAGCATAGCACGTCGCGCCCTCGCCCGTGCTTGTTTAAAAGCGATAAGGTTGTTCGTGGTGGGATGCCTTTTGAATACATTAAAGACATGCTTATGTGCTCTAACCTTATCACAGATATCTGTGTTCCACCACGGTACTCCACGATTCTTAATTAGACCTCCACTTTGTGGAATACTGGCTTCAGCAGCTTCGCTCATGCAATTTATGAAGTGTTACAGAGACATGTTGATATCAGAGGATCCAAGTGTCGTAAGATGCTCTTCATATGACGACCAATTTGCTCTACCCATCACCGAGTGAGAAGGAACTATGGTGATAGCTCTAGTGACATCTATTATTATTATTATTATCATTATTATTATAATAATAATTATTATTATTATTATCTTCAGTCATCTCGCAAGATTGCGGTGTAATCAGGTACTGACGACTGACGGGCTGTGTCAAGTCAGTACCCGAGCTATTGCTCTGCGTTGAAGAAGTTTCGTACAATATTACAGATTTTGAGGATCACACACTTTCCGAGACTGACATAATGAGGGGAATGATAATGACTTTTTCTTGTTTCCAATGTCGTTTAATCTCCATTACGAGATCTGTGTATTTAAATATTTTCCCAGAATAGGTTCTTTGAATGTTGTTATCATTGGGTATAGCAACATCAATTAAATAAGTTACTTTTTCTGTCTTCGATTGAAAAACGATATCAGGCCTATTGACTGGGATTGTCTTGTCGGTATGTATTTGGATGTCCCAGTATAGTTTATATTGATTGTTTTCGAGTACTGACGTTGGTGTATATCTGTAATATGGATCTGTGTTTTGTATTAGTCTGTATGTTGTGGCTAGTGCTTGGTTTATGACTTCTGCTGCAGAGATGTGTCTCGCGGTGTATTCAGTTCCAAATAGAGTTTTACATGCGCTGGTAATATGTTCTATCGTTTCTCCTGCAGTTCTCATCTGTTATGGATGGGTCTTTTATTATGTCGCAATGGATAGTAAGCATGAAGCCCTCTGTTTCTGGGAAAAGTTGGCCATCCCGCAGCCAGGTGTAGGTATGACTGTTTTTTATTAATGTGGTCTTGGGTCACTTGATATCGATGTTTTCCATGGAGAGTTTTCTGTGTACAGGTGTCCAACTTTTCTTGGTGCAAGAGGTGTGTAGTTCTTGTCTGCTTTCACTATTGCTCTATGCAAGTTGGTCTGCTTGCTTTGAAAGAAATGTCTGAGTGTTTTTATTTGTTTTGCGTGGAATATTTGTATGTCTGTAATTCCCCTGCCTCCTTGATTTCTGTCTACGGTAATTCTTTCTTTGAATGAGTTTGGATGTAACATTCTATGTTTTGTGAGTTCTGTTCGGATAATAGAATGGATGCTGTCTATGTCAGTTTGGGACCACTTGATGATGCCAAAGGAGTACGTGAGGACCGGTATTTCAAATGTGTTCATAGCTTTGGTAAGATTCTAGAGTTTAGTTTTGTTTTCAGAAGTTTTATAAGACGGTTGTTGAATTCGTTTTTCAGTTGTTTTTTGATTTGTGTTTGGTTGATATTTGTGTTTTGATAAAAGCCCAGATTTCGTCCTAGTCCATGTTGGCAAAAGTTGCTCCATTTACGGTTTCCTCTTCGGGATGGTTTTCCCATTGGCCTCTACTGATGTGGAGCAATTTACATTTGCTCATCCCCGAACTCCATTTTGATGTCCGACGTAAAAGTCAGCACCCAAGCTATTGCTCTGCGTTGAAGAAGTTACGTATATTACAGGTCTTGAGGATCACAGACTTTTGGAAGGTTTCTTGTATCTTTTCGTCCAGGCCCAGTCGCTGTATGTGTGGTGTGAATGTGGTTGATGTGAGGCCCGAGACTGACATAATGAGGGGAATGATAATGACTTTCTTGTTTCCAGTGTCGTTTAATTTCTACCGATATCTGTATATTTAGATATCTTCCCGGAATAGGTGCTTTGAAAGTTATTGTTTCTAATTTTTCTAAATATCACTTACGGATTGCAGTGTAATCCGATAAAATTCTGTAATATTATTTTCTGCAGGCGGCAGATTTCCGCACTTGGCTCAATCAACTTGATGGACTCTGCGAGTTATCGACCGAAGATAGTATCGGCCTCTGGCACTAGATGCCTAATCAAAGATCGAGCTGTACAGGTTAGAAAATTAGGAAGAAGAATTGCACAGGAGGGATGTACCTTCCATAACGCATTTGCCGTTCTACCTGACCAGTTCGTCATGGTCTAACGGTAAAGGCGCTTGCCTAGAATGCAGGAGGTTGTGGGTTCGATCCCCACTGGCGACAAAAAATTTTTCTTTCTAATTGTTCTAAATATCATTAGTCGTCCACTTACGGATTGCAGTGTAATCCGATAAAATTCTGTAATACTTCTACTGCAGTTATTATGAAAAAAGAAAAAGGCAAAGATGTGCAGCTCGGGCTCCAATACACCGGGCCGCTGTTCCATTTCCCAGCAACTGCTCCCCACACCGTGAGGTATGTTATCACTGGGTCTGCAAATCGTGAGCCCTAAGCAGACGGAGCGAACCAACGATGACTGCATTCTGCATCCTTCCGACCAAGATGTTTCGCGATGCAGGGCATGTCGGTATATATTTCAAAGCAGAGAACATCACATTTCGCATCCCACCTAAGGATCCAATTACCATAACTAGCAGATTAACAGTGTGCTCCTGATACTTGGTCCGTGTCCCTTTCTCCTTCAAGACGATGTTTGTCCCGGCAGGAAGCGAGAATTCAATAAGCTCTGTCCGAAAACTGGTTTCATCAGATGTAGTGGTGAACCGAGTCTTCCAGAGTGGCATCAGTTATTTTATGCATCTCACTATTTGGCCGTCTGCTGCAAGACACTTCAGCACACGCACTATGAGTCCATGAGATGTTGTGTCGAATGTCTTACGATAGACAACCCAGGTCATAGAAAGGTTTCGCATATACCGCACTGTGTGACGCAGCGGTCGATCCACAGATTCTCCTTACACCAGCTATGCCTTCAATGTTCATATACGCGGAAAAATAACGGGTTTACAGCTTGGAGTATCCAAATCAATAGATGCTGGTGAAGAGCTTGTAACATGCGTTCAGACATAGTATTGTCCTGTAGTTTTTGGGATCAGACAAATTTTCAGAATCCGGGAGAAGCAAGGCTCGGTCTCGACAAACCAAGGCGGAATGGCTGCACCTGATTTAGCAATGAATTCAAACTCTGGCTAAACGTCAGTGGCAACTGGCAAACTTCTTCAACCATTAGGTGTTAATGCCATCCAAGCCAGGATCTGTGAGATTCTTAGCATCTTCTATGGCACACTAAGAATTTCTCCCGTATTTATCGGGCAACGGAGTACCTCAGGGTGCCTTCTGCAGGCGGACTGTCTGCTTTGGCTTCCGGTATCCCTAAAGAAGGCCTCCGCGCGATCGGCAGTTGTCGGCTGTATCAGCGGTGGTCACTGTTGAAAATACGAGAATGTATTTCAGAAAAAAACCTGTTTTCAGCCAAACCTCTCTCCGCGGCACCAAAGATCATTTAGCAAAACTTAGCGAGCTTTCAGCCTGTGCGACAGGCATTCGAGTTCCCGGAGAGACAGGCTGGGCTGGATCACAACAATATCCCTATTATCGCAGGTATGATACATAATGCATTTCACAACACACCCATACATGCGGGACATGTATCCCCTACGTAGCGGGTTGCTACTCTCGTAAAAATGCATTTGCCGTCCACCTAAAGCGGTCCATGTTCGCGCGGTTGTCATCGTCGGGCTGTATAACTCCACCACCGTGCCCTTGATCCGTTTTCGAAGGGGTTTGGGTATGGAAGTATATTCGCCTTATGTTCGGAACCGGAGTAGACAAGGAGGGTAGGTGTGGGGTTGCCAGGTGGCTCGTTCATTCCACTATGTATCTAGGCACCTCATGTGCTTAAAATCAATGTACAAAGTATAGAAAAAAGTTTAAAACAATTTTTTTATGGTTTTTAAGTGTCTATTAGGCAGTCATGAATGAAATTATATAGGGTTGGTTAGAAAATCGTGACGTATCATTTTTTTTAATGGCACAACTTTGGGCACATATTCAAAAATACTTAACTTATATGCTATTTTGTGTTGTATTGACCGTATTTTCACTCGATGGCGTGTGAATAAAGAGCGGAGCTTCGTATATACTTTATATTTCTGGAAGTTTTCTAACATTAAGATTTTTGAATTTGTTATTGGACGTTTGTCACCTGAGTTTGTTCTATATTCTCTATTTATTGATGCTTAAGCATACTTGGTGCGCACTGTTGATCCTAGATCAAGATTTTACCAACAATAAGAGCATATTTGTGGAGAATGTACACACTAACGCTAGCATTAAATGTTTCTCCTACTACTTTTTTCTACTATTTAACGGGACCGAAAAATTACAATACGAAAAAAATCAGCGTGCCTTGCTCTCAGGAATCTATTCAACAACCACGAAATTAACATTTACATGCACATATAACCTCACGAATACTACAGTACCTGTGCCGGCCGTTCCTGGTGCAGCTTGCATGAAACATCCAGATGGGGCAGGTTCAAAAGCAGACCGCAGCTGTGGATCAGAGGGGCTACTTATTTGCTGCTGCCCAAACACTGTGGCCGATTGGCCGAACACCGAATTGCTAGACGTCGTCATCGTCTTCGCTGCTGGATTGCTGCCGAATACCCCGCCACCTTGCAATCGGATATTCAATTAGTGATGCAAAGTAATAGACAGCATAAATTTACGTAATGTGGTATTTGCGATGACTATTTTTCATTATTGATCAATTATATTGGGTTGTGTATATGATGATTCAGAACTCGCTTCTTCAATTGTCTAATAATGTGTGTATCTTACTTCGAGCAGAACACTGTATATAGATAGATCCATCTATAACATTTGATTATGATTACATATTTTCTATATCTATTTATATATTTTCTAAATCCTATGTAATTTTCTAATCTTTTATTTGTTTAGCACAGATTTATGCTTTCGGAGTAATTTAAGCAATAGGTATCGATTTTTTCAGTTTTCATAGTTAAATCCGAAAACAACAAAAGCAACACATAGATTAACCATGATAAAACAGCATCTTCAAATATAACAAATATAAAAATTGTTTTCTCCAGTAACGTTTAACAATGGCTGATTCAAATGTACACGAATCAAAAAATCAAAGACAAGTCGATTCGGGTACATTTGGCAGAAAACTGTGTTTCCAAGAACATGTCTGTGAGCCACCAGTGTCGATAAATCGTTCCATATAATAAATCATTTCATTAATTTCAAATGAATGAACAATTAACGCTCCCACAATATTTACAAACAATCAAGGAGTTGAAGCCATATAAAATTGTTCATGTAGCCACCCAATCATACATGTACCAGATTTGTGGGGTACTTTGAATGCCGCACGTGCTATAATTGACGGCGGTGCTATATCAAGCTTGATTAATCTGCACGACGTATCGGATTATCGCAACGTGCTTTTGAACCACTCAGCCTAGAAGGCACTCCAGTGCAAAAAAAATAAATGACAACATAAAACAGCGCAACGAATCAGACAGTGAGTTGTAAAGTGTTTGTCCATGGGCTTAAATATAGACATGCTCGGTACAACTCTCCTCAGGGGCTTTGGTGGTAAAATAATAGTGTCATGCGATCCGTGCCGCGGGGTGCGTGGCGGTGTGGGGTGCACCGTCGCTAACGGAGCCTCTGGGAAACTGTGCGACCTCCCAGAGTATCTAGCCTCACACCTGCACAGGGGGCACCGCAGGTGTTAAGCTTCTTATTCCCCATACTCGTGGGACCTATATGGAGGACCAAACTAAAGAAGAGGAGCAGGACAGGAAGGGACTCTTCGGACCAATCTCATGAGTAAAATACTATCATGTAAGTCAACTGAGACCACGAGAGTGTTGCGTTTGACAGACACCAATAACCGGTGACCAATCAGAAGAAGCGAGATGAAGGACCTCTGGCTAAGCCCCCTAGGGTATTCAAAGTCCCGAAAGGGACCTAATCAGAGGGGTAGAGTCGTGGATGGGTTAAAATGCTCCTAGACAACCCAAAGATGCCCCAAAAGCCTCGAAGATGCCACAGCAGGACAAGAAGCGTGCTAGGACTTACAGTGAGGTTACATCAAACCGGTTGGCGGTGATCCTAAGGTGCGATCCGGCTCTCACCATGGACAAGCGGACCTGATTTTGAGAGAGTTGCAAGACGAGAGCAGTTTAACTCTCATTCCTTGCAATTCTCAATTCGGCATTTAGCGGAGGAGTTCTCTGGATATCAGCGCTATTGAGGAGCAAGTCAAGGCAAGTTCAATTCGGCAAAGAGAACGAGAAGATGGGATGAATAAGGGAAGAGTCCTGGAGGAGCTACTGTAATGAAATAGAGCAGACCTCAGAATGCGCCAGACTCCGTGGGATTCTCTCACTGGATAATCACACCTCAATAAGGATACTATAAACATAAAATGGCCTGTTATAGGCTGGAACTGCGCTGCATCAACTGGTACAGTTGATGAAGCGCAACGAATATGCAATAGAAAACAAAGGGGTAGCAACAACTATGTGCCTTCTTCGACATACAGGGTGCCTTTAACAACACGTCCATGAACACAATCTCCAGGGAATTTGGGTCGATGAAAAAACATGCAGATGGATCGACTGCATGTTGAAATTGAGAATGGTATATACGAAAATCATGGAAGACGGTACATCGTAAAAGTGTTTACGAAGAACAAGGAATGTCGCTGCAAATCAGTTTAGTTGACAGATGTAGTAAGTGACATCTGTCACCGCTCAAGGCAGTACAGGTGTTAGGACCTTTGGCATCGTAAGATGTCAATGGGCGTCCCCATAAATGGCGACAGTTAGATGAGTTGATGTTTTTTATCACACCCTTGACTGGGTTACGTATATACCACCCGACTGCTCTCTACAGTTAGACCGTCAGGCTATACTGACCATTCTAGGCTGAAATGTCAATAGCCTGATACATAGTGGAGAAGCATACACTTAATATCAGTTGTCAGCTTTTGCTGTGAATAGGCCGAGATAACGGTACATCGTACGAAAAACAAAGAATATCGCTGTAAATCAGTTCAACCTTGTTGACAGATGTCGTAAGGGATATCTGTCGCGCTCAAGGCACTCCAGGTGTTAGGACCTTTGGCTTCATAAATTGTCATTGGGCGTCCTCATCGAGAGCGGCACTTAGATAATTTGAAATCATATTAGTTTTTCACCAAAACAAATATATTTTGCATGTATGTCATACTGCTGCATAGTTCCCTCCCCTCTGAGGGATAGGTAATTTATTAGTCTACCCGACCTAGGCAAACTTCACCAATCTGATAACTAGATGAGAGGAAAAATGCTGTTCAAGCTACCCCTAATTTAATTACTTTATTTTTTCCACTTCTTTTTCTGCCTATTAGGCGTGGATCACAAATTGGGATAAACCACTCGGTGGCTTAGTTCTGATGACTGAGACATAATCAGGCGATACGCGTTCGATCCCTGCCAGCGGTGATCCACTTACCGACTTTTCATACGTAACGTTGTTCCAAATGCAAAAACTCATTTTAATCCATTTTGTTGGAAATATTTTATAATATTTATACAGGTATGTGTATGTACCGAATACCTGGTAACTTGATTCTTAAGCCGAAAGAAAAGACAACATAATATTGCCCCCCCCCCCCCCCTCTACCGTCCTTCGTAAGCATTGGAATAATTTTCACTAAATCAGTTCCACCCACGTTCCCAAATCATTAAAAATAAACATTACATATACCATATTTTGACGCTTACTCAATACTTGCATAATGATCGAATAACAAAGATAGAAGGCTTACTGTTCAAAGGACATTAATAACTGATCATAAATAACGAATCAAATCATTGAACAATTCAAATCAAATGATGAAGCACGCAAAAAATAAAATTCTTATTCACTAAAACTAGAAAAATTATAGAATTACGAACAGATTTGGGTTTTTATAATAATGTCACCTGCAACTGTATCAGTTAGAGTACATACATTTAATACTATAGTGTACATTTTGAGAAATATGCAATCCAAAAATGAGGTATTTTTTCATATAACTATATCAAAAATACTTTTGCATACTCGTAGTCCATAATAGATATTAGGCTATAAGAAATGCATCAAGCAGCAACCGTCACTGACACTCCGAGGGTCTTGTCTTGAGCGCTGATACCACAATGTCCGTTATCGATAAGGAAGCGTAATTTCCAAGTTGGTGACGTGCTGTCGATTGCTCGTTACATTAAGCAAAAAAATCAGAAACTGAGTTAAAGATAGTAGAAAAATGAGACAGAGCTACCAAAAAGCGTTAGACACGGGTTTTTTAGATGAGCATCAGGGTACCTAGGCTCCGGAAAGGATAATCATATATAATGCCGTGCAAAAAATTTATGGTTAAAATTCATTTGAAACATTCGGAATACATCAAAAATTTACTACGTTCATATGCCAGATGTACCCTAAAATACACAGGTCGCAGAAAAACAATGGAAGCTTGAGGCAGGAAGTAACGGCCGTATGCTGGTCACGATCTCATGTTTTCATCTAAAACTTTCAATAGAAGATACTAGAAAGACGATATGAGATCATGACTGGAGACCGGATTTATATGTTTTTACATGATTTTACATATAACATAATATTTTGGATTATTCCCGCATAAAAACATGAAAATCCGTATTTGCACGCATAAAAGCAATATAGCTCATATAAGTTCGTATAGAGCATAAAAATTAAATATTTTCATGTTTTTGTAAGTCTTGCCACGCCGAACAACAAACGGCGGCAATAGGGGATCCCCAGAATTCATATCGCGTCGCCTTGCTGCATGGCTAATGCATTAAATAGATCGGCGGAACTAGTGCGTGCATGATATCCTTCCGTTAATAATTTGATTAACAATGGAAAAAAGGCATTTTTGAAAGCTATAGCGCCAGGTTTGCCATTACCTCCCGAGCCAGTTGTTACAAGATGGCGTACATGGCTAAATACGGCTTTGCTTGATGCAGATCATTTTAATAAAGTTAAAGAAATCTTCCTGAGCTTTGATCAAAGTCTGCGGCACTCAAACCTGCAAACAGTTGGTATTAGATCCAAACATTTTAGAACAATTGGCTTTTATTGAAGTTGATTTTTCTATGTTAGCAACTGCAATAAAAAATCTGGAGACAACCCAAATGCCTTCAAATTATTATATTATATATTAGAAAATGTAACAGATAATTTAAATATGGTTCCCGGTGGAATTGTCAACAGAATAAGGAAAAAAATTGGGTGACTTATCTCGAAATCCAGGGTATCAGCCATTAAAGATGATTTGCTATATCTTAAGAGGACAAACCGAGGATAATATGAATAATGTTGATATGGATATCAACCCAACAGACCATGAAATTTGCACCGATCACTTCATGTGATGTGGAGCGTTGGTTCTCGGCCTACAAAAATATATTAAGCCAAAATTTAACTATGGACAATCTCAACCTTATTTTAGTATTATATTGTAATCCTAATGTTTTCTGGACTAGTTACTAAGATTACTTATCTTATATATTTCTTACTTACCAAATATGAGCTATTTCAATAATTTTTTGTTTGTTTGAATTCTGTATTATTTAGTTTATTAAAAAATAATAATACATGTATCCCAGTTTTTCGAATTTGTGATCTATTTTTTACCACATTTAATATCCAAATTTTTCATGATTTTTGCCACAAAAACAACATATTTCCTTGATTTTTACTACATCTAAATCCGGTCTCTTATCATGACCAAGGAAAACACTTTAATTCTTCTATAAGGTTATATGTTTGCAGTGAATATCCGAATAGTGGAATAACCCATCCATGTGAGAGTATAAGGTTTCCTGGAAAACGTGATATCTACAGCAGATATGAGACCGGCATCACATTTGACCGCTAGAATTCTGTAAACTTTTCCGTTTAGCACATACTGAAGACAAGGCGATTTCAGCACTCAATGCGCACGGTATGCAGTTACTAAACGTACGTACATAGGCGAAAAAGCATATGCATCTGTTTTGAAGGCAATTATTTGAACAATCATCTAATCGGTCCTAAAGATGACCGGGCGGTGTCAAATGTTTAATATATTAACAACTTTCATAGCGAACCAGAAAATATGAGGTTTTCCTCCTCGCACCTGCGTTTTTGTGTCAAATTTCCAAATTCTAGATGTGTCAAGGATTACAATACAGACTGCGACATACACGAACCCAGCTAAGACAGAGACAGTCCTTTTCATAAGACTTCAAACCACCTACCCTACTGGGCTCAGAACAGATTAATCAGCGGAATAAAGTGCCTGTAGTTGGTACTGGGTAGCAAAATGTCATGCAACAGGCACATCAGCTCTGTGTATGAGAAGGCCATAGTCACCATGTGCCTGCCTCACCGGGCACAGGTTCTGCATTGGCTCAACGCGCAGTGTGGTTTCTTGAATCAGGAAATAAACATTCCCATGTACAGTGGTTATGTATTTCCTACAACATTTTTTGGTTGAAATGAAACCGTTAAAGTAAGATCATTTGATTTTATTTTTACTTTCCACGCCAATAGATGGGGTGATGACAGGTCTCTCTATTTGTCTGTCTATCTGTCGTTTAGCTCTCTATAATTCTGAAATCGAGATATTGCGTTTTGCTATCCATGTATGACATGTACATCAGGAAAACCATATCACTCATTGCTGTCGGTTTCTCTGTGTCGCAGTCGGTACGGTAATCCTTGACACCTCTTTAATTCGGAAAATACCATTGGGAGCTTTATGAAAATTTGCTTTCAGGGACAAAAAAATTAAATAATAATTATACTCCTCTTTGAGTTGAACTGGTTCCAGCATCAGTTTTGTAACAACAAACATAGGTAGACCAAATTCGATTCATACGGCCGCTTCCTAATATTCCATAGTTGCCACCGAAGTAAATGACGTGCGTCATTTACTTCGGTGGCATGTGTCATGAGAATTGGAAACTACTACCATATAAACATCATGAAGCCGCGTACAGACCGGATTTCCAACGTAGACCAACGCCAACGACATATGTGCTGTCGTTGGCATTGGAATTGGAAAGCTTTGGGAAGGATTTGAGAACATCGTCCATACCGAATTGTTAGTGTTGCATTGGAGACCGTTGGTCACGGATTGGTAGTTTTTTAATTTTTTTGGGATGTCATCGAGCGAGAGTGATGATGATTTATTGTGTGCAAGTGCAGGATTTCTTGTTTTACATAATTTACTCAACAAAAAAATAAGAAACGAAGGCGCAGACGTTGGTGGTTAACAACACCGTATAAAAACAGGAGTTGCTACAGCGCGAGTAATTTATTGGATAAGCACCAGAATGAAGGCTCTGGTCATTTTAGGAACTTTTGCCGAATGACCCCATAAATTTTTAATGAACTGCTTAATTTAGTGGCCCCAAAAATTGAGAAAAAGAATACCAAATACCAAAAGGCTATTCCAGCTAAAGAAAGGTTGGTCTATCTAGCAACTGGAAATTATTTTACTAGTCTAGCGTACACATTTAAAGTACCGAAACAATTAATCTCGTCCATTATTCCAGAAGTTTGCTCGGCCTTAGTTGAATAACTACAAGAATATATCCAGGTAAATTTTTATTAGTTCTGCTTACAAAATTTTAGCCTACAAAAACGTAACTTAAGTATCATTTATTAATTTATTGGTGGAACTAAAAATAATTCTGTATATTGTATAGCAAAATCAGGTGATGACTCATTAGTGGATGTCGAGATCCGTGCCATACTGGATGCGACAAGTAGTGGACCAGAACCAGGCGCGGGAAAATGTGCTGGTGTGGAGCCAGTATTGGTTGCTCACGTTGCATCCCAGCCAGATGTTTGCTTTTCCTGGTATCTCTGTTCTGGTTGCTGGCAATAATTAGGTAATCGCAATGGAGTCGATGATACCGCTGTACTGTTACTTTCAGGGTTACTCCATTGCTGCTTGGGGTTTGAATGCATAGATGTAGGAAGCAGAGCTGCATATTTCTGCTTCGAAAAGAATGGTGACAAATGTGTGCTTAACCACAGCTCGTGTACGTGGATCAAACTTTTCAAGCTGACTAGCCACATACTCTCCATATAGAGTAGATTCCGTTTTGTTTGTCCTCCTGGCTTTCTTTGCTTCAATATTTTTCAAGATGTTGAAGGTCGCGTCTATTCGAGAATCGTCACTTCTCACTTTTTTGGGTTTGGTAAGTGTTAGTAATTTAGATTCACTTACTTCATTATTTGATTCAATTTGTGTTTCTTCGATAATTTCTCCGTCTTTCTGTACATTTTCATTATTTTTTTGCTGTAAGTCTGACGACATGTCTTCTGATTCATTGTTTCCGGCGAAATCGATCTCCTATAAACAAATAATTGAGAAAAAATTACGTAGTCTAATTGGTCCTCTGTTTATGATTTCAAAACATTTTTGGTGTAATTGCAATACGGTTTGTATTAATTTCGGCTTACCCATATTTTTGAACTATCCATAGCTAGTTAGCCGGCTCCTGGAGCCGAATAGTTTTCCATCATACTTAACAATATTCTAGCAGTTATAATATTTAATTTTTGTACCGTTCTGTTTTATTCCCTATTTCATTTTTTATTACCTATTTTCCTGGATAAATCAAAACGTTTTTTCCAGCTAACCGAAACATCAGAGGATTGGCTTAAAGTAGCTTGCCAATATGAAGAAAATTGGAATTTTCCCCACTGGATGGCAAACATGTACAAATACAAGCACCAATTTGCAGTGGGAGTAATTATTTTAAGTATAGATCAACATTCAGCATTGTCCTTTTTATACTTGTCGACGCTGATTACAACTATCCATATGCCGATATTAGATATCAGGGAAGAATTTCTGACGGAGGTGTTTTCAGAAATACAACTTTTTTTTAAAAAACTTGAAGAAAATTCTCTTAATTTGCCAAATCCAGGGGTTTTACCGGGAAGACACAACCGTGTCCCGTATGTTTTCGTTGCTGATAGAGCCTTCCCTTTGGAAGATAATATTTTAAAACCATACCCAGGTTCTCAACAAAAAGGATCGCCTAAACGAGTATTGAATTATAGACTTTCACGAACGAGAATTGTTGAAAATGTATTCGGTATATTATCTGCGGTGTTCCGAGTTTAATGGAAGCCAATGTTGTTAAAACCACATAAATCAGAGAATATTGTTTTGGCATGCATTTATGTGCACAATTATTTGAGAAAAAATCAATGTTCGAAACATGTGTATAGTCCAAATGGAAGTTTTGAGAGCGTGAAAAACAGACAAATAATAGAAAAATTATGGCGACAACAATCCGATGGTCAAACTGGATTAACCTCAATTCCAAAAGTAGCTCGAAAATTGGCTACAAGTGCTGAACAAATACGAGCTGAGTTTGCCGAATATTTTACCTCTAACGGATCCTTACCTTGGCAAAATGATTATGCATAAAAAGGTATCCCTGCTGTATTGTACCATCGATGTATTTTTAATATGTATTTTTTTGTATTTTAGGTGCCCTCTTCGACAAAAGATGCAATAATCTTTCAGGGGTTAACGAGATACTGGGTTTTGTTTGTTTATGATAGTTACTAAGGATGTATGTACATATATATTTAAAAGATAAATTTGTATACTTACAGTTTGTGTTTTTTAGTTTTTCTTGGACGAAACTTGCTGTTTAGAAACTGCATAGCTTTGAATGCAAACCATTTCGAATGGTATGAATCTTCTCTTCCCATTCCAGAAAACGTCGTATTTTCACGGCGAACTTCTCGGCGGTAAGAGGTCATTAAACTTTCAATTTTTTTCTTAACTTCTGAGATCTTGCAGGTTAAATTTAGTTGCTATGCGTTGCCAAATGTCTATTTTATTTTTCGCCAATTTAAATTGCGAATCAGTAGGGTCCCATATAATAGGGTTATCCCTATAAATTTCTATCAATTTCAAACACATATCTTCTGTCCACTCCATATCAAAATAATAATTAAAGCGTACGTACGGAACATATTTTCCAACGACTGAAATCTGAAAATAATCTCAAAATCGCGTCCACACCAAATTCGACACAAACAAGCATCTCTTCAATGTTACTGCTCGACTACCGAACGCTAGCCAATCCCATCGTTCCCTTTGAGAAGCATTGGCCTCGAATGACCGCCGCCGTATACATCAAAACCGACGCGTTCCAACATAGTTCACATAGTTGGCTAGCGTTGGAAATCCGGTCTGTACGCAGCTTAAAATAGACCTGAATATAACTTATAGATTACCTACCTTGTCCAAATGGCGAAGTAGTACCAATCGTCTTAGCTCCTCCAAATATAGGCGTCGATACATCGAAGGGGGAGCTCGCAGATGCAGTTGCAGTACCGAACACGGAATCTCCCTCATTGACAGTTGATGTAGAACTACCGAATATCGGCTGCGTCGGACTGGAGATATGTTCGGTACCAAATTGGTTAGACGAAACGGCACTGCTCGTCTTAGCGCCGAATATTGAGCTACCCTGCATCGATGGAGTAGTACCGAAGATGGAGCTACCGCTCTGACTGGCTGCCGCCGAACCTAACATTGACGCTGTCTGATCGAACACAGTCGGCTGGCAGAAAGCAGGAGAACTGTTGCCGAACACCGATTGAGTCGTACTGACACGTGGAGAGCCAGTACTCCGGAACACCGACGAGGTCGTACTCACAGGAGCAGTACCGCCGAACACCGATGGGGTGGAGCTCGCCGAAACACTACCAAAAATAGATCCGGTCGTCGTGAGGTTAGCACCGAACATTGACGACGTCGATGTTGTGATGCCGCCGAATATGGTGCTTCCTGACGTCTTACCGCTAGTGAAAAATGAAGTTGTACTGCCTCCAAATATAGAATCACAGCCCAAAGTAGTGCTCACAGCAGATGCAATGACTGGTGCGGACTTAGAAGATGTAGTTGCAACTGTGGTGGTGCTGATTACAGACGCTGTCGAAGTTGGAATGGCTCCAAATATTGTTCTGCTGGAAGTACTAGTCGGAGTAGTTCCAAAAATTGAACCACCGGAGAGTGAACTGGGCGTGCCGGATCCCAAAGTGCTACTGCTCGACGTAATTGATTTGAGAATAGTACTAGTAGTACCGGAACAGAAAATAGAATGCCCACTACTAGCGGCCGTACTACTAAACGCCAAACCTACTGTTGTTGGGGAAAATTCAGCAGTTGAAGACAAACTAGTGACATTAGATCCAAAAATGGGAGCGCGCATAGTGATACTCGTGGTAGTAGTGGATTTTGACCCTAAAGAAGCCGCACTCCCGAAGGACAGTGATTCTGGAGCAATAGTAGGAGACTGAATGCCTAAAACATCAATATTGGTAGTCCGAGTACGTTCAGTAGCTATATCACTCGAAACGGTCATTGCTTGTCCTAATGAGAATGTTGCAGTAGTCGCATTGCTCAAACCTGAGGTATTTGTTGAACCAGCAGCAACCGTAACAGTGCCGCTAGAAAGAGACGTACTGCTATTGGTAGTCAGACTGACATCTCCTAATACAGAAGTTGTAGAAGAGGTACTATCGGATACAAGATTCGGTGAGAAAGCACTGAAAAGTGAAGTTGTTGGTGCTGTTACCACTTTCGAAAATTTATTAGCAAAAATACTGTCCTCTGATTCAACTGACAGGTTGTCACTAGAAACAGTGACTCGACTCAAAGCCACAGGTCCGGAAGTATTTTGATTAGCAATACTACCTAGAGAGACGGTTGAAGGTGCCAGAGGAGCAGTAATCTTGGGAAGATTGGGAGCTGCAGTGGTAGTAACTCCGAGAGGAGCAGTTGAAGATGGATATAACGGACGATTTGTGGTACTCGCAGCAGTAGTTTTTGGTTTGATGGTACTTGTAAGCGTGGTAGTGCAGGTTGATTCAAAATTTAGGGTAGCTAACTGCGGAGTTTCGTTAAATGCAGCGCTACCGGAAGCTAAGACTTTTGTACTAGCTCCTGTCATAGGTACTACATTAGATTGAAGCGTAGTACTATCTCCACACGTCATGGGCTTGGACGGTGAGAAAGAGAAAGCTGAAGAAGCAACAGGGGTCTTGGGAAGCGAGAAAGTTGAAGATTTGTTGACTAAAACAGAGGGTTTGGGACCATTGCCATTGCTTTCCATCAAAGTGGAGCATTGTTCCATGTTTGCTATAAAGGTAGAACCTAAAGTGGATGAGACGGTATTTTTGTTAACAGACAAGGGCGTGCTAGTGGAGACAGACCGAGAATGAAAATTAGACAGTTTTGACTGAGACTGAGCAGTGGAAGCAAACGCGGAGGGTACTGCTTTGCAGAGAGGCTGAAAATCAGCTGTGGCGGAAGGCGTATCACTTTGTTTCAGGAGCGACTTGGAGGGAAGCGGTTTCGGTTGTGGCTGAAGCTTCTTAATCGGCGTAGATTGAACAAACTGTAGGCCGCTTTCTATCTGAGAGGGTTTCGATACAGGCGATATTCGAGTGTTCTGCAGCAACATACGCTTTGCCCTGCAAAGAAGATTGATTAATAGTATAAAGCGTGATGTATGTATTACTTTCGACAAATAATTCATTATAAAATGGTGAACATTTCCTTCAAAGACGCACCACCAACCACCTTGTCTATAAATTATATTTTTTCAACGAATAATTCAAAAAAATTAAACGTCTTCTAGCAGCAAGGAAACAATTTTATAGGTTCTACTCTTCAAGATCAAATGTCCTAAGAATTTTCTTCTCGTCTGATTTTTCCAATATCATTTTCAGGCGCGGTTTGACGCGAAAAACGCCGTATGCGAGAAAACACAGAGCCTTTGTAGTTTGAGGACAGGTGCCCTGCACGTATTAGGTAAAATCTGCATGTCGGAAAATATAGCAGTGCGCAATGATTTATTCTAATCTGCTATGACAACATCAGTCTCTGTTTTGGATCGATTAATTTCCCACATAAATGTTCGGACATACGTAATAAAACAGTTACAAGCACTTTTTTAACTTCCACTATACTCGATATGATTACAAAACTAGTTAATTGTTTTAGAGTCAAGATTACATCTGAAAATAATACAGCGTGCTTGAAAGCACGAAAACCTTGGGTCGTAGCTGAAGCTATTTGGAGTCCAATAAATATCATTGAGCAGAGCTTCTATTTCCAGCAAGGTAACATGAAAGTAATGACATCAACACCTGACCCAATCTAAGGCCAAATTCGGAAAAAACATCATCCTATAATTAGTTTGACTTCTTCTGCATACTCCAGAGGATCTAGCGGTATTTATCCATTAAGGGAAACACCTTCATAGAAGTTAAGAGTGAGTTTTAATTTAACACTCTCATCGATTCCTCATAACCCTTTGACAAAGCCAGAATAAAAGGTGATCGTGACTATCAGAAACACGAACGAGTTTATATCTCAATGTAATTAGAAAAATCACTTTTCCCATCAAATTAGTACCCACTGACACCTACACAATTTTATATGGTGATATTTTGAAGTTACCGGCTAGAAACAAAGCTTAATTAAGCACCTTCAAAAGGTACAAATAAATAGAAGTGGTAGAGAAGTATACCACCTGCAGTAGCAGACAAGGAATAGCAACATCAGACTAATAGGTGAATCTCCTAATGAGAATCCTTTGAAGGTTAGAGAAAGTTTGGGAAATAAATTGAAGATAAATAACCTTGAAACTGAAGTGATCGCTGCGAAGAGGAAAGGTTGAACTTGAACGTCCAAGGCATTTAATAATTATGCCTATCAAGAAGAAAAATAAATCTGTATATAATAATTACCAGATACTAGAAGAAATGGTCATGAAGGATGAACTGATTTTTCGAAATTCAGAGTATCAATATTCAATAATTGGTCTCCAAATGCACTGATTTGTATGTTTTCATACAAGAATAATAGAAGAACCAAAGCTATCAACACATTTGCAATACAATAGTGGTCACACACTGACAGTAGACTGACACAACTGCACTGGAAATACAGAATCAACTTATTTGACGCCACTTGTTAAGGGAGCTAAATATAACTGCCCTCTTCTTTATTCGAGATACATACTCAGTAAATATGCATTAATCGGTAGTAAAAGCCATTCAAATTTGTTTGAAACATTCGTAATGCATCGTACATTTATTTTGTTCATCAGTGGGATGTATTGTAAAAGTCCGTTTTTAAACATTTTTGGATGTTTTTGTTTGTACTATTGCTTAAAATAAATCGTTAGTGTTCTGCTTTAGTGATTACGATGATATTCAATTAAATACATGCAATGTGTAATGAATATAAAACTACATAACTCGATCCAAAAGATATATTATAACTGAAATGTCACAATTTTCATTACTTTCTCCATTCGATGTATCTTGGTAATCTGTTCGACAACATCCATACCCTCATCCCAACAGAACTCATGAAACATAGAAAGTCACACCCAAACCCATGCAAAAAAAATTACCACAAACAGAAAGCAAGGAGGCAGAGGAATTCTAGACATACAATCACTCCACACGAAACAAATAAAATAATCAAACATTTATTTCAAAGCAATCAAATCAACTTACATGAAGCTATAGTGAAAGCAGACAAGAACTACACACACCTCTTGCCCTCTCACATCCAAACCACTCAGCAGAAACACATCATCGTACACAATCACACCAAGAAAAGTTAGACACCTGGTCACAGAAAACACTCCATGGAAAACATCTATATCAAGTGAACAAGAAAACATTAATAAAAAACTCATAAACCGCTGCAGGATGGCCAAGCTTCACCAGAAACAGAGGGTTTCATGCTTGCCATCCAAGAACAAGGGAATCCTGTATTTAAAAAGGCGTAGCGTAAGGAGAATCTGTTGATCGGCCGCTGCCAAACACAGGACTCCATGAAGTATGAGCGAAACCTTTCTATGGCCTGGATTGACTATCGTAAGGCATTCGACCAACATCTCATAGACTCATTGTGCATCTGTTGCACTGTCTTGCGATAGACGATCAAATAGTGAGATGCATAAAACAACTGATACCACTCTGGAAGACTCGGTTTACCATGATATCTAGTGGAACCAATTTTTAGACAGAGCTGATATCATTCAGGAGAGGAGTTTTTCAGGGAGATTCGTTGAGTCTCCTGCTCTTCTGCATCCCACTTTTAGCGATGTCCATAACAATGAGAAATATGAGAGAAGGCACTGTCACCCATCTGTTCTATATAGATGACCTTAATCTTTATGTCTCCGGACAACACGAATTACAGCAATCACTAAGGACTTAGCAGGAGTACAGTCATGCTATCGACGTGATGTTTGGGATAGACAAATGCGCAAAGGGTTCATCTCAAGAAATGGCGATTCGGTGATAGTGGAGAAGAGGAGCAACTCGTGAATGGGAGCCTTTTGTGTTATCTACATGCCGCAGAGACTTCGGCAGATCTGGTTATCAGAACTGTCTGGTACTAACAAAGTCGCTGCACAAATATGCTCGCGATCCACTGTTGCTATAAACCTTTGGTGCCATCCACTGGACTGTGGATGATCTGCGAAAACTTGAAACTAAGAACCAAAAAATGATGAACATGGAGAGAAGTTTGCATCCTAAGTCCTCAGTCCACGCCCTCCCAAGATACCTGAGAGGGCGTGCACTATTGAGTCTGGAGCGTCTGCATAGCAGTGTTACTGAACACAGCCTGTCAAGTAATGAGGAGCGTTGAACCCTGGGACTGCACGGGGAGGAGAACGGACTGTACGAACCCCGGAAAACACTGAAAAGGTGCGACAAGTGGTAGAAAACAGATCTCGCTGTTCAGTGGTACGTCACGCTTGCGCTCTTAGAATATGAGACAGGTCAGTTCGCAGAATCTTACACTTGGACCTTCATTTTCATCCATATAAGATTCTGGTTGTTCAAAAATTGCTGAAAATGACTTTCGTGAGGCGGCATAGATTCGCCAAAAATTGGAATTGCTGGACGACAACATCGTTTTGTTCACGAGTGATGAGGCTCATTTTCATTTATCGGGGATGGTAAATAAACAGAACTTTCGATACTGGGCATCCGAAAACCCACGAGAACTGCATGAACAACCCCTGCACTCGGAAAGAGTAACTGTTCCTCGAACTTGCATTATTGGGCCATACTTTTCTGGTGAAAACGGACGAACAGTATCTGTGAGACTAAGAAGATGACACATTAACGTAAGCACAGTATGGTTCCAACAAGATGGGGCGCCTTGCCATACGTCAAGAGTAACAATGGACTTCTAACCCGGGCGCCTGATTTCGTGGCGAGGAAATGTCGAATGTCCACCTCGGTCACCAGACCTTTTCTCCTTGTGACTATTTTTTATGGGGCTACTTGAAATCGAAAGGAGTATGGACGATTTTGCCACCCGCCTACAAGAATGCCTCGACAAGAATGGGCGTCACCTAACTGATGTGATATTTCGCACTTGACTATATTATGTATTCTTTCCTTCTCAAACGCAATATATTTTGATATTCGTTCAAAAATAAGAGTTTGACAATTTTTTAAAAAATCATCACACCTCCCTGCCGGACCCTGTATTTCTAATAATAAAACCGTAAGCTTTTGACGCAGATGCGATAATACCATCAATGTGAAAAGAAAATGAAAGTTTTCTATCAACGTGAGTCCTAAGTCGTTAATCATATCAGGTCTGTCAAGATCCGTACCAGCAATATTGTATGGATGCTCTAAAACCTCTGTTTTCAAAGTAAAAGACATGACCTTATACTCAGCAGCATTGAGTTGCAATTTATTGTTATGGCACCATTTGTCCACCCTTACAATGGCTCATTGTAAGCGATGACAATCTTCCGTGTTAAGTATCGTGCAAAATATTTCCATATCATCGGCATATAATAAATATTGTACATCGATGACTTCTGCAATATCATTGAGAAAAATATTGAACAACAACAAAAGATCGCCCTGTATAGAAATCATCCAGAACATGTGTGCAGCTGTCAACAGACATCTCGAATGTGTCAGATTGTTCTAAATTTGGTTATGGAACATTCGAGATGGGTGTTTTCTGTATATATATATATATACAGAAAACACCCAATAGTAAAGAACTTGAAATCGTTGATATAAATTAATATATAAGTTGTTGTTGTTACCAGTGGAAATAAATCAGTGTTTAACAATGTTACAAGTGGTGTCAGGTGTGGGATAATGGCGAAAAGACTGTGCGAATTGAAAGTGGCGGACCTGAAACGCGAGTTGGAGGAACGAGACTTGGAAACTAGTGGTGTAAAGACAGTGCTAGTGAGTCGGCTACGTGAGTACCTTCTTGATAACGGCGAGGACCTAGAGATCTATACATTTGAAACGCCTTTGGGACAGCTGGACGACAAACTAACCTATTTGAAGCTACAACAGGACCAGCTGGAAGGCAAACTAGCTGCACAATTGGAGGTACAACAGAGCCAGTTAAAAGATGAACTGGAGGTATGTACAGGACAACTAACAGAACGCTTTGAAGAAATAACAAATGCTTTGAACAATGAGCTGCCTTGAAAAAAAAGTTAGACAAGGTAGAGATAAAAGTAAAAGACTCTATAGATGAGATCCAAGCGAAGATAACACAACTAGAATGTAAATTTGCCGCACCAAGCAGATATCCTTCAGGCGGAAGGGGATAACACCATTACGGGAGTCAGTTTGGAGGAACCGCATCCAGCTAAACTCGCTTCGCACGTGGAACCGCCGACATTTGATGGCAAGACATCGTGGACTAATTATCTGAAGCAATTTGAAGCGGGTGCTGAAGCGAATTGCTGGACTTCCAAAAAGAAAGCAGTGGCATTGAGTTGCTCTCCGTGGAGACGCAATGGACATTCTCCAAACCCTACCCGCAGAAGACTCCAAAAGCTACCAGCAGCTGGTCAGGCGATTAGATATGAGCTATGGCCAAGCACATTTAGAACAGGTGTGAAAAATCGCCGACAGAAAGCTGGTGAGAGTTTACAAGAATTCGAAGCAGATGTAGCTAGGTTAGTAAGATTTGCTTATCCCTCTGCCACCGAACAACTTATGGAGTGTTTAGCGGTACAAACATTCATCGATGGATTGAAGGATACCAAAATGCAGCGCACACTACGTTTAGCTCGCCCAAAGACACTTACAGATGTGCTTTCAATTGCCTTAGAGTATGAGGCTGCAACTGAAGCTTCTCGTGGACATGCAAGAGTTCGAATTTTGAGTGAGGAATGCAAAACTGAGGCGCCATCTCGACATGCCTTGGATGAATTGGTGGACCTCATGAAGAGCTTCTTGACAAACAAGAAGAGGATCATTAGATGTTGTAACTGTGGGGAGCTGAGTCATGTGAAGAGTGTTTGTAAACGACCCAAGAAAACAGACACAGAGGAACAGGAAAACTAGAAAGGGTTGATAAAGAGGGGGCATTATCGACCCGTGACTGTTGCCAGGACCCCTTCGTAGTCATAGCCACCATGAGCCATTTCAGTGGACGGAATGGTAAATGGTAAGATGCATCCATTTTTGGTTGATACCGGTGCTACGAGAACCATCATACGGCCGAAGACAGTAGGCAAAAGAAAGATCATGAATTCAAGATGGCGTCTGCGTACTGCTACTGGAGAGGCCGCCACAGTCCATGGTGAGGCTTCAGTAAAAATCAAGATTGGTAGCGTGGTATTTCAGCATGTGGCCATTGTAGCAGATATAGAAGAGGTGATACTGGGTATGAATATCATGAACATGCAGGATGGCCAGATTGACTTTAAAAACCGTACTCTCGAGGTTGGAGCTGAAGAACTATTTCTGCATCCTCGGGAAGAAACAGCGACCCCCCAGTGCTGTTGGCAGAAGATACTGTGTTGCCAGCGAGGTAAGAAGTCATCGTGAAGGCTCGGCTGCAAGATGACATCAAAAACGGGGCTCCCGTGATCGTGGAACCCTGGAACCACGATGAAGAGGTCGCCCGTGGCATCCTGGTAGGAAAAGTGCTGGTGACTTCTAAACAAGAGGAACCTGTTCGACTGCTCAACATGAATGAATACCCCGTCACTATCAGCAAGGGCACAATAGTGGGAAAGTGTTGCTCTGCTATATCGATAGTTAGCATAAGATCGACACTGGAGATGTCAAGCCGATTCGACAGCCATCAAGGAGGTTACCACTGGCTAAAAGAGAATTAGCTGAAGATATGGTCCAAGGATTGGAAAGGGATGGTGTGATTGAGCCGTCGTGTAGTCCATGGGCGTCTCCAGTGGTACTGGTGAAGAAGAAAGATGGATCTACGAGATTCTGTGTGGACTATCGACAGTTGAATAATGTTACGAAAAAAGATAGCTATCCCTTGCCCCGTATCGATGACAGTTTGGACACTTTGGCTGGAGCGAAGTTATTTTCCACTTTGGATTTGAACAGTGGCTACTGGCAGGTAGAAATGGATCCCGCGGATAAGGAGAAAACTGCATTTACTATTGGGACTGGACTGTGGCAGCTTACAGTGATGCCTTTTGGCCTATGTAACGCTCCTGCTACATTTGAGAGGCTCATGGAGAATGTGCTAAGGGGCTTGTCCTGGAAAACATGTTTAGTGTACCTGGATGACATAATTGTAGTTAGTAAAACCTTCGAGAAGCACCTAAAGAACTTCATATATGTCGATATGTTTTTGGAAGACTTCATCAGTCAAACCTGATGCTCAACCCCAAGAAATGTCACTTGTTCCAGACAAAAGTTACCTATCTGGGACATGTAGTCAGTAGCGAAGGCGTTGCGGTTGATCCTGAGAATGTTCAGGCAGTTCAGCAGTGGCCGGTCCCAGAAGACAAGCATCAGCTAAGAAGTTTCCTAGGACTGTGCACGTATTACCGCAGGTACGTGAAGATGTTCGGAGACAAAGCGAAACCACTTACTCGTCTGACCGAAGAAGCACGTCCATTTTGTTGGGACAAAGACTGCCAATCCGCTTTCGAAGCCCCGAAAATTAAACTAACCACGACTCCTGTTTTGGGATATCCGCATCCGGATAGACAGTTTGTTCTTGACACAGATGCGAGCAACGTTGGCATTGGAGCGATGTTGTCTCAAGAGCAAGGCGGACAAGAACGAGTACTTGGATATTTTAGCAAAGTTCTCTCCAAGCCGGAGAAAAACTACTGTGTCACCAGAAGGGAGCTTCTTGCGGTTGTGAAAGCTGTGGAGCACTTTCACAAGTATCTATATGGTAGTAAGTTCCTGCTGAGAACAGACCAAGCAGCGCTGAAGTGGCTCCTGCAATTCAAGAATCCTGAGGGACAAGTGGCTAGGTGGATTGAAAGACTTCAAGAGTATGATTTTATCATTGAACACCGGCCAGGAACCAGCCATAGGAATGCAGACGCGCTATCAAGAAGACCATGCCCACCAGAGTGCTCGCATTGTAGGAAGATGGAAAAGAAAGAAATCAACGTGTGTCGAACTACAGTAGTTAGCGACGAGTGGTCAGCATCTGGGCTTCGTCAAGATCAAGAAGGTGATCCAGAACTCAGAAAAGTTCGGCAATGGAAAATGATTGGCCGGCGACCAGTTTGGCAAGATGTTGCAGCACTTTCCCAGAGGCTGAAGTCTTATTGGGCTCAGTGGGACTCACTGACGTTGGAAAATGGACTGCTGCACAGAATTCTGGAGAACGACGATGGAAGAGAGAAGCAGAAACAGCTTGTTTAAGAACGTTACAATATTTTCCAAACAGATGGGAAGATATTGTTTTTCAGGCAGAGATTAGATATAATCATAAGAGGATGTGCTAGCGTATATGCACAATCTCTGACAAGAAACGCAGGTATTTGATCGGGTCCAGCAGTCATTTTGGGCTTAACTTTCTTAAGCGCCTTTAACACATCGATTTCTTGAACATTAGATATATTGAATGCGGTACTGAAAGAATCAACGGTATCAATATCTGATGGAGTAGGAGGAATATATATACTACTGAAGTATTCCGCAAATGCGCCAACAATATATTTCGGAGTATTCAGCGAATGTCCGTTAAACAGCATATCTTCCGGAATTCCAGTATTAATTCTTTTCCTGTTTACAAAAGACCAAAATTTACTAGAGTTATCCGATATTTCAGATTCCAGAGATTGAATATAATGATGAAATGCCACAACAACTTGGTTCTTTACGTCTAAACGCAGCCTTTTATATTCCACTTGATAGCGTATGTTATCTGTTTCTTTAAACTTCCTAAATGCCGCTGACTTTTGTTCGAGGGTTTTGACTATATGGCAATTGTACCAGAGAGTATACTTGTGATTATATTTTTTTAACCTTAGAAACACAGTGATCAAGGATTCTGTATATCTCAAAATAAAAGTGCTCACACGTTAAATCAACATTTTCTGTAAACATTTTATGATGTTAGTTTGTCCTGGATACAATCCGTATTAGGTATTGTGTATAACCCTATTAAAATCAAGGAATGCTGTGTTCAACCAGGGGAATGAAAATAATCGGATTTCTCTACTGGATTTTGAATACAATTACTTGGCATATACTGAGTTTCTATGACAACGTTTCTCGCCATCTGAAATATTTGTGCAGGATGGTCAAAGTGGAGAATGTTCATGTATTTATATAAGGTAGGTACCTATATGTAAATAGTAACGCAATAGAACTCCTCCACAAATAGTGATATGGAAATTAACTGTGTATTTCAAAAATAAAATTGTAGAAACGTTAACTACAATGGAAAATAATTGATTTTGTCTGGAAATTTTAAATTATTCACCATTTTGATTCAAACTTTTGTAAATGTTGGAATATTCCATAAGCAACTGACATTACAATGCCAATCTGTCATTTCAGAGGTTTGAAAGTTTTGTTTT
Source organism: Bruchidius siliquastri (assembly GCA_949316355.1). NCBI lineage: Eukaryota > Metazoa > Arthropoda > Insecta > Coleoptera > Chrysomelidae > Bruchidius > Bruchidius siliquastri. Next base: position 18,089,899 of record OX438533.1, on the reverse strand, counting down.
ATATAATCTAACACCATTGGATATCTAAATTATAACGAAAGACTCTGGAAGCCTATTGGTAGAGCTCGATAAGATCTCATCCCATTGACTCAATATAACGACTGGTTATTTGATGAAATCAGCCCTTAGAGCATTTTTTAACTGTTGATTTACATTGTTTAATATCATGTTTATCACTACATATTGGGCAGGAAATTTCGTTCTCACAAGAAGCTGAACTGTGGTGAAACTCATTACATTTAAAACAGCGGAACACTTCCACTGCATCGAAAATTTTGCATCTATCATACCCAACAAACAAATGCCCTGCCTTCATAGCCCTATCATAAGAAATCCTATCTAACTGTATTACAGCTTGGAAAATGTTCTCTTTTTTATGGAATACGTTTTTAACACTGCACTCCACGTCACCACTGAAGATCTCAGGATTAGACTTCAGCAAGTAGCTAGGTCTCTGCTCCTCCGAATAGACACTAGTCATTCCAACTAACCTTATCTTGGATAGACACCAGTAACTTCCTTAATATGGTATGAATCACCGAATTTTTGTTTTGCAATGGTAAGCAGCTTCAAGTTGTCTGCCTTACTTTCACAGCCAACCAACAGTCCTCCTTCCCTGATATCACGAACTTTACCAAGGCGAAGGTTTGCTTCAACAGGATCAATAGATTTCAGAATGTCTGATCTAATCTGCATAACTGATTGATTAACATTTTTCGGATGAATAACAATGGCTGGTTGAGTTTTATTGCGCAGTACATCAGAATAACGTGGAGGATCCACAGGTTGGATTTCTTTAACAGCTTGGCTCAGCAAGTCTTTCCATATAGACTCAATTTCATTAAGAATACGTGCCAGAGACGCATCGACTTTTGTTTCAAGCACTGCATTAATGTTAATCTCATTAACACATAGGTAGTTATTTCTACAATCCTCACATTTCCAAGATGTGCCTGGGACATTACTAATGGCATGCAGTATATCTATCGATTTGGAAATACGTCTGAGAGGCGTCAGCGGCTCTAGTGATACGAACAGTTCAAAAAGGAGCAAATTCGTCTAATAACTGAATTAAGCAATCAGTAAGAACAAAAACTTTCATATCAATGCCATCATTATAGTAAATATCATCCAAACGCAATGCACCGTTGTTTAAGTGTCAATATTGAGGTTTTTATAGTCTATAAGTTATTAATTTGGCTTTGGATGAAGGGATGGATACCAAGCTCACAATATACTAACCTGTGTTCATCTCATGTATGTGGTTCAATAAATCCTCTACTGCCCGCTAATTGAAACCACATAAAAGAGAATGAATATCTTTACTGATGTTTCGGCTGCCCGTCAGCCTTCATCATAGGATAAAAAGGAAAAATTAGATTCTAAACTTATAATATTAATATATATGACTGCTTCCAGAGTCATTTTGTATTTTGGAAAAGGCTGCTGAAGCAGCCGCAGCGGCAGTAAAGATATTTATTCATTAATAAATATAATATAATGTACTCATTTGAAAATCATCTTCTGCCTCTCTTTTGTCAATAAAACAATTGAAATGGCATATTTCCTAATTAGGTTATTCCAGTTTGTCCTAAAAATTAGGCAAAGTTCCTTAGAAGGATAGAACTTATGTCCTAATCCAAACTAAAATGGCATGAATTCGGATATTTCCTGTAACATATGGAAAAACTATGGATAGAATATATTATTGCAGAATTCCGGACTGTTAATCCTCATTATAATCCTAGAATAATGAAAATCAGTTCAGGATATACTTTTGACGTCGTGATTGATGACCGGATGATAACCTAATTGCTCTGATAGCTAATAAATGTTCGCAAGCGCGAATTATTGGAAGCTGGAATCGATTGCTTGGATTGATTGAAGGTAGACCTGCACATTAAGTGACTATAGAAAATGAGTATTTGAAAATGATTGACGAGAGAATTGCCTATTCCGAAATCAATGTATCCAGACATATCCTCAAAGACTTACCTAGATGTATCCAAGATAGAAAGCAAGTGCGGCATCATGGAACTGACGTGCGTCACCGATCTAGTTTTTAACACCTCCCGCAGCTTATCGTTCTTCTTCTCGGTAAATATCTGGGTCCTATGCACAGTTTTTTCATAATAGTGTTTCTGGATAGCTTCAGATCCAATTGCGAGCTTTTCCATTTCGCTTTCCACTTGAGCGGATTTACCTAGTGTTAGCAACACGTGGGATTCGTCCAAGTCGAAAACGGTTGACTTACGTTTCACGTTATAGTGTATGTCCTTCAACATGTACATCTGTAGACAACAAATGGTCAAGTTAAAAAAATCAATCGACATCTCAAAAATCACAAAATACACATCGGTTTGCATGAAATGAGCAGTAAAGTACGCTTTCTCATAGGAAAGATATTTTTTATATCAACGATTTTAAAAAATCCACTAAAAGATCACTTACAAGAAACTCCAAGCTTTTGAACTCATTGGTATTTATCGTACACTGAAGTTCAAAATATGCTGCGATTAGAACAAACATGATATCCCCACCGGATTCTGGAAATTTGAGACAAACAGGTGTGCATCTATAGTAGAAGACAGTGCATCGCGCATGTAAACTGCTGATGACACCGATGCCGTTTTGGCAGTTCATCACAATAACGCAAATACAAGCAGCAATTTATTATCAAGATTCATAACTTTCAGACTTTAATAAGTACTATACTTGCCTGTTTCTGTAGTATGGCGTTCTGCCTGACCATCGTTTGAAAGATTGCTTCCATTGTTGGCATCTGCTGTGTCCGATGTGACTTCTTCGCATAATCTTGAAATCTGACAAAATGTGAATAAGTGAGTCATACAAATTATTTTACTACTCACCTATTAATTATCATTCTACAAGTAATCAATCGTATTTTTGGCGCTGTCTATTGGCATCTTACGATCTCAAAGGTTTCAATTCTGCCTGAGAGCGGTTACAGATGCCACCTACGACATCTGTTATCAAGGATGAACTGATTTACAGCGACATCCCATTTGCCCTTTGTGAGCACTTTTTACTATATGCTGTAACCTCTGACTGCCAATCCGCTTTCGAAGCCCTGAAAGGTAAACTAACCACGATTCCTGTTTTAGGATATCCGCTTCCGGATGGACAGTTCTCCACACAGAAGGAGGGAACGTTGGCATTGGAGCGGTGTTGTCTCAAGAGCAAAGCGGATAAGTATAGTAGATATTTCAGCAATGTTCTCTCCAATCTGGAGAAAAACTACTGTCACCAGAAGAGAGCTTCTTGCGGTTGTGGAAGCTGTAGAGCACTTTCACAATAATCTATATGGGAGAAAGTTTCTGCTGAGGACAGATTATAAAGCACTGAAGTGACTCCTGCAATTCAAGAATCCTGAGGGACAAGTGGCTAGGTGGATTGAAAAACTTTCAAGAGTATGATTTTGTTATTGAGCACCAGGCAGGAACCAACCATAGGAATGCAGACGTGCCATGCTCACCAGAGTGCTCGCATTGTAGCAAGATGGAAGAGAAAGAAATCAACGTATACTACAGTAGTTAGCGAGGAGTAGTCGCCATCTGGGCTTCGTCAAGATCAAGAAGGTGATCCAGATCTCAGGAAAGTTCGGCAATGGGAAATGATTGGCCGGCGACCAGTTTGGCAAGATGTTGCAGCACTTTCGCAGAGGCTGAAGTTTTATTGGTCTCAGTGGGACTCATTGACGTTAGAAACTGGACTGATGTACAGAATCCTGGAGAACGACGATGGAACAGAGAAGCGGCAACAGCTTGTCATTCCAAGAAGCAGAGTTTCGGAAATTTTTTGTCACCTGCATGATGGGATATCGGGAGGTGCGTGAGCGTTTTTACTGGGTGAACTGCTCTGACGATGTGAAGGAATGGTGTCGCAAGTGTACCGTCTGTTCATCGAGTAATGGACCTCACCGGAAAAAGAAAGCCCCGATGAGACAGTATAACGTCGGAAGCCCCTTCGAACGGATCGCCATAGACATAGCAGGACCTTTTCCAGAAACAGACCAAGGAAAGGGAAATACATCTTGGTGCCAATGGACTACTTCACTAAGTGGGTAGAGGCATATGCCATAAAGAACCTGGAAGCTGGAACTGTCGCCGACGTTTTAATAAATGAAATCATCTGCCGATTTGGGGTACCGTTAGAGCTTCACTCCGATCAAGGGCGAAATTTCGAGAACGAGCTATTCCGGCAAGTATGCGATAAATTGGGGATCCGGAAGACAAGGAAACTGCATACATCCACAAGCAGACAGAATGGTGGAGCGGATGAACAGAACCATTGACAAGTACCTGTCGAAGGTTGTTTCTAAACATCAAAGGGATTGGGATCGCCATCTACCGTTCTTTCTGATGGCATACAGATCGACAGTGAACGAGTCTACTGGGCAAGCTTTTGTTTGGTCGAGAAGTCAGGCTTCCCTGTGGCCTAGTATTTGGCTGTAGACCTGGGGAAGATGTAGCAGTATGCTGAGGCAGAAGATCCATTCACACCGTTGGCTTCGTAAGATTTCAATCAGCGTCCCCATAGAGGGCGACACTTAGGTAAGTTGACAAAAACTTATTTTGGCGGCAAAAAATTGAAACACCAGTTTAAGGGATTCTTACTTTCCAACCAGCAGGACACCCAAAAAAGTTTTTTTTGTATGCCTATGGTTGAGTCCGACTAGCCATTGGCTAAACGCCAGAATTTTATATTGTAATTGTATCTTCATGTATCGGCCTGTAACTTGCTTCAGTAATATTATACAGCCTCTTCCAAACAACGGACAAAAGGGGTGATATTAAAATAATATAAAAGTTAAGTTGAAGTTTGATGTCTTCATTAGGAGCTAAATGAAAAAATATCACATCATACATGCACGCGGCAAGCACCCGATAGTGAGCGCTACCGTTAGTGTTGATTATCGGATGACGTAGCTAACATGGCCGCCGTCTTTACTAATCGGTAGGATTTGATAAAAAATATCAGCTTATTGCCAATTTTCATAGCTGTCACCAGATAAAATGAAACCCTCAATCAAAAAATCTACAAGAGACAAACATACAAATGTGAACAGCAAATGTTGAAATGGCTTTCCATATTCTCTGTGCAGCAATACTTGAGCGATGTTAATTAGCTACACCAATTTATTTTCACTGTGTCTACTCAATTTCATTCTACGAACGCTTGTTAACTAAAATTTAATTCCTCGAATAATACTACTGTCCTCCGCTTTCCATGACATATATATCCAGACCGGAAATGGAATCATATTTCAACATATTAATAGCGTTTACCTTCACAGGCTTGTACCCAATCTTGTGTTGTTTGGTTTATATTCGAAATAAATCTTTGAGAAAAATTAATATGCCGGTTTTGGGAAGTAAACTAGTGAGAATACAATTTACTTGATTGAAATTTTACGTTTCTTGTCACATTTATAAAAAATTAAAGTTTTCCAGAAATTTATTTCTGTATTTCCTAGTAATCAATACTATGGAACAATATACTACCCCTTTTCAAAGGAATTCCACATTTTTTAATCAACAAATCAATGTGTGTACGTATGTTAAAAATGACCTTGAATAGTGTCCGACCCAATTTTTTACCTGTCCCATTGTTCATCCAGAGTTTTACTTGCTTGACACATCTGAGCTTCTATATAATACAGAGCTTTCTTGGCTCCAATTTGTCTCCTCTCAGCCATAGGGTCCAATGGCTGAGACTTCAGTAGCAGGAACATTGTCTCACCTTTGCAAAGATTGTATCTTGAGAGAGTATCTTCGTATAAAGCCCAGCAGAATATCAAATCTTGCTTTAGTGAATGTACCTGCGTATCAAAAGAATCAAACTTTGGATCCCTAAAAAATATCGTATTATTCGTAGATTTACAGATCAAGAATTTGTTAAATGTTTGAGTATTCGCATACGCCATTGTGTGTCAGTGTCAGCCACACGCATTGGACTGTGTTCCATTTTATTTATTATCTGCTTTTTATAAATAGATATCATTTTCGATGTCATTCACACAGAGACTGAAGCAGGCTCACGCTGCTTCACATAGGTGCATATTTTCAATTTTAGTAATAAAGGAAGCCTTACACAATCCATATTAAATTTAACAAGTTTTATCGCCACATTGTTCACTCTACAACCAGTTTTGAGACAATCGGGAATATCGCACTACATTTTGATTATATCTGACGATAAATGAAGTTCATGTTACGTATCATCTATAAATTGATTTTCAGCTGTGAAGGCATTTAAGCTGTCTTCTTTTAGTGTATTTGTAAGTATTCCAACATCTAAATGTAATAATACTGGCTAAACGGTGAAACCCAAACCATGAATATACACCTTAAACTAATAGTACCTGTTTTTTTTAACTGTCACACTCAACCGACGTTGTTTTATTAATAAACTCAAGAGAGTGCAACTGCTAAATTTTATTTACATCGTCCGTAATGATTTCTTATATATTTTATTTGTTAGTAAAATGGAACTTACTTTCCTACACTTTTAAATAAGACAGTGTAGCTTGCACGCCGTTTGGGTAACAAATATTGGACATGTACGAGGCATGAAACTGCGAGAAAGAAGAGAGCATTCTATAAATATGTTACGAAACGATATCTATGAATCGCATATCCGGCAAAGTGGAAAGAGAGAATAGAAGAGCATAAGTGAGATAATGATAATGATGGGTATATGACTGCACTACCTTATTCCTATCATACCGCTTAAGTCTCTATAAGGTTCTGAGAGTGTTGATTTTATCTGCTAATTAGGTATTCTTAAACTAGTGAGGGTTGTATTAATTTATTAATTGGATGCGTAAAAAATGTAAAACTATACTTTTAATTATATAAATTGATGATGAAATGAAAAATGAAATAAAGAGGGAAATGAAAAAACCCAACAAAACGTGTTTCCACTGACTATATTACAGTGCTTAGCTTTATGTTATATTTTTCAATCGCTTTTTACGACAACAGATGAGAGAAATAGTAGATCACGTATTTCAAAGTATGACTGGATCTTTGATAAAAATATCATAAAACACTAATACCATTAATTTTAGTCGACAAGTATGTCTGTCTACCGTGCAAGTACAAAAAAGCCTCATAGCTTTAAAAAAATTGATTCATGGGCGGCAGAGAATTAACAAAAATGGCTAGTAGGTTTGGATCGAATTTTGGAACTGTTCTTAGTTATAATTCAAAAAATAATAAAAAACAAGTGGATCAGCAGCTCAAAAATTCGATCACAATCTTCAATAGTATCACAACTGCACGTGAAATACAGTCAGCTTCCCTGACGCGATTATTTAGGAGACTAAGGGTGGATTTCATCAACATCAAAAATATAACGAATGGATTGACCAATCACAGATGCCCTTTGTAAAATGCCATCAAATATTGTACTGTGAAACGTCTCTGAAAATCATTGATTCCCCTTGAATTGCAACACAAAATGGAGGAAAAAGCTTTGATTAACGAAAAAGGGCATTTTCTGAACATCACAGCATGTTTCTGAGCCTGGCAACTCACAATATATGAGTGAAAATTGCTATCCCCATCATCTGGCTATTATCCAATTAGGATTTGAGGAATTAGACATTTGTTGAACGGTTTTCGGGTCTATCAAATTCATAATAATCTAATAGAGAGTATTGCAGTAATATTCATAAGCTTCATAATACTGCATCAATATAAATACCTGATAGTTTAGTTAAAAAAGGATATATAGGAGATATTTCACAAATTTATTTCTATTACTTATTCATATTTCACAAAAATTAATGCCATCCAAAGCCTTCTTGGTGACCAGCACAGGCATCCAGCATTACAAGAATCCTTATCTTTAAAGGTATCAGGTTGTTCCGCATTTAAAAAGTAGGGCACAAACTAATGGAAAAAAATTTAAAAAGTTGAGCTACAATTTGGATATTTCTATAAGATTGACCGTTTACTTGACAGAGATGATTGTAAAAAGAAATTCTCAATTATGATAAACAAAAACGCATGACTACTCAAAAAGTATGTCACGATTCATATGCAGGTTTAGTGATGGGACGTTTCAAATTTCCATTCCAATTCGAATATGCTGGTTTTCGTTGCTGAGTATAAATTTCTGTATCATTCAGAGAAATCCCAAACATTTTGTTTAGCGTTTTGGCATAGATATTGACTTCGAACATGGTTTTATTGATATTACAAATCTATTCATGGCATCATTTTCAGGTAGTCATTGATTCGATTAAATTAAAAAAATACCGTATTTCAAAATTTATTTATGAATTGGCATGTAGTATCCAAATAGTTTTTTTGCTACTAAAATTGTGTGAAATGAAATGTATCTATTTATCCCTACTCAATTATGTTTCTTGCATCAAATGTATTCATTTATTTTTTTATTATTTGCTGTACGACATATGAGCATTTTGTATCATCAGGAAAACTAGACCGGTCTTCCTTTTGCGTTCGAGTGTACCAGACGTGGACGCCAAATCCACAAGTAATGAATATGAACTTACACAAGTAAACAAACAGGGTGGGAGTGCGCTTCTGAGCATAAATGGAAACGTCTAAACTGTAAAACGTCAAAATGTCGATGTCGATGTGGTACGTACAAGAAAGCAGGAGGTTTTCTAAAATCTTTACCTGACGCCACGTTATGGGAAATGCTAGATACGACCCATACCACGTTAGGATTGCAGACTTACAAAGGTCACAACTGCAACGCATTCTTGGTGCCAACCTCGATGGACTTCCATCTACTGAGCAAGCGAATCACATCGCATACACCAGGAATGGACAACATTCGGTACATCTGCTAACTACGAGGCTAGGAGGCACTGCCATCCCCGGGCTTCAAAAAAAAGGCGAAGCGACTTCCACCATCAAAAAGACCAGGGCCACCTGTGCAGCGGGGATGTCTGTAGAGTGGAGTTAATGTAACACTCTACACGAAACAAATATGCAAAACATTAAACCACAGCACGCTCACACTCGGGAGTATTCCCGAAATACCCACAACAAAAACACAACACAATCAAAAATATCCACCCCGACGGGAATGATAAGTACGGTAATACTAGCAATTTTCACATGTACGATAAGTATAGAAAATAAAAGTTATTTATGATTATTATTATTATTATAGATATTTCATTGTTTTATTTTTTGAATGGAAACAGTTATAAATTTTATCTGACAGATGGAAAATCAATTGTATTCTGAATGTATTGAAATATGGCAAAAAAATATTTGTTCCGTCAATATTTGGCAACACCATGAGCGACAGTTTCGCAGAACTGTTGAAGTTTGTTCAAAACAGCCCTGTACCGAAAAACATGCTGTATCCGTCTACGGTCCGCCCGGTGTGGTATTTTCTAATGCTTTTTGTAGGTACTTGTGCAACGATTTTGGATCTGAAGTCGCTCTGTATGCTGTTATCTAGCGAAGTAGAGTATATATAAACACATGTTTGGTGTGGCCACTTTCACTAAAGTTGGACCCCTATATCCATTTAGATATCCCCTTAATTAGATCATCACTAATCCCAATTGTGTCGTGACAACGAATGTTTATGTTTACAAATACTGCAATATCCTATTTTCTCAAAGTATATCAGCAGAAAAGTATTATTTTCTAATTCAACAGGTTTTTCATCTTCTGAAAACAGTTTATCAATTTAGTTTGTCCTAGATAAAGTCCGTACTAAGTATTTTATATAACCCTATTGAAATCAAGGAATACTGTGTCCAACCAAGGGAATGAAAAGATTTCTCTACAGGATTTTGAATAGCATTACTTGGCAATTACTAAGATTCTATGACAACGTGTCTCACCAACGGTGATATTTGTGCAAGATGGTCAAATTGTGGAATGTTTGTGTATTCATATAAGGTAGGTACCTATACGTTTATAAATTGGAACTCAATAGTACTCCTCCACAAATAGTTATATAGAAACTAATTGTGTATTTCAAAAATAAAATTGTAGAAACTTTCACTCCAAACACCATTGGATTTCTAACTTACAACAAAAGACTCTGAAAGCCCATTGGTAGAGCTCGATAAGATCTCGTCTCATTGACTAAATATAACAACTCGTTATTTGATTAAATCGGCCCTAAATAGCACATTTCTCATCATTCGAGATCACTACCCACTAATCTGTAGTAAAATCCGCTAAAATAGAAGCAGAATAAATTAGCCGACATAAAATTATTGTATATTCAGCTATTATCGTCCTAGTCTATTGTACAAAAATAATGATAATTGAACGTCTGGTAACACTGATTACCGTGGTCAAAATTGTATAGGAGATAGAACGTACAACAGTTAACTGTTTGTTTTGGAAACGTCCGAGAATAAAGTTTAAGTGTTTTTTTTTCGCTTTTTTACTATAAGTCTGCCGCCTTTGATTGACCGTTTTTGAAAACAAAAAAGTTTTTTATCCTTGTAAAAGTAGTAACCTACTGTCAAATGTGCATCAAAATCCGAAAAGTAGTTATGGAGAATACTCAAGATTATCGGTCATATAGAGAGACCGACGGAAATGAATGACATGGTTTTTCGTGATGAGACATTAACTATTACTTATTTTTAACGTTTTGGAGCTCTATGATGATGATTACAAGCTTAAAAAAAGAAGAATTTCAGGCCGTCACTGAGGGTGGTTTCCCTATTATTAAAAAGTAACAAATTTTATTTTTCTATATTCCTCAAATTATTCAGAAAAAATTGTGTTTAACAGAAATTATCAGACATAATTTCTCTTCCAGTGATGTATTTTAATTTATATTTGAATAATCTGCGGATACTCAGATTTTATTTTTGATAGTCCGACGATGATTTAAATATACATCGAATCGCATCACTGAAAGAAAATGGATTTTATTTGTGAAACTTTGCGTTAAACACACAATTTCTTATCCAAGCGACAGAAAAGCTTCACCAAGTAAGAGCATCTACAAATTATTGTTTATTTAAGAGCAGTCAAAAAGTTCTTGGAACCACACAAATTTGAAGAGTGTCAAACTTTGCCTTAAGCTTCACAAAATATTTTTTGTCGTGAAACGCCTTCCGCGTTCTTTGTATACCATCACACACTCGTCTACATATTTTGTTCATACTTGCCCGCTATTGGAGACAACGTCTACGCATGCAATCTTTCCTGCAGTGACGTACTTTACTAATAAAATATGGTGAAACCATCAAAATCACCAGGCATCTTGTAGAATAAATTAAATATTAAAATAAAGTTGGTGAAACAGATAATAACCAGGATTCTAAAAATAGCATCTCTCCACGCATCTAAGCTTTAGGTTCTTCCAAATTATTCATTTAAGGTGGTTACCCAAGTACTTGGTGAACAAGATCATCTTCTACTTTACTAATCCTATTCGACCAACTTTAACACGTTCCTTATCTCGTTTTAAAATTTCCCGATCGGTACAGGTAGGTAACGAAGCTATTCAACGTTTTTTAAATGGAATTAAATTTGAAACATTTTTTCATTTCGGGTAATGTATCCAGTACGCAAGTCTGACAAATTGAATCTGGCATTTAACTGTTATGTTAAATGGGTAAAATAGTGTTGTCCGGACGTTAATTGTGAATGCCTGAAATCTACACCGCAGTGAAAACAGATTCTAGGCTTGAACTTGATTCAGACCCTGGTACGAATCTGCTACGCGCCTTGAGCGTAAATGTAACTCAGCATACTATCACCTATAATTTTCCAGTGTCAACATATCAAAAATATACAGGTTATGGTAATGAAGTTTTTTTGTAAATATAGGATTAACATATCGCTAGCCATAAAGTATACATATCAATTTTATCATTCTCATCCTCTGTAGCAGATACATTGCCGGTCTGATACCTCTGCAAAATGGCGGAAGCGAATAGTGCCCTAGTTAAATTATCAGTTTTTTTTGTTTCCTGGGTGTGTGGAGGTACATTTCACGTTTATGAAAACTCACGAAATTAAAAGCTATTTAAGATACAGAAAATTCGTTGCTTAACATCTAGCAACCAAATGTATTATAAGCTACATGAGAAAATACTATACATTTTTTTTTATATATTTCCTCACGTAAAGGCGGATAGCCTTTCGCACTTCATAAGCAATGCGCGAGGTTAAATGTTTGTTCACATTGACATTAAAACGCTGTAGATGGTAACCACTGGGGAACAAAGTCCCAGATATCTCATTCCACAACTCCGAGATTCTCCAAAAGAGCGACTTTTGGAACAGACTTGTTCGAGGCGTTGTAACCTCGACCTAGCGAGGATGCGCCCGAAGAGATCCTCTAGTATTTGCTGTACTATTACTATACGAAACCACTCGGTCGAACATCTGCCGTAATAACATCTCAAGAATAGGGTCAGATCAGCCACACTTCTTCGATGTTATAGACTATGGAGATAGTTAGTGAGGTAAGGCACATCCACTAGACATATTGCTCGTTTCTGGATTGTGTCCAGAAGTTTCAGGGAGTGTTTTTGGGCGCATCCCTACACATGCGAGCGGTACTCCAGTGATGGTAGAATCTGGATCATGTATAGGAGTATAGAAGTAGCTGATCCAGGGAATATAATTTCCTGGAGCGGGAAATAACCCCTAGTTTTTGGGACGCCGACATAGCGAGGCCAGCAACATGATCGTGCCATAACATGTTATTGTTGATGTTAATTCCCAGAAGATAAATGGAAGATGATTCCCGTATCGGGTGTCCCTCCATCTCGACAGCTGGGAGGCCAGCATGCGACTTCTTTGTCAGAATTGTTGTCTGAATATTGAGCGCGTCAGACATAACATACATAAAACGAGAATTAGACGAACGATTCAGAAATTTGTATATGAATATTTTATAAAACGATATCGTTTCCTGGAATTACAGAGTAGTAATCAACTACCTTATTATAATAGAACTTCAATACCCACAGTATGCTACGAGTCCAATATAATACATAACGTCAACGTGAAATTTGCGAACTAGTGTTCACCCCCCTTTACTATTTTTTATTACATCAGTGGATTGATTTGATATACAAACACAAAACAGTGTAAAAAGGTACCTCAGCACTTTGACCCAGACAAACTTCCACGATCTCTTCAATAAATGTTTGCGCTTCCTGCACTTCATTGATGAGCTGCATCTTCTGGTTTTCATCTCCAATGTTAACTTTAACTCCCATCCTTCCTTGCATCAGCAATGCTCGCAATTCCACTTCCAGGCAGGCACACTCTTCCCTGATCATTTTTTCCAGTAAGAAGACACTCTCATCTGTGAGGGAAGCCTCCTCTGCAGTTCGGTTCCTTACCGGTTTCGGCTGACACGCATCTCCTGTTTTATAAATTGGTCATATAAGTTACTAGTCACATCTCAGTATAATAGGAAATAGACAAGGATTTAATGTAAATAAACTTTCGATTTTTAGACATTTGAATGTTGAAACAACGGAATAATTTGTTAACCAAATTTTCGTGATATATACCGCTGGTAGATGATGCTTTTTCTGGTTCCGGAGAAATATTTGAATCTTCGTGAAATAATGGAATCACGTAGCTGTGATCATTTGTTCCGATATTTTACGAAAGAAAATTCGTATATTGCACAGTAAAATAAAAGTTAGATGATGAGTATCGAAGCACCCCAAAAACAGGCGACGGAGTTTTCGTCAAACAAAGAAGTAAATAAAAAAGGCTAAATCTTGTTTTTGGACATATTTGAAGCCCCTAAACATTTGCGGAAAAAAATGTGAGGGATGGTGGTTTGGGAGTGGAAGAGAAAATCTCAAAAGATCAGGAATTGGTAGAAGACGTTCCATCATCTATAAAATCCTAACCCTGATGGTGACTTCGTATCGATCCAGTGGCCGCAGAGCTAGTTAGTTACGCGGTTACCAGTATGTATCTGGTACTACAACATCCCTACTTTACGTCGTTACAGCAATACTGCCGTGACTTACGTCAGCATAGAGATAATCTTAACATTTGGTGGGGTGAGAGACATCGTGTACAAAATGTGAGTACAGGATTGACCCAAGGACTGAGCTCTGAGGTACACCGTCCATCACGGGTCGACAAGACATTGTCAATTTTGATCCTAATTTTTCGAGGGAGGATTCCAAAAATTTCATTAGCCAAAAATGGAAGCTCTTTTGGATAGTTCATAGAGGAGGCTCGTATACCATACCTAGTCAAATGCCTTCAAGAGATCCAGAAGCAAGATGCCAGTATTTTTGTTAAGGGTGGATCGCCTGGTTACATGCTCAACCAACTTGACCAAATTGCACGTCAGGAATCACATGATGATCCGACAAGAAATTATCGAGGTGACGATAAATCACCTTTTTGGCAAGCTTTAAGGGAGCTGACAGCAGAGTTAAGGGGCGCTAATCCTGGGAAAATATCGAACCTATCTTCTTTGGCATCATGATAACATCCACGGTTATCCACGCTGCAGGAAAGTATTGAGTCCTGATCATTGCATTGATTACTGTCACCAGATAAGTCAAAGCTCTTGGCGAAAGCAGCTTCAGTGCCTTGTTAGCGATTTGATCCTCTCCACGTACTTTACGCACTCTTTGGTCTTTAATTTGACCAACGAGCACCGCTGGTGTGCAATATGGAATCTCATAAGATTCCGCTGTTGTGCTATGTGAAGTTCCTGTCGAATTTTCTGAAGATGACTCATCGACAGTAGCAACGCCACAACTAACACCATTAACCCTGAAATATATACTGCACAAGGTGTGGAACGAAACGTGTCCATTCCATTTGAGCAGCATCTATTCCATTCTCACCATCTATGACTGGAGTACTGGAAAACTCTTTAAAGAGCAATTTGTATAGCTCCCAATCAATACGTTTCCTCGGAGGAGCTTGCTCCTCCAAAATTTGCAATTGCATTTTGAATGATCCCCACCTCCAACACAACAGGGATATGTTCCCTTGAGATATCATCCATAATTCGAGAAGTGATACTGAATCTGCAATTTCTAGAAATTGTAAAATCAATGCCATCTGGTGGAGTTCAACCCAGAATGCCATGCTCGATGTTTGAGCTGAAGTCCCCTGCCACAAAAAGTAGCAATCCAGAAGGACTTCCAGGTCCGATTCTTGTAGCCGTCCATGCATGGTATAAACATGTTTCTACTACGAATGTCTCTTATAAAGGAACTCAAAATGAGGCAAAAAGATAGTTCAGATTGACCTGGAGTTCACAAAACTAAAGAAATAGCGGACTTTTTTAATTAGCGGGTATTGTTAAATTAATTTGGAGGTAAAAAAATATGGTGAAACTATCAAAATCACCAGGCATCTTGTAGAATAAATTAAATATTAAAATAAAGTTGGTGAAACAGATAATAACCAGGATTCTAAAAATAGCATCTCTCCACGCATCTAAGCTTTAGGTTCTTCCAAATTATTCATTTAAGGTGGTTAACCAAGTACTTGGTGAACAAGATCATCTTCTACTCTCAATGGAATATTTTATAACAGTAACATTACATCTCACAACCCTTCAAACAATATTACTTTGAATCATTCTATTAGTAATAGTGATAACTTCCCAATTCAAACCACCTCTCCTACCATCAATAATCTAGCGATAGCGACAACATCCACTCCTAAATCACAAAATTTGTGGTATTTCCATACACAAATCAACTTTCTTCAAATTAATTGTAGTTTGTAGTTAATTGAGGTGGAAAATTCCTTGTAAATCGGTACTCACACTCAACAGTATTTTCCAAAATGAAGGACTTTGTTTACATGTCTGGCCTAATCAATGTTATTTATCAGATTTATTAACGGTCACATAACAACGATGCTAGGCTACACGTTGAGAGATGTGCTCTAAATTGGAATCTAGGTTTCGGTCTTTCGTTTATGTGATTTCTAGTTCTTTTTGATAATTTCTGATTATGTCTAATATTTGTTGGGTGTTATACTTGAATTATGATTATGATCATTATTATTATTACTATTATTAACACTCATCTCCAAGCATTGCGTACTATGGCACTGCCCATTGGCAACTTACGAAGTCAAAGGTCCCAACACTTCATTATTATTATTATTATTATTGTAAATCTCACCTGTAGTTGCAGAATCTCCAAACGCTAAAGAACTGCTGGTCTGTAGTTCACCAGCAATGGATTCACCGTGTGGCCGTGCATGTAAAGAGAACGTGGAAGCTACTGAGGGCGTCGCGGATTTAGCCACCGGCGCTGCAACGAATGTTCGCGTTACCTCGGTTTGAAACGTGTGCGGTTGTCGAGCAAAGGAGAACGAAGACACAGCGACGTCAGGCCGTGTAACTGGAGACTGTTGGGGGACTATGGGAGCAGAGGCAGTTATTGACTTTGGTGCAGGATCCTCCAAGTTGATGTCTATGGTATTCGGTTGGGTGGTGGTAAACAGAGACAGGTCTGAGGTGTCGATGACATTGTCCGGGGCACAGCAAACCCTGGGAGCACCTACAATACAATGCACCTGTACAAGAGATTTAAAAGTATCGCTAAGGCAATATAAATTTTGAGTTCCAGAAGAAACGGAAAATACTGAGGATTCATGTACTCGACGATTATACAGTACTAATAATACATTTCAAATCCTACTACGTAAAGCAATAAGCACGCTGCAATCGCAGGTAGTTGAGTTTTCGAAGTGTTTTCTCATTTATTTTTAGAAATTAGTTTTTCTACAATGTTCGTATCATATGTTTCGTGTTGGTTCAGTGGTTGGAGTATCCGGTTATGTAAGCATTGTATTAGTTTATTTCCTATATACCTCAAACTCCAAACTGTTTCCACTGTTTCTCATAACCAAAGCATCCACATGCTATGCATCGCATTGCATTGCATCATCCATAAAGAAGCACTTGCATCGAGGTCGATGTGTTGTGAAAGGAATGCAGTATTCGTACGTATCATGGTCGTAGTAAACTACAAAAAAACTACGCTGCTGGTTATGCAAACTCCACACACTTTTTCCGCACAGACATTTCACTAAAACTGGCAAATTTATTAATTATATTTGACATACTAGATGTCTTGAATCTACTGAAACTATTGAAGAAGATTGCTGGAGAAAACTGAATAAGAAAAATTAATGAGGATAGCGGTCAATAGTGGTCCCCAAAATTGCAAAAAATGCGTCCTTTAATGAGTTTGTTAGTTCTCAATACTTGCTGTCACGTTTCACAAAAGACCTTTCGAAATTCACCGAATGGTTTGCAAAATATTTTGCAAAAGAAAATCCCGAAATATTTCCGTGGATTCAAGATACATGCTCACGATCCCCCAGAATTTACTTCAGAAGAAGGGAGAATATCTCAATGAAATTTCTTGCGACAACAGCTTCAATACAAAATTCGCGGGTTTCGATTTGATGAAGCTTTGGAAAATCGTCAAAAATAAATATCCACATCTAAAAAAAAACGTTATATAAAGAGTCTCCTATTATGCAATGATATGGTTATAAATCACACAGAATTAAAACAATAAGCGGACAAAACAACCGGAAAATATAACCAACAACCGTATTCAGTAAACTAAGGATTTAAATAAATGTGTAATTGTCACACAGTTTCACAAATGAAAATATTTTTCTTTCAATGAGTAAGTATCGGTTAGAATTATGAATATAGTGGTTAAAAGGACCTGTTAAAATTGAATTCATACAGGGAAAGATTTGATATACCTTTATAAAAAAATTTCAATGAGAATTGCACAATTCTGCCACATTTCGCAACCTGCTGGAAGAAAGTGTGAGGAGTACTGCGAATCAGCTCATTCGCAATTTTATGCGCGTTAAAGTGTTGGGTCATGGATGTAACCAGCTTGGAACTGGATCTGAATCTTTGATTAGAGATCTAGTGCCAGTGACAGATACTATATTTTCAGCCGCAACTGATATGATTCCACCAGATTGATTGCAGTGTAATCCGACAAAACTCTATAATGGCATTCGGCTCAACATGGTGGAATCATGCCAGTTGCGGCTGAAGATAATAGTATCGGACACTGGCACTAGATCTCTAACCAAAGATCGAGCTGTACAGGTTAGAAAATTGGAAAGATTCTGTCTGACCAGTTCGTCATGGTTCAACGGTAGGTCGTCTGCCTAGAATGCAGGAGGTTGTGGGTTAGATCCCACTGGCGACATATTTTTCTTTTTAATCATTATGTTAATAGGAGACCGACACAACTCATAAGCCTCCAACCAAAAGCATGATTAAAAGATTTTTCCAGTTGCCTGAGAACACATATTTGAAGCTATTCAAGCTGAACAATGTGGCGACGCGTTTTGTGATAAACAACTGCTGGCTAAAATCGAAACATGAATGTCTACAACAGGTCATATGTGTAGTGAGGAGCATATACTCATTTACTATCTATTTTGACCACCCTTCGAAATATGAGCTTCGGATTCTACGGCCCGGATAATTTTCGTAACTGAAAACGTGGTTTGTCTTTTTAATTTTCAAATTTTCTACCTACCTGGTTTGAGATTGATAACATCAAAGATGCACATGATTCCCGTATGGGAAAGAAGCACCAGATACGGACAGGCAGGGATGTTGGCTTCACCCCAAGGTACAGGTTGATTCGGACTAGTATCAAAAGTGACCCCCACAGGAAAAGTGTCTTGGTGGTTGTCTGTGAGAGGTAATTCGGCTCTTGCTGTGTCAGACAGAGTCCATTGCAGCCACCTCTCTCCGCTCGCACCTAAAACGCCCAGCTCGCTGCTGTTCGATGAGGCTACCATCAGGATATTCCTATAATCACCAGATACCCTTGGGTATTATAGAAAGTGTTCTCGACCGACATTTCAACTCTAGTTCACGCAAGGACTGATTGGATCCCAATCCGCTGATTACTTCATATTTTGCTGTTCCGCACACAGCATAGTGTACGCGTGACAAAACGGATGCAATGGAATGAATTGAACTGATAAACATCAACTCGATCCGCACCTATCCTTGCACAAACTCATCTGAAATCAATCTGACCGGAATTCTAAAAAACTATTTTAATTCCTGGCGAGGTTTGACCCTTTAATGAGATCACACTTACATTAATATCCCATTACCATCACAGCTTTTCGCCTAATGTAAGATGTCAGGCCACACTGGGCAAAGTCGCGTCGTTCCTTCAGCGCGTTCGCGTTGTTTAAGTGTGTTCTTCAGTACTCTACTAAGAATAACAGTTGGTAGTTTGTATTTGAAGGAACGAAGATATTCTATTTCTGTTTGGACATCTTACGTGAGAATCTGATTTAAAAATAAGCAGATAATAAGGTATAATCCGATTTGAGTTATAATTTCAAGGCTATAACTATGACTTAGCCAAGAAGGAACTCTGGGTTCATTTAGCCTCTGATCCTCTAAAAGGGTATGAGTATTTTCTTATTCTAAGAATTTCCTATAATACTTGGAGTAGATGGAAAGTTTCGGCTACCAAAGAGGTGTCCAGAAGATCGTTGTTTCGTATCTACTTGTACGTACCATTGTTGTTGAAAAATCATGTAGAAATGTGGTTTCCTGGTACAGCCGCTGTAGCAAATATCTTCATAATTAGTGTATATGTTTTCTCCTGTTTTGGGGGCATCAATAACGATTAGTTTCGTCTGATCTCCCTGCTCAACCGACTGGTAGATACCTGCAGATATCAAACAAAATAAATTATGCTGCAAACTCAAAAATCTTCTCAATATAATCATATTATGCGTACTCATATATACCCATTCATCAATAAATTTATAATTTAGCCTATTGTCATTCGATTTTGTTAGATCAAACAGCTGGCGCTTTCCCGGTTAGCGGATAAGGAAATGCCTCCCAGCTCCCAGCAAAAGTCACTCATCTGTAAATCGTGTAAATCCGTTGCATTAAGGGTCACATAAACTTCTCAAGAAATCAAAATAGTCGTAGACATATTTTGCCTTCTAGTCCGTGACAGACCTTGGATAGTCAGGGGGTGCTGAGATCTACATGAATAAAGCTTGGCATCACCCGAAAGTAGAAAACCAAAAAAAATAACACACAAAAAATTGGAACATACAATGCGAAATACGGGAATGAACATATAAATATTCTCGGTGTGAGTGAAGGTAGATGGTCCGAAACAGGACAAATTGACATTGATGACTATATAATGTATTCCTAAAGGTAATAAAGATCTTCCACAATAATAATGGACCACAAATGCAAGAGTTAAAAAGTTTGCGCCTATATCAGACCGAATCCTCCTATTATAAATAAAATTACACAATTTTCACAAATACAACTTTCTTTCTTTCAGTAACGCGTTTCGATTTATATTCAAACCATCGTCGGACTTGTCAGATTTGACTGTTTATAACGGCTATTCACATTACTTGTCAAATAACTAAGTAGGTCCTAGGATGAATACAAAAGTTGTCAAATCTAGCATTCCATTGAACCTATAGTCCCATTGTTCTATAAAAAACTTTCTATTTGCCTTCGCCTGTATTAAATGGAGGAAATTTAATTTTTGTTCTAATATAAAAAAAATTATGTGAACATAAATGTCATTCAAGTGTACGCTCTCACGACGGAAGAACTCAAGCATGAGATAAACCTCTTTTGAAAGGACATCAAGAACCTATGAAAAGCACCAGCAAAACGAAACTAATATACTCACGGGCGACGACAACGCAAAAATAGGGAAAGGAAGAGTTGAAGATATTGTTAGAGCTTATGGCCATGGTGAACGGAATTATATATTACCTTTTTTACTAACATTAAAATATAGGTCGGTTGAGATAATTTCAACTTTTTTCCTATTCATTGCAACACAGCATGCTTGGCCACTAGCATCTTTCCCTCAAGGTCATTGAGATGATGACTTGGCGTGAATGTTTACTGACTGTTGATGTTGTCCTTTTTGCAGGCATTTTGTTTTTCATTGTCTGCTACTTTATGATATTCTATAAGGTTCCCATGAGACGGATATTTATGTTATTTATTGATATATTTTTTAATCTACAGGTCACTAACACTAGACTTAAGATAGTAGTCGGCAGTGTATACTTACCGTATGACTCCGCGAGCCCACTCCAAACTATAGACTAAGCAAATATAATAGAATACGCTCAAAGCAACAGATTGCAATTTAAGAAGGAATTACGCAGCAGTAAGAGAGCTAGCAGCAGAGCTACTGCAGAGAGCTGGAGTCCCTCTCTGACTCCGCCCTATTAATGAAAATGCTCAGCTGCGAGAAGAGACATCCAATTAGCTCATTTAAGCAAGAAGATGGTACTTGGACTACTTCAATGGAGGAATCTCTCCAGAACCTCCTTGACTTGCACTTCCCGGGAGAGTCCACCGCATCCGACTCGGAGACCAAGCTGGAGCCCCGGTCTGGGAGTCTTCTTCGATGTGCAAAGGGCCCTTTGACAAGGCGCGCACTTCGACTATATGCAGCGTCCTGCAGGCTAGGAGGGTTCCACCCACCATTGTCTGCTAGGTCAGATATGCCCTCATGGATAGAACAGTAAGCGCATCACTAGGAGAGGTTAGGATGGAGGTGGAGCTGAGCGGGGGATGCCCGCAGGGCAGCTGCCTCTTCCCTCGCCTCTGGTGCCTGGTCATGAATGGCCTCCTAGAAAAATTCAGTGCTGCTGGGCTATATTTTCAAGCCTACGCGGACGATGGGCTGGTGCTAATCTCGGCTGAATTCCTGGGCGTCGTCTGCAAGAGAATGCAAGCAACCTGTAATATACTAGGTCGATGGTGTGCGGAAACCGCACTCCCGGTCAACCCAGCCAAGACAGGAAGAACATAGGAGACTTTAAGTCGCCCGCCCTGCAGGGCTCACAACTGACATTAGCCAAAGAAGTGCAGTACCTGGGGGTGGTATTGGACATCAGAATGACATGGAATAAGCATATCGACATTTCGTACAAGAAGGCGATTGCTACCATGTGGCAGTTACGCCGGGACCTGCAACCAAAAAGCCATGGTAGCCAACAAGCTGACGAAGATTCAAAGAATGGCAGCGTTGCGGATTACGGGAGCGATGTGAAACACGCAGTCAGCAGCCCTGGACGTTCTCGTAGGCTTGCCGCCCCTGAACGTCTGGATCATGCAAGGCGCCATGGCGGCCTGTCTGAGGATGCGGGACGAAGGCTCCTGTACCTCGTCAGCCCCATTGGTAGGCCACGCCAGAGTGGACGGGAGGAAAGATCAGATTTCCGCCGCACAGCTTGATATGCTATACCGATGGGTCTCGCTCGAAAGGGATGGGATCCAGTAGCGCGGAAATGCTCCAGAAAGAAACTTTGAGAGCGGTAGCATCTCCTAGGATCAAATCACCACTGGTCCAGGAATGCAGTGCCGCCCTCCAATGCTTAGCCCAATTCAAGAACGTGACCCTCGTGTGGGTCCCTGGTCACAGCGGGGTGCCAGGTAAACGAGAACGCAGACTGCCTGGCGAGGATAGGAGCAAGAGGCACATGCATTGGCCCCGAACCCTTGCTGAGCATTAGCAGAGGCCAGGTTAGTATTGCCCAGATGCCTGGGCATGCGAAAGCATGGTTGGAAAGAGATGACTGCAGGCACTCCAAGAGATTCATAGCTGGCCCCAACAAACGTACGAAGCTATGGCTACTGAACCAGAAGAGGGATTCACTCCACTTGTTGGTGGGGATCTTCACAGGTCACTGCAGATTGAACAGGCACATGACACTCATAGGAGTGGAAGACCCAATCTGTCAGAAGTGCTGGGAGGAGGACGAGACCTCGTTCCACTTCCTGGGTGAAGGTCTGCCAGGCCTAGTTACTTGCCAGGCTTTACCTCCCCATTACTACTAGTACTATGGGCTGCCACAGGGATCTGTCCGTTCTCTAACGCTATTCTTAGTATAAATTTACGAACTGTTGGTAAATAATATCTAACCCTCTATTACAGCTTCGTAGACAATATCACCCTCATCCCGATAGCCCTTACTTCGGCGGGAGCAGCATGTTATCTACATCAGAGAAGACATTGAAAGAATGGTCGAATCGGAATGTATGAAGTATAATTTAGCGCACAGAAAATAACCTTGACAAAAAATCATATGTTCTTATGCACTTCTGCCAACCATAGAGATGAAGGGATGCTCAATACTCGAGTCATCGGCCATTATGCTTCTGGGAATCAACTGTAGCATGTCCTGGCACAATCATGTTGGTGGCCTTGCTATGTCGGCGTTCCAGAAGGTTGTATTTAGCGGCTGCTGCCACTATACAACGTCCAGGTCAAGCCATCCCTGAAGTGCTCGCATGTATGGGGATGCGCTCCGAAATATTCCCTCGACTTCTGAACACAATCCAGAAACAAACGGTGCATCTGATGGATGCACCTGATCTTACAAAGTACCTCCGCAGTCTGGAACATCGAAGAAGGGTGGCTCATATGTTATTCTATAGATACTATTATGTGGAATGCGCTACCAAATTTTCTCATATATAACGAAGACTCGTCAGTATGGAACGCACAAGGGTACCAAACGGACGCATCCGCTCCAGATCGAACTTCCAATGCCTCGAACCTGCCTCTTCCAAAAGTCGCTCTTTTGGATAGCGTCGGTGTTTTGAAATTCATATAGTTTCCGGTGTAATTTCTAAACCTTTTATATTTCAATGTAGTAGATGCTTACATATGATGAGCAGAGATTTATTTGGTTTAACATCAAATTTAAACCAATGAAGCAATGCACAAAATATTTTATCAGAATATCATATCGAGGTTAGGCTTGATATAACAATACGAACTTTTTAACATTCAGCCAGTAAATGCTACGAGTAGCGTATTATGTCTACCTAAAGATGCGGGATTTTTTAAGGATTGAAATAATTACATTATTGAATAACTTTGGATGCTAACAGGATTATTGGAAAAACATACAGACCAATTCAGGACGATAGGTGAAAATATACCAATAGTATCCAATACTGATCAGTTAATGTGTGCAACCTCAAATAAAATTCAAAATGAATCAATCTCTAAGAGACCTACACCTAGATTCGCACTGATCGATACCCGCATCCATGTGTTCAAATGGTGCTCCTGCACCACAAAGGTTTGGAAAACTCACACGCTTCCAGAAAGGTTAAATTTGTAAGTACAGTGTATGAGAGGAAGTGTTATATATTTGCAAATACATTACACTTTCAGATAACCTACCTTACATTTAGATTTGATTTATATTTACGTTCTGGGCAGCTGGAGATGCGAGTTCGCATAGCACTGCTGCCGAGTTATATGTGTACCACTTGTGGTAGAAGTTGAAGTTAAAAGTGTTGAAACATCTTATTATTATTATATTATACTCACCCACAAATTGATAACTCGCAACCCACTGTAAGGAAATCAAAGAATATGATCCGTCCAATGGTGGTTCGCTGATTATCGCTATGGGCTTCAGATCAGACTTATATTGAGTGATTTTGCCATTATTGGAACCCACAGCAATTCTTTTCCCCTTCGGGCTCCAGCAAAAACAACAAGCGTTTGCAGCTGGGGGAATCTCGTTAAAATCCATCGAGTTGGCTAGAAGTAATGATCATTATGTAAATCATTATATGTATATTATAATTCTATGACGGATAGCGAAATGTTAACCGTGAAATCGATTTTAAGTGTATGCTCTCCACTATGCATCAAACCTGCCAGAGACATGCATGTTTCGTCTTTAGCCTAGACTCGTCAGTATAGCCTGGCCGGGTGATATATACTTAACCCAGTCAAGGGTGTGATAGCAACATCAACTCATCTCCAAGTGTCACCCTCTATGCCCATTGGCAACTTACGAAGTCTCAAAGGTCCTAACACCTGGACTACCTACAGATGAGCAACAAGTTTTTCTACACGTTTGAGGAGTTGGCTTGAGATTTAAGTGCTATATGTTAGATGTTTTGTTTCTTATTGTGTGAGGATGGGAATATTATGACCCTCATTTTGAATTTTTGAGCTAGGCTATTTTCTCAATACTTGCACTGGCCGTACATGTGATTAAAGAAATAAATTTACAGATGATGCAATTTCATTGCTGAAAAATTCAAAATGAGGGTCATAATATTGCATCCTCACATCCTCCAAAACATCTAACATATAGCAGTTAAATCTCAAGCAAACTACTCAAACATGTAGAAAAACTTGCTGCTCATTGGTGAGTAGTGGGAGAAGACTGATCACAATCTTTGCTTAAAGTATACAAAGATATGGACAAAAGTTTTTGTATTGGACAAGAAAAAGTCAGATTATCTTACTAATTCCTCAACAACTGTGACTGTTTGGTTTAGTATATTTTTGCTCTTGTAAAAAGATTGTTCGATTTTTTTATGCTGCCTTGGAATTTCTAATGTGACAATGCATTATGGCACTTTTATTTATAAATATAATTTTTTTGGGAAACATTCATTCTCATAATAATTTTGAAAATTACTCTTTCCATTACTTACTTACTATGTACTTTGATAAAAGCTGCCAAGGTAACCAAAATATTACTTAAGCTTCCTCTACAACCACATGTAGTTTGAATTAGCGGCAAGTATTACATGAGTAAGATAAGCACTTTATATTATATATTATATTTTACTAAAAAAAAAAATTATTTATTCTTAACTAATATACCATACTATTAGGCAATCCATACTGCAACACAAACTAAGGTATGCAGCATCATAACTTAGAATTTGTAGCTTATCACAATAATATCATAAGACTGTGTTTCATTTATGTTTAATAAGTCATAGGTCTTTTCACAAGACATGTTATTTTCATCAATGTAATACAGATCTCAGAAGATATTTACTATGTTCAGTAGTACATCTCGGATTTCACTTACAAAAAAGTTAATATTAATGATGGAAATTGATTAAACTTTTGTGGAATAGGGTTATCATGTGACGAGGCACCCAATTTCATCATGTCACGTAAAAAGAAACTCATTTTTATACAAATATCAATTAACATTTTAATTAAACTAACAATAAAATTATACTTTTTACATGAATTGTTTTTACCCACTAAATACTTTTGATAATGTAAGCTATAATCATAGTTTTAATAATATAAAATGACTGCTAGAAAGTGTTATGGAATTGAATTCTTTCTATACAGAGATTGACCAATTTATGCAAGTATAGTTACTCACCTTTGATTTCATATACAGCTAGTGAACCATTGTTTTTACAAGCTGTAAATACCCCAGGTAATGCTGGGTTCCATCCTACTTCTGTTATGAGGACTCCAGGTGTAGGACTCAATCTGGCTTCTCCAATGATGGCCACGTTTTGCTTATAGAATGATTGAATGTCATAAAATAAAACTGTGGGACAGTCATTTTTTTCCAAAACTACAGCCAAAGTGGTACAGTCACAGTTCACAGATATATGAAGTGGTACATTTGGAAGTGGGATGGTTCTACTGGGGTAGTTGCTGATATCTTTGTCTTTAGAGCTGCAGTTTTCAATGTATTTTGTGTGAATCACTGAAAATAATGAAAATACCATTGAAAATAATTAGACTGAACACAATACAAAAATTATTTATAAACTACAATTGTTATGTGAAAAAATGTCAATTACAAGAATAAGTACAAACAAATATGAAATATATTAGTAATACATAGTGACCTTCACATTGATACCTCATAACCTATATGAACCAAAGCATTGGATCTTTATTTTTTCTTCATTTCCTAAATATAAATACTGAACACCACATACTCCTAGTAGAGCTAATCTATCAATATTAAGTAAACATGTAGATTGCATATGCTTTCACTTGGTAAATTAAGTACACATCCAATTAAGTATCAGCCTACTTGAATACAAACCAACACGTCTGTATTGTTGATAGATGCTGAAATTACATATTTATGTAGCCTCACACACCAGCCTCACAATTAGACCTATCTTAAAGTGAAAAATGGCAACAAACAAATCATGAGGTAATGACATTACACCTCATTTGGGATCCAAGAACAAACCAGAGTAGAGAACATATTTAATCTTTGAAAAAAAACACAGAATAAACTCATTGTCCATCTGTAAAACAGCAAATTATATTTTTGAATGGTTTTAAATGTATTGATTACAAACATTAGAAATAATATAGAATTACAACAAACTAATTTACCTTTCAAAACTGGTGAACAAGAACCAACAAATAATAGTCTATAACGACTTGCAGCACTGACCAGGCTGTGCCAATTTGGAAATGTATCAACAGTGTCATTATCAAACACTTTGAGGCGACATCGCAGCTTAAACTGGAGGTCCTATATGCATAAAATTATATTTAAACTTAGGTCTCAGGCTGTTGATATACATTTTACCTGCTCCTCTTTAGGGTCAGGGCAGCTTTTAAGCATTTCAGTGTATGTGTATTCACACACAAAAATAAGGACAATTGATTCCTTTCCTGTAATTTGTTAATCACATTTGAAATTAATAGACTATACTAATTTATAATCTGTGATATAGAACCACGACCAATACCAATATTACCATACACGATACACAAAACAACCAAAACAGGATGAAAAAAGCAAAAAGGTATCGGTCCAGTACGAATAGGTTAGGTCACAGATCATATATAGGGTTAGGTTCACTAGTGTTGTAAGAATTCGAATTAAAATGCTCGGTAAATCCGAGTATTAAAATCCTCGGTTGAATCCGAGTTTCAAGATACTCGCATTCGAATTAAATTTACACAAAAAAAAGTGACTGTCGTGTGTACTGTGTCGCGCAGTGCAAACGAGAAAACAATAATTCCAATTCGAATATTCTAATCGAATTAATGCTCTGTTTTAGCAGCGTGCGCAATGTGTTCTCGATGACGGATGACGATTGACGGCTAATATTAACAGTGGATAATAAGAAAAACCATTTATAGTAGGTGGGTTGCAATAACATTCCAGTTAAAATGTTGAGTTTAACACCTACTTTACATCACATTTCTAAGAATTTTCGTTTTACAAATTGTTATTTGAATCGAGGTTATGTTATTGTAATGGTTCTTCGCTTCACAGTATCACAGTTGATCAGCAGATTCACGGCCCGCCAGTCTAATGCTGCGTGCGCCGCCTGATAGCAAATTGATTCGAATCATTTCATATGAATCAATCATCCGAGTATTAAAATAATTCGAATTCAAGTACTCGAGTATCAAAATCATCCGAGTATTTACAACACTAAGGTTCACACTTACACACAAAACAATTACGTATCGTGATTCGTGATCCAGAATGGCGGTTGTGGGAGTGTGTCAAGTGTGTGTAAGCATACGTGACAGCGCCGTAAGGTAAGGCCGGCTCCACACATGGGAGCCAATGCTGGCGCCAACAACGTTCATACAATGTGTGGATTGAAGAGATAATATTGCAACCAATGTTGGCACCACTGTTGCGCCAACGATGGAGTGTTTCTTTTGACTGTCCATTTTTGCGACACGCATCAAAGGGATTGGGGCGAATATTTCTGTTGCCGACCACACATTCGCGCATCATTCAGACTGATTGCAAAGCGTTCAGGTGAAAATGATTGGTTTTGAAAATGCCTGAGACTGTGTGGGATAACGAAAAAGTGCTGGAGTTCTTGGAGCTGTATCAAGCAGAACCAGTGTTATGGAACCCAATGGTTAAGGACCATAAAAACAGAAATGCAATTGCTGATGCATGGCAACGTTTGAAAGCCAGTTTTAGTATGGGTTGCTCAGTTGCCGATTTAAAAAAAAAGAGAGTCGTTGATGTCTACATATCGACTATATGTATAAAAAGAAGATGAAAAGACTCAATTCGTTCAGGTGTGTCAACAGACAATGTTTATCAAATCACCTGGTTTGCATACGAATTGATGGACAGTTTTCTAGGAATATAACAAGTCAAATACGAATACAAGAAATACAGAGGTAAGTGAAATAGAGTTTATTACTGTTAATATTTAATAACACGTTTTTGTAAACAGATGTACTGAAAAAAGTTAGTCATATGTACGCGAGTAAATGTAATTAGCAAATTCATTTCGTATTTGGCGTGCATTATCTGTTGACCTTTTTGGTGTTGCCTGTAATGGCGTTAGCGAATTTTGTTGGAGAGTTAAAATGCGGTGTGTACCTTCAGGCATGTACATATTTCTTGAACTTTCACTTCGCTTTAGAAAGTTGTGAAGAAATATGCAAGTTAAAGTTATGATTTCCGCTTTTTCGGGTTGTAGCAACATAGGTTTTGCAAACACTCGGAATACTGAAGTCATGATTCCAAAAGTACCTTCAATGACTGGTCGAGCTCGAAATAATTGTTGATTAAATATTCTGTTCAGATTCATTCGTACAATAGGTTATCGTTAAGAACTCCACCGTCACTCATACGTCCATGGTTGCCACGATCTTCAAATAGGAAATTATAATCACTGTCGGCTAATGCTAGCAATATTATACTGAAATTATGTTTATAATTAAAAAATTCTGATCCGCTGTTGATAGGTGACTGCAACTTGACATGCTTGCCGTCAATTGCTCCTAAGCAATATGGAAATTGCCAAGTGTTTTCAAATCCATGTGCTACTAACAGCCATTTCTCTTTGGTCGCATGCATCTGAAAACAAATATTTGAATAACTTCAAAAAATACATATGGGGAATACGGAAATAATGTTTTTTTATCTTTCCAGGATGGAACATTAACCAGTCAAACTGCTGAGACAGACATGCGCGCAGAAGAAAATTAAAGTATTAACCGTCAGTCTGATATCTCTACTACTGCCAGGCAGCGCCGTGCCACTGCGACACCAGAAATAGCACATGCTAGAAAACAAATGGATGACTCAAAGCTATTTCATATAGTTTGAATAATTATAGCAATGAAGTCGACTTGTTTTGTAAATTGCTAGCAACAAAAATTTAAAACGTTTTATCAGGAATCAAGGGAAGATATCATGCATGAAATTGATGAGCTTATATACAAGAGAAGATGTATGGAAATTCGGGAGAATATGAGCACTACACCTTTATCAGACGCTTCAAGTCCATAAGTTAGTGCCACTACAGTTTCAGTTCCAGTTCCATCACCTTCTCCCTCGACACCTGCTCCATCCCAATTTCAAGTCATTTCATATGAACAAACTCAACAAACACGATCTCCTTATCCTCTGAACATGTATGAGATTATAGTCAAGTGGATGGGTCCAGTAACCACAAAACAGTAATCACATGTCAAACGATATAATTCGGCAAGCTTTTGTGACTGCTCATGACACGTGTACAGAGTCGGACTCTCAGCTATAAATACCTGTGCTTCGACTCTTGATGTTTTAATGGAAAGCATTATACATGTTTCTACCTTTTGTACCTATTTTTGTAGTAAAAATGTATGTAGTACAATATTTTTCTAATTACGCTAAACTTTATAATAAACTGTCCATTTTAAGCAATTGTACATAAAGTTGCTTCACCTATCAACGAACCTTCACATAATACTTCAGGCCCTCACATATGGCACTAACTTCAGATATTATTAGTGATATAATGCAGGCTCTTGTAACTGTCTCCTGTGGCAAGAAATCTCAGTGTCACTGCTAAACGTACTTTTGCAAGTATAGCTTCTCGCCATCGCGTATCTTTTTTCTTTATTTTTGGTTCAATTAGCTGGAGAAGATACTCAAAATCTGCTGCAGACATACGGCAGAAGTTACCGAATTCTCCTGAAGGTTTTCGTACCAAGTTACTCAATAATTGACGTCCGTCATACCTAACATATTCACGTAATAACAAATTCGTTTTTGCTACTAAATGTGGTATAGTTCAGCATCTATTATTATGAGCTCATCCTTACCGATTTCTCAATCCATGCAAAATTGTCGCCCACCATCTTCTTCGACGAGGCAGCTTTTCTCTTTTTTGTTGCAAAATATTATAGGCACTTATTATTACGGCGGTCGCGGCAATCGCACTCACAGCAATTTCTACGTCAAACATGTTGACGTTGGCTTTAACAGGAAAGGACTGATATTGCGCCGCCAATTCCTCTCCAATGTGTGGAAGCCTCAACAAAAATGAGACCATACGTATCCGCCAACGATGACAACTTTGCCGCCAATATTGGCTCCCATGTGTGGAACCGCCCTAAGAATATCATTTGTGGTATAATTTCTAGCAAGTTTTTTTAGTGTTTTTCCGTGTTTTTTCCTGACTATTATCGTTATTTTGTGTGAAATGGAGAGTGAATATCAAAAGAGCTTATTGACTGAACACCCAGATGTTGGTGCAAAGTATGCGAAAAAGGTGTAAAGTTGTTTTGTTTCCATATGTTATATTGTTCATTCTTTGCAGATACCAGAATATTATTATTATTATTTTATATCGACTTTATTAATCCACTTCATACACTGTATATAAGTGGAGACATCAGAGGCGAGATTTAGCATAACGCTATTCTTACACCTAACCACTGATGTCAACATCACAATCAAAATTTAGGGAAAATAATACAGATAATCAAATGAGTACACATAAAGTGAGACAAACGAAAATTTATATACATATATGGATACATATATACCATACACATATAGGCACATATATACATATACAAACACACAGACATACATATATACATATATATGCATTGCAGCAAGGTATTTATTTACCCCGCGAATGACTATGGGCTATTATGTAACAACTTCCTTACATTATTTCTGAAAGAATTAACAGCCATGCTCTTGTATGAGATGTCAATACTATTATACAATGTAGCTGCATTGTAAATGAAACTATGCTGGAACAGAGAAGAGTTGTGGTGAGGAACTGTGATGGTGTGGGTGTGTCTTATATTGAATTCATGAATATCCCTTCGAAAGATAAGCTTTTCTTGAAGGTATGCCGGCCGAGATGATACAATGATCTTGTGAACGAATACCAGATAATGGAGTTTTACTAGCTTGGGAAGTTTCAGCCAACCAATGTCACAATAAAATCGGGAAATATGATCATTTTTTTAAATTTGAATATGAATCTGACACAGTTGTTTTGCATAACTTGCAAACGATTTTTAGTGATTTGATCAAGACACGGATAAAAAACGATGTTGCAGTAGTTGAAAACAGAAATTATGAGAGATTCACACAATTTTTTTCTCATTCTAAAATTAAGGACATAGTTGTTTGAATACAGAGCACGTAGACTAAGGTAACATTTCCTAAGAATGTTTTTAACATGATCTGTGAACTTCAACTTCTCATCAAAAGTAACACCCAATAACTTGGATGTCTGAGAAAAGTTAATATTTTCCAATCCCACTTGTTTAAAGGGATTGTTGATGAGCTGCTGGAGAGTCAGATTCGAAGAATTCATCATCCGTCCTCTTGGTCAAAAATAAAAATGGTGAACAAAGATTGTGTATTGATTATCGTAAACGTAAGAAAAAGAAACTCTTACCGCATATAGCAAGGTGGTGGCTTGAACTTCAGGAATTTACATTTGAAGTTCAGTATCGCCCTGGGCAACGTATGACTCACGTTGACGCACTTACTAGCAATCCAATTGCCAGTAGTGGTCCTGAAGAAGAGTGCGAAGTAATCCTACACATCGAAGAAGCTGACTGGGTTCTGGCAGGGCAACTAACAGATGATAAAATAAAGGAAATTCATAAGACACTCTTAATACCTCCAGAAACGGAATCTGAAAAGAATGTTTATAAGAATTATTGTTTGCGAGATGGTAGAGTGTAAAGACTTACAGCTTGAGGAATACTTTGGGTAGTTCCACGAGGAATGAGGCAACGTAATTTAATTGCACCTCACGACAATTTTGGGCATTTTGGAGTAGAGAAGACATTACACAAATTATGTGAGAATTACTGGTTTCCATGTATGAAGAAATATGCAGAACAGTATATATCTTGCTGTATACTATGTTTATATAATAAAAGAAACCACGGAAAAAATAAAGATTCCTACACCCAATACCGAAAGGAAACGTGCAATTAAATGTATTCCATGTATACCATCCTGGGCCTTTTCCAAAATCTAAAAGAAAAAATCAATATTTAATTAGATGCATTCACCAAATTTGTATCACAAAAAGTACACACTGACAGTGACTCTATGCAGGTCTGATATATCTCGGGGCGAGATATTTGCAAGATGACCGAACTGTCAGGGTGAGTAAATTTTATAATTAAAAAATAATATTATCCAAGAGTGAAGTTAAACATGCAACGCAAAAGCGATACTAAAAAGGCGAACAGATAAGGGAAAGCTGAAATCCAACCGTGTTTAAAATAAATAAATCATCACCCGGCCGATATTATTTTACAAACAGTCTGAAGACCTTCACGATAATTTGGGCGTTGACTTTAGTATTTCAGGCTGTTCGTCACATTGAAAATAAGGTCCAAAATTGCGTATAACATCTGTTTATACCAGCTCGAACTTACGTCAGTTCACCGTACCTGTTTGTCGAAATATAAATCTAAATATACACAAGTTGTACCACGTACAGTAAAGACGTGTTGTGATTTGTCTTGTGTTTGTGCTAAAAGAACAATCTGCAATAGCGAGTTTACCTCAAAGAGTACCCAATTCTACCAATTGTATCGTTATTTATTGATATAATGATTTATTTTATTAATTTATTTGAGATCTGTTTACTAGACAATTGATAATTCAATTCTTGAATGTGTGCGATATAAAAACGGATAACGTATTCTCGAAGTACGTCGCGAGTTGACCCTTCGTACTTAACTAGTTCAAAGGAGTGGATACTTTGCGAGTTGACCCCTAGTATCTTAGTGGAGGCCTCACAGTTATCATGATAATTCTCCGCCCTAGTTGTTTTGATCTCTTGGTGAAGTATTTCGCGAGTTGACCCTTAATACCGATGATCCTAGAGATGAGTCATGTTATCTGGTTATCTTGTTATCTCGTTATATGTTATTTTGTATCCCTAGAGATGAGTTATATTATATGTTCTTTGCACAGTATAGCATTTCATCTACCTATTTGGTTTTTGAAGATTTATTTGGTGCGTAATCTATTTATGTTTATTTGTTTAATTATTACAATCACTGGTTAGTGATGATGAATGATGAATTGGTTACTCAGGTTCTTTTTATTTAATTTCCAGATGTGTCATCTCGAGCGCCTTCCTGATACACGCCCAACCTTCTTTTTATGTTAAATCGGTAATCGTAAGTCATTGTATAAAAATTACAATGTATTCTTAATTAATTATTTTAGTCATATTGAATTACTACATTATTAAATGTTTATATGACTATCGCCCAGAATGATCTTATATATTTTTTATCCCCTACAGTTATTTTTCAGAAGTGGGATTACCAAAAGAAAAAAAATCATATTTTTTCATAAGTTTTGATGTCAGAAACTTTTGTCTCGTCATATAAATAACTTATTGGATACATTTTCGATTTGGCGAATTTTGATTTTAAAATTGCTCTCTGAAGGATATCTAAATCATTCATATGCACAGAACATTCTGCATCACATGCCACTAACATAAATTGAATGCAGTTCAATCAAAGCATGATACATGATAGGTAAATAATTTGCTGTTAAAATACTAGTATGAAATTTAATTTTGTATGCAACAAATCTACTTTTCCAAAACTTCCAAGTTTGGTATCCCATCTCAAATGAGAATCTAGGGAGATTCCTAAATATTTGATGTTGCCCAATTTATCAATTTTCATATTTTCATTATTTATCTTTAAACAAGGGTGTGTGTAATCTGATATATGATTTCAGTAGGATGTAAAAGGTAAAAAATGTGTTTCTGTAAAATTTATGGTATATTTCCTATTCTTGATTCAATGATTATACAAAAATCATGATAAATAACACCACATTTCAGAAACATTTCGTTACTATATGATTTTGATATTTTTACTGACTGGGATCTATCAATTCAAAATCTACGTGATCACTAATTTGTTGGTTATGTATGGTATATTTGAAGGCATACCTCTACCTCACTTTACAATTAGTACATGATTGAGCTTTTTTTAGCTCACAAGTATACCCAAAAACTATTTCGCGTGTAGTCTTCACTCAATCGTGGATTGTAAGAATAAGCTAGAAACTGACACAATGATGCCCTAGTTTACAAATCATGAAGAAACAATTTCATTAACAGAATAAATGTAATTATTATGATTGTGAAATAGGTTTTTGAATTTCAGAGGTCAATAGGGGCGGTAAAAATTGAATAGCCTACTGGAGGGAAATTTGTAAATCCGCCACTAGTGGGTTTTAATCATGAACATATGAAATGGTTTAGTTCATAGTATGTACATAACATTACAACCACTACAGCAGTGTTGGAACCTGAAAAAAATCATTGTGAATGTCTTTATGTGAATAGTATTACAGCAGAAATGTTTGTAAATAGATTTCAAAACAAACTATTTTCACAGAATAAATTATTGTCCTGGCCTATATTACACCTCAATGGTACTTTGTGTACTGGAACTGAATCTTCTATTCAACAAGCTTATATTGGATTTCCTCAAAATCTGAGGTAAAAGGTTTATTTCAGTTGAAATGTTGGTTTCAATAGGTTTAATTCTTGTAATAAATTTCCTGATAATTATTTGCTTGCAGCACAGGTCTGCAAAATCAATTTTATACCATTCCAACATCATGTCCTAAATATATTTGTGTGCTGACTAGGGGAAACTCTTCCAGCATATCAATTTATAGTGCTATGTAGGAACACCACCTCTACACACAATTGATTGAGATGGTGTTATATGTGGTGCACAAGTTTCATAGTGAAATACAAAAATCAATAAGTTTTTGAGCCATAGACTTTTTACTTGGGTACCACAGATAGAAGAGGCTATAATTCATCACATAATATTGATAGCTGTCAAATACACACTGAGATAACACGAGCTCAGAGTCGGTGGTGATAATTTGTTCTTAATGCAATTTTAGGGCAAATGAAAGTATGTCAACAAACAAACAAAATCATATATAATAATAAATCAAATATAAATATATATATATATATATATATATATATATATATATTATTTGGAACGGGTAATCGTTGCCGATTTGTTAGAGAACAAAATTGTAAATGTTCTCTTTAAAATCGATGACCTTTAACCAAATTAAGAGAACAAATTACTCCCAATCATAAGGAAAACAATCATTATAGTAACCCTATCTCTGGAAATACCTGAAAAAGCTGCTGACCCATTTCATTTCAATAGATTAATGCAGAATACAGGAAATAATGATAATACTAAAAATAATAATGACTTTATTATAACTATCATGCCATTAGTTATAACTTGCAAAGTCTAGCTTCTAGCTACTCATACTAAACCAGGAAATCAATCAAATTTATATATCTAACAATCATTACAATTTCTTTTATAGGCAGCAAGTCGGCATTGTAGTTTTCCTGTATGGGTAATTCAAGGGAAAAATCAAATTATAGACCTGATAAACTTCTCATCACAAAATTATGTATGACTTTTTCATTTTATATTATTATTTGTAAGATTTACCATCACAATATTTATGACAGATTAATATCTTTGTCCTATAGTTCACCATTAGGATCTTTCACTTGGCATGTGTTACAATACAAAAAGGGATGAATCAAGAAATATATTCCTATGTTCACTGAATATAACACTAATCCTGTTATACAAACCTATAACATACATAGACATACACCTACCATTCCAGACTACCGTTACAATACATAAAAAATTATCTTCTCCAGGTAATGGATGGAACTGCATCTGCCTTTAGGTCGGATCCTACTATACCTTTACCATCTGGTATTCTTGCCTGTGTAAAGACATGCTGATCACACACTTGATAAGCATTCCTGATATGCTTGTATTTTGTTTTAAGGAGTCCCTCATTCTACAAGCCATAGCCACAACTGAGAAAGCTGGAACAATTGTTACATAATATATTAGCAAATTCATATTTCCAGTACAATCTGTTATGAATATCCATCATATAGATTGCAGATGTTTGTCATTAAAACATAGAAGATAAACAGCAAACAGTTACTCTGCAATAAATGAGAAACAAACTTTATTATAAATACCGAGTATATATTATTAAATAATAAATCAGACTTGTCTTGATCATTTGCAGTCCTTTGGAATCCATATACAAAACAGTAGTAATTTTTTCCTCAAATAAGATTAAAAAATGAAAAAAAAGGGAAAAATTGCTGAGGTGAATCCCAGTTTCCCAGACACAAACCACAACACAAGTAGTCAGAAACAAAACAAGAAACCCAAACGTATGTAGTTTGAAATTGGTTTGAAACTGAAGAAAATGTTTTGGAATATTTCAAAATATATTTTCTAACATTACTGCCATCAGATAATACTCTATCAAAAAGGTTGCATCATCAGAATCGTGTTTTCAGCATTCCAGATATTAGGGACACTGCGAAATAAAAAGGATTCACTTCATTGAAATATTTTTGTACATCCTACTCAAGTAGCTTCATGGGAATATAAAAAAATTAAACAACGCTAGTATCGTTATTTCGTTATTGGGATACTGCTAGGACACTTTACAAATATGTATAAATGTAACTTTGTGGTAATATCTAAAACGAAACAATAAAGAACCAGATTTTCACAGTGTGATATCCCTACGTTTTCTTATAACTTTACGAAGCTCTGTCATGAGAAATATTCGGATGTGGATTCTGGCCAGCACAGCACATATTTAGGGTTAAGTTAGGGTAGCAAGCACAGATCGAATAAAATATTTACTATTTTGTAGGATTTTTTTTATAGCTGTACATTATATTACGTTTGACATATTACTTTGAATCAGAAAATCACAGATATCGCTACCGTACCCCTCAGCGGTCTATTATACCAGGGTTGCCAGACGTACGATAATTTCGCCTCTTGTTGTAAACGATAATGACTAGCTATCGTACGCCTATAATCAAAGATGCCTAACGATTTTTTACAGTTTTTCAAAGCAAGTCATCTGTTTATAGATATTATGTACCCTGTAGATCACAGTATGCATTGAATATCTTAAGTTCATCGCACTATAATGTCAAGGGTGAACGAGTGTTTAGCAAGCTAAATTTAATAGAAACAAAGGCCAGAAATCAATTGGAAGTAGAAACGATCGGCAAACGCATGATTGCTTCTCAATTTGTGAATGGACAAGGAGGTAAAGCTAAATTGAACCTTTCTAAAGAAATAACAAAAACATAAATAGCAACATTTATGACGATCTACCGGATTAAGACACTGATTAATGATTAGATTCCTTTATCCTTAAATATTGTGTTCAAAAAGTTCTTATTTATTTGATTTCATATGTATATTTTTTTATTAACCTTCAATACTTTGATTCTATATACATACGGTATTTTAAGATAAAGGTTTTATTTGTTATTGAAAGTTTTGTGATCTTGACTATATTTCAATGATTGTAAATAAAGAGGAGGTTTCGCAACAGCAATTTCGAGTCATTTCTTAACCCTCTCAAATTGTTTCATTCTAATATTGACATAAAAAGCATGGGGGAAACGGGAACGTGTCTGTAGCATAAGAGCTAAGGTCCGTTAGAGGGACCCTGGTATATATGGAAGTGTGAGTGGAAAAGTGGCAGTTTTTTGTTTTTGAGTAAATATTAAGTGATCCCCCCTCTTAGTCCTGGTTTCGCACCAGCGTACGATAATTTTCATCCAGAAACAAAAATTCGCTAGCATTTGTACGACAATTCTTCCAGACGATCTGGCAACCCTGTACATACGATTACTCTCCAGTTGTTTATCTGAAAACTTACATTAGGATAGCAGAAACAGAAAGAGCTTATATTATATTTGCTATGGTTGAGTTCCAAATTGGATGAACCAAGCCAAGTGAAAACAATGTTGTCACGCGCTCGTATACAAAAATCCTAAAATCCTTTATATGCTGCTACAACGGTGCGGCGGCTTTAATATTTGGCGGTCATATACAACGTATTACTGACGAGTGCTGGGCACGGCATCGTCGCATCTCTCAAACCAGCTGAACGATAAATATCGTCAGTCAGTCAGTGGTGGGTGTTAGGGTTTGATGAGTCGTTAATTAGATTTGCGAAATTTGACGATAATTAATAAAAATGCAAGGCTCAGTGTGCAGTAGACCTTCCAATCGGCATGTTTTATGTACCGGTGAACGTAATATAGTGAAAAATGTTTATGACGCTCTACGTACACGATTTCCTGAAAGGCCGGTAAAGGAAATCGTAAAGCTTTGCATCGATATGAGTAAGGTGTCTGTTGCAACAATTTTCAGGATTTTAAAAGAAAAATAACAACATAGTATTTGCTGTAAAACTACATAAACAAAAACGGGGACCTGAAAAGATAGTTTTAGATGATGACGTGAAAAATGCAATTCGTCGAAAAGTCCATTCATTTTACCTCCGTAATGAACTCCCTACGATAAAAAAGCTCCAGCAGGAATTACAAAACGATGGAAGTCTGCCAAAAATATCACGTCGTGTTATGTTAAGAACTCGAACGCGAAATAAATATAAGATATTTAAAAAGAAAACGTAACAGCGCGTTGATTGAAAGAGACGATATAATAGTATGGCGTAGAGAATATTTAAAAAAATACGTAGCATCCGTAAAGCCGGGGGGCAAAAAATTTATTATTTGGACGAAACTTGGTTGCGAATCTGGATTTGTGGATGGGGGATTAAGCGTGTTTGAATCTCGAAAAACTGGTTATTACCAAGAACCATGAAGATATGGACGCTGTAGTATTCGAATCTTGGTTCAAATCTATATTGACGAAGCTAGAACCCGGTTCGGTCATTGTTTTAGACAACGAGTCCTACCATAGCCAGCGTATTGAAGCTCTTCCGACTTCTATTTGGAAAAAACGGCCATCTATAATTGGCTCTTATCAAAAAATATAGGATGCGATGAGACCATGCTCAAAGCACAACTATTGCAACTCGCGCGTCAACATAAAGAACGGTTTATCAAACAAGCAGTGGTAGAAATGGCCAATGAAAAGGGTTTCACGGTTTTGAGGTTGCCTCTGTATCATTGCGAGTTAAACCCAATCGAGCTGGTATGGGCACAAGTAAAAAATGAAGTAGCGCGTAGGAATACAACGTTTAAGATGGCAGATATACCTCTGCTCTTAGAAGAAGCAATCGGGAAGGGGGGGGGGGGGGTAACTGCTGATACGTGGCAGAAATAAGTATCACACGTAGAATTAGAAGAAGAAAAGTCTTTGCTATTAGATCTTCACAAAGAAAGAGTAACAGAACCGGTAATAGTTAACCTCGGTAATGACAAGTCAGTGACACTGACGACTTCTTTGATTCGAGTAGTTCAACTAGTGTAGACGACTTTCCATCGCCTTCTACCGCAGCTGACTGATATTCGTAATCTGTTAATTTATTTTATATTTATGTATTTATTATTTTATTTGTTGTTTAATATATTCGTTATTTTTCAGAAGTATATTGATCACCTAATCAATAATATTTTTATAACTATTGCTCGGGCTTATGAAGCAAAATTATGTTATTTTTCAGTTTTGCAATTTTAAGAGTTTATTTCTGGAGTGTCTGACTTTAATTTGTGGTATTCTGAGTTTCGCTTCGGAGTTTTTGAGGCTTATTTATTAAGTTTTAATTCCATATTCATGAATCTTTTCAGTTTCCTATTTATTTTATTGAACATAAAAGAAGGGCGGAAGGTGGTGAGTCCTGGGTGATCCATGTATGGATTAGCTGAGAGCTGCATTACCGTTTTAGCTTATTTCAATTCCACTTCCGGTTTGCCCGGAAGTGAGGACAGCTTTGTTATTTTAAATCGAATGCCCTGTATAATTTTCCGCAGAAGCCTGAAAACACTTTTTCAATGATATATCACAACGCCGGATTTTCTCTAAAAAGTCACTAAAAAAAAAACAATGTGGTCTGACGTAACATGTTTCTTTTGAAACTTATCCAGTGA
Organism: Bruchidius siliquastri; assembly: GCA_949316355.1. Taxonomy (NCBI): domain Eukaryota; kingdom Metazoa; phylum Arthropoda; class Insecta; order Coleoptera; family Chrysomelidae; genus Bruchidius; species Bruchidius siliquastri. The sequence goes on along the minus strand of OX438533.1, from coordinate 18,048,847 downwards.
TTATCTCTCTCATCTATGACGCTCTGCTGGCCAATTAATCAAACTACATGTATTTGGAATAAGTATTTACTGACGTATATAATATTGACAATATTATATTTGTTACTTTGAGACAGGCTGCCCATGAAGCAAAGGTTCATCTTGTCATCAATCATGCTACTGCTCTATAGTAAGCTTCCAATAAAGGTCTTCACGCGAATTGTCGAAACATCACGTCTTCACACGTCAATACAACGAATACAAAACGTATAGAATTTTATCACATAGCTCTCAATTTTAAATTGAAAATGATTCCTCTTCTATACAAAAAATAAATGGACGTGCGCCGCTGCCTTCCTCACAAATTCGGCCTCTATAGTTATTGGGTTTGAATACTGCTAGAACACTTTACAAAAATGTATCTTGGTGGTAATATATAAAATGAAACAATAAACAACCAGATTTTCACAATATAATATCCCTACGTTTTCTCATAACTTGTCGAAGCTTTGTCATGAGAAATATAGTGTTGTGGAATTGTGGATTGTGGCAAGCACCATAGCTTTAAATCACAGCATAATAAGTAAACGGTGGTAAATGGTAAGTTTACTTATTATGCTGTGCTTTCAATAACACAGCACATATTTAGGGTTCAGTTAGGGTGGCAAGTACTATCTGTCGAATAAATTATGAACTATCATTTAGGATTGTTTTGAAAGCTGTACTGTATATTATTTTGACATATTACTTTCTACTTAAAATTCACAGATGTCGCTACCATATCTCCTCGCTGTTTTATCATACCAGGGTTGCCAGACGTACGATAATTTCTCCTCCTGTGCAATAAACGATAATGACCAGCTATCGTATGGATATTATCAAACATGCCTAATGTTTTTCCAGTTTTTTCAGAGCAAGCTATTTGTTTAGAGATATTATTTACTTTGTAGATCACAGTATGCATTGAATATCTTAAGTTTGCCACACTGCAATGCCAAGTATGAACGAGTTGTTTAGCAAGCTATATTTGAGAAAAACAAAGGTTTGAAATAAATTGATAGTAGAAACGATCAGCAAGAGCAAGCTTGATTCTCAACTTGTAAATGGACAAAGAATAGCTAAATTCAACCCTTGTAAAGACTTGAGAAAAACATGGAAAGCAACATTTATGACGATCTATCAGATATGGAGGATTAATAATTTTGTTCTACTATTCCTTAACTTCACTTAAATATTGTGTTTAAAATGTTCCTATTTATTTAATTTTATATGCGTTTTTTGATTAACCTTTCATACTTTGATTCTATGGTACATACATACGGTATTTTAAGTTGAACAAATTAATTTTTATCGAATGTTTTGTTACTTTGACCATATTTTAATGGTTATAAATGCAACGGCAATTTCGGATCATTCCAAACCCTCTCAAATTGTTTGATTCTAATATTGACATAAAAAGCATGGGATAAGCATAGCCATAATTGCATTTTATACCATTGTACCACTACCAAAAAGGGGAACGTTTGGTATGCATACGAGTTGGGGCCCTTTGAAGGGAAATTACCCAACACTGGTATATATGGAAGTGTGTATGAAATAGTGGCACCTTTTTTCTTTTTTGTTTTTGAGAAAATTCCCCCCCTCTCAAAATCCTGATTTCGCACTAGCGTACAATAATTTTCGTCCAAAAACGAAAATTTTACCAGCATTGGTACGGAAATTCTTCCAGACGATCTGCCAACCCTGCATAATATTTAATATCCAGTTGTTTGTCTGAAATCTTACATTAGGATAGCAGAAACAGAAAGAGGCTATCGGATTTATCTACGACAGATAAAGGTGCCGCCACCCATTGGACAAAAGGAGTCGTGACGTCACGTCGGCCATCTTGTTGTGACAGGTCAGTAATCACTTTTCAAACAAATTTGTTTACCAGTGGATTTCTACATATACGTTTGGTTTTTTCTAGAAAATTGTGTTTTTGATCAGTAATTTCCTCAATTTCTTTCATGTAAGTATAGATTAAGGTAGAATACTGACTTTTTCAATGCACTTGTCCAAAATACTTGTAGTGTTTTATCAAAATGTAAAAATTGTGTTTATAGGTTATGTTTCTTATTTCAGGATGGCATCCAAACACGTTTTGAGGTTTTCGGCAGTAGTTAATTTTTTCAAGGAAGAAGAAAAACTCATTAGCCGTGGAGAAAATGTTGTTGAGTCTGGCCATGTGACGGACATGGTTTTTGATAGCCAGCTTTCAGTCATAAAAGGAAATGTTCACGCTAGCATGAGAGATCGCATTTACAAGGTTGAGGTAATTTCTCTTAAATACCTTCTCTTATCCTGTTATTCAAAATATCTTAATATATTTCTTGAGTCTACATGCAGTAAACTGATTTTAGCTGAAACTACATGCTAATAAGGAGATTGTGGAAGCCACATGCACCTGCCCAAGGGGACAATACATATGTCATCACATGGCATCACTGGCAATTTTTGGATACCAGAATATATATGTTACTGATGTATCTTGTCAGTGGATTAGGAAGAAACCTGTTGGTGACAATGTTAAAACAATCAGAGAGCTATTTCCAAAAGTGAAGGACCATCGTTCAGTTACTGATGCCATTCCTGAGTCTAAAGTTGACGAATTCAAACAAACTATCTGAAGGCTCAGGATAAGGAAGCTTATCTTATGGTTAAGCTTAAGATGAATCAGCAAACCATTGAAAATATTGCCTTAAAAACAACAGGTCAAGCAGAAAATGACACACATCCAGCAACTTTGGGGCAATCCTTACAGCTGAAAATAGAAACAAATATCCACCTTCTTTGTTCAGGAAACTGACAGGTACATTAAAATTATTTTAGTTATCACATTATTCATTTGTTTATGTTCTGTTATAGGTTCTTTGCTTGAATAACACATATTTAAGTTCATTGAACAACAAATTCCTTACTTAAAGGGGAAAAATCTTCCTATTGTAAATTTATTGTCATTTAGTATTGTATACACCCTTTTTTAACAAATCTGCTTGTATGTTGAAGAGAGCACATGGCCTAAAATTTTGAGTGATCACAGTTCAGTTCATATAGCTTTGAAAAATATTACCTAATCAAGTTTAATATCTATAAGCATAACCTGCAGAGTCTATTCCCATAAAAATTTCTCAGTATTGTAGTAAACCACTGCTAAGCTACAAATGTCTTTATTGATATTTGCCAATGTTTCATTTTGATCACTTATTTTCAGAAAGTTATACTTTGGATGTGATAAAAGCAATCCAGTGGGGCAAGCAACATGAAGGCAATGGTATAAGTCTTTTGGAGGCAGAAGAAAACTTGAAGGTCCAAAAGACTGGCCTATGACTAGACACATGTGGTTTTCTAGGAGGCAGTCCTGATGGTCTAGTGAACGAGGATGCGATTGTCGAGATCAAATGCCCATATAAATTAAGAGAATCCAAATCTTCAGCTGAGGATATAAAAGATAAAACGTATATAATTTATTTTGAAAATGGTATCATCAAATTAAATGAAAACCATGTTTATTATCACCATATACAAGGGACCCAATGGTTGACAAAAAGAAAATTTTGTTATTTAGTGATATGGACCCCTCAAGAGAGTCTCATTTACAGTATAGCTGCCAATAACGATTGGGAAAAAAATTTAAGAATTTTGAAAACTTTTCATCTCAATGTATATATACCATTTTTATGTGGAAATAACAAGCTATAAAAACTGATGTCTCCAAATTTTTTTCGAGTTTCCATGTACTATGAAAATCTCGCAATGACAAATCTAGACCATATTTAATTGAAACGTGCAGTAGACGTAAACATTTTCCTGTCCTCACATAATGGTGCTCTTTGACTTTGATGTAATACTTTTTGAATAAAGAGCAACATTACTAAGTAGGTAAATGTTGTTTACACCTTCTGCACCTTTGAAATGAATAAGGTGTAATTTAATTTTTACTATAAAGTTTGTCATCTGTTTGAAGATAGCACATCAATGGATTCTTGCCCTCGCAATTGTTCGTGTCTGAACAACTTGCTCAGGAATGAAGTGAGGGGTGCTCAAAAAAGGAGGTATATTCAAATGCACACCTTGTGGCAGCATATTTTTGATCAAAAAGCTTTTGTCAGCTATTATCAAATCGCCAGCTTCTAACTGGTCCAAAATTCTGCAATGCTGTACAATCTTTTTATCTGACACAGAGCCAGGATAAAGCTCACTTGCATAAGTAATGACTCCATTTGGAGCTACTCCAACAAGAATTTTCAAAGTATTTCTATGTTTATATGAGCTATATGTTGCTCTTTGTTTTTCCATGTTTTTGGGCTGGATACAGTAAATTTCTGTGCAATCAAGAATGATTCGGCAGTTAGTGAAATTATTGAAACATGTAGGCATACACAATTTATTTTTATTTCTACTTGGAATTTTGTCCATTAATTTTCTGAATAGAACTCCATGTAAAGCATATAACCATGTAAAAAATATATTTGCCACTGTTTTACTGCCAATATTGAATCTAACTGCCAAGTCTTCATTTTACAGATTTAACTTTAATTTCATTAGAGTTAATCATAACTGATCAATTCTTGGTATAACAGTAACTGTCCAGCCATAATAATATTTTAAAGAAATATCCTCCATCAATCCATATAAGCACATGAACATTTCAAATGATGGCAAACCTGTATATGTTTTAATTCTTGCATCACTGCTTTTTATGTGCTCAAAAGAAAAGCTGACAGATAACTTTTTCAATTTTTCTGTAGCTTCTTGCAGTTCTTTTTTCAAAAAATAAATCTCAGCTTCTGTACTGGCCGATACATTAACTGTACATTTTGCAGAGGTACTCTCTGCTTCAGTTGGTGTTTCAAGCAACATTTCTGCCTCAGGAAGAGCTTCGATAGCCTATGGTTCAGAAGTTTCTTCTACACCCTGTTGATCCTCAGTGCTATCTTTGATAAAATCTATTTATTACCAAACTAAAATTTTATTTAATACCAAAGCAATCTTATGGGGCACATCTCATGAAAGTACTGCTGTAGAAGTGTATGAAAGCTATATGAAAAGTGAAGGTCACCAGTCATTTCATGTGAATGAGGTGGGCCTTGTAGTAAGCAGCAATTGGCCACAATTAGCTGCAACTCCTGACAGATTAGTTTTCTGTGAGTGTTGTTTTAGGTGGGTATTTGGAAGTAAAACGCCCTTATGTATTATTTGCCAATGTACAAAATATTGAAACATATTGTGGAATGATAAGTTCATGCTTAATTAAAAGTGGAAATGAATATTTATTGAATAAAAAATATAGATATTACTATCAAGTACAAGCTCAGATATTTTGTACAGAGCTATTGTACTCTTATTTTGTTATTTGGGGTCCTAATGTATTTTTTAAACAAAAAATATTGCCAGACCATGAATTTTGGATCAAGTATGTGGGGAAATTTTTCACATCTAAGATTGGTGGAGACATTGTTTCCCATTCCCATTGGTGCAGCTGCAATGGTGTTGATGATGGAAGGCCAATGATAAGATGTGAGCCAGTTGAGTGTGAGAAGCAGTGGTTTCATTTTCAATGTGTTGGACTGCTTGAAACACCGAATTGTGCATGGTGCAATGCATGTGGAAGTTGAGACATTTATTATCAAAAAAAACTAAACATGACTGACAATATCATTCAAATATTAAATATAAAATATCTGGTTCTAATCTCAATATTTAAGCTTTCAATTAAAAGAATATCCTTGAGTTGTGTACATAAATGAACCTCTGAACCAGAATATTTCAGAGAAGGATTAAGTTTCAATCAATCATATCAAAACTATAAGAAATGGCTAGTATGAATACCACAGCACTTAACTTCTCTTTTTGAATGTGGTTACTCATGTAATGGAGTTCATTTTTGCAATTCTATTGACAATGGTTTTAACATTTATATCTACTCAACAGCATTAACTGATTTGCTGTTTCATACTGTCATTTAATGTACATTCCTTATGATGATAATTGTACTGTTTTTAAATAAAGTTATTATTAAATAAAAAAACTAATTGAAATATTAACAAAAATTGCCTGACTAAATAGCTAATTATGTCTTTGTGAATGGATAGTTTTCTCTTTATGGTTCCTGTGGCATACCATCATTAAGTTTTTGTGCAATAATGATTATTAGTATACAGTGGAAAATAATAAACATATGTTTTAATGACAGATTTATTTCAAATGACAAAAACATAGTATAGTTGTAGTTATACATCCACTATATTTTATGTGAATACATTTTTTTAAATATAATACTTCCATTTATACATAATTATGTATACACTTTTTGTACATATACAGGGTGAGTGCAGTTAAAGGTAACAATCATTTTAATTGAATTTAGTGGGAGATTATTAGTCAATCCATCTACCAGCATTTTTTATATAAGGAATATAAAACTTCCAAATTTGCTTCTTTTATAAATTTTTTTAACAAAAATACATTTCTGTGAAATACTGTTCTGGTCATAAACTGAATAGAATACATTTTTTATTACTAATAATTTTTAAAAACACCATGACCTTCAATCAGTCACCTTATTATATATATATATATATATATATATAATATATATAATTTTTAAAAACACCATGACCTTCAATCAGTCACCTTATTATATATATATATATATATATATATATATATATATATATATATATATATATATATATATATATATATATATATATATATATATATTTACTATGAACACTTATTGTTATATACAAAATTAAATAATATGATTAAAACTGGATGATCAATAAGTACAGCACAATAAATTATACATTTATAATATCAATAAAGGCTTGACATAAAAAGTTGTATTATTGTTATATACATTATAAGAACTATGGAAAATCTTAGTATGTGGTCAAAATTTAGAAAAGTCAACACATTCAAGGCAGTGTCATCATCAGCCAAGAGTTTGCTAATGTTTATTGCCAATTTTGAAGGCTTTCAACAACCAAAATTGTTTTAATGATAATCTTTTAATTAAAAATGTATAAAATACATCGAGATTTACTTGAAAGAAAATGTCAAAATGGTGCAAGCAAATCCCAATATTTTATTATTATATAGTAGAGAAATATAAATATTGACAACCCCAAGATCTTTAGTTCATAACTATTTTTTTTGTCAAAAAACTACCCTCTGCTCTATAAATATTCATATAGAGGTGTGGATAGGTTCAAATTATTAATGAACAACAACCAAGCGTAGACATTATTGAGGTTGCAGGGTAAAGGTTGGTAAAATGTTACACTTTGATTAAGATGCACTTTTAATTCTATTTTCTCCTTCAGAATACCATAACAGAAAAATAGCTATGGCTGACAACATTGCCAAGTCATCAAACCACTAAAATATAGATATTCTTGACATGACAAAATACCACATTAAACACCTATCACAATTGAAAAAAAAATTTGGTACACAATTTTATTAAAAGTTGAAAATACATGATTAAACATTTTTTGAGAGGTTTTTCTAATTATGGAGGATTGAAAAGGTACATGGTTTAAGAAAAATGGTGGTTGATTGCCATAAACATACAAGCTCCTCAGACATTTGATGGCTAATAATAGGTTGAAAAAATAACCAAAGCGCAACAAACAGTAATAATTTCATCTATAATGTTAACACCATCATTCTGCATGTTTAACATACTAATATGTATAGTACCCTTGAAGATATTAAATGTATTTTTTATCATGCCAATGATTCTTTCTACATGAATTCGAACATGGGCAATTTGTCTGGTTTCCTCTATTTCCATAGGATACAACTGATTTTTCCCTTTTGTAAGCAGGTATAACTAGTTTTGCCCGAAGAACACCCAAAAAATCTTTGATAGTAAAGCCCCTATCTGCTAGAACAACATCTTCAGGTTTGATGTTCAAAAAACCACTCAGCTCTACAATTTGCTTGTCAGAGGTTCGTCCACCCCAAGCTTCACTTATATAACAAACTGAACCCTGTGGTGTTATCCTAATTAAAAATTTAACCGTTTGGTGGTGCATATAATTTGACCAGCGTTGTTACTGGATTAAAAGAGTAGGGGGCGTTTCTATAAAAATTTCAAAACAATCTATTATGACTGTTGTTTTGTCATGGAATATCTCCTTAAAACATGTTGGTATATTCATTTGCGCAACTGAACGACTTAGCCATACTATATATTATGACTTCATTCGCTTATACCAAACATGGATAATATTTAAAAAATATGTAGATGCTGCAGTGGCAGAAATTTTTAGATGGTATGCTGAGTCCTTGAAGTGCAAGTCTAATTTTAATTTGATAAGTGTTAATAATAACTGATGAAACTTGCTCAAAACAGTTGTACTTCCACAAGTTCACAAATTACCATTTTAATAATCTTGTATTCAAAACCTGTATAATATTTCCATTTTGCACAGTTTTCACAATCTTCCAACAGTCCAAACAGTGAATTCTCAATCTTTCTCTCCAGCTCAGCTATGGTTTTGGCAGCAAAACTCAACTGGGAAAATTTCAAGCACAGCTCTTCCATCGTCAAGTCAGTCTGTGTTGAAACACCTGTTTCTGGCTCAGTACTCATTGCACTACAACTCATCACATCCTCTTCATTACTCTACAACAGAAAAACATATTCATGTAATACCAGACTGAGTATTCATTACAAAGAAGCATTCATTTGACATCAAAAATATCTTTTAAATCCCAAAGCTAAACACTAAACAAACTTATAGTTTCTATAGAACATGTCTAATATAAAGTAGAACTTAATTGTCCTGTATTGAAAGATTTCTAATCCTTCTGAAATTCAAAAATAACCAAGTACTACCTAGTATATTTATTGATTTTCTATGTGCTTTTTACATAATAGCTATATCATCTTAACTTTTCAATAGCTTACCTTTGCCACAGTAGCTTTGAACTTCTTCCTCTTTTCTAGCCTCTCCTTCCGTTCAACAGTCTTCTTGCCTTTTAAAAACATATGAGCTGAATGACCCATGTTTTGAGAGGGAACCCAATCAGGGTGATCCCGATCTTCAAGAGAAGCTGGTTTACCTGAAATTACGTCACATTACATGATTTTGCTCCATTTTACTGTGAGGTTTGGCATTAGAAAATGTAAAATACAAAATAGTTACCTGTTAGAAAATGTCTAGTGCAGACTCTCTCATTCTTAATTTTGGTCTATGTGAGGTCGTCCCTTTTTATAGCAGCCAGCCACAGCTCCCTGCGTTACTTGCTTAACTCATTTTTTTGAGTTAAAAATCGATGATTTGTAACAGCAGGTACTGAATATAAAGACACCTGATCTCTGTTGGAACGGCTTCCACATCCAACAACGATACACGTTACAGGCATTTCGTAGATCTGTAGAATCTCATACCAATAAACAAACCACAAACAAACTATTTTCAACTGTTCAATTACCACTAATTGCACGAAAACCTTTTACTGTAAAGTTCAACTTAAGAATGAGCAAAACTTCCAAGATTGTCTGTGAACTGTGCAGTGATAGATTTGGAAAGAACATTGATCTGTGAATATACAATGCAGAAAATGCTATGAGTTTAACAAATGATTAACCATTTAGATTATATATTTTACTTGGTGAAACTTGTCCATCATTCATATAATTCATAAATTCATTCAATCAAAAATTGTATATCTGAACACAATTTTGCAAATATAACGTTTTATGATTTAGATTTAAAACAAATAGAACAATAGCCAGACAGGATGAATAGAATGCTAGGTTTGAGAACTCTAGTTAATATTCATGACAGGACCCAGTTAGCCAGTTTACAAGTAACCTAGGTAGCCTATGTAAACAGTCAAATTTGATAGCCTGACAATGTTCTGTGCCTACAGTGATTTAATTATAAATTGAAAGAGAGTTTTATTTGTGAAAATGTTTTCAAATTACATAATGTTAATCTGAACAATGGATTACTATATTGACATTTCACAATAATAAAGTTTATGCAAAGGATAAATTGTTATGGTTTAGAGATGGAGCAAAAATATCCTTAATTCAGTAGCGTATTAGTCATACTTTCAAATAGCAACATGAGGAATATAATTAAATTTTGGGTGTATATTTTAGTAGTCTTGTGGAGCCAAACAGGAATGTAAAAATAAAGATCTGATTTATGACCATATTTCAATTGGCAATACGTAGATTAATGGAATGCTCAGTTGATAAAAAAAACTTCAAAAACAATATTTCGGTTTATTGATCTAAACCATATTCAGACTGTTTTGTAATGCTACATTATCACATCAGTTAAAACAAAACAAACAAACTAAATATGAACACAATCACTGAACAAAATAGGTTATACATATTTGAAACTGCTATCTCAGCAGCTGGATGCAGAGTGAGCAATATTAAAGATGGTTGAGAAAATATTCTAATAAAAATATGAGTGAAACAACATATTTTAGATACAAATTTTGGAAAGATGCAATATTCGTTATTTGATTAATGAATTATAAATATTACTTAACCATGTTGATTAAAATATGCCTTGACAATGTTGCGATTTTAGCATTACAAATCAAATATCTCTCAAGTGTTACTACAATATTTCATACAGGTATAGGTTTCACTATGTATGCTTCATTTATCAATGTGATATGTGATTTATAATGTGAAAAACATGAAATTTTATCAAATTAAAAGAAAAGTGACTATTATAATAAAAATAATGCTTTAACTACATCTGAAATAAGATTCATAAAAGATGATCAATTTGAATGGTTTCATATTTTTCATAAGAATCTTCACACTTGGAAAATGATGGACCTATGAATATAATACTTATTTGTACAATAATGGGTTTCAGTGGCGGAGTAGGCTAGAGCCTAGGGCAGCAAATATGGCTCAATTTTTTTTGTCTTACAGAGATGAAAAAAACATTTATTATATCCCCAGAGAAAACGAGTCTCGAAAATGTGAAAGCATACCTTACCTTACTTTACAATTAGTACGTGATTGAGCTTTTTTTAGCTCAAAAGTATACCCAAAAACTATTTCTCGAGTAATATTCCTAAATCCTGGGTTGCAAGAATAATCTAGAAACTGACACGATGGCCTAGTTTACAAATGATGAAGTTGCAATTTCATTGTCACTATAGATGTAATTATTATGATTGTGAAGTAGGGTTTTGAATTTCAGAGGTCAATAGGTGCGGCGAAAATTGAATAGCCTGCGGGCTGGAAATTTGTAAATCCGCCACTGATGGATTTTATTCATGTACATATAAAATGGTTTAATTCATGGTATGTACATAACATTAAAACCACTACAGCAGTGTTGGAACCTGAAAAAAATCAGTGTAAATGTCTGCATGTGAAGAGTTTTATAACAGAAATATTTGTAAATAGATTTCAAAACAAACTAATTTCACACATAAAATGATTGTCCTGGCCTATATTATACCGCAAGAGTACTTTGTGTACTGGAACTGAATCTTCTATTCAACAAGCTTTATACTGGATTTCCTTAAAATCTGAGGTAGGTTTATTTCCATTGAAATGTTGGTTTCAATACTCCAAAAATATGTAAAGCATAATGAGTTTATTTCTTGTGATAATAATTTTCTTGATAATTATGAGCTTCCAGCACAGGTCTTCAAAAGCAATGTTAAACCATTCCAACAATCACAGGGGCATCATGTCCTAAATATATTTATGTGCTGACTTGGTGAAACTCTTCCATCAAATCAATTTATATTACTATGTAGCAACAGCACCTCTACAAATTATTGATTGAGATGGTGGTATATGTAGGTACAAGTTTCACATTGAAATTGTATCACAAAGCTGCATTTTAATTGAAATTTCACTATGAAACTTGCCTATGTAGCACTATTAATCGGTAGAATGTTAGTAGTTGATTCAAAATTAGCACTTCCTGTACCATATCATCCTTGCTGCTATATTAATTTGTATGAATGCAAATGAATGTTACAGTTTAGACAATACCACCACAAAGAATTGAACATTCAAAAAGATCAAGATGAAAAAATACAAAATCAATAAGTTTTTAAGCCATAGATTTTTCACTTTGGTGCCATAGATATTGATAGCTGTCGAATATGCACTGAAATGCCACAAGCTCAGAGTCTGTGGTGATAATTTGCACATACATAAATACATACATACAACTAAAATTCCAGACTACTACTAGTACAATACACAAATTGTCTTGTCCAGGTAATGGATGGAACTGCATCTGCCTTTAGGTTGGATCCTACTCTTCTTTTTCCATCTGTTATTCTTGCCTGTGTAGAGACATGCTGATCACACACTTGATAAGCATTCTTGATATGCTTGAATGTTTTTTTGAAGAATTCCCTCATTCTACAAGCCATAGCCGCAACTGAGAAAACTGGAACAATTGTTACACATTATATATTAGCAAATTCCTATTCATATTTTCAGAACAATCTGTTATAAATATCCATTATATAGATTGCAGCTGTTTATCATTAAAACGTAGAAGATGAACAGCAAACAGTTATTGTGCAATATTCTGAATAAATGAGAAACAAACTTTATTATAAATACCTAGCATATACTTACAACTATCATTCCAGACAACTAGTAGAATACACAAATTATCTTGTCCAACTAATGGATCCATCTGGTAGTCTTGCCTGTGTAGAGACATGTTGATCACACACTTGATAAGCATTCTTCATGTGCTTGAATGTTTTTTGAAGAAGTCTCTCATTTTACAAGCCATAGCCACAACTGAGAAAGCTGAAACAATTGTTACACAATATATTAGCAAATTCCTATTCATATTTTCAGAACAATCTGTTATAAATATCCATCATATAGATTGCAGATCTTTGTCATTAAAACATAGAAGATGAACAACAAACAGTTATTGTGCAATATTCCGAATAAATGAGGAACAAACTTCATTATAAATACCTAGTATATACTATTGAATAATAAATCAGACTCATGTCTTGATCATTTGCCATCCTTTGGAATCCATAACAAACATAACTAGTTTGAAATTGGTTTGAAACTGAAAAAAATGTTTTTGGAATATTTCAAAATATCTGTTCTAACATTACAACAGACTTACCTTTTGATCATCTGGCATCTGGGTACACAACAGTAGTACAGTTTTACTCGAATAGCTTGAAAAATATTGAAAAAAGTGGAAAAAAATCTAACAAATGAGATTATGAAGCCTTCAAATATGGAATGATCGGCTGCAACAAGGTTAAGGTTAGGCATAGGACCGGAGGACCATGAATTTTGACGTAGAAGGGTAAAGTTTTACTGGTATGGAGTATGGGGGGTCAAAACTCACTACAACCCACGGACTAAGTACAAGAGGCTTTTTAAACACAGATGCAAACCACAACACTAGTCAGATAAAAATAAGAAATCCGATATAGTTTGAATTATGTTTTGAAATATTCAAAAATATCTTTACTAACATTGATGCCATCAGATAATATTCTGCTGTCTGAAAGGTTGCTTGAATGGAATTGTTTTTTCAACACTCCAGCATGACATTAGAGACACTGTGCGGAATAAAAAGGATTCAATATAGCAATATTTCTGTAGACCATTCACAACGAACAAGTAGTTTTGTGGGACTATAAAAATATACACATTACGCTAGTATGGTATTTGCGATACTGCTAACACTTTACAAAAATGTATATATTTAATTGTGGTGATATATAAAAGGAAAAAATAAACTTAACAAGATTACCACAATATTATTCGTTGATTATTCCAGTTTTTTTTGCATTTTGAAGCTGTCATCCTGGGCCCGGTGGGAGGTTCCTGGACCTGGTGGGGGGTTCCCGGACCCAGTGGAGAACTTGCTATTTCCATAATAAACTAATAGTGCATAGCCATAGCCAATGCAATTTCATACTTTTTGCTAACAATTATTCGTTGATTATTCCAGTTTTTTATAACATTTTGAAGCTCTGTCATATCATGTCATAAGTCATATGTCATAATGTGGAAAGCCGCAAGCGCATTAGAGCAAGCACCGAGCAGAGATGCGACTTTTTATAAAATATAGATTTTTTCCATCGATATTGGCTTAGCCATGTTTTATTACATGGGCATATTTTTTGACATTGATGGTACTTTTGCGATGTTTTTATACATTGGTATCACAAAAACATCGGAATCAAGTCAACGATATATCAAAAAATATCGCAATGAAAACATAGTAAATGGATAATATGATTAGATTATCCAAATTGGATAATTGTTGATTGTGAATATTCAGCAGTTAACTACTTAAACATATACATTGTGCATTTTAAAATAAAGAATTTTAGAACTATCAGAACATTCAATGAAATATAGAGTAATCCATTCAAAATAGTTGAATTGACCTTGAAAAATGGCCTTATAGGTTGACGCTATATTTCCCATATAATGTTATCAGGTTGTAAATCAAGATTTGTGACGTATTTTAGATCTGTTGTGTTTTTAATAGAATTTTAAAGAGATTTAAAATACTGAGAAACAAAATCTTTTATAATATTAAAGATTTACAAAATTTACATATCATGAATAGAAATAATTCATTCATTAAACTTCTAGTGGATCAACAACTCTAAAATCCTATCAAAAACTTCATTTAACTCATATCACTGCACTTGAAATACATAGTTAACCTACTTGACGTCTTTCTTAAGTAGCTGAATAGTACTTGATTATGTATATTTATTATCTCCATATTCTCCATTCAACTAAAAAAAGCAAATAAATGTGTGGTGCAGGGTGCAGATCTGTTTTGTATACTTATAGGAAATAATTTTTCCCATGACTAATAATAACGTCTAAAATAATTTTTAATCTAAGCACAAAAAGCCAACACATCAACAAATATTGAGTAGCGTAGTTCATTTACAACAAGGTACAGAGAACATCTAAGTGTCTTCCATACCACTATCCAGGAAGATCAAATTTAGCCAAACACTTTAGATAAGTAGATGCTAATCATAAAGTTGCTGTATACCTTATACTTTCTGTTATATATCCTGTCAGGGTGAGAAAATTTTATGATTCGAAAATAATATTATCCAAGAGTGAAGTTGAACATGCAACGCAAAATCGATACCAAAAAGACGAATAGATAAGGGAAAGCTGGAATCCAACCGTGTTTAAAATAAATAAATCATCACCCGGCCCATATTATTTTACAAACAGTCTGAAGGGCTTCACGATAATTTGGGCGTTGACTTTAGTGTCAGGCTGTTCGTCACATTGAAAATAAGGTCCAAAATTGCGTATAACATCTGTCTATACCAGCTCGAACTTACGTCAGTTCCCAGTACCTTTTTGTAGGAATATGAATCTGAATATACTCAAGTTGTACCACGTACAGTAAAGACGTGTTGTGATTTGTCTTGTGTTTGTGCTAAGAGAACAATCTGCAATAGCCTAGGCGAGTTTATCTCACAAAGTACCCAATTCTACCAATTGTATTGTTATTTATTGATATGATGATTTATTTTATTAATTTACTACAGATCTGTTTACTAGAAAATTGATAATTTATTTCTTGAATGTCTGCGATATAAAAACAGATAACCTATTCTCGAAGTACGTCGCGAGTTGACCCTTCGTACTTAACTAGTTCAAAGGAGTGGATTCTTTGCGAGTTGACCCCTAGTACCTTAGTGAAGGCCTCACAGTTATCATGATAATTCTCCGCCCTAGTTGTTTTGATGCCGATGACCCTAGAGATGAGTTATATTATCTGGTTATCTCGTTATCTTGTTATATGTTATTTTGTATCCCTATAGATGAGTTATGTTATATGTTCTTTGCACAGTATATTATTTCATCTACCTATTTGGTTTTTTGAAGATTTATTTGGCTATTTATGTTTATTTGTTTAATTATTACAATCACTGGTTAGTGATGATGAATGATGAATTGGTTACTCAGGTTCTTTTTGTTTAATTTCCAGATGTGTCATCTCGAGCGCCATCCTGATACACGCCCAACCGTCTTTTTATGTTAAATTAGTACTCGTAAGTCATTGTATGAAAATTACAATGTATTCTTAATCAATTATTTTAGTCATATTGAATTACTACATTATTAAATGTTTATATTACCTATAGAATCGGCTAGGACTTGGTTCCGGGGGCACATCTAAAGGCGACATTATTGATGACTGTTATAAAGTCTTAAGGAAGATACCTTATAACTAAATTTTATGAAATTTCGTGCCTGGTCGTAATGATGTTTATCGAGAGAAAATGGTCCACTATTAGAGTAGGTAATTCATAAAAAAATCATTCTTTGACGCCAAACCGCCTTTTAACATAATTTTTTCGTTAATCAAATCGAGTTCAACCACGCAGAAGGAATATAAATAATTTCCAAAATGTATTGTTTCTCAAGTAGGGATAGTAAATCCATATCCTCAAATAAAGTAAGGTCTAGAGTCTAGACGGTAGTATTCACGTTTCAGCAATCCGGTGTCCAAACTAAGATTTTGCTCATTATAAATATGTTATTACAATGGGTGTCTAGCATAAATGGAAAACATCTGACCTCAGAAAAACATATTTCTTACAATAGTCAAATATTTAATTATAATATATATGCTTTCAGTTTTTTTAGGTAAATTTCCACAGAAACAACTGCAAATATATGTATGGTCGATATAGCCAGGAAAGTTAAAAAAATTGAATAAATGGATTTACTAATAGATTTATATTTTGGGAGATAACTTATATCATCAAATCGAGGTATTTTATATAGACTGTGAAACCTATTTGTGAAATTATTCCCTTGTTTATATACTTTTTTTACAAATAAAAGTTTAGTAGTATTTCACTACATGAAGTAACAAGTTTTTTTACAATTTTTATCAGTGCCGATGCGAGCCTTCTGCTATAGGCCAAGAAGAGACCCGATTTTTTTTAAAAGGCCTAAATAGGTTTGTACATAAATGTGTAAAGTGCTTTGGTCCACATATGAGTGATGTAGGCCAGATCTGTCGTGGATCTCTGTTTACGAAAACCATATTGGCGATCGTTGATGATATAGTTTTTGTCCAAATACTTCAGAATAGTGTTGTAAATACTCGGATGATTTTGATACTCGAGTACTTGAATTCGAATTATTTTAATACTCGGATGATTCATTCATATCAAATGATTCGAATTAATTTGCGGCGCACGCAGCATCAGACTGGCGAGCCGTGAATCTGCTGATCAACGGAGAAGCGGAGAACCATAACAATAACATAACCTCGATTCAAATATCAATTTGTAAAACGAAAATTAGTAGAAATGTGATGTAAGGTAGGTGTTAAACTCAAAATTTTAACTGGAATGTTATTGCAACCCACCTACTATAAATGGTTTTTGTTATTACCCACTGTTAATATTAGCGGTCAATCGTCATCCGTCATCGAGAACAAATTGCGCACGCTGATAAATCAGAGTATTACTTCGAATTAAAATATTTGAATTCGAATTGTTTTACACCAACGACGATAGAAGTGTTCTATCGTCAGTGCGCGACACAGTACACACGACAGTCACTCTCTTCTTTATGTAAATTTAATTCGAATGCGAGTATCTTGATACTCGGCTTCAACCGAGGATTTTAATACTCTGATTCCCCGAGCATTTTAATTCGAATTCTTACAACACTACTTCAGAAGCTGCACGTTAATAACAGTCTCCATAACCTTGGACATGATGCAGAGGTCTATAGTTGCTTGGTATATTTTTCCTACCCTTGTTAAGTGTAGGCATAAGTAAGATAATTTTTTTGATGACTGGCCATTTAAAGTCAACATATTATGTGTCCAATGTAGGTATAACATCATCTCGATGAAAATGTTTTTAAAATGGTTAGCTTTCGCTGTCAAAGCGCGCGGGATGAGACTTTTCATCTGTTTTTGTTGAGTAGAGAATCCACAGACTATAAACGGTGGTAGAGTAAAAAGTGTTCCGTAGGTATAGGACATTCTCACGATTTCAAGCAGATAAATAGAAATAATAAACATTAATTTAGATACAGATTTTAAATTTGACACACTTTTCACAACTATCCAACAAAAACATGACAACACAACTTTCGAAATGTTCTGAAATTGATACACCACAAATACTGCTGATGATACCACAAACTTAATACTAGATTTCGATGATATGCACAAAAAATGAAAGGTTATAATAGAATCCGGAATAATTTGAGAAAACATTAAAACAATCCCAAATCCATTTTTTACAATTTTGACATCATCACAATGACACTATAACGGTGGCGTTTCCTGTTTCACCCACCCTATGGTTTCACCCAACGCAACGACGTCCTAATTCCTATTGAACATAAACACAGCTGATGTATTGTATATACTTTACCATATATATATATATTCTGTGTATTACTGTGTAAGCATACGAAATATTTTAAGCATATTTCTGATAGAATGCCACCCTGTAAAGAGTCGCCCCATGCACAAGTGTTGTTTACCTGATCTGTTACGGAGCGAAGCCACTTGACCTGGTGTTTATCTTATATGAACTGTGAAGATACAGGGTCTGAGGGCAGCTCGCATTTCGTTGTCAAACGTTGAACCTTGAGCAGTGAGCTTTGTGTGTGTGTGGGTGTGGTCTTTGGGTGTGGTTCTACCAAGTAGTAAGTGTACTTACTGAGTGCTTTCTATTATTCAACTGTACTGCATGGCATGAGATTAATCTAATTGTAGTTTCCATATGTCTATCGAGATGAGCTTCCTAAGCTAATGATAGTAAACTACTACATTTTAGTATTTATTGACTGATAGTTTTCGATGTGATCATTCATGAATCGATAAAGATGAAGGGTAGCCAACTTACAATCTCTGCAGGTGGGACGCCTCTAGAGGTAGAGGTTGCTGTGAGGAGCAGCAAGGCATGCATTCAGATAACTTAGATTACTATAGAAGGGCCCAGTCATACTACAAGTCCCTGAACTGTCCCCCATAGTAAAAGTTGATCTTGAGTATGCATTCAGATTACTTAGATTACTGCAGGAGGACGCAGTTATTTGTACTGTTCCCCGTAGTAAAAGTCGATCTTGGGTATGCATTCAGATTAGTTAGATTACTGCAGGAGGGCTCAGTTATACTTAAAAGTCCCTGAACTGTTGCCCGTAGTAAAAGTTGATCTTAGCTGCCTGTCTATACACCAGCCCATAGGATTAGCACTTGATCAGAAGTGCAGGACCCTCCAGAAGGAACGGCGAGTAGCTGGTAGCTGTGCGCTCTTGTGAAGCCCTAACTATTGCACTCTGGAGGCAAGAGACCGCTCCCCCTACTGTGTGATACGGACATGGCGGAATCTTGGGAGGTATCTTGCACTACCATTACCTTCGCTCCAAAACACGTCGTGGGACACACATGAGTGATTCGACAATCCACGGGGACAGAATGCAGAATGGCCTGCATCGTCCATTGCTAGTGTGGATCCATATCGAGCCAGGCTACCATGCGGTAGGAGGCTACCGTTCGACTCGATATGGGAGGTAGATTGCACCCCCCTCTACCTGTGTCATTATTTAGGGCAGTGTCGCCACGACAAAGTCTTCACAAAGGTTGTGGAGGTACGTACCTAGATAGATCTATCGAACAGCCTGGTGGCGAGTCGACTGATGAAGCTAGGTAGCTTCTGTTGGCGGGTGTGTCTTAAGTGAAGCCAAGAGCACCTTTTGCAGTCCGCGTGGCACCTTAGGGTTTGCGCTCTCCTCTGGTGTGCGCAGGTGCGGATGAGCACCATGTGGCGGTGCTAAGAGATTGCGCCCGATATCTTCCAGAGAAAACACTGAGATCATCCCCAGACTATGTTCGTGGCTCTTGATGTAGTTCGAAGACATCCTGGGCATTACGGCATTGGTTGGTGATAATATCAGTATCATAGCAGCTAAGCTATATAATAACAGTACAGTAGAGTTGTGCATGTCATGTAGCGGTTGAATGTGGAGGGTACTCAAAGACGTTTTTCCAAACGCAGGCTTGACTCCGACAGTTCGACCCTACAGCTATCGAGGGGGAGACTCAGAGATCTATCAGTCACCAAGTAAGTGAATTTCCAACACATCCTGACAGTAAGGCTCAGACCGAGATATTATTGCATTGCCCCCGTAAGCAGAGTATATTATACAAGGGCGGTGCGCTGTAAAGATGATATGATTATTGTTATTGTTTCTCTTATTGCCATTTCATTGGCCCACACATTTCTCAGACTTAAGATGTCTGAATGACTCCTGACCAGGGCATCAAAGGTTTTGCGAGAAATGATGCTCATAATTTACCTGACAACTTATTAAATTTTCATGGCCCTACAATTTTTCTCAGAAGTGGGATCTGACACTTATGTGCCAGGCCAAATGTTTTAAGATACATTTTCTATCACAAGCGACAAAAAAAAAGACTTATAATTTCTGAACTGTCTGGATATTATGTGTTGAAAGTTCTACTTCTTCGGACTTTTCGTACGATGCGATCCTATCATTTACAACTCTTGATAATAAAACTAGTATGTTGATGAACATGGTAATAGCTAAGGAAGACTTGGTCATAGTTGAAGGAAAACCGACAGCGTCAACACAGGATAATATTTACATAGTCGCTAACCAGGAAAACCTAAACAGTTTTCCATAACGCGGTGTCATGGAATAGATGAGTTTCATGGTTTCTTTGGTTGGTCGTAGTACTGTATAATACACTACAGGTGATTATCGACATCTGAAGTATTGTTATGTTGTTGCATCTAAAACGACTGCAAAATAAAAATAAACATTCAAGGAAAAAGGGTCGCCAAATCTGACCGAGCAGGTACATCACTGGGTCGTACCAGACGCCCAAGAAATAAAACAGATGTTGGTAAGGGTCGAAGTTGTTATAAATACGTCAAATAGGAACATGTATTGCATTGGCAGAGGAGTGCCATTTGGTGTGATTTATATTACCACCGAAGACACACGCATCGAGGCTACGGATTAAAAAAAAAAAATCAATAAAAGTCAGCGGCTGGCATGACTTGGTAATGATGGCAGTACCCCAAATAGGGACATTTTATAGGTCGCTCACGGAGATAGTTGTCCAGATGCGGAACTTCTCACCGAAAAATACCATATCTTGACTATAAAAAAAAAACACACAGTTATCATATTGATAATTTCAAAGTGTCTCTAGCCGAATACGAAGGTAACAGACACAGGCAAGGGCCAACCGCAGACCTGCGGAAGATCAAGTGTCTTGCTTTCCAAGGTGAATAATACAAGTGCATCGAGAAACTATTTCTCGATTATTATTTTTCAACTTATTTGATAATGTCATATCGTTGACAGATGCCCGCGTATTGGCTCACGGTTCACCATGACCTGAGCTTGTATTACTACGGTATATCTTGAAGTTGTATTGCTGCACGCTAAAATGATAGAATTATCGGAAGGCAACCAAAATAGTTTTGGAGTTCTTTAGAAGGAAGTGTCACGCCTTGAATCTGAAGAAATGTGTTTTTCTGATGAGCTTAGTCACATATCTCGGATTTCAGATAAGGCAATGAAAGGTGAAATCAGGCGAAGAGAAAACCAAAGCTGTGGTTAACTCTCGTTGCCCAAGCACGGTTGAGTAAGTCAAAAAAAAAATCTTGGCCTAATAGATTGCTTTAGGCACGTTGTGAAGGATTATGCCTTGATAGCTAAGCCTCTCACAAACCTCCTTAAGAAAAGTGTATCTTGGAGGTGAGGTGGAAAAGTGGAGGACTGGTCCAACAAGCTGCAAGACTGGGTGAGTCGACCAGCTTTGGCATTGTACATTTCAATTGTTGTGACTAAAAGTACACACTGATGCAAGGATGTTAGGATTGGGTAGCATAATATTGCAAGTTCAGCTTGATAGACGGCTACGTCCAGTGTCCAGTGGCGTACTACAACGGGCAAACTACTGATGGTGAACAAAAATATCACTCTAGCGGTAGTGAAAGTTTGAGGATATGTCTGATATATCTTCTGGCAATTAACATTACAGTGGTGATAGACTGTAATGGTTTGAAAGCTGCTGGTAAAAAAAGCAAATAATTCCCAGAATTGCTGGATGGTGGTTGTAACTTCAAGAGTTCACTTTCAAAGTGAAGTACAAGCCTGGTGCTCGAATGGCACATGAGGTTGTCTGAGCAGAAGCTCAGTCGAAGGTGTTAAAGAGTTTGCAGAATCAGAAGGTATGTTCAGAATCTATAGGGTATTATCTGGTCAACTTACCGACGATAAAATTAGACATATTCGCGAGGTGTTATCCAGGGAGCCATCGACAGATGATGAGAGGCAAGTTTATAAGAATTATGCTTTACGAGATGGTCGAGTGTATCGAATTACTGTTCGAGGAATACAGTGGGTTGTACCTCGCGGGATGCGTCATCATGTCGTCAAGGCTGCACATGATGACTTTGGTCACTTTGCTGTGGACAAGACGTTGTATCGTTTGACGGAACATTACTGGTTTCCAAGAATGAGGCAATACGTGGAGAATTATATTTCTTGTTGCATCCCATGTCTATACAACAAGAAACCAACCGGTAAGAAAGAGGGCTACTTGCACCCCATACCGAAGACTCCAACCCCCTTTTTCACGGTACATGTAGATCACTTGGGACCATTCCCAAAAAAATAGGAAGGGAAGTTTGTATGTGTTGGCACTAATTGATGGCTTCACGAAGTTTGTTGCGCTGAAGGCCGTGAGGTCGACAAAGACTAACTTCGTGATAGACCACATTAGATCACTGTCAGTAACCTACGGAGTACCTAGAGTACTCATCACTGACCAAGGAAGTTCGTTCACGGCAAAGAAATTCAAGGATTTCTGTCACCAGAACGACATAAAACATGTTCTGAATGCTGTAGCGACACCCAGGGCGAATGGTCAAGTAGAACGGTTAAACCGCATATTGTTGAATGCTCTACTTACCACAACATTAGAAGAAGATATGTGAGACAAGGAACTCCCAAATATACAGTTCGCAATGAACAACGTCCCAAATAAATCTACTGGGAAAACACCCAGTCAACTCCTTTTCGGGTTTGGGCCCCGAAGGGGAGTCGACATGACCCTAAAGGATGAGGTGAGCCAAATTCCCATACTTCTAGAGGATCTGGTTTCCACAAGGGAAGCCGCAGCTGCTAAGATAGGGGCAGCCCAGCAAAAGCAAAAGCTTAACTTTGACAAGAGGCGAAAGCCTCCGCGAAAATATAAAACAGGCGACTTAGTCCTAGTAGAA
This sequence comes from Bruchidius siliquastri, assembly GCA_949316355.1. NCBI lineage: Eukaryota > Metazoa > Arthropoda > Insecta > Coleoptera > Chrysomelidae > Bruchidius > Bruchidius siliquastri. The sequence goes on along the minus strand of OX438533.1, from coordinate 18,025,516 downwards.
AAACAGCAACCATCTACCGGGGTGAGTCGAAAACTACAACCTCCTTATAGCGGACCATTGGTGGTAAAAGCAGTTTTGCTAAATGATAGATATATTGTAACGGATATGACGGGTTTGCACCGAACCGATCGGGGAACGAATTATGAGAGAACTGTCACGGTGGACAAGATGAAACCTTGGTGCTCTCCAGGAGGTGTTTCTGATGAAACTGATAGTGAGAGTGACGATGGAGTTCCACTCCCGGAGTCCCGGATAGCAATTGACCACCTCGGGGCGAGGTGAATGTCGGATGGCCGAATGTAAGCATACGAAATATTTTAAGCATATTTCTGATAGAATGCCACCCTGTAAAGAGTCGCCCCATGCACAAGTGTTGTTTACCTGATCTGTTACGGAGCGAAGCCACTTGACCTGGTGTTTATCTTATATGAACTGTGAAGATACAGGGTCTGAGGGCAGCTCGCATTTCGTTGTCAAACGTTGAACCTTGAGCAGTGAGCTTTGTGTGTGTGTGGGTGTGGTCTTTGGGTGTGGTTCTACCAAGTAGTAAGTGTACTTACTGAGTGCTTTCTATTATTCAACTGTACTGCATGGCATGAGATTAATCTAATTGTAGTTTCCATATGTCTATCGAGATGAGCTTCCTAAGCTAATGATAGTAAACTACTACATTTTAGTATTTATTGACTGATAGTTTTCGATGTGATCATTCATGAATCGATAAAGATGAAGGGTAGCCAACTTACAATCTCTGCAGGTGGGACGCCTCTAGAGGTAGAGGTTGCTGTGAGGAGCAGCAAGGCATGCATTCAGATAACTTAGATTACTATAGAAGGGCCCAGTCATACTACAAGTCCCTGAACTGTCCCCCATAGTAAAAGTTGATCTTGAGTATGCATTCAGATTACTTAGATTACTGCAGGAGGACGCAGTTATTTGTACTGTTCCCCGTAGTAAAAGTCGATCTTGGGTATGCATTCAGATTAGTTAGATTACTGCAGGAGGGCTCAGTTATACTTAAAAGTCCCTGAACTGTTGCCCGTAGTAAAAGTTGATCTTAGCTGCCTGTCTATACACCAGCCCATAGGATTAGCACTTGATCAGAAGTGCAGGACCCTCCAGAAGGAACGGCGAGTAGCTGGTAGCTGTGCGCTCTTGTGAAGCCCTAACTATTGCACTCTGGAGGCAAGAGACCGCTCCCCCTACTGTGTGATACGGACATGGCGGAATCTTGGGAGGTATCTTGCACTACCATTACCTTCGCTCCAAAACACGTCGTGGGACACACATGAGTGATTCGACAATCCACGGGGACAGAATGCAGAATGGCCTGCATCGTCCATTGCTAGTGTGGATCCATATCGAGCCAGGCTACCATGCGGTAGGAGGCTACCGTTCGACTCGATATGGGAGGTAGATTGCACCCCCCTCTACCTGTGTCATTATTTAGGGCAGTGTCGCCACGACAAAGTCTTCACAAAGGTTGTGGAGGTACGTACCTAGATAGATCTATCGAACAGCCTGGTGGCGAGTCGACTGATGAAGCTAGGTAGCTTCTGTTGGCGGGTGTGTCTTAAGTGAAGCCAAGAGCACCTTTTGCAGTCCGCGTGGCACCTTAGGGTTTGCGCTCTCCTCTGGTGTGCGCAGGTGCGGATGAGCACCATGTGGCGGTGCTAAGAGATTGCGCCCGATATCTTCCAGAGAAAACACTGAGATCATCCCCAGACTATGTTCGTGGCTCTTGATGTAGTTCGAAGACATCCTGGGCATTACGGCATTGGTTGGTGATAATATCAGTATCATAGCAGCTAAGCTATATAATAACAGTACAGTAGAGTTGTGCATGTCATGTAGCGGTTGAATGTGGAGGGTACTCAAAGACGTTTTTCCAAACGCAGGCTTGACTCCGACAGTTCGACCCTACAGCTATCGAGGGGGAGACTCAGAGATCTATCAGTCACCAAGTAAGTGAATTTCCAACACATCCTGACAGTAAGGCTCAGACCGAGATATTATTGCATTGCCCCCGTAAGCAGAGTATATTATACAAGGGCGGTGCGCTGTAAAGATGATATGATTATTGTTATTGTTTCTCTTATTGCCATTTCATTGGCCCACACATTTCTCAGACTTAAGATGTCTGAATGACTCCTGACCAGGGCATCAAAGGTTTTGCGAGAAATGATGCTCATAATTTACCTGACAACTTATTAAATTTTCATGGCCCTACAACTGTATATACTCTTATTTACTTGACTCTGACAAAGCCAATCCATTTATCCATTATAGGTTTAGGTTATGAATTCGATTTGTTTTCTGCATACACACATTATTAAACACACACTCACATTAGCCTTTGTTTATGCAGGAAAAATGCTATTAATGGCAAGTTTTTTTACCGAATTATCTGTCTAACGGTTTGATGTGTCAGTGTTCATCTTGATTTTTATAATGGGAAGAGATTGGAATTCCAGGAGTGACGTATATGGAAGATTTATGAAATTCGGTTTAATCGCAACAAATGGACTCAGCTTGGTAAGTACCAGTTTTTTTATTTATATTACTACCTATATATGCGATATGATTGTTGCTAGCTACATCCACAACATCGAAAAAACAGCGTCTTCTAATCAATGTCATTGCACCTAAGGCGATTGCGGGAGATTGGTTCATTGAGTTGATGGGTTCGTTCTTTTTTGCTAGCGACTCAAGTCAATGGCATAACAAAGGAAATTTTACACGAGTTTTGCTAATGTGCTAGCCTAAATAGGTAATAACAGTTGAATTCTCATTTTCACGGAAAGAACTAACCATCTGATTTCAGAAGTGACAAGCTAGTTACACACCTAGAAACATTCATGTGAATAATTTTATATTTGTTGTGGCTGGTAATTGAAACCACATCTGATTTGCGAAATACCTTTACTAACGTTTCTGTTTTCTTGGCAGCCTCTATCAAAGTACAAAACATGAATAATTTGAATTTTGTTTTCATTCCAATTTCTATTTTTTTGTATTTTCATATAGCTTGCAAAGCAGGATTGATTCTATCAATCGGATGTTTCAATTAACAAACATTGGATATGACAAGTATAAAATAAATCAGAAGATAACTTTAATCACAATCATAGTACTTTATTGTCCAAATGATAACAGTCCTTTTACAGAGCAACAGTTCATGTCAATAGTATAGATCTGGTTACAGATAATTTAAATTAATTATAATATATTTCCAGCCCTTGCCTTTAGCTCAGAAATAGTACAATTGCAAGAATCACAAAGGGTTCGAAATACTATTATACTTTGTACACATCACTTATTGGTGATTTGAATAGCAAATTTGTTCTTAGTACATACTGAGGTACATTTAGGCTTAAATAATGCATTAAATCAGAACAGTCAATTTTGTGTTCACAACCATACATTTTCTCTTAAATCTATAGTTTTACTCATACATCATGATTACTTTTCTTTAGCATAGTGTTTTTTATATTCCAGATATGCAGTTTTACTGTAGCTATTCTTGGAATATGGACAATTGTCTCTCAATTTTTTGCCAATGAATTGCTGGGTACAAATCTTTATGCAGGAGCTGCTTATATATTGACGATTACAGCATTTTTTGTTATTTTGATGTCATTTCTCGGATTTATGGGTGCAGTCAAAGAAGTCAGATGTGTTCTTGTAATTGTAAGTATATTATTTATAATAAATATCTGCGTTCATGATATATACTCAGATTTCAATGCTTTTACTTGGCGAAATTACATGATAATCCAAGTGTCTTAACTATGCCACCCAAAGGCTAATTGCAGAATGCTGTGGGGTGATGAGGTGGTGTCAGTTGCAGAAAAAATATTCAAACACTGAAGATAGGGTAGAGATATCCCATTTGGATTAAACACAAAAATTTTGATACTATTTTACAATTTTAGATGTATCACATTTCATAGCAATCATAATCATACAAATTAATGTGATATTACACAAACCCCAAGTTAAAACTCTTAGAAGCATGCCATAGCAGATAATACAAGAAAATCGATTCCTTGATTAAAGTAATATATCTGATTTATCATATCAGTGGAAGACGCCTATTTTGTTCTCAAGCTGTTATTTTCGATTATTCTCCGTCCGGTGATCAAACGATTTTAGATGGGTCCTTCTTAAGAATTATGTAATTATGCGCGCTCAAATGCAAACATTACATTTTCTATAAATTCTATTAGAGTGCGGAAAAAACTCCAATATTCAGGAGAATATTTTAGGGACCTCATTGATATGACAAGGAAAGATATTACACAACAACTGGTTCAGATTGTGCTAATCCTAATGCTTCGGGAGCCAATTGTAGTAGTAGAATCATTGAATTGAATTCAGGTATTCTAGAACAATATCTTATCGAAAAAGTCTCACGATAATATTTCGGCGCTTCACATCTCTAATAAACTTCGAATTTCGTCAAGTAAAAGCGCTTATTCTGTGGTTGTTTCTCTGATTCATCTTCGACAACGTTTATCAAAGTACAATGTGAAAAAAATAATTTTTATAAAGTTATTCAGTCAATCATATATAGTTTTCATTAGCGTTTAGTAGATAACATAGAATTTCCTTGGTCATTAATAGAATTTTATTTATTATTACAAAGATATCTAACAAAATATTCGTAATCAGCAAGTTAAAAAACACAATCATATTACATTTTGCCAAAATCATGCTATTTTCGAAGACACAAAGCTACAAAATTTTATTCAGATCCGTGAAATTTTTCTAATAATAGTTTGCTAACTGTGATCGCCATTTTGTTTACGAACAATTTTGCATTGAATTCTTAATTATCGGCAATTCGTAATCATCGACGAAAAAAAAATCAAATCAGATGCGTTTTTTAGGATTATAACACGCTAAATTGAATTTTGACGGTATGAGACAATTTCGGCATTCGACTGTAAAGCAGATATTCTATACTTTAATATTCTAAAGTATATTCCTGTGCTTAAAAAAAGCTTTGTGCAATATAGAGGATGTACGATATGAAACTCTAATATGTACAATTGTACATTTAAACTCTATATAGATGTATCATACCGTCCAGTTTTGAGGTTCGCTATAGGTATTGAGAACAATGCGAATGGAGTTAAAGTGTATAAAATATTGTGTAATACATCAATAGTTTTCATCTGGGAGTGGCTAGACAACCTACCGAACGGTTTTTAGGAGGCGGCAACTAAACGACCTACCTATTATTGTTGATCTAACCTCACGCTTTGATAAATAGTATATGGTTACCCTAGTGCTATATTTTGCTCTATCTGCCCAAATAATCAGGTTATTACTATAGAATATCTAACTAGCAAAAAGGTACGTACTCACTAAAATATATACACAAATCGAAAATCAATCGAACAGATTTCAGATGAAAGATAACAGAGTAGAACTTCGGCAAACATTTCATAACGTTCAAGATTTAGAAGCATTCATCCACAACTACTGCCTCTATACAAAAATTTTAAAAATATATAAATGGGATGTTCTAACTTTAGTTGCAAAAAAAAAAGTTCAAAATGTCAATCAGGATTTGAAGTGCTATAGCATAGCATACACGTATCAGAGGTGGTCAAAGGGTTCAACGTCAAGGCCGTCATATAAGAAAAGGAAACAGAAACGGAAATGTATTAAACTGAAAATGTTTTTATCAAATTCAAAGAATTATTTGGTTTGAGCAAGAATAATTTTCAATACATCTGCAAAATATGTAGCGGAACCATTACAAGTGACTATTCAAGATGTGTTTTATGCTTAAAGCATTATTATATAAAATTTACATCTGAACAATAGCAAGAAAACCTCTAATAAATGGAACTGCTTCACGTGTAACTGTATAACTTAGGATAGTGTTATATCGCACAATTCTTTCCAAATGATTATGTATCCAAACTTAACTATAGATACTTAGGAGAGTAAAGTTAATTACTGTTCTACCTATAAATAAGTAAAATGAATATATGTATGTACGTGAGGAATATTGTAGAATCATAATCATGGAAACACTGTGTACAAGAAATTTCAGGAGTAGATTGTTTGGTATCATAGATATGATATACCGACTCATATCTGTCGGTTCTTCCTTAAAAAATTTTATATACATCAAGCTACATAACTGACTTGTAGGTTGTCTGGTCACTCCCTTCTACCAATCGACCAGTAGGCTGTTCTGTAACATAGAGCTAAGCAACAGACTGGTCGGTTTTCCAGTAGCCAAGCTAAACATCCGACCGGTAGGTTATCTAGTCACTCTCTTGTCAATTTGAGCCAACATAATGTCAGACTTACTTAAATCTGCTTGTTTCAGTTTAGTTCTTGATCTGACTTGATAGAGCTAAATCTCTTAGATCTTCAATAAATGATATAAAGCATAAAGCACCATTGTTTAAATACCCACATCAATGGTGACAATCATCGAAAAGGGAATTTGGTGCAATTATTTTATTAGTGCTTAGTAAATTCGTGGAATTATAATAATATATTTGAAGCATAACTAAAATAATCGGAAACAGTTAAAATCAATTGTTTCAAATGATACTATCTTCAGTCAAGTTTAGCCCAAACTGTCCTCCAACCCCCCTCTCATACCTATTGCCATTCTACCAATTTTTGCATTTTGTGAGGCGTACACAAAGACATTTTGAAATATTAGAGAGTAATATAACTTATCTGTAGCTGTATGTCTTAATCATCTCATATTGGTGTTAACCGATAATTAAACCGACCGTTCTGTTGCGGTTTCTTTCTTAATGCTAAATATCTATGCTCTAAGGCCGCAATACACAACGCACTTACCTAGAAAGTGGATCGAAGTCTCGTGCTCCCCCTTGCACTTCAGGCAGACAGGATTCCACTCCACTCGTATGAGCGATAAGTATCTTTGGTCTGTAGTTGTCCGTGTGAATGCATACCGCTGTTCCACAGTTTCCGACGTTTGTCAGAGCATGTTATGAACCCCCAGGCTTGCAGTTATCCCTCTCTATCTATGTTTTCGTCAGTTCTCTGTAGGTTCATTCGTCTTGGGCAGTACTGACCTGTAGTCTACTAATACCCAGCATAGGTTGAGGTTCAGTACATGCGCCCTAGTCTTTTGTGCCAAGCACAATCATGTTGCTGACCTAGCTAGGTCGACGTCCCAGAAACTTGGCGTTTTCTTTTTTCTATAAATTAAATTCTCAGCTACAGCTACTGCTACTGAACAAGGCCAAGATCATACCATCGCAGGAGTACGGCTCGCATATGTGAGGATGCGCTCTAAAGCACTCCCTGAAGCTTCTGGACACACTCCAGAAACGAGCAACATGTCTAGTGGATGCACCTGACCTTACACAGGACCTCCCATTCTAGAACATCGAATAAGGGTAATTGATCTGTCTGTTCCATAGATATTATCATGGCAGATGTTCGATCGTGCTGCCTCGCATAATAACTCCAAGAGTCGCCAGTACAACAAAGACAACCCAACAGGCAGATCCTCACCAGATCGAGCTTACAAGCTTACAAAACTTCGAACAAGTCTCTGTTAAAAGTCGTTCTTCTGGAGAATCTTGGCATTGTGGAATAAGCTACCGAGCACTTTTTCCCACGATCGTTACAGTCTACACCGTTTTAAGGTCAATGTAAATAAACCTTCATTCTCTCGTAGCGCTTATGAAGTGCGATTGACTATCTGCCTTTGCGTGAGGTTATATGTATGAAAAAGCGATCTGCTGTTTGTTGTTTCCTGGTACACCGCTTTATCCAAGGACTCAGATAAAGGCCAAATTCTTGTATTGTTGGGATAAGCATTGCAGGCAACTTTGCTTTCCTGGACTCTGGTGATTTGTCCTTCGGATGCTACCGCCCTCAGAGCTGTCCGACTATCGGAGCATATGTATATATCTCGCAACACGTACTGTTGGACTATTGCTTTCCTGCTCGCTTTTCCTTCCAATCACATATCCGTATCACTGGATCCCGTCTCATTTGAGCGAGATTCGTCATTGAAGCATACCAGACTGTGGGCCGGAAACTGTAAAGATGCAGGTTGAATACCGTACCCGTATATGTATTTATTATTTATATTCTATGCCAAAAATATATAGAACACCAACCTGAAATGAATGAATAAATAAATGAATAAGACTATTTTACTTAGCTGGTAGCAAAGCTGATATTAATACCAAAGAGGAGGGCTAGTAGAAACATTTCACAACAATTACGTTCAATACAGGGGGATAACGTCATCAATTAAAAAAAAATGGATTGGATTGGAACAGTTTTAAAAAAAAGTTAAGGTAAACGGCAATAGATTGGCAATTAAACAAAAATCTCGGAAAACTACTAACTAGTAATAAGATATTATAATTAATACACTGAGAACATTATTTGTTTCATTTCTGTTTGAAAAAATGACAGACAGTGAAATTTTGGAGGTACATAATTATGTATTATATAAAGTAGGTGCAATAAATGAGAATACAGACTCAAAAAAGGCCGTAGAGTGCCTGGGTATAAAAAATAATGTATAAGAAGATTCACATCAATTTGCTGAGACCTAAAAATTACCATTTTTGCTAAATATTATGGTTTTTTATTTAGGGAAAAAATTTGAACCTGTCATCTCTATATTTAGCATGACAAGCTCCAAGTTAAGGACATATATGTTTAGGCCTTAAGGCGTATACATGCATGTTGTACTTTATGTAATCTGTATGACTGAGAGTTTATGCAGGGACCATATACTACATCTCAGTGTTATATCTTTGATATTTTCACGAATTGACAGCTTCTGTTCAGTTTTGGTAGACAATATATTTCTTCATAGCTATATACGTGATGAGAATAAGTTAGGTACCATCAAAGGTTATTTCATTTTTTTCCAATATCATCACATATAGTTATCTGATAACAATCGACATACACATGTACAATGTACATGTCGACGTTCAAAAGTTTGTTCGCTTAGATTTAAATGTTATGGATGCAGTTCTATTTTTATTTAATATAAGTGCATGTTGTGTTAGACAATTTACTAAATTATGTAGGTCATAATATATCATACATGCGGCAGTATACCCTTGCTTTTGGACTATATGTTAAGTACAACAATGTATCTTCGGAGTATAAGTGCGCTTCACAATATTTAATTACGTCTGCGATGTCTGACACGTACAGAGCAAAAACAATGGAGCCTAGAATAAACCCCTGAGGGCGTCGGTGACAAGGAAGTACATCTGATAGTACACACTGTTCACAGCCACTTGGCGAAAATACTTTTACCTGTTGTTTTCTGTCCAAAAGATAACTATGAAACCTTTTCAGAGCATCATCAGAGAATCCAAAGTGATGCAATTTTGCTAATAAGACACGATGGTCCAAACAATCGAAAGCTTTGGTTAAGTCCAGAAGAACTGAGGTGGTTAGGTAGCACCGGTCTATAGCATGTATATAATCATCACAAATGCTAGTAAGTGCTGTGACTGTACTGTAACACTTACGGAAACCAGAATGATCATTAGGCAACAAATGATCTTGGTCTATATGAGAAATAATTCTTATATATGAAATAATTTCTAATTTTTTTGAAAAGATATGATCCTTCATATTGATATGTCTATAATCACTCGTAGTTTGAGGTTCATCTTTTTTTGAGAAACGGTGACGCAAATTTCCATGTGGTTGGAACAGTGTTGGTTTCTATACATATCTTGATAAATTAGTGATTGCGTCAAGACATGGGAAAACAATATTCATAATTGAAAAGAAGATACTGTCACAACTAGCAGCATTTGACCTAATTCAATTAAATGACTGAAATATAGCATCTCTTGAGGCAAGTTGTGGAAACATGTATGAAGAAACTTGAAGAAATATGGCGCCTAAATGACTTATAGTTTTCCACCAAGTGCGACTGTTCTTATTTTGTTTAATGCCACTTCCAAAACAAGCCTTTTTTGTAATCTAACCTATTTGTTACAATATTTTTTAACTGTTAATACTATGAACTTTATAGTGAATCAACATTAAATAATATTTTTACGAAGTCTTATAAGAAATTTCGTGTTACTAGTCATCGAAGGACATGATTTTCCAGTTATTTTGACTGTTCGAATAAATGCACATATGTCAAATACATAAGTTATGCACTCGGTTGGATAATTGACTTTACTGTCAATATCAGTGAAATACAACACACCAAGCCAAGTCAATATATACAGGCTACAACCTGGAACAACATTCTCTGATCAATTCTATCCAAGTTTCTGTACCTGACATATCTTGCATCAACTTTTTGTGCTACACATTCCAGCTAAAATAAAACCAAAAATTGATCAGACATGGATGCATATTGACAGTTCCGGTTTTTGAAATGTCAATAGACTAGGTAAAATCGGGAGATGACGTATTCAACATATTTATGTTCAGGTCAACCATGAAAATGACACTATCGGCCATTTGATCAAATAATGACAATTGTTCAACAAGAGTTGCAATAGATTGATACGGAATATTAGGTGAATTATACACAGCCCCCACAGGAAACACTTTTTTTGGCTTGATTTTAACCCACAAACGCCTATGTTATTCTTTGTATCATACAGAAAAATCATCAATAAGATTACTTCTTATACCAGATCTAACATATAATGCCACTCCATCACGTCTTCCGTCTAGCCTATCGGCCACATATGTCATATCATATATCAGACAATAATCATTACATAACCTTGATTCTAATTTAGAAATAGAAACAAATACATTGAACTCGTTAGTTACAAAGAATTGAATTACTCAATTTTGAAAACTATTTTCTTGAAGAACGCATAGTTGAAAAAGTTCGAGGCTCCAGAAATTATATTTCGCTTGGACAATGATGAAATTGAAAAGCAGACGAAAATTACTTAATATTTTCCCTATTCGATAAGAATAGATTCAGAAATATCGCTACGAACCATCGCAATACGCTGTATAAGTAGTGACGTCACCATGCAATTTTGACATTTATTCTTGGTCATTGACTTTTTGTTGTTTGTTGATGTGTTTCTTTTGTTAATTTCTTGAGATTATATGAATTAATAAATACCATGTTTGCGTTAACAGCTAACGTACCTTTCAAGCTGTTAAAACGTGTTATAACCACCATAATGTTGAAAAACTTAAGGAGACAAATTCATTATTATAAATTTTATAGTAGTGCTCCCGACCATGCTTGTTGATAAGCTAACACAATTTGCTTGAAAAAAAGATTTGTTTGGTGTTTCGCTATTTTCAAAAAGTAAAGAGTTCTCATGCCTTATTAAAAACAACAGATTTAAACCGTCCTGTAAGAATTGAATCTAGTTTTGAATACTCATTTAATGAGAATAAATATTGATTTCAGCTTTTGGCAAAACTAATTAACCGATTTTCAACAAATATTTCACATCATATTATTTCTTGTGTATGATGCATATTTATCGTATGAAAATTTCTATAATATTGTTTCAGTACTTCACGATATTGTTCATTCTTTTTGTCATTATGACTGTGGGTGGTATACTGGCTTACGTTTTCCGAGATAAAGTTCTCACTACGATCAAATTAGGAATGGAAAGCTCTCTCAGAGATTATGGCGACTACAAACCCATCACAGCTGCTTGGGATGAAACACAGACAAGGTAGTGTATTACTTTTAGGTATATATTTCTTGAATTAGTGTCTTATGTTGTTACCTACCATGAGTCCAGAAGAAATCGCGCGTATAGATGCCATATCCAGGCAAGCCGACATTCTGTAACAATTTTATGGTCTATTTTCTTTCTCTAATCAATATTCCGAGTGACATGCTAAGACAGTGTTCCAATGAAGACATCTTTGACTTGTCTCGCGTAAATTTTAAGTTTACTTTGCATTATGCGTGCGTTCGATAATTTTTCTTTGCTATTGACTCACATACATATATGAAAGACAAAGTACCACTGCTTAGTTCAACCAATGTTATCTATAGTATCTCTTGTAATAATTGCAATTTGGAATACATAGGCCAGACCTCTCATTCACTAAAAGGCCGAATTTGTTCTCGTAAAATTGATGCCAGACAACATCCTGGCAGATGTGCTCTTGCTACACATATTCATCTCACAGGGCATAAGATGAATTTAGACTCCGTCAAAGTCCTTGGATAAGAGACCAACCTCTTAAAACGCACTTTCTTAGAAATGGCCCACATTTTATCTCTCGCTCCATTGCATGAATAAAAGAACGGATAGCAGCTCAGCATTATATACGCATATCTTTTGAGTTATGAAAAAATACTAAACCTAGGCAATACTTCGGCTATCCACAATTCCAGCCCCACATAATAAACTTCGAAGAATGTGACCAATCTCTTAATAGGTATTTTCAATCGTTGAATTTTCTCATAACATCTCTTTTCTCCCAAATGACAACGGGGACCTACCATGACAAAATCAAATCGAGCACTGCTGTGGTGGGACATATCGGAAGACCGATGTTCGGAGAGTCTCACATTTTGGTTGGAGGAGGCAAGATAATATAGGAAATCTGTAGTCAGTTTCTTCGCCTGAGAAGGGAAATAAAAGCTCTCTATGGCTTTTAGAAAAAACACTATCAGCACTATTCATCTGTATAATTTGCTCCTGTGTGTTACCCACTGGCGAATATATAATAAACCAGAAGCTAATCTCTGGGCAGCAGCAAAAAAGTACCAACGTAAATATGACCTACTCGGACCAAGAGTTATAAAGTCATCATTTCACGTTTTTGTAACGTTAAAGTTACGAGTAGAACTACTTGACACACAGTTTTATTTTAAATGGCAGGATTGGTCATGTTCTTGTCACGTTTAATCAAGGAGCAGAGTAGCTTGCGATTATTTTCAATGACAGGTCTATTACTGAAAGCTAGTAAAAAAATTCATCTACTCGAATTAACAGTTATGAATTCGCTACATGACGTTAATGTAGACGAGTAGACCTACTTGTGGCATTTTATTCTTAATGACAGGTTTGGTCTATAACCGAAAACTATCAAACATTCGTACAACAATTACCAATTCGTTACATTATCACCCTTCTTGTAATGTTAGAAGTACAGAATGGAGCAATCTAATCCTCATTTTAGTTCTCAAGGACACGACTGGCCATTACGTTAAAGCTACCAAAAAGAACTCATAGGTACCTAGACTAACAGTAATTATCAATACCTTACATTATAACGTTATTTTCGTGTTGAAGTACTGAGGTTTTTTTTATCGTGTATTGGTATTTGATTGGTATGTCTTCCTGTTTGGTGTTAGAACATATTTCAATCATCGATTCTGATTTTGTATAGTAAGCATGATAAAGGCGTGTCTGCTATACTGGAGAGATTGCTCTGCAATATAAAAAAATATATAAACGACTAATCACTTTACATCGTGGAGGACGACCATCGGATCCAGAGGGTCAAGGGCCACTGCGTAAAAGGCCAGTTGTTTCCAAACCAATCGATGACGTAAGATACGATGGATTTTCTCACTGGCCAGAACACATAGAATCCAAGAATGCAAAAACTGCCCAAAATCTTATACAAGAACTTTATGCATGCAATGCAGAATGCATCTATGTCTGTCAAAGGACAAAAATTGCTTTGTTAAATTTCATAATACCTAGGTAGTTTGAAATAAAATATAATATTATATGCTTATACATTTGTTTTTGTTTCTGCCCACTGATTCCAAATGGCAACATCATTTGTTTCAAAGAAAAAACTTTTTCAAAAAAAGCCCAGGATCTTCATTTTTCAACCAAATTCAAACAGACAAACGAATGAATTTTTTTTGCAAAATATAATTTGGGCTGGAAAGGGTTAATAGTTACCGGTGTCTTCTACTGGCGTACAAAATTTCATATCGTCAGAATGAAATGCAAGGTAGAACCCGATATTCTCCGTAGTTGCAAACAAAAGCAGAATGAGTCCACTTAAAAAATTAACTACACCTTGAAATTGCATTTAACTTGGAAGAAAAATTCAATGGTTTAAATATATGAAACATTCGGAATGAATTGTAAATATGTTTTATATTATTGAGTCGGATGTATGATGAAATTCTTAGTCCAGAACTATTGACAGAAAATCTAACATATCAGACCTATAAATCCGTGAGCCTGCGTTTGTAGTAATTTGTTTGTGTAACAGACTCATGCGCTCTAGCAATAAAGTGCAGTTTGTATAATGAATTACGCGGTGAATGTCCTAATTTTATAAATATGAGCATGCACTCATATTCGTTCCTAAAGAGACTTCGCGTAAAAGACCAGTAAAATAAATTTGTGGCATGAGCGCCACATCAACCGAAATCGTTTGGTTTAATGATTTTTATCTGTATCCTTATTAATTTTTAAAGTGAGTGGATGCCTAATTAGCAGACTATAATCAGAAAACTTGAGCTGCATTGTTTTTGGTGCAAATGACACGTATAATGTACATACCAGACAAAAATATGACTGATAAGTACGGACCTCAGTATGTTGTATATATAATATTATTTCCAGACTCAAATGCTGTGGGATATATAACTATCATGACTGGAAAAACAAAATACCCCAGTCTTGCTGCAAACTAACAGCTATTGGGCAGCGACTGCAGTGTCAAACTTTAGGAGAAAATAATAACCACTTCACCATTTTTACAGAAGGTTGCTTAGAAGCTACCAAAGAGTTTGTTAGAGGTCAAGCTGTTATAATCGGAACATCAGGTATCGTGGTTTCAATCATTATGGTAAGTAAATACATATAAAATAATTTGGGATATACTAAAACCAACTATTGTGCAAATCATGTATTGTTGTTTATGACGTAGGATTGATATAGCAAAATATTTTCACAGAGAACCTAACACTCCTTATCGATAATGATTTTTCAAATCATGTTCATACTTTGTTGGTGTATCACAATTATATTTAAATTAACAATATCTTCAGAGAATACATTTTTTCCATCGTCCAATAGAACACATTTTTTTCAAGCTTTTGGTATCAAGGATTCATACTCTCAAGATAATGTCGTTGATGAATTGAATATTAAGGTTCTCTTTGTACACTTGAATTTAGCACTATTCGAACACACCATCTGCGGTATCTGCAACTAATCATGTTATTTTTTTTTCCAGGTATTGGGGATGATATTCTCATGCACCCTATTCAGACTCATGAAATGAAACAATAAATGAGGATGCCTTCGCTTTAATACAAATATTTTTACACATATTATATTTTGAATAACATTCATATGATCTTACTATAGATAAACATAGATAAAGTTGATTGTAATAATAATAATGTTGAGGAAGGCACACTGAAATAAAATGTATCTGTTACATAAATGTATATTAGGTTAACAAAACATGCCAAGGTTGTGTCATTAGATGGTACATTATTGGTGTCTTCAATTTCTGTGGTTTCCTTTCTCTATCCATTAATTCTAGATCTTTTACATTCAAGAGTATTCTATTGCTATCGGTCATTAATGAAGGGAAAACTTCTCAATATGTTTTCAGTATGATTTTTTAAATTATTTGCTTCCTACCGTATGCATTATTTTGTGTAAACATTCAAAACCCCAGAATGAATTGATTTTTGGAATACACAATTTTTTAAATGTCTGGAAGTGTGATGGCTGAAATGTTGTTAATGGTACATACATAGAAACCCTGTAAAATAGGTAATAAGTGTGTAACTCGGTATGTTCCCAAATAGACCAATCATGAACAACGATAAAAAAATGAAGAACTCGTAATGCAAACTGTTTTACATTAAGAATCGTTATATACGATTTCCATCACTAAAACATCTACGTTCGTTAGACTGTAGGAATGACAGCTTATCGTACAT
This sequence comes from Bruchidius siliquastri, assembly GCA_949316355.1. Lineage (NCBI taxonomy): Eukaryota > Metazoa > Arthropoda > Insecta > Coleoptera > Chrysomelidae > Bruchidius > Bruchidius siliquastri. The sequence goes on along the minus strand of OX438533.1, from coordinate 18,009,618 downwards.
ACAAACAAGTTTAAAAACTATTAATGCTGACTTTTCTAGATCAAAAATCATCATATTAACCTCTGTGATTATAGTGGAGCAAATATAATTTTTATGGAACTATTGTTATATTATTTGAGATATTTTTTAGTAATATAGAAATGATATGATGCTCATTGACAATAAGTGGAATGTTTTTGTTATGCATAAAGTAAAAAATCATAGGTACATCTCAAAAATATGTAACACCCAAAAGATTTACATCTTGAAATATATTGAAGGATGCAGATTAACTGATGAATCCGGTTTTGTAGGATTAACGCTCGGCATTGTGGACGCTGTAACAAAAGTAACTTATCACAAATACAGCAATGGTAAAATGAAATAAACTATATAATTCACGAGTTAGATATATATTTTTGCAGTTAATGAAAATTCCAGAAAGGAATATATATCAATAACAGTTCAAAGACAATTCATTGTATTGAGCTGTATTCCGTTCAACTTGAATTATTTGAACCTAAGTAAATAATTTTAGATTAAAAACAGAATTTCATTTTGTACAATTTTATATTAAAAGAAATATCAGTCATCAATTTGAAACCTTTGGCCATTTCCAAAATTAAGTTGTATTTACCTTATATATGTAATTAACATTTTATTGCTATTTGCCATACAACCAAGTGTTATAATGGAAACTATGCCTCTGCTTATCGCTCACTGACCAAGCGGTGGTTATGTTCGAATCTCGCCCATCCGCATAGGCTTGACAGTTTTTACCTCTAATGTAGGAAACTAGACAATGGAGGATAAAGCGGAACATTGATACAAGATTACATATAATATTTTAAATATTATAGCATTGTACATGCATAATAACTTCAAGAGTCGCTAGTGCAACAAAGACTAGAGGAGCTCATCGGGCGCGTCCTCACCAGGTCGAGAGTTCAACGCCTCGATCAAGCCTGTTCCAAAAGTCATTCTTTTGGAGAACTTCGGCGTTATGGAATGAGCTACCGAGGACTTTGTTCCCCGACTGTTATAATCTACAGGATTTTAAGGTCAATGTGAATACACATTTATCCTGGTGCATAGCCTATGAAGCGCGATAGGCTATCTGCCTTTGCGTGAGGTTATAATATTTAAAAAATATGTATCAAATATTACAGATTGGCTAACGGAATAAAAATGTTATCTAAGTGGGTTGTATTCCATGTAAAAGCCTTAATTGAAAAGGTGTCGCTTTATCTGTAGTTCTACAATGGTCACTTACATCGTATACAGATTTCAACCGCTATACTGTTTTTTCCATATGAAACGAAGATGTCAAATCTTTCATTTCACTGGATGTGGACATAAAAACATAAATATTCAGTGTTTTGATTTATGGAAATTCTGATATCTCCTGAATAGAACAAGTTTGTGTATTTACAACTCAACTGAAATGATTGACAAGACCAGCAGGGCAATTCCGTTTTGCTGAATAGTGGAGAAGTGGCATGGTTTTTAACAGTTGATTGATGATATGAGAGCTAATTACTCTATGGAATTGGGTCCAATTATATGGAAGGAGGATCATACAATACTTAATTTATATATTACTCCAACAAATCGATAATTATTATGCATACAATAGTAATAACAAAACATAAACATTTACCATTCCCATTTAGATCCTAATTACAGTTGAATAACAGTTGTTGAATGCCAGAATACAATAATAAAAATTAATATCTTTTGACTGCGATATATCTAGGGCAAGCCATCCTCATTTTCATAACTACTACTAACCAAACACCTCCACATCCGTGATGTTGTAGGCATTAATCGAATATAGCTTTCTGACGTTGGTCCAACAGTCGAAGGAAACGGAATTGTAGTGGGATCAATATGTGATTTACTTCCAAAATAAACATGCATATAAGTTTAATCAAACATATTTTTTTTTAAGTCAGATACAGTTTTTATCTTTTGACGCCTGCAAGCATTAGCTTGTCAATAAATAGACCACAGTAACATAGTTACAAGTAGCTTATTATATTAACTCTAAACAATAATCTCCAACATAACTACACGATTTAAATGCCATCAGTAAATTATATGGTCGGATAATAAAAATATTAGATGAAAACACATGTACAGCAGATGAAAGATGTTTTCGGTTGTCCCATGGAGAAGATGAAGCGGGTAGCTTTGTGGGATGATTAGTGATTCCTTGTTAATTATTTGAAAAACAACAAAATCACTAGTCTTCCACACAATACCACCCTTTGCATTATAAGTAGGCATCCTCAAGACATGTTAAGTATAATCTCCTTCACTATAATATATACCTATATGTTATAACAAACATGCAAATCCAAATTACAACCTATGGTTTACTTACTATAACTGGATCTTTGATCCACAATGAAACATTAAATTGTCACATTATACAAAATAAAAAATACGGAAAAAAAAGATTTGCCAAACTTTCGAATGAATTACGAACTTCCATAAACATTTTTATTGAAATTGTTCCTTTATTTAAATACATGTTGAAAAGTACTCAGCTAGGAGTGAGGAAAGAGAGAAACTGTTCCTGAGGTGGCAGAGCAGATCGGAGAAGACTGATTCCAGACGTTAAAGAATGTATTGACATGTGCATGTGTAGGCACAGTTTGTTACGGACATGCGTGCTTTGAAAGCTGCCCAAGGAGTATTGGGAAGAGGGAGTACGCTAACTGCGTATATTGTTTTCACGAGAAGGATACTCAAAATCATCTACTTGACTAGGTGGGTGGGCGACCAGAAAAAACTGTAATTGATTTTAGGTGAAAGCTAAAACCGCTAAATCCTTTCCAAGCTTGTAAATGAAGGCAAATGGAGGTGCATACAGTCAATTTTGAGGAATGTAATGAAAAGTAAAGTACTTGAAACGCGGATTTTCTACATAAATAAACGATAACGATATGAACATGTGAAGCTAGGAAAGGGGACAAATAGGTATGCATTATAACATGACACTACCCACCACGACAAAATGCAAACAGCTCTACCATGGTGGGATACATAACGGACGACCGAGAGGTTTTAATGAGTATGGCATATTTCAGAGAGTCTCATACTTCGGAAGGAAAATGCTGATAGAACAACTCTTCGAGCTTTTTCGCTTGAGAGGAGCTATTAGTTTTCCTCTGACAAAAAAACTATTAGGCAAGGTTCAAGAACGGTAAAAAGTATTGGCAGTATCGCTAACGACAAAAGACTATTTTAAAGACCGTATATAAATTAAATATAAATTATTATATTCTTTCTTCTATTATTTCTGAAGGAAGCACGCTAAACAATATCGATGGAATAATCTTTATATGATTGCCACAGGTATAGTGTTAAAGAGATACAAATTCTGCTCATAACTCGAACTGTAAAATAACTTAAGATATAGATAAATCTTATTTTTACGCATGCACATAACGATAAGTAAACCAATGTTTCTTTACATTGTTGTGAATAGGACAGGATGACTGGATATCGTGTCAATACTTGGCACCACAGCAAGTAATGATTTATGAATGAAATGTTTTGTCGTATCTGAGTAATAATCCAATGATGACAGCGAATAAAAAACTCAAAAAAGATACCCATTTTTGAATACCTACCTCTGCTGAAGCAGATATTGCGCCATCTGTATCTGGTTAGAAGTTCCACTTATGGTGATGATGCGATCATTGGAACCTGGCAAAGGTTCGTCGATGGTTATGTTGGCGCCTGAATCAAGGCGGATCTTACGGATACGGGTACCCCCTTTTCCTATTATGGCGCCAGCCAGCTTGAAAATAATGTAATTTTAGATTATTCCTGTTTCTTCCTGTTATTACCAAACACATACACGATTCAAAGCAATAGTATGTTTCATCAAAAGCAATACAAAAATATGAGGTTGATCTCTAATAACATCAAATTGATTTCTACGTTTCTAAGGTTCCGCGACTTCTTATAGTATCTAATACTAGATAACCGAAAAGGGAGAATGGGAGAAGAGACGACTCGATCAAATTGGAAACTTCTTCTTGCTTCCCAAATAGCGTAGATTGTCTAGTGACCTCTTACATTTGTGACATATGTTGGAACACTGATCGCAATTACAAAACCATCAATTCTGCCAAGATTTACGACACAGTAATGGTTACTGATTGTCAGAAGCTTGAAACGCACTATCGTCATCAACAGGGCACAGAGGATTTGGATACTTGAAATTACGTTCCAGAATTATTTACTTAATCTAATTAATACCGGTGATTTTTACTTTCATTTTGCTTAAATGTCAAAATCTATATTCATATCTTCTTCAATGCAATCAGTACTTATCATTCAATTCTTTATTCGTGAGTGTTATTTTTGTTTACTAATTTTATAGTCAGTCAAAATTGACCATATCAAGAAAATCATTTTTGTTCGTCCAATTTGACATTGCACACATTGATGTGAGAGCATACTTCTTGACAACTCATCTCGAGAATCAGTAGTTTTCGTAGCAGTATTTTAAATAGTATTTTATAGTATGATTTCATGTAGATCCCTTTGGCTAGTTTTTCAATAATCTTTGCGAGCGAGCGACAGTAGCTCAAGGAAGCACCGACCACTTACTCGGGTCCAGGTAGCCTCGTTTTTGGTGTCCGCGACGGCGCTACGTGGACCTCACGCTACTGCCAGTGTCTCCTGTTACGACGAGTAAATCCTCACCCCAATTTTGATTTTATTCGCGGCGCGGCTGCACTAACCCGAACAACATCAAACTGCACTGATTGCGCTGCACAAACTCGTTAACACAAACGGTACCATGTTGGTGAGTGGTCATGTCATTCTCGTCGTTCGCTGGAGCTTTCACTTTAAGTTCTCATTCATCAGGATCAGGAGTGTTTTATTGAATATAAATTTATATTTAACAAGTAAAAACATCAACTCATCTCCAAGTGTCACCCCCCATAGGGACGCCAAATGGCAACGACAAAGATCCTAACACCTCGACTGCCTTAGGCATATACTTAATGAGTTAAAACAAACCAATTTCGAAAATTACATAAATCGTTTTGTATCCCGAAAATATATCAACAAGGCAACAACACGTATTTAAAACACTATTATTTTTGAATATTTCCTCCATATGTTTGATCAGTGTGATATATACATACGTCTTTAGGGATGGTGACTTGGGTGGTGGTCTTGGATCCAACTCCATGGGGTCCCGCACCGATGTTGGATGGGGGAGGCCTACTAAACTGACTTCCTAGGAGAGAAAACAATCTTATTGGAATTATATAATGTTTGGATAACTCAATATGATGTATATCGAATCATTTAGGCAAATATATTTTCAACTGATTGGAATGAGTGCCTGATTTTATACTACCATATAGACCAAAGATAGAATAAAATAAAAAATATTTCATATGAGTTGCAGCAAACTCGATGAATGAATACAAATGGGATTTTGACTAATCCCACATATCACTCAAGGACTTACATAAACGCGCTTTCGAATACATTCGGAAATTCATAACGAGCGAAATGCCAAAAGCGAGCTGTTCCAGCAAGTATGCGAGAAGTTGGGGATCGGGAAGACATCAGCTTTACATCCACAGTCGGAAGGAACGGTGGAGCGCATAAGCAAAAACATTGGCAAATACCCGTCGAAGGCTGTTACCGACCACCAGAGGAATTGGGATGACTATCGTGCATTCTTTTTGATGGCATACCGATCGGCAGTGAATGAGCCTACTGGGCAAACCCCGGCGAAGTGTTTGTCTGGTCGAGAAAAATGGTTATCCTGTGACCTAGTATTTGGCTGTAGACCTGGAGAAGAAGTAGCTGGAGGAGATTAACATAAGGCAAAAGATGGACAACATCCACGAATTGGCACGTTACCATCTCCAGCTGACCAGCAACAAAATGAAGGAACGGTACGTCATCAGCGCCAGCGAAACTGGATACAAGGAACGTGATTCCATGTGGCTCTACAATCAGCAGAGAAGCTACAAAGACCTTGAGAAATATCCTACATTGCCGCTGTCAAAAAAAGGATCAACGACGTCATCTATGGAATCTGCATAAGCTACGGACAGCGCAACAACGTTGCTCAAGTAACGATGAGATCAAAAGGCAAAGTAAAAATAAAATCTTATTTCATAACAGATCCTACACATGTCATTATAGTGAAACGTTTATATAAAAACATATTTTATAGTATATATTTGACATAATACATCTTTAGACTTGGCAGAACTAGAGCACAGATTTCTTCTACAATTCCTTCGCTTTTTTTGCTTAGTAGTAAGACTTGTCAAATTGGTATAGCATCTCATTCCAACACTGTCGTTATTTATACTTCAGATCTGTATGGTATGACCGGTCCTTTTTTGATCGTATTAATAATTTGGTTTTAAAGGCGCTGAATGAAGTAACCATTCCCTAAAAAGTGCCCTGCATATTGATGAAGTATTCAAAATATTTAGTTTTGTATTAAAAGTGTTTTTTATCATGTAGATTGTAGATGCTCTTACCTGGTGAAACTCTTCCATCATGCAGATAAAAGATTGTGTAATTAACACACAGTTTCACAAATAAAACTCTTTCTTTCACTGGCGTACTTCGATTTATATTTAAATCTGACAGTCCGATGATGATTTAAATATGAATCGAAACGCCGCACTGAAAGAAAAGAAGTTTTATTTGTGAAACTATGATTTAATTACACAATCTTTTCATCTGTGTTTCAGGTCTCACAACGAAAAACCTCGTCAATAATATATGCTGTTATTCATATCCTATAAACAGATACTTTCGTTCAGAAATTAAGGACATTTTAAGAAAAGTTTTCCGTGTGCTTAGCAAAGGAACGCTTGTTTTTTTCGGTCAATAGTGGCCTAGGTACACAATCTATTGGAATTTATTTTTGTATATTCCTGAGACTCCTGCTATATAGGCGGTCTATCTCAGATAAATATATAACAAACAATTAAAAAATGTATTTATTGTAAGCTAGGTTTTTTACCGTCGAAAAGCTCTCGAATTAAGTGATATTACATTATTTTTAGAAGTAGAACGTTGCTTATTGATACCGTTATTTTGCTGTATATTTGTCATATAAGATTTTGACGTTCACTCATAAATGATTAAATGACGCTCAGCAGCACTGAGAAAATCTGCTCGAAACAATTAATATTTGTTAAATGCGAACTATTAATCTCAGAACCAAGTACATTTTCACTATTTAATTATGCAATCGAAGTGAAAAATATAGACCTACACATTTTTTGCTTATAGCTTGAATTACGTGAGCCTGATCCAAGTCTAGTCTTTGATAAATGATATTGATATATCTTTTTACTCTATACAAAATTTGGAAATGTATACTGCGCCTTCATATGAAATTCTCTAGAACCATTTTGAAACTAATCTACTTGAAATGAAAAGCTGGCTCAATTTGAAGGAATAGAGTTTTATTATATATGACATACAGGGTAATGGAAATTAGTAATCTTAATACACTTGATGAAATATGCTACTATTATGAACATCTTTAAGAAAATAAAAATCTTATCTATACTGCCGGCCTCCTGGGTTGTGGTTATAGAACTGGATTGCTGCACCAGGGGTCGCAGTTAAAATCGTCCTGTTAGGAGCAGAAAATTTTCTGGTTTATAACTTGTCATTATTTTGAAAGGAAGAGTTAATTTTATTGGATCTTAGGGCTAGTATTATGACAGTCTTTGATATATAAAAGATGACAAAGAGATGAAACTTCTATATGCAATTTTTTTTATTGGTGAGAAAAAAGCGTTAATATAAAACCTTATCAAAAGTTTGATTTCGGACTTCCATTGTCTATAAAATTTTGAGTATCACGCCGTTTCGATTGATGTGCTATCTTCAATCGTCTTCAGGTGAACTTAACTAAACCTTATGTTGAATTGAAATCATAAGATTAGGCAAGTTTATCAGTTCTGGTTTAATATTACGCCCTTAATGTATGAGATCATCCAAACTCAATACGAACCTTATGATGGATTAGTGATTAGATTTAGTAAAAATGTTTGGTATAAAATAAGATTGTGAAAGCAGATAATTTGTGCTTAAAAATATCTCTTAATAAAGTGCTCAAATGTAGATGTAACTATAGGGTTCAAAATTAAATTGTTTTTAAATAGAATCTGAACTGTGTTGTCGTTTAGTTCCACCTACAATGACGTCCATGCCTCTCAATTTTTTATTTGTGAGTAATTTACTTGATATTTTTTGCCTCATATTCAAAGCTCATAAATTTGACTATAACGTTTATCTCTAAAGAATATACATTTTTACAACTGTCAGTGCATTGCACGTTATTAAGGCGTATATCCGAATTCAGTAGCGTGGAATTACATTTGAACGTTGAATACCATATACAATATTTGTTTAATTTCTGGGAAAACAACTCAGTAAACTGATCTATAATGGGGATAAAATTATGCGTATTTCAACTGTATACACATAAGAGATATAAGCGAAAACTTAAATGTATACTGATATGACGTATATTTGGTACGATTGCGAATCAATAGTCGCTGCTTCATGTTTCTCATAAGTATCATATAGAGTGCTTCGTCTGGAATTTACTGATAACTAGCCCGCCTAGGTTGTTTTATATATCCTTACATGTACTCCGAGCGAACGACGTACGTCTGTAGATAAACTGCATCGAAAACTTCCTAGCGCAGTAATATAGTTGCGCGATAACTTTGACATGGGCTCACGATGCGATATATTATCGTATGTGGCATTCGCATTTTGTAGTAGTTAACGCAGCAACCTCACTACGCTCAGGAACTATTTATGACTTATGTTCCATTGTATTCGATAGCATCGTGCAACTGCAAATGTTGCGTTGAACTTTGTTTACTTCAGGAATCTTGACCATAAATAGTTATCACGTGGAACTTGATATAACAACAGTAAACTAGATTAAAATATGGAGAATCATCATCTAACAAGGATACATTTGACAATGGTTTTTTTCTCCATAAATATACTGCTTACAATGTATTTGTGAGCAACTGAAAGCTGTTGATCGCGATCCTTCATATCTCATTTTGACGATTTACGAATAAATAAAATCATCAAAATAATGGAAAATCTTTCCACTCCGAGTGCAATTTTTAATTTGGTTTGTATAGAAATACGAACGAGCACATGCACATTTCCCCGGGAAAACTACAGGTCGAGGAGAACGTACGAGATTATGTAGGTTAATGTAAGATAAATCGCTTTTGACAAGGAAATATGATGAAGTCATTGATTCGGAGCCGGAATCAGGGTACATCAGAACAATTTTATTGAAAGTAGATTAGAGTAACCACAACATAACATTTTTTTGTTCATTTTAAGGTCCCTCCAGTTTCACACATACTATATTTCTCTCTGCTTACTACTGACTTCAAGAAATACATACAGATTTCAAAATTCACTGCGTACATTGAAATATTACACTATTAGCAAAATTCACATATGATAATGTTCAACAAAAATAATTTCGAGGTCGCTCAAAGATGGCGGTAATAATATTAACCTTTAACCATTTTAACAAGAATTCTTGAAGTAAAAACAGTTATAGCGAAAAATACTGCGACTGTAATATTGTGACGACATAACTTATTTAATTCACATTAAAGCAATTGTCCTATTGATGCGAAATATAAACACAGTTGAAGTACTATTTGTAAGCTAAATATGATTACTTTCGAAGATAATTTGTGTTAATGCAGATCCTAGACATTTCATCCAACAAAAGATGTATAAGTGGAATTCCATAACGGCCTAACAAATACCACGTCTAGAATTTACTGAGATGAACAACTCGACCCGTGGCATACATGTCACATACATACAAAACACAAATTCACATACCTCCGTAACTGCCATTGCGGTCGTATCCACCTTTAGGAGCGTCTCTGCCGAATCTGCCAGGCCCCGAAGACATTCTACCAAGACCACCGCCACCTCCGAAACCGTCGTCGCGACCAAAGCCTCTGCCGCCAACTCCACTGAAAAAAGATATATGGTGTCAAATAACTTGATTAGTGCTCCTTACACATAGGTCTTTGAGATCGAGATTTATCTTGTTTCTGAGATATATATTTAAATAGGTATGATTGAATTCAACTTGAACTACTGCTTTGTAATATTTTGTTAACTTATAGATTCATGAATTTCTTAACAACGTGAACTGTGTGATTCAACTGAGGTTGGAAGCACCCGCGGAGAAGATAGAATGCCAATTTTAGTTGTGATTGCGGTAATTTCATTTGAAAGTGGATTGGCATCACTTTCTCAACAGTGGTTAGGACACATTTTACGAGAGGACGATTGGAGATAAGCAGCTCCGGTTTTCCAGTTTGGACAGAATCTACCAAGCGGTGAACTGGAGCGTCTTGTCAGACAACTAAGTGGGTACCTAAAAGCCCTCATACAACAGCATTTCGATAACCTAAATACCAAAGGTATAAATCAAAGCAACCCATCTTTTTTGGACAGTGAGTTTGACAATAAATTGAGAAGTTTCTTAGACAAACTTTTTTCATAAGCAATGGATACTAAAGCCCCTACAGTGGAACGCTAGATCGTTACAGTCAAATAAAAATTCATTAATCCAACTCTTAACTGAAAAACATGTTGATGTAGCTATAGTTTATGAGACGTGGTATAAGCGTTCACATGACGTTTGATTCAGGAATTTCAATTTCGTCAAAAAGGATAGGGTAGATGGATATGGCGGAGTTGCCATATTCATAGCTAACAAGTTCGAATACGAAACTATACAATTTATCACCAATTTCAACCCCAAAATCGAGGTTTGCGGCGTTATTAAGAATAAGAAGCTGTCCATGATTTCTCTATATAGGCCACCTAAAGTTAAAGCCACAACTCTAGATTACACGAATTTGTTTACCCAAATTCGTGTAATCTAGAGTTCCACAGCATCTGGGGTTCACCTACATGTGCAATGATGGAAACGTATTAGTCGAAGCGATAAGAGGAATTTCATAATATTGCAGTTATCAATGGATGCATCAGCTACACGGATAAGTCCCCCAGGACCACAAAAATCTATTGTTGATATCACCTTGTTAACCACAAATCTACCATTGTCATCTGAGTGGGCTGTCCTTGCAGACACCTTCGGGTCTGATCACTTCCCCATCAAAATCACTATTGACGCAATAAAAACCGATAATAGTATCATTTTTCCAGTCTCCAAATGGTCTATGACCAATTTAAAATGGGGTGTATACCGTTCATAATTAGAAAAGGCAATTTCCGATGTGCCCACTTTGCAAGGAACTAGCGACATGGCAGACTTTTTCACTGCATCAATATCAAATGCTGCAAACAAATCTTGCAAAGTACTTCGGCCATTCTCACCCCAAGCTACATCGCCACAGTGTTGGGATGATGAATGCTCACAGGCAACTAATGCGAGGAGAGACGCCTTTAAAACATACCAATCTAACCTTACAATTTCAAACTTTCTCGAATATAAGAGACAACAAGCCATCTGTAAAAGTACTTTTCAAACAAAGGCAAAAAATAGCTGGGCGAAATTCCGCACGAGTCTAAATAGACAAACTAGCCCTACAACTATCTGGAATAGTCATAAAAATCAATAATCCTAAAAGATATGCGTCATATGACGAAGCTCAGATAGAAACCCTACTTCATAAAATAGCACCAGACTATACACCTGAAGCAATAATTAGCATGCCTAGCTCTCAACCTGAAACCCATTTTTTACTAAACCCTATACAAACGAATTAAAGGCTAAGATCAAAAATTCTAAAAAGTCCACCCTTGGCCCTGATGGTATCAACTACGAAATGCTGTCAAACTTATCGGATACGGCATTGGCCTTTTTGTGCAGGATATAATATATAACAAGATTTTGCTTGCAGGCGACATTTGTGACACATGGAAGCAGTCACTTATAATTCCCGTTCCAAGGATCCTAACACCATGAAGCCCATTACTCTCATGTCATGTTTATTAAAAACATTTGGAAGAATTCTGAAAACAAGGCTAGAATGGTGGATTGAGAGCAAAAATATCTTATTAGAATCACAATACGGATTTGAAAGAGGGGAAGGAACTCTAGATTGCGGCGCTCATCTAACTACAGATATTCAAATAACCTTCTCCAAAAACCAGTACATTGGCTCCCTCTCTGTTGATATCTCGAGTGCCTACGACAATATTGTTTTAAATCTGCTTTACAAAAAACTTCTGAAGTTTGAGGTACCAAAACAATGTGCTGGTGTCTTAGTTAATCTATTCATTAATAGACAGGTTTCCATCAGACGCAATGGCAAAACCATTGGCCATAGAAATGTCAACAGAGGATTACCACACGGTTCCGTCCTTAGCACATTGCTATTTAATATCTACACAGCAGACGTGCACACAACAGAAATCGAGTCGTATACACTACAATATGCCGACGACTTTAACTTCTATTCTATAGGAACCACCTATCAAAATTGTGTGGATAAACTCGACTCAACCATGGACTACTTTAAAAGACACTTCTTCGATCAAAGACTGGAAATATCACATCCAAATCTGCTGCCGTAATTTTTACTCGCCATCGCCTCCCCGACGTTAACAATTTGAATCTAGCTCATATCAACGTCCCAGTTAAAAACAACTTCACCTACATGGGCATCACACTGGACTCGAAACTAACTTGGAATGAACATATCAACAAATGTCTAGGAAAATGTCTTGAAAGCGGTTAACCGATACAAATGGGGTACCGATCCTAAAATCAATCTGCTCTTCTATAGGGCTTACACTAGATCTATAATAGATTATGGATGTTTCCTTTATGGTTCAGCCACTAAAACTCGGCTGTTAAAAATAGACAGGATCCAGTTTAAAGCTCTACGTCTTGTTTTGGGAGCACTACGATCTACGCCTAAGGGGTAGGACAGGGGGTTCTCCTAGCCCAATGTAAAGATTCACTTCTGTACTTAAGACGAATGTTTCTCGGAGAAAAATTTATAATGAAGTGCAAATTAAACAACCTAACTACAATCACCAGAAAAATATCTGAACTATCCGGCTTGAATTTAACCAATAAGTGGTGGCAGAATAAAAACTCCCCAACTTTAGCCAACGCTTTCACAAATACCTCACATTACGGCATCAAGGAGAGAAACATTCCATTCTACAACTCTAAATTTGAGATATAATTTCACAGATCAAGTGTCGTTATCCCGACATTTGATAATCCAGGAATTAACGATTCGGTACTACATGAACTTCTGTCATCCTTCAATAATTCTTGTGAAATATATACCGATGGTTCCAAATCAGATGTCGGCGTTGGTGCTGCTGTATACGTCCAAAATAATAGAGAAAGCATGATATTTAAGCTAAACACAATATGATCGATATTTACAGTCGAGCTAACGGCCAATAAACTCGCTCTAGACTGGGTAAACAAAAATACTCAGCTCGACCAGTATGTCATTTTGACGGATTCACTATTAGCCATTCAATATTCCAACAAGCACATTTAGTCTAATGAAATAATTACAAGTATACTAGAAAAAAGCTTACCCCTACAACAAAATGAATTTGTAACTTATGTATGGGTCAAAGAACACTCTCGCATATAAGGAAACGAAACTGTTGACTGCTTGGCTAAAGATGGCGCAGTAGCTGGAGTAAAGGTAGATAACCTTACCAAGAAAGACATTATCGCAAATAGGAAGACCCATATGATAGACCAGTGGAAAAACGAATCGAGCCAATTTTGTAACAGTAACAACGTATATTCTAAGATACATACTTTTCTTCCAACTACAAAACTTGGTGATCGAAGTCACCCGAACAGGAAAATAAATACTTTATATATTAGATGCCTATCCGGTCATGCCAACGTTAAGTCACATAGGTACAGGTTGGGACTCTCCGAAACTGAAACCTGTCATTGCGACGGAAGTACTGATGACCTAGATCACTGGTTCTTTTGGTGCAGCCTTAACGAAACAGCGACCAATTATATGTTCAGGGCCCTGATTGTCACGAAAATTCCACTCCCTCGAAATCGTTTATCCCCGTTGTTCCTCAGCAAGGATAGTAGTACAGTCAGGTCGATTTTATGGGATTTCTTTAAGATAGTCGAACGTATAATATAGCTTTACACACATCCCCTTGGACATTAGCAGTGTGCATGATAGAATGAGACTGCATGAGTGATATAATTAGGCTTTCGCACTTCTTACTGTTTTCCCTCGTGTAAACCTTTTCCTCCCTGTGCCGACTGTTGTGTGTCATAAATAAAGTCGCTATGATAGGCAACTTAGCGTGAAGCGTGTGTCCCTGTCCTTCCCCAATTTGCTGTAGTCACTAGACGTCCTGGGACGTTAGGGCATGCATCTGGTTGTCTTCGTTCTTATATATGTAAACGCTTATACTACCTATCGTGGTTAAATGGGTACAGATACCCAAAGCCAAAACAAAAACAACGAAAAAACAAAAAAACAAAAAAAATATATAACAGAAAATTGAGATACAAAAAATAAACTGGAGGAGTTCAAAATAGACATGTCGTTCTACGGAACACAATTGTGTATAGATAAAAAATTGTGTATATTTTTTGAATTTAGCAATTCACATATTTTCATAAATTCTAAAAGAACCATTTCAGTCCATTCGAGACTTTTAACGAAAGTCGATCGGGTGGCAGCAAAAAGTGTAAAAAGTCATAGTTATCATGCGAAATTTGCAGTGAAAGTTACATAAATGGGAAGTTAATTAAAAATTATTTACGACGATTATCAGTTTTTCTTGGACTAGCTGGTAAATCAAATTATTTATATAATAAAATTGCATCAGCCTGAGTGTTATAAGGCTCAGAACAAAAAACTACATTCCTGTGTACATTCTTTATTACGAGATGCCTGGACGTTTTTACGAGGAAATCTATCAGTACAAATAGTCTGGTAAAATTAGATCAATTTGAAATAAAATAAATATTCATTGCCAAGATGCCTCGCGAAAACATAGAGAATGCCTTCAAATAACTCAAAAGGCATACGATCGATTAAGTAAGTCAGAAAAAGCATAAGCATGGTTTTGCGATGAATGGAATAAACAAGATGGTAGCAAGGTGGAAAAACCAATGCAGTGCAAGAATTACACATTGGAAGATGTCATGAAAAAGTTGAACTACATCGATCAGAAGTATAATGCTCTATTTACAAAATTTGAGGAGCAACTAAGAGTAAACCAGAAATTAGAAGGTGAACTTGTAGATATCAAGAAAAATCTAAATGACAGAGAACAGGCAGATCTTAGTAATAATTTAATTATCCAAGGTATTTCATTCAAGAAATATAAAAAACTGGATGAAATGATCTGTAAAATAGGCGAACGACTCGAAATTCCAGTGCGAGTAAAATGTTTCACAGTTTACAGACTGGGAAGGAATAATGCAGAAAAAAATAAAAAAGCCATCCTATCAAGGTAATTTTTCAGGATAATAACACAAAGTCGGTTGGTCAAAAAAAAAGAGTAACGTATACAATAATATGTTCATCCATAATATATCTAACATAGAGCTAAAAATTGATACATGGAGTGATTCCAAAGTAATAATTCGAACTGTTCAACGAGATGAAAAGATACCTCAAAAAGTAGATAAAATCGACTCTTAATGAGAAATAAATTCATAATAGTGCTCGTATCGCAAGTACTGTGTCCGGATCCTTTAGATTTTTATTAATGGGGGTGTGTGAAAAATGCACAATTATCAAGCGATTTTAATGTAATGAAGTCATAATTCCAACTTTTCAATGATACTGATGAGAAGAAACATGAAACAGAACATAAAAAAAACACATTTGTGAGATATTACAATATTTCAAGCTGTGGGCTCATAAGAATCGATTTTGCTGTTTTTTATTCAATATCTGCATTTGGACAATAATTATGAGATCCAGAACATGACAAGCTACAATATCATCATATCGAACTGATATTTTCGATAACCTCCCAACCCGGTATCCCAAAAAATTTTTTTAGAAAAGCTTATGATGAACCGTTTCCTATATGTGGAAAAAATCGCGAGTCGGATAAAAAATATGCCCGCTATTCATAGATTTATACAGGATACATAGACGTTAGGATCGTTGTTGCGTTGACGCAAGAGAAGGCGAGTGGGTAGTATGAGAGTTCAGGTTGGGTGATTGTATCGTGTGCTGATTCAGTTATTTTCTATGTGTTGAAGGAAAAACGAAAACTGTTAAAAAAAGAGCCTATGGTTTTTAAACTTACAATTGACTTTCTGCCTGGCAACTTTTTTCCACTGACGCTAAACGCGACAGCTTTAGACATACAACAGTGTAATCACAGGGTAATGATACCAATTCTTCCCCATTTGGGATCAAGAACAAACCTGGGGAAAACCTGATGTATCCTTAGGTTTGAAGAACATTTCTTAGATTTTGGCACATACTCAACTTGATTGAATATCACTCTACTGATAAATCAGAATGACCAGAACATCAGTTCCATAAAGGCTGTGTTTTGACTCCCCGTTATTCCTTTTGAAAGTTTATGTTGTATTATATTTTTACAGATAAAACTATTATTCGCGTTTCGATTGAAATTAACAACATCGTTTTATTTGTACAACTTTATGTTAAACACACAATTGTTTATCTGAATGATGGAAGAGTTTCAGCAAGTAACAGCATCTATAATCTACCTTGTAGTAATTTTTCTGTGATTACAACTTCCATCAAACTGATAGAGTAATAGAACAAATAAGCAAGCAAGTGACATTCAAAACCTTATGATATAGATATATCCATATATAACCAAATAAAACGTGTAGAAATAAAATACAGGGTGGACCATAATTTTCTCTACATTTAAAAAAATTATATGAATGAAACTATTTGACTTGAAAAATGATTTAATTACAATAAAGCCAATTTACATTTTTTTAAACAATATTTAAACGACCACTATCTCGACTATGGCGTTCTTCCAAACCAGCGAGAAGATTTTCGGAAGCTCTTCGGTAAAGAGACTGTGAAATACCCGACATCTCTTATAGAATTATTCGATTTCAATTGCAGCATCGTTTTTGGCTTATTATTGTATACAGGATTTTTCAAATAACCCCATAAAAATTTGGTGGGGGACAAATTAGGACTCCTGGGTGGCCACGGAACGTCGCGTCTCTTGGAAATCTGCTTCCCCGGAAACATCCCTTTAACTACTGGTATGGACTCGTTTCACGTGTGAAGAGTGGCTCCATCTCGCTGAAACTCCCTATCCTGATTGTATACGTCAAACTCCAGTAGTGTGAAATTGCTGCCAATGCAGTTACATTAGGCGAATGAGGGGGCCTTTCATGTTTTGTTTTAGGACTTTCTCGGGTCGAGTTTCTGCAATTTTGTTTATTAAGACATAAAAGCTAAATTATTTTGGTCTTAAACTAAACTTAACAAAACTGATCCTTTTTGATATTACAGATTTTTATATTTAAATGACTTTCTATAAAAAAGTGTAATTTATTGTAAGCAGCAGTCTATAATATTTAATGATATTGTATATTCTTTTCAACATATTATGTTAGCCATGTTTGATTTTGGTGGGATAATCAGTATATCAATCATAATCATACAAATTATCAGATTGCTTTTCACTTTTCAGACTGAGAAAATGATATTGACTGTTTTCCATCTGAGAGTAAAATTAGTACATCAACTCATTTCCAACCCCAATAATAGCTGCATTCACAGGAATAACGGCAGGTCTCTTCCGTCTGCCATGGCTATTCCATATACCAAAGCTGCATTGAAATGACGTCGTTATATTTGTAATGTATAACACATCTTTGGATTTATATTATTTGACTAAGTGTTCCTGTACTAGCTGAATCTTATATGGGTATAATTTCAAGTCTAATTTCAAAATACGTCGTACAGGAAATATTCCAATGCTTACGAACGTTCGCGTATCGATAAACCTGGATCACGACGTACAGACGAGAAAACTGCCTACAAGTTTTCTTCACTTCAAAAGGTCCCTGGGTTCCCAGATAACTTCACATGCAGTGCCGACCCTGTCTCTTCAAATTTATTTAGCCATTTCCTTAATAAAGCAGCAATTGGCAACTGATTAATGTAGTGCGAATCGTACTCTAGGCGAATATAAATCTTCATTCATGGCACACTCTGTAGAATTCATATAAAGAGCGATCTCACAAAGAAAGAACAAGTCATACTACAGCAAGATGGTGAAGAGGTATCAAGGCCAACGATGAAAAAAGCCACAAATACAACAGAAGGATTAAGTATCACCAATTTCAATTTTTTTAGAATTGTGATCACGGTGGCGAGCTTAGAAAAATAGGAAACCAGAACAAGAGGACAACGATAAGTGCAGAACAGACCAACACAATATAGGATCATGGAATTGGAAAAAATGTATCTTGTGGAATCACTGAGAATGAAAAGGAATGCTAACATAAGTCAGAGTTAAGCAGCTGTATTTGCTTGTATATAGTGGAGTATCACCAGACCAAGGACAGAAGCAAACACTATTTGAATATGAATTTATGAAAAATTCCAATCAGTGCATTCTGTGTGGTAACTTGCATTATATAACTTATCTTGAACCATCTTATCAATAGGAGGGACTGATAGTACCACCATAATCAATAAAAAGGTTTCAAAACCATGTATTAACTTTTTAAATTCTACTGTAATTCGAAATAATATCAAATATGGGTATTTTTTAATTATTTTGTTGTTACAGTATACGCCTGGAGTTTAGTACGTTTACGACTCACTCTGTAAATCTACAAAAGCTTCACTCCCTTACTATAATTTTCCCATACAGCGTAAATTCTACTTACCCTCCACCTAAACCAGCACTAGCCAAGAAGGGAGCCGGTCTAGAAGCTAGATTGTTTCTGAAGCCACCGGCATCGTTTCCTCTACGAGGGTTGCTGTCAAATCTTGAACTACCAAGCCCACGGCCTCCGAGCTGCAAAGATAGGACATCGCGTTTTAGATATTGGAAAATGACGAAAATGACAGTCAAAAGTCAAGTAAAAACTGATATAAAATAATGTAGTATGTAAAAAATAGCGTCAAGTAGGTCGACATTTTTCTGACCATGGAATGCTATCAGTTTATAAAACGTTAATAATTAAAAATGTTCTACTCATCCAAACACGACTGAAGATACTTAATGAATCGAAACGTCGTGACACTTAAAATGATATAGATAAGGGAGCCCAAAATACAATATTTGAAGTATTTCAATCATAACCTGGAATATTTCAATATCTCACTTATTGGCGTGGGAAGTTAAAATTAGTTTATTCCAAATCCTACTCCACAATTGATATTATTCTCATTAAACATAAATATTTCATACTTGGATTACAACACCACTATACAAAAAAGCATACTTTTTAGTTTATTCATCTTCAACAAATATCTTGTTTCCAAACAGTCCACTTAGAGTAGCATAGGGATTAGTAGTCAGGATTTTTGTTAGGCATGAGAATAAGATTTACGACTTCTAACATTTTTCAATACTATCATCTTTCAACCAAACGTTATTGACTTACTAGGTCGACGTCCCAGAAGCTGGGGGTTCTCTTCCGCATCAGAAAATTGTATTCACAGTAGCAGTTGTTGCTACTCTAGAAGGCTCAGATCAGACCATCATTGGAGTACTGATCGCATATTTGGGGATGCGCTCCAAAGCACTTCTTGACGCAATTCCGAAACAAACAATACGTCTAGTGCGACTGACCTATAGATAATTACTATGGCAAATGTTTAACCGACCTATCTCGAAGAAATAACACAGAGTCGTCAACTACAGCAGGCATGGGGGGGGGACAACTGAGGCTCAGCTACTGTGGCTCAGCGTTGTCGAGGGAGTTTGTTTCCAGATGGTTAAAATGTAAAGTGTTAAAGTTAGTGTGAATAGTTATTTGTTGTTTCGCACTTCATCTGGAGCGCGATATAATGACAACATTTGACAAAACGCATATTTTTCATCAAGTATTGTTACCGTATGCAGAAGCACAATTTATTCTGAGAAGTGGAATCAACAACACTCCAAGGAAAGCAGATGTGGTGTTGTTTAAAAAAAAAATTCACAGTCAAAATTGACAATATCATGACTATTACTATCATTAGTATTAGCAATAAGCTGATAAGTTTGGTGCAAGATTGGGAAAATTTATGCCAGGAAAATTGAAGCAGAGCATGATGTTGACAGTTTGAGAAGAAAATGATGTTTGCGACGTTTGTGAATTCTAGTTATTATTATTTTTTTTGACTATTTTTCTTAACGTTGATGAAGGATTTAGCGTTTTCATTTATTAATGTAAGATCACTTTTGAGTAATTTTTTGGATTTCTAACAGTTTAAATTGGAAAAGAAATATGACATTGTTGGAGTTTGTGAGACTTGGCTGCATGAGATTCCTAGTTCTAGTCTTCATATTGATGGTTACAAGTTTTTTAGACTGGACAGAAGTACAAGGGGTGGTGGTGTTGGCATTTACTTAGCTGAATATATAATATTTAGATCCATAGATGTTCAACTGAATGAAGCAGTTGAGCAAATCTGGTTACAATTGTTTATTAACGATGAGTCTTTCATATTTGGAACTCTTTACAGACCGCCAGGCAGGAATGTGAGTGAATTTCTTATTAATCTAGAAGATAATTTAGTGGAGTCTTTTTTAAATTCAAATAATGTGGAGACATTAATATTGACTGCTTGGACTTTCAAAATAAACATGTTCAAGCCTTCTACAGTTGCTTAGAAATTTTTGATCTGTCACGAATAATAGTTTCTCCTACTAGAATCACTAAAACTACTTCTTCACTTATTGATGTCATCATAGTTCCTAAAAATATGGATGTCTCTACTAAAGGCACTTTGAATATTGGTAATGTGTCCGATCATTCACTAGTCTACTGTGGCCTGGATTTAAAATTTGCTGTTCCAGAGGTAACTACTCGATTTAGGAATTTCAAAAGGATAGATAATAGCCTTCTACAAGATTTACTTGGTTTGTCTCCTTTTCAAGATATATTTTTTATCCACATTATGAATTTTTTATACTGTAGCTCCCTTGAAGGAAATAAAACATAGAAATTTTAAGCCACCATGGCTGACAGATAATGTTAAGCTATTGATGAGTTTGCGAGATAAAGCATTTAACAAATTTAAAAGAACTCGCAAGCCATCACACTGGGACTATTATAAATTATTGAAAAATTATACCACCAATGCTATTAGAAATGAACAAAGTGCGTACTTAATGCACTGTTGTAATTATTCTCGTGGTAACTCGAAGATTCTTTGGAAAAGATTAAAGAACCTTGACATTTTGAATGAATCTAAAACTACAAATATTCGTGTTGAATTTGATGAACCGAATAAAATAAATACTCATTTTTTATCTCCTTCATCAAATATTGTTGATCCAAATCCAGAAAAATTCCATTTCTACAACAACAGTTACTACAAAGATTTTGAACAGCTATTTTCCTTCAATTTTGTTTCTGTAGCTATTGTTCACAAATGCATAACTGAAATGAAAACACTTGCTGTTGGAGCAGACGGTAGCAACATAGAAATGTTGCTTCTTTGCTGTCCTTATATTTTGCCATTTATAACACATATCATTAACTACTGTTTGTTAGAAAATGTTTTCTCACACACTTGGAAAGTTTTTCCATTACCAAAAAAAGGATTCCATTACTGATATGTCTGATCTTCGCCCTATTTCAATTTTGCCAGTACTTTCAAAGGTTCTAGAAAAAATAATGAAATATCAATTCAATTTATCCATCATTTAAACAAATACTCTCCTCTACCTCCTTATCAGTCAGGCTTTCGCAAAGGTTTCAGTTGCACGACTGCCCTACTTGATATAACTAATGACATAATTAAAGAAATTGATGATGGTAATACAACGGCCTTAGTGTTGCTGGACTATACTAAGGCGTTTGACACAATTAACCATTAGCTGAGGTTTGCTACCCTCAAGTATAAAATATTGGTTGTTTTAATGAAGCAGTTAAGTTATTTTCAAGCTATCTCTCACAAAGAAATCAGTTTGTCGAAACTTCCACTGGTGTATCTGATTTGAAGTCTATTCATTGTGGAGTACCACAAGGTTCAGTTCTGGGTCCCGTTCTTTTCTCCGTCTACTCCGCGAATATAACAAATAGCTTACGTCACTCTAAAGCTTATTTATATGCTGACGATACTCAGATAAAGTTCTCTTTCCGACATACACAAGTGCAGACTGTTATCAATTGTATAAATGAAGATATCAGTAATCTAGCTAAAGAGAGCATTTCACACCAATTGTCAATAAATCCATTGAAATCGAGTGTTATACTGTTTGGGAAGCATAAAAATTACGTTGAAGATATTTTTGAAATTTCTATTGAGAATACAATTATTCCCCATACAAATTCTGCTAGGAATTTGGGACTGATATTGGACAATGACTTAAGATTTCCAAAACAGATTGATAAGTGTATAAGTCGTTGTTATGATAGGCTGAAGATGTTGTACCCTTATCGTCATGTTTTTTCAACTAAACTTAAAACTTTACTTTGCGATACACTTGTTCTGTCCTATTTCAACTACTGTGACGCGGTATATGGTCCATGTCTGAAGAAGCATGACATCGATCGTATACAAAAGGTACAAAAGTCTTGTCTCCGATATGTGTTTGGAGTGAGAAAATATGACCCCATATCGTATAGGTTTTCGGAAGCAGGATGGCTTAATATGCGAGATAGAAGAGAACAGCACGCTGCAGTACTTTTTCATAAAATTATTTTACATAAAACACCACCTTACCTGTTCAACAAAATTACTTTCCGCAGCTATGTTCATAACATAAGTGTTCGGTTTAGAGGTCTTATTTCACAGCCCTCTCATCGGTCAGCTATGTTCACTAGGTCTTTTTCTTATAATTTGTATCGATTATACAATCAAGTCCCCACAAACCTCAAATATATGTCTGTGTCAACATTCAAAGTAAAAAAATTTTCTTGTTTCTCCTTAGATAAATTTATTATTTGGTATATTTTTTACTAAATTTGGTTTTGTTATTTTGGTCGCTAAATTTAGTTATTATTGTACTTATGTGTTTTTGTGTCATAGGGCTGGTACTTTGGTCAGTCTCAGACTGCCTACCAGTCCTTTTTGCAGTTGTTACTATAGTATTATTTCATTTCATTTTTGTTATTCTTATACTTTATTGCTGCAAATAAACATTATTATTATTATTATAAGTTGGATATTTGGTAATAAAATCGAGGCTGAAAAAAAGCCACCCGCTCGGATATTTATTATTTTACGTTAATTAAATATTTAATAATCAACCGTTTTAGCGGCTGATATTTGTTATGTTTGAATAGAAAATTGTATAGCATAATTTTTATTTTCTTTTGGATATTTACCAAATAGACAACTTCGTGGAACAAATCTATTTGGTAAGAGGGATTTTATAAAACCATTTGATTAAATTGAGCATATTATTCAATAATTTTTCAACGTAAGATACAGAAGACAGTATAAATATAACATATTTTAATACAAATCACATCTCTGTATGTGTGATTCACGTCCAAAAAATTAACAAGTGTTAAATTTATCACTTTAAGAGATGAAAAAAATCTGAAACAAAACATGAAAACGGATTTTTCACAATCAGCAGCAGATCAATAAATTGTCCGCCTTCAGATATATTCAGCCTAACTCAGTTAGACATACAGAGTTTATGGCATCTTGGCTCACCATTATCGAAAACTCATATGTATCAACGTCATCACAACTGTTAATTGATTTCATTTAAGGAGCTTCAAAGGTTGATTACATATATCCAAGAAACCTCTATTTGAAGATAAATGGAAAACAGCTAACTTATATTCGATCCTAATTTGACTATCTTTTGTATACAATACACTCAGTGTTTAGAGCGTGCATCTTCATGCACCCTGTGTCATAACCACATAAGTGCCAGTGAGAAGGTATCTTCAGCGAACCATTCCTTGAGAGTTACATTCACACACTACTGAAAGCTAGAATGGAAAGAGGAATGGACTAACAAAATTATTACACTGGAAGGCTGACGATGACAAAAAAAATTAATCATTTATAGAACTAATGAAATAAAGGTTAATATGTTGAATACTAGAATTTGAATTTTCTAAGAAATAGAAAAAAAGAAAAGAGGCAAATAATGAGAAGTTTAAGTCATTTTCAATGAATGACCTCCTCTATCCCCTCCTTTAAGAACTTGACTTACCCCACCGCTGTCTCTACGTCCTCCTCCTCCTCTGAGTCCGCCTCCCATTGGTCCATTTCTGGTACCGTCTCTTCCCCCTATGCCACTGCTACCCCAGCCGCCATACTCGTCCGAGTAATACTCGTCATAGTTCTGGGGATCGTACGGTTCCACGGGTCCTTTAATCGGGCACTGTAACGGAACATATAATCAAAGTTCGGGTTATTTAACATAAACCGGATGACTATACTGATACCGTTCCTACAATTTTACCATTAGCAAATCAAGGCAAGAGATCAAAAGAACGGAGTCATAATTATGCAGGACAAGCGATCTACCTCCATCGCGCTTGGTTTGTTTTATTAGCTTCTGGTGGGTCTAACCCTAAATACATGAGAAAACTGAAAAATGAGAGGTTTTTGAGATTTTAATTAGTTTCGCTTTAAAAACCAAATAATTGGCGACGGAGTAATAATCAAGAAAATTTAAATGCAAAAACGAAAGATGCTAAACCGTATTTATTCTATATGGTTTTGAACAGTTATTCAGGTTGGAGGAAACTTTCAAACTATCCTCAATCCCCTATTTTGTGTTTACCTTAGAGTTATTCTTAGGCGTATTTGAATACATATTTGTGAATACAGGTTTTTATAAGAAGTAAATTTCATTTTCCTATGTTTGTTTCTGAAGTTCCTGTTTATTTAAGGACATGGTCAATGCGGTTCTTGGGGCTTCAAAAATCTTAAGTTCCAAATTTCATATTATGCACAGTGTAGACTAAGCATCACTGGAGTTCGAAGACGCATAAAATTGCATTTTTCATTGTTATTAGAATTCGATTTCATGTTTGGGCATAGGCAAATATTTGAATGGTGTTTTTTCACCCACTCAGTTAACGTGCATACGTACAGAGTAATCACGAAAAAGACATGGTTACCCAAACATCCGCAGTAAGATGAATTTTACTGAAATTGATCTGACAACATCGGGACGCAGAGAAACTGGCAGTTTGCAGAAGCCAGTACATCAGTTATCATTGTTATCACTTGCCACTTAATCAGTACACCTTCTACTGGAGTGGGATGTAGATGTATGATTAATGTCTTGATGTTTACGTCCATAAGTCGGATTTAAGCTATGTAGGTGATTTATTGTTAGCATGTAATCACCTCCACCACTTGTCATGTAGTATTATTTGTGTGCATCAATTATTAGTTTTGTAGTGATGAAGGTTATGTTTCACAATAACAAATTAAATAAATTTCCGTTTGAGGAGAAGGAACTGGACGATCTGGAAAGAACACAAATAATAAATCAACTGCGAGAGCCAAATTATCTTTCGGGATCTACCAGACTAGCATTTGTAACTTTTTGTCGTGGGTATACATATTTTTAATAATTATAAACTAACCTTCAGTCTGAAAAACTCGAAAACATAATATGCGCAGGTGCACCTGAGCAAAGAAGTCGACGTAGCTAAAGAAATATTTGGCTGCCATGTATTTCATTTACTCAATAGTTTAGTCAATTTAGACTTTATAAAAATCTAATGCCTAAATGGAATCAAGGCGTAAGGAAGTAAAATGACGCATTTCAAAATTTAAAAAAATAGTTACTCTCAAGTTATACTGAAGTGAATCGTAGGATGGTGTAACACATATTTGCATTAAATAAAAATAAAGTCTATTGCACTTATTTCCATTAAATTAAATATTTCAGAAGCGTATATTTCCTCAAAAAAGTACTGGCGGATTTTTCGACGGATTATATAAGCAACTGACAGCTCTTATGCGACACTTCTCATTACTTATCATAGCACAAGACATGATCGTAAACCTTTTTGGCGCTGATAAAAAACATGTTGACACTAATATCAGTGCTATCACAGATCCACAGAACATGCAAAAAACTGACACAATAATGTAGATTGAGGATGGTTGAAGCAACGAAACTAAATTGTGCACCTTGCTTTAAAAGGATGCGCTTGTGCAGTGAAGTGAGCTATTATGCACAATACTGCACAAATGTGCAATCTGTAAAATTATTACAGATGATACCTTTTTCTGCAAATAAGTATATCGATCAGTTATTATTATTATTATCAAGATATGAGAGTTATTTTTTAAGTGACCTTGCATGACAATGTCAAATTTTGACACAAATGCCTTACGGATGGCAAAATTTAAATGTTACTAAGGCGTTTTTTAATTAGCAACCAGATTTCAATATTTTCCTGGAAAACTGAATTGTTGCTGCATATATATATATATATATATATATATATATATATATATATATATATAATACCATCAGTATATATTCATTCATACGTATGTGGTTTCAATTAGTGGCCGGCGGAAAATATAATGAATCAGAAAGACAACCACTAAATTATTTTTTAGAAGTTGTGGATATACCATATTTTTCCATTGTAGCTAAAACCTCCGACCGGTACTGTAAGTAAGTCAGAACTTACCGATTTAATGAGTGTCAAAATCTCTCTGATGGCTTCAATACACTTGCTCGGTTCTCCCACGATCTGTATAATACGATCAGTGCTCTGAGGGGCAGTATTCGAGAATATCTTGACTTTAGCGCCGGTTTTCTGTAATAAAAAAATGTATTTATAGGATTTACTTTAGCGCCGGTTTTCTGTAATAAAAAAATGTATTTATAGGATTTGTTTAATTAAATGATATTCGTGAATTCAATTTGATAGAAAAAATTCGGAATGGATTTTGTATAAATATGATAGGAACAGTTTCTAGCAAAAATTATTGCTAAAAAACTACCGCACAAAAAAATTAAACATAATCACCGAACCTATTTATCTATTATGAATGATGACGTAATGAAATCATAGATTTTGCGCGGATCGGCAGAAATAATAGTTAATGGGGCATTTTCCAGCTCTATAATGATCATTTTCATAATACCTCAAATTAATTGCTTACGTACAATATAAGGTGTCGATTAATTATGTACAATAAATTTAACAGACGATTCTTTGAGTGGATTGAATACAGTGTTGATTCAAATTCCCCAAATACTGTGTTCCAGATACAGTGTTAACATTTTTTTAATTTCCTTTATGGATATATATATATATATATATATATATATATATATATATATCCATGGTTAAATTGATTTTACAGATAAAGGATAAAATTTGAAAATTATGTTTCAAAAAAATGTTTTCCACCACTTAGGGCCAATTTCATCGACATCAGAGATATAACAAACCGATTGACCTATCACATAAGACTGTGAAATGCTACATTGTACTGTCAAAAGAGCCTAAAAATCATTGATTTCTTTTGAATTTCAACACAAAGTGATGGAACAAGATTTGATTAATGAAAAATGGCACTATCTGAACCTCACAGCATGCTTATGAGCCTGGTACTCCACCATATATAAGTGAAAAATGCTATTTCCCTCATTTTACAAGCTATAACGACTTGCTATTCTCCACCAATAGGATTTGAGGAATGTGAGACATTAGTTGATCGGTTTTCGGGTGTATCACATTCATGATAATCTAATGGAGAGTATTGCAGTGATTTTTATAAAGCTACATGATAATGTAATAATATGAATACCTGATAATTCAGTAAAAAAAAGGATATTTTGGAGGTATTTCATTCTACAAAAATAAATGCCATCCACAGCCTGCTCGGTATCCAGCACCAGTATCCAGACTTACAAAAATCCTTATGCTTGAAGGTATAACGATATACACGGCACGGCATTTGGGCGTTTTAAATTTCCATTCCAGATCGAATTTGCTGGTTTTCGTTGCTCAGAGTAAATTTCTGTATTATTCATAGATATCCAAGGTTCAGGGTTTTGGCATAGATATTATCATGGTTTTACTGATACTACAAATAAATTGAATTTATCTGTAAACTTTTTGACATGTATTATTATACGTATAGAATTTTACTCTGACCAATGTTTCCACAAGACTACTTGTTTTACACTACTTGCTGTATCAAACTTAGCCACTGCTGGGGAGCGTTATCTAATAATCCCATTTTCGATGTTACTGAGCGTTCATTGTAGCCCTGATAATGGATGGATATGCATACGAAATTTTATATATATATATATATATATATATATATATATATATATATATATATAATACTATCATTTTTTCTGTCAAGTGAGACTAGTAAATGGACTCAGCAAAAAACTAAATGGCAACTGATGCCAGGGAAGAGTCCTCAACGTGATTTATCATTTGAAGACTTATAAAATCCCCATATTTTTTTAGTAGCTTTTATATTTTGCAAATTTATAATGCACACAGAAAATAATGAAAATCACTCCAAACTCCAAATCAACGTATAACAAAACAAGTCAAGTTACTTTCTACACAGATATTAGCCTAGTGAGCTCACGTGCCTATGAGACAAACAGCATGGTAGTAAAATGGATATTTCCTTATTTTATTTTTTGGATGGTTAGGTACAATCCTAAATTTTATGTGACACACGAAAAACCAAAATATTCTGAATCTATTGTAATATGGCAAATTAATATTTGTTTCATCAAGATTCGTTAAAATCAATCTTTCCTAGCTTGCAATTGCATCACAGTCCAAAAGATAAGACGCTTTTGATAAATTCGAGAATCCAAGCATTCCGGGTTATTTGGCAACACCGTTAGCGACAGATTCACAGAACTGTTGAAGTTTGTTCAAGGCAGCACTGTAACGAAAAACATGCTGTACCATCTGCGGTCCGCCCTGTGCAGTATTTTCTAATGCTTTATGAAGGTACTTGTGCAACGATTTTGGATCTAAAGTCACTATGTATACTGTTATCTAGCGAAGTAGAGTATAAATAAACACATGTTTAGTGTGGCTACGTTTACTAAAGTTGGACCTCTATATGCATTTAGATATCCCCTTAATCAGCCGATCACTAATCCCAATTGTTTCGTGATTGTATAGGTGTCCCGTTGTTTGATCATGTTTTGTGTTTCGTTTTCTTAACCTTAACCTTATATATTCTGTGATTAACAGCCCAACAGTTATGTTTACGAAACGGCAATATCCTATTTTCAAAAAGTATAGCAGCAGAAAAGTATTATGTTCCAATTCAACAGCTTATGCATCTTCTGGAAAAAGTTTGATGTTAGTTTGTCCTGGATACAATCCGTATTAGGTATTTTTTATAACCATATTAAAATCAAGGAATGCTGTGTAAAACCAGGGGGATGAAAATATAAGATTTCTCTACTGGATTTTGAATAGAATTACTAAGTTTCTATGACAACGTTTCTCACCAACTGAAATATTTGTGCAGGTTGTTCAAATTGTAGAATGTTTATGTATTTATATAAGGTAGGTACCTATATGTAAATAGTAACTCATTAGAACTCCTCCACAAATAGTTATATGAAAATTAACTGTGTATTTCAAAAATAAAATTGTAGAAACGTTCACTACAATAGAAAATAATGGGTTTTGTCTGGAAATTATAAATTGTTCACCATTTTGATTAAAATTTTTGTAAATTTTGGAATATTCCATAAGCAACTGACATTACAATGTCAATCTGTCATCTCAGAAGTTTGACAATTTTGTTTTATATAGTCAAATACCATTGGAGATCAAAATTATAACGAAAGACTCTGGAAGCCTATTGGTAGAGCTTGATAAGATCTCATCCCATTGGCTCAATATAATAACTGGTTATTTGATGCAATCGGAGCTTAGACTACTTTTTGCAAACAGGCATATACTTAAAAATATTGTATGGAATTTCTATTTACTATCCTTGTCTCACCAGTGGAAATGGAATTTTAGAATGTTTGATCATGTATATATATATATAACTGTATGTGCATGGTTTTCAGCTTCGAAACCGTCTCTCTCTGACAATTCCAAACCGCAAACATTGGGTTCGTATATATATATATATATATTAACTAAATATTGCTGTTTGGCTTGAATCTTTAAAGCAATTGCGGAGTAACCATCAATTCAGAGAGTAAATAGCTATGCTGACAGATTTTCTAGCTTCAAAATTGCAAGAATGGCTAGGCTACAATAGAAGCCTTTTTTATTTTGAGTAGAGGACGCCATGTGTTACACTTCCGATTGGAGCATGTGTGGTAAAAGACATATTTCCACAGAACAGACCGATTTGAACGATCAAATGCCATAACATAATTGTATTACATGGAGGCTTGGCATTCTTGGGCCCCGAGGAGCACCTGATTTAAGTCCAGCAGAATGCTTTTTATAGAAGCACCTTAAAATTTAAGTATACTTCAATAATCCTACTACGTTGCGGGAATGGAGGATTAATATTTAGCGAAAAATTACATCTATTTCAAGTGAAATTCTTATGAGTTATTCAGAATTTTCAAGCCAGAATAGAGATTTCTGAACCACCAAGGACGTCAATTCGATGATTCAATTTTCAAGAAATGAAATTGCATTTAGCAGGTACAGGGGAGAAGGTGCAAAATATCGCGTAATTATTCTGGTCTCATCATAAGAGCAAGGCGGTTATTACCTCAAAGCTTTGGCGAGCGATTTTATGCCTCAGCGCTTGAAGTTGATACTACTAGTTGATAGAAAAGGAAATTAAAGAAAGTTGAAATTGACTGCTCCAACTTTTCTTGATTCTGTGTTAGTAGGCGTTCGACTACTACTCCTTGGCCTCCTTGACAAAAAAAAGTATTTGATGTCTAAATTTTTTAGATTTTTGTGAGCTCGGTTTTATTTAAGGTAATTTTGAGAAGTTTCTTGTCTAATTTTAAAAAAAAAATCTAATTCATTTGTTGAATTTCGCTCAGAGTCGTTGTCTTTCAACCGATTTTAACCATCAAATGACGAATAATTGTATTTACCATACTTATTTATGAAATATCTCACGTGATAGTCTTAAATAATAAAAAACTATTTTCTAACTGAAATTTACATCGATGTAACAAACCTCAATCTACGTAGGCAAATTTATCAAATCAACATGATCAATATTACTACCGCTTTTGAAAATAATGATTAAAGCTTAGCCTACATTGTCTTCCGCGGATAAGGGGAAATTAGATTGGATCCGTTGGAACAGTATTTGGATCTTATGCAACACTTTTATTAATAATTTTTAATTATTATCTAATAATTTCAAAACAACCTCATGCTTTTAATTAAATTAAGATTGCTAAAAATTACCTCCTTCATATATCAAAAGCAAACCTTTTCAAGTGAAAAACCTGATACACAAAAAATGTAAGAGCAAAAGCTGCAAGATTCTGAACTGTTTGGTCAAAAATAATATCAAACTCACGAGATATCTGAGTAGAGTTGGTAGGGAAAAACTCTAAATTCCAGGTATCAAGGAAAAAACATTTTTTTCTTGGAACCGTGTATAATATAGGTTGTAGTTGCTGTTTGTGGTAACTTTCCCGCCAAAACATAATTCATATTCCAAAAAAATAGTTGATTGCTAGAACTAAACGAATGATTTCAGTTATCAGCAAGTTAAAATTTATTTATAATTAGAATGTGAATTCATTGACAATCAAATATATATTTACTACCCCAATTCTTTGTTCAACTATCCTGAAAGATATGGCTCCTTAGTGGATTAATATTTGACTCGTACATACCCTTGGTTTCACACCCTTGCAGAACTATAATGATAACTGGATCCTTAGTTCCTTGTTTCTCTTTTCTGTATCACAAATCACTAGATTCAAATAATAAATGAAAAAAATATTTCAATAACTGAATGAAATTGTCACAGTTTTCACTCGCAATGGTGATCGTTAGTTGTTCGCGAATCGACCGCATATTCTCTTAAAAAAGGTATAAATTATCCCAAAACTTTTAAAAATTAGATTCGTTGAATGTTCAGTGGCAGGAACACAGTGCTGAAACACCCAGGTAGAACACGTTGCCAAATTGTAAAGGTCCGTAAACGTTATATAGATATGGAGTTAGGACGAAAACTGAACATTTTACATCTGGGTAAAGCCGCCATCACTAGACAGGTGCTCACAAACCATAAGACTTTACCCTTGAAATAACAGTAACGTATTAAACATCATTTCATTACAATCAGAAGAGTAGTTGTTGACAAGGATTAATGGATAGGTAGGCCGAAAAACGGAAATGAGATGTTGAGTGAAAATCTATTACATTAATTAACCTTTCTGAACAAGTAAAATACTCAATACATCATACTAATCTACAGGTGGTAAAATGTAAGAAAAAATACGTATCTGAATTACAGAGCTATAAATCTCCATAAGGACATAATCGTTTCCTATAATGTCTGTTCAGTACAGTATTTCAAAATCAAATCTAGTGTTTGTTGCAATGATTTTTATTACACTCTGAATCCATAACGAGCCGGCCGTAAAACTTTGCAGATAAGAATAATTAACACAGCAAAAATAGTTTTCTCTATCATATAATTGATTTGGCAACTTTGCATTCCGTAAGGGTGAATCCGCTGTGGACAGCAGGTATTGATCGGAACTCGCGCGCCTGCTCAAGTCCACACGTGAATGCAGGTGGCTCTTTTTGCACCTGCCTCCGGCTCATCCAGCTTGATTCACCTGTCTGTCGTGTCGCCAAACCATTTAAAAACGAAATTAATTCTGATAGTACAGGAGTCAAAGCGTAGATCGGTGGAAAGTACTAATAAGTATATACATTCAAGCAAAAAAGCAAGAGATACATATACTGTACACTGAAAAAAATGGGTATGGTTGATGAAATAGCTCATAATTGCAAAGACGTTACACACACAATCAAGGAAATGAAATAATATAAGCAAAAAGGATTTAAGTTTAGTAATTGTGAAAATAATCAAAACCATTAATAATTATTATAACCCCACTGATCAACAATATTTTTCCTGCGTTAATTCATCTATGCGATTTTATTGGCTTGTTAAATTACAGATCCATGCACTTGTGTGAAGTATTGTTAAGATATATAAGAAATGCAACCTACATGGATGCGGACGGCCTTTAGATTAGGATAACTAGCCTCTTTAGAAACTGTTAACTTTTCAGGGAGATATGCAACCATGGAAGTGGGATCAAAGTAAAGTCACGGGACTTTTTGCAAGCCATATTACAGATTAAGATCTAGGAACCGCCAGACCTACGTGATTTCACAGAATATCGTCATAAATACATTTTTATAATCAGATGCATTAACATGAATTTTTCAGTTAGTGTAATTTGTTTTATATGCGGAAGGGCGTCTGTTCGAATCATGAGCCAGAACATTTTTTTTCATCTTATCAGTTTACATGGGAGCACGATGATCACAAGGTCTTCGCTATCCAATGTATCCGGACTTAATTCATTTTTTTAAATTATATTGCCAAGTATTTGTATTGGCTGCGAGTACTAATCGTAAACTTTTGCCACATATTGTTTACTCTCGGATGGTTATACCAAATCATGTGCATTCAGTTTGTCGTAAATCCTGCTCACCCTCTATTTCAACTAAACACAACGCGCGAAATTCAAATAAGATTTTATTCTACACTTTTCTTTGGGAACATAAAGTTCCATTTTACAGCCTAAATTAGTTAGTACTAAAAATCTGTAATTCATTAAAGACACTCCTGTTTCTCAAAGTGATAACGACTTAAATTTTCCGCTTGGCTTGTCAAACATTTAATGTTTAAGTGTTACCGACGTTACCGTGTTGTTTATTGTAGATATCTCTATGCAGATTTTGAATTATTGTATTGTTGTTTTTGTGAATCAATCCATACGAGCACAATACAAAAGATATAATGCAAGTGAAATGCGATTATTTAATTTATTAAGTATCTTGTTTCAGTGCAGTAAAACTCATTCCTAAGATAGAAGTATAAAACCACCAATCACCTATAAAATTAGTATACACTACTAAAATATAAATGGAATTTTCGATTTGTTTCGTTTCGGATATTAAGAAGTAGTGCAGATACAAATGTGAAAAAATATCGTTACCCTGCTATCATCCTGAAAGCTGTCTGAAGCATCACATATTAGTAAAATTGTATATCTGAATGTGCAGTCGCTGGTATCTACTTGGTTAGTAAATTCAAAGGTTTTTCCGTGCTTCCCGAAAGTGCACAATTTTTAATTTAGGTCACAATAAATTGCTAAACATGTTGCACACATAGTTCATACACTAGTTTCAATGTCTGGGCACGATTCGGTACCGCCAGTATCGGAGATACTTTGAAAAAAATTTGATGCAGAGTTGCTTAGTAGTAGATTCACTGAATGCACAACCACAGACTATACACGTATGGAAGGGTACACAATTTTGGCTGAAGAATACGGATATTGCATCATTCTTAGATAGCCTTATGAATTGTATGTTCTGACAGCCTCACTTAAAGCAGTCTTTTGGAGGGTGATATTTGTGCTTCCGGGGTCTCATCCATTAGTGTATACGCTTCGATACTATCTGCTTCGCCTCGACCAGAACTAGCTAGGGTCATATGGAATTATAATATGCTTCCGAATTATGTAAGCATTTTTCAGGTTACAATTAGTGCACAATCATTGCACAAATTTTCGACACTATTTTCAATGATTGTGTATCACTGGATGACGCTCATTTTTTGGTATACCACTTCTATGCTCCTGGTGTGCATTGTTATTGTCGTTTTATTTCCTATGCCAATGGGCGGAAAAGTAATTGCAAAAAAACGAATTCGTGATATTATGATTTCTTGGTGTTTCATAACATATACATCACGAAAAAACTTGTCACTAATTTTCGTCGGTCTATCTATCTGTATTAAGGCAGGGACACATTGCTCTGATCTGATGCTACGCATTCACTCCATCTGACGCCACGGTACGTATTATGAGCGAGTTCTCAATTATAAGTCATGGCAACGACTAGTTCATCGGATGAGTGAGAAGAAATTAGTTTTGCCTTAGTTGCAACAATTTGTACAGAAAGAAACAAAAGGAAATATTGGGTACATCCAATAAATTCTAAACGGTATCTTTATGGAGAGTACCATACTCTGATCAATCTTTTGGACATGAATGATCATAGTGATTGGTTTCATATGTATACGAATGAATAATCAACTGTTGTTCCCATTTGCTGTGCAATTTCATCCCAGGCTTTCGCACACATGTTCTGGTCTCGATAGTGCTTACTTCTGATATTATAAATATAAGCATTCGCGCTCTGGCACCTTCTCAATTAGTACAATTTCGTTCATTTTCGTCTGCATCTTCCCCTGTTCATGTGCATATTACGCCACGCGACGTGATGAAAATCTAACAAGTCGGGATCGGCAACACGTCGTATGACGTCGTGTGGTGTGGAGTGTGGTAGCGTCAGACAAGTATGCACGCATACATAAGAATATAAAGTGCCAGATCCTTCTGACGTGGCGTCGGATGGCATGACATAGCGTGGCGTAACATCGCCTCAGAGCAATGTGTCTCCGCCTTTATTCTTCAAAGTACTCGCTGTACTCGAGTACTCGTACCCGAGTACGAGTACTGAAAAAGTTAATAAGTTATAATTAAAGCCTGCTGTGACTTGGGGCACGTGGTCAAGGACTCGAGTAAAAACGCTACACAAGTCGCCAGTAATAGTATTTAGTGAATAATAAGTAGTACTGTAATTACGATTTATGTGTTCAATATGATGGATCGAATATAGAATCGTAACATTGGAAGATTTTTTCCTATTTCGTGTCTACACTCTGCTGCGGCTTTAGTAAATAAGCGCTGAGTAATTTCAACATTAATTAAGTAATTAGAAATAGCAACGCACAAGACGAATAAGAAAATAAAATCTGAAAATTCTCTCGGAAAATGAAAACAATACAGATGCAACCTATATGTATTCGCTGTAAGTTATTTATCATACTTGTGATATTTCCGTATTATTGCAAATATTTTTTACACAATGAGCACACAATGTTTTACTTTTTTTTTTTTAAGTTAAATTCACAACATATTTTTTACTTCCCGGTTTATTAATGATATTACAATTTTAATGATTTACGAATGATGTCGACTGTCTAGTGTTTACACCTCAAATAAAATACTAACAACTAAAACGTAGCCACTACATACGTAAAATCCAAAACAAAATATTCGATTATGTAGACTGTAGAAACTATTACTTTGTGAACCACTGCCATTATGCAGATGAAAAAAACGTGTACTTAACACACAGTTCCACAAATAATTTTTTTTTTCAGTTTTTATCTGCAAAATATTCGATTTTATCTGCTGCGTCATAATGTGAATCCATTTTATGATCTATTGCCTAACACATGGAGTAGGCAACTCGTGTTGCAAGTTGTACTTCGGGCATATACAATGTTGCTAACGTATAACAGAAATCCCGCAAATTAATTGTAGTATTAGACTTTGTACTCAAGTACTCGGTAGTCGGAAAAGTAAAGTAACTTGAGGTAATCCTTTGCCCCTCTATAACTCGAAAGTACGTTTTGGATTTAGCTAGGTTACTGCGCTAAAATAGTTTGTAGTTTACGAAAATTGGTGTACTAGCGGCGGAGTTATTGTAAAACAAAAAGATGCTTGAACCTTGTTTTCGGGCGTTTCCGGGGCCCCTGGAAGCTGGCGGGTGTAAGGTGACAGCGTGTCATTTGTATATGATAGAACTAACGTATACGAGATGGCGCGCGTCATACTGAATGAAGAAACGTTTATATTATATCAGATATACTTATTTAGTTATGATAGGTTATGGCCAAGAATTTATTATATCCAATCCGCCACAGAGGCCCCACAGCTCTCGGTGGATCATAGACGCAGTTCAATTAGCTCTCTTCATGTAATATATTAACTCAATGAGGAATAGCTCAATACTCTTGAGCTATTCCTCACAGAGTCGGCTTCACCCTAAAATGTCAATCTGTACTTGATTTGATCATATTTTTCTTCTTTCAAACGCAAGAATATACTCCCAATGATTCCATAACCAATCAGTCCGCTTAGGAAAGAGGTCCTGATCGCGCTAACGTCGACCGCTTTATGGCTCATTTCCAGCATAAATTATAAAATTTACGTTACGGCTCTGATACTATCTATACTTCAATTAATATAAAATTAATAGTAGCTCATATTACCGACGATAAAAGCAGGGTTACCGAACTAAACAGTTACGAATCACAACAAATCTCATCCATGTTAACGAGGTATGAAGCATTGTTCCTACCTTTTTTTAGATTAAATAAGGTATCACGTTGCGATGAATGTATCGCATTCAGTAGACATATACAGTAGCTTGATAAACGTCAATTTTTAGTGTCTACAAAGCAATAAAATTGACTCCAGAAAGGAAAAAAATGAAGTTTAACCAGAGGCAAAAATAATATCTGCCCAGACAATGGCACCAAATATGCCATCGTTGAAAAATATATGATATGTATTTAAAAGAGTCATACCAACGGTAGATCTGCTATCCGCTGAATTGCAGGTTGAAGAAAGTCCTTAGAAAATTTCACGTGGAGTACTTCTCCGGATATTGCAATGAATTCAAATACCAAAAACGTAATAGGAAGAAAGACAAAGAAGCAGTGATTAATTAGCGACGAAATTATCTAAAAAGAATCAATATATATATACTCGTATATATTGATAAAATCCGGCACAGCGAAGGCCATACCAGACGAAAGGTTTGGAAGGTGCTCAACATAAACTGCAAAGTCAAACAGTCAGATTAGAACACATATGAAGCTGTGATGGTTTTTCTCGAAGGACTTTTCAATCTAAAACTATCACCGGAACATGACCGCATTTTAACAGTGGTTGAACAAGATTTTGCCGATGCGAGGAGTCTATTGTATTAATGGACAATGCACCCTACCAGTTTTCGAATTGAGGCTTCCGAAGAAAACATGTTGAAGGTTCAACTTCTACATATCATTGTTGAGCACGCAAGCCACTCTATATAAAGTACGCTGTGGATGAAACAGACCTCAAGGTAGGAGTAAAGGCGCTTGCTACCTTATCACTGTGAGCTCAACATGTTACAACTCGTGTGGGCTAAGCTTGAGCAATCAGTAGCAACAAAAAGTACAACTTTATAATACAATAAATCTGGACTTTTTCGGAAAAACGAGTGAGGTTACCCCATGAATCGTTAAAGAGGCACATGACTAAATTAAAACTAAAAAGATTTTCTGGTAAACTCAAAATATCGAATATTAGATTTTAGGAGAAAACCGCAGGCCGCATAGAAAAACATTTTAAAAAAATATTGTAGAAAACGATACATCTCAAATAGTGACTGCGCTATAGCAAAACGTACGACAATAGAGGGCGTTAAAGTGACTAAGAGTTTTTTTTCGATCACCAATAGAAAATGTATACAGTAAAAGAACATACAAAGTTTGAGTAAACTTTTTGATTTACGATACAGTCATAATTTCATACCAAAAATCAAAAAGGTGTACGTCTTACCATCCCGCAATTTTTTCTATTTACTCAAAAAGTTTTTGATGTTTTTCAGGAAAACCAGTAGGATGTGGAGAAAACATTATTGAAAAAATTGTCGAGCATAATATTATCCACCATTTATCTTGTGGATTAATTGCGCTACAATCAAACGTAGAAGAAGAAGGCATCAAAGTAGCAAAAATGAATTTTTTTCTTTTTCGGGAACATATTATTTTCTTTATATAGTGTAATCAGTAAAAACTATTTCCAAATTCAATGGAATGTTTGTCTTTTCAACATTTGTTGTTTTCCTTTAACGTATGTCTTGATTAATAATACTGCTTGCCCTTCTATGCCTGGTGAATCAATCTTGGGATTTGTGTAGCTGTCTTGCAACAGTAAAAGCATACGTCGAGCTGAAGTGAATAACACAACAGTCATAACTAAATAAATGACAAATTAGTGGATATGGCATTCCGTAAACTAAAAGCTTTTGTCAACTTACATCTCTGATGTCCTTGATTTGTGCACCCGATTTTCCAATTACGCATCCAGCTTGGCTTTGGTGGATGAGCATACGAAGGTCCAACTCTTTTCCGCCATTTGTATT
This sequence comes from Bruchidius siliquastri, assembly GCA_949316355.1. NCBI lineage: Eukaryota > Metazoa > Arthropoda > Insecta > Coleoptera > Chrysomelidae > Bruchidius > Bruchidius siliquastri. Next base: position 17,970,224 of record OX438533.1, on the reverse strand, counting down.
TCCCTGGTAGAACAAAAACTGTTTAGAGAAGGAGCTACAATTGTTTAATGCAGTTACTCGTGAACAGTTCGGTTTGATATTCTCGAACGTTATGAAGGGCGATACACACACATCAATCATGATATAACAAAAATGAACACCACACACTTTTACCACTCGCAAAACTACTTCGAAACTTTAGGGGAGATTAAAACTGTTCTGATTTTCACATGAAGATTCAAACTATGTAGTTGGCGAAACACGTGACGTGTTCAAAAACGAGTTTTGGCGAGTGGTAAAACTGTGCTGATTGTGGTTGCTGCGCCAAATGATTCAATATAACACACATCTAACAAAAATGTGCATCCAAAACTACAGCGATAATGTGAATTAGAGTGAGAACTCAAATGATGTGGATTAATTACTCCCACACAGGTACATGTAGTCGATATTCTCATTTAATATTGCTACCCAATATTGTGTCAGTCAAATAAAGATTTAAGATGCATTCAAGAGTCTGGGCACCGTTTATCAAGGGTTCCGCCAATTTACCTTGAGAGTTTTTTAACATTATGTACACAAACAAAAATTCTATTTGCGAAACAGTAGCTTACATAGATTAACACGCATAACATGAATGCAGTCTAAAATAGACCTTTCAAATATGTCAGCATTCATGTTTTATGTGTATTGTAGATGATACTAATAGAAAAGATTAGCTTTGTCAAAAAGTTGATTACACTAAATAAATGGATGATGGTCTGATTATAATATGCAATTTATGAATGAACCATTCACTTCACAAGCTAAATACAAGAAATTTACTTTAAACAGCTTCCCCAGAGAACCTAAGCATTCGTGTATATAATGTATATAGTAGTAGTGTATACTTAGTTTTAAATTTGTATTTTTTCAATTGCTCTACTGTGAGCTCTTTGTTTTCCTTGAAAATGTATTTTGAGATTGTGCAGAACATCGTGCACTTTCTGTACTGACACAACCAGTCGAGTATAAGATTAGCCCAGGCTAAACTTCGTTAGATAACTCATTTTACAATATTCATATAATTTAGCATGTATAAATGCGTGGTTCTAAAAATAATTTAGCTTTTCCAATTATTATAAATGTATACAAAAATTATAAATTTCCAGAAATTAGACGTTTGCTTGGATTTTAAGACATACTGATTGAATCTTAGAATATTTTGTTGAGCATTCAAAGATACAAATACTAGCTGAACTAAACTTTAATGAATAATAATAATAGTGCTTGTATTCAAGACCATCCTACCAGAAGCAGAATGAGCCCTCCAAAAAACTATCTGGCGCGTCGAATCAGATACTATGCTATCCGCTGACAAATGCTTATAAATTATATGTAGCCCCATAATCCGTATAGAAAGCATGATGATTTATTATAAGTATAATGTTGTAAATAAGAACGACTTCTCAAGAGGTGAAGCCTTGTTGAAAACTAATAATGCTGAATATTTGTGTGTGTATTAGTGTATGTATATATATATATATATATATAAACATATATAACAGGAAACATTGTTATAGCAGAATAAAAAAGAAAAAAGGTTTTAGGATAGGATACTTACATCTTCTAAATTAGGCACGACATCATCAATGATATTACACACACTATCCATGTCCGAAGAAAGAGATAGCAACCTGGAATAAAAAATTTCATTGCGGCACATTAGACCTCATGTTTCATTTGTATCGCTAGAATCCGCAAGTTAAATGATCTAATATTTAGTCAACTTCCAATACGTATGTAATGTCTGAACAAATAGTATTCATACAAGTTGAGACTATTCTATCAAGGTTATACGATATATTAATGTGATGTGAAGGTAACAATAAAAATACCTAGATATGAAATAACGTTAAAGTGCGATATTCCAGTAATTCTTCCAAGAATATTGAATACATATAAATATATAGTTTGTACTTATCAATAATGAACTGAATATGTATCAATTCAATACAATTGAGTTTTGGAGCTTATAAGTTGTTTTCGTTACAAGAAACTAAGAATTAAAAACATGGAAACAACTATATAAAACAATCTAACTACTTATTGGAGATCATTGAGGTATACAGGACGATCAAAAATGACCTGTACAGAATTAGGGATAGAAGAAATGCAAAATATTTCAGAAGTAAAATGTAATATATGATTTATGTCAGAATATCAGTTGATCATATGTCCTGTTAGTTGGAAAAGTTGAAAACACTGGCTCAACGTTTTCCATCTAGATGCGGATTTTTTTCGCATTTCTTGTAATTGGGTTCTACCTATCGAAATATACAATAAATATATAATATATATAAATATATATTAGCACGACTCCATATCTAATTGTTAACAAAACTCTATGTAACATCTCCATGGATGACACGTCATAGCTTCGTCACTATTATATAATGTTCGAGCTGCAGAATGTAAAAATACGTTATGAGAAATCAGGTTCAGAATTCAATAAAAGTCATAATAGAATATGGTAATTGCACTCAATATATGGATACAAATTATTCGTGAAATTTTTAATGTATTACTAGAAGTTGTAGCTGTACATATTATAAGTATAACTAAATCAGAATTTATATCCGTCTCATCATTGATACTGAAAAAAACTTCATCCAACTCGGTGCATCGGTTACAGAGATTAGGCAATGACAAAATTTCCAAGGAAGATAAGACAGACCGATGCGACGGACTAACTGAATTCAGCGATTGAGTCTTGCGGGCCGTAACTCATATTACGTAAACCAAATCAAGAGAAACCTAACAAACTGGTTCGTACCGATGGATATGTGCGCAGAAGTGTTCCAAGTTGCGTATGTGAGCACAGATGCAATATTCAAACAAGACTATTAACTGCTAATAATCTATAGAGATGTAGAGATACTGCCTCTAGGAGGAAAGAAGAAGGCCTAATCGAACGTGAGTGCAATCATGCTGAGGGATGAATAGCACCTGGGTCAAATCGGTGTCGGAAACGACGCTTGCTAAAATCCGGGCAAAAATGCCCCGGCACTTACTATGACGAGCGTAGCTGTATACCACAGTTGATAGTTATTTCTCTAACACTAGGAGTTTTTACTCCTTTAGTCTGCATTTCTGGAAACTCGGTTGGTTGTTGTGCACGCGATCGACTAGAAAATATCAAAATAAATTCGTGGACCAGTTTGCCTCGTTGCTGTGTGCTTAATGATCATTTCGGGTGAAAAAATAAAATGTAGTGTTGAAAATACGTGCAAATCAACTGAACTTTATAGGGAAGATATATTGTTATGGAACACCAGGCCCAATAATTCCTAAAAATAGTCTTTTGTCGGCTCTCTAGGCTTTTTCTAACCCAAAAACGTGTTTCCTTTTTATGGGTTAAGGATAGATTTTTTATAGATCACCTCACGCAAAGGCCTGTCGCGCTTCATAAGCACTGCGCGAGGATAAATGTCTATTCCGGTTGACCTAAAAACGCTGTAGATTGCAACAGATTGTAACCATCGGGGAAACAGTCTCCAGTAGCTCTTTCCACAACGCCGAGGTTCTCCCCAGGAACAGGTTTGTTCGAGGCGTTGTAAAGCTGATCAGAGTAATCTGTCTCCGCCTTTATTCTCGCCTCTCGATAAATTCATGGCCGTTGGCTTGTTCGTTTGTTGGGCAGTGAATCGGCTGGCATCCCACATATATGATTATGTTTAAGAGGCGAATGTGTGAACAATATCTATGTTTGGAAAGTGTTGACGATTACAGGGGTTAGATGTATATAGACGGTAGGATGTCTTTTACCAAAGTCAAAAAAACTGAGAAACAATTCTCAGCTTCACCGCAAAAAATGATTAGAGGCTTCGGTACGTTCAAAAATTATTCAAGTATTTTTTTAAATTCCTTCGTTTTACTTCCCACATTAATGGGAGAAGTATCAATTGTAATCGCTAAAATTTTGAACTCGAGATATATGTTTTCTTGATATTTGATGACATATATATAACGAAAAAACATGTTATTCATTTTCGTCGGTGTATATCTGTCTGAATTGTCCGGCAATCAACGGCCCCTATATCATTCGGAAAGTACTATATGATTTTTTTTTATTTTGACAAAAATCTACTATGGCACGGACGAAAAATCTTTGTTGTTTTTTAAATCGGTAAAAAGTTGGGATGGGGGATTGGGGATTGGGAGAGGAGGACACCTCAAACTTTTTTGTAATTGATAAAAAGGTTCATCTAAAAACCGTCGAGCCCAGTAATTCTCTCTACCATTTGCCTTATCAGATGTTCTAAATAACTGTAAACTTCACGATGCATCTAATTCACGATCACCGTACAACATATTCGGTGCGTATCGAATGTTTCTCAAAAATCTCAATATATTCAATTTGTAGAGGCATAGATTTGTAGAAACAGCGCGGCGCGCTCAGGCAGTAAGACTGTACAGGTCGTGCATTGAAGCGTTAAGTTACAACGGAGCTAATTTGTTCCACTAGCTTAAGGAACTACTACTGCATTTTTAGAAGAAACAAATTATTATGACATTGAGTATTTGCTGTTTAATAAATGAGGTCAAGTCGGTTGGCTCAGATTTTTTTTAAATTGTGGTCGGATTTTAGGACTGTTGATCCAGTTAAAGTATGAGGCATTTGGTGTATTTTTTAAATTATTTAAAAATTTGGTTCAAATATTTATATCTAGCCAGATGTCATTGCGTAAACGTATACATAAGCCCACAAAGTTTTTCTTTTTTTGCGTTTTTTGACCAACCGACAGAAATGAAACGCAATATATGAAATTCGAAATTTTCGCGATTACAACACAGAACATTACGCCTGGCGGTCTTAACTCATGGCCCATATTGTGCATCCTGTAATTCGACTATTCTGTAACGATGAATAGCATGTCAGCGGAAAACATGTTTTTGGAGTTTAAAAATTAACTAGAATAGGTTGTGAAGGAAGCCAGTGTACTTTTCCAGTTTTACATAGGCCGCTTGTTTAATTGCGCAGTCAAATATTAGTTATATTGGCAACTATATCAGAATCCTCGAGAATGGTAATCAAGTTAAACGTGTTTTTAACGTTATGAACGTGTGAATTATACAGCAGAATAAAATATGCCTTATGTACGAAGATGCAACATTCACAATACAGGGATTTACAGGTAGGGACATTTGCTCAAAGATCTTTTTTGATATAAAGTATAGGTATAGTTGAACCAATGGCGCGTAGTTGTGGACATATTTATATATTACTGTATGCAACTTGGTAATTGAGGTGATTTCGGGACTTTCTCACTTAGCGGAAAGTCTACAACCGATATGGAGAAGAAATAGGAAAGAGAAATTAAAATCACAAATCATTTCGACAGTTCCCTGGAAAAGATGCGATAACATTAAAAAACCATACTGAAATTGCATACAAATTGCACCATGGAGGAATTGTTCATTTAAACGTTGTAGCGGGTTGGGATATTTAGTCGACTTTCGCCGAATATCGCTTCATATGTGATGTGCACGCTAGCACTCAATCGGATGTATAGACTGTTACATATCATACGAAAAACTAAAATTTGTGGGGAAGGAAACCCCGTAGGAAATCCTCTTATCAGCAAGAAAAGCCGTGCAAGAGCCTCACATTTACCCAATCTATGTGTAAATAACAACCGTGGTTTGGGATTCAACAAAGCCAAAAAGTAAATCCTATCGCTTGTGCTCACTTATATTTATTCTCAAATAAATCATATCTCATATGAATGTATTATCATACCTTTGGTGTTTCTTTAGATTATATATAGCATGAAATATAAAAAGTTTTATACAGTATGTTCACTGATGAACGGAATGGAAAAATGGTTCAAACATTTCTCGCTTCGAAAAATGTTTTTTTGACCAAAAACTTTTGCTTTTAGCCCACGTTGAAAAGCACTAGGTAGCTTTATTTTTAATATTTTCCAAAAACGAGAAAAAGAAAACTTATTTGAAATTGGAGACTTATCCAAAATCTGAACTATCAGTTAAATCCAGTTGAATTTCAAGATTGCCTGTAATAAAAGAGTATTCATTGTTTCCTTAATAGCTCAATGACAAAAAAAAAGTTTTTTCATGTTTAACTGAACAAATTTTAAAAATTCCACCTTCAAAAACCTATCGTGGGATTTGTATGTAATTTCGAAATAGTTATATGAAATATAGGTATTTATTTATTACTGCATAATAATTCGGCAATACTAAAATTGATTTTGAATTAGCGGTAACAAATCATCATTAATACATGGGAACACAACAACAATTGTTCAGTAAATATATCCCAAAAGCAAAAACTGTACACCTGTTGTAACATAAACTTGACAGTTCCAAATTCTGGATTGTGTGAAGCTGGCGGTACCCAACCGCCCACAATAAATAAAACTGGTACCAATAAATTGTGCATTTATTGTGCGCTAACTAGCATCAAAAATCTAAAATTAACTAATACAGTTAATACCAAAACATTGTTCATTGTGCTCCAATTATAAATTTTGAACAAAAATTGTGCACCCCTAAAAGCATGAAAACTCTTACCATCAAAAATAATCTACGTAATAGTAGTAGACTAAAACCTACAATTGGAAATTGTTTATTTTTGGGGAAAAAAGTGTCACGAGTATACACTAACTGCAGTTCCAAAATCTTTAACTTCAAAGTGATGCGATTACGTGGGACGTACAGCGTCAACCTACTTGACGCTATTTAAAACATTACGCGGTACAAGTCATGTTTGACGTATATTAGTAGAGTACAATAAAAAAGTTTCTGAGTATCTTACTCTTCATTAACAACATCATTTCAGAGCAATTCCAGAAGTAAAATATGTTGCTCTATTTGACTGATCAACATAGTTGCATATGGTAATATGAAGATGTCTAACTACACGGTACTTTTTTACTCATTTCAATGTTCAACTCTTGGAACCTACAAGATTTCTATAATGGGCAAGTTCTGCGGTAAATGCGAAAAATAACTACTCTGAATTTCAATAGCTAAATCTACAGGACACAACTGTATACTGATATAATCGTAAAGACTGAAGATTTCATAATGGGTAAAAATAATAATAGTTGGAGTGAGGTGAAACCTTAAACCAGCGCTTGAGTAATGTGGTTCGATTGGACTCGGGGGCATGTAACTCAGGGACAGCTGTTTCAGCTTTTTGGGTCAAAATGAGATATCACTGATGATGAATAATACTTAGACTTCACATCTTTTATCGGAGGAGTGAAAAGTTATCTGAATTTATCTTGAGTTATTTTAGAATAGACTCCAGCGGTAGAGAAATTCAGAGTAGGTTTTTGATATCCCCCAACTACACTACTTTCAATATTATATACAATTTTGGAATATGTCATATCAGTTTAGCGTTTCTCTAATAGAAATATAAAATATATAGCGCACTACACCTAGCCAATAATTGAAACCACATCGTTGAAATTAAAACCACCGATTCGGCATCTACAACCGTTAACAACATACAAATTGTAGAAATATATGTTATTAAATAATTGAAAAAGTGTTTTTTTACACAAAGTTTCACGGATGCAAGTTATTTGTAACGCGTTTTGCCTTAATTTGTAAAGCATTTTCAGAAAGTCCGACAATGCACATATACAAGTTTGACTTTTATTCGTGAAACCTTGTGTAGGAATTACAAAACTTCAATTACGTTTCCAAGATAACAGTGTTTTGATTTGAAATTTAATTCAGATGCTTTGCCACTCATTAATCTTTAAAACCAAAACAAGAAAACAATACACTTATTCGGAAATCAATAATTATTAATGTCGATGTAAATTAAATACTAATTTCATTTTTTTATTATGTATGTATTTTGATTAACATTCGACACGTTGATAAAGTGTTATCTCCAGTGAATGTTACTTGGATCTTCAATGAACTCTTTTAAGTATAAATATTACTTTTACAATCGTGTTCCGCACCGCAAGATGGATAATTCTTAAACACCCATCTCTCCCTGAATGACAGTAAGCGTTTATACCTATATATTTTACATCAGATATGTGAACTGCATAACTATAAAGATTTACTTTCACTTTCCTACACTCTACAAATACAACAGTCATCATATACATATAAGCAATTAATTACAACTTTTCCTTCATATTTTCATTTCGCACAATTAAAAAATATTTCGTCTAAATGTTTAATATCTAAATTCAGTTTTTTTGACATATTTTTTTATTTTATGTCAGAAATCACGTTTGTGGGACAGCACATAATAAATAATTTTTTAAGAAATCTTTATTATTTAATCAAGGTTTGTTTCCACGTAGTACCTACTTTAATAGACTGTTCAAATGTGGATAATAAATCGATGCAGAGTAATGAAAAATAGATAAAAAAAGTTCAACACAAACGTTAAACGTCAATTTTCTTAATAGAAACACACTATTTATATAATGTTAGCTTACTTAGAATTGGAAAACTTTGTATAGTTTTCTATTTAAAAAATTTGTGATTTTCGAAATATTAGTAATTCAATAGTTTTCTATTGGTTATTAATCAAATTGGCTATGGCGAAGATGAATCAAAACAAGTAACTTAAAAAATATAAGTATAAGCCATAAAGGATGGTAAAGTAACTTAGACCGAGTAAAATTCCCTAACCCATACGAAACACTAAAATTACTCCAAAATGAATATATGATGACCAAAAAATTACCTTCTTAATAATAAATGTTCAAAAATATGTCCTTATTGTTCAATACATTAATCAATGCTTCTAATATTTCCCAGGACATAATTTAACGTGGCTGATGATCGGATCCCTATTTCTATCATGCTCTGCCATCCATTGTCGCAGGTTTTGTGCTTTATCTATTACGTAACCCGATAGAAAAAGAGGTTAAGATCTCAAGACAACGACGGTTTTAAGCTGCAAGTAATGCATTTTGTGTCTAGTGACAACACCACTACTTTTAAATGTAGACTTATGTGAAAATATTATGGATTTTAAAAATTTTGGTTACTTCAAATTCACTACGTAACCATTGATATTGACGTAACACATTCTTTGAAAATTTTCATCGTGAAATTCCTGTGATATCGATGATACTTAAACTTCCGTGTTGTTCTGTTTTCTGTTGATTTTGACGTATGACAAAGTGAATCTAATGTACGGCTACTAACTTGGGGATTCTCCTTAACTTGTAACAGTATATTGAGTTCTTTGGTCATCATTTTTAGGAATTCTTTTGAAAACTTTATTTTTGGACACTCCACACTACCTGTTGTAAAAAATTCTCAATTAAATTTTAGAAACACGGGGACTGGGTATTCGCCATTCTGGGTATTTTATTCTGTATAACACCCACTTAGAAGGCAATTTTTACCTGCATCCAAAACAAAAATCATATTGACTGATTCATTTATTTACAATTATTGTATTTTGAGCAAAACTGATAACTCAACAATAACGTTCGACTTCACAACCGATATATTTTTTCTCTATCATGACATCTAGACATTTTTACAATACACAAATATTAAATTAGTTTTATTCCGAACACTAAAATTGTATGGAATAAACATTACAGAAAGTTGCTCGTAATGATAAATGAGCTAAAATTATGAAAACACCGAGTTTCTATTTTGAAAATGACATGTTTACGTTTTTTTTTCGTTTAACCTTTTTTACTATTTTCTCACTCTGCATTAACTTATTAAAATATGAAGGCCTCTTCTACAAGGAAATTAATACCAATTAAATAATAAAGACTTCCTTATATAAAAAAAATTCTTGGCCTGCAAACAAGATTTTTCATATGCACTTTAAAACGGGTGAAAAACTTTTATATTTAGGTATAAATTGTGCATTAAGATACAGGGTGGCCTATTTAAAAAACTATTTACAACGCCCGCCTTTATGGAATACCTTGTATGATTGAAAGTAGTTAGTAAATTTCTTGAGCGTTCGTAAAATATCGGAAATATACGAAAAAGGCTTATGATACTTTGAATCTATAAATCCTAATTTTTAAACAAATAACTTTAGTTCATTATTTTAATTTGGTGTGATACATAATAAGTAAATTCCCAGGATATATGGGCTTGTTAGATTTGCCGGACATGTGCATGAAATCGAAATTATTAATATAAAACAATAATGGAATTGAGACGTTCATGACGAACCAAACAACTGTCTAAAAAAGCAACATTCATTTTGATAGTCCGAAAGCCTGTTTTCTCTTCCACTATCCATTTGATATCTAATCCATATATGTATTAGTCACTTCAGAACCTAAATACTATTGGATTCTCTTAATCCGTGTTCCAGCAATTAGCTGATTCAGTAATTTCCCTTTTCCGCCAAACGTTCAGTATGGGAAAGCTTTTTTTGTTTTGTGGCACTGGAGCGTTAATGCTGGGTAGTATGAAAAAACAATTTTGAGTAATTTAATTTTCATCCCATTTACCAATAGCTCAGATGACTGATGAAAATTTACTACACATCTGTAAAATCGGCACTTCTCAATCTTTTCAAATGAAAAGTCCAGAAGAATATGGTAAGGAACATTAATTGCTTGAAGGATATCCATTATTCCAGTTTATGTTCGCTATAGTACATACATTGTATTTTTTATTTTGAGATTACGAAAACCAACGTGCCGAGTTGAAACACAATTCAAAACAGTGGCAATGAAAAATCCCATGCACGTAAGTACTACATTCAATATAATGATAGTTTAGAGATGAGTACGTGACCCGTCTTGATTAAAACACTATGTTCAACAAGTTGACATATAAATAAAACAATGAACTAATACATTATTTGATCCAAGTAGTTGTCCAGCTCTTTTTTGACTTTATGAACAAAAATATGTACTAGAGAGGAAAACTAAACGATAAATTACGACTGAAATATCAACAGAATGATTTTGGACTATGCAGACATGTCCGAAGTATTTGTATATAAGGAAATGACTGTATAAAACCAAATGTCTTTGAATGAATCATATTTGACAAACATTTTGCCAGCAAATGGTCCATAATAAAATTTTGCAAATTCGAATCATCGAAGATCATGTAAACATATTGCTTTTTGCTTATTGTATATATGTCTCTGACTTGCAAACTATAATCTATTAGAGAAACGCTTCCTTATTCCTATATATTTCTCGCACTAAATGGATTCAAGTAAAAAATGGCACACACGGACAAAAAAGTTGTAATAGCATTAGCTTAAATATAGAGATATAAATGTTTGTTTTAAAAAATTACCGTTCAGGGCCGGGGCAATCAGGGACAGTAATGGAGGCTTTGTACTGTTCAGTCGAGATTTTGGTGGCAATGATGGCATTGTTGGCATTTGGTCATTGGTGGCATTGATGGCATTTTGGCCATTGGCATTGGCATTGGTGGCATTGATGGCGCGACATGACAAACACGTCAGCGCGGGGCACATCAAGGGATAAAACAATACTAAATTATTAAGGGTCCACGTAACGTATAACATATAACTGTTTTGATCAACAAAAATAAAAATGCTCATACACTATTGGTCTATTGTCATTGACAAATAGGCAATAGACAGCTTGTATTGAAAATTGCCTTTCAGAAGATAATAAGATGGGGGAAAATTATTATCAGTAATTTAATCACAACAGAAAGTGGTCGGTTGCATAGAAACCATTGAGGAAAATTCTAATCTCATAATGGATTAAAAAAAGTCACGCAACAACCATTGCTTTTTCAAAACTGATTCATTCGACTAACCACCCGCAAATTCTGAATACCGTAGTCTAGTTAGTTTGAACCACCTAAATTATTTAAAAAAATGGCGTCAAGTATGTTGACGCTATACTTCCCAAGCAATAGTATCAGTTTATAAATATTTGTATCGAATTTGGGAACTAGTGACCTTGTAGAAATGAATTTATCAATATTGAAAAGCTTGAAAAAAACCCATTTAAATTTTAAAACTCTCTAAACATTAGGGATTCTAGAATATCTATGCCTATCAATATTTTTAAAAGTTACCTCAAGCGGATCATCAGTTCTGAAATTGTCGCAAAATTTAAAATAAACTGATATTAATGTGCGTGTTTGTAATGTCATTATATTTTAAAAACCATTTTTTTCATTGTTTTGTAGTTTGATAAAGAATTCTGAGGCGGCTGAAACATCAGTAGAGATATTCATCAAACTAATGTGGTTTCAATTAGCAGCCAGCGGAAAATATAATTATACAGTTAAATTTTTTGACGCCATTTTTTCAAGAAGCGGAATAGCACTTTCATAATTATTTATGATCCTTATTCAGTTGACTATGCGGCAGTGGTTGATAAAACTTCCCTCTACACCAAGTTTTTGGATAATGATGAGCGGTCTTGGAAACGTAAAAGTAAATTTTAACGTTTATGATTTCTTCATTTTCTGTTCGAGTATCCTAGTGTCAAAATGCTAATGGGACCCTCCGAGTTGTAGAGGGCCCAAGGATTATCGGACACAGACCGACGGAAATGGGTGACAATATCAATATGACGTTTGACCAATAGTGTATGGAAGAGATCTCTATAAATTTTAATCAAACATATTTGCGTCAAAGTATCATATCAAAAGCTCGACTCTATTATTTTTGGTGTTCAAAACTCATATAAACGAATATCAGAGTGTATTTGTGCTGACAAGCTTATTTCATTTGATAATAACGTAACTAAACGAATTTGAAAATCTGAATTGACAGTTAAAGAAAATCAAGTAAACTTAATATAAAATATACTGACCTGACTTCTCAGTTTCGTTATGTTCTGCCCACCTTTCCCAATAATAGATCCAGCGACCTGTAGAGGAATTTTAATTAAATTATAGATATTCGTAGATTAGAGGAATCTTGGGCGTAGTACTAGAAAAAATGCCAGACAATAGGGACTCTCATACATCACGTCACTATCAAAAATGGATTGTGGAATTCAGAGGTAAAGATTACATGTTTGAAATTAGCAGCATTATAGAAAGCATATTTCTTCCATTGATTCTATAGATGATATGACATGAAAGAAAACTGTGGTCCAGTGTTCACCCTGATTTGGGTATTAAACACGTTTGGGTCAAAATTGATTTCGAAATGCCTGAATGATAGATTAGAACAGCTATGAATTGACACAGTAAGAGGATATCCATACAGTTTTGGTTTGTTACTATGGACAAAGCTTTAGACTATCCTTACAACCTATAAATTGAAGATCGATTCGAAGAGTCGTTATCCGACATGAAAATATTTGACATTGGAAACCTCTCGGATTTAGCACAAAATAGGCCGCTCGAAAACATTCAGCGAAAAAATGAGATTGTGTTTTTGCTTTGAAGATACTTCGATCAATTTTTTTGAAGGTAAATGGGAAATTTCATTTTCACAGTGTCAATGAGTATATGTATGAGGGGTCAGCAGTCTCATTTATGGAGCTATGATATGGCAGCACCATTCTTCACATTAACCTATTTTTTATGAAAAAGTATTTTTTTTCTGTATTTCCAGTATGGTCTGAAATGTATTAATGCTTTATTATCGAGGGGGTCCTTGAAATTGTGCTTGATTGCATCGTCTCTAACATATAAAATTGAGTGTATACATAAAATATACATTCAGGAGCGAAAAGTTGATTAGATTAATATAATGATATAACTAGGTAAAACATTTTCTATTTGTTTTTGCAGGGGCTGTAATAATTTTTCTGAAAGATTCCAGTCGTGTCGAGTAGTTTATAGGATTGTAGGCGAATATGAATAGTTTCTTTAGAAAATGCATGTTTTCTTCATGATCCGTTGCGTTGTGCCAAAAGGTGAGAAAAATGTAGGTAATTATGTGACTCCACCGTATATTAATTATTTTTATTTTTTATTTTTTATTTACTAAGACGCAAATTATATAAAGAATTGTTATGCGAGATGCATTATCTATCAAAAGTTTGATTTCGGACTTCCATTGTCTATAAAATTTTGAGTATCACGACGTTTCGATTGATGTGCTATCTTCAATCGTCTTCAGGTGAACCTGAAGACGATTGAAGATAGCACATCAATCGAAACGTCGTGATACTCAAAATTTTATAGACAATGGAAGTCCGAAATCAAACTTTTGATAAATCCACCTTGTCTACAAGTTTCAAACAACATGCATTATCTATGCTGATATAAAAAATGCAAGGAAAGCACTTGCCGAGAGTATTTATACAATGAACAATAACGCATCTTGCAGTTGGTCGTCTTATAGCCGATATAATGTTATAAGTTCCAATAAAAGTGTTCATAAATATTCCGACGTTGATATTTTCCTGGTGAATACTAGGGACCCACGAAACTAGATATCTTACCTTGCTGGGTATAAGTAAACGAACCTCTTCATCTCCCCTTCTAGATCTCTTGAATGGCGATCCCATGTCACCATCAGCTTCCCGCTTCATGGCTATTCTATATACCTGCAAAATATAAAATATTGCGGATGAGTTTCATCATGTCTATATTGGAGCAGTATCATCAAGATTTCATTGGGTACTGATATATGTACCCGTTGTACGAACAATTTTATCGTGAATACGGAGTTACGTGGACAGTGAGTACTACGAAAAAATAAAATCATTTTCTAAGCTGAAGGATGCATTATCAAAGAAGAAACAATAAGACAAATTGCAGTTGGTTTCGCAATGATTGTGTTATCTGTGGCATAGAGGAAATTGCCACTTGACTGATATTAAGGAAAATCTCAGGAAAAACAAACTAGATAATTTGCATGGAAAATGGAAACGTACCACCTAGTGAAACAAAGTGGGAGAGATACAGTGAATAAAAATCTGGAGGAAACAGAGCCATCGTGCCAAAAAATCAGAACCAATACAGTAATATGACAAAAAGTTTCATCTAGAAAAGTTCATCCGACAGAAATCATTTTTCGGTAACAAATATCATTGCGAGGAAAAAAAATCTTTTAAAACTTGAAAAACAAAGTAGAGACTGAGTTAAGTCAAGATTATCATTAAAATTGAAAATATTTATAGTCATAACGATTAATCATAGTTGCAATTTCTGCAAATATACCTGCTTCACACTGCATTATCACGTATTTACACTGCTCAATAATCGAATCGGATATTATAAAAATTTACAATGTTTCAGTTAATAATTTAAAATAGAATAGAACAGGTAATTTAAATGCAATATAACCGCTGAAATCAAAACAAACTAAACTTTCATGAATTAATAACAATTACGGAAATACTGATAAATTAAAAATGTAACAAATTAGAAAAAAAATTCACTGATCAATCCCTACTATCTCTATACAATAATCAGTGACGTGTTGTCCCACTTTTAGAGTGACGTCACTTCATTTATCGAGTTATTCTCAGCAATCCATTTCATTTGATACCCATATTGTAGGAGTGCATTAAAAATAACTAGTTCGCCATCTTGGGTGTTTCGCCATGTCGGATTCAGAATAACGTCACACAGCTAGCCATTCATTGCCATACAAACTAAAGGTGGATACAAAATTTCAGCTCAATCGATTGAAGATATCTGTTTCAAAATTGAGTTGCAAGATTCCACCGAACAAACATAGTTACATACATACATTAAATAAAAACTTTTTATAAAAATACAACAGAATTTTGCAGGATTGAATAAGATTTATGTCAGAAAAAATAAACAATTAATCCAGTTTACAGCATAAATGTAATTCAAATATTTAGAAAGACCTTCTCTTTATCATCATGGTGATTTTAATGTATAAAAGCAGGGGAAAATAAAAAGAAATGATCCAATTACAGGCAACGACCTGCAGAATTGATTATAACCATAATTAAAATAAAAAATGACAGACGGAAAAATGCTGCAGAAAAAGTATACCTATATTTATTGTATTTACAAATTTTATGTTAAATTCAAATTGTATGTATTATACCCTGTGGGTACTTACATCCCCAACTGTCTTAGATAAGCTAAAATTGCCTGCTTTCGCAATAGTTCACATAACAGGTAGGAACCAATGAACAAAATCATACTTTAAATACTGTAGAAGCTGTTTTTTTGAACCCTAAAGAGGGAATTAGATCAGGTAGTGAATCATATTTCAATTAGAGGATGCCACTAAAAGAGTCCATTAACTTTGACGAGTCAAAAATCGAGTTGGAATTCGGTATGGACAGTATGGAGTTGTCAACGCTAGAATTAATCCTTAGTATCGCACCGTTCCTCAATGGTATAATGAGTGGAGGAAGCTTAATTAAACGTCCTCGATTTGGCACAGGTAACACTAAAGTAGATACCTATTTAATATTATTATTTATTAGTACAATATAATCAGTTTTTTTTTGGAAGCTAAAAGATTAAAGCGAGATATTCATTTAAAAGATTATATGTATAATAGAGTATAGTTAAGAAGACCTCCTCGTCAGTAATAATTCATGAAAAGGGCACCTGGTCTAGTTTTTTCTAAAGATGTCGTCTTTGTGAAAAGCACTGCATCTTGCGATGCAGCTGGTCCTTCTGATACCATAGCTGCTCTTATGACTAAAAGCCCATCCAAGGAATATTATACGGCCGCTTTTCTACTAATAAATAATAATGTAAGTTGTATGTTCTGGAGTAAAGAATATCCAAAAGTCATTGTTACGGACGACAGTGATTAGGAAAGAAATGGATTGACATTTGTTTGGCCCCCAAACCAAACTTTTTTATGCAAATTTCATGTTTTACGATCAGTGTGGCGATGGCTTTTTAAAAACAAACACAATATTGAGGTAAATGATCGCCAGATTATTTATACCAACTTTCTAAATATTTTGATAGCTGATATCAAAGCTGCTAATGAATTCATTTCTACAGGAAAATTTCTTCCTCTAAATTGAGACGAGGAGTCCATTTTCACTTTCAAGAAGTATTCACGATGGGTTGATTATGTTGAGTCCTACTGGGACAGGAAAAATGAGTGGTGTTGGAATTATCGAGATGCCACCTAACATGGACATCAAACAAACAGTTTCGCAGAAATTCCAGTTGTGTGTAAGCATCGTTCTATGTTTAAAGCTATTGTAAAATTTATATTTTTTTCTTGTCTCGACCAAGCTACGAAAAGACGTCTCCAAATGGTTCGTTTCAATTATGGTGTGAGGAAGTTTAACCATATACCATTCAAGTACCCTCTTCTTAAATCGTTAAAGTTTGATGATCTGGTGAGGTTACATTTCCGGGTATTTATAAAAAACTCTTTATTACGGGTCTGCCTAAATATTTATCAGAAAAGCTAATTTTCTCTTTTGAAGTGAATAGTAGACAGTTACGTAATATAAGCGATATCAGAATACCTCCACAGTCATGTGTTTTGTTCAAACGTAGTTTTAGCTAAAGTGTACAATCCTCAGCCCTCGTTATAGAAGCATACCTTTTGTCCTGCCTCCCTAAGCACTTCACGAAATTGCTGTTGCATCAGCTATTGTACTTGACTGATGTTATTTTTTCTATAATTCTTAATTTTCTTAATATTTATGTGTTTTTGGTATGGTTACCTTTATTTAGTTTCCCAAATACATATGCAGAACTTCTGGTTAAATGAAAGAGTAGCTGTTTAGCTAAATTTCGCCACAATCGAGCTCCTCTCTCACCATGTATATGCATGTAAATGGAAAATAGAGACCATTTATTATTATTATTATTGTGACAGTGTTTGGGCCCCTCTTTTCCACCAGCCGGGTATTACAAAACTCAACGTGGGGTAGTAACGTTCCTATCCACTTTTGTATTTGGTGGTCCCTTCAATTCGCGAGTGTAGAAATGTCTGTCAGACTCTCTTAGATGGAACGTCGCGACCATCTGAGCAATTATTTCCAGGTGTTTACATATGTGATTGCTTCAAAGAAGGACTGTATATACCCCAGCAGCCTGTGCTTTTTGATGATCTAGCAAATTTAAGTCTGCTCCGTCTGAATGCTGCAGCACATGAGGAGGTTATTATGCAGAGGATACTTTCCTTTGCCATGTTTCACCTGAATTATTTTACGATCAGGAGGAGTTTTCGCCAGCAGAGTCTGGCCTACCACAGCCACTGAATAGTTTACAGATTTTCAACAACTGGAGATATAAAGTCCACATCAACATTATAATCTGCTTGAAGGGTGATTTGTCATTTTCCTCCAGTTTTTAATTCAGCAGCAGGCTGTTACTAGCGCTGAAGAAAAAGGAACATTTCTTGCTTCATTTATTTTAGTTTCCATGGTGAGCACTTCTTTTTGAGTCGATACCGTAAGATTCTGTTCCGCACTTCAGTAATTTTTGTAATATACGATTATGAAGCAAATGTAATGAGAATCATCGTTTTTCGGAAACAGGTGATATTCAGAAGCAGAAAACTCGAGAACGGTTGAAACTTTTTGTAAAGTGTAGGTCAGCTTTCTTATACGTTTGAATAGTTTTTTCTCTGGAACCTATAAATTTCGAGGGAAAAAACAAAAGTCAAAAAGGCCTTTCGGATGCCTCTACTTCAACTCCTCTCAGGATCCAGTATTTTTAGGATGTTTAGCTCATTGGGATTCCAAACCTATCTTCGAAGTCAACAATATTGTCCCCCTCCCCGAAGTCCACACCCATTTCATAATAATGACATTATTATTGTTATTATTCCTGAGAATTCGTTCGATGAACTAATAAAACTGCAAAAATAGAGACTTCTATGCTATTTCTCCTGGTTTTCATCAGGGAGCCCTTATAATGACGGCTCACTGGACAGACATTTCAAAATTTTTCACAAGTGATTTTGTTAAGTTGCATGTATATTGACCAGCTTAACAAACCTTCACATACAAACAGCAGCTATCAGGAGGCAAATTTCACCAAATTCACTTTATTTAAGTCTAATGGAAATAGCTGTATCTTTGTTTAATAAATTGATCAAATACTGTCTGATCGGATATGCAACATATAGCTGGAATGTATACGTATACGTAATTTTTTATTTTATTAGCTATTTTCACTACCACGTTAAGTTAAATTCGACTAGCAGGGGCTGCCGAAATAAAGGAGGTGATCGTAATGTATGAAATAAAATTGTAGGAAGTTTTGACTACATTTTTGTAGACATTAAATGATGTCTATAATAACGTTTTGATGTGTGATGAGATCGCATAAACCTAAAAAATAACTTATTTGTCGGACATAAAATTGGAAAATAAAATACATAGAAGAGAATAAATGAGATACGTGACACTAGATCATTTGAGAATGAAAAAAAAACACTCACCCAACTAATCAGACCCTGCGAAGCTCGCTAGCAATTAACACAGGAATCTGCAATTAAAAAAGATAACATATAAGGTTAACGCCTGGAAAGTACACGTTTAAACAATAACATGATTATGTGATTTCATTTATTCGATATTCATCGAAATATTCAAAGATATGGTAGATAATATATTTTTTGGCACGTATCCAGAAATTCATTCCGTTAAAAAGTTAACGCTTTACACATACACCAAGGTTGATAAAAGTACTAAAGAAGTGACCAAACTAGACGACAATCAAGAGTTTTTTTTATAATATAAAATTAAAGTAAAAAAACTTTTTAAAAAACAACCAATAAACTTTTCCTTTAAAACTTTTACTATCAACTTATAACGTCATAACACAATTTACGAGTATATGATATAATAAAAATAATAAAGCATTTGTCGCGAGATTTAAGCACTCGTATTTACTTAGTTTGAAAATTTAAAAATTAAAATCAATCTGATTAGGTTATTTAATTTACTTGTTCATCTACTCAGGTAAATCTCGCGACAAGCTTTTAATCATATTGATTGTAATCGTTATAAAGGAAAAGTTTATTTTATTCTTCTTAGCGCATTTAAATAAAAGCTTGTTCTTAAAAAAGATTTTTTCACTTTTAATATATTTTTAGTTTTTAGTTATCGCTAGACAGGTCTGCAAAACCCAATACACCAAAGTTCCAAACAGATTTGAGCAACGGAGTTTATGATCACCATTTTTTCAGTAATTCCTTTCATTTGATACCCATATTGTAGGAAAGCATAAAAAACTTAATCCGACATCTTTAGAAGTCCGCAAAATTGGAATTAGACTGAAGGCACTTCAATTATTTAATTTAATCATTTTTCGATTTATTCTCAGCAAGCCCTTTCATTTGATTCCCCTCGAGATATTGGCTTTGTAATGATTGCAATTATTTTTGTATGAGATCAGTAATAGGGAGAATAACAAAATTTTTGAAATGCCTCTTATATATCCCTTTTTACAAAACTACCAGAAAAGACTATATCAATGATATTTATATTTACATATTATATAGATTTATAAGAATTACACTTTGATTATCATGCATTTGACAGACCAAAAACCACTTATCAAATGTCCCTCATTTCTCAAATACTATTGGTGGATGATATCGATTCCTCATATATTGTGGAGTGAAGGAAATACCACTCTTCACTTATATATGGTTGATTGCTAGGCTCAGAAACATACTGTGAGATTCGGAAAGTGCCTTTTTTATTGATCATATCCTTTTTCACCATTCTGTGTTGTTCAAGAGAAATCAATGATTTCCAGAGACAGTAATTGTTTAATGAAATTTCACAAAAGGCTAATGTGTCAATCCATTCGTAAAATTTTTGATATTGATGAAACCCACACATAATCTAGTAGTAAAAAGTTTTTTCACGGATACCACAATATTTTTTTGCATTTTTGTCCAGACATCTATCACTTTATGAGAAAACTCTCGTAAATTATCCCCTACAAATTATTAGAAAATATGGATATGAGCGTCTTTTAAAATATTTTAGTTGGTTATAAAGTATATGAAGTAGATTGTGCAATTGAAACATAATTTTTCAGAGACACATTTTTTCAGACGACATAGAAACTAGAAAGCATGTTTTTCCAATCGTGATATGATGTAGAGAATACAGGAACAGTTATCAATCATAAATTCATAAAAATACAAAATATGTAGAGCCTGAAGAATAGACGAAAATAATACACACCCAATAGGTATACTAGGTCACACATCACTCTTCTCGACTTTGCTCGGGATCAACAGAACAAGTGAAGAACCACCGAGTACTGACCCATGGCCACTCTCATATCAATTTAACAGACAAATGAGACAAAGACGGCTGAGCTGTATGTCCCTGACAGTGTAATGGTGGGGATCGTAGACGTGGTAGGTAACAATTGATTGTAAATGTTGTCATGACAACGACTTCAAGCGGTACAAACAATTGTATAGAAGACGTGGAAATGTTTGTCATAGGTTTATTATATAGGTATATATTATATATTATTGCAAGACAACGGTGGAAAACTGAGGGGAGTGAAAAAGGGTTCTATTTCCTTTGTCTCTGTCGAAGTAAAAAGCATACATAGGAAAAGTAAGAATAATAAGCAAGTGGCGTCGCCGGTGTAAAATGATGGTCTCGATCGCAACGATAGTAACGCTAACTGTATAAATTATTATATATTTACTTCGATGAGCCAAATATACACGTCTATAATCATACCATGTTTTTAAATAAAGGTGATGGGGTAGTCTCCTGAAAGGTGCACTCAACTGCAAGTTGTTGTGCACGTTGAAGTAGTTGGGAATTATTGAAATTATTGTTTCTCAGAGTTCGTGCGTTGTTTGAATGAAAACGGCTTGATGATATGCGGCTCCGGTTATTTGGCACTAATAACAAATACTAAGAACTATCCATCGGTTACAAGTGAAATCGAGACAGACAAACACGTCGCAATTCTTTGTTTGGTTAACCTCAGGGGATCGACTGTCCATGCTTCACAGTTCATGGTTGGCAGATAGCTTCGCACTTGCAACTCTGATCCAAAGTATTCAGCTTCAGTCCAATCCCAAATTCCTAGTGAACTGTGAGATTATTCAAGTTATCCCTCATTTCTCTTGATCGGTACTCCAATGGCTGTCCAAATGGAGGTTTTGTTTCTACAGAAGCCAGGACAATGAAACAACACGCTTTGCTGCTTCTATCTCTTCGCACTACCTGAATAAGTCGTCTAAGAGCCAGTGACGAGCCTACGTCATCGCGTATTCGAATAAGAACTACACACGCGTTTAGTATGCGTATAGGGGATTATGGAATGCCCAAGTCGGCCAGAAATCCTGTTCAAAAATGTATATCCACGATTTCTAGTTCTTAACTGTTTGACGTCTGAAGATTGACTGACTGCTGTTACAGCTCGATGCTCCGATATGTACAAAAATGCCCATCTCGAATATTCCATAGCAACATTTCGAACAATCTTGACATTCGAGATGAGTTTTGAAAACGGCTCACATGTTCTGGATGATTTATATATAGGGCGATCCTTTCTTAGCTGCTACCGCTGATCTCATTGCAGTATTAACAATAAATTATATTATCATTTATGAAACACCTAGATTTAGATAGATAATCAAACTATACCAGTATCTTGTAAATACAAACTGGCAATTAGAAAATAAGAGAATAAATCAGGAAGCAGCGGAATTCGAACCCATATCTCCCGATCTCCGTTTGGTTAACTTACCAGTTAGGCATAACAACCTTGGCCGTATATGGTTGCGGGCGTGATTTGTAAAGTCACATTCATCGCATACCAGAATTTCTACCTCGTAAGCTCCTCGTATCCCTACATGTCCCTACATGTGGTGCAGGTTTGACTACTGACGTTTTACACCATTGAGGTTTCATTTTCGGGCCGATTAGAAGAAAGGCTGCTCTCCATATGTTGTAAAAACCCCTTTCGGATTATACTACCATTTGTAAGAGTGAGACATCTTGTGAA
Organism: Bruchidius siliquastri; assembly: GCA_949316355.1. Classification (NCBI taxonomy): domain Eukaryota; kingdom Metazoa; phylum Arthropoda; class Insecta; order Coleoptera; family Chrysomelidae; genus Bruchidius; species Bruchidius siliquastri. The sequence goes on along the minus strand of OX438533.1, from coordinate 17,947,391 downwards.
TACAAACTCGTAATATGAAATTAAAAGAAAACATCTGATAGTACTATGATTGCTAGAGCCAGTGCTAATAGATAGGTATTAATGCTTTTGTAATTATCCGTTCTGAATGGAAATTACAATTTAGTTTGGCACCTAAGATAAAACATGCTTTCCTTCATGTTCGACAACTTCATTTACTTCGTGAACAGAACAAGCTGTGTTTTATCCGGATTAACCGACAGAGCGTTTTTGCTGCACCATTTTTCAATAGTCCATAAGGTTATTTGCGCTGGCTCGCAAAGCATGCCATGGATATACCATTAGACAATATCACATGATCATCAGCATGAGCTACTGTGTAGAGCGTGCGTAGATTCGAGCCTGTTCGGGAGGCTATCAATAATTAGGTTCAAATGGAGCGGCCATAGAAAACCCTCGCTTTGTGGACTGTAATATCATGTCTAGTGTTGACATTGAGTGTATATTTTCTGAATGATATATTTTATTATAACGATATGAAAGATGTTTTTGTACAATTATTATCTTAGGAAACAGGTAGACAGCTTGGACGTCAAACCTGACCTACATGCTTAGCCAATCTAATACCGTCAATTTGTGTGGAACCGATCAATTTTCGGATTATATGAATGAAAGTTATAGAGAAATCCTATACACGATTAATCCTACTCAACCTTTAATTATTCAAAAAACATATATTAACAATATAACTGAACTGAAATAATATAGATATAGATATTGTCAATTTACAAGTACGCCTTATGTGGACATACCACTTCAATCATTCAATTCCTTGAAACATATTCTTTAATGCTCAAATTGTGATCTATAATCACTCCTAAATTATTTTATACGTCCACAATTTCAATTGGCTCATCAAACAATATTCATCTCATATTTTATTTCACAAAAGTTTGATCAAAGTTCTTGAGAATACTAAATAAATTATTTATTTGAAATGATGTTTTATTGAAACAAATTCAAATTGATATTTTGCGATTAGATTAGAAGCTCAGGGATCGATGCATGAGAACTACGCTATTCAAACGGTTGCAAATCTAGAAGGATTTAGGGTTAAATTCCGCCTCAAACTATGAATATTCTTCGGTAGCTGTAATTATCACCAAAACTCCTCCGGAGGTTACTCTGGGTTCCCCTGCATTCCATGCCACCGTTTTGTTTTTCAACAAATTCTACTTTCAAACTACTTCAAAATAATTTGAATGTTCATACTTTAGTGATAATACGCACACATGGTAATTCTGAACACCTTAACCATGATCTAATATACCCATAAATAATTGGATTGAGAAGCATTAAAAATATAATAGACCACCCAAACATAGCGTAGGAGCGAACAATGAAGTAACATTCAAAAATAAGGTTTCGTGAAGTTCGAAATTTTGAAAAATATAGGAGCTGGGAAAACGAGCACAAAGGAAACTTAGAAATTTTTACTATTACTCCACCGCCAATGAACGAGATTTCAATGAATTAAAAGTAAAAAAACTTTTTTGAAAACAAGCTTATATTCAAATGCAATAAAAAGAATACCATAAACTTTTCCTCTGAAACTTTTACTATCAACTCAAAGCTTGTCGCGAGATTGAAGTACTTGTATTTGTTTTACTTGTTTATCTACACAGGTAAATCTCACGACAAGTACTCGTATTTACTTAGGTAGAAAATTTTAATAATTGACATCAATCAGATTAAGTTATTGAGTTTACTTGTTTATCTACCCAGTCAAATCTCATGAACAGCTTTCATATCATAAAAATTGTGTAATGACGTTATAAGTTGATAGTAAAAGTTTTAATGGAAAAGTTTATTTTATCCTTGTTTGTGTTTTTTACTTTTTAGTTATTGCTGGACAGGTCTGCAAAAACCCCAGTATAACAAAATTCCAGACCGATTGGAGTAACGCATTATCATCATCATCTTGTCTTTTTTTACTCTAATTCGTATTCTCCTTTCATTTGATACCCATATCGTAGGAGTACATTAGAATAACTAGTCCACCATCTTGAGTGTTCCGCCATATTGGATTTAGAGTGACGTCACTTTATTGTTTGAATTATTCTCAGCAAGCCATTTCATTTGATACCCATATTCTCGGAGTGCATTAAAAAATAACTAGTCCGCACTCTTGAGTGTTCCGCGATGTTGGATTTAGAATGAAGTCACACAGCTAACCATTCGTTGTCATCCAAACTAAACGTATTATAAAAAATTTCAGCTCAATCAGTTGAAGAGATCTGCTTCAAAATTGAGTTACAAGATTCCACCGAACAAACATAGACATAGATACATACATACATTACAAGTTAAATAAAAGCTTGTGAAAATTCTTCAGCATATTGTTGCCTTTTCATCCAATAGTACAAGGTGACAAAAACCATGTTTTTTCGTCCTAGTGCCGCTGCGCTGCTGCCACTGATGTTACTCGAAATAAATGTGAGAAAACGACAGATGGTTCATCAAATTTTCATCAACTGCTAAGTGCCCCGTAACCAGATATTATTTTATTACAATTTCATAGGATATGGAGTATGAAATATAGCTCTGACAGATAAACTTCAGGTGTTCCGTCGATGTACCGGGAGTCATAAATAAAGGACAAAGGCTGTATTACGTGAATCACTTACTCTAAAACAAACGATAAAAAACATTTATGATAAAAATGGATATCAGAAATGCTGCAAATTATTTCATTTCCCGAGATGACCACTAGGAGGGGTAATTCTAGCTTAAACATTGAAAATTATGTTCTCAGAAGAATTCATAATTTAAGTATATTTAAAACAGTTTGTATTAACCTTTTTCGAAATTTTTACTTGAAATGTTCTATTTTGATTATTTTGGGGAGGGGGAGGTATCCAGTTAGCATAGGTAAGTTATTTATCTGTGCAAAATCCTATTGTCAGGTCAGACATGTTAAGGAAGTCCGGGCTCAGAAGGAAATCTGAAATTCAACCACCGCTTGAAAACCTGAAGACAAATAGCGACTCCTTCATAGATCTCGGAAAAAGTAGTACACAATAAAGTTGCAAGTTGTAATTCAATGAATAATAAATCTAGAAACTATCATTCTCGAGCCCCTCTTTTCAGACCTGATTCAGTTATTTGGTATGAAAATTGATGTAAAGCTTCACATACACTCCATTTTTAATTTTGACGCTATTTAAACGGCATTTAATACTGGAGTTATCGATCATTCCTAAAATCGTTTCGTACAACCGTATAATATTGAAGAAGAAATTTAAAAAAGAGGCCCAGGCTAATATGCACAACTCAAAAATAAATAAAATGAAAATATTAATTTAAAATAGATATTTATTTTCTGATGAAATAAGGATTTAAATCTAACACTTTTACTTAGAAAAAATAAATAATTGTTTGACTAAACAAGTCAAAGTCAGTAATCTCCAAGCGTCACGCACGGTGACGCTGCCCATTAGCACCTGCAATGTTTTGAAGCGGTGACAGATGCTTCCTACGACTGCTGTCAACAAGGGTGAATTGATTTACAGCGACATTTCTTGTTTTTCGTGAACACTTTTTACGTTGTACTATCTCTGCATCATCCACGTCAGAAGCTAACAACACTTGATAAGTTAATTTTTGAGTTGAACTTGCGCTATGTACACATAGTTTCCAGAATCCACAGCAATTTTTAGAACAATCACTATGTAAAGAACATCAGTTCACCTCCATATCTGCACAAAGGTCCGAAAACCGACGTCGACACTACATAACCGACTTTTTCTTTGACAAAATGAAAATCTGGGCTTTCGTTACTAATTACAGGTATTTACTTGGCCTGATTCGATTCAATTTTGGCTAGGATATTTAAAATTGGTGAAAATGTATGGAATTTCAACCAAATTTCACAGACCTTCCCCTCCACAGTCCATTCAATCTTATAAACGTCAAATTTCGTCCAAATATGACAGATCGGTTGTGGCTACCGTACCGCTAAGCCAGACTATGTAGCAAACATTTCTGTGAACCACTACCGTGTAGAGATGGGCAAAACTGCTTCATCGAAAAAGCATTTGAAGCAGCATCTGCATGACATACCGAGACGGCATATCTACGGTTCTAAAGCTGATTTTATGTAATACTTGAAAACGGGAATCAGGTTGGAGTGATTACCATATACATGGGTGGATATGAAATTAAAAATTCATCGACAATTCAAATTTCAGCATTTTAATAGATATCTCGAAAACTACACCATACAGAAAGAAGGCAAACATGTTGAAACGATTAATATATACCGTGTGTCTAAAATTTGAATTTCATCAAAAATTCGCATTTTAACGTCTCAATAGATATGTTGAAAATTATATAATATACAGAAATGGAAACTATGCTAAAGTGATTAGCATATAGTATCTGAAATGAAACAAAAGTATTGAATTGATTAGCATATACAGGGTGTGTATATATTTCGCCTGAAATTCAAATTTAAACATTTTAATATATGTATTTCGAAAACTTCATGATATACAGGAATGCCAAACATATTGATTACAGTGATTGGGATATACCGGGTGTGTCAAATAAAAATTTCCCCTACAGTTCACTTTCTGTGACGACCAGGAATTTATACATTCTGATTACCCTATTTTTCAGACTAAAAGACTCACCGGACGATAATACGCACCTCAAATTTATAAGATGATTTATAGGAAAATGTATTTTAATGTTACTTTCATAATTTTTATTTATTGTTAACAGAACTCGTATTAACCAATATTCGTTTCATATTCACTCCGGTACACCTGTCTTGTTAATGTCACCGCTCGTATTACTTTCGTCTGGACTACTTTTGTCACTGCTTCCAAAATATTTTAATGTTACCTTCGAACCATAAGACGCATCCAAAATTTGAATCAAGTTTTCCATGTAAAAAGATGCGTCTTATCGTACGAAAAATACCGTACTTGGTTTACTACAGGACGACGCAGTTATCCTTCGGTCTCTGAACTGTTCGCAGTATTAAATGTCGATCTTAGCGTGTATGTCCATACACCAGCCGATATGATCAGTACTTGATTAAAACCTGCAGGATTCGACAGAAGTATTTAGAAGTAAGTATACATCTGTAGTCTGTGTGCAATTTTGTGAAGCCAAACTATTGCAATCTAAAGGCAGGTGAACTCTACCGCTACTGTCTGATGCAGCAGTAGGACTGTATGAAATTCTGTTGGCGAGTGTAGACACCTTTTGCAGTCCTCGTGGCACCTTTGGATTTGCGTTCTCCTCTGGTGTGCGCAGATGCAAGCAAGCACCATGCGGAAATAGCACCTGATATCTTTTAGAGAAAATACTGCGATCATCCCCAAGCAATATTTATGGCCCTTGATTTTCGGAAAGATCATGGGCATTAAAGCGTTGGTTGGTGAAAGCACCATTATCATATCAACAAAGCTCTATGATAATAGCATAGTAGAGTTGTGCATATCATGTAGCGGTCTGAATATGGAAAGTACTCAAACTTCCAAATGTAGGCTGACTCCGACATACCGATCCCATTGCTATCAATGGAAGAGATTCTAAAGTCGATCAGTCATTAAGAAAGGATATAACGACACACCGAACATAGTATTATATCATAGTATCGCCCCTACTTCGCACATAGCATCGCCGCTTGAGGTCCATAGTGGCGTACCGCACCTAGCACTCATGCAATTTTGAACCACTGAGTAATAAAATAAACCTTATTAAAAATAGAAAAAAGAAGACATCCTTTAAATAAAAAAGAGTCACTTAGGTGAATTATATTACCTTTTTAATGACCTTAGAAAAAAGGATCTGCGTTTCTTTAAGTACCTGCAAATTAGCATCGATACATTCGATTAGATGATAAAGAAAATTGACGACAAAGTAGATATTTCTTGGAAGATGTCATTCTCAACCTATAACAATTGAGGTAAGTTGTTTGCGATGTGCGATGTTCTGAAAAATACTAAGCTCTATTTCGCTGTGCGATGCTAGGTGCGGTGCGATGTGCGGTGCCCCGATATGGCCGCGCGCATTAAACTCTACACTAATATTTGCTTCGCACACTGATGCTATGATACCATACCAATTGCGGTGCGAGGTGCGTTGCGCAGTTATGGCCCCAGACTAAGTCAATTTTCAACACAACCTGACAGTAAAGTTCAGACCGAGATATTCTTATATCGCCTCATAAGCAAAGTACTCAATACAGGACGGTGCGTTACATAAATCACAGGTGTGTGATTCTCCTATCTAGAATGTATTTCTATTACTGGCATTTGTATTGGCAGACAAATTTCTCGAAGGCGAAATCCTTAATGGAGTTTGGAAGTAGTATAGTTTCAAAGCGACTCGGTATGTATATTATATGCTAGTGTATCCTGCCTAAGACACGATAGATAACAAATATGGACTAAAAATATTATTAACTTTTCATTAGAAGACATTGATTTAGTTGCAAGTATTTTTTTAATATTGATAATTAATCTGAAAAAATGGCGTTACGGATCTTTTCTTGTCATATTCGTTGCCAGAGGATTAAAAGCTACAAAAATTAGTTGAAACAGTCCAGTTTCTCAATTGTCAGCCTGTGTTATCAGGGTTCAAACTACGTCGCTGTTTGATACCCATCGGTCAGTCAGTAGCGTAACGATAGCGTTACAATAATCAACTATTATGGGGTGGGTAAATAATTAATGAGCAGTCCACCCGAACGATCCATCACCGCCACGGTAGTGAGGCACTATAACGGACGAGGGGTACACACGGTGGAACAATTCTATCATTAAAAATTCAGAATAGCTCGCCACAACCTGTAGTGAAAAAAGGTGAACCTTCTAGTCCAGTGTAAATGTAAAATTTTGTCCATTACAATCACTCCTGTGGGTGTCTCTTTGATTCTCCTTCCTTGTGCTGGTTGTTAATAAAAACCACATATGACAGAATATAGCGACCAGTACATGTGAAATGAATGGTATCTCACCACGAATAACTTTCTTAGACGTACCCTGTCCGGCCTATCTCTAACTTGGGAAGTATTTTGCAAGATTTTCAAAGTTAGACAGTATATCACTACTGTGAAAAGAATAAAACAGAAGGGTAAAAATTGAGGGTGAGGAGGTAGTAGGGAGGGATTATATTTTTGCGTTGGTAAAAGAAGTTCTATCTATAAGTTTTGACTCAGGTAATCCTCCGCATTTCTCAGACATGGATGACTATTACACATTTGATTCCAAAACAGATGATTAATAGAACTTTGTCAATGGGGAATCTACTATATACGAGGGTAGATTGAAAAGTTTCCGGAATGGGCAAGAAAACGCAGTAATTGAACAGGGTTTTATTTTTATTTTTCAACATAGCCTCTTTGTAGGGCGATACACTTTTGTAAGCGGTGCTCCAACTTTTTTAAGCCCTCAGAAAAATATGATTTCGGGAACTCTGCAAAATAAGCATTCGTGGCGGCGTTGACCTCCTCATTCGACGTGAAGGGCTTCCCCCGAGCCAAGTCTTCATGTTTGGGAACAGAAAAAAGTCGCACGGAGCCAGGTCTGGAGAGTAGGAAGGATGCGGCACTACCTCGTAGCCCAATTCAACCAATTTAGCCGTGGCGATTCGGGATGAATGGGCCGGCGCGTTGTCGTGGTGGAAGAGTACTTTTTTCCGCTGCAAACGAGGCCGTTTCTCCTTCAATACGCCATCGAATCGATCCAATAAATCGCTGTAGTATTGCCCCGTGATCGTTCTTCCCGTCTGCAAAAAATCGATGTGGATCACACCTTGCGAATCCCAAAAAATGGTCGCCATGACCTTTCCGGCTGATGGAACAGTCTTTGCCTTCTTCGGAGCCGATTCGCCTGGAGAAATCCACTGTTTCGACTGCTGCTTCGTCTCTGGTGTGTAGTGGTGGATCCACGTTTCGTCCACGGTCACGAATCGGCGAAAAAATTCCGTGGGATTACGCTTCAAAAGGGCCAAACACTCTTTCGAAGTGGTCACGCGATTTCGCTTATTGTCCACAGTCAGCAAACGCGGCACCCATCGTGCCTACTTGCTTCACAAAACTGCCTGGTGAACAAGAACTCACGACGTATCTGTCTGAAAATTTGACAGCTTCCCTAAAATAAGTTCGCCTTGTCAACCATCATAACAATTTGGCGACATGCGCGCCACCTCTTGCCCATTCCGGAAACTTTTCAATCTACCCTCGTATATATATATATATATACCTCAACGGGACCATGCCCAGAGCAGACCGAAAATTTCTCTAAATATGCCGCCAACACTAGAAGGAATTTATCGCGTTAATGTTGCGAATGAGTAGACTAATAAACTTCCCAAAAAAATTAACGCATCACTAAAATGTAAGCAAAACTTCAAAGTATATTACTATCAGAACTACTTGTCCAATTTGAATGATTTTTTGTACCATATCTTCCGAAAAGTAAGTTTACTTACTGCTTCTGTATGTAAGCCTATTTTCTGTAAATACAGAGTGTGGCGATATAATTTGCTGTTATCATTATTATTCGCACATCTGCGAAATTCTGAGATTGAAATATCAAATATAGTAATATATAATAGTATCTGGAGAATAGCGACAGATCAGCCGTCATTCTTCGGAGTTCGAAACTGTGTAGTTGCTTTGTAAGATCAGGTACATCGACTCTTGCTCCAGTGATAGTCTGATCTGAGCCTTGTTGAGTAGCAGTAGCTGTTCCGATGAATACAATTTTCTGGAGTACAAGAGAACCATCAACTTCTAGGACGATGACCTAGCAAGATCAGTAGCATGGACGTGCCAGGATGTTGATACCACATACTAATGGAAAAGCAAAACTGATGCACTATACTACTGTGATGTCATTACATATATGCAGTAATAATACTTTTCCAAGCTCCTGAAGCAACTGTCTATTAATTTAGAACAATTTTGCATTAAGCATTTGTGTCATTTACCTCTCAGTGTAAGTAATTGCTTTTTTGATGAAAATATAGTTCGGCTCTTTTCACAACAAACCTATGCATCCGACATATAATACTTCCTGTCAATATTTAGGATGCTTTGAATTAATAAAGTGTGCACCTTGTGCAGAAAGCATTTCGACTTTCTTGCTCAACATGACACGTTGCTAGACATGACTTAAGCCTCGCTCAGCAATTCCCATGTGCGAGCGACAATATAAGGCTTGGTGCACAAAACCATCGCTATTTCTGTTCTGCCAATAATGACTGGAGAAAGCTATCGATCAGGAAAAAAAGAGGGCGGCAGGCAACTCGTGATCGCGCTCATGTTGTATTGGTGCGGTTGCCGAGTGACGGCCAAGCACGGGTAGCACGCGATATGATCATCATAGGCAGAGAACGGGAGCAAGGGTTGGGGGTTGGAGATGATGCCCAGCACCCTTCCTGATTGCGTTATCCTGGTGTATTCTAGAAGTGAACTGTTGATAAAACAAAATATTATTTTACGAAATAGCGTACCAGTGCTTCCTACAAATCGATTGAAATCCGATTCGGAAATACACAGATAAGCCTCTTTGTCTTTCCAGCGACGAGTTAGCCACAATGTGTGAAGATTTTTGAAAAAAGCAATAGAGTAGTCAGATAACACAAGAACTGTGAAGTACATAGTAGACATTTACGTAATGTAAACGATATCAGAATACCTCCACACTTATCCGTTACATTCAAACGTAGTTTTGTACAATTCTATGACCCCTCATGATAGAAGCATTATCCTGCTCCTGTAAGCACCTCCAAGCTATTGCCGCTGCATTAGTATTTGTAATGTTCCTCATGTTTTGTATGTTTACCTCTTTGTAGTTTCCCTGTGAAGTATTATGTACTATATAACATCGAATATATATGTACCTAGCTCTTGTGGTTAAGTGTAAGAGTAGCTGTTTAGCTAAACTTTCCCACAATCGAGCTCCTCTCTCTACACCATGTACATAAAAACAAGATCTTTATTATAATTATTATTTATTATTTCGGTCAAAATATTATTGCAAAAAATGATATTTCTGTAAAAGTTGGATTCGGATGAAAATGGACTGAAGTTGACCGAAAAGTATTTTGTACCATATTATGTCGCATTTTGAATTTTGTGACTTTTCTGAAAAGGCTTATTGAATTTGTATATGTATACGTAAAATCAGTGGACAAATTTGGCAACTATTATTTCAACTCATTTTAACTGCTAATGGAAAAAATTAGTTTAAACTGTGTAACTAAACAGGAAAATAGACAAACACATATTTTTATTTTCTGACGGAGAGAAACTGCATGCATATATTTAGATAACGCAACCAATTTTGTTGCGACAAAGTCAGAACACCAAGACAAAGTCTCAAGAAATTCTATTAGTTTTTGATTGCAAGTCGTAGCGAGCTGACAGAATCATGTAATAAAGAAGGTATAGATTGGAAGTTGATTCTACCGAAATCGCCTTTTTTTGGTGGCATTTCAAGCTAGAATTAAAATTATCAACTTCGATCTCATAAGAAGCAGGTAGTGTGTCATTTACTTTTGAGTATTTCTATACTTTGCTAACAGAGAGAGAAGCGATTATCCCATTCGCATTACTTATTTTCTCTAACCCCCGCTCACTTCTCCAGTAAATCGTCTCAAAACTTACTAGCAGCTCCAACGTATTAAGCAAAATATTTGATCAAGATGGAGCAAGGAGTGTGTATTTCTGAGTTTCGGCAGACGTGTAAATAGAGAGTACGCAGAGCCAGCTTCAAGAAGGCACCCTTGTTCTTGTCAAGTATGACAACCAGCCCCGTATGTGCTGAATGTGTAATCAACCTACATCCAGGAAGTGGAGGTGTTAATAGAATGACAATAGTGCACACATACACAGTGGCCCTGTTAAACGTTCATTTTCTAAAATAGGTTCCTTGTCCATTAATAGCAAGACACTTGATTTTCATTCTATTTGTATGAAGTTTGATTTGACTTATATTCATATTCATACAGCTGTTAATTTGCGTTTGTATGCCAATTGGAAGCGTCTCTTCCAAATCCGAAGGCATGTTGAGGACTTTTTTAATTTTAGAATTTTTATGAAATCATATTTGTTCCGTTTTAAGACAAGCGTGGGGCTCTCGACATCAATTGTTATAATTTCTCACTAGTTCTATTTTAAAATGCAGAGTTAGTGTAGAAATGTAGTACAAAGCTATTATCACAATGATATTAATTTTCCCGATAATCATTTTATTCTTATATTGAGAATTATTTTTACTATTTAGTTTGATTAACTATAAGTGGTTTTAGTTTCTTTAAACTATATAAATTATAGTTCTATTCTGTTATAACGCTCTTAATTTTTAACCTATCGAAATTTTGAGGAAAATATCAGGGACTTTAATTTCCTTAAGCTCTTAGTTTTAACGATGTTTAACCTCAAATGCTCAGGAAAGCAACCCGAAGAAAAATTATATCTTGTTATATCTTGGGTGTTTTTTATCATAGGTATATAGAATAAACAGCAATATTTTCATTGAAAAAATTAAATTTTCGTCATCATCATTTTTTACTCATCACATATGGTTAGTTATTCCACAATTGGGCAAGAAATTCCAAGAAATTATGAATATGAAAATCATTTTTTTTAAATTAGACGTCTTATACCAGTGAATCTTCTGAAATATGTAACCAGTACTGGTACTCCTTAATAGTAAAAGTATTATGACCCCTTTCAATATTACGGGGATTAAGTGCTTTTAAACACTCATATTTTTATGTAGATTGTAGATGCTTTTACTTGGTAAAACTTTAACATCATTCAGAGAAAAAAGTGTATGTTGAAAAGAAAATTACAAATAGTAATAAAATACATCTTTAATGAGATTTTTTTCTATTTTCACAACCTACTCAATTTTTGAGCTACAACTTAAGAAAAACGCTGTTTTAATGCCATCAAAGTACTTTGAAAAACGTTAAATATATCCTGCCACAACCAGTTTTTTATTATTTGACGCGATTTATTATTCTGATTGAAATGGTTAAAAAATCAAATTATTCGTTTTTTATATGCTTTATTCCTCATTCTTGTAACCTTTTCGAGGAAACCTAAATTTTATCGGAAACGCATTAAAAACATATTTTTTTACAATATTAACATAATTTAGAATATCGACTTTAAGAAAAACAACTTCATTGATCAAATTTTGCTTTGTTATCTTCGATTTCTGGTTTTATTTCCAATTTCTGAATTTTCATCCCCGAACAGGGGTGGAATTCACTTCACGATAAAACCGTTCATCGGCACTCTGTAACTAGTCTTCAGCACCTCCCTTTTTTCCTGTCCAAATCAGTCGTATTCAGAATAATTCGCTCATAAAAACCTTAAAATTACTCGACTAATATAATTTTATGTGTTTTAGAGACAAATGTGAGTATAATTATCTATTTCTAAAGGGTTTCGGGGATAACCGGAGCCATAGGTCCATAGATACCAGGAAGTAACTTACCAGCGCGAAAAAAATTAAGATACTCATCGCACCACACCCCTACTCCCGATTTTTGAACCTTCTAATTTTTTTTAGGAAGATGATCAGATATTTCGGAAATGCCTAAAAATGTTTGTTTTTAATTTTTAACTTTTCCGCCATTGCAGCGATCTTCAAAAACGACAACGCGCTTGTGCCTTGCCATTGTAGTAACGTAGTACCAAAGATAACAAAATCCGGATAGTACGTTCCGAGTCATAGATGATTAAGGATTCCGAACAGAAACCAACAGAAATGAGTGAAAGGTTTTTCGTGTCATGAAACATCAAGAAAACCTAATACGTCGAATTTTTTATTTTTATTGTTTCCAATACTTGTCCAAATGTTAAAACGAAGTTTATCATCAAATTAGGGGTACACGCACGTTGACGGTACCCTGAATAGAGAAGTGGGACAAGGCGACATTTTTGAACGACCTCATTTTACAAAATGTTTTTATTCATCGGATACATAAGATTTTTCATAGCAAAAAGTACAAATAATTATTAAACAAATTCAAACAGATGCCACCTAGCAGTTCTTATCGAAACAAGCAAAAATGAAAATACATCGCGCACACTAATGCTTAGCTATTACAATCTTGCAAACGTTCACAAAATCAAGTTAAACAGTCTCTTGTTGCCCTTCGTCAACCCCACCTCTGGATTCATTGACTGCTGGACTCATCTGACTACTACCTGTCGGACTCAATTGAGCACTCGCAGTAGCACTTCCCACGACACTACCCGCGGCACTGTCCACATTACTACCCACAACGCTTGCTACTGGAGTCATAGGAGTCAACCATCCTTGTCTGAGCAACTTCTCTGCAGCAGCATTGACGTCTCCGAAATTAGAAACCAGGGCATTCAAGTTCGCCTCCCTATCCTTGAATCCCATCGTCGACAGGTATTCTAGCTGTGGTAGGTACCTCTGCTCAGGAGGCATATCATTGTCATTTTTAGCAGCCATACCAGCGATCATTCTAGCCATGAACTCAGAGAAAGGGTCTTTAACAGATCCTGCAGCAGCACTCTCCCCTTCTTTTGGAGGATTACTCGGTGGCATCGGAGGCGGAGGTGCCATCGTATGTACCAGGCTTGGTGCCGCTTGGCGTAGAGACTCCATGCCTTGTTGGATCTGCATGATTGCATCCAAAGCCTGAGAATTTGTCATGAGGTTCTGTATCTCCGGATTTTGCATTTGCTGTATCATCTGTGGTACAATTGCTCGCATTTGATTCTGCAACACTGGATTATTTGTTATGAGCGGGTTCTGTGCAAAAAGTGTGTAAGCCACATTTGGATCGGCAGCCATGGCTTCCATTACAGATTGAGTATATGGTGCCTGCAACATGTTCTGAACTATCGTTGTGTTCTCTGACATCTGTTGCAATAAACTGGCCAGTGGTGGAGGGTATATCACCCCAGTGCCCGGCACTGTGGTAGCGCTGGTTTGAAACTGTGCCCTGAAAGAGGTAAGTCCTGGTTCTTGTAGATTCTGGAAAAGGTTTGGCAGAGGATTATTGGCAGATGTGGGTGATGAAGAATCGATTCCAAGTAGCCTTTCGTGACTACGCATCAGCTCTTGGAGCATAGACGGGTTTTTGGCCAATTCGGCGGTGTTTTTTAAAAGCTCAGGGTTATTGAGAACTTCTCCTATTTCGGGATACCTTAAAAAGGAAATATATTCAGGGCATAATATACATGAAATTTAAATTAATATTATCAAATGTTAATGTACATCATTCACCTTACTTGTCCAGGTCGTAACTTGGCAGGTGTATTTTTAGTGAATAGACTCATTTGAACTTGACACGAGATTATTTATATATATATATATATATATATATATATATATATATATATATATATATATATATATATATATATATGAATATAAATATTTCAAATTATAAGCATTTAAAAAAAATCGAAAAAACTGACACCCTCCTATAAAATGTTTCAGCACGACGCTTCGAAACAACATGCTAATTTTTTTCACAATATCTGACCGAAATACCATTAAAACATTAATTACATATATGATTTATAAATACTAATCTACCTTAAACAGACTATTATCAATAGTCTACATGTTACTACCGCGCTTTAGAAATATTCCCACATGGTAACAAATTGTCTCATGTAAACTTAACTTAGTGGATACAAAATTATTTTAATAAAAATCCTTGAGGAAATCGTATATTTTCATTTTCATTCGTTTCATATACCACAAAATAAAAACCACAAGTAACACGAGCCTCATTTGATCTAAATAATGCCACACAATAAGAAAAAAAACAAGCCACCTAAATGCTGTTCTACCAAAATTCCAGAAGAATATAACATCATTTTTCTTACTAACCATTAATTAAGTCATTTATACGTTATATCGTTTATATGGATTGTTTGTAAATAATCAGCTTAAAATATTATTCAACATTTTTGATGGCTGTGTAGCCGATGACGGACTTTGTCATTACCCTCTAAAAGAGTGTCAAGAGGGTAATGGCTCTGTAGTCTATAGCACTCAACTGGATATCTGAATACCAATGAAACATGTCCCAAGGTAGCAAGTAGTCGTGAGGAAGCGCATGTTGAAAACCATTGGCTCTTACTACCCAAGTTTAGTGAACGTGGCTAGGCTAGATGAGACTATTTGTTGCAATTTTAGATCCGAAACCGCTATAAAAGTAACAAAAAGGGCAAAAAATTAAGGGTGTCCACCAGACAGGCGTGTACAGCGGTGTCTTAAATGAATTTGAATAGTTTTTCCGAGATGATTATCATGATTATCATTAGTTAGTGTATGATGAAGAGTTACCAATTTACCAAAAATGCTGCTGCTACACTTGGAACCTCCATGTCTATGCCCATCTGAGTTGAGTACAGGTCCGCAAATTGAATTCAAAGAATTATTTGTATGCATAAGTTGATTTTGATAATGTGCTTTTAATCCACTGTTAAATATAAATCTGCAATTTTTCATATAAATACCTAGTACCTTTGGCAACATGGAAAAGACACAAGGATAAGTGATGACTGCAAAACTGTATGTTGCTACATCGGACATATATCTGGAGCTTTTTGATTCCAATTTCTCATTTAAATGAATTAACTTTTATTTATTTTTTTTTGAATTGATCAATGATTTAATTTTTTTCATATTTTAATATTTTTTTAATAGAGTCAATCATTTTAAAATCTAACCTACTTGACGCTATTTTTTCAAAGGCTATCAATATCACTTTTGTAATTACAGTCGGAACTCTCTTTAACTCGAGCTATTTTAGTTGTCCCTGTACATTTTTCAATATTTCATCATGTATTTTTTCTATAATTATAATTTCTATAACTCGACAACCTCTATAACTAACAAAATAAAAATCTCCATAAGTCGAACATTGAAACGACGAAACAGATTCATTGAGCGCAAGCTGTGACGGCAACTGTTTCATACTTTGGGATTCCTCTATGTACACAGCGTAAAATACCGCAGAAGAAATTTCTACATAAAAAGCGTGTTCATAGTCTGCATGATTTCGTCGCTGCGAAAACTTAAGTGTTTAACAATTGAGAAAATTTAAATAAATAAAAAATAGACAATGGTGTCAAAAGAAAGATTTTCCAAGAATATAGCATTCCAATAAGCTATAAGTATATTATCCACTATAATAAAAAAGAAAATTAATATGGTGCAGTTTGGTGCGCAAGTAACTAATCCATGTAAAGCAAAGCTGAACAAGCCTATTAAGACAGTAAATAGTGGTTTGGAAGTTCAAGAAAAGCAATTTTGTCCATCACAGACCCCATATTGCAACAGAAGGAAATGGATTTTTCAAAAAACGAGCAAATTTCAAGGCAAGTTCAGGATGGTTGGAAAAAATCAAAGAGGTATTTCATTTTGTATCCTTTCCATTATAGTTTTGTTTATAACATGTGCTTTTTCTTTATTTTAGATATGGTGAATTAAAAATAAAAGCAAGTGATGAAAGTGCTTCCGTGAACCAAGGAAAGTGGATCAGGATACCCTTCCAGCTCTTTTAACCCCCTATAAAACGATTTTATCTAAATGTTTATCAGTCAAAAACTTAACATTCGAAAAAGAAAAATTTCATGGAGGAAAGCTATCGAGGATAGGGTGACCCTTTTATTAGCAACAAATATGACTGGCACTGAAAAATTCAAACTTGTCCTAATAGGAAAAAGCACAGAACCACGTTGTTTTCGAGGTGTTAAGAATTTACCGCTGACCCATTACAGCAATAAGAAGCCCTAGATGAAAATTATTGGCTGTTCCATCTGGACAAATATTTTCTACTTTTATAAATCGTACGATAACCACTGTCCTGCGCATCCTCGCATGGATCATAAATTAAAAGCAATAAAGTTGATTTCATTCTCACTAAATATTACATCCAAACTACAGCCTTTTGATCAGGGCATAATATAAAAGTTTCAAGTATCACTATAAACGTAGAATCGGAAGATATTAGATGGATTTGAGATCAATACCACCATCCCAAAAATTGATCTCATTATTGCATTAATATTTCGGCGACAGTATAGAGGGTAGATGTGACCTAAGCGACTATTGAAAATGCTTCATAAAGGCTGGGTTTGGATCGTACAGCTTCTATGACTTGCAAAACAAATGTCCTTGCCAGAATTGAGAAAACTAATAATTAATGAAACGCAGGTAGCCTTAAATACCCAAGAGTCTATTAATTGATGTTGAGAAATTTTGGAATCAAATGATAAAGTCTCTTTGGATGGATTTATAAATATAGAGGATTTAGCGTCAAGCGAATACCCTACAAAAGACGAATTCTTACAGTGTAAGTAAAGAACAGGATGACTTGGAAAACAAGTTGAAGGACGTATCCGATGATGAAGATGATAGTAAAGGAACTACAAGAGATAAACCTTCTGTTGCTGAAGCTTCAAAAGCAATTGAAACCATCCAAGTTGCATTTTCAATGCTTGAGGCCGCAACTTGTGACGACATATCTTTGATGTTTGAAATTAGAGGAAAATTTGAATCTTACTGATTATTTTTAAAGGTAGTGAGTAAGTAGTTTTTCTGATTAAAGCACGACGTTATTGCTATGAAGATTAGTATTTAATTTATGTACATATATAACTGGAATATATTTCATTTAATTTGAGATTTTTTATTAAAGTATTGTACATATTCTAAGTGAGTTAAGGACTTCCCTATTAATTCAAGGCTTCCTACGTTGTTTGGAAATATATATGGAAATAGATAACTCGTATGTTTCAAATAAATTGGAAATAAAAATTACATGCTTCAAAATTGCTTCTTTGGGAAATAGTTTTGGCTTGTTCTTTGATAATCGTGTCCGTATTAAGGCATATAAACTATTCAATCTAAGAAAGCTTTTACCTGTGAATGGGAATGAAAATATTTGATTTTTTTCGCAGGATTTTCAATAACTATGTCTCACCTCGAGAAAATATTTCTGAAGGGAGGTAAAATATAGAGTATTCAATAGTATTGCTGTTCAAGGCAAGTATATATTATAAATTATTGTATTTCAAAGAAATTGTTCCACATATATTTGGAAATGAATTGTGTATTGTCAAAATAAATGATTTTATCTGGGAATCATACAACTTTACACTATTTTCAAACCAAGTCTTGAAACATTTTGAAAGCCATTGACATTTCAACGCTGTCATCTGATAAATTTGATAGATTTATTTTGCGTTGCAAGATACCATTTCCAATTGACGAAAGATTCTCAAATCCTATAGGTGTACCTACTTTGACTTACTCTCATTCTATTTGTTTAGTTTAATGGTTTGTTAATAAAATCAGCCCGAAAGTTTCTACTGTATGCACAAAAATTAGGACTAAAAATATGGTATGATTAGAAGAGCACTGGTGGGAGTACCAAACCGTTCATCTCATCTCAAGAACTCAAATGATCTTCAAATGTCTCTTTGTCTTTAATGTAACAAGTATTTAGGGTGTAAAATGGAACATTACCATTGTATTTTATAGATACTGTGAAATCTCAAAATCAAGATAAATTTCCGCAGCTATTTATACACTGCTGCTCAACAGATCAATAAATTTTAACAACTAAACGACTCAAACTCTATTAATTTAAATGTTATTTTTTCATTGGTCACCATTCCACATACGCAAAAAAGGAGTTATCACCTATTTTAATTGTAATTATAATCTTCAGAACAAAATATCGCTGTCAAATTACATAAAAGCTATTGCACTTGAATCCTATGGTGTTCTTTTGAGGATTTTAGGAACGTATGCGTGAGATATCAACTTGAAAATATTTACTTTCAAATGATAACGTAAGATCCAAAAAAATCATGGAGATTTGTTAAAAAATATACTGCAACGTTTAAAGCCTTTGAACATTGCAATCAGTATAATAGCAACATGAAAACTGTCTCAAGTTTTGTATCCCAAGACTAACAATATTCCTCCAAAATATCACCAAAGCACCAAAAACCTGACGTGCATACCTCTGCAACAATTCTTGTATTTGTGGATTTCTCGTAACCAGCGTTCTCATTACGTCTGGATTATTCATCAGCTGCATTACTAGTGGATTCTCAAGCAGGTTTCGGAGCATGTTCGGGTTCGTAAGCAGCTCGTTCTGCATCTGATTCTGGATCTCCATGAAATTGGCAGTGCCCATACCAAGCTGTTGCAGTCCCGAAATTCCCCCAAGAGCGCCTAAATGGAAAGGAGTGGCCGAAATGTCTGCAGGTGGTCGTTGAGGGCCCGCTTCGGGGGTGCGAGGAACCGCACGAATCATTAGGTGGACAGTCATACCATCTTTTATATGGTGCTGAAAATGCCGTTAGCATAATCTCATGCTTCAGATGAAGAAGCACGAGGACGTTGAACAGAGGTAAGAAAATTGTACTGTAATCACATATACTCGTATAATAAAGAACTACGGAAAAGACCGAGCAACAATCGCTGATATTTTCTGAGATCAACGATTTAAATAATATATTGCTCATTTTTTTGTTAAAAATGATTAAATCTTTTAACCATTTTTTCCAATTCCATAGTTCCCAATACGTAGACGAAAAGTCGCAATGATACCATCTCCATTATTTGTATTGTTATTATTGATCTGTAAGTTTCGAGATACATCACTTCAAGGTTGAAATTTTTTATGTTGATGTAGTGTAATAAGGGGTTTCATATTTAATGAATCGTTTAAATTAGATAAGTAGCAAGTAAGATTCATCTCTAAGTGTTGCTGCCCACTGGCATCTTTTCGAAGTCGGTCCCTTACGGCAAAAAAATGTTTGAATTACGCCCTTATCTGGGCCTGAGAACCATAGTAAACTTTTCACTATAGGAATATAAGTAACACTGACTAGAAGGGATATAAAACCATGAAAGAAAACCTGCAGTAATACTGTAAGAACTAACTGGAATTTGTGACTGATCAGGAATAAAATGTAGGGAGGATATCTGTTCACCCAACATGAGAAAATGGCGTTAAATAGGTTGGCACTGTACTTCCCACGCAATAGTAGGCACTCAGCGTGCTTCACCATCCCCATTAAATGTAGGTGGCCCGACAGAAGTCCCACGAACAATCAACAAGATTAACAGAATCGTCCATCCCTGACAGCAGTTCGGTCCTTTTCTTTTGGGCCTGCTCTCGTAATTTAATCACCAAGTATCCCGTTATATTCTAATGAGACCTCACGATTTTCTGCAATCTGTTCAAAAGCCTTTCTGCCCTGCATGATAAATCTCGATATCTTACAAGCAGTTAGCTCGGATTGCTGCTTGACTATTAGAACAGATGATTATCGCCCCTTTTTTCCTGGAAACGAAACAGGCAAGACAGACCGCATAGATATCAATCTGGAAAACCGTGTTGTGATTATCTCTAAACCAGACCTGCTTTCGTCCATCGGAGATCCATTGCCCCTTTAACTCCCAATCATCTTTTGTTTAGATACTCGTGAATTTTCAATCCGTAGGAAAAATAATACCACTGCTCGGTAAGTAGGGTCGGATACTACCTTTGCATCTATGATTGGATGTTACTGTGTCCCTTACTACGACATTGGGTCGCATAGTGAAAATCAACAACTATCTGCATTCCCCAAAAAAGTCGGTTCATGTGCCAAAAACCCTGTATGATTTGTATGTTTTTTTTTAATTCGACAGGTCTAGAACACTCACCAATATAATGTCACAATTCCTTTTTCATTCGATACCTTGAAAGGCTGCCATACCGTTGGTAACATAATTCAGTAAATCGTAAATGGTTTCAATCAGCAGCAATAGAAAATATAAAAAATTATCTTAGGGTTGATATTTAATATATGTATATCATCTTTCATGGATTTATTGCAAATTTTCAACCCTCAGCAACCACCCCTTATGAAGAAATGCGGGAAAAACTATTTTTTAAAACTACTTGAGATGTTTTTATGCTTGATATGACATAAATCTGCAATAACCTGATCTATCTGCGCGTGAAATACTGTCCACCTACTTGACGCCACGTTTAGATCGCACGCCAATTGGCAGGTAAGTATTTTAATGGTGGAAAATATTGCTTGACACACCCAGATTTATACATGACGAGTAACCATGACATTCATTTTCGTCGGTCGGTCTGTCTGTCTCTACTCCGCCCGGAAATCCTTATCCCTCAATAGCTCGTAAAGTACCTTTTGGATTTTAATGAAACTTTGAAATTATGTTACTAGTAGACACTTGGACACCACACTACGGTGACTAGACAGTAGTGTCTAGTGTCTAGTAAAGAGCGCCATTATCTCTGAGTCTCTCACTCCCAAACAGCACACCGCTCTGGAGGATATGCCAGCCCAGCCAATTATCATCTAGCCATTGATGCGGGCTAATATAGATGCGGTGTGCGATGTCACGTGGTTTCGCCACGTGGGAAATAGTAGGAAGACTTAGCCGAATTACTCAACGTCAGTAACTGTAAAAATAGAGATCTGGTATCAGTTCAGGTCGCAATTCAGTGTTTTTTGTCACTGCACTAAATTCTGACAGGTACAATCTTCTGGTGGGATATTTTTTCTTTGATAATCCGTGTCGTACTTCTTGGTTTTTTAACGTAATTTAGTGAAGTGAAAACCATCACGCGAATAGAGGTCACTAAATTGTGCCTTGCGTGTTATGGAAGTATAGTTCCATGTTGTGTCATTCATAATAGCTGTCCGAAACTGGAGTGTACTAAGACAGCACGAAACTTTGCAAGCTGCAAGATTTTGGACCGCGTGGTGCGTAGGACGGAAGCGATAAGAAGTATATTAAAGATTTCCTGTTTTTGACAGTATTGGTTATTTGTTCTCAACTGATCCGAATGTATGTTTGCTTGTTTAGTGAGCGTCCAAATTATGTTTAATGGTTTGTGCAGAAATTTAGGTTTATAGAAGCAGCTGTTGCACGTATCAGAGAAAGCGGTATACCAAAGGTAAGCAGAATTTACAATAGGAGGCGTATAATTTTCGATCCAAGTCCCCGTTCGGGAAATATTCGATCACCATTTACATTTGCAAACAGTTGTAACGGCACCGCATCACGTATATTCCTTCAATTAGTAAAACTGTCATTTATTGTAATCTATCAACGTGCTAGATAATATGAGATATGCAGATAATATGCATCTAGAACCGTGGTCAGGTTAGGATGAATACTTAGTCTTAATTGGCTGGAAGTAATGTCATGGGTTCCCATTAAAAAAACAAAAACTATCCCATGGAATCCACATAAAATCCCATATAAAATAAAAAACTAGTTATATTAATCGATGCGATTTTCCAAACCTTACAGCTTTTATTCAATACATTTTTTTAGATCCCGTTAAAATATTGCAGTGCTGTGGGAATTACAGCCCTCGCTGTACATCTCTTGATAAAAATATATTCTCCAAAATCTGAGATTGGATATTAAATAAGGCGTCTCTTTTTCATAATTTTGTATGTACCAGATTGTTCGTAGATAGTAGTTAGAGAGCCTGTTGCACAGTACACGTAAAGGTCTTAATGGTTCCCAAATCAAATCAATCTTAACAAGACGGTGAACATTCAAACTGACCCAAAGCATGCTTCAGCAAAAACACGGATGTCGGAAGAAAATGAGACACTCCAAAGATGCACCAATTCCAATAAATTAATGGCAATGGAGTCATCTGTATCGTAAAGAACATATTCAATTTGTCTACGTATGACAAAGTACAACTTTCATTCCTCAGTCAACCTTAAGTTATTTTATACCACCACGTACATCTTGAATGTTATCCACGTCATCCATAATCTTTCCAGCGAAGATCAAACAGAGCTGATCTGGTTCAGCGGTGAACTTCGTGGCGATCTGCTCCTTCAATATCTTCACGTTTACGTTCTCATCAACGTCGAAGCTCTCCTTCTCCGAAGGAGTCTTGATACAGATTGTGATCTTTTTGGGGGGATCTTCCACTTTCGCCTCCTCCATCTCCATCTTGGTGTGAACTATCTCCGCGTTATCGGTGGCCATCTCTACGGGCACAGTCATCCGAGTTTCAGGCATTTCTAACGAAACGCCCTTCGTTATCCCTGTCTGCGTCTCAGGTATATCTATCTGAGCATCAGTCATTTCCATTTGAGCACCAGGCATCTCCATTGTAGCTCCAGTCATTTCTATTGAAGCACCCGGTATTTCCATCTGAGGACCTGGTACATTCATCTCCATGGACGATGAACCGGTTTGCAAGGTTTTCTGGTGGGGGATGACTAGATGTTCTGGTTCTGGTTCAGGCGTAGGTTGACGAATCACCAATGGCGTTTCCAAAGACACTTCTGGTATACTTTCAGCAGAGACGGAAGGAGGGGCTTCGTCAGCCATTTCACTCACTTTACACTGCCACTACTATTTTATCGAATTGCGCTCTCGTCCCTATAAAAAAGGACAGAGCGTTAATAAATCCGGCTAGATACACTTTTTTCAAAGACGTAGCTCGGATAGGTGACGGAAAACGATTGGGGTAAAATACGTTACTTCAAAGATCCTGAAGTAGTAAGAAAGTACTTCTCAGAATCTCCCTATAATTAAACACTCCCAAAAACTACTATGAACTCTTTTTGCAAACCCTCAACTAGAAATCTTCATTTATTCAAAATCAAGTCACGTATGGGTTATTCTATGTGTGAAAAAGCAAACATTTCTAAATTGTTTAACTCAATAGTTCGTTATTGATTTCCAAAAATTCAGACGCAACTACATAAAACACAATGTCTAAAAAACTGCTTACTAGGGAAATTCGAATAATACCTCATTTTAAAGAGCTTTTAAATACCTTTCATGTTTTATTACATAATAACGTTTTCTTAACACCTGGTAAAATTTTGCAAATTAGTTTAATATCAATAACAAAAAATACACGATGTAAGTCCAATTACAGAAAACGCATTTTAAGCAAAACCACATTCATCCAGTTTATATGATCGAATTTGTAAACTTTTAGCAGGTGGTGATAGTTGTTCAGAAGATCTGCAAAATATAAGGTCAGGCTTTGTGAAAGTCAATTATGACAGTGCATGGTGGTGGTACAGTAGCAAGAAATAATGACTCTGACGAACTCATCCATGAGGACCCGCTCCATCACCTTATTATCCAATTCTAAAGGATACTCTAATTATAGAAATTAATACAATTCAAAAAAAGGTAAGGCCAATATAGCTACTGGCAGGACTTATGAGCCAAGCACAATCGACAAAAATTTAAAAAATAAACTTGATCTTTCTCCTCTTAGATTTTATGCATTTTGTGTTTATACTGATAAAACAGGTTTTTAAATTTATTTAATTTCAAAAACTTATATCAAGTGAACCAGTAGATCTCAAATCCAATCAAATTATTCGATGAACTGATACAACAGTACGTGAATACAGTGTCAACATATTTGACGCAATTTTTCAAGACGCTGAATATGAATAGCCTTTTTTCCATTTATCATGATAATAATTCAGCATCAAAAACATTGAAGTGGTTTCTGTTTGAAATATCCGAAATGCAACACAAATGGACTCAGTTCAGAAGTCGAACCGTAAGTAAGTAAGCTACAAGGTAGCTGTCAAATACATTTGTTCGCATTATTTGTGATTGAGAATGTGTTGTCTACTTTTTTTAATTCAGTTTTTGATATTGCAAACAAAGATGAATAGTTCATTTCAAAAATAGTTGTGCTGTAATATTTTAAATAGGATGGATGATAGTTACGATAAAAGCGAATACATGAAATAAAAACATGATGACTGTAGATTAGTATGTATAATTACATTAATCAATACTTAAATTTTTCCTACGCATTAATTTCATAAATATAGGGAGTTTCCATAAAATGACTATAGCACAACATGACACCTTATCATGAAAAACTGTATGGTGAAATATCTTACAGCCCAGAATTCGGTACGCACAACTTCCACACAAATGTTGATCATTTGAAAGGCTAAGTTTACTAGACTATAACTCGAGCCTGCTAAAAGGCAGCGTTGAGGAGATGCTAAAGGAAATTCTGTCAGTAATGTATAGTGTTGTATGGATACGTATTACATACATAAATTTTATAGATAATAGAACGTATTATACTAACATACATCATGTAATAACACATATGAAAGACCTTATAAATGAGCAATTATTCACTTTTTCGTGGTGAGCAATTTTTGAGATTTTGCATATTCTGTACGTTTGAGAGAGACGCTGGTCTTTGAAAATTGATAAAAAAAACAGACGGGACAAGGAGTCTAGCATGTGCGAGAGTCATTGGAGCATCACAAAACCTAAAGACCCAAAGAAAGTAAAGATTCGACTCGCCCGAATTTAGCGAAGATGGGCTATTGTGTATATGTGGTTGCACTGACGCCAAAATAGGCAGTTTTTTTTTAGGAAAACCGAAACAGTCGCCGGTAATCAATATTGGCCCATTTATGTCTGCCGGCAAATTCGTGAAAAGGGTATGATGGACGGTTACTAGTTTCAACAAGAAGATGCGCCACGCCACACTCCAATTCAAAAAATTCAGTTTCTGCAACGAAAATTCGGATTTTTTTGAGATCACAATAATACTTCTTCACCAGTCGTCGCGGAAAGTGAAAGAAAAACCAGATCATGGCAAAAGCAAAGTCTTGCACGTTTGAGGTTCTAATCTCGCTTCATACGTATCGAAATCGAACATTTTTGATATCCGCCTCGCTCCCCAATTGCTATAAAATAATGTTTGAGGATATTATTTTAGATGCCTTATTCAGATTGTGAAATATAGCAGAACCTGGAGAAACGATACTTTTTCATTGGACGGCACGATTTGAAAAGAATAGTAATAACTTCGAAGCCTGGTCGATGACACAAACCAAAAATTAATGCACTCTCCCTCCAAATAGAACCGGAATAAATATTTGCTGCAGACCGACAAGTACAACATCGAATCAATTATAAATTATGTCCTCAGATACTTCTCAGCTTGGAAAATAGTTTTCAGAAAAGTCCGAACTATCTTTATGCTGTGAGATAAATACTGCAAAGCACAGTGTTATATAAGTAAATATTTTTTAACTTCCGCGGAGAAACACATAAGAGCCCAGATTGTAGGATAATGTAGATTTTATTTGGATTGAAATATTTTCAACGCATTTTATACATAACTTGGTGCCACATCCAAACAAAACACGTAAAAACAAACAACTTTGAATCAATCCGTGCATATGTCATATGCAAGATAAATGCCATATGATTGCCATATGATGCGAGTTGTCTAAGCGTGTATAATATCTGTAAATTCTCTTGTCTTCCCCCTAAAGAATGTATAGGTACTCATAAATTTAAACTATATGTGATGATAGCTCTCGCACATCTTCGCCATATAGCAGGACCATTTGAGGATGTCTGCCTGGGTCCTGACAAGTCAGGTCTAGTTTTACAATAGAGGACTGTAAATTTACACAACATACTTATACTCATTATTTCATCATCTTAATACCCAGAATAATTGTTAGTAAGTTTCAGCTGCCTCTGCAGCCTACATTAAAATACCAAACACATTAGTGATGGTTTTTCTTTCAGAAACAATCTTAAGATTTTTAGTGTGGATTTACACAGTGCCTGTAACTTTTATAAGTCACTAAAATTCATTACTAAAAGCTTGTATTTTTGAAGATAGTTTCATGGTTCATAATTTCATGGTACCAGTTACTTTTCCAAATAACTCTCCTAAAAGAAATATTTTCTTATAGTATTTAGTTCTTAGTTCGCAGTACCACATTTCATGAAAACTACCTGCTGGTGTTATTCTAAAACCAACCACTGGAATCACAGCTGTAATCATGTCTACATACATTTAGTTAACATGATAGAGCAAGCCAGGGTATCTACTTGCCCCAATAAATAGAAGTGCTACCTGTACCATCACTAGATATAAATTATGCTGCTTCAGATACTATTTATGCTAAACAATATCAATCATTTGGAGAAAAACAGGTTTGGAACTAAAAGAATGTATACAGGTCTGAAATTTTTGCACCAAAATGTACAAGATTACCAAATTGTAAAAATACCATTCAGGTTGCCATAAAAGACTTAAATGTACATTTTGTTGCACTCAGTGAACACTGACTAAGAGGTGTAATAGGCATCTGTTAGAGAATCACAAACTAGTCACTCATTTTTGTAGATGTTCTGCAAAACATCCAACTGGACTAACCAAACAATCCTCTACGGGTATTGGTTTCTTTCTCAAATTGATATGTTGAAATTGTACATGTAAAAATATCTGATCCTTATGCCCAAGTAAAGGTAGCTAAGGAAATGGGAACCATAGGAAAACAGATAAAGAGTATGGAAAAGTATAAAGTTCAGAAATGAGATGAAAACTGCCGCTAAGCCGGCCGCATAGGGAAGCTCTGAAGGTTTATTCTAAAAAGCTGGCGTTAGTATTGATATTCACTCGGATTTCGAATCAAAATATTTAACTTCTGGCAGATTCTGATCAAATTTCTATTTTGAAGCAAAAACACCACGACGCCGCGACGTCCCAAAAGCGTTCGGTAAATAGATATTGAGGTTAGATTTTTGAAAACTCCACGCTTCTGTTCAGCGTTTTAACGTCGAATTCAACGTTGTTAATGTCCATAATAAAAATTGAATAAAATAATAAAAAGGATCTTTATACGCATACAGGCCCACTTAATAAAAAGGTAGATCGTGTTAAATGCCATAATATCGCCAAAAGTCATCTCCCAGGAAATAAATGGCGGATTCATCTTTAAATACATTATAAAAATATATAATAGTTGTCTTGAGCCAAGCATGCAGTGTAAAGTATTTACTCACCGAAGTATTCCAACTGCAATGGGCACAAAATAACTAACAAACAATACAAAACTTGTTCAGGCAGCAATAGTAAAATTCAAAGTAATGGCGTCTGCGTTTGGCCTTGGCGTCCCAGTTCTAACAGTTCCAATCAGCGTTGCCAGATCACTTTTTAAAATATCAGTAGATGAGGCCTGAACACAAATCATTAAGAATATAAGAATCTTGTAGTGGTCTATTAGTAAATAATGAGATATATTAATTATATTTAATAATGATTTAGATTTGGTTAATTAGGATGTAGATAAAACTAAACCAACAAAAAGATATAAAAAATAAATAGTCAGGTATCGATCTTTTAATTGGAAACGTCTTCAGCTTTTTTGAACATAGGTATTACAGTAATATAATTTAATTATATCTTGATTCAAATTCACATTAGAACAGTTCCTATCCTTTCTTTAAATATTTTGTATGCCTGATGGGTCCATACCATATATGTATAACAGGGATTCTGTAGTATTAAAATCAGATAGAACGCGGCATCTAACGGCTATAAGTAGAACTAATATTCGTTACACAAGAACTCCTCAGCAAGATATTCATTGCACTCTTTAGTTTTGGGCATACTTCTGAGATGTCGCTATACGTTGGTCGCCATAGCGGAAATGAAAATCAAATAAAACATATTAGACTCAGGGCTGATTTCATCAAATAACCAGTTTTGTTATATCAAGCCAATGGGATTAGATCTTATCGAGCTCTACCAATAGGCTTTCAGAGTATTTCGTTATAATTTAGATATCCAATGGATTGACTAACAAAATTTTCAAACTTCTGAAATGACAGATTGGCATTGTAATGCACAGACTATACTGTTGTAATGTCAGTTGCTTATGGAATATTCCAAAATTTACATAAATTTGAATGAAAATGGAGAATAATTTATAATTTCCAGACAAAATCAATCATTTTCCATTGTAGTGCACGTTTATGCAATTTTATTTTTGAAATACATCGTTAATTTCCATATAACTATTTGTGGAGGAGTTCTATTGAGTTACTATTTACATATAGTTACCTACCTTATATAAATACATAAATATTCTATAATTTGACCATCCTGCACAAATATTTCAGTTGGTTAGAAATGTTGTCATAGAAACTTAGTAATTGCCAAGTAATTGTATTCAAAAACCAGTAGAGAAATCAGATTATTTTCATTACCCAGGTTGGACACAGCATTCCTTAATTTTAATAGAGTAGTAAAAATAGGAAATTGCAGCTGCTGCAATTTATTTCCTGCACGGTGCAGCACTTGTTCCACAGATGATCAGTTTATCAGTTAATCAGTTATGCGCTTATCTGTCATTTCAAACTTCAAACCACAAAATAGATATGGGTCGCTATTTCGTAAGCTGTGAATTCATAGTGATGGGCTTAGTAAGGGGATATCTCAATGCATATAGAGGTCCGCCTTTAGTAAGCGTGGCCACACCAAACATGTGTTTATATATACTCTTCGCTAGACAACAGTATGCATAGTGACTTTAAATCCAAAATCATTGCAGAAGTACCTACAAGAAGCATTAGAAAATACCGCACCGGACGGAGCGCAGACGGGTACAGCGATGTTTTGAACAAAGTTCGGTTAACGGTGTTGCCGAATAACCCGGAATGCTTGGCTTCTCGAATTTATCAAAAGCCTCTATCTTTGGGAATTGTGATGCAATTGCAAGCTCGGAAAGATTGATTTCAACGAATCTTGATGAAACAAATATTTTTTTAACATATTACAGTAGATTCGAATTCTTTTGGTTTATCGTCTGTCAGATAAAACCTAGAATTGACCTAACCATCCAAAAAATAAAACAAGAAATATCCATTTTTACTACTATTCTGTCTGTCCAGTATTGAAGTCCAAAGCCAAATCCATAAAATAAATCGGGCCTCGTTTGTAGAGTTATTCTTTTAAATAAATGCGTCATTTTGCATCGCCTATTTTCTTTTGTTTTTTCTTTGTTACTAAACTGCTAATTACTACAGACGCAGCCCCTACCATAAGCAACTCGTCCGACATTTTCCACGAAGGGTTGGAGCGACCTGAGCGCGTATGCATGTGCCGCGAATTTTAGTTTCAATGAATGCTCTGAGCGCGAATGACTTGAGTACGCACTCATATTCGTAGCTTCTCACCGCATGCGTGTGCAAGTCTGTACGCACCTCAACCACCATGAATAAATAGTATTTTAACATTATTTTACTGAATGTTATTCTTTACGTCAACATTTGAAATCAAAAGTTTCTTCATTTCAGGTTTTTCTGCTTGGAACGAATTAATGGAAAAAAATACAAAATCATCTTACATTGTTTCTAGTGTATATGAGGTTGAAGAAAAAGTAATTACCTATTAACTCTTGCAATCTTGTAAATCTAGCAAGTGAAATTTTTTTAACAAAGATCATAATATAATCTAGCATCTCATTCACAAGGTCTGTATGAATTGATAATTGATTCAGTCTGTTTTGAATGTCTAACAGAAAAATTATTAAAACGTAAAATCATATATACACTCTTCAAATAAGAAATTATGGTTTTTTGCAGCAAAATTTATTCCTGTTAGCAAATCTAAGGAGAGATTACCCCAATCACAAAGGACATACATTTAAGTTACAGCATTTGAGGCTATCAAATACTGACAAAGAATCCATTGCATTAGTATTGCCAAAACTAGGGGTATCTAAGAAGGAAAGACTGACCTCGTTAAATACATATGTAGTCTAGACTCTGATCTAAGCATAGGCGTGTGTCCTCCTTAGTCAATCACCCCAGTTATGCCATTGGTTGCCCATTCTGTATAACAAGAAAAAATGTTCTAATTTGCAGGATTTTGGATACTCATCAGAGAGAGATAATTAGTTTGAACAGATCTCGTTACAAGGGTTGATATCCAAAATGTCAGAAGATCATACCACATTGATATTGCTGATGGAGCTCAAGATGATGCTACATCTGTTGATTTGTGGGTGAATCAATGTAAGGACAAAGACTACAATCCAGTATTATTTTATAAGTAGCAGGGGGTGGAGGAAAATTTGTATAATTTAGATTTCAGTGATTTTTGTTTAGTAGTGGCGACAGAGTTCCAGATGCATATGTTTGAAAAATTGGTGACAATATTAGGTATAGCAGTAGACGGAACTCGTGGGTTGAACAATTATGACTTTGAAATGACAAGTATTTTGGTGGTTGATGAATTTGGTGTAGGTATACCTGTAACTTTTATGTTTGCTAACAGAGTAACAGAAAAGATTCATTGATATGTATTGTATTGTATAGTGTAATTTTTTTTTAGTATTTTACTATTAAGAATTAAGAGTGAAATGAATGAAAGTTACTCAATTGGCATTTGAAGTAACTCAACTAATAGCCACAGCTAATTATTTTTTTTATAGTTCAAACCAAAGAGAGTTGTCAAATAAAATTAATTATATGGAAATGTTTCATTTCATAATTTCAAGGTTCGATCATCACATGATATATAGATTGATATAAAAATCGTTCCTAATGAAATAAGTAATTTATATTTATAATTTCTGCAAAGTTCAAGGATAAAAATAATCTTAAAGAGTGGTAAGTGCCGATGTCAAATCAAATCAAACAATTTATTAATGCCAATATATAAAAGTACTTCCACAAGTCGGCATTAAAATACAGCGATATAAAATCGATAATATAAAAGGTTGAAAAGAAATGTTAAAAGCACAAAGTAATAATAATTTCAAACCAGAAATATTAATAACACAATGGGCAAAAATGATACAATTTCAAAATAATAATTCATACAAATAGTTTAAAATATTAATCAACATTGAAGAGTGTACCTATTGTCAATCAAAATGGCTTTTACTCTGTGTCTGAAGGCTTCATAGTGTAAGTCCTTCAGGCCATGAGGCAATGCATCAAAAAGATTTAAACCTCTATATTCAGGATTCTTTTGGCACCTTCCTAGTCTGCAGTTTGGGACCATAAGATGGTGTTTATTTCTGGTATCATAGTTGTGAATATCTTTGTGAGTTTCCCTCCTTTATTTAACCCTTTGCGGCCAGATTTTTTTTTCTTGAATCGTTATTTTATATTTTAGGAATGTTTGTTAAATACTAAGAAGTACAGAATAACTTTTCAAATGTCATATATATATATATATATATATATATATATATATATATATATATATATATATATATATATATATATATATATATATATATATATATATGTATCAATTGTTTTAGATGGCAAGGTATATATATATTGAGAAGGTAGTGATGTGACATGATTTTGAGTTCTTTAAAGGCCAACCCACAGTCGTCTCTATATCCCAATCTGCTAATAATCCTTATCGCCCGTCTTTGTAGTCCAAAAACTCTCCCAGACTGTGAGGTTCCTCTCCAAGCAACTATGCCATATGATAAAATTGAGTGAAATAATGCATGGTACGCTATTTTCACTATGTCAGGTAAACTCTACCAGAGAGGCCCTGAAGAACAAAGATTTTTTGCGTAGTTGACTACATATGTAGTTTATGTGTACATCCCACTTCAACTTCGGCTCTAGAAATACACCCAGAAATTTGACTCCCTCATACTGTTGGACAGTGCTCATATCACGAAGTGAAAAAATAATAGTTGAAGTTTGGTCTTTATTTAGCATTAGTCTGATAGATGCAAACCAAGCATTATACATTATTATGTATAAGGTGCATTTGCAGCAAAATTTTGATGAAGGTAAGTTATAATGCAGATATCAATAATCCAATGAGCTGTTTATTCATTAAATCGCTTCTGTCTTCCATATATTTCTAAATAAATAGAATGATAATCCATCTTAATTCGAATAAACTATTTTAATTTTCATTCATAGCAGTTTATATTGAAAAACAGACTAAATCCACTGCGTATGTAATTTAAATTTACCGCGTTCTGTCAGCTGTTATTCGCACTTGCGAGGATTATTTCGTTCCTTTAAGGGGTTTAAGGGACAATACACCCGCCCCGCAATGCAGGTTTCTACAAATTTAAAAAAAAAACGCGGGGAGATAACGTCTATATCGGACAGCCAATGAAACAGCTTCATTATCACGTGGGTTCTCCAGCCAATGATGTGATGGAATGCCTTTTAATCGCTCCTGTAAAGTTGGGTTGTAAGATCCTGTAATTCCAAATAGCTGTGGTGTAATTTAGCGGACATCTATATTGGCAAGACTGGGTGTCAGTCATAGACATATGTTCTTTAATCTCGGATCTGTGATAGACATTCCAACTTTATGAAATCAAACGTGTCAGTACTGTGAACTCCTTATCAATGTTGCCGACCGTAGCGGAATTCCGCTACGGTAGCTTAACCCTTGTAGCGGCGTAGCGGCGGAATCACATTTTTTTCGTCAAAGTAGCGGAATTTGTACCTACCAAAAGGGTAGGGTCATAACCCTAAAATACTAAAATACTTTTATTTACATTATCCAAAAGTGAGCAGCGGGCCGACGAGTTTTTCAAACATTTATTCGATAGACATAGAAGACATTAACAGAAATTAACAGACTTGACAACAGCCTCCTGTGACAACTGTTTCGTTTCTATGTTCCGAAACAGTGTTCCGAATCGACTCACTGCCATCTGACTGCCCAACTCTACTGTTTTGACATATTATAATAATTGTTAGTGATGTATATACATCAAATCACGTAGACATTCTATGTGTCAAGTGTATTTACAAAAAATAAGAATTATCGCTTTACTTTTGTATGCTTCAATTTAGTCTTCTGATTTTACATCACTGACTATTATTTTAAGATTGGGCTTAGAACCTTCATAAATTATGTTTAATTTATTTACATTTGTTGTTTCTGTGTTTGAACTTCTTGTAATTGAAAAGTTTGTATAACAAATAATTTTGAATACGAAAAAACTGATTTTATAGTTTATATATTATGAAATTTTGAAACTGATTTTTTTGCCTTGCTATCAAAAAATTCCAGACTTTAAACACCGTAGCGGAATTATCAGCCGTAGTGGAGGGATGCGCTGAAAGGTTGGCAACACTGTATATTCTGTGACTGTCAGTTAGGGGGGTTATCTATGCTGTCAGGGTAATATTACTTTATATATCCTGTGGTGTATTATGTTTACTGTTTACTACTAGTGTATACAGATATTACCACCCACAATTACCGGCTTTGTTGCCTTAGTTATACCTATTTTGTGTGTGATCTATACATAAATAGACTTTGTATTAGGGTGTCGACAGCCAAAGTGCTAAAACCAAAATGCATCGCCGTGGTGGTAAAAGAATTCGCATGGATGACCCTCCTCCCGAATTTGAAAGCCCGATAGTCCTCCACGAAGATAACTACGGAGGCAGTTATATGTCACACACTCCTTATGAAGGGGACTCTTACAATAATCAGGCTGGTCCTTCTAGCAGTCTAGATTTCGAATCTCCTCCTACACCTGGTACGTACATTATATATATATATATATATATATATATATATATATATATATATATATATATATATATATATATATATTACAAAACCGTTTTTTTTTCTTTCCTAGGAGCTGTCCAACATATTGTCTCCATTAGCATCATAGCCTTTAGACTTATTGTGCTTTTACCCCTATTTCTTACAGTATCCATTCTAGCAGTCTTGAATCCTGTATTAGTTTGTCCAGTCTCCCTACTGGTACTATTTTAAACTCTAGCCTAGGCTTACCAAAGAGCTAATTTCTCTTGTGGTCCATGGTACTCATAAAAGGCTGGAAGGCTGACTGTACTGTCTCTGCGATTTCTGCAGTTAATTGTAAGGCTCTAGCTTGTACAGGCGCTCTTTCAGCCCCAGTGTCATCTGAGAAGTCCCATAACTAAACAAAGCTGATTACAGTTTAATGAAATCAATTCTCTAGCCATTTTGGAGCTTGGCACCTTAATCAATTGTTTTCCATGTCTGCATCCAGTTATGAAGTTTTAATATTCCTTGTTCTGAAATTTCACCCTTTCCTTGACTTGGTACCTTACTATATTTTTAGGAACTCCCAGGGCTGGTTCTAGGCCCATGAATGAGAAAGATGATCCCTTTCTTTCAAGCTGATATGCCTTTCCATGGCCAATAATGCCTAACTTCAAAATTACCTTGTGTTCTCTTTGTTACTCTTACTCAGCTGCTGTTGGCATTCCCAAAAAAGTGCAAACGTCACCCTGGTGCTATTCAATGCCCTGAGTGTCCGTAAATATGGCAATCCTTTTGATTTTATACATTGGCTCATTGTTTATCCTTGCACAGTGCAAGATAGCATACACATTTGCCTGAAGTACAGATGTGTATTTTACAAGTGATTCACTATATCTAGAGTTGCCATATATTCCGCTCCTGTTTCCTGTTCACACTTTTACCCATCTGTATACCAGGTTATGTCGCCTGCAGTGTTTTATTTTTAATTCTCCTTCGATCTCTAATTATAGTTTCGGAATTCTTTTCAAATATATATCTCAGAATTATGTGATCTTTCCTTACATCTGGGATGGTGTCACATACATGTCCCACTATGTGGTTGTATTGGAGATCCTTGTAAATTTCACTTAGTGTTGTAGTATCCCATTCCTACCTATCCCCATTATTATAAATTAGGGGTAGTTCCGGAATGGTCTCCAGTGCACTCTTCAGTTGGAGCTCTCTTCATTGCTTTGTTTACATCTTGCTCAGCTCCACAATAGGAGATTGTTGTTTCATCTTTGACCACCATACCAAAGAAATGTACCTTATCCTTATCATAGGTCTGAATCATGATGTATGTCCAGTGCATAATAGATGGGCTTATATCCCATGTTTTTTTGTGTAAGCATCTGGATAACACTTAGTTCATCTCTGCTTTTCTTTTCACTTTTTTGAGCTGGGAATTCCAAGTCAATCTAGGGTCTAGTATTACCTCCAAGTATTTGACCTCACTGTACAGCTGTATTTGATTTCTCCAAAGTTCCAGTGGTCTCAGTCCCTCTAGCTTCCTTCTTTTGGTGAATAACATAATGGACATCTTAGAGTGACTTATATTTAGACCCTCCTATGATGTCCATTTAGTAACTATGTTTAGGGCCCTTTGCATTTTATCTCTAACTGTGTTGTTGAACTTTCCTTGCTCTGGGATAACCAGATCATCTGCATATCCTAGCGTCCTGTGCCCATTATTGTCTAGCAGCCTCATGTGACCTTTCTCAACAAGGTCTTTTTCATGATGGTTGAGTATAATTCTCCCTTTCAACATGCAGTTCATCCACCTGCATATTGTTTCTGTTCCATGGAGTCCTCGATTCCCTGGAGATTGAATTGAGGGACATATTTTCAAAGGCAAACTATATGTATAAGAAGGCGCATAATAGTATCTCTTGTTTTCTTGTGCATATTCTGCTGTCTGTACCAGCTGATATAGTCCCGTGCCAGTAAATTTGCCTGCATACTGGTCTGAATGTAGTTGTCATTTGTCCAGTATACGAGTATTGTCCCTGTTTTGCCTATCTATCAGTTCATCTAAAGTCTTGAGTACAAATAACATCACACATGAGTCGTAGTGACTTTACACCCCACTCTCCCATTTTACCAGGTTTGGATACAATGATCACCTCTATAAGTCTCCATCATCTTGTTCCCAGCGCCAAGCTGGCTCTGAAACAGCTTGCATATTAGGAGCTTTGAGGCCTCCTTGTCCAGTCGTGGGGACTTGTATGAGTTGACCACCCATTTGGTTTTTTCAAAATCGATTACAGACTTGGCCAACTGCCAGTCGTTCTTAGTCGCCATCCTGGGAGGACCCAAGGCAATCTTCAATTTTAGTTCAGTAATTGTTGATTCTGGAAAGTGAACCCTGAGAATCTCTCTTATAATATATGTCATTGAGTGAAATTAGATCTTCCTCCAAAAAACGGTCGTTTCAAAATTTATATTAATACAAACATATATTCTATTGCAATGATATGTTTCAGGTATGAGAAGGATTACTAGATCCAAAGCTAGGGGTATCAACAACCCTGCTCCTCCTACTCCTTCATATTCTCCACCTAACCGAGAAGGTAAAGGCAGAACCAGAGGAAGACCTCCAGGAAGGAAAAATAATGTTGGGGAAATTATTCGTGCTGAAGCTGAGGACGCCTCCTTATATCATATAATCAGAAATAGCAAGGCATCTTTGACTAACATTGTCGATGATTGGATTGAGAGTTACAAGGTAATAATATAATATTTATTATGTAGATTGTGGAAGTTCGGATGTCTTCAAACTCTGCGTTAATAATAAAATATTAATTTCTGATAGTAAGCAAATAATTTGTTTGCTGCAATGATTTGAATCCTTATTTGTCAGAATGGGGGAGAGAAGCTCTGGCATGCGGAATACAATTTTTTTTCATAAAATCGGAAATTTTTTTTTACTGCAATAACTTTTCTGCAGAGGTGCCGAGCGTGGTAATATCTTCAACTTATTGATTATTAAAGATAACCATATTCCGACATCATGATTTTTTACTAAATTATCAACTTTTCCTTACTAAGGAAGTCGAAGAGCATCATACACCTGTTTTCTTTCCATTATTAATACAGAGGCAATATTTAGAGGAAGTTGAAACCCCATTCTGAAAAGTTTCATGATCAGATTGTCTGTGGATCGTTTATACTTAACACATTCAAAAAATATGTGATTGAGATCTGCTGTCTGACCATCAACATCACAACGGGAAAATTCTATCAAGCCTATCCTATATAAGTGAGCAGGGAAGTTTCCGTGGCCGAAACGTAACCATGTTATGGTTGAAGAATATTTTCTGGTGACGTTATACTCATAAATATGTGAAACCTTTTTCGTAATGTTCCTATTGATGGAATAATAATGACTAGATGTACTATTATTAAAATCAAGCCACACTCGTTCCCATTCTGACATCATTTTGTTTTTATAGTAAGCAAACATGTCTTCCATCACATAGATCTGTTCAGTGATACTAAGGTGAACTGCTTCCTTGGCTGCCAGGTCTGCACGTTCATTCCCTAATATTCCAATATGTCCCTCCACCCAGATGAGAAACACGCTACATCCACTATTGAATAGTTTATGTATGAGTGATTTGATCATAAATATAAGATAATTGTTAGCCTGATTGTTACTAACTAGCGATTGCAATACGGATTTTGAGTCAGAGAGTACAGCAACGCGTTTGACATTATGATCAATGGTCCATTGAAGTGATTTGGCAATTGCGATAGCTTCAGCAGTAAAAATGCTGCATACATCAGGATTCCTGTAGGAGATCACAATATCTAGTTCTGAAGCAAAAAAGGCACTACCCACCCCTTCTGCAGTTTTTGAACCATCACTGTATATTGATAGGTCTGTTTTTATATCATTTAGAATGTTCTTAATTATGTGTTGGTTGTAGACGGGAATTGGGTTGTAGCATGCAAAGACCACTTTTATTTCCTCAAAGTTACAAGATAACTCAAACTGATATATAGCCAAGTGACAGCGGCTTACAATTTTTTCCAACTGATCACTGGACGATGCATATGCTGCAGTTAAAGGTGGAAAATTTCTCCTGAACCAGTAAGAATTAGTCAAATCCTCAATGTTCAATTTTGAAACTATCATACAATAATGAGTTATATGTTTTGAATTTAATTATGTACTTATTGGCTAAAAAAGTTCTCAGCTAGAATTGCTCTGCAAGGAGATGATTTCATTTCGCCCAGACATATTCTCAATGCTTGGTACTGAATACGGTCTATTATTAAAAGGTTAGAATTAGATGCAGAGCCATAGAAAATGCAACCGTAGTCAATCCTGGAACATATAAATGACCTGTAAAACATTATGGCTATAGCCGGATCTGCTCCCCATGATTTTTTAGAGACACATCGCAGTATATTGATACCTTGCTCACAGCGTGTTTTTATGTACTGTATATGCTGAGTCCAAAGGAGCTTTGGGTCTAGCACTAGTCCCAAGTATTAATATGCTTAAACTGCTGGAATAGCAAGTCCTGAGGCACTCATTGCATTTGGCAGTATGTACCGGTGTCTCGTGAAGCACATGAAGGCAGATTTTTCGGCTGACATTGAAAATCCAATTTTATCTAACCAAAGCTTTACCGTATTTAGGGCACGCTTCAGCTCATTTAAGCATTCCTGATATTCCCTATGGCTCACATATATACAAACATCATCAGTATACTGTACGATTTTTACCTTTGGATCAAATCTTGAGTGCAAGTCCGCTGTGTATATATTAAAAAGTAAAGGGCTCAAAACTGAGCCCTGAGGCAGGCCTCCAAATACCGTTCTAGGTCCATATAGCTCATTATTATGATCTCTAACATATACTTTCCTACCATTAAAAATGTGTATAATGTTGTAGGCTGTGGCCCTACTGATGTCATACTTAATTAATTGCTCAAAGATAATTCCAAGATTTACCGCATCATATGCTCCTGTAATGTCAATAAATATACATAGAGTGTGTCATTTTTGGAAAGCGATATTTGTACGTCGGTAATGAGCTGTGCTAAAGCATCTACAGTACCTACTCCTCGTCTAAAACCATATTGTGATCTAGGAAGCAGTGATTTGTTTTCTGAATGGTACTCTAGTCTAAATTTAATCATACGTTCATACGTTTTAAGTACGCAAGACATCAATGATATAGGGCGATAAGAGGGGGGTGGGTTAGAATTTTTTCCTGATTTGTAAATCAGTACAGGGATTACATTCTTGAGGTCATCAGGAACTTCCTGATCTATCCACCATCGATTATATATGCATAGTAGTATATCTTTTACGGATGCGGGTAAATTTTGTAACTGTTTGTAGGTAAAACCATCCAAACCCGGGGCTGTACTTCTCGACCTTTTAATAGCAAAATCTAATTCTTTAATAATTTGTAAATGGAGACTCTCCTCCTTGTATTGTAGGAAGTAGAAAGTTCCCAATCTCGATAGGTTTTGCGGCTGTAGCAGGAGCGTAGTGATTTCAAACGGTGTTTGCTAATTCTTCTGTGATGGGGGCTTTATTAAACGACTTATTTTTATCCAAAGATTTGACCACTTTCCAAACTTGGCTGCCGCAGCCACATTAGAATATTTTAAATAGTTCTCCCAGTTTGATAGATGTTTGTATTCTTGTAAGGCTCCTTTACGTTTTTTTATAAGGGCTAAGCATTCTTTGTCAAACCATAATATGGGGGTATTTTTTTGGGGAAAAAGGGTTTTTTGATGAACATTGTTTCATTCGCTGCCTGTGTGATGGTGTCAAAAAAAAAATTGTCAAATTTTCATGGGATTCTTCTGCTGAATTTGATTTGTCGATTGACATTTCCATTATATTCCTGTGAAGGGTCCAGTCTACACGACTATCGTCCCATTTTATGGATGGTAATATTTTTTTGGAACGAAATCACTCTCAGTTGTAACTTATATAGGATAATGGTCAGATCCAAAGCCATCCGGTGAAACTTCCCAGCTCACTTTGTCTGCTATATAGCAAGCAAGCAGCAGCAAGAATAAGAGATTTGTGACTTTTAAGAGAGGCAAAAGTTGGGGAGAGATAAATCATTATTAGTGTTGGAGTGGTTATTATTTCACGACATAAAAGATATGAGTATATTACGCTAAGCTTTTTAATATCCGTTATTTTGTTCATACAATGGTCTGAAACATAAATGTGGGCCATTGAAATACTATTAGGAGTGGCAAGTCTCTTTTCCGAGGACTTTGACAGATTCGAAATTCATATTATGCCTTGTGTCACGGATGTGTGTAGCCAGAGCATATCTATCAGGATGTCGTCTAGCATCACTTTTATGAAAACAAATTCGGACTTTGTGTGAACGGGAAGTCTGGCCTATGTATTCTTAATTACAATTATTACAAGTTATAAGAGATACTGCAAATTATATTGCTTAAACTAAGCAGTGGAACTTTGTCCTTCATGTTAGATAAAACTTTATTAATTGTGAGAACTGATTTACAAGCAATTTGAAAGTTCAGCTGCCTATATAATCTAATTAATTTGGGCGTGGACTCATTTAAATATGGCAGTGATCAATCAAATTTTATGAAAAGCATAATTGAAATATTATTTATAATATTTATCCTGTTATCTGTTATATTTTTCTAGGTAAACCGCGAGGAAGCACTCATCTCCCTCATGCAATTCTTCATCAATGCCGCCGGTTGCAAAGGCCATATCACCCAGCAAATGCAGGCGACCATGGAACATGCGGCCATTATCAGAAAAATGACAGAGGAATTTGATGAAGAAAGCGGAGAGTATCCATTAATAATGGCAGGACAGTCTTGGAAGAAATTTCGACAAAATTTCTGCGATTTTGTACAAACTCTCGTTAAACAGTGCCAATATACAATAATTTACGATCAATTTTTGATGGATAATGTTATTTCACTGTTAACGGGACTATCGGATTCACAGGTGAGATTTTCTATATTTTTGACGTAAATTTTGTTGATGGGTTATCAACTTGATCGCATTCTAGTCAAATATAAATAAACAAACTATGCGTTACAAACCAAACAATCAAGGAGATCATGCATTTTTTGATATTGTGGTTCTAGTGTATCTACCATAATCCACAAAATGAATATTGGGATATGCCAACTGCTCACCGATCACTATAGTAACCAAATTAATATATATCAGTCAACAATGTCTCACTTAATGAGACGTCGTTGCTATCAGCGATTCGTAAACATTGTATTATGATAATTATGCTAAAATAAAATTGACAATTTTCTATTGAAAATTATCTTTAGCGTCTTTCTCCTCATTTTTTCCACGGGATGTCTTACAACGTCGCAGTTTAGTGATGATGATGAAGAATAAGAACTGAGAAGTCAGAACACCAAGTGCTCCACAGTGTATTTGTTCTCCCCAACTCTCCATAGACATTCTACATTCTAACCAATTCTAATCTAATTCATTCTCCGATGTCGTATTGTTGTTTTTTCTGAACTTTGATTATTGTGTTGTTCACGCTATATTTTCTGAGTTATTTCCTTAACATTTTAATGTAGACAATAGTGAGAATGTGTTAAATCAACAGTGGTATCCGGACCCATTAAATATGTTAGTTCGTCAGTAAGTATCATTTTTAGGTTAACAGATTATTTGTACATTTATAGTACAACCTACAACCGTTTATTTAAAAACTTGCTTAGAAATTGATATGATATATGTTCACTGCAAAACTTCCAAAATGAAATTGCAAAAACTTATGAGAGGATCTTGTGATTCCGAAATATTTTTTTATTTCACTTTTCAGTCAAGAGATCTGCGCATACAAACCATCCCGATTTCTATGACTTAGTGTAAAAGTAATATTATAATTTTAGGTTTCCAGCTGATCCAGGGAGATGGAGGATATGACTTTACTGCCAGGCATTGATCATAGACATGAGTTCCCAAAGATGATACTGATGACAAGGACTTTGTACATAATCCTGTTGAGAATAAGCATTCAAAGGAGAATTCTAATCCAGTGGATGCTGGCCTACTTCAATATGCATGGTGAATATTTATAAAAATATTATGTAGTCGTTCAAAATTTCCTTAATTTTCTGACCTATGATAATACATTAAAAATTATTTAATTGAATGCATTTTTCAATTTCAAAGAAAAAACATTCTACATTTCCACTTAGATTGTTGTAGCCTGGTTGTGGGTTTTTATACTCTTTGATATGGTACATTCAGAAATAAGCGTGATTTAGTCAGCTATTTGTACAACTATTATTTTAGAAGGCAACATTCCTCAGAATCATCAAACCAAAAAATAATCGAAAATACCAATATAGTTATTCCCAGATTGTGTAATAGATAATAATATACATTTTTTTTAAATTCTATAAAATTTAATAACACTTTCAGAACAGATCCAACAGTGACTACTAAAGAAATCATGGAACGTATGGTACATCAAACTCAGAAACCCACAGCTGTGTGAGTAGTCCATTCAGAAAGTGGTGAGTACAGTTTCAGTGTAGCAGTTTTAAATGAAATTTACAACTGTAAATGGATGCTGCTATATTTGCTAATATAAATTTTGTCAGTACAACTGCACAGTCCACTGCTCATCAAACCGTTTTTTTAAAACCTTTTACACTAAAGGTTTTGTTAGCTATGATAGCATCTTCAGATAAATATTGTATATTCTACCTAGCCAAATGCGTTTTGTGTGTAAAACATCGATTTAAAGAAATATCTACATACTGTGCTAGAAAGCAGAAAGTTGATTTGATATTTCAGGTTCAAGTTATTCTCATTATATAGTATATGAAATGCATGATAATGTGACCCTGAAATATTAATAGTGGAAATTCCCAATTAAACATTCTTATGTGAAATCAATTCCTACAAACTTATTCTTAATAACAATTTATTATATTCAGTTTTTTATAGATCTATGCTGGAAGATATAACCATACTATGAACTATTTCAATAATGCCTGATGGAACTCCTAACATACTAGGGCCTCTTGAGAATGTGCAGTCACTCACATTCTAATACTACAACTGCATCTGACCCAGAATATAATGGAAAGTTAGATGGTAATTGGAGATAATGCAGGATATACTAATAGAAGCACAGTTGGAACACCTCTTAAGAGAAGATTTCTAAAATTTTAACTAGTAATAGTAAAAAGTTATTTTTGTGCCCAATTATAATTTTTCGTTTACGTATTGTGTGTTCTTGCAGTAATTGTTTTTGTTTGTGTTTGAGGAAAAAGTAACCTTGTCCAATTGTTCAGTTTTTTCAAGCTTGTACATATATGTATCGAACGGGCTCAATATCCACTGAAGTATTTGTCGGATTTGTTTCAAATGTTTATCATACTTTTTCGAGATGCAGCATTAACTTGATTTTATGGAATAGCACCAATAATTAAAATTGACATCATTCAGCCAAAGAAAAATGACCACTTCAGGCTTGCTACATGTCAATAAATAACAAAATGTCAACTTCTCTAATATGTTAATTGAGATGACCATATTAATCTTTTTATATAGTAGCTAAGTAGTAAACTAGTTATAGTTGCTTTAACTTACTTTTATCAATCATTCTTTTGCATACTGTTATTGAAAGTAGGATATTTTTTTCAATTATGATATAATTTGACAAGAGCCGCCAAATGACAATTTCCACTTCAGAATTGTTACATGCCAATAAATAGAAAATGTAAACTTCTCTAATATATTAATTGCACCTGAGGCAAATATTTTTGTTTTGGGTAATGGTATTTTGATCACTTTGAATAATTTAATCAGTGCTGCTATAGATAACAGTTTTCGAAGATGTTATGACTTCAAAAACACTTACTTATCTAAGGGCCGATTCCATCAAATAACGAGTTGTTATATTGAGCCAATGGGATGAGATCTTATCGAGCTCTACCAATAGGCTTTCAGAGTTGGATATCCAATGGTGTGACTATGTAAAACAAAAGTTTAAAACTTCTGAGATGACAGATTGGCATTGAAATGTCATCTGCTTATGGAATATTCCAAAATGTACAGAAATTTGGATCACAATGGTGTAAAAAAATATAATTTCCAGACAAAATCAATTATTTTCCATTGTACTGAACTATACTACATTTTTGTTAGATTTCTATTGAGTTATAATTTATATATATTGGTACCAACCCCTTCAGAAATACACAAACATTGTACAATTTCACCATCCTGCACAAATATTTCAGTTCATGAGAAACGTTGTCATAGAAACTTAGTAAATC
Source organism: Bruchidius siliquastri (assembly GCA_949316355.1). Taxonomy (NCBI): domain Eukaryota; kingdom Metazoa; phylum Arthropoda; class Insecta; order Coleoptera; family Chrysomelidae; genus Bruchidius; species Bruchidius siliquastri. The sequence continues at coordinate 17,902,680 of OX438533.1, read as the reverse complement.
AAGTAATTTTATTCAAAATTCAGTAGAGAAATCGTATTATTTTCATTCTTTTGGTTGGACACAGCATTCCTTGATTTAGCATTTAGTACGGTCTATCAATGAGAAACTAACATCCTAAACTGTTTCTAGAAGATGCAAAACTTGTTGAACAGGTACATAATACTTTTCTGCTGCTATACTTCGAGAAAATAGAAAATTGCAGTATTTGTAAACATAAACATTTGTTAAGCGCCACAGATCATCAGTTATGTGCTTTTCTGTTTCAAACAACAAAACATGGAGATAAAAAGTTGTGTATTTTACACACAGTTTCACAAATAAAACGTTTTTTCTTTCAGTGACGCGTTTAGTCGGACTGTCAGATGATGATTTAAATATAAATCGAAACGCGTCACTGAAATAAAAATAGTTCTATTTATGAAACTGTGTGTAAATTACACAATTTTTTATCTACATGATGGAAGAGTTTCACCAAGTAAGAGCATCTACAATCTCCATGAACAGCAAAACATGTTCAGACCACGGGACACCGATACTATGACGACACAACTGGGGTTAGTGATGGGCTGCTCAAGGGAATATCTAAATGCATATAGAGGTCCAATTTTAGTAAACGTGGTCACACCAAACATGTGCTCTTTTATACTCTACTTCGCTAAATAACACTATACATAGCGTCTTTAGATCCAAAATCGTTGCACAAGAACCTACAAAAAGCATTAGAAAATACCGCACCGGACAGACCGCAAACCGGTATAGCATGTTTTTCGGTACAGCGCTGTCTTGAACAAACTTCAACAGTTCTGTGAAACTGTCGCTGACAGTGTTGCCAGATAAGCCGAAATGATTGGGTCCTCTAATTTATCAAATGCATCTGTCTTTTGGAATGTGATGCAATATGAAAGATTGATTTCAACGAATATTGATGGAACAAATAGGTTTTGCCATATTACAATATATTCACAATTATTTTGGTTTTTCGTCTGTCAGATAAAATTTAGGATAGTAACCATCCAAAAAATAAAACAAAGAAATATCCATTTTACTACTATTCAGTTTGTCGCGGAGGTACGTGAGGTTACTAGGTGAATATCTGCATAGAAAATAACTTGACTTGTTTTGTTATGAGTTGATTTGTAGTTTGGAGTGATTTTCATTATTTTCAGTGTGCATTATAAATTTGCAAAATGTAAAAGCTACTAAATAAAATATGGGGATGATATAAGTGTTCAAATGATAAATCACGTTGAGGACTCCTCCCAGGCATCAGTTGCTATCAAGTTTTTTGATGAGTCAATTTACTAGTCTCACTTGGACAAAATGATAGTATTGTTTAGTGCTGGTAGTCGATCAACTCTAGATTATAAAGATCACAGTACATGAATCGTGACATACAGATTGCGTAGTTATGCCTCTTGTTTATTATGATTGAGCATTTTTTCAATTATCTCTGTAAAGTTAAAGGTCAAGTTTATAGAAATATCCAAATTGTAGCTCAACTTTTTTTTAAATTTTTTTCCAGTTTGTGCTATACTTTTTAAATGCGGTGCAACCTTATACCTCCAAACATAAGGACTTTTATAATGCTGGATACCAAGCAGGCTTTGAATTGCATTTATTTTTGTAGAATATGAATGGACTTGATAAGTAATAGAAATAATAAGGAAATTTATGAAATACCTCCTATATATATATTTTGTTTAACTAAACTATCAGGTATTTATATTGACACAGTATAATGTAGCTTATAAAAATCACTCAATTACACTCCATTAGATGATTATGATTTTGATAGATCCGAAAGCTCTCTCATCCCTCAAATCTTATTAGTAGATATCGCGTATATAATTTAAAAATTACTAAAAGAAAAAATTAGATGTGAAGGTTGAAAAGTGCTTCAAATATAAAATGGCATCACAAAAAATAATATCATGAAATTAAGGAGAGTGCAACAACTTATAGATAGGCCAGTTTGAAATCAGAAGAAACTTTTCAACATTGTGTATTCCAAAGACAGAACAATTGTTTTATGATAATGAATAATAATGTCATAAACATGATTTAAATATCACAATGAATTCAGTGCTCTGTACCCCAGACAAAGTTATGCTCCTTACAAGACATTTTATCTAATCATCAAGCTTAACCTGTAATCTGAAAGATAATAAATTGTGATACAAACTGTAAAAAAATCAATAATTCAAATTTTGATTGTTATAATTTAGCTGATAAATTCAAATGAGAATCACAACTTGGCTGTACACATGACTTCTTTAGATACATCGTTTGAGAAAATACAGTTTTTGAAAAAATGATTTTGAGGCGTTGTTCACATACATTGTATTATTTTATTATTATGGACATTGTTGAATATCCACACCATCAGAGACCGATCGACCGAAGTGGATAATACACCAAGAATCAACAGTAAAATAAAATTAGGAAATACTTATGATGCACTTTCATCATTATTTAGGATCTTACTCCAGTTTGAATGCAGTAATCTGTAGTAAACATCATACAATCATGTATTGCAGTAGCCCTCAATCCTTCATTCAAAATAAATAATGGATCTGATCCAATGAGTCCCCTATTGGTGATGAAGTATCGTTGCCTCGCGACGTCCCTGTTTCCTTATTTACGAAATTTAAATCAACTCATATTCGCGGGTACAAAGTAGAGAATATACTTTTTCAAGGTAAAAAATTAAGCATTCAAAATTATCAATTTTCTATAAAATTTCAAAATCTGATCTTCAAAAATGCTGCCGAAACGGTAAACTTTTGGAATTTACCTTAAACAATAATCAATTCAAATCGCGTGCACTGCATACATTTTTAACATACGCAGGTAACGTCTTCCTTCATTCAGTCAATATTGTTACGGGGGACCAGTTTGCCTTAACACGGAGTTTGGCGAAGTTAGGACATGAAAGGAGTTTGTTCTTAACTTTCTGGTTGTGCTCGTCTTTGCTGTTTTCGATGACCCGCTTACAGTGGATCTGGAATCGATGAAACTGCGGTGACTTTCAGCAGTAGGGTTTGTCCTCCATTCCCTGTATCGTTGTTTTTTTCCGTAACTGCGTCTCTGCAGCTCCGGTTAAACCAAAGTTTGTTCTTCGAGGGGCGTTCATCAACGTGAGGTATGTAGGCCATACCTGATATTAACACTTCTGTTATTTTTTTACCTCAAGCTGACGGAACTCCAGGCGTGAAACAGACATCATTCTATGGAAAGGACTGGTAATAGTTCCTGAGATCATCCCACTTTGCTAATTAGTAGTGCCAGCTCTGCTTGCTTTAGTATGTTGTTGATCTAGTGATGTCATTCTACAGTGTGTTGAAATGGTACTGTGATCGGATGGTCCTAGTAGAGCGTATATATTCATTGTGTAGATGGCAGGATTTACTGTGAGATATAGATCCAGCAGGCTCTCAATGTCTTCATGGCGATCGGGAACTTTTGTTGGTTCGCTGATTATCTGTTCCAAGCCTCAGCTGATAGCGAAGGCTTCAGCTTCGCGTCCCTCGTCTGTTTTGTTGGAATGTTTTAGTCAGTACGTATTGTGGACGTTGAAATCACCAAAACAGATTGTTTCTGAGTTAATGGCTGAAAGATTCTCTCTCTGTAATGTTTGCTACTCGGTAGTCTGTAAATACAGCAAATGAATATTGAATACTTATTGGAAGATACTTTGAGCCAGATACTGTCGAATCCTTCAGGTTTGAGGCCTTCCTTCCCAGATAATAAATGTTTAAAATAACCTCCTACACCACTCTCCTCATTTTTGTTATGTTTTCACATGTTTTTCATTCGTTAGGTTCGAGCATTCAGACACACAGCAACCTTAGGAGCATTGAAGCTAATGACTGCCCTAGTGGACGTGGCTCTGACAGTATCCATAAACCTAGACAATACCCAGAGGCAGTACGAGGCTGAGCGACAGAAGACACGCGAAAAACGTGCAAGTGACAGATTGGAAGCATTGTTGGCCAAACGACAAGAACTGGAGGAAAACATGGATGAAATAAAAAATATGTTAACATACATGTTCAAATCTGTGTTTGTGCACAGATACAGGGATACGCTACCTGAGATACGAGCCATATGCATGACTGAAATTGGAGTTTGGATGCATAAGTTTCATGCCAACTTTTTGGACGATTCTTATCTGAAGTATATTGGTTGGACATTGCATGACAAGGTAAACATTTTTTCTTCTCGCACACAGGGTGTTTAAGAAATAAACGTCTAAAGAAAAGCACATAATTGAAGCGATTATTCCCAGTCGAAACATACCGGGTATCTCACATTGTACCATTTGAGTCTTTAATAAAGAAATTTTCTGAGTTGGCTAAATGTAATCTCAACATAGAGAATGCTTCAAAATATCCTTCATCTATCAAAAAAAATTCTGTTCCCAGTAAAAAATTTGAAAAATTTCTGCTTAATTTTTCCACCGATTTTTACAATTTCTTGAATATCTGCTGAATCAACTAAACTTAGGCTTAGACTTAAATAGTTGAAAAATGTATGAACGTTTTTCGTTTTCCTCTCAAAATTGTCAATATCCCTTATAAAAATTAGGGTCCGTAGTTGGATCCTCAGATCTTTTACCATTGAGCAAAAAACTGTGAAGCTTCTTTCCTTACTTGGCAGTAACAGAGGTACACCCCTCATGGAAAAAAACATTACTCTTACTGGACGTATAGTACAAACTCAGGGCGAATAACTATCTGCTCTGATAAGCTGTATTTTTTTGTTACTGCATATCTATCATAAACTATTTTTTATTTATTGTCATATCTAGCATTATGCTTTGTTGGATTATTTACCTATACATCCAACTTTTCAGAATATCTTCAATTCCTCTTAAATCTTTATCTCCGCACTACTCACCGCTTCTCGACATGTTCAAATCACATTTTTTTCCAATTGTCTGTATATCTAAATCTAAATATTTATTTTTTATTAATTGTGTGCCTACTTGTATATAATATCGAACAGAAGTTTAACTGACATGAGCAATTATATGTGAAAGTGCGCATTGAAACTTCTGGAAAACATCAGAATGTGAGGATATGTTTGACATGTGAAAGTTTGTTCCATTTACTTGAGAAACTCTTGAATAAATGTCATCGAGATTATCTGGGAAAATTAGAAACTCTAAGAATGAGCCGGCGAGCTCAAGCAACTCCGCCCGAATCAAGCAATGTGATTAGTGTTGACCAGTGAGGCTATCGATCTCATTCCTCAAACTTCAAAGTCTCTCTCTCTTTCTCTTGCATTCTTTGGCTTCTTTATTTGGCTTTTTCTATCTTCCTCTTTCCCTCTTTGCCTGTTTTCCTCTCTACCTCACTTCCTCTCATCCTCTCTCCCGTCTGTCGCTCTTGTCCTAACTTTGTAGGCTGAATAGGCTTGCTCATACCCACTTTTTATATTCGTGTGTATTGGAAAATTCCATATTTTACCGTCAATCAACAGTGGAACAAATATTTTCATATTTTATATAGATGCATCGTTAGATAATGCTACTACAACGAAGTTAGGAGAAAACTAAATATTATTCCATCAAACAGGTTTTGATATGTTAACTTCGAATGGTGAGTGATTTCGATGTCTTCTGCCTCTGCCTTTGACGCGTGGGGGCGAAGATTATGATTGTTTATCATGAATACACATCAAATCAAAAATTGCTGATTTTTATTTCAAATATATATTTTATAAACTATGATGTCAATATTTTTCAGGTCGGTGAAGTAAGGCTACGTTGCTTACAAGCCCTGCAGCCTCTTTATGCGAACGAGGAGTTGAAAGGCAAATTGGAATTGTTCACAAACAAGTTCAAAGACCGCATTGTAGCAATGACCCTAGATAAAGAATATGATGTAGCTGTGCAAGCTGTCAGACTGGTCATTTCTATTTTGAAACATCACCACGAGATTCTTACAGACAAGGATTGTGAACACGTTTATGAATTGGTAATATCATTATTTTATTAGTACTGGGGAAGGGGCAGGACCATAATTTTTGATGAATTTGTTTACTAGATACACCGCAGTGAACCATTTTAATATTCAAACGCAAATCACTCATGAATCACAAAAGCTACAAAAAACATCCAGGTAGTCTTCTATAATAATTTAGATTTAGGCATTTAGATTTAGTAAATTTAGAGCTCTGATTTGAAAACGTCGTCATTCCAAAGTTTTTTGAAGCAGTATTGTAATCAACATTCGAAGGAATATATTTTGTTACAGTACAAATATATTAAAAGATAAAAACAATACTCAACTTATTTTGTTATGATGTCAACTCGAAAAAAGCTTTTATAGCTCTTTTGTTTGTTCCCTCGCATGTTACTTGACATCTTATTTTGTATATGCTCTCCACTATACATAAGACCTCCTATAGACATGCATGTTTCGTCTTTAGTCTAGACGCGTCAGTATAGCCTGCCGGTCTTACTGTGGAGTGCAATCGAGTGGTATATACGTAATCTAGTCAAGGATGTGATAGCAACATGAACTCATCTAAGTGTCGCCCATTGACATCTGTTGTCGCCTCAACACAGTCCAGGTGTTAGGACCTTTGACTTTGTAAGATCTGAATGGGCGTCGCCATAGAGGGTGACACTTAGAAGAGTTGATATTGTATTTTGTGTTTTTTGTGATCATTGCGTTTGTATCTCCAAAAAGTAAGTGTGAAAGAAAACAATGTTCATAACCAATGCCGCGAAATTATGAGCAAGGCCACTAAGTTCATGATTGAAGAAACCAAGAAAGGAATTCATATTCCATTGGCAAATTATAGGCTCGTCGATTTTTAGTGAAACGCGTTTAGATTCAATGTATATAGGAAGGAACCATTTAAATGATTTAAATTTGTACATAGATAGATTTCCATTTGTGCAACCTATACCAATACATATATATATATATATATATATATATATATATATATATATATATATATATATATATATATATATATTGTCAAATTAATTTTGTTAATGTAGAGATTTATAAACAGGCTGATTGGTAAACATTTTCATTGAATGTTATAAGCTTGAATATTTCAAATAATATAATCTTTGATGTTTCATTTAATCATAATACAAAGAAAATTGATCTGTTATTGAATTGGTGTTTTTAGGTATATTCTTCTCACAGAGCAGTTGCCCAGGCAGCGGGAGAATTCTTGAACGAACGACTTTTCCAGCCTGGAGATATTGATGCTGGCAAGACAAAACGAGGAAAGCGTAGGCTGCCGAATACACCATTCATCAGAGATTTGGTGCAATTCTTCATTGAATCCGAATTACACGAACACGCGGCGTACCTTGTGGATTCACTGATAGAATCTAACAGTATGATGAAGGTAATATATAAGCTGGATATAAAAACAACATTAATTAGAAAATTGATAGCAATTCTTTTATATATGTAATATTCAAAGTTTGAAATATTCATATAACAGTGCAAAATATTGAACAGTTAATGTGCAGTGGTATCAATTTGCTTCTATAGTTATTTTTTTAGTTATCTAATTCCAGTCAATATATATATATATATATATATATATATATATATATACGATGGTGGGGTGAAGAGTTTCCAGCCTGACCTAGAGATGGCAGCAGCAGGTCAAATGTTTCGCATGTATCCTATAGTACTATACCTCATTAGCTTGTGCAAACATTTTCAAGTGGATTGCTGCGTTAGTATAAATTTGAGAGCATACGCGTAAAAATGGAAAATTTGGAAAAGCGTGTAGTCATCAAATACTTTATTTGAAAGACCTAACACCTACGGTGGGTTTTTGATTTTAAAAAAGGTCGTACGAGCACTTCTGATGAACCACGTTCAGGACGCCCCGCTGAGATCACTACTCTCGAAATGATTGAACTAATTAATAAGTTGGTGGTAGAGGAACCGCAGATTAAAAGTGATTGAGATAGCTGAAGCTACTAGGATATCAAGTGAACGTGTACGCAGTATTTTACATAGATATTTGGCCATGAGGAAGGTCTGTGCAAGGTGGGTGCCGCGTCTGCTAACGGTCGATCAAAAATTGATCCGGAAGACTGTTTCGATCGAAAATTTGGCGCTGTACCAGCGAAACCCCAGCGACTTTTTGCGTCGATTAATAACAGTAGATGAAACTTGGTTTCACCACTACACTCCTGAAAGTGAACAACAGTCTAAACAATGGATTGGACCAGGTGAACCAACCCCAAAGAAGGCAAAAACAATTTTATCGGCGAATAAGGTTATGGCGATCGTTTTTTTGGGATGTGAAAGGAATTATCTTTATTGATTTCCTGGAGAAGGGTGAAACAATCGGTGGTCAATACTACGCAGATTTATTGCAACGTTTAAAGGATGAACTGAAAAATAAACGACCTCACTTGGCGAAGACAAAAATCTTGTTTCACCCAGACAACGCACCTGCCCATACGTCGGTCGTTGCGATGGCTAAAATCAACGAACTGAAGTTCGAATTGGTCCACCACCCACCATATCCACCAGATTTAGCCCCCAGTGACTACCACCTGTTTCCTAACAAATGGCTTGGAGGAAACAAATTTGGGAGCAACGAGGAAGTCATCGGTGCTGTTAATGGGTATTTTGAGGGACTTGACGAATCGGACTATAAAAATGGTATAACTGCATTAGAGCACCGCTATCAAAAGTGTATATATATATATATATATATATATATATATATATATATATAAACAAGCTTTCAATGAATCTAAATACAAATGGTACTAATTTCTGAAATTGCACGCATTTATCTTTTATCCCAACGACCATAGTAATAGTCCAAAAATAAATCTCAATGTCATTATAATTTGAAAATGTAATTTTAATTTTTTTCGTTGTTAGAGGCAGATGAAACTTTAGTAAAGTTATTATTAATCTTATGAGGTTTTAATTAGCGGCAAATTTTCGTCATAATGCAACGGGGTCAACGTTGTCAGCTAGCAAAAGATCGCCCTGTATATATGCAGTGTGTGCAGTTGTCGAGTGACATTTCGAACGTTCTGGAAAGACATGTTTTTGTTTATGGAACTTCCAAGATAGGCAATTCTTATACATACTTGAAAGAGAGCGGTGACAACAGTCAGTCGGCTTTCCGATGTCGAACAATCAACAACCAGGTGGAAGGGGAGAACAACATTAGAGGAGATTTTTGTAGTCTTATATGTATAAAGTATAACCAAATATACGAATACTAGAAGTCCGTGCATCGTTTCATAAATCATGAATCACAATAGATTTTTATTTCAATTATTAATGAAGTCTACTTTGCTTATAAACTGTATTTTTTTATGTCTGTAAAGCATCTCTTGTTATATGTGATCTAACAACCAACAAAAATAATTTCAAGTAGGTTATTTTACCCGTAGTTTGTGATAACGTGATCTGAAAATTCGAGATCTCCTAGGGCGCCCTTCTGAAAAAACCTATAATCCAAAAATTTCCCATTTCGTGCAAACTCTTCGGCCCACACAGTATAATCCAAAATTAAAGATTTGGAAAATCTAAAAAACTATCCAAAATCATATCGATATTGACATTTTCGTCATACATTTTAATCTAAAACTGAACATTAAAAGGTATTTGTGTTATAAATATTAGTTTATGGTACGTAACTGCAAAGCCACGTATTAACCTTCAACAGTGTTGATTTTATGACCCGCCACCTTAAGAGAGCGAATAGTCTTGTCTTTGTTACACGCATTACGTCTTTTTAAGCAATCGTGGATTGTGTTTTGAAGTGTTTTGTCTTCTTTGTTAAATATTCCAAGGTCCCGAACTTTGAACGAAACCTCACTCAATAATCAAATTGAAATCAGTACTGATGACAGGAACTGTTTGACTATATTAATCTTATAGGCTAAACAGATGTGCCTTTTTTTATTGAATCGTCGAGCATTTATAAGTGAAATTTGAAATATCTTTTGATATGCTTTGAATTGGCAAATTAAATTGATCGTTCGAGTTGCCACTTAAACGAATTTATTCACTTACCTTTCGTTTTTTTAGAATGAATATCACCTTTTTGTATTATATTCCAACTTTTGTTCAATAATGTGTAACTTTTGTCAGAAATATATTACTGCTTGAATTGTTTTTCAACTAAGCTTGAGCAAATATGTATTGGAAATGTTTCACAGTTTGATATATTTGGTATTTGATTATTTGTATCCTACTTGTTTATAAATGAGACCAAAAAATACAAATAAACAATAATCGATTACGATCTCATAACATCTATTTAATAACATTTGCTATTGCCATTGGCATGTCAAAGAAATAAAATGTTCTTAACATTAAAAATTACACTATAAAAATATTGCTCCATTCTTGATCACAATAGTGAATGTAAAACTTAACTAAGAATAACAAGAAATAGTTTGAAACGTGTTTTCGAAAATCATACCTCTATTTCAGTACCAGTTATTATTGATCGCCATTCTTTTATGGAGACTTCTTTTTATTAAGGAATTGGAAGCAGTATACAATTTATCGTAAATCAAATCAAACTATCTCAGAATACAAAAAAACATACGTTCTTCGATCTATTGATTGGGGTGCGTAAACAATACAAAAACAAACATGAGAGAGGAGGAAAAAATAATTACCAGATAATAGGATGACCCACTTGAAAAATTCTTTTGCATAATAACATTATATAAAGCCTCAAAATAATTGATTTAGGATTGGGAATGTATGACTGATCTCCTACTAGAAGAACCAGGTCCACAAGAGGAACCTTTGGACAATAGACAAGAAACTAGTCTCATAGAAATTATGGTTTGTTGTGTGAAACAAGCGGCAACTGGTGAGGCGCCAGTAGGTAGAGGACCTACTAGGAAAGTATCTTCAATAAGAGAACTGAAGCAGGTTAATATATTTAATATATTACTATAATAGGAAATAAAATTTAATTCACATATTTTTTCAGACAGGTGAGGATAAACAGAAATTGACAGAACACTTCATAGTTGCGCTGCCTCTTTTACTGGACAAATATTCTGCAGATCCAGAGAAACTGTCCAATCTGTTGAGTATTCCTCAATACTTTGATCTAGATCTATACACTAGCGGTCGGCAAGAGGGTTCACTACAAGCTCTTCTTGCGAAACTGAAGTATATTGCTCAAGTTCATCATGAACCAGAGGTATGAACCAATAAGTGTTTGAATTGTCTTGATATGTGATATTCTCCTGAAGGATGGGGCAGACCAAGGGCAAATTTAGAGTAATTGCTGTTGCTACAGTATTAACTAATGAATGGCTGGAAATGAGTGCTCTGTCAATCTTTAATTCTCAAGATTAGCTTTATTGGCGAATGTGAGTATTGGCCTTGCAACTTTGTGCCCTGGTACGTCATTTACTCAACGTGACTCAGACACCCATACTAAAATTGACATGTGTTTTCATGCAATGTTGTCAATGGGTTTGACAAGTCACAATGCCTATGTGTTCTTGCAAGCAGTCGATAAGTTGATAAGGTCCTGAGTTCTAGACCTCGATGCCAGAGCTCCCTTCAATTGGAAATCTATTAGCCAGAAGTGTCCATTCAATTCAATGAACCGTTGATTGACTACACCTCTTCTCTTGGCGAATATGCACCTTAATCTTTGTATCAAAACATGACACTTACAAGTCATTGTTGAGTTAGCCTCACCTCTATCCTTGAACAGGACGTCATACCACAGGGCAATACCGGAAGGACGGTCTCACAATTGTCGTATAGAGCCAAAGATAAGCCCCCATTCACTTTAGCACGTCAAGCACTCTGCTACTGGCCACCAAGAATTATGAACCTTACTGAACTTTAATTCCACATTTTACTTCCACTTCCATAAATAACGACGTCCAGATATTTCAGTTTGAAATTGATCCAGTGGTGTACCAAAGAAAATTAAACTGATAAATTGGTTTAACTAGCAAAGATTACATGCTCTAAAAACTGATTTATACCAAAGTACCTCATTGGCCTTGCCTACTGATCTTTTCACATGGAGAACAGGTTGTTTTCTGAAAGACTTTCTGGTCCCTTTTAACAGCAACTACCAATGATAGATCAGCCGCCAACTGCTGATCACATGGGGCCCTTCTGGAAGTACATTTACGAACAGCCAAGACCTCGGAAACAGACACTCCGACCTTGGAGCGGTTTGAGTCCGCTTGTAGAAGGACTCCTCATCCCGTGGTACTGCGTCATTCGATAAACGTGTAATCAATTCGTGATAGTCTGGAGGGCACTAAGCATTCCACAGCTGTAGAACAGAATATCGTAAACACCTATTTGAAGAAGTTTTCCATTTTCCAAAGACCGGAGATGGGTCTGATCCCAAAAACTAGAGGCCAATATAATATATATATATAGATATATATATATATATATTCTTTGAATCCTTTGCTCTTCTCCAGATTTACCATTGCCCGTAACGCTGAGGATACAGCTGTTGGTCGCGAAATTACTGGAGGTACAAAGTCACCGATCTATTGTATATAGATGACTTAAACTGAAATCGCAATTGACAGCAGTCACTAACGGCAGCAGTAGTTCTGTTATTGGCATGGAGAACGCATAAGAAAAATGTGGAATAGTTCCTGTCAAGAAATGACGACTTGGTGCTCGAAAGATGATCGAAAAGGAAAAAGGTATCTCATATGATCTGTGAATCTCAAACAATCATCAAATACCACCCCCAGAATTATAATTTCTGGGAGATATGTAGGGTATCAGCGCCTAGTTGAATATTGAAATGGCGTTCAGTGTTCATTTTGTCTCGTATTCGAACATAACATTACTTTTTTGTGCATTGATAAGCAAATCATGATTGATAAAAGACCCACATATCCTGTTGAGGTCCAATTATTATTTAGCTGATCAGCTTCATCGATGTCGAAATAATGAATAATCTGAGTATCATCAGCAAAAGATTGTACCTGTGAGTCAGTTACATTCTATAGGCATATCTGCAGTGTATATTGAGGAAAGCAGTGGAACCAGAGGAAATTGCTTTGATGCTAGATTTGTTCTCATCTACCGAAACACACTAAAACCGCTCATTCAAGTACTGGAAAAGAATGACAGCACAATTCGATCAGAACCGTAATACCTAAGCTTGGCGATCAGTTTGTGACTTATCTTGTCAAATACCTTGCAGAAACCGAGCGAGACTAAGTCTACTCCCATTTTTCGTCTAAAGCTTGCTTGTGCTGGAATGTTTACGGAATCCAGATGGACTTTGAGGTATTACCTGATTTTCATCAAAATAGTTTGCAAGCTAAGCCTGTGCTGCCTTTTCCAGGACTTTAGAAAGAATAGGAAAGATGTTAATAGGCCTAAGGTCGGTGAAACTATTTGCCTTAGTTGTTTTATCTTATGGAATCACAATTGCTTTTTTTCACGACTTAGGGGAAAACCCCTCTGCAAACAGCAATTAACAATGTGGGTTATCAATCTTACAGTATATAGGGCTGTGACAAAGACTGTCAAATCCTGACTCCGCGAAATTTATCAATTTAAACTGGGAAAAAGAGAAATAATAACATGGAGACCGACCTCCGGAAGGTCCAGTAATGGTGCATCAGCCATAGTGAACGCAGGAGAGCTGAGCAAAAGCGAAATAACAGAAAAAATAGTGTTCCTGATATCCGCTCGGGAACAGACAATAAGCGACATTTAAACGACCGTACAAAGACTAGAACTCTCAATAGCTGAGCAAGCAAAACAAATTAAAGACCTCACAGATACTATTAGGGTACTATCATGCAAACTGGATCTATTTCTAAAGCAGGTAAATTGTACAAATTTTAATGCAATGACAAATCCTCCAAATTCTGACATTACTGTGAATTCAAAAACACTTTCACTCAAACGACAACGACCGACGACGAACAGGATAACGACAGCTCCACCAAAGTAAAGGCAAGAAAGAGGATGAACAGTAATACCAAAAACAGATGGACGATTTTCCTCCTCTACCAGCTGAAAAATTGACAGTTCCTACGACAATACCCCTATCGACTTCACTAATACAGCGTTTAGCTTCTGTTTGCGCTACATCTACGCCGCCATCCAACTTAGCACGACCTAGTTAGTAGTTAGCTGACGGCACCGCTGTACAGCCATCACAAGTTTCAATTGACATGCCACCCGCGAATCACTCCCGTCATGTTGAGACATGCTCTGAAGTGGCGATCATAAGTTTGTCAGCCTTTGTATAAAATTTGATCACACGGTCGCTGGTAGATGCAGGGATCAGCATTTTATCTAATAGCGAGGACGATAATCATAAAATAATCCATCTTTTCAAGGGGGAACAAGTTCCTCATCACACTTTCCCTCTACCCTCTGAGCGCAACATCTACCCGGTAATCACTTTTTGAGGAAAACGCGATCGAGGAGAAGCTAGAGCAGAAGGGCTATGACGACGTGTCCATGCCACTGTTCGTCGTGAACCTTCCCAAGACAGAAGTATCCCAGCAGGTTTTTAACGAATTCGAACTGCTGGGGCTGTCTATCAGAGTCGAACTTTCTCTACTCATCGGTCACTGTCACCGTTGCCAGAAGTATGGACATGCACTGTCATAGTGCAATTTACCCCCCATCTCCCCAGATATTTAATGTGTGCTCAAGACCACACGACGCATCAGTGCCGACAAGAGGTGCGCAAATATGCGAACTGTGGAGAAGACTACCTCGCAAACATTCCATCCTGCAAATATACACCTAGGAGGAATCTGCAGGTCATCACACAAAGGCGAACTCAATCCTACGCGGACGCAGCCAAGGATGCAATCTCGCCCTGTCCCTACTGTTTATAGTCCACCCTCGACTGCTCAGAATGTGGACCTGGCCACCGCACTCAGGTCTCTACAGCAGATAATCAGTCTCTTGGTCAGTGCAACTTAGGGCATTGCAGGCGATCTTTCCAGTAAATGCTAGGTAGAATAGTAGTCAGCCTGTATATATAAATATTATTTTTTTGGGTCTTAAAGATACTTCCAAAAAAACGAGTTTCATCAAGGTTTTTTGGACGAAAGTATAGATGTGGCTTTGCTGCAGTTGAAACATTGCTCAATCTGGGAGACCGTTTAAGTTTCTCGAATTATGATGTTATCCGAGCTTATAGACTGAATGGACGAGGCGGCGGCTTGGCAGTTCTGGTCAAACGTGGTTTTGACTATCACAGAAGCACAGAGCATCGAGGCGGCTTCCGTGGTAGTCAATATGACTGCGGTGTCCCGCTGAAAATCACATTGGTGTCTGTCAGGTGTAGTGCCAGGCTACAAGAATCGGATGTGGAAGTCCTTCTGAACTGCTCAGGTGCACTCTTAGTGGCAAGATACTTGAACTGCAAACATCGTGCGTGGTATTCCATGTTGATTTCCACCAGTGGGATTTGACTGTACAAGCATGTTATACGAAATGGTTAACCTGAGCACTGAGGAGCCGACGCACCACGTATCCAATCACCTTCAGGCAACAGATGTCATTGATTTTGCAATTTCCAGAAAATGCAGATACCGTATCTCTTCTCGAATCATGTATGAAATCTGAAGCGATCATCTCCCAGTTGTCTTACAGGTGGTTAATGAGCAAACTTCGGTGGAGGAAGCTCCTCCGAGGAAACGCATTGATTGGGAGCTATAAAAATTGCTCTTCAAAGAGTTTCCCAATATGCTAGTTATAGAAGGTGAGAATGTAATAGATGCTGCTCAAACGAAATGGAAAAGTTTCGTTCAACAAATTCTACAGTGTCCAGTTATACTTCCGGTGCAGCAACACGGAGGACCTTTCCCCCCTGTAGATATCCGGCAGAAAATTTTTAGTAAAAGCGTGTGGAACAAACAGTTCCAATAAAGCCTGCATATCTCATTATCCACCACGAACTCAATATCCCCTGGGACTTAGGGTAGCACAGGTGTCTCATCTATACCGTAAGAGTGCCTCAAATGATAATATAGCACTCGTAGAGCTGCCTTGTGCTGATAGACGTAAGGAATGCCAGCCTACACTCTACCCGCTGACAGAAGATGCATAAGCCTTAGAAGAAAATTGGCGTCAGCAGTTTTGATGTGGGTTTTAATTTGGGCGGGAACCAGCTCTGTGATGGACTGCTGATTCGCCCGCTTGAAGTCAGTGTGATCCTAAGTTCTTGGGCTCGTCTGCCTGCTACCGAAAGAAAGGTGCCACTACCCGCATTTTCGTGCTCACGCACAAACTGGACGAAGGGGTTCTTAGTGTCAAGTTGTCGCAGCTCATCCACAGTCCAGTGGGTGGCACCAAAGGTGTATAACAACAGTGGGACCGCATACATACTTGTGGCAGCGACTTTGTTCGTACTCGCCTCCTGGTTATAGCGTTGCGCCACCCCGAAGCCGTTATATGTCTCTCCGGCATGTAGATGATGCAAAATTCTCCCATCCACGAGCTGTTTCTCCTCTCCACTATCACCGAATTGTCATTTCTTGAGATGAACCATCGCGCATTTGTCTATCCCAAACTCCGTGCCAATAGCATGACTGTACTCCTGCACAGCCCTTATAGATTGCTGTTATTCCTGTTGTCCGGAGAAATTGCCTGCCGTGTTGCCGCTGGACGTGGGCCATCTACCTTTAAGATTTCTGGACAGTTTGAGAAAATTATGAAGTCAAGAGGTTAGTTATAGATGGATCGTTACTTTGCAAGTTTTTCAGGTGTTGGAGACGCTAGCAAAGACGCTGGAGGTGCTTTGCGCTGAAGGTCATTCCATTTATACTAAGTGCGATGTAGAAAGATCAACAATCATAGATATGATCGTAGAAAACTATAAAGAAGCAATAGACGATTGGAGGAATTTACTGTTAGGAGAGGAAGAACCGAATGCTGATGAAACTTTCAACGTTAGCAGTACATTGAAAAAAGTGTCCATGTTTTATGCTTGTCACAACTTAAATCAGTGGAATTTGTGGAATACGCTATTTCAGGATGTAAAAGTTAGTATATTCTTTTTTTGTACTACTATTATTTCGCGTCTTTCACGCTAAAGTGTAGAGGATAATAAATTTAAATTCACATATAGGCCATTTAATGCAGACAAGGCTTCTGTTTTTCAGTAATTTGAGAATAAATTGAACTAACACTTGTGTAGAAGGAGATAATAACTGATTATTTAATATAATGCCACTCAAGACCAAGCGACGTCTCTAAAGTTAGTAAAATACAGTTTTTCCGAATTGTAATCCCGGTGTTGATCTTAGAAATATGAAAATTATAGACAATTTTTGAATGACGGATAATGTCAACTGTATCACAAAACACAGTTTTTTCATTCTAACTTCATCGCTGCCTATGAATGTCTACGAAGTCACATGTTCCTAGGTACTTTGACTGCCTATAGCTGCGATGGATGGTTCGTACGACATCTATCAACAAGGTGGACAGACTTACAGCAACATCTATTGAACTTTGTAAACATTTTCACAATCCGCCATTATTGGCATCAATCTTGTCAGAAGCTGACCACTGATACCAAGGGTAGATTTCATTAACATCAGAAATTTATGGTTGCATCGATCGATCGCATAAACCCTTTATGAAATACCATCAAACATTCGACTTGTCAAAAATATGTAATCATTAATTTATCTTGATTTTTATTATTTTTTAATGATAATTTTTTAATGTGAACAAATCAGTTTTATTTGAACAAAATGTGATTGAAACATCTGAATATTAAATACATTTTAAACAAATAAATGGCGTTTCAAACAGATCTCGTAGGTAGTAATTCTATTGAGACGTAAATGGAGCGCTCAGTTTTAACGGTTGTCACTAGTCGGTACTTCTACGTTCCCTAGCAGAGGGCACAGTAGAACAACTATACTTTTTTCGCGGATACTTTCGACCTTTTTGGCAGCAGCAATTGATTAGCCTGTTTGTTTTGAATTCATTCTCTATACTTCTCAATACTAATGACAACAAGAATTACAAATTTTGGCGTTCACGTTATGTACGTAACTAACATTGTTATATATCCATCTCTCAAATAAACCAGTGAGTAAAATTCTCTTGAGTAGTAACCATTGCATTAAAAGCTCTCAAAAACGTTTTTTATTGCAAGGATACCGAAACCGGCCTACCAGCTGAAGCCCAGAAATACTGTCTGAGTGCCTGTTACTATGCTCTGCTGTGGGGTCTTCGAGACATCGAAGCTCAGAACGAAGCATCCACTTTGACTCACTCCGTAGTTCAAGAACTCTCAGATAAACTGACTGCGTTCATGGATGCATCGCAGGAGCTAATAAGGAATTCGCCACATGCAGTCATCAAAGAAGAGGCGTACATAGGGCTCTGCGATCTGTTAATCATCTTTAGCGAGCAGCTTGCAAGCACTGGTGGCGAACAGTTTGGGGATTTGGTATGCAGGCCAGATAGGAACTTGCAGGTAATGGTGCTATTACAAATATTATATAATTATCCCAAGTACCTTAGAGATTACAACCTTTTAAGATTTTTTATTTAAATAATCGATATTTTACTAGGTTTATTAACATATACCTCTTGACCAGTTGAGTCGATATGTCAATGACAAACTACTGGGTCAAGTTTTCTGAACATTTGTATAGAGGTATAGAGCTTTTCCAACATACTCGTTTCACCTAGAAGCAGTACATGTGCAACCAAACAGGAACTGACTACACAGACAGACATAACTCTGCAGCAAAAGTTATATATGAACCATTAGCCACAACATAAAAACTAATCAAAACACAGATCCTTATTACAATTATACATTAATATCAGTACTCGACAACAAGCAATATAAACTGTACTGGGACATCCAAATACATACCGACAAGACACTCCCAGTAAGAGACCTGATATCGTTTTTCCATTCCAATCTTCGGTCTGGAAAGTTAATTAAATTTACAGTTATCACGATAGAAGTGAAACGAATCTTAAAACAAGAATACGTTATTAGTATGTCAGTCTCGGGTCTCACGGCAACCACACCACCTATGTGCCTTAGAAGGCGCTAAGAATTTTACTGCTTCTGGCCCGGATGGCATGAACACCTACTAGCTGAAGAAGTTTCCCAGTTGCCACCGACATTTAGCTATATTTTTTAACTGATCGCTAAATCAGGAGCAGCCAAATCAGTCTTGGGTCAATAACAAGTCTGAACGCATGTTATAAGCTCTTCACCAGAATACTGTACATGCGTATACTTCAAGCTGTACACCCGGTATTTCTCAGCGAGGGTCAAAGAAAGGCGTAGCTGGCCGTAAGCAGAACCTGTTAATCGACCGCTGCATCACACAAGACTCTATGCAGTATAAGCGAAATCTTTCTATGGCCTTAATGGTATGGGATGGGATACGTTATCTTCGCGAACTTTTTGTTGTAACTATCCTAAGGCATATTCTTTTTTTTATTCAAAAATTTGCAAACATTAGAGTGAGTAGTACGAGCAAAAAATTGTCACTTCTAAAAGCTAAATTTCAATGACAAAAATATCCATATATTTCATATTTGTATGAATATGGTGACATATTTATAAAAATCTCCTGGTACTACTGCGCATTACCATACTTGTTTTTGCTTTTCTAAAAAGTGACATATCGAGAACATCTCCTAACGAATCACAGTCAAATCGAAGCACACAAACATCAGTTTTTTCGGACATTTACACTTCAGTCTTGTTATCGCTAAAGCACCTGTGAATGATGATACACATTGAAATAAATGCAATTACCGCATGCATAGGGAAAGATTTGTTACAGAGTCCATAGTGGCGCAGTTACGGTTTCATCATAAATAATTGATGCAGTAATCGACTGCACTATTCTAATTCGGTCAATAAATAGCGAAATGTTCAGCAGATCATTGCACCGAAAGAGCATTGTTTTGATTACACTAGATAGTGTTTGCAGTGGGCTGCTGGGGTATAAGCACTCATTTTGAAATATTTTGCCTTAATAATGTGATCTTCAACATTCTGCATAACATCTTTCATGATGATTCCAAGCATTTTATAGTATAATATAGTATATAAGTTTTAATTTCATAGTATCAGTAGAGCTCTTTTTTTTCTTGCGTGTTTTCGTAGAACTTGCGTGGACTGCTATAAAGTCCGGAACCCACAAAAGGGAATTTCTATGCATTGTTGACAACTTTATCTCGTACTTCAATCAAGGCAACATTTTCAGATTTGCCATTTGTATATTTGTTTCAGGTTCTGCTCAACGAATTTGTGCAAACTTACGTGTTTATACCTGAGCAAGACTCTGAACATGACGAGCATAGAATAGAAGAACTCCATAAACGTCGTAACTTTCTAGCTGCTTTTTGCAAACTCATAGTGTACAACATTATGTCAACCAAAGGTTAGTAAATTAGGTTGTTTTTCTGCAGTGAATCCTTTTTGTAACGTTTTTAAAAAACACATTTATTTCAACTGATAACACAACTTATACGCTAATTTATATCCACGTCTTCTGGTTCTTGACTGTTCGACATTTCAAGTCTAACTGACTTCTTTCGACGTTCCAATATATAAAAAATGCCCATTTCGAATGTTCCATAACCAAAAACATGCTAATTTTGAAAGAGCTCGACGCTCGAGACGTTCCTTACGACAACTGCTGATCTCGGTGCACTTTGTTTCATGACTAGAACTCTGGCACGCAAACAAGCTTCTGAATTATCCCGTAGCCGTATAGTATATACGTTTTATCAATAAGCAATGTATTATGGACAGAGTTCTGAAGAAATTGTTGGAGTGCTGTTTTCCAACACGTAGTGCAGGGTAAATATAAGATTATAAATAGTAAGTAGATAGTAAACCGACTAACAACTTTTACTGAAACGGTTTTGACAATTGAGAATGTTTGATTGTGATTTTGATGAGCATTGCTTGCATTGCTTATCTGTCATGTGCTGTATTATCGAGGGGTTTATGTGATACAGAGTTTAATTAGATATACCGGGTAACACGATAAGATGGACCATGCTTATATTTTTGTGTTTATATATTCTTTTTAATGAAATTCGTAACAGAAGTATACACAAATTCTCATAAAGAATCGTTATAGCGGGCTTTTGCGGGAAGCCAGAATGCTTTCAAATATCAACCAATATATCTGAAGTCTCCTAAATAATTCCATTTTAAAAATGACAAGACTCGAAAAGTATTTTCAGCGAAGCTGTAGATATGATTGGATGTTATTTTCAACAAATCGTTGATGTACAGCATGAACAGCGTTGGGGAACACACAGATCATTGAGGAACACCTGCATTGATGGTAAGCATATCGGACGCTTATCCATCCACCACTACAAATAAAGAGTGATCCCTGAGAAAACTATCCAACCATAGGCACAGACCCGGTGGCAGCCCATAGGCAGCCAGCTTGATCAAAAGTGTCTCATGCCACAACGTATCGAAAGCCTTCAATATATGGAGCGCGACGATTTTAGACTTTCCATAACGCTCTATTGCTCTGCTCCACATATGTGTGACGTAGGCCAAAAATTCCATGGATCTCTGCTTACGAAAACTCTATTGGCGATCGTTGATGATATTATTAATGTCCAGATACTTCAGAAGCTGCACGTTAATAACAGACTCCATAACCTTGGACATGATGCAAGGCAGAGTAACAGGTTTATAGTTGCTGAGTATATTTTTCCTGCCCTTCTTAGGTATAGGTTGCACTCGACCGATCTTCCGCCCAGTAGGTAACACTCCTCGCGTGTAGGAGAGTTTAAATAGTTTGCAAAGAACATGTGTAAACTCTGCCAATGAATCGTCTCTAGTCGATGACCATGCCTGTACTCATAAAATGAGAGGATGTCTAGATCCTGATGTTGGCCTATGAAATGTTCGATGAATTCCTGTATGTTAGTAAAACACTGAATATTCATATTGAAGATACTAATAGTGTTTTTTGGTAATATAACTGCTTAGTTCACTGGACTGAAGCGGAACCCGAGGTTGTATAGTCGCATAGTCTATCATCTTGTAAGGCTGTTGTTCATCAATATCACCCTTTAGATTAATGTGATTGAGTTCGTCATACCAAGTCATGTTTGTTTGAATTGTTATCGGCCAGCCGAAAAAAGAAGTAGGTTTTTATAAGGCAGCCAGCTGGCCAGTTTTGTTCATTATATTAATTGATTGTTCCTCAAAGTTAGGTAGTTGCTGTTATCTAGAACTAGACAACCTGTTTCAAATATTTCTTATTCATTTCACTTGGGTATTCGATTTCATGGTCCAGTTGTGATATTTTACAAAGAAGTTGATCCATTCTTGATGAAATGATATTGGCAATAATTACAGAGAACTGCTCGTTTCTGATGAATTGTATAATATTGTCTTTTGGATCACATGCTACAGGTGTATTCCTCTTTCTCGTCATTATTATGAGATACCCGGCATAATGAGAAAAAATAAACAATGAGCATCACTACAGACACGGCTGCTCTGCAGCTAGTGGGTGTGAATGTGGTTTTTGGCACCTGGCCAAGGTTTTTTAACTTTAAATTTAAATCTCTCCCATCTAACTGTACTGAAAAAAATCCTATTAAAATTGTACATTGCTCTTAGGATATTAACCAATCAGCACGAAATTGAAATTTACGTCCATTGTAATGAAATAAAACTAGAAACCGAATTTGAATTATTTTAATGAGTATAAAAATCTCACCAATCTGATTCTAACCACCATCACAATGTTTTCAGTAGTTTGTTCTTTAATAATTATTAATTACAATTACTAATCACAACAAAGGTTACCTGTGCGGAAACATATTTAGATATCCTTATTACATTTAAGGTATACTGTATAAATATTAAAATTTGAGGACCGTACTCAAGAATGTTTTACATTTGCATCGTACTGTTTTTTGATGTTTCTTCTACTTACAGCGGGAGCTGACGTATTCAAGCACTATGTGAAATATTACAATGAGTATGGAGATATAATCAAAGCGACTTTGAGCAAAGCCAGAGAAATAAATAAAGTCAATTGTGCGCTCACAATGTGTTTAAGTTTGAATATGATGTTTGAGGAGGTTTTAAGACTAACAGGAGGTAAGAATACAAGACAGCACGAGGAGTTCTTTGCATTAAAGGTGAGTATCGTAATCTAATCATCATTTATTACTTTTCCCATGGAAATACACTCACAGTTGAAGTCGTAAAATCTCCCTGCTACCTGCGATGTATATATATATATATATATATATATATATATATATATATATATATATATATATATATATATATATATATACCATGTGACGTTTAAAATATCAGTTTTAATTGAAATTACAGCTCTTAATTTTGCGTGTGCCATGTGCGCGACCATTTATTTTAATCAACGCATGTAATACTAGAAAAATATTTTCGGGCAAAACTCAAAATGTTCAAATGGAACCATATTGGTACCATGTACATTCAATACTACCATCAATAAGGAATATTTTGATATCTTCTCTTTACTATCCTCAATTAACGAAGATGGCACTGAACACTATGGAATAATTTAGCTTGTCAAACCTTTATGTTAGCTTACAAGTTTTATCATGCCGCAAATTTATACGACATTACTTACTATTTCAATACGAGTTCTTATTTCGTATGAATGGTCCTATGTGTCAACTATGTTGCATTCTAAATAGCAGAATCTGGGAGTTCTTACTTATAGTCTTAACTTAATAGTTCTGGTTCTCTCGCAGTTTAATTTGAGACCATAATCGTCGGACACATCGACAACACTATTAATCATCCTATGTAGTCCCTCTGCCGTATCTGCCAGCAGAACGGTCTCCGATCATGATTATTCCATTACTTATATTGCTTAATGCCTTTTAAAAGAGACTAGGTGTTAAATAAATCATAAATATAACATAAATCCTACTAGTCCCAAAGAAAAATCAACATTTATTTAGGGAGGGTAATCTTCAAGAGTGTTTCAGCTCCAACATTTGGCTAGGTATACTAGAATGATACTAGAATTATCGGTCCGATAATATTTGGAGGAGCTTTGATTAGTAACAGGTAGTTGCGATTCTTGAAAAATGGGGTTGAGGAATTTTTCGTGGAATTACCTTTAAATTTAAGTCAAGAAATTACAGCAATATAGTCAGCTGCTCCATAACTACAGAATAGTAACTGATTACATTCAAAGGACATGCAAAGAAAATCACAATCACAAATAATGGTGACCCTTAAGGTTACCGGACTTGAGTCGCCAGTAAAGTGAATTAGGTTCCATTTCATACCCCCCCCCCCTCCCATTTGGTGTTCCCCACTAACAATGCCAATGAAAGACAAACATTGTCCCCGCGCCACGGGGAATTCAAGTAAACCTCCCAAATATCCATTGTTGTGCAGCTTGAAGATATACCAAAATTTGAAAAATAGTAATATACATATGTATCAACGTATTTAAAGTAGAGTATGACTACAAAACAAGCATATGGAAAGTCGTGGGCCACCTATAATTCATATCTGTGAGGAGGTCAATTCATGTGAAGTTATTGCTCATAGCTGAGAATGACGCTGGTGTTCAAAGGCATCACTCTTGTCTGATTATAGATATGTCACGCCTACTTAAACACCGGAGGTCAAGACATGATGACTATATCTATATATGTGATGGATATCTTGAATGTTATAATACAATCTAAAAATGCACGCAACTCATGATTGCAAACATGTTCCAACAAAATTACAAACAACAGGTATGACATTGAACAAATATGGTGACGATATGCCTAAAAACAGGTTGAAGTTTGAAGAAACGGCCCGAAAAAAGTACATATCATTTTCAAAAAGGATTCTGGTATAACGAATAAATGGAGGGAAAAAAATATTCAGTGACAATTTTTAAATTCATACAAGTTTCTGCTTAGTTCACTAGATAAGCTAAGTGAAACAGCTGATACATCAAGGCAATGTTGTCAAGGTTAAAACTCAATAAGCCAGAGTTAAAAATGACAAAAAATTTTGAAAAAACTGAAGTGTGTGTATGCTAATACTGATATAAATTTACATAAAAATAACATTCCTATAAGTCAATCACCAATGGATGCTCTTTAAGACTATAACGCTTATATTTCTCAAACCAAATCTTGTACCCAGATATCCTATCCATAGGTAAATGTTAGGTTTTCTAATCTTACTATACTGCTGGACTCGTCAACGCTATTTAGAAGATCAATTGGTTACTAATCAGTCAGCTTATTCCCATCCTGTTTCATTGGGAAAATTAAAAGCTATTTTAAAATTGGGCAGTGACACGAGTTGTCAAATCTCGGCTCCGCGGATTTTTTTCAATTTAAAGTAGGAAAAAGGGGAGCTGAGCAAGAGCAGAATGGCGGAAAAAATGGCGTTCCTGACAGCTGCTCTGGAACAGACAAGACACATGAAATACCGAACAAAGACTAGAACTGGTAATAGCTGAGCAAGCAAAACAAATCAAATACCTAACAGATACTATTAGGGTACTATCAAGCAAACTGGATCTATTTACAAACCAGTTAAAATGTACAAACTCGAATGCAATGACAAATCGCCCAATATCCAATTTGCCAATCTGAAAAGACCTTTGCAAAACTCAAACACTTCTACGACAACGACCGACAACGCACAGGATGAGGACGACTTCACCAAAATAAAGGCAAAAAAGAAGATTAACGGCAATACCAAAAACGGACCAATGATTTTCCCAGCTCCAAAATTGACAGTCCCTACGACAATACCCCTATCGACTTTACCAATGCAGTATTTGCTTCTGCTTCCGCTACATCTACGCCGCTATCCAACGTAGCATACCCTAGTGCACCTCGGTTGGCTGACGGCACCATTACATTTCAATTGACATGACATGACAAGACCATAATCTCTGCAGCACAATGGCGGCGTGCTCATGCGACTGGTCGTCGTGATCCTTTCTAGGTCAGAAAAACTCAGCAGATATTTAACGAGCACGAACTGCTGGGGCTGGCTATGAGAGTCGAAGTCCAATAGAATTCTTGACTGTTCGGGCAGTGTCGTCGTTGCCAGAAGTATGGACATGCACCCCGCAGATAGTCCAACCTGCAGATTCACTGCTAGGAGGAATCTAGAGGTCATCGTACAAAGGCGAGCTCAATCCTACGCGTATGCAACCAAGTTCTAGAGCAGACAATCAGTCCCTTGATCAGTGTAACTCAGGCATTGCTGGCGATATCTCCAGTAAATAGCTAGGTACAATAGTAGGCAGCCTACATATATAAAAATTCTTTTTCTGGAATTGTTTGGGTCTTCAGGATACTCCCAAAAAACGGGAGTTCCTCAAAGTCTTCTGGACGAAAGTGCAGATGTGGCTTTGCTGCAGGAAACATTGCTCAATCTGGGAGAGCGTTTAAATTTTTCGAATGTTATCCGAGATGATAGACCGAATGGACGAGCCAGCAGCTTGGCAGTTCGAGTCAAACGTGGTATTGACTATATCAGAAACACAAACGCTGGTATGCAGAACATAGAGGCGGCTTCCGTGGTAGTCAGTATGCAGGGAGGTGTCCCGCTGAAGATCACATCGCTGCATGCCAGGTGTAGTGCCAGGCTACAAGAATCGGACTTGGAAGTCTTTCTGGACTGCTCGGGTCCACTCACTGTGGCAGGGACTTCAACTACAAACATCGAGCATGGCATTGTATATTGAACACCACCAGTGGGATTCGGCTTCACAATCATATTATACGAAATGGTTACCTCATAACCAGTACTGAGGAGCCGACGCACCCATTCAATAACCTCCAGACACCAGATGTCAATGATTTTGCGATTTCTAGAAACTGTCTTCGACCGGAACTTCGCATAGCACAACAGCTGAATCTTATGAGAGCGGAGCTCCTAGGTGTATTAAAGACCTCAGGGTACGTAAAGTACCTGGATAAGATCAAATTACCAACAAAGCATTCAAGCTGCTTTCGACAAAAGCTTTGACGTATCTGGTGACAACATTCAATGCAATGCTCAGGACTCAATAGTTTCCTGCGGCGTGGAAGACCGCGGAGGTTATCATAATTCCGAAGGGTTCGTATTTCCTCAGTATTATCGCCCCATCAGTCTGCTGTCTGCTCCCTCTAAGCTTGCTGAAAAGGTGATTTACCGTCACCTCGAGAATTACGTAATTCCTTACGTGCAATTTGGCTTATTCGGTCTGAGCATAGTACGGAGCTAAAGGCAGTCAGGTTGGTTGAACACGTAACCATAGGATTCACCTTTAAAAAAAAGGCATCTTTTTTTGCTTCTGGATGTCTTGAAGGCGTTTGAAAAAATTAACAATATCTTGCGGTGGACAAAATACTAGAGTGGGTGGATCGGAGGCTAATCAAAATTATCCATACCAAAACGCAGGCTATCTATTGCACTAAAAAATATCTCCGTGTGAGGTCTCAGTTAACGGAGCTCGGTTACCATGAGAAAACTCTGCCAAGTACCTGGGTTTCATTCTTGACAAAGGGTTGACCTGGCAGAAACACAGTGAAGCATTGAAAACCAAATTCGAACTTACTTTTCGGCAACTCTACCCAATGAACTTCAAAATTAAGTTTGATCAACGAAGTTTGGCTTTACAAAATATAATTAGACCAGCTATCACTTATGCATGTGCAGTTTGGTGTATGAGACTCTTCACAGAGACCTAGACATTCCTTTCCTAAGGGAATACGTCAAACAACTGGCGCAACAACGTTATAGTCAAGCGGAATCGCATGGCAACCCTCTGTTGTTCGAATCAGTGAATTACGCTGACGAGCGAATTTAGAACACCCAAAACCATATTTCCACTACACTAGAATCAAAATTAACTTTGGAACAACAAAATTATTCGAAACATCAAATTAAAATGCCAAGGCATTTCTCTCTCCACCTGATCCTCTTTCTTTTCTTACCACTTTTTCTTCCTTCTTGCATGATTGCTGTGCTGTGCCAAGTCAGTACCCTAGCTATTACTATTTTGTGTAACTCTTC
Organism: Bruchidius siliquastri; assembly: GCA_949316355.1. Lineage (NCBI taxonomy): Eukaryota > Metazoa > Arthropoda > Insecta > Coleoptera > Chrysomelidae > Bruchidius > Bruchidius siliquastri. The sequence goes on along the minus strand of OX438533.1, from coordinate 17,874,636 downwards.
CTCCAGTGTCAGTTGTTATATATTTAGTCCCAGTTGTTATATGTGTTTGGCGTGAGACCCCAGACGGACATAATGAGGGGAATAATAATAGCTTTTTCTTGCTTCTAGAGTCGTTTTATTTATTGGAGGTATTTAGATATCTTTCTAGCATAGGTACTTTCAACGTTGCTGTTATTGGGGATTTCAATATTGATTAAATAGGTATCTCTGTTTGCCTTGGATTGAATAGCGATATCAGGTCTATTGGCTGGGACTGTCTTATCAGTATGGATTTGGATGTCTCAGTACAATTCATTTTTTGAGTACTGACATATTTGTAATATCTGTGTTTTGTATTAGTTTGCATGTTGTGGGTAGTGCTTGGTGTAATACTTTTGCTGCAGAGCTATGCCTCGCGGTGTATTCAGTTCCAATTAAAGTTTTGCATGCGCTGGTAAAATGTTCTATTGTCTCCTTTTGTTGGTTTCATTTTCTGCAGTTGTCATCTGTTATGGACGGGTGTTTTCTTATATATTTCTTGTAGTTAGGATTGTACATGCCGAGTGGTTCGGACAAGAGAGGGAAAGTAGTGTGTAGTTCTGATCTGCTTTCAGTATCGCTCTATGCAATTGGTTTTCTTGCTTTGATAGAAATGTTTGAATGTTTGTAGTTGTTTTGTGTGAAGGGATTGTATATCTGTAATTCCTCTTTGCGCTTTCTGTCTATGGAAATTCTTTTTTTGCATGAGTTTTGGTATAACATTCTATGTTTCGTGAGTTCGGTTCGCAGGAGGATGTTGTCTATGTCAGTGTGTGGCCACTTGATGATGCCAAAGGAGTACGTGAGGGCCGGTATTGCAAATTTGTAGATAGTTTTGGTTTAGTTTTTCTAGAGTTTAGGGTTATATTCGTGTTTTGATAAAAGCCCAGATACTTGTACGTTTAGTCCCTTTTGGCAAATGTTTCACCATTTATGGTTTCCTCTTCGAGATGGTTATTCCATTGACCTTACTGGATGTCGAGCACTTTGGATTTGCTTATGCCGAGATCCGTTTTGATGTCCGACGTACAAGCTTCTGTTACGGTCACGAGTAGAACTTTTAGTTGGATCTCAGTGGCTGCTTATAGTATTAGATCATCAATATAGTGGAGATGATTGATTTTATGCTAGTTTGTTTTGGTGAGAAATACCGGGTTTACAGCTTGGAATATACCCTGTACAACATTCGGGATAAGACAAATCTCCGGTCTTTGACAAACCAAGTCTGATTGGTTGCTCCTTAGCCATGAGTTACAAACTCTGGTTAAATGCTGGTAACAACTGCGAAACGTTTTCAACCAATAGGTTTTTGTGCCATCGTTTTATTGACTATCTGGGAGATGAGCCAATGCGGCCGCTGTCGATATTTCTCGAGATATCTGAGAATACTACCTTCCGGGGATACATATTATCTCATTATTATCTTGACTTTTGTTTGTATTACATGAGATGTTAATAAATCGTTCTGTTCATGGCGCATTTAGATTTTAACCTGAAATTTCGATTGGAAGGAATTTTACATTTGAATTACCTCGTATGTGGTGTCATTGGATTAAGATAATTATGTATAATGCAAAAATATACATCGTATCATTTGGAAATCAAAAATTAGTTCCGGTTCCGTCGAAATAGGAAGTATGAAAATAATTTAATAAATGACGTTTGTTAACTGTATGAAAAAATTGAAAATTGGCTCTTTACTATGGACCGCCTCGCAGCGCCTTTGACAATCTAGGTTAAGGCCGAAACATGGCATGTTTATAACAGTTCACATGTATAGTGGGTAGTATGCACTCAGCAACAACGGTCCATTCGTAAACATTTGTGGACGAAGGATTTCGCTGTATTCGAGTTAAAATAATATCCCTAATGTTTCTCAATTATTTTATCGGTAGAAACGAATTCAAATAGACCTCCTGTAAACAGTTAATCAAGTTATTCAATGACAATGTGATTAAAATTTTAGTTTTTTTAATATATTTCATTTTTTATGTACACAATAAAACGGTTTCCCAGGCAATAGAAATGTTAGTGATTTTTTTCAATAATAATCAGCTTTCAATCATCGGCCGTGCCAAATCTCATATATTGTTATTGTAATTATTATCCAGTTTTTTTTAAAGGAAATACTTCCATTTATCACAGGAACTGGCAAAACGATTTGCTCTATCATTCGGACTGGACGCTGTGAAGAATCGTGAAGCGATCACCACTTTACATCGAGCTGGTATCTTGTTTGCTGTTCAGGGTAGTGACGATTCCATCACTCCTCCTGACCCAACTTCTACACCACCCAACTTGCCTTTTCTGGAAATACTTTCAGAGTTCACCAACAAGCTGCTAAAGCAAGACAAAAGAGTCGTTATGACATTCTTAGATAGAAGAATTACAACTGGTAAGTTATGATGGATTATGGCTCTGGAAAAGATCAATATGCGTTAAATCTGATAAAAAATAAACAGTATTGAAGTTTCGTTTTCGAGATTCACAAAACTACTTGGTTGACTGAAATTGAAATGATAGTTTCTAGTAGATGAATGACGCTTATTATTAATTACTTCAGTAGGGAGAGCTTAGGAGTATTTTGGAGAATTCGATATTGTGCTGGAGAGGAGTGTACTTTCTAAATTTCTTATATAGCTATTTCCAATAAACTAGACACAATGGATATAATCCCAATATTGATATCGAAGTTAATACAACCAATAAAATTTTTAACATCAAGAGATTTATAAGTATTCAATAAATTCAGATCACACTGTACTAGGTGAACAAACAAATCTTACATTCTCAATTTTCATCAATACACTATGTACTGCAACTTTTGGTATATCTGCTATTAAAATATCTTGATGCATGAGATATTTAAAAGGCATGACGGTGATGGTTAGGTTTTTCAAGTACAACTGTAGTTATTGAGAAAGAAACTACATTCTCTAACGTGTAAAAAAACAAAGAATATGTCAAATATATAACGTATTTAGCCAATACTCAGTAATTTATGTCATGTTTGACTTATCACGCCAATAGGCGAAGAAAGTATTATGATAGCAAAAAATATCTGCCCTTCATCTGATGACATCGGTCCAATCACGGATGCCGCAGTTTTGTTTGCTTTCTTAACGGTTCGCTTTATAAGCTTGGTCATAATTGTGTCCTCATCCAGACAAACTTCCAAACACTTGTATTCTTGCTTTCAGTTTCTTTCTCCCATTTTAACTATAAGTGAGATAGCCTTCTGTCTTCCAGGAAGTATCACCGTTTTCCTAGTGTATCAATCGAATCTCTTAATTTCATTAAAATATTAGCAATGCTTTAAAAGAAATGGATTTCAAGATTGAAATGAATAGCGTAAAATTTCTAAGCACTCAAATTCAAAATATCAAAATGTCAGGTTAACATAGATATTAAAGCCTATAGTCTTAAAATTATTTTACGGAATATGGCTCTATACATATATACATCAAAATTTCAAAAACACTATTAAGTTGATTATTGAATTCAAATTCTGAAATTTTATTTTCGTTTTGAAACAAAAAGAGTAGGCACTCATACACGTACAGTCCGTACAAAGTGTAGTTGCCTAAACCTGCCACGACATGTTTCCCTAAGTCCTAATGACAGCATTATCCTAACTACTCTTTTCTGTGCAATGATAAAAAATATAAATACATCTTTGAGCCTCTAATCCTGATCCCCAGAATATAATACCAAAACGAAACAAAGTATAGAATGAATGTTTGCAATGTATAACCCTACTTCCCCCCAATTTTCCTAAGAAAACTGGGTGAATAGTGCCACCAGCAGCTCTGAGAAAGAAACGAGCTTCAGGGTGTGTCACTAGGCATGAGGTGAAATGACTGGGAAAGAAAACATACAAAATCTGAATGTGAAGAATTTATTAACAAAAAAAACAAAATGTCTCTGTTCCATATATAGGCATCACAAAGTAAAAAACTTATCTTGAGTCTGAGGACATGTTTTGGTGCCTTCGTCCAAATCTGTCCTTCGATTGTGATGTTCTCAGGTATGACGGGTTTTTTCAATCTTAATGTAAAGAAGTCTGCTTTCAGCAAACCGATTTTGGGCTTTAATTAGTTTCTCATTAAAGATGTCTAGAAGGTCATTGACACTTGCCCCTATTGTCAATAGGTTTGTGTCATCAGCAAAATGACACTTCCCTGGGGAATTTTAATAATCAATGTCTCAGTTGTATAATACATTATCGAAATTTTGATATAATAATATGAGAACTTTGGTGGTATGATAGGCTTTACAAATTTACTGGTTTCAGGATACAAATTTTTTGAGTTGGTGGTGGGTATTGTGTTAGTATTTAAACACGTTTCGACAGTCGTATATATAAATTCATAACTCTGCTTTCTGCAGGTATGCCGAGTAGTAGAAATGAAGAGTGGCAACCATTGGTTTTGTACAGAAACTCTCTACTACATGGCGAGACTGACCAACCACCGACGACTAGTAAACGTGCCTACGGCAGAAAGAGACACAGGTCACCAGATTCAGATCAGGACCAGGACGATTTATCAGATCAGGAGTTTCCTGGAAATTTATATGGTTGAAACTACGTTAATAACTACATATGAATTAGAATTACTTAATTGATAGCATTAGTAAATTTTGTTTTATCGACATAATCATCTGGAGAGCTATGAAATGTCAAAATTGTTTGCATACTTAAGATGTTCTTTGGACACCCGATCATGGACATTTATTGGAAAATACTTGCTCCATCTATAAACCAATGGCAGTTTTTTTATACAAGTCGCTTTATTGTGGACATTATTCATTTCTCCTGACAGTTGAAAAGCCAGTAAGTAGAACTGTAGAACAGAGTTACAATGTTATTCACAGTCAGGCTGTTCTAGGCTGTTCTGAAATCACTTCTTAACGGATAGGAAAATGTTTCAATTCTTGTGTAGTTTTTCAAATAAATGAACATTAATCTGAAAGTGTTTATTTGGAAGAAAGTATATTCTATATATAGAACAATAAGGTATACCTATATATCTTTGATTTTTGGAAAAATCACCTTTATTTTGACTTAATTTCTTTTGTGGTGCAAGTATTCGTGTAGAGTTCGGCTTTGTTTTATAGATAACCACTCTCAAAGGCCTCCAGAAGCGCTACCAGAGGGTAATTGTCTATTCACATTGAAATTCTGCTGGAAGCTTGTCCTGGTTAAGATGCACTCGCCTTAATGGTTGTGTCCTAATGAAAAATGTTGCGTTAGAGATTCGGCAGGCCACAGATTTATGTTTGTGGTGAATGTGAGCAACTCAGCACAAAGCTATCTGAACGATAATACGAAGCGAGTTGCTTGAGCAGAAATGATGGTACACAAAACAAGATCTATTAATTCTCATTGCCAAACTTAAGGAAATGTTGGTTGCTATAGTTTTTTTATTATATTTAGATTATGCCACTTCCAGTTATACCTGTTCAATCAATATTTTACTATCAATAGCTATTGATCTACTGATTCGAAATACATTTCTAAACATATGATTATATTAAAAAAACACCTCCTGAAGTACAGGTACTCCATATTTTTTCAGATGGCAGTGCAGAACCGTAATCTTATGGTTGTGAGATTTCTCTTATGTCATATACAAAGCAAGCATTTTCGAAAAAATATCACTATTTCCCTATTCGTGGACACTCCTTCTTCCCGTGCGACAGAGACTTCGGAAATGTCATATGAGTGATAAAAAAACATGGTCGAATTTATCTGTCAGATTATTATGAGCACCTTGTAAGAAGTCGCAAACTAAAACCATTTACATTATCAGATAAACAGATGTAGCGGATTTCAAGAGCTGGTGATATTATGCAAAACATTGCAAACCAGTTGTTCAAGGAAATAACGATACCTGTTCAGTTTTCACATATAGTCAGCTAATTTATGATGGTTCTACACCAGGTTATATTTCATATACTTGTTTTATCGGGGGACTAGGTACAGATACCTCACGTTACTTCATGTTGTCCAAGTGATCCAGCTTACAAGAAACTATTAGATACCAATAAATCCTAAGGAGATCATTAATTTAAAAAAGATCTTCAGGTATATGAGCGGAAAAGATTTGGAGTTTTTTTACCACATTACGTCTTAGGAGACAAGGGTGATGATCAGGAGGAATTATAATTTAAAACCGTTACAGTTTTAAGCTCACTGTATATAAGTTTAAAATTAGTTACTTTTTTACGTTTAACAAACAATAAATGTAAAAACAGTATAACTCTGTTATCTTTTTGCTGAACCGCTTCTATCGTATATATATATATATATATATATATATATATATATATATATATATATATATATATATATATAAAGAAACGTGCTATGCAAAATTGTTGTAAAACATATTTTTGTGTTTTTCTCTAAACAAGGATTTCGGAGCTGTACTGTTTTTCTAAGCAATTCCACTATACCTGACATATGATGAATTTTGCCTCTGCCTAAAGAATTTATCCATCTTATAAAATATGTTTTGAAATTATGTATAGTTTGCTAGTTGTTTAATATCCGCAGTTAGAAATTCATAAAATTTTAGGTGCTAAACATACGAGAGTTGCATCAAGCTGTTTGATGTCAGAAACTTTTGTCTCGTCATATAAATAACTTATTGGATACATTTTAGATTTGGCGAATTTTGATTTTGAAATTGCTCTCTAAAGGATATCTAAATCATTCATATGCACAGAACATTCTGCATCACATGCCACTAACATAAATTGAATGCAGTTCAATCAAAGCATGATACATGATAGGTAAATAATTTGCTGTTAAAATACTAATATGAAATTTAATTTTGTATGCAACAAATCTACTTTTCCAAAACTTCCAAGTTTGGTATCCCATCTCAAATGAGAATCTAGGGAGATTCCTAAATATTTGATGTTGCCCAATTTATCAATTTTCATATTTTCATTATTTATCTTTAAACAAGGGTGTGTGTAATCTGATATATGATTTCAGTAGGATGTAAAAGGTAAAAAGTGTGTTTCTGTAAAATTTATGGTATATTTCCTATTCTTGATTCAATGATTATACAAAAATCATGATAAATAACACCACATTTCAGAAACATTTCGTTACTATATGATTTTGATATTTTTACTGACTGGGATCTATCAATTCAAAATCTACGTGATCACTAATTTGTTGGTTATGTATGGTATATTTGAAGGCATACCTCTACCTCACTTTACAATTAGTACATGATTGAGCTTTTTTTAGCTCACAAGTATACCCAAAAACTATTTCGCGTGTAGTCTTCACTCAATCGTGGATTGTAAGAATAAGCTAGAAACTGACACAATGATGCCCTAGTTTACAAATCATGAAGAAACAATTTCATTAACAGAATAAATGTAATTATTATGATTGTGAAATAGGTTTTTGAATTTCAGAGGTCAATAGGGGCGGTAAAAATTGAATAGCCTACTGGAGGGAAATTTGTAAATCCGCCACTAGTGGGTTTTAATCATGAACATATGAAATGGTTTAGTTCATAGTATGTACATAACATTACAACCACTACAGCAGTGTTGGAACCTGAAAAAAATCATTGTGAATGTCTTTATGTGAATAGTCTTACAGCAGAAATGTTTGTAAATAGATTTCAAAACAAACTATTTTCACAGAATAAATTATAGTCCTGGCCTATATTACACCTCAATGGTACTTTGTGTACTGGAACTGAATCTTCTATTCAACAAGCTTATATTGGATTTCCTCAAAATCTGAGGTAAAAGGTTTATTTCAGTTGAAATGTTGGTTTCAATACTCCAAAAATATCTGAAGCATGATAGGTTTAATTCTTGTAATAATTTTCCTGATAATTATTTGCTTCCAGCACAGGTCTGCAAAAGCAATTTTATACCATTCCAACATCATGTCCTAAATATATTTGTGTGCTGACTAGGGGAAACTCTTCCAGCACATCAATTTATAGTGCTATGTAGGAACACCACCTCTACACACAATTGATTGAGATGGTGTTATATGTGGGGCACAAGTTTCATAGTGAAATACAAAAATCAATAAGTTTTTGAGCCATAGACTTTTTACTTGGGTACCACAGATAGAAGAGGCTATAATTCATCACATAATATTGATAGCTGTCAAATACACACTGAGATGGCACGAGCTCAGAGTCGGTGGTGATAATTTGTTCTTAATGCAATTTTAGGGCAAATGAAAGGATGTCAACAAACAAACAAAATCATATATATATATATATATATATATATATATATATATATATATATATATATATATATATATATATATATATATTATTTGGAACGGGTAATCGTTGCCAATTTGTTAGAGAACAAAATTGTAAATGTTCTCTTAAAAATAGATGACCTTTAACCAAATTAAGAGAACAAATTACTCCCAATCATAAGGAAAACAATCATTATAGTAACCCTATCTCTGGAAATACCTGAAAAAGCTGCTGACCCATTTCATTTCAATAGATTAATGCAGAATACAGGAAATAATAATAATAATAAAAATAATGATGACTTTATTATAACTATCATGCCATTAGTTATAAATTGCAAAGTCAAGCTTCTAGCTACTCATACTTAAGCAGGAAATCAATCAAATTTATATATCTAACAATCATTACAATTTCTTTTATAGGCAGCAAGTCGGCATTGTAGTTTTCCTGTATGGGTAATTCAAGGGAAAAATCAAATTATAGACCTGATAAACTACTCATCACAAAATTATGTATGACTTTTTCATTTTATATTATTATTCGTAAGATTTACCATCACAATATTTATGACAGATTAATATCTTTGTCCTATAGTTCACCATTAGGATCTTTCACTTGGCATGTGTTACAATACAAAAAGGGATGAATCAAGGAATATATTCCTATGTTCACTGAATATAACACTAATCCTGTTATACAAACCTATAACATACATAGACATACAACTACCATTCCAGACTACCCTTACAATACATAAAAAATTATCTTCTCCAGGTAATGGATGGAACTGCATCTGCCTTTAGGTCGGATCCTACTATACCTTTAGCATCTGGTATTCTTGCCTGTGTAAAGACATGCTGATCACACACTTGATAAGCATTCCTGATATGCTTGAATTTTTTTTTAAGGAGTCCCTCATTCTACAAGCCATAGCCACAACTGAGAAAGCTGGAACAATTGTTACATAATATATTAGCAAATTCATATTTCGAGTACAATCTGTTATAAATATTCATCATATAGATTGCAGATGTTTGTAATTAAAACATAGAAGATAAACAGCAAACAGTTACTCTGCAATAAATAAGAAACAAACTTTATTATAAATACCGAGTATATATAATTAAATAATAAATCAGACTTGTCTTGATCATTTGCAGTCCTTTGGAATCCATATACAAAACAGTAGTAATTTTTTCCTCAAATAAGATTGGAAAATGAAAAAAAAGGGAAAAATTGCCGAGGTGAATCCCAGTTTCCCAGACACAAACCACAACACAAGTAGTCAGAAACAAAACAAGAAACCCAAACGTATCTAGTTTGAAATTGGTTTGAAACTGAAGAAAATGTTTTGGAATCTTTCAAAATATATTTTCTAACATTACTGCCATCAGATAATACTCTATCAGAAAGGTTGCATCATCAGAATTGTGTTTTCAGCATTCCAGATATTAGGAAAACTTTGTGCGAAATAAAAAGGATTCACTTCATTGAAATATTTTTGTACATCCTACTCAAGTAGCTTCATGGGAATATAAAAAAATTAAACAACGCTAGTATCGTTATTTCGTTATTGGGATACTGCTAGGACACTTTACAAATATGTATAAATGTAACTTTGTGGTAATATCTAGAACGAAACAATAAAGAACCAGATTTTCACAGTGTGATATCCCTACGTTTTCTTATAACTTTACGAAGCTCTGTCATGAGAAATATTCGGTTGTGGATTCTGGCCAGCACAGCACATATTTAGGGTTAAGTTACGGTAGCAAGCACAGATCGAATAAAATATATACCATTTTGTAGGATTTTTTTTATAGCTGTACATTATATTACGTTTGACATATTACTTTGAATCAGAAAATCACAGATATCGCTACCGTACCCCTCAGCGGTCTATTATACCAAGGTTGCCAGACGTACAATAATTTCGCCTCTTGTTGTAAACGATAATGACTAGCTATCGTACGCCTATAATCAAAGATGCCTAACGATTTTTTACAGTTTTTCAAAGCAAGTCATCTGTTTATAGATATTATGTACTCTGTACATCACAGTATGCATTGATTATCATAAGTTCGTCGCACTATAATGTCGAGTGTGAACGAATGTTTAGCAAGCTAAATTTAATAGAAACAAAGGCCAGAAATAAATTGAAAGTAGAAACGATCGGCAAAAGCATGATAGCTTCTCAAATTGTAAATGGACAAGGAGGTGTAGCTAAATTGAACCTTTCTAAAGAAATAACAAAAACATAAATAGCAACATTTATGACGATCTACCAGATTCAGACACTGATTAATGATTAGATTCCTTTATCCTTAAATATTGTGTTCAAAAAGTTCCTATTTATTTGATTTCATATGTATATTTTTTCATTAACCTTCAATACTTTGATTCTGTATACATACGGTATTTTAAGATAAAGGCTTTATTTGTTGTTTTGTGATTTTGACTATATTTCAATAATTGTAAATATAGAGGAGGTTTCGCAACAGCAATTTCGAGTCATTTCTTAACCCTCTCAAATTGTTTCATTCTAATATTGACATAAAAAGCATGGGATAAGCATAGCCGTAATTGTACATTATACCACTGTACTTTTCGGCCAAAAACGGGAACGTGTCTGTAGCATAAGAGCTAAGGTCCGTTAGAGGGACCCTGGTATATATGGAAGTGTGAGTGGAAAAGTGGCAGTTTTTTGTTTTTGAGTAAATATTAAGTGATCCCCCCTCTCAGTCCTGGTTTCGCACCAGCGTACGATAATTTTCATCCAAAAACGAAAATTTGCTAGCATTTGTACGACAATTCTTCCAGACGATCTGGCAACCCTGTACATACGATTACTCTCCAAGTTGTTTATCTGAAAACTTACATTAGGATAGCAGAAACAGAAAGAGCTTATATTATATTTGCTATGGTTGAGTTCCAAATTGGATGAACCAAGCCAAGTGAAAACAATGTTGTCACGCGCTCGTATACAAAAATCCTAAAATCCTTTATATGCATACAAAATCGATTTTCTATCATTGTATGTATAAGCTGTGAGCGAATATTCGACAATGTTTCTTCAATTTCCTCTCTAAAATTGAATATGTAGTTGCAATCTTCAATTTCCATTATGGCTAGTCAAACACATAAGGTACATCTGACAACGCGTTGCAGCGCCATTCGCGATCTCGACAGCAATGCCACTTAGGCGATTGAATTTCCCCAAATGCTGCTACAACGGTGCGGCGGCTTTAATATTTGGCGGTCATATACAACGTATTACTGACGAGTGCTGGGCATGGCATCGTTGCATCTCTCAAACCAGCTGAACGATAAATATCGTCAGTCAGTCAGTGGTGGGTGTTAGGGTATGATGAGTCGTTAATTAGATTTGCGAAATTTGACGATAATTAATAAAAATGCAAGGCTCAGTGTGCAGTAGACCTCCCAAACGGCATGTTTTATGTACCGATGAACGTAATATAGTAAAAAATATTTATGACGCTCTACGTACACGATTTCCTGAAAGGCCGGTAAAGGAAATCGTAAAACTTTGCATCGATATGAGTAAGGTGTCTGTTGCAACAATTTTCAGGATTTTAAAAGAAAAATAACACGACATAGTATTTGCTGTAAAACTACATAAACAAAAACGGGGACCTGAAAAGATAGTTTTAGACGATGACGTGAAAAATGCAATTCGTCGAAAAGTCCATTCATTTTACCTCCGTAATGAACTCCCTACGATAAAAAAGCTCCAGCAGGAATTACAAAACGATGGAAGTCTGCCAAAAATATCACGTTGTGTTTTGTTAAGAACTCGAACGCGAAATAAATATAAGATATTTAAAAAGAAAACGTAACAGCGCATTGATTGAAAGAGACGATATAATAGTATGGCGTAGAGAATATTTGAAAAAATACGTAGCATCCGTAAAGCCGGGGGGCAAAAAATTTATTATTTGGACGAAACTTGGTTGCGAATCTGGATTTGTAGATGGGGGATTAAGCGTGTTTGAATCTCGAAAAACTGGTTATTACCATGAACCATGAAGATATGGACGCTGTAGTATTCGAATCTTGGTTCAAATCTATATTGACGAAGCTAGAACCCGGTTCGGTCATTGTTTTAGACAACGCGTCCTACCATAGCCAGCGTATTGAAGCTCTTCCGACTTCTATTTGGAAAAAACGGCCATCTATAATTGGCTCTTATCAAAAAATATAGGATGCGATGAGACCATGCTCAAAGCACAACTATTGCAACTCGCGCGTCAACATAAAGAACGGTTTATCAAACGAGCAGTGGATGAAATGGCCAATGAAAAGGGTTTCACGGTTTTGAGGTTGCCTCTGTATCATTGCGAGTTAAACCCAATCGAGCTGGTATGGGCACAAGTAAAAAATGAAGTAGCGCGTAGGAATACAACGTTTAAGATGGCAGATATACCTCTGCTCTTAGAAGAAGCAATCGGGAAGGGGGGGGGTAACTGCTGATACGTGGCAGAAATAAGTATCACACGTAGAATTAGAAGAAGAAAAGTCTTTGCTATTAGATCTTCACAAAGAAAGAGTAACAGAACCGGTAATAGTTAACCTCGGTAATGACAAGTCAGTGACACTGACGACTTCTATGATTCGAGTAGTTCAACTAGTGTAGACGACTTTCCATCGCCTTCTACCGCAGCTGACTGATATTCGTAATCTGTTAATTTATGTTATATTCATGTATTTATTATTTTATTTGTTGTTCAATTTATTCGTTATTTTTCAGAAGTATATTGATCACTTAATCAATAATATTTTTATAACTATTGCTCGGGTTTATGAAGCAAAATTATATTATTTTTCAGTTTTGCAATTTTAAGAGTTTATTTCTGGAGTGTCTGACTTTAATTTGTTGTATTCTGAGTTTCGCTTCGGAGTTTTTGAGGCTTATTTATTAAGTTTTAATTCCATATTCATGAATCTTTTCAGTTTCCTATTTATTTTATTGAACATAAAAGAAGGGCGGAAGGTAGTGAGTCCTGGGTGATCCATGTATGGATTAGCTGAGAGCTGCATTACCGTTTTAGCTTATTTCAATTCCACTTCCGGTTTGCCCGGAAGTGAGGACAGCTTTGTTATTTTAAATCGAATGCCCTGTATAATTTTCCGCAGAAGCCTGAAAACACTTTTTCAATGATATATCACAACGCCGGATTTTCTCTAAAAAGTCACTAAAAAAAAACAATGTGGTCTGACGTAACATGTTTCTTTTGAAACTTATCCAGTGATTATATCTCTCATCTATGACGCTCTGCTGGCCAATTAATCAAACTACATGTATTTGGAATAAGTATTTACTGACGTATATAATATTGACAATATTATATTTGTTACTTTAAGAAAGGCTGCCCATGAAGCAAAGGTTCATCTAGTCATCAATCATGCTACTGCTCTATAGTAAGCTTCCAATAAAGGTCTTCACGCGAATTGTCGAAACACCACGTCTTCACACGTCAATACAACGAATACAAAACGTATAGAATTTTATCACATAGCTCTCAATTTTAAATTAAATGATTCCTCTTCTATACAAAAAATAAATGGACGTGCGCCGCTGCCTTCCTCACAAATTCGGCCTCTGCTGAGTTCCCGGAGGTATCATCAAATTTGGAATCTTACTGTAGTATAGTTATTGGGTTTGAATACTGCTAGAACACTTTACAAAAATGTATCTTGGTGGTAAAATATAAAATGAAACAATAAACAACCAGATTTTCACAATATAATATCCCTACGTTTTCTCATAACTTGTCGAAGCTTTGTCATGAGAAATATAGTGTTGTGGAATTGTGGATTGTGGCAAGCACCATAGCTTTAAATCACAGCATAATAAGTAAACGGTGGTAAATGGTAAGTTTACTTATTATGCTGTGCTTTAAATAACAGCACATATTTAGGGTTCAGTTAGGGTGGCAAGTACTATCTGTCGAATAAATTATGAACTATCATTTAGGATTTTCATGAAAGCTGTACTGTATATTATTTTGACATATTACTTTGTAGAAAAAAATCACAGATGTCGCTACCGTACCTCCTCGCTGTTTTACCACACCAGGGTTGCCAGACGTACGATAATTTCTCCTCCTGTGCAATAAACGATAATGACCAGCTATCGTATGGATATTATCAAACATGCCTAATGTTTTTCCAGTTTTTTCAGAGCAAGCTATTTGTTTAGAGATATTATTTACTCTGTAGATCACAGTATGCATTGAATATCTTAAGTTTGCCACACTACAATGCCAAGTATGAACGAGTTGTTTAGCAAGCTATATTTAAGAAAAACAAAGGTTTGAAATAAATTGATAGTAGAAACGATCGGCAAGAGCATGCTTGATTCTCAACTTGTAAATGGACAAAGAATAGCTAAATTCAACCCTTGTAAAGACTTGAGAAAAACATGAAAAGCAACATTTATGACGATCTATCAGATATGGAGGATAAATAATTTTGTTCTACTATTCCTTGACTTCACTTAAATATTGTGTTTAAAATGTTCCTATTTATTAATTTTATATGTGTTTTTTGATTAACCTTTCATAATTTGATTCTATGGTACATACATACGGTATTTTAAGTTGAACAAATTAATTTTTATCGAATGTTTTGTTATTTTGACCATATTTTAATGATTATAAATGCAACGGCAATTTCGGATCATTCCAAACCCTCTCAAATTGTTTGATTCTAATATTGACATAAAAATCATGGGATAAGCATAGCCATAATTGCATTTTATACCATTGTACCACTACCAAAAAGGGGAACGTTTGGTATGCATACGAGTTGGGGCCCTTTGAAGGGAAATTACCCAACACTGGTATATATGGAAGTGCGTATGAAATAGTGGCACCTTTTTTCTTTTTTGTTTTTGAGAAAATTCCCCCCCTCTCAAAATCCTGATTTCGCACTAGCGTACAATAATTTTCGTCCAAAAACGAAAATTTTATTAGCATTGGTAGGGAAATTCTTCCAGACGATCTGCCAACCCTGCATATAATATTTAATATCCAGTTGTTTGTCTGAAATCTTACATTAGGATAGCAGAAACAGAAAGAGGCTATCCGAGTTATCTACGACAGATAAAGGTGCCGCCACCCATTGGACAAAAGGAGTCGTGACGTCACGTCGGCCATCTTGTTGAGACAGGTCAGTAATCACTTTTCAAACAAATTTGTTTACCAGTGGATTTCTACATATGCGTTTGGTTTTTTCTAGAAAATTGTGTTTTTGATAAGTAATTTCCTCAATTTCTTTCATGTAAGTATAGATTAAGGTAGAATACTGACTTTTTCAATGCACTTGTCCAAAATACTTGTAGTGTTTTATCAAAATGTAAAAATTGTGTTTATAGGTTATGTTTCTTATTTCAGGATGGCATCCAAACACGTTTTGAGGTTTTCGGCAGTAGTTAATTTTTTCAAGGAAGAAGAAAAACTCATTAGCCGTGGAGAAAATGTTGTTGAGTCTGGCCATGTGACGGACATGGTTTTTGATAGCCAGCTTTTAGTCATAAAAGGAAATGTTCACGCTAGCATGAGAGATCGCATTTACAAGGTTGAGGTAATTTCTCTTAAATACCTTCTCTTATCCTGTTATTCAAAATATCTTAATATATTTCTTGAGTCTACATGCAGTAAACTGATTTTAGCTGAAACTACATGCTAATAAGGAGATTGTGGAAGCCACATGCACCTGCCCAAGGGGACAATACATATGTCATCACATGGCATCACTGGCAATTTTTGGATACCAGAATATATATGTTACTGATGTATCTTGTCAGTGGATTAGAAAGAAACCTGTTGGTGACAATGTTAAAACAATCAGAGAGCTATTTCCAAAAATGAAGGACCATCGTTCAGTTACTGATGCCATTCCTGAGTCTAAAGTTGACGAATTCAAAAATTAAGCATTTACAAGAATGCTGTAGGGTTTTACTGGCAGCTGAAAGATGATCCAAAGGTAGTGGATGAGATTTTAGATGTTGAGTCGTTGGTTTTTGCTGAGGACTATCTGAAGGCTCAGGATAAGGAAGCTTATCTTATGGTTAAGCTTAAGATGAGTCAGCAAATCATTGAAAATATTGCCTTAAAAACAACAGGTCAAGCAGAAAATGATATGTGGCTTGTTGCAAGAAAGAATAGGCTCACATCCAGCAACTTTGGGGCAATCCTTACAGCTGAAAATAGAAACAAATATCCACCTTCTTTGTTCAGGAAACTAACAGGTACATTAAAATTATTTTAGTTATCACATTATTCATTTGTTTATGTTCTGTTATAGGTTCTTTGCTTGAATAACACATATTTAAGTTCATTGAACAACAAATTCCTTACTTAAAGGGGAAAAATCTTCCTATTGTAAATTTATTGTCATTTAGTATTGTATACACCCTTTTTTAACAAAGAGAAGAGAGCATATGGCCTAAAATTTTGAGTGATCACAGTTCAGTTCATATTGCTTTGAAAAATAGTACCTAATCAAGTATAATATCTATTAGCATAACCTGCAGAGTCTATTCCTATAAAAATTTCTCAGTATTGTAGTAAACCACTGCTAAGCTACAAATGTCTTTATTGATATTTGCCAATGTTTCATTTTGATCACTTATTTTCAGAAAGTTATACTTTGGATGTGATAAAAGCAATCCAGTGGGGCAAGCAACATGAAGGCAATGGTATAAGTCTTTTGGAGGCAGAAGAAAACTTGAAGGTCCAAAAGACTGGCCTATGACTAGACACATGTGGTTTTCTAGGAGGCAGTCCTGATGGTCTAGTGAACGAGGATGCGATTGTCGAGATCAAATGCCCATATAAAATAAGAGAATCCAAATCTTTAGCTGAGGATATAAAAGATAAAACGTATATAATTTATTTTGAAAATGGTATCATCAAATTAAATGAAAACCATGTTTATTATCACCAAATACAAGGGACCCAATGGTTGACAAAAAGAAAATTTTGTTATTCAGTGATATGGACCCCTCAAGAGAGTCTCATTTACAGTATAGCTGCCAATAACGATTGGGAAAAAAATGTAAAAATTTGGAAAACTTTTTATCTCAATGTATATATACCATTTTTATGTGGAAATAACAAGCTATAAAAACTGATGTCTCCAAATTATTTTCGAGTTTCCATGTACTATGAAAATCTCGCAATGACAAATCTAGACCATATTTAATTGAAACGGGCAGTAGACGTAAACATTTACCTGTCCTCACGTAATGGTGCTCTTTGACTTTGATGTAATACTTTTTGACTAAAGAGCAACATTACTAAGTAGGTTAATGTTCTTTACACCTTCTGCACCTTTGAAATGAATAAGGTGTGATTTAATTTTTACTATAAAGTTTGTCATCTGTTTAGAGATAGATAGATAGACAATTAAAATAAAATTTGATTGTTTTTTATGTTTATTTTAGATATCTTCTTGTCATAAAATTGTACCTATCACCTACAAGTTACATAAATACATACAACAACATAAATATTGTTTGAAACTTGTAGACAAGGTGGAATTATCAAAAGTTTGATTTCGGACTTCTATTGTCTATAAAATTTTGAGTATCACGACGTTTCACCTGAATACGATTGAAGATAGCACATCTATCGAAACGTCGTGATACTCAAAATTTTATAGACAATGGAAGTCCGAAATCAAACTTTTGATAAACATAAATATGTTTTTAAATTTACTACACTGGAACAAGTCAGCTGAAGTTTTATATTATAAATGTAAATATATAACTAAATAACTCACTATCTACAAATAATCTATATGCACATTAACAGTTACAAAACAAAGTACCTACAATTTCATGATAGAAATATATATATATATATATATATATATATATATATATATATATATATATATATATATATATATCATAGTTAGAGACCTTTTTCAAGTTTATATAAATCTTCAAACTCCCTTATCAAGGAACATTGAAGGTTTGTTAAAGCAACACATGTTTGAAAAATTTCAGTTGAATGAGATATTAAGCTTGCAGGAAAATCAAACTTAATATTCTATAATACTTAATCCGTCGAATAGCACGTTCAACATGGATTCTTGCCCTCGCAATTGTTCGTGTCTGAACAACTTGCTCAGGAATGAAGTGAGGGGTGCTCAAAAAAGGAGGTATATTCAAATGCACACCTTGTGGCAGTATATTTTTGATCAAAAAGCTTTTGTAAGCTATTATCAAATCGCCAGCTTCTAACTGGTCCAAAATTCTGCAATGCTGTACAATCTTTTTATCTGACACAGAGCCAGGATAAAGCTCACTTGCATAAGTAATGACTCCATTTGGAGCTACTCCAACAAGAATTTTCAAAGTATTTCTATGTTTGTTGGTGTTTCAAGCAACATTTCTGCCTCAGGAAGAGCTTCGATAGCCTATGGTTCAGAAGTTTCTTCTACACCCTGTTGATCCTCCTATTTATTACCAAACTAAAATTTTATTTAATACCAAAGCAATCTTATGGGGCACATCTCATGAAAGTACTGCTATAGAAGTGTATGAAAGCTATATGAAAAGTGAAGGTCACCAGTCATTTCATGTGAATGAGGTGGGCCTTGTAGTAAGCAGCAATTGGCCACAATTAGCTGCAACTCCTGACAGATTAGTTTTCTGTGAGTGTTGTTTTAGGTGGGTATTTGGAAGTAAAACGCCCTTATGTATTATTTGCCAATAATGTACAAAATATTGAAACATATTGTGGAATGATAAGTTCATGCTCAATTAAAAGTGGAAATGAATATTTATTGAATAAAAAACATAGATATTACTATCAAGTACAAGCTCAGATATTTTGTACAGAGCTATTGTACTGTGATTTTGTTATTTGGGGTCCTAATGTATTTTTTAAACAAAAAATATTGCCAGACCATGAATTTTGGATCAAGTAAGTGGGGAAATTTTTCACATCTAAGATTGGTGGAGACATTGTTTCCCATTCCCATTGGTGCAGCTGCAATGGTGTTGATGATGGAAGGCCAATGATAAGATGTGAGCCAGATGAGTGTGAGAAGCAGTGGTTTTATTTTCAATGTGTTGGACTGCTTGAAACACCGAATTGTGCATGGTGCAATGCATGTGGAAGTTGAGACATTTATTATCAAAAAAAACTAAACATGACTGACAATATCATTCAAATATTAAATATAAAATATCTGGTTCTAATCTCAATATTTAAGCTTTCAATTAAAAGAATATCCTTGAGTTGTGTACATAAATGAACCTCTGAACCAGAATATTTCAGAGAAGGATTAAGTTTCAATCAATCATATCAAAACTATAAGAAATGGCTAGTATGAATACCACAACACTTAAATTCTCTTTTTGAATGTGGTTACTCATGTAATGGAGTTGATTTTTGCAATTCTATTGACAATGGTTTTAACATTTATATCTACTCAACAGCATTAACTGATTTGCTGTTTCATACTGTCATTTAATGTACATTCCTTATGATGGTAATTGTACTGTTTTTAAATAAAGTTATTATTAAATAAAAAAACTAATTGAAATCTTGACAAAAATTGCCTGACTAAATAGCTAATTATGTCTTTGTGAATGGATAGTTTTCTCTTTATGGTTCCTGTGGCATACCATCATTAAGTTTTTGTGCAATAATGATTATTAGTATACAGTGGAAAATAATAAACATATGTTTTAATGACAGATTTATTTCAAATGACAAAAACATAGTATAGTTGTAGTTATACATCCACTATATTTTATGTGAATACATTTTTTTAAATATACTACTTCCATTTATACATAATTATGTATACACTTTTTGTACATATACAGGGTGAGTGCAGTTAAAGGTAACAATCATTTCAATTGAATTTAGTGGGAGATTATTAGTCAATCCATCTAGCAGCATTTTTTATATAAGGAATATAAAACTTCCAAATTTGCTTCTTTTATAATTTTTTTTAACAAAAATACATTTCTGTGAAATACTGTTCTGGTCATAAACTGAATAGAATACATTTTTTATTACTAATAATTTTTAAAAACACCCTGACCTTCAATCAGTCACCTTATTATATATATATATATATATATATATATTTACTATGAACACTTATTGTTATATACAAAATTAAATAATATGATTAAAACTGGATGATCAATAAGTACAGCACAATAAATTATACATTTATAATATCAATAAAGGCTTGACATAAAAAGTTGTATTATTGTTATATACATTATAAGAACTATGGAAAATCTTAGTATGTGGTCAAAATTTAGAAAAGTCAACACATTCAAGGCAGTGTCATATCATCAGCCAAGAGTTTGCTAATGTTTATTGCCAATTTTGAAGGCTTTCAACAACCAAAATTGTTTTAATGATAATCTTTTAATTGAAAATGTATAAAATACATCGAGATTTACTTGAAAGAAAATGTCAAAATGGTGCAAGCAAATCCCAATATTTTATTATTATATAGTAGAGAAATATGAATATTGACAACCCCAAGATCTTTAGTTCATAACTATTTTTTTTGTCAAAAAACTACCCTCTGCTCTATAAATATTCATATAGAGGTGTGGATAGGTTCAAATTATTAATGAACAACAACCAAGCGTAGACATTATTGAGGTTGCAGGGTAAAGGTTGGTAAAATGTTACACTTTGATTAAGATGCACTTTTAATTCTATTTTCTCCTTCAGAATACCATAACAGAAAAATAGCTATGGCTGACAACATTGCCAAGTCATCAAACCACTAAAATATAGATATTCCTGGCATGACAAAATACCACATTAAACACCTATCACAATTGAAAAAAAAATTTGGTACACAATTTTATTAAAAGTTGAAAATACATGATTAAACATTTTTTGAGAGGTTTTTCTAATTATGGAGGATTGAAAAGGTACATGGTTTAAGAAAAATGGTGGTTGATTGCCATAAACATACAAGCTCCTCAGACATTTGATGGCTAATAATAGGTTGAAAAAATAACCAAAGCGCAACAAACAGTAATAATTTCATCTATAATGTTAACACCATCATTCTGCATGTTTAACATACTAATATGTATAGTACCCTTAAAGATATTAAATGTATTTTTTATCATGCCAATGATTCTTTCTACATGAATCCGAACATGGGCAATTTGTCTGGTTTCCTCTATTTCCATAGGATACAACTGATTTTTCCCTTTTGTAAGCAGGTATAACTAGTTTTGCTAGCTCTACAATTTGCTTGTCAGAGGTTCGTCCACCCCAAGCTTCACTTATATAACAAACTGAACCCTGTGGTGTTATCCTAATTAAAAATTTAACCGTTTGGTGGTGCATATAATTTGACCAGCGTTGTTACTGGATTAAAAGAATAGGGGGCGTTTCTATAAAAATTTCAAAACAATCTATTATGACTATTGTTTTGTCATGGAATATCTCCTTAAAACATGTTGTTATATTCATTTGCGCAACTGAACGACTTAGCCATACTATATATTATGACTTCATTCGCTTATACAAAACATGAATAATATTTAAAAAATATGTAGATGCTGCAGTGGCAGAAATTTTTAAATGGTATGCTGAGTCCTTGAAGTGCAAGTCTAATTTTAATTTGATAAGTGTTAATAATAACTGATGAAACTTGCTCAAAACAGTTGTACTTCCACAAGTTCACAAATTAACATTTTAATGATCTTGTATTCAAAACCTGTATAATATTTCCATTTTGCACAGTTTTCACAATCTTCCAACAGTCCAAACAGTGAATTCTCAATCTTTCTCTCAAGCTCAGCTATGGTTTTGGCAGCAAAACTCAACTGGGAAAATTTCAAGCACAGCTCTTCCATCGTCAAGTCAGCCTGTGTTGAAACACCTGTTTCTGGCTCAGTACTCATTGCACTACAACTCATCACATCCTCTTCATTACTCTACAACAGAAAAACATATACATGTAATACCGGACTGAGTATTCATTACAATGAAGCATTCATTTGACATCAAAAATATCTTTTAAATCCCAAAGCTAAACACTAAACAAACTTATAGTTTCTATAGAACATGTCTAATATAAAGTAGAACTTAATTGTCCTGTATTGAAAGATTTCTAATCCTTCTGGAATTCAAAAATAACCAAGTACTACCTAGTATATTTATTGATTTTCTATGTGCTTTTCACATAATAGCTATATCATCTTAACTTTTTAATAGCTTACCTTTGCCACAGTAGCTTTGAACTTCTTCCTCTTTTATAGCCTCTACTTCCGTTCAACAGTCTTCTTGCCTTTTAAAAACATATGAGCTGAATGACCCATGTTTTGAGAGGGAACCCAATCAGGGTGGTCCCGATCTTCAAGAGAAGCTGGTTTACCTGAAATTACGTCACATTACATGATTTTGCTCCATTTTACTGTGAGGTTTGGCATTAGAAAATGTAAAATACAAAATAGTTACCTGTTAGAAAATGTCTACTGCAGACTCTCTCATTCTTAATTTTGGTCTCTGTGAGGTCATCCCTTTTTATAGCAGCCAGCCACAGCTCCCTGCGTTACTTGCTTAACTCATTTTTTTGAGTTGAAAATCGATTATTTGTAACAGCAGGTACTGAATATAAAGACACCTGGTCCCTGTTGGAACGGCTTCCACATCCAACGATACACGTTACAGGCATTTCGTAGATCTGTAGAGTCTCATACCAATAAACAAACCACAAACAAACTATTTTCAACTGTTCAATTACCACTAATTGCACGAAAACCTTTTACTGTAAAGTTCAACTTAAGGACGAGCAAAACTTCCAAGATTGTCTGTGAACTGTGCAGTGATAGATTTGAAAAGAACATTGATCTGTGAATATACAATGCAGATAATGCTATGAGTTTAACAAATGATTAACCATTTAGATTATATATTTTACTTGGTGAAACTTGTCCATCATTCATATAATTCATTCACTCAAAAATTGTATATCTGAACACAATTTTGCAAATATAACGTTTTATGATTTAGATTTAAAACAAATAGAACAATAGCCAGACAGGATGAATAGAATGCTAGGTTTGAGAACTCTAGTTAATATTCATGACAGGACCCAGTTAGCTAGTTTACAAGTAACCTAGGTAGCCTATGTAAACAGTCAAATTTGATAGCCTGACAATGTTCTGTGCCTACAGTGATTTAATTATAAATTGAAAGAGAGTTTTATTTGTGAAAATGTTTTCAAATTACATAATGTTAATCTGAACAATGGATTACTATATTGACATTTCACAATAATAAAGTTTATGCCAAGGATAAATTGTTATGGTTTAGAGATGGAGCAAAAATATCCTTAATTCAGTAGCGTATTAGTCATACTTTCAAATAGCAACATGAGGAATATAATTAAATTTTGGGTGTATATTTTAGTAGTCTTGTGGAGCCAAACAGGAATGTAAAAATAAAGATCTGATTTATGACCATATTTCAATTGGCAATACGTAGATTAATGGAATGCTCAGTTGATAAAAAAAACTTCAAAAACAATATTTCGGTTTATTGATCTAAACCATATTCAGACTGTTTTGTAATGCTACATTATCACATCAGTTAAAACAAAACAAACAAACTAAATATGAACACAATCACTGAACAAAATAGATTATACATATTTGAAACTGCTATCTCAGCAGCTGGATGCAGAGTGAGCAATATTAAAGATGGTTGAGAAAATATTCTAATAAAAATATGAGTGAAACAACAGATTTTAGATACAAATTTTTGAAAGATGCAATATTCGTTATTTGATTAATGAATTATAAATATTACTTAACCATGTTGATTAAAATATGTCTTGACTATGTTGCGATTTTAGCATTACAAATGAAATATCTCTCAAGTGATACTACAATATTTCATACAGGTATAGGTTTCACTATGTATGCTTCATTTATCAATGTGATATGTGATTTATAATGTGAAAAATATGAAATTTTATCAAATTAAAAGAAAAGTGACTATTATAATAAAAATAATGCTTTAACTACATCTGAAATAAGATTCATAAAAGATGATCAATTTGAATGGTTTCATATTTTTCATAAGAATCTTCACACTTGGAAAATGATGGACCTATGAATAAAATACTTATTAGTACAATAATGGGTTTCCGTGGCGGAGTAGGCTAGAGCCTAGGGCAGCAAATATGGCTCAATTTTTTTTGTCTTACAGAGATGAAAAAAACATTTATTATATCCCCAGAGAAAACGAGTCTCGAAAATGTGAAAGCATACCTTACCTTACTTTACAATTAGTACGTGATTGAGCTTTTTTTAGCTCAAAAGTATACCCAAAAACTATTTCTCGAGTAATATTCCTAAATCTATATATAGAAACTGACACGATGGCCTAGTTTACAAATGATGAAGTTGCAATTTCATTGTCACTATAGATGTAATTATTATGATTGTGAAGTAGGGTTTTGAATTTCAGAGGTCAATAGGTGCGGCGAAAATTGAATAGCCTGCGGGCTGGAAATTTGTAAATCCGCCACTGATGGGTTTTATTCATGTACATATAAAATGGTTTAATTCATGGTATGTACATAACATTAAAACCACTACAGCAGTGTTGGAACCTGAAAAAAATCAGTGTAAATGTCTGCATGTGAAGAGTTTTATAACAGAAATATTTGTAAATAGATTTCAAAACAAACTAATTTCACACATAAAATGATTGTCCTGGCCTATATTATACCGCAAGTGTACTTTGTGTACTGGAACTGAATCTTCTATTCAACAAGCTTTATACTGGATTTCCTCAAAATCTGAGGTAGGTTTATTTCCATTGAAATATTGGTTTCAATACTCCAAAAATATGTAAAGCATAATGAGTTTATTTCTTGTGATAATAATTTTCTTGATAATTATGAGCTTCCAGCACAGGTCTGCAAAAGCAATGTTAAACCATTCCAACAATCACAGGGGCATCATGTCCTAAATATATTTATGTGCTGACTTGGTGAAACTCTTCCATCAAATCAATTTATATTACTATGTAGCAACAGCACCTCTACCAATTATTGATTAAGATGGTGGTATATGTAGGTACAAGTTTCACACTGAAATTGTATCACAAAGCTGCATTTTAATTGAAATTTCACTATGAAACTTGCCTATGTAGCACTATTAATCGGTAGAATGTTAGTAGTTGATTCAAAATTAGCACTTCCTGTACCATATCATCCTTGCTGCTATAATAATTTGTATGAATGCAAATGAATGTTACAGTTTAGACAACACCACCACAAAGAATTGAACATTCAAAAAAATCAAGATGAAAAAATACAAAATCAATAAGTTTTTAAGCCATAGATTTTTCACTTTGGTGCCATAGATATTGATAGCTGTCGAATATGCACTGAAATGCCACAAGCTCAGAGTCTGTGGTGATAATTTGCACATACATAAATACTTACATACAACTAAAATTCCAGACTACTACTAGTACAATACACAAATTGTCTTGTCCAGGTAATGGATGGAACTGCATCTGCCTTTAGGTTGGATCCTACTCTTCTTTTTCCATATGTTATTCTTGCCTGTGTAGAGACATGCTGATCACACACTTGATAAGCATTCTTGATATGCTTGAATGTTTTTTTGAAGAATTGCCTCATTCTACAAGCCATAGCCGCAACTGAGAAAACTGGAACAATTGTTACGCATTATATATTAGCAAATTCCTATTCATATTTTTAGAACAATCTGTTATAAATATCCATTATATAGATTGCAGCTGTTTATCATTAAAACGTAGAAGATGAACAGCAAACAGTTATTGTGCAATATTCTGAATAAATGAGAAACAAACTTTATTATAAATACCTAGCATATACTTACAACTATTATTCCAGACTACTAGTAGAATACACAAATTATCTTGTCCAACTAATGGATCCATCTGGTATTCTTGCCTGTGTAGAGACATGTTGATGACACACTTGATAAGCATTCTTCATGTGCTTGAATGTTTTTTGAAGAAGTCTCTCATTTTACAAGCCATAGCCACAACTGAGAAAGCTGGAACAATTGTTACACAATATATTAGCAAATTCCTATTCATATTTTCAGAACAATCTGTTATAAATATCCATCATATAGATTGCAGATCTTTGTCATTAAAACATAGAAGATGAACAACAAACAGTTATTGTGCAATATTCCAAATAACTGAGGAACAAACTTCATTATAAATACCTAGTATAT
This sequence comes from Bruchidius siliquastri, assembly GCA_949316355.1. Taxonomy (NCBI): domain Eukaryota; kingdom Metazoa; phylum Arthropoda; class Insecta; order Coleoptera; family Chrysomelidae; genus Bruchidius; species Bruchidius siliquastri. Next base: position 17,848,074 of record OX438533.1, on the reverse strand, counting down.
ACTATTGAATAATAAATCAGACTCATGTCTTGATCATTTGTCATCCTTTGGAATCCATATACAAAACAATAGTGAATTATTCTTCAAATAAGCTTGGAAAACACTGAAAAAAGGGGAAAAATCGCCGAGGTAAATCCCAGTTTCCCAGACACAAACCACAACACAAGTAGTCATAAACAAAACATGAAACCCAAACATAACTAGTTTGAAATTGGTTTGAAACAAAAAAAAATGTTTTTGGAATATTTCAAAATATCTGTTCTAACATTACAACAGACTTAACTTTTGATCATCTGGCATCTGGGTACACAACAGTAGTACAGTTTTACTCGAATAAGCTTGAAAAATATTGAAAAAAGTGGAAAAAAATCAAACAAATGAGATTATGAAGCCGTCAAATATGGAATGATCGGCTGCAACAAGGTTAAGGTTAGGCATAGGACCGGAGGACCATGAATTTTGACATAGAAGGGTAAAGTTTTACTGGTATGGAGTATCACTATAACCCACGGACTAAGTACGAGAGGCTTTTTAAACACAGAAGCAAACCACAACACTAGTCAGATAAAAATAAGAAATCCGATATAGTTTGAATTATGTTTTGAAATAATGCCATCAGATAATATTCTGCTGTCTGAAAGGTTGCTTGAATGGAATTGTTTTTTCAACACTCCAGCATGACATTAGAGACACTGTGCGGAATATCCAATATAGCAATATTTCTGTAGACCATTCACAACGAACAAGTAGTTTTGTGGGACTATACGACTATAAAAATATACACATTACGCTAGTATGGTTTTTGCGATACTGCTAACACTTTACAAAAATGTATATATTTAATTGTGGTGACATATAAAAGGAAAAAATAAACTTAACAAGATTACCACAATATTATTCGTTGATTATTCCAGTTTTTTTGCATTTTGAAGCTGTCATCCTGGGCCCGGTGGGAGGTTCCTGGACCTGGTGGGAGGTTCCCGGACCCAGTGGAGAACTTGCTATTTCCATAATAAACTAATAGTGCATAGCCATAGCCAATGCAATTTTATACTTTTTGCTAACAATTATTCGTTGATTATTCCAGTTTTTTTATAACTTTTTGAAGCTCTGTCATATCATGTCATAAGTCATATGTCATAATGTGGAAAGCCGCAAGCGCATTAGAGCAAGCACCGAGCAGAGATGCGACTTTTTATAAAATATAGATTTTTTGCATCGATATTGGCTCAGCCATGTTTTATTACATGGGCATATTTTTTGACATTGATGGTACTTTTGCGATGTTTTTATACATTGGTATCACAAAAACATCGGAATCAAGTCAACGATATATCAAAAAATATCGCAATGAAAACATAGTAAATGGATAATATGATTAGATTATCCAAATTGGATAATTGTTGATTGTGAATATTCAGCAGTTAACTACTTAAACATATACATTGTGCATTTTAAAATAAAGAATTTTAGAACTATCAGAACATTCAATGAAATATAGAGTAATCCATTCAAAATAGTTGAATTGACCTTATCAGGTTATAAATCAAGATTTGTGACGTATTTTAGATCTGTTGTCTTTTTAATAGAATTTTAAAGAGATTTAAAATACTGAGAAACAAAATCTTTTATAATATTAAGGATTTACAAAATTTACATATCATGAATAGAAATAATTCATTCATTAAACTTCTAGTGGATCAACAACTCTAAAATCCTATCAAAAACTTCATTTAACTCATATCACTGCACTTGAAATACATAGTTAACCTACTTGACGTCTTTCTTAAGTAGCTGAATAGTACTTGATTATGTATATTTATTATCTCCATATTCTCCATTCAACTAAAAAAAGCAAATGAATGTGTGGTGCAGGGTGCAGATCAGTTTTGTATACTTATAGGAAATAATTTTTCCCATGTCTAATAATTACGTCTAAAATAATGTTTAATCTAAGCACAAAAAGCCAACACATCAACAAATATTGAGTAGCGTAATAAGATACCCTCAATTACTTCATAATCATAATTTTCCAGGATTTAAACCCCAGAACTATTATTTTTTAGTGAGGCGTCACCAAACGAATAAATGAATAAACAGATTCATGAAACAATTTATGTAATATTGTGGTGAAGTCTCATGCTAGGAAGCTAAATGCGTTGAATATTTCTTTAGTATTAGATGGCGACTCGATACATAATATTCTGTAATCTCAAATACACGTACATAGAACCTATTGTTCATTTGTCTGAAGTAATAATAGTGATCATTTGAAAAATAGATAAAATGAATATATGCATTATTTTAGCTTCTTGAAACAAAAATAGAATTCAAATTCCGTTGAATTAACTTCGTCGGTGTATAAAAACATCGCAAAATCAACATCGATGCAAAAAAATCGATGTTTTATAATTTACTATTTTTATATGCGCATCTCTATTCTATTCCATACCGTCTCGCTTTTATGAGTTAGTTGGCGGTAGAATAGAATCGGCTATCCATGATTAGGATAACAGAAAGTGCAACAAGTATTATTTACTTCTGTGCCGTCGCCGTTGTGGTCGCCTTGACCATAGACAGCCGGAGTCGTGACGTCAGGGCGGCCATTTTGTTAAGAAGGGTCAGTGAACATTTCCAAACAAAATTCATTTACCGTTATTTACTGCATTTGAGTGTATGTGTATTGTGAAAAAGTTGTTTGTTATCACAGATATTTTTGTATTTCTTCCATGTAAGTATAGCTAAAGGTCAAATATTTTCCTTATAGTAAAATTTACAGCGATATCTATCATATATTATTAAAATCTAAGGTTTTTGTTTGTGTTTATAGGTTATGATTTTTGTTTTAGGATGGCATCTAAACACGTTTAAAGATTTTCCCCAATAGTAAACTTTTTTAAAGAAGAAGAAAAGCTTATTGCGAGAGGGGAAAATGCGGTTGAATCTGGCCATATAAAAGACATGGCTTTTGATAGCGAGTTTATGATCATAAGAGGAAGTGTGCACGCGAGTTTGAGGGATCGCATTTTACAAGGTCGAGGTAATGTCTTAAATAACTACTTTGTCGTGTACCTGCTTAAAAACACAAAATTATACGTATAATTTCTTGTATCTTCATAATGGAATTTTATTTCTAGCTGAAACTAGATGGTGATGTAGAAATTGGAGAGGCTACATTCACCTGTCCAAGAGGGCAATACTTGTGCCATCATATGGCTGCATTGGCGATATTTTCCTATCAAAATATTTCAATGTGAAAACAATTGCAAGACTGTTTCCAAAAAGGAAGGCTCGCCAGTCAATTACTCATGCCATACCTGATGTCTAAATTGATGAATTCAAGGCAAAATTGAGCATTTATAAAAATGCAGTTGGATTTTGCTGGCTTCTCAAAGAGGACCCTAAAGTAATGGATGAGTTGATAGATGTGGAATCTTTAGTCTTCTCGGAAGAGTATTTGAAAGCTGAAGATAAGGAAGCTCATCTTTTACATAAGCTAAGCTTGAAGGAACCTGACGTTTCCAATATTAGCGTCAAGACTAGAGGCCAGTCTGAAAATGACATGTGGCTGGTTGCAAGAAAAAATAGACTGACATCAAGCAAATTTGGAAGAGTGCTTGCAGCTAGCCGAAGAAATAAATAACCACCTTCCTTATTCAGAAAACTCACAGGTACATTAAAATTTATTCAATTAAAACAATTATTTTTTAGTTTATTTTCTTGTCAAGAAATAACAGTTGATTAGATGTCACATATTAATATAAGTAGAAGGATGCAGGAACATAGACAGGATTTTATATCGGGGGGGGGGGGGGGTAAGAGTCTAGAGGTAGGGTCTTCTCTTGGTATATCATTAAAAACTATTATCCCTAAGGCAGTAGATATTTCTTTGGGGGAGGGTCTGGTATCATGCAAGAAACATGTTTTGTCATCAATAAATAGTTGCACATACTCATTTTTAATATCTTTATTAGTGCAGAGCTGTTGAATGTTCTCATATAATGAAACACTAGTAGATCAGAAATCTCACTGCTATTTTGAAATTGTGTATGATTATTCTAAGAGATATATTTTCTGATTTTAATTTTGCTTAATTTTTCTGGAAAGTTATACATTGGATGGGATGAAAGCAATTCAGTGGGGGAAGGAGCATTAAGCCAAAGGCATAAAGGTGTTGGAGGAGAAATGCAATTTGAAGGTGCAGTAGACGGACATATGGCTCCATACATGTGGCTTTTTAGGTGGCAGTCCAGATGGGCTTGTGGAAGATGATGCAATTGGAGAAGTGAAATGTCCTTTCATACTCCGGGAGTCTAAATCACTCCTGGATGATTTGAAAGATAAAACTTATATTGTATTTTTTGATGACAATAATGAAATGCAATTGAATGTAAATCATGATTATTATCAACAAATACAAGATTATTTATGGCTGAAATGAAAGCCTCATTTATAATATTTATATTGATAAAAGAGTGGGCAACAAATGTAAATACATTAAATTTATTTTATTTAAATGTATATATTCCATTTTTATATGGGAATGAAAAGCTCTGAGAAATTGGCTGTTTTCTTACCTTTTTTAATGAAATGGAAATTTCAGAGTAGCTACTGAGAAATATAGATCTATTTTTAGACTTTTGTAGATGAAATATACACAATTGAGACAACAAAATCGCTTTCATATTTTTTATTTTACATAATGTTCTCAGTTTGGAAAATATAAATTACATATTTGTCTTGAAAATACATGTTCTTCTAATGACTGTTTAAAAGTGACATAAAACTTAAAGGATACTTCAAAATTATTAACAATAATTGAGAAAAGTCATGATAAGCAGTGTGTTACAGAAAGTTGCAGAGTTTAGCTATTTGGCAAGTTCAATTCAATTCAATTCAATTTATTCAACAACATAATATATAAATATACATACATATATAATAACAAAAATATATTTAAGCATCTCTGCATTTGTTATACATGCCCCTAGGTACCAATGTACTCCTACACTTACCTAGAAATGGTATATTAATAATTAACAGTAATCAGATCATACATATGTCAGAAAAAGGAAGATGTTCAACATAGCATTCAGAGAAAAAGTAATGGCCTCAGTCTGAAGTTCTGTATGAAAAATATCCAGCTTTTCATATGTTTTTGAAATATTACATGAAGGTCTTACTTGGTGAAACTCTTCTATCATGTAAATAAAGAGATTGTGTATTTGACACACAGTTTCACAAATATAAAACCTTTTTTCTTCCAGTGATGCGTTCCGATTTATATTTAAATCATCGTCGGACTGTGATCTTTGACTGCTAACAAGGCTACCCAGATTACTTGCTCACTAACAAACTAGATCCTATCATGGATACAGAACTAGAGCTCTCACATCTAGCACACTATTTATCCTGTCTAGCTATTTTTCTACTATTTTTTTTTCTTGTGTCTCTCTTAGGGGAAATATTTTTTCGGCGACTGCATTTACACTAGTGTTAAGGGACACCCCTAGAAAACTTTTCGCCGTCAAAATGTCCTTCATATCGTCATATTTCATGTGAAAAACTATTTCATTCTTCTGAATACATTCTATAACTTAAGATATTTCAGGAGTCAATTAACCTAGAATGCAAATAGATGGAAACTTATAGTAGTGTATCGATGAAAATTGAGTTTAAAAGATCAGTCTGTTCATTAACTACAATGAAATCTGGGTTTCGCAGATATTTTTTAATCTCTAATGTTTCCATGAAGTTTAAATCAGATATTTTATAACAAGTATGAAGTACAATCTTTCTATTTTCGTTGCCAACTAAATGATTAGTATCCAATAAGTGTTTTTCAAATTTTGATCTTTTTAGATGGTGGCTTTAGAAGGCACTTATATATATGTTCTCTTTACCTTGTTGTAAATGCTGTAGCTGTTTGACCTCTATAAACAGGATTACAGAAGGCACATGAAATCCTATGAATACCTAACTTACACATATTTGGTTATTTCTACCTTCGCATTTATCAAATATGATCTTAAATTAGGTGCTGACCCATTAACTATACTTATTTGATTATCACACACTGTTTTTATTGTTTTCGATATCTTATTGCTAATGTTTCCAAAATATGTAATTGTGGTGTACCGTTTTGTTTGCTGTTGTGCGTTATGCGAATATATATTCCTAATAGCCTTTTTGTACTACTATTTTTGGATTATAACCATTATTATACCTAAGTTTTGTTTAATAATTCCGATTTCATTTTGAAGATCTGAATCACTAAATGGTAAATTCAAAGCTGTATGTACCATCGAGTTATATGCAGCGAATTTATGATTCATAGGATGGCATGAACCTGCAAAAAATTTTTGTACCTGTATGTGTTGGTTTCCTATATATTGAAAAATTCCGTTTGCCTTGCTGTATAGTTATATTTAAGTCTAAAAAACTGATTGATCCAGACAATTCTCCTCTACTGTGTATTTGATGTTATTATGAATGGAATTTATGAACTGGAGGAGGTCTGTTAACTCATTGTCATTTCCTTTCAAAAATGCAATATCATCTACATATCTGTACCAGAATAAAATATGTTGGTATTTTTCTGAACTCATTATTTTTTGTTCTATGTTGTCGATGAATGTCTGCCAAAGAAGTGAAATGGGGCTACCAATTGGTAGGCCTTCATTCTGGATGTAAAATTTATCTTTGTACATAAAGTAGTTTTGCAATATGCAGACTGTAAATGGGTTAATTATTTCTGATTTTATGTCAGTTAGAACGTTTTTATTATCAAGGTAATTTTCAATCATAGGTATGCATTCTTTAGGTGGAATTTTAGTGAACATACTGCTAACGTCAAACGAAACCAATTTTCCTGTACTGGATATATGAATATCTTTCAACTTATCTACTAAATCGTAAAAATTTTTGATGGAATGCTTAGCTGCGAAATTCACTTGTATTTTGAAAAATACGTTCAATTTTTCAGCTAAAAGGTAATTAAGTGCATTTGTACATGAAACAACTGGTTGGATAGATAACAAAGGCTTGTGTAATTTGATATTCCCATATAGCTTTGGTGCTATAGGATTTTTTAATATTAATGATCTCTTTTCTCTATCTGTAATTCTGATAATTGCTATCCTTACTTTTTTTTGGAAATCTTTCGTGTTGTCCTTTCGAAATAACTCAATGTTTTCCGTCTCAATGAATGCCTTAATATTTTCGTTGTAAATTCGGCTGGGTAAAGCTACAATTGTATTACCTTTATCTGCCTTGGTGAGTGTAATTTGTTCATCCTGTAATTTATTTTTAATTGATTTGATTGTTCTGTTTTCTGTGACATATTTTATAGATAAACTGGCGTTATTGTCACATATATATTCGAATATTTCTGCAAGTTTTGCGTTTTCGTATAAGAATGATCTGCCTTTTAAGGCAATATCTGATTCATAGGCGATTATCTCTTTAATATGTTTGGTGATTTTAACAGGTGGACAATATTTGAGACTTTTATTTAGAAGTGTGAGTTGTTCTGCTGTGAATCTATAATCAGATTTTTTTTTATAATAAATGCAAAGGAGAAAGAACCAAATATCTGTAAGTCAGGTACCTATATATAGGATTTCATGTGCCTCCTCTAATGCTGTTTATATATGTCACAGCTAGTTCATTCACAACAAGGTACAGAGAACATCTAAGTGTCTTCCATACCACTATCCAGGAAGATCAAATTTAGCCAAACACTTTAGATAAGTAGATGCTAATCATAAAGTTGCTGTATACCTTATACTTTCTGTCATATATCCTGTCAGGGTGAGAAAATTTTATAATTCGAAAATAATATTATCCAAGAGTGAAGTTGAACATGCAACGCAAAATCGATACCAAAAAGACGAATAGATAAGGGAAAGCTGGAATCCAACCGTGTTTAAAATAAATAAATCATCACCCGGTCGATATTATTTTACAAACAGTCTGAAGGGCCTCACGATAATTTGGGCGTTGACTTTAGTGTCAGGCTGTTCGTCACATTGAAAATAATGTCCAAAATTGCGTATAACATCTGTTTATACCAGCTCGAACTTACGTCAGTTCACCGAACCTGTTTGTCGAAATATAAATCTGAATATACACAAGTTGTACCACGTACAGTAAAGACGTGTTGTGATTTGTCTTGTGTTTGTGCTAAAAGAACAATCTGCAATAGCGAGTTTACCTCACAGAGTACCCAATTCTACCAATTGTATCGTTATTTATTGATATAATGATTTATTTTATTAATTTATTTGAGATCTGTTTACTAGACAATTGATAATTCAATTCTTGAATGTGTGCGATATAAAAACGGATAACGTATTCTCGAAGTACGTCGCGAGTTGACCCTTCGTACTTAACTAGTTCAAAGGAGTGGATACTTTGCGAGTTGACCCCTAGTATCTTAGTGGAGGCCTCACAGTTATCATGATAATTCTCCGCCCTAGTTGTTTTGATCTCTTGGTGAAGTATTTCGCGAGTTGACCCTTAATACCGATGATCCTAGAGATGAGTCATGTTATCTGGTTATCTTGTTATCTCGTTATATGTTATTTTGTATCCCTAGAGATGAGTTATATTATATGTTCTTTGCACAGTATAGCATTTCATCTACCTATTTGGTTTTTGAAGATTTATTTGGTGCGTAATCTATTTATGTTTATTTGTTTAATTATTACAATCACTGGTTAGTGATGATGAATGATGAATTGGTTACTCAGGTTCTTTTTATTTAATTTCCAGATGTGTCATCTCGAGCGCCTTCCAGATACACGCCCAACCTTCTTTTTATGTTAAATCGGTAATCGTAAGTCATTGTATAAAAATTACAATGTATTCTTAATTAATTATTTTAGTCATATTGAATTACTACATTATTAAATGTTTATATGACTATCGCCCAGAATGATCTTATATATTTTTTATCCCCTACAGTTATTTTTCAGAAGTGGGATTACCAAAAGAAAAAAAATCATATTTTTTCATAAGTTTTGATGTCAGAAACTTTTGTTTTGTCATATAAATAACTTATTGGATACATTTTCAATTTGGCGAATTTTGATTTTAAAATTGCTCTCTGAAGGATATCTAAATCATTCATATGCACAGAACATTCTGCATCACATGCCACTGACATAAATTGAATGCAGTTCAATCAAAGCATGATACATGATAGGTAAATAATTTGCTGTTAAAATACTAGTATGAAATTTAATTTTGTATGCAACAAATCTACTTTTCCAAAACTTCCAAATTTGGTATCCCATCTCAAATGAGAATCTAGGAAGATTCCTAAATATTGGATGTTGCCCAATTTATGTATTTTCATATTTTCATTATTTATCTTTAAACAAAGGTGTGTGTAATCTGATATATGATTTCGGTAGGATGTAAAAGGTAAAAAATGTGTTTCTGTAAAATGTATGGTATATTTCCTATTCTTGATTCAATGATTATACAAAAATCATGATAAATAACACCACATTTCAGAAACATTTCGTTACTATATGATTTTGATATTTTTACTGACTGGGATCTATCAATTCAAAATCTGCGTGATCACTAATTTGTTGGTTATCATTAGTTATTTCTTCCATTTTGTTTTTAATTCATTGATTCAATTTTTTTAGTGATGTTCTATTAAATATATCATTAATAGTGGACCATAGTTTTTCAGAATCGTGAACATTTCTATTCAACCTTCGTATGTTGTAGTCTTGTTCTGTTTTTCTAAAAACTTCTAAAAGTTTGTTTAACGTTTATAATCGTTTATGTTTTCCTTTTTTGGCAATTGTTTCATTGGTTTTTCGTTTACAGGTTCTATTAAACCTTGTTAGTGATGTCATCGACTAAATCGTCTTATTTCATTTATTATTGTTAGTAGCTTCGTCTACATGATCCGTTGAATAAATTTCATCCCACAACTCCTTCTCGGCATTGGAAATTAATTTTGTTTTATCAACAAAAAAATTAAATTTTTCGTTATGTTCGCTCTTTGCAGATGTGATGTTACCCTTATTGTGTGAACATATTGATAATTTAGTAGAAAGGTGAACTGTAACATTCTCATATACCATCGGTAAATTTTTTTTGGGGGGTGGAGAATGGCATCGGACTGTTGTCCATTTGCCACAGAGTTATTGATTAAACTAAATTCCTAGTTTGATGTTGTTCAACTAAAAGCAAGTAGGTATATCTACATTTTCTCTTGAGTCTTGAGATAGGACAGTATAAATATTTAGGGGTAGTTGAAAACCCAAAACAGAGAGCTTGCTGACAAAATTTTCTGTATGTTTTCTGTACTTATTAGAGCCAAAAAAAATATGCTTCAGATCGCAGATATCGGTATCGTCTGGTCAGTTGGGACAATCAATGACTCCGATTTTGTAAAGGTCTGAGGGAAATTGTCCATGGTTGAGCCTCAAACGCGAAATGACTGAAGCATGTTTTTCTACTAACAGTGTGATTATATATGTGAAGCTGTTTTTTTGTAGTGTTTTGTTGATGAAGTAGTAGTGATTCGATTTGTTGCGTCGAATATCAGTCCATTGCTGTTCCCATTCTGTCTAAATTATTTTTTAAGTGACGAAAATATATCTTTTTAAAGTGGGACCTCTTTAACATGGCCGGAAATGGCTGCCCTTTTGGCTGCACTATCAGCTTTTTCATTACCAATAATGCCCGTGTGACCTTTAACCCAAATGAAAAAAGAAAGCCTCCATTTTTTGAGAAACTGAAAATGAGTAATTTAATCTTGCAAATGATAGGACTACTAAACGGTGTATATACTATTAAGAGATTGTAGAACTGACTTAGAGTCAGAAAGAATAGTAATTCGCCTAATATTATGGTCAACGCACAAACTGAGAGCAGAATGAATGGCAGTCGCTTCTGCGGTGAAGATACTGCAGGGAGCTTGTAACCACTGGAGAAATCTCCTTCGGAAATATAAAAAGCAGAACCGACCCCCTCGGAGGCTTTGGATCCATCACAAAAAATAGTATGGTGTAGTTCAATATCTTGTAATATGATCTGAATGATTTTCGGGTTGAGTGATGGATGTTTGCTGTAGTGAGGGAACAGTACTTGGGTTTGAGTGATCTAGCATTCAAGTTCAAAATGGAACATAGGTAGTTTTGTAAATTTCTGACAGCTTTAACTAATAGAGGTGACTTCTTTTTTTACCAATACGGATTAACCGAGTCTTCCTTGTTTAGTTCGTGTATCTCATTGTACAATAATGAATTGTGAGCCTCAAATCTGACAACATATCTGCCGACCAAAAGGTCTCCTCAGTTGTGGCGTTGGTTCGTGTGCGTCTGCCAGCATTGCACTGAAAGGGGACGACTTCATGACGCCTAGACATATTCTGATTGCTTGAAATTATATCCGAGCTATTTTTAAAAGGTTGGTATTTAATGCAGTGCCATAGAAAATATTACCATAATCTATTATGGAACGAATAAATGATCTATAGAACAGCAGTATTGTAGAGGGGTCGGCACCCTAATTTTTTTTAGAGACACACCTTAGTACATTAACACCTTGTAAGCAACTAGTTATGACATGATCAATATGCTGCGTCCAAAGGAGTTTTGGGTCTAGCACTAGACCCAAGTACTTATATCTCTCAACTATGGGAATTGGACCGTCTGTGGTAACCATTTGTACAAGTGGACAAAATCGTCGTCTAATGAAACACATTGTTGCTGATTTTTTCACAGACATTGTGAAACCCATGTCACTCAACCAATCTTTTACTACCCAAAGGCATGTTCTAGATAACTTAAACATTCCTGATATTTTCTACGATTTGCGTACATTGAATAATAGGGGACTGAGTACCGAGGCTTGTGGCATGCCACTGTATGCAATTCAGGGCATATACCTTTCTGCCATGAAACATTTGGATGATGTTATATACTGTTCCTCCACTTACACCTAGATCTGTTTACCTAATAATTTTAAATCGACAGCCTTATAAGCCCCTTTGATATCTACATAAAAACCTATATAAAAAGAATTCATTAGTTGAAAAGGATAGTTGGATATCCGTTATGAGCTTATAATGCATCCATAGTACCCTTTCCTCTTATAAAACCGTACTGGTATATTGGAAGTATTCGATTTGACTCTAGATAATGTTCTAACCTTATCTTGGATCATTCTTTCGAATGTTTTCAGAACGCATGACATTGAAGCTATTGGTCGGAAAGAAGAGGATTCTGAGGTCTTTTCTTGGTTTGAAGAGAGAATAATCACATCTGCTTGCTTCAAATCATCGACTAATTCATCATCTATCCACCACTGATTGTATATTTCCAGTAGCATGACCTTTGCCAATAAAAGCAAGCATTTTTTGTACGTAAAGCCATCTAAACCAGATAAAGTATTCCCTGTGCGCTTTATTAATGTATTGAGTTCGTCCATACTAAACGGTTTTTCCAATCCACATTTGTGTATACTGAAAAATCTCTGCAGTTGGTGGTGCATAGCTGTTCAATACGGCATTTGCTGTGTCTTTATCGATATGGCTTTTATTTGAATAGTTTCTTTTGATCAGACACTGATCAAGTTCTACTTAATTTGTTCAAATAATTTTTCCAGCTTTGACGTTGTTTTTTCAAGCAAAAGCGATTGATAGCTGCCGCGATATAGGAGTATTTAAGGTATTTATCCCAATTTGAAAGACGTTTGTATTCAGCTAAGGCATTTTTGTGTAGTTTGATATGATCGGTACATTCTCAAGGTTTGTTCACGTGCATGGTGTCATTTGCAGCGTTTGTTAAAATTTCGCGCAGTGTATATGTATTATAATGGCCAGATCGATATGATAAATCTATGTTACGAATAGACTTATCTATGGTATTGCTAAAAAGGTCCCAGTCTACACGGGAGTCGTTCCATTTTGCTGCCGGAATTATTTTTTTCATACTGCTGGTACTCTCAATTGATATTAGGATAGACAGATGGTCAGAGCCGAAGTTATCCGGAAGCACTTTCCAGTTCACTCTATCTGTTGTTGATCTGTTATGATAGGAGACCCGTCATTTATACGAATAAAATCAAAATCGCCTAACGCTTCAACCAGTATATTACCCTGTGGGGGTATTTATCGAACTGCCCCACATGCTATTTTGACAGTTAAAATCACCGCAAAGTATTATCGAATTGTTCGAATAAGTTGCGCCAATCGTGTTTATTAATATTAGGGGTCTAGTATATGGATACCGAATGGTATTCACCTCCATCAATTTCCACGGCACATACTTTAATTCCTGTATCAAACGTTGTGAGTATATTTTTTGTTTGTGTGTGAATCTATCAGCTATAAATTTGTTACCTCCGCAATAAGGTATCTCGATAGTTTGAAAAAGTTAAGGGCAGAATGTAGGGCTTATATCTATAATAATCTTTGAACCTTTAAAAACATTTTCATTCGCTGGGATTATTTATCTTTTTTTTAGTATGTATACTTATTCTACCTGTGATACCTATTTGGATTCCTTTTCATTGGGAATCATTTGTTATATTTTCATGTTTCTACTTCTATTTTCGGATAGTTTGCACACATTCAGATACCTAGGTGCATTATTCAACTCTAGGACCCAATACTTAGTATTATATAAAACAACCCCTCCAAAGAGGCGATCTGATAATTTGCAAAAAGTTCAAAACACATTGATAGGAAACCACTTCTCAGTTTTTTTAACCAAATCATTGAAAACAGAATTCATAAGATATATGACCACTAACAATATCAAAATAAAACCTCCAATACAAATAGAAAATAGGTTTTCAATATATTGACCAGATCAAAACTAAAATAGAAAAATGTTTAAAGCGACAAAACATCAAAATAGCATATCAACCTTCAAACAACAAAAAATGTACTTACAAAATTGAAACCAAACAAAGATGATTGGGAAAAGCCTGTGGTATACGGAATAAATTGTGGTGATTGCGAAAGAAGTTATATTGTTCAAACTAAACAATATTTTAAGAACAGAATCGTTTTTGGAACAATTATATCGCTTGTCCTCATGTGCTTTGCTTGTTCAAAAAGAATCGCGAACTCAATTTCGTTCCGAACATTTTCTAAAGTTGTTTTTTTTTTGTTTTTATAAATGCAAATATTGGTTAGAGATTGGCATTGAATTTTTGCATTGCTTAGTTTGGGTTTACTGTTGTATATATGCATACACTTTTCTCATTATAACTGACGACTGCAATTGATATGCTTGAGTAGTGAAAAGTGAAATCTTTATAAGTAAAATCTTGAAGTGACCCAAGTTTCCACGTACTCCGAGAAGCATTTCTGTTGATATTTCAACAGCTACATGTTTTTTTGTCCAGCGTGTTCCACAAAAAAGTCAACTAAATTTTTTATGGTTCCGATACAGTTCCGTATAATATGTATTTCACTTGAATGCGCTAGAACTAAATTCATAACGTGAGCCATAGTGTACGAATTGCGCTCTTGGGTATTGCCGTGTGATTATTGTTCTCACACCTTGTAATTGGTCACTCATCACTGCTGCACCATCAAAGCCTTGACCAATTAATTTATCCATATCAAAATTATAGGATAAGAGATGTGTTATAATAGTCGTTGCTTGAGCTGAAAACATCTTTCACGTTGATAAAATATCCAATGGTGTTGAATATCTAATTTTGACTGTCTATGGATAGACGAAATCTAACTTCCATTCGGCTGCCGGATGGACCCTTTTACTCGTATACGTCCTTGAATGCAGGCTATACTATTTGCGCGATGTCCTCTTTCTCCGTCACCCCCACACTTAAGACATTTCGGCTTTGCACTGATATGTAACATACCCGAATAATTGACACTTATAACACCTAGCTGTAGAGATTATTTCAATTATCCTACATCTACTACAGCCAATTTCTATTTGTTGATGGTACAACAGTATACGTTCAAGCACTGCCACACCAACAGTGTGGAACAGGGATGCTTTCCGTTTTTAATTGCTCTGGGGTCAAAAACTTCCAGATCTGCGATATTTTCCAGTTGTAATGCTTGTTCCACTCTCTTTCTTGTTTATTGTATTTTCAAGGTCATGTACTATAACTGCAATGGTCTTTTCTGGCACATTGGCAACATGTTTCTCACCTAGAACGCCTTATACCAGCATCAAAATGCCTTTCAGAGCCGCACCTTTCTTCTTTTTCGCTTTCTTGTATTCAATTTTGCCTTCTGCTCGGCCTACAGAACAGTCTCGGCTGAAGCAACGATGGTCGTCGCCGAAGTTATCCCAATCGTGGGGCTCGCCAAGGAGAGAAGATTGAAGTACCTCGAACGTCGGAGGGGTGTTCGGAACGGCAGGGACTGCGCTCAGGTGACAGGAGGAGTGGGACCACGAAGTGAACGGTCGATGGACACATCGACTGACCCCCCATATCCAACCCTGGCTGGACCTGTCTCACGGATCCGTGTCATATTAACCTGACACAGTTTCTGTCGGGTCACGGAGCGTTCGGGGAGTACCTCCACCGGATGGGCAAGAAGGCATCCCCGTTGTGTCAATACTGCCCACTTCTGATGGACTCCGCGGAGCATACGTTCTTTGTTTGCGGCCGCTGAGTCACGCAGAGAACCAACATGGAGAGCACCGTGGGAAAGACAATCCCACCCGACAACATGGCACCGACAATGCTTCAGAGTCGGGATCACTGGGAGGTGATTGCATATTTCGTCCGTTCGGTGCTGAAGACAAAGCGTCTGGAGCAATCATGAGAGGCGGACTAGAGGAAAATCTAGACCGCAAGGGGAGCGCTGGCGCTTGACGACGACGGGCACGGGACAGGGGACGACGTCTCCCCCGCCGTCGTGTGATGCCGGCCAATGGCCAATAGATGCGAGCCCGGACTGACTCTAGGCGGAGGTAACCGGGGTGCGGTACTTAAAACTGGGGTTCATCCTGAAGTAATGCCAACGCAGTTCCAGGATGGGTTATATAAACCAGGAGCTACGAGGAGAGTTTTAGCAGGTATTGCAGCCTTCAACTGCGAGTCCTTGCACTGTTGGTGTCCCGTCTTCGTGCGTAAAACCATTTCTCTTTTCAACCCCAAAAAAAAAGTTACTCTTGAACAGAATGCCATGGTTTCGAACTCCGGTATCGGCGTACTCATCATTGCTAAATTCTATTTCACAAAACTCAAGAATGGAAAAAATAAACTTTTGACTTGACTTTCACAAAAAAAAATGGTAGTAACGATAACAACCGTAGAACATATAACTTTGACAAACTATCTCCCAAGAAACGTCAAGCTGGTATTGAGGGCGCATATTTTATTTAGAAACTAATTGTATCTGGGCTCTTAATGAATGATCTAATTTGTTTTTCTTTTTATTTTTACGAAAACAGTACACTCTAGGGAAAAAACACAAGAGTAATTATTTATATATATTTTATTATAGCAAATTGAAGGTAGAATTCGAAAAATTGCGCGTTTTGAAAAAAAAGTGGCGTACTATTTTTATTTGGAAAATAGTGCCACTAAACCCCTGCATCTCCGCCACTGCTCCACATACCAAATTTTAGTGTTTGTTACTAAATAAATTATTTTTGAATTTCCTCGAGGAAAAAATGTTACCTGAAAGGCCCCCTGAAATACGTCCCTGTCTATGATGTTTCATTTTTGGTCTCGACTTGTGAATCACCCTGCATATAATTACATAATGAAATATATCTCAAGTGTTACTACAATATTTCATACAGGTATCATATAGGTGTATGTTCATCCTTCATTTATATATGTAAAAAAAATTATCAGATTAAAAGAAAATTGTCTCGACTATTATAATAAAAAAACATCAAACGAAGGTTCATAAAAGATGATCAGTTCAAATGGTTTTTCATATTAGTATAATAATGGCTTTCAGTGGCGGATTTACCAGCAGGCTGGGTAGGCCAGAGCGGCAGCTTTTAGAGGGCGACAAATATGGCTGATTTTTTTTCTTACTGAAATTCAAAAAAACATTTATTATATGCCCAGAGAAAACGGGTCTCGAAAATTTGAAGGCATACCTCTACCTCACTTTACAATTAGTACATGATTGAGCTTTTTTTAGCTCACAAGTAAACCCAAAAACTATTTCGCGTGTAGTCTACACTCAATCGTGGATTGTAAGAATAAGCTAGAAACTGACACAATGATGCCCTAGTTTACAAATCATGAAGAAGCAATTTCATTAACAGAATAAATGTAATTATTATGATTGTGAAATAGGTTTTTGAATTTCAGAGGTCAATAGGGGCAGTAAAAATTGAATAGCCTACTGGAGGGAAATTTGTAAATCCGCCACTAGTGGGTTTTAATCATGAACATATGAAATGGTTTAGTTCATAGTATGTACATAACATTACAACCACTACAGCAGTGTTGGAACCTGAAAAAAATCATTGTGAATGTCTTTATGTGAATAGTATTACAGCAGAAATGTTTGTAAATAGATTTCAAAACAAACTATTTTCACAGAATAAATTATTGTCCTGGCCTATATTACACCTCAATGGTACTTTGTGTACTGGAACTGAATCTTCTATTCAACAAGCTTATATTGGATTTCCTCAAAATCTGAGGTAAAAGGTTTATTTCAGTTGAAATGTTGGTTTCAATAGGTTTAATTCTTGTAATAATTTTCCTGATAATTATTTGCTTGCAGCACAGGTCTGCAAAATCAATTTTATACCATTCCAACATCATGTCCTAAATATATTTGTGTGCTGACTAGGGGAAACTCTTCCAGCATATCAATTTATAGTGCTATGTAGGAACACCACCTCCTTGATTGAGATGGTGTTATATGTGGTGCACAAGTTTCATAGTGAAATACAAAAATCAATAAGTTTTTGAGCCATAGACTTTTTACTTGGGTACCACAGATAGAAGAGGCTATAATTCATCACATAATATTGATAGCTGTCAAATACACACTGAGATAACACGAGCTCAGAGTCGGTGGTGATAATTTGTTCTTAATGCAATTTTAGGGCAAATGAAAGGATGTCAACAAACAAACAAAATCATATATAAATATATATATATATATATATATATAATAATAATGACTTTATTATAACTATCATGCCATTAGTTATAACTTGCAAAGTCTAGCTTCTAGCTACTCATACTAAACCAGGAAATCAATCAAATTTATATATCTAACAATCATTACAATTTCTTTTATAGGCAGCAAGTCGGCATTGTAGTTTTCCTGTATGGGTAATTCAAGGGAAAAATCAAATTATAGACCTGATAAACTACTCATCACAAAATTATGTATGACTTTTTCATTTTATATTATTATTCGTAAGATTTACCATCACAATATTTATGACAGATTAATATCTTTGTCCTATAGTTCACCATTAGGATCTTTCACTTGGCATGTGTTACAATACAAAAAGGGATGAATCAAGAAATATATTCCTATGTTCACTGAATATAACACTAATCCTGTTATACAAACCTATAACATACATAGACATACAACTACCATTCCAGACTACCGTTACAATACATAAAAAATTATCTTCTCCAGGTAATGGATGGAACTGCATCTGCCTTTAGGTCGGATCCTACTATACCTTTTCCATCTGGTATTCTTGCCTGTGTAAAGACATGCTGATCACACACTTGATAAGCATTCCTGATATGCTTGAATTTTTTTTTAAGGAGTCCCTCATTCTACAAGCCATAGCCACAACTGAGAAAGCTGGAACAATTGTTACATAATATATTAGCAAATTCATATTTCCAGTACAATCTGTTATAAATATCCATCATATAGATTGCAGATGTTTGTCATTAAAACATAGAAGATAAACAGCAAACAGTTACTCTGCAATAAATAAGAAACAAACTTTATTATAAATACCGAGTATATATTATTAAATGATAAATCAGACTTGTCTTGATCATTTGCAGTCCTTTGGAATCCATATACAAAACAGTAGTCATTTTTTCCTCAAATAAGATTGGAAAATGAAAAAAAAGGGAAAAATTGCCGAGGTGAATCCCAGTTTCCCAGACACAAACCACAACACAAGTAGTCAGAAACAAAACAAGAAACCCAAACGTATGTAGTTTGAAATTGGTTTGAAACTGAAGAAAATGTTTTGGAATATTTCAAAATATATTTTCTAACATTACTGCCATCAGATAATACTCTATCAAAAAGGTTGCATCATCAGAATCGTGTTTTCAGCATTCCAGATATTAGGGACACTGTGCGAAATGAAAAGGATTCACTTCATTGAAATATTTTTGTACATCCTACTCAAGTAGCTTCATGGGAATATAAAAAAATTAATCAACGCTAGTATCGTTATTTCGTTATTGGGATACTGCTAGGACACTTTACAAATATGTATAAATGTAACTTTGTGGTAATATCTAAAACGAAACAATAAAGAACCAGATTTTCACAGTGTGATATCCCTACGTTTTCTTATAACTTTACGAAGCTCTGTCATGAGAAATATTCGGATGTGGATTCTGGCCAGCACAGCACATATTGAGGGTTAAGTTAGGGTAGCAAGCACAGATCGAATAAAATATTTACTATTTTGTAGGATTTTTTTTTATAGCTGTACATTATATTACGTTTGACATATTACTTTGAAACAGAAAATCACAGATATCGCTACCGTACCCCTCAGCGGTCTATTATACCAGGGTTGCCAGACGTACGATAATTTCGCCTCTTGTTGTAAACGATAATGACTAGCTATCGTACGCCTATAATCAAAGATGCCTAACGATTTTTTACAGTTTTTCAAAGCAAGTCATCTGTTTATAGATATTATGTACCCTGTAGATCACAGTATGCATTGAATATCTTAAGTTCATCGCACTATAATGTCAAGGGTGAACGAGTGTTTAGCAAGCTAAATTTAATAGAAACAAAGGCCAGAAATCAATTGGAAGTAGAAACGATCGACAAACGCATGATTGCTTCTCAATTTGTGAATGGACAAGGAGGTAAAGCTAAATTGAACCTTTCTAGAGAAATAACAAAAACATAAATAGCAACATTTATGACGATCTACCAGATTCAGACACTGATTAATGATTAGATTCCTTTATCCTTAAATATTGTGTTCAAAAAGTTCTTATTTATTTGATTTCACATGTATATTTTTTTATTAACCTTCAATACTTTGATTCTATATACATACGGTATTTTAAGATAAAGGTTTTATTTGTTATTGAAAGTTTTGTGATTTTGACTATATTTCAATGATTGTAAATAAAGAGGAGGTTTCGCAACAGCAATTTCGAGTCATTTCTTAACCCTCTCAAATTGTTTCATTCTAATATTGACATAAAAAGCATGGGATAAGCATAGCCGTAATTGTACATTATACCACTGTACTTTTCGGCCAAAAACGGGAACGTGTCTGTAGCATAAGAGGTAAGGTCCGTTAGAGGGACCCTGGTATATATGGAAGTGTGAGTGAAAAAGCGGCATTTTTTTGTTTTTGAGTAAATATTAAGTGATCCCCCCTCTCAGTCCTGGTTTCGCACCAGCGTACGATAATTTTCATCCAAAAACGAAAATTCGCTAGCATTTGTACGACAATTCTTCCAGACGATCTGGCAACCCTGTACATACGATTACTCTCCAGTTGTTTATCTGAAAACTTACATTAGGATAGCAGAAACAGAAAGAGCTTATATTATATTTGCTATGGTTGAGTTCCAAATTGGATGAACCAAGCCAAGTGAAAACAATGTTGTCACGCGCTCGTATACAAAAATCCTAAAATCCTTTATATGCATACAAAATCGATTTTCTATCATTGTATGTATAAGCTGTGAGCGAATATTCAACAATGTTTCTTCAATTTCCTCTCTAAAATTGAATATGTAGTTGCAATCTTCAATTTCCATTATGGCTAGTCAAACACGTACACGTACGTATTACTGACGAGTGCTGGGCATGGCATCGTCGCATCTCTCAAACTAGCTGAACGATAAATATCGTCAGTCAGTCAGTGGTGGGTGTTAGGGTATGATGAGTCGTTAATTAGATTTGCGAAATTTGACGATAATTAATAAAAATGCAAGGCTCAGTGTGCAGTAGACCTTCCAATCGGCATGTTTTATGTACCGGTGAACGTAATATAGTAAAAAATGTTTATGACGCTCTACGTACACGATTTCCTGAAAGGCCGGTAAAGGAAATCGTAAAGCTTTGCATCGATATGAGTAAGGTGTCTGTTGCAACAATTTTCAGGATTATTTTAAAAGAAAAATAACACGACATAGTATTTGCTGTAAAACTACATAAACAAAAACGGGGACCTGAAAAGATAGTTTTAGATGATGACGTGAAAAATGCAATTCGTCGAAAAGTCCATTCATTTTACCTCCGTAATGAACTCCCTACGATAAAAAAGCTCCAGCAGGAATTACAAAACGATGGAAGTCTGCCAAAAATATCACGTCGAGTTTTGTTAAGAACTCGAACGCGAAATAAATATAAGATATTTAAAAAGAAAACGTAACAGCGCATTGATTGAAAGAGACGATATAATAGTATGGCGTAGAGAATATTTGAAAAAATACGTAGCATCCGTAAAGCCGGGGGGCAAAAAATTTATTATTTGGACGAAACTTGGTTGCGAATCTGGATTTGTGGATGGGGGATTAAGCGTGTTTGAATCTCGAAAAACTGGTTATTACCAAGAACCATGAAGATATGGACGCTGTAGTATTCGAATCTTGGTTCAAATCTATATTGACGAAGCTAGAACCCGGTTCGGTCATTGTTTTAGACAACGAGTCCTACCATAGCCAGCGTATTGAAGCTCTTCCGACTTCTATTTGGAAAAAACGGCCATCTATAATTGGCTCTTATCAAAAAGTATAGGATTCGATGAGACCATGCTCAAAGCACAACTATTGCAACTCGCGCGTCAACATAAAGAACGGTTTATCAAACAAGCAGTGGTTGAAATGGCCAATGAAAAGGGTTTCACGGTTTTGAGGTTGCCTCCTTATCATTGCGAGTTAAACCCAATCGAGCTGGTATGGGCACAAGTAAAAAATGAAGTAGCGCGTAGGAATACCAACGTTTAAGATGGCAGATATACCTCTGCTCTTAGAAGAAGCAATCGGGGAGGGGGGGGGGGTAACTGCTGATACGTGGCAGAAATGCGTATCACACGTAGAATTAGAAGAAGAAAAGTCTTTGCTATTAGATCTTCACAAAGAAAGAGTAACAGAACCGGTAATAGTTAACCTCGGTAATGACAAGTCAGTGACACTGACGACTTCTTTGATTCGAGTAGTTCAACTAGTGTAGACGACTTTCCATCGCCTTCTACCGCAGCTGACTGATATTCGTAATCTGTTAATTTATTTTATATTTATGTATTTATTATTTTATTTGTTGTTTAATTTATTCGTTATTTTTCAGAAGTATATTGATCACCTAATCAATAATATTTTTATAACTATTGCTCGGGCTTATGAAGCAAAATTATATTATTTTTCAGTTTTGCAATTTTAAGAGTTTATTTCTGGAGTGTCTGATTTTAATTTGTTGTATTCTGAGTTTCGCTTCGGAGTTTTTGAGGCTTATTTATTAAGTTTTAATTCCATATTCATGAATCTTTTCAGTTTCCTATTTATTTTATTGAACATAAAAGAAGGGCGGAAGGTGGTGAGTCCTGGGTGATCCATGTATAGATTAGCTGAGAGCTGCATTACCGTTTTAGCTTATTTCAATTCCACTTCCGGTTTGCCCGGAAGTGAGGACAGCTTTGTTATTTTAAATCGGATGCCCTGTATAATTTTCCGCAGAAGCCTGAAAACACTTTTTCAATGATATATCACAACGCCGGATTTTCTCTAAAAAGTCAGTAAAAAAAAACAATGTGGTCTGACGTAACATGTTTCTTTTGAAACTTATCCAGTGATTATCTCTCTCATCTATGACGCTCTGCTGGCCAATTAATCAAACTACATGTATTTGGAATAAGTATTTACTGACGTATATAATATTGACAATATTATATTTGTTACTTTGAGAAAGTCTGCCCATGAAGCAAAGGTTCATCTTGTCATCAATCATGCTACTGCTCTATAGTAAGCTTCCAATAAAGGTCTTCACGCGAATTGTCGAAACACCACGTCTTCACACGTCAATACAACGAATACAAAACGTATAGAATTTTATCACATAGCTCTCAATTTTAAATTAAATGATTCCTCTTCTATACAAAAAATAAATGGACGTGCGCCGCTGCCTTCCTCACAAATTCGGCCTCTGCTGAGTTCCCGGAGGTATTATCAAATTTGGAATCTTACTGTAGTATAGTTATTGGGTTTGAATACTGCTAGAACACTTTACAAAAATGTATCTTGGTGGTAAAATATAAAATGAAACAATAAACAACCAGATTTTCACAATATAATATCCCTACGTTTTCTCATAACTTGTCGAAGCTTTGTCATGAGAAATATAGTGTTGTGGAATTGTGGATTGTGGCAAGCACCATAGCTTTAAATCACAGCATAATAAGTAAACGGTGGTAAATGGTAAGTTTACTTATTATGCTGTGCTTTAAATAACACAGCACATATTTAGGGTTCAGTTAGGGTGGCAAGTACTATCTGTCGAATAAATTATGAACTATCATTTAGGATTGTTTTGAAAGCTGTACTGTATATTATTTTGACATATTACTTTGTAGCGAAAATTCACAGATGTCGCTACCATACCTCCTCGCTGTTTTACCACACCAGGGTTGCCAGACGTACGATAATTTCTCCTCCTGTGCAATAAACGATAATGACCAGATATCGTATGGATATTATCAAACATGCCTAATGTTTTTCCAGTTTTTTCAGAGCAAGCTATTTGTTTAGAGATATTATTTACTCTGTAGATCACAGTATGCATTGAATATCTTAAGTTTGCCACACTGCAATGCCAAGTATGAACGAGTTGTTTAGCAAGCTATATTTGAGAAAAACAAAGGTTTGAAATAAATTGATAGTAGAAACGATCGGCAAGAGCATGCTTGATTCTCAACTTGCAAATGGACAAAGAATAGCTAAATTCAACCCTTGTAAAGACTTGAGAAAAACATGAAAAGCAACATTTATGACGATCTATCAGATATGGAGGATTAATAATTTTGTTCTACTATTTCTTGACTTCACTTAAATATTGTGTTTAAAATGTTCCTATTTATTTAATTTTATATGTGTTTTTTGATTAACCTTTCATAATTTGATTCTATGGTACATACATACGGTATTTTAAGTTGAACAAATTAATTTTTATCGAATGTTTTGTTATTTTGACCATATTTTAATGATTATAAATGCAACGGCAATTTCGGATCATTCCAAACCCTCTCAAATTGTTTGATTCTAATATTGACATAAAAATCATGGGATAAGCATAGCCATAATTGCATTTTATACCATTGTACCACTACCAAAAAGGGGAACGTTTGGTATGCATACGAGTTGGGGCCCTTTGAAGGGAAATTACCCAACACTGGTATATATGGAAGTGTGTATGAAATAGTGGCACCTTTTTTCTTTTTTGTTTTTGAGAAAATTCCCCCCCTCTCAAAATCCTGATTTCGCACTAGCGTACAATAATTTTCGTCTAAAAACGAAAATTTTATTAGCATTGGTAGGGAAATTCTTCCAGACGATCTGCCAACCCTGCATATAATATTTAATATCCAGTTGTTTGTCTGAAATCTTACATTAGGATAGCAGAAACAGAAAGAGGCTATCAGAGTTATCTACGACAGATAAAGGTGCCGCCACCCATTGGACAAAAGGAGTCGTGACGTCACGTCGGCCATCTTGTTGAGACAGGTCAGTAATCACTTTCCAAACAAATTTGTTTACTAGTGGATTTCTACATATGCGTTTGGTTTTTTCTAGAAAATTGTGTTTTTGATAAGTAATTTCCTCAATTTCTTTCATGTAAGTATAGATTTAGGTAGAATACTGACTTTTTCAATGCACTTGTCCAAAATACTTGTAGTGTTTTATCAAAATGTAAAAATTGTGTTTATAGGTTATGTTTCTTATTTCAGGATGGCATCCAAACACGTTTTGAGGTTTTCGGCAGTAGTTAATTTTTTCAAGGAAGAAGAAAAACTCATTAGCCGTGGAGAAAATGTTGTTGAGTCTGGCCATGTGACGGACATGGTTTTTGATAGCCAGCTTTTAGTCATAAAAGGAAATGTTCACGCTAGCATGAGAGATCGCATTTACAAGGTTGAGGTAATTTCTCTTAAATACCTTCTCTTATCCTGTTATTCAAAATATCTTAATATATTTCTTGAGTCTACATGCAGTAAACTGATTTTAGCTGAAACTACATGCTAATAAGGAGATTGTGGAAGCCACATGCACCTGCCCAAGGGGACAATACATATGTCATCACATGGCATCACTGGCAATTTTTGGATACCAGAATATATATGTTACTGATGTATCTTGTCAGTGGATTAGAAAGAAACCTGTTGGTGACAATGTTAAAACAATCAGAGAGCTATTTCCAAAAATGAAGGACCATCGTTCAGTTACTGATGCCATTCCTGAGTCTAAAGTTGACGAATTCAAAAATTAAGCATTTACAAGAATGCTGTAGGGTTTTACTGGCAGCTGAAAGATGATCCAAAGGTAGTGGATGAGATTTTAGATGTTGAGTCGTTGGTTTTTGCTGAGGACTATCTGAAGGCTCAGGATAAGGAAGCTTATCTTATGGTTAAGCTTAAGATGAGTCAGCAAATCATTGAAAATATTGCCTTAAAAACAACAGGTCAAGCAGAAAATGATATGTGGCTTGTTGCAAGAAAGAATAGGCTCACATCCAGCAACTTTGGGGCAATCCTTACAGCTGAAAATAGAAACAAATATCCACCTTCTTTGTTCAGGAAACTAACAGGTATATTAAAATTATTTTAGTTATCACATTATTCATTTGTTTATGTTCTGTTATAGGTTCTTTGCTTGAATAACACATATTTAAGTTCATTGAACAACAAATTCCTTACTTAAAGGGGAAAAATCTTCCTATTGTAAATTTATTGTCATTTAGTATTGTATACACCCTTTTTTAACAAATCTGCTTGTATGTTGAAGAGAGCATATGGCCTAAAATTTTGAGTGATCACAGTTCAGTTCATATTGCTTTGAAAAATAGTACCTAATCAAGTATAATATCTATTAGCATAACCTGCAGAGTCTATTCCCATTAAAATTTCTCAGTATTGTAGTAAACCACTGCTAAGCTACAAATGTCTTTATTGATATTTGCCAATGTTTCATTTTGATCACTTATTTTCAGAAAGTTATACTTTGGATGTGATAAAAGCAATCCAGTGGGGCAAGCAACATGAAGGCAATGGTATAAGTCTTTTGGAGGCAGAAGAAAACTTGGAGGTCCAAAAGACTGGCCTATGACTAGACACATGTGGTTTTCTAGGAGGCAGTCCTGATGGTCTAGTGAACGAGGATGCGATTGTCGAGATCAAATGCCCATATAAATTAAGAGAATCCAAATCTTTAGCTGAGGATATAAAAGATAAAACGTATATAATTTATTTTGAAAATGGTATCATCAAATTAAATGAAAACCATGTTTATTATCACCAAATACAAGGGACCCAATGGTTGACAAAAAGAAAATTTTGTTATTCAGTGATATGGACCCCTCAAGAGAGTCTCATTTACAGTATAACTGCCAATAACGATTGGGAAAAAATGTAAAAATTTGGAAAACTTTTTATCTCAATGTATATATACCATTTTTATGTGGAAATAACAAGCTATAAAAACTGATGTCTCCAAATTATTTTCGAGTTTCCATGTACTATGAAAATCTCGCAATGACAAATCTAGACCATATTTAATTGAAACGTGCAGTAGACGTAAACATTCACCTGTCCTCACGTAAGGGTGCTCTTTGTCTTTGATGTAATACTTTTTGACTAAAGAGCAACATTACTAAGTAGGTTAATGTTTTTTACACCTTCTGCACCTTTGAAATGAATAAGGTGTGATTTAATTTTTACTATAAAGTTTGTCATCTGTTTAGAGATAGATAGATAGACAATTAAAATAAAATTTGATTGTTTTTTATGTTTATTTTAGATATCTTCTTGTCATAAAATTGTACCTATCACCTACAAGTTACATAAATACATACAACAACATAAATATTGTTTGAAACTTGTAGACAAGGTGGATTTATCAAAAGTTTGATTTCGGACTTCCATTGTCTATAAAATTTTGAGTATCACGACGTTTCACCTGAAGACGATTGAAGATAGCACATCTATCGAAACGTCGTGATACTCAAAATTTTATAGACAATGGAAGTCCGAAATCAAACTTTTGATAAACATAAATATGTTTTTAAATTTACTACACTGGAACAAGTCAGCTGAAGTTTTATATTATAAATGTAAATATATAACTAAATAACTCACTATCTACAAATAATCTATATGCACATTAACAGTTACAAAACAAAGTACCTACAATTTCATGATAGAAATATATATATATACGTATATATACATATATATATATACATATATATATATATATATATATATATATATATATATATATATATATATATATATCATAGTTAGAGACCTTTTTAAAGTTTATATAAATCTTCAAACTCCCTTATCAAGGGACATTGAAGGTTTGTTAAAGCAACACATGTTTGAAAAATTTCAGTTGAATGAGATATTAAGCTTGCAGGAAAATCAAACTTAATATTCTATAATACTTAATCCGTCGAATAGCACGTTCAACATGGATTCTTGCCCTCGCAATTGTTCGTGTCTGAACAACTTGCTCAGGAATGAACTGAGGGGTGCTCAAAAAAGGAGGTATATTCAAATGCACACCTTGTGGCAGCATATTTTTGATCGAAAAGCTTTTGTCAGCTATTATCAAATCGCCAGCTTCTAACTGGTCCAAAATTCTGCAATGCTGTACAATCTTTTTATCTGACACAGAGCCAGGATACAGCTCACTTGCATAAGTAATGACTCCATTTGGAGCTACTCCAACAAGAATTTTCAAAGTATTTCTATGTTTATATGAGCTATATGTTGCTCTTTGTTTTTCCATGTTTTTGGGCTGAATACAATAAATTTCTGTGCAATCAAGAATGATTCGGCAGTTAATGAAATTATTGAATCATGTAGGCATACACAATTTATTTTTATTTCTACTTGGAATTTTGTCCATTAATTTTCTGAATAGAACTCCATGTAAAGCATATAACCATGTAAAAAATATATTTGCCACTGTTTTACTGCCAATATTGAATCTAACTGCCAAGTCTTCATTTAACAGATTTAACTTTAATTTCATTAGAGTTAATCATAACTGATCAATTCTTGGTATAACAGTAACTGTCCAGCCATAATAATATTTTAAAGAAATATTCTCCATCAATCCATATAAGCACATGAATATTTCAAATGATGGCAAACCTGTATATGTTTTAATTCTTGCATCACTGCTTTTTATGTGCTCAAAAGAAAAGCTGACAGATAACTTTACCAATTTTTCTGTAGCTTCTTGCAGTTCTTTTTTCAAAAAATAAATCTCAGCTTCTGTACTGGCCGATACATTAACTGTAAATTTTGGAGAGGTACGCTCTGCTTCAGTTGGTGTTTCAAGCAACATTTCTGCCTCAGGAAGAGCTTCGATAGCCTATGGTTCAGAAGTTTCTTCTACACCCTGTTGATCCTCCTATTTATTACCAAACTAAAATTTTATTTAATACCAAAGCAATCTTATGGGGCACATCTCATGAAAGTACTGCTATAGAAGTGTATGAAAGCTATATGAAAAGTGAAGGTCACCAGTCATTTCATGTGAATGAGGTGGGCCTTGTGGTAAGCAGCAATTGGCCACAATTAGCTGCAACTCCTGACAGATTAGTTTTCTGTGAGTGTTGTTTTAGGTGGGTATTTGGAAGTAAAACGCCCTTATGTATTATTTGCCAATAATGTACAAAATATTGAAACATATTGTGGAATGATAAGTTCATGCTCAATTAAAAGTGAAAATGAATGTTTATTGAATAAAAAACATAGATATTACTATCAAGTACAAGCTCAGATATTTTGTACAGAGCTATTGTACTCTTATTTTGTTATTTGGGGTCCTAATGTATTTTTTAAACAAAAAATATTGCCAGACCATGAATTTTGGATCAAGTAAGTGGGGAAATTTTTCACATCTAAGATTGGTGGAGACATTGTTTCCCATTCCCATTGGTGCAGCTGCAATGGTGTTGATGATAAAAGGCCAATGATAAGATGTGAGCCAGATGAGTGTGAGAAGCAGTGGTTTTATTTCCAATGTGTTGGACTGCTTGAAACACCGAATTGTGCATGGTGCAATGCATGTGGAAGTTGAGACATTTATTATCAAAAAAAACTAAACATGACTGACAATATCATTCAAATATAAAATATCTGGTTCTAATCTCAATATTTAAGCTTTCAATTAAAAGAATATCCTTGAGTTGTGTACATAAATGAACCTCTGAACCAGAATATTTCAGAGAAGGATTAAGTTTCAATCAATCATATCAAAACTATATGAAATGGCTAGTATGAATACCACAACACTTAACTTCTCTTTTTGAATGTGGTTACTCATGTAATGGAGTTGATTTTTGCAATTCTATTGACAATGGTTTTAACATTTATATCTACTCAACAGCATTAACTGATTTGCTGTTTCATACTGTCATTTAATGTACATTCCTTATGATGGTAATTGTACTGTTTTTAAATAAAGTTATTATTAAATAAAAAAAACTAATTGAAATCTTAACAAAAATTGCCTGACTAAATAGCTAATTATGTCTTTGTGAATGGATAGTTTTCTCTTTATGGTTCCTGTGGCATACCATCATTAAGTTTTTGTGCAATAATGATTATTAGTATAGAGTGGAAAATAATAAACATATGTTTTAATGACAGATTTATTTCAAATGACAAAAACATAGTATAGTTGTTATACATCCACTATATTTTATGTGAATACATTTTTTTAAATATAATACTTCCATTTATACATAATTATGTATACACTTTTTGTACATATACAGGGTGAGTGCAGTTAAAGGTAACAATCATTTTAATTGAATTTAGTGTGAGATTATTAGTCAATCCATCTACCAGCATTTTTTATATAAGGAATATAAAACTTCCAAATTTGCTTCTTTTATAAATTTTTTTAACAAAAATACATTTCTGTGAAATACTATTCTGGTCATAAACTGAATAGAATACATTTTTTATTACTAATAATTCTTAAAAACACCATGACCTTCAATCAGTCACCTTATTATATATATATATATATATATATATATATATATATATATATATATATATATATATATATATATATATATATATATATATATATATATATATATATATATATACTATGAACACTTATTGTTATATACAAAATTAAATAATATGATTAAAACTGGATGATCAATAAGTACAGCACAATAAATTATACATTTATAATATCAATAAAGGCTTGACATAAAAAGTTGTATTATTGTTATATACATTATAAGAACTATGGAAAATCTTAGTATGTGGTCAAAATTTAGAAAAGTCAACACATTCAAGGCAGTGTCATCATCAGCCAAGAGTTTGCTAATGTTTATTGCCAATTTTGAAGGCTTTCAACAACCAAAATTGTTTTAATGATAATCTTTTAATTGAAAATGTATAAAATACATCGAGATTTACTTGAAAGAAAATGTCAAAATGGTGCAAGCAAATCCCAATATTTTATTATTATATAGTAGAGAAATATGAATATTGACAACCCCAAGATCTTTAGTTCATAACTATTTTTTTGTCAAAAAACTACTCTCTGCTCTATAAATATTCATATAGAGGTGTGGATAGGTTCAAATTATTAATGAACAACAACCAAGCGTAGACATTATTGAGGTTGCAGGGTAAAGGCTGGTAAAATGTTACACTTTGATTAAGATGCACTTTTAATTCTATTTTCTCCTTCAGAATACCATAACAGAAAAATAGCTATGGCTGACAACATTGCCAAGTCATCAAACCACTAAAATATAGATATTCTTGGCATGACAAAATACCACATTAAACACCTATCACAATTGAAAAAAAAATTTGGTACACAATTTTATTAAAAGTTGGAAATACATGATTAAACATTTTTTGAGAGGTTTTTCTAATTATGGAGGATTGAAAAGGTACATGGTTTAAGAAAAATGGTGGTTGATTGCCATAAACATACAAGCTCCTCAGACATTTGATGGCTAATAATAGGTTGAAAAAATAACCAAAGCGCAACAAAAAGTAATAATTTCATCTATAATGTTAACACCATCATTCTGCATGTTTAACATACTAATATGTATAGTACCCTTAAAGATATTAAATGTATTTTTTATCATGCCAATGATTCTTTCTACATGAATTCGAACATGGGCAATTTGTCTGGTTTCCTCTATTTCCATAGGATACAACTGATTTTTCCCTTTTGTAAGCAGGTATAACTAGTTTTGCTAGCTCTACAATTTGCTTGTCAGAGGTTCGTCCACCCCAAGCTTCACTTATATAACAAACTGAACCCTGTGGTGTTATCCTAATTAAAAATTTAACCGTTTGGTGGTGCATATAATGTGACCAGCGTTGTTACTGGATTAAAAGAGTAGGGGGCGTTTCTATAAAAATTTCAAAACAATCTATTATGACTATTGTTTTGTCATGGAATATCTCCTTAAAACATGTTGTTATATTCATTTGCGCAACTGAACGACTTAGCCATACTATATATTATGACTTCATTCGCTTATACAAAACATGGATAATATTTAAAAAATATGTAGATGCTGCAGTGGCAGAAATTTTTAAATGGTATGCTGAGTCTTTGAAGTGCAAGTCTGATTTTAATTTGATAAGTGTTAATAATAACTGATGAAACTTGCTCAAAACAGTTGTACTTCCACAAGTTCACAAATTACCATTTTAATAATCTTGTATTCAAAACCTGTATAATATTTCCATTTTGCACAGTTTTCACAATCTTCCAACAGTCCAAACAGTGAATTCTCAATCTTTCTCTCAAGCTCAGCTATGGTTTTGGCAGCAAAACTCAACTGGGAAAATTTCAAGCACAGCTCTTCCATCGTCAAGTCAGCCTGTGTTGAAACACCTGTTTCTGGCTCAGTACTCATTGCACTACAACTCATCACATCCTCTTCATTACTCTACAACAGAAAAACATATACATGTAATACCGGACTGAGTATTCATTACAATGAAGCATTCATTTGACATCAAAAATATCTTTTAAATCCCAAAGCTAAACACTAAACTTATAGTTTCTATAGAACATGTCTAATATAAAGTAGAACTTAATTGTCCTGTATTGAAAGATTTCTAATCCTTCTGAAATTCAAAAATAACCAAGTACTACCTAGTATATTTATTGATTTTCTATGTGCTTTTCACATAATAGCTATATCATCTTAACTTTTTAATAGCTTACCTTTGCCACAGTAGCTTTGAACTTCTTCCTCTTTTCTAGCCTCTCCTTCCGTTCAACAGTCTTCTTGCCTTTTAAAAACATATGAGCTGAATGACCCATGTTTTGAGAGGGAACCCAATCAGGGTGGTCCCGATCTTCAAGAGAAGCTGGTTTACCTGAAATTACGTCACATTACATGATTTTGCTACATTTTACTGTGAGGTTTGGCATTAGAAAATGTAAAATACAAAATAGTTACCTGTTAGAAAATGTCTACTGCAGACTCTCTCATTCTTAATTTTGGTCTCTGTGAGGTCCTCCCTTTTTATAGCAGCCAGCCACAGCTCCCTGCGTTACTTGCTTAACTCATTTTTTTGAGTTGAAAATCGATGATTTGTAACAGCAGGTACTGAATATAAAGACACCTGGTCTCTGTTGGAACGGCTTCCACATCCAACGATACACGTTACAGGCATTTCGTAGATCTGTAGAGTCTCATACCAATAAACAAACCACAAACAAACTATTTTCAATTACCACTAATTGCACGAAAACCTTTTACTGTAAAGTTCAACTTAAGGATGAGCAAAACTTCCAAGATTGTCTGTGAACTGTGCAGTGATAGATTTGGAAAGAACATTGATCTGTGAATATACAATGCAGATAATGCTATGAGTTTAACAAATGATTAACCATTTAGATTATATATTTTACTTGGTGAAACTTGTCCATCATGCATATAATTCATAAATTCATTCACTCAAAAATTGTATATCTGAACACAATTTTGCAAATATAACGTTTTATGATTTAGATTTAAAACAAATAGAACAATAGCCAGACAGGATGAATAGAATGCTAGGTTTGAGAACTCTAGTTAATATTCATGACAGGACCCAGTTAGCTAGTTTACAAGTAACCTAGGTAGCCTATGTAAACAGTCAAATTTGATAGCCTGACAATGTTCTGTGCCTACAGTGATTTAATTATAAATTGAAAGAGAGTTTTATTTGTGAAAATGTTTTCAAATTAGATAATGTTAATCTGAACAATGGATTACTATATTGACATTTCACAATAATAAAGTTTATGCCAAGGATAAATTGTTATGGTTTAGAGATGGAGCAAAAATATCCTTAATTCAGTAGCGTATTAGTCATACTTTCAAATAGCAACATGAGGAATATAATTAAATTTTGGGTGTATATTTTAGTAGTCTTGTGGAGCCAAACAGGAATGTAAAAATAAAGATCTGATTTATGACCATATTTCAATTGGCAATACGTAGATTAATGGAATGCTCAGTTGATAAAAAAAAACTTCAAAAACAATATTTCGGTTTATTGATCTAAACCATATTCAGACTGTTTTGTAATGCT
Source organism: Bruchidius siliquastri (assembly GCA_949316355.1). Classification (NCBI taxonomy): domain Eukaryota; kingdom Metazoa; phylum Arthropoda; class Insecta; order Coleoptera; family Chrysomelidae; genus Bruchidius; species Bruchidius siliquastri. The sequence continues at coordinate 17,814,064 of OX438533.1, read as the reverse complement.
ACATTATCACATCAGTTAAAACAAAACAAACAAACTAAATATGAACACAATCACTGAACAAAATAGATTATACATATTTGAAACTGCTATCTCAGCAGCTGGATGCAGAGTGAGCAATATTAAAGATGGTTGAGAAAATATTCTAATAAAAATATGAGTGAAACAACAGATTTCAGATACAAATTTTTTAAAGATGCAATATTCGTTATTTGATTAATGAATTATAAATATTACTTAACCATGTTGATTGATATATGCCTTGACTATGTTGCGATTTTAGCATTACAAATGAAATATCTCTCAAGTGTTACTACAATATTTCATACAGGTATAGGTTTCACTATGTATGCTTCATTTATCAATGTGATATGTGATTTATAATGTGAAAAATATGAAATTTTATCAAATTAAAAGAAAAGTGACTATTATAATAAAAATAATGCTTTAACTACATCTGAAATAAGATTCATAAAAGATGATCAATTTGAATGGTTTCATATTTTTCATAAGAATCTTCACACTTGGAAAATGATGGACCTATGAATAAAATACTTATTAGTACAATAATGGGTTTCCGTGGCGGAGTAGGCTAGAGCCTAGGGCAGAGGTCTTACAAAGATGAAAAAAACATTTATTATATCCCCAGAGAAAACGAGTCTCGAAAATGTGAAAGCATACCTTACCTTACTTTACAATTAGTACGTGATTGAGCTTTTTTTAGCTCAAAAGTATACCCAAAAACTATTTCTCGAGTAATATTCCTAAATCATGGGTTGCAAGAATAATCTAGAAACTGACACGATGGCCTAGTTTACAAATGATGAAGTTGCAATTTCATTGTCACTATAGATGTCATTATTATGATTGTGAAGTAGGGTTTTGAATTTCAGAGGTCAATAGGTGCGGCGAAAATTGAATAGCCTGCGGGCTGGAAATTTGTAAATCCGCCACTGATGGGTTTTATTCATGTACATATAAAATGGTTTAATTCATGGTATGTACATAACATTAAAACCACTACAGCACTGTTGGAACCTGAAAAAAATCTGTGTAAATGTCTGCATGTGAAGAGTTTTATAACAGAAATATTTGTAAATAGATTTCAAAACAAACTAATTTCACACATAAAATGATTGTCCTGGCCTATATTATACCGCAAGTGTACTTTGTGTACTGGAACTGAATCTTCTATTCAACAAGCTTTATACTGGATTTCCTTAAAATCTGAGGTAGGTTTATTTCCATTGAAATGTTGGTTTCAATACTCCAAAAATATGTAAAGCATAATGAGTTTATTTCTTGTGATAATAATTTTCTTGATAATTATGAGCTTCCAGCACAGGTCTGCAAAAGCAATGTTAAACCATTCCAACAATCACAGGGGCATCATGTCCTAAATATATTTATGTGCTGACTTGGTGAAACTCTTCCATCAAATCAATTTATATTACTATGTAGCAACAGCACCTCTACCAATTATTGATTAAGATGGTGGTATATGTAGGTACAAGTTTCACACTGAAATTGTATCACAAAGCTGCATTTTAATTGAAATTTCACTATGAAACTTGCCTATGGTCACTATTAATCGGTAGAATGTTAGTAGTTGATTCAAAATTAGCACTTCCTGTACCATATCATCCTTGCTGCTATATTAATTTGTATGAATGCAAATGAATGTTACAGTTTAGACAATACCACCACAAAGAATTGAACATTCAAAAAAATCAAGATGAAAAAATACAAAATCAATAAGTTTTTAAGCCATAGATTTTTCACTTTGGTGCCATAGATATTGATAGCTGTCGAATATGCACTGAAATGCCACAAGCTCAGAGTCTGTGGTGATAATTTGCACATACATAAATACATACATACAACTAAAATTCCAGACTACTACTAGTACAATACACAAATTGTCTTGTCCAGGTAATGGATGGAACTGCATCTGCCTTTAGGTTGGATCCTACTCTTCTTTTTCCATCTGTTATTCTTGCCTGTGTAGAGACATGCTGATCACACACTTGATAAGCATTCTTGATATGCTTGAATGTTTTTTTGAAGAATTCCCTCATTCTACAAGCCATAGCCGCAACTGAGAAAACTGGAACAATTGTTACACATTATATATTAGCAAATTCCTATTCATATTTTTAGAACAATCTGTTATAAATATCCATTATATAGATTGCAGATCTTTGTCATTAAAACATAGAAGATGAACAACAAACAGTTATTGTGCAATATTCCAAATAACTGAGGAACAAACTTCATTATAAATACCTAGTATATACTATTGAATAATAAATCAGACTCATGTCTTGATCATTTGCCATCCTTTGGAATCCATATACATAACAATAGTGAATTATTCTTCAAATAAGCTTGGAAAACACTGAAAAAATGGGAAAAATCGCCGAGGTAAATCCCAGTTTCCCAGACACAAACCACAACACAAGTAGTCATAAACAAAACATGAAACCCAAACATAACTAGTTTGAAATTGGTTTGAAACAAAAAAAAATGTTTTTGGAATATTTCAAAATATCTGTTCTAACATTACAACAGACTTAACTTTTGATCATCTGGCATCTGGGTACACAACAGTAATACAGTTTTACTCGAATAAGCTTGAAAAATATTGAAAAAAGTGGAAAAAAATCAAACAAATGAGATTATGAAGCCGTCAAATATGGAATGATCGGCTGCAACAAGGTTAAGGTTAGGCATAGGACCGGAGGACCATGAATTTTGACGTAGAAGGGTAAAGTTTTACTGGTATGGAGTATCACTATAACCCACGGACTAAGTACGAGAGGCTTTTTAAACACAGAAGCAAACCACAACACTAGTCAGATAAAAATAAGAAATCCCATATAGTTTGAATTATGTTTTGGAATATTCAAAAATATCTTTACTAACATTAATGCCATCAGATAATATTCTGCTGTCTGAAAGGTTGCTTGAATGAAATTGTTTTTTCAACACTCAAGCATGACATTAGAGACACTGTGCGAAATATCCAATATAGCAATATTTCTGTAGACCATTCACAACGAACAAGTAGTTTTGTGGGACTATACGACTATAAAAATATACACATTACGCTAGTATGGTTTTTGCGATACTGCTAACACTTTACAAAAATGTATATATTTAATTGTGGTGATATATAAAAGGAAAAAATAAACTTAACAAGATTACCACAATATTATTCGTTGATTATTCCAGTTTTTTTGCATTTTGAAGCTGTCATCCTGGGCCCGGTGGGAGGTTCCTGGACCTGGTGGGAGGTTCCCGGACCCAGTGGAGAACTTGCTATTTCCATAATAAACTAATAGTGCATAGCCATAGCCAATGCAATTTTATACTTTTTGCTAACAATTATTCGTTGATTATTCCAGTTTTTTATAACTTTTTGAAGCTCTGTCATATCATGTCATAAGTCATATGTCATAATGTGGAAAGCCGCAAGCGCGCATTAAAGCAAGCACCGAGCAGAGATGCGACTTTTTATAAAATATAGATTTTTTGCATCGATATTGGCTTAGCCATGTTTTATTACATGGGCATATTTTTTTACATTGATGGTACTTTTGCGATGTTTTTATACATTGGTATCACAAAAACATCGGAATCAAGTCAACGATATATCAAAAAATATCGCAATGAAAACATAGTAAATGGATAATATGATTAGATTATCCAAATTGGATAATTGTTGATTGTGAATATTCAGCAGTTAACTACTTAAACATATACATCGTGCATTTTAAAATAAAGAATTTTAGAACTAAATAACTAATAAATAACTAAAATAGTTGAATTGACCTTGAAAAATGGCCTTATAGGTTGACGCTATATTTCCCATATAATGTTATCAGGTTATAAATCAAGATTTGTGACGTATTTTAGATCTGTTGTCTTTTTAATAGAATTTTAAAGAGATTTAAAATACTGAGAAACAAAATCTTTTATAATATTAAAGATTTACAAAATTTACATATCATGAATAGAAATAATTCATTCATTAAACTTCTAGTGGATCAACAACTCTAAAATCCTATCAAAAACTTCATTTAACTCATATCACTGCACTTAAAATACATAGTTAACCTACTTGACGTCTTTCTTAAGTAGCTGAATAGTACTTGATTATGTATATTTATTATCTCCATATTCTCCATTCAACTAAAAAAAAGCAAATAAATGTGTGGTGCAGGGTGCAGATCTGTTTTGTATACTTATAGGAAATAATTTTTCCCATGTCTAATAATAACGTCTAAAATAATTTTTAATCTAAGCACAAAAAGCCAACACATCAACAAATATTGAGTAGCGTAATAAGATACCCTCAATTACTTCATAATCATAATTTTCCAGGATTTAAACCCCAGAACTATTATTTATTAGTGAGGCGTCACCAAACGAATAAATGAATAAACAGATTCATGAAACAATTTATGTAATATTGTGGTGAAGTCTCATGCTAGGAAGCTAAATGCGTCGTATATTTCTTTAGTATTAGATGGCGACTCGATACATAATATTCTGTAATCTCATATACACGTACATAGAACCTATTGTTCATTTGTCTGAAGTAATAATAGTGATCATTTGAAAAATAGATAAAATGAATATATGCATTATTTTAGCTTCTTGAAACAAAAATAGAATTTAAATTCCGTTGAATTAACTTCGTCGGTGTATAAAAACATCGCAAAATCAACATCGATGCAAAAAAATCGATGTTTTATAATTTACTATTTTTATATGCGCATCTCTATTCTATTCCATACCGTCTCGCTTTTATGAGTTAGTTGGCGGTAGAATAGAATCGGCTATCCATGATTAGGATAACAGAAAGTGCAACAAGTATTATTTACTTCTGTGCCGTCGCCGTTGTGGTCGCCTTGATCATAGACAGCCGGAGTCGTGACGTCAGGGCGGCCATTTTGTTAAGAAGGGTCAGTGAACATTTCCAAACAAAATTCATTTACCGTTATTTACTGCATTTGAGTGTATGTGTATTGTGAAAAAGTTGTTTGTTATTACAGATATTTTTGTATTTCTTCCATGTAAGTATAGCTAAAGGTCAAATATTTTCCTTATAGTAAAATTTACAGCGATATCTATCATATATTATTAAAATCTAAGGTTTTTGTTTGTGTTTATAGGTTATGATTTTTGTTTTAGGATGGCATCTAAACACGTTTTGAGATGTTCCCCAATAGTAAACTTTTTTAAAGAAGAAGAAAAGCTTATTGCGAGAGGGGAAAATGCGGTTGAATCTGGCCATATAAAAGACATGGCTTTTGATAGCGAGTTTATGATCATAAGAGGAAGTGTGCACGCGAGTTTGAGGGATCGCATTTTACAAGGTCGAGGTAATGTCTTAAATAACTACTTTGTCGTGTACCTGCTTAAAAACACAAAATTATACGTATAATTTCTTGTATCTTCATAATGGAATTTTATTTCTAGCTGAAACTAGATGGTGATGTAGAAATTGGAGAGGCTACATTCACCTGTCCAAGAGGGCAATACTTGTGCCATCATATGGCTGCATTGGCGATATTTTCCTATCAAAATATTTCAATGTGAAAACAATTGCAAGACTGTTTCCAAAAAGGAAGGCTCACCAGTCAATTACTCATGCCATACCTGATGTCTAAATTGATGAATTCAAGGCAAAATTGAGCATTTATAAAAATGCAGTTGGATTTTGCTGGCTTCTCAAAGAGGACCCTAAAGTAATGGATGAGTTGATAGATGTGGAATCTTTAGTCTTCTCGGAAGAGTATTTGAAAGCTGAAGATAAGGAAGCTCATCTTTTACATAAGCTAAGCTTGAAGGAACCTGACGTTTCCAATATTAGCGTCAAGACTAGAGGCCAGTCTGAAAATGACATGTGGCTGGTTGCAAGAAAAAATAGACTGACATCAAGCAAAGTGGAAGAGTGCTTGCAGCTAGCCGAAGAAATAAATAACCACCTTCCTTATTCAGAAAACTCACAGGTACATTAAAATTTATTCAATTAAAACAATTATTTTTTAGTTTATTTTCTTGTCAAGAAATAACAGTTGATTTGATGTCACATATTAATATAAGTAGAAGGATGCAGGAACATAGTCAGGATTTTATTTCGGGTTGGGGGGGGGGGGTAAGAGTCTAGAGGTAGGGTCTTCTCTTGGTATATCATTAAAAACTATTATCTCTAAGGCGGTAGATATTTCTTTGGGGGAGGGTCTGGTATCATGCAAGAAACATGTTTTGTCATCAATAAATAGTTGCACATACTCAGTTTTAATATCTTTATTAGTGCAGAGTTGTTGAATGTTCTCATATAATGAAACACTAGTAGATCAGAAATCTCACTGCTATTTTGAAATTGTGTATGATTATTCTAAGAGATATATTTTCTGATTTTAATTTTGCTTAATTTTTCTGGAAAGTTATACATTGGATGGGATGAAAGCAATTCAGTGGGGGAAGGAGCATGAAGCCAAAGGCATAAAGGTGTTGGAGGAGAAATGCAATTTGAAGGTGCAGTAGACGGACATATGGCTCCATACATGTGGCTTTTTAGGTGGCAGTCCAGATGGGCTTGTGGAAGATGATGCAATTGTAGAAGTGAAATGTCCTTTCAAACTCTGGGAGTCTAAATCACTCCTGGATGATTTGAAAGATAAAACTTATATTGTATTTTTTGATGATAATAATGAAATGCAATTGAATGTAAATCATGATTATTATCAACAAATACAAGGTTATTTATGGCTGAAATGAAAGCCTCATTTATAATATTTATATTGATAAAAGAGTGGGCAACAAATGTAAATACATTAAATTTATTTTATTTAAATGTATATATTCCATTTTTATATGGGAATGAAAAGCTCTGAGAAATTGGCTGTTTTCTTACCTTTTTTAATGAAATGGAAATTTCAGAGTAGCTACTGAGAAATATAGATCTATTTTTAGACTTTTGTAGATGAAATATACACATTTGAGACAACAAAATCGCTTTCATATTTTTTATTTTACATAATGTTCTCAGTTTGGAAAATATAAATTACATATTTGTCTTGAAAATACATGTTCTTCTAATGACTGTTTAAAAGTGACATAAAACTTAAAGGATACTTCAAAATTATTAACAATAATTGAGAAAAGTCATGATAAGCAGTGTGTTACAGAAAGTTGCAGAGTTTAGCTATTTGGCAAGTTCAATTCAATTTATTCAACAACATAATATATAAATATACATACATATATAATAACAAAAATATATTTAAGCATCTCTGCATTTGTTATACATGCCCCTAGGTACCAATGTACTCCTACACTTACCTAGAAATGGTATATTAATAATTAATAGTAATCAGATCATACATATGTCAGAAAAAGGAAGATGTTCAACATAGCATTCAGAGAAAAAGTAATGGCCTCAGTCTGAAGTTCTGTATGAAAAATATCCAGCTTTTCATATGTTTTTAAAATATTACATGAAGGTCTTACTTGGTGAAACTCTTCTATCATGTAAATAAAGAGATTGTGTATTTGACACACAGTTTCACAAATATCAAACCTTTTTTCTTCCAGTGATGCGTTCCGATTTATATTTAAATCATCGTCGGACTGTGATCTTTGACTGCTAACAAGGCTACCCAGATTACTTGCTCACTAACAAACTAGATCCTATCATGGATACAGAACTAGAGCTCTCACATCTAGCACACTATTTATCCTGTCTAGCTATTTTTCTACTATTTTTTTTTCTTGTGTCTCTCTTAGGGGAAATATTTTTTCGGCGACTGCATTTACACTAGTGTTAAGGGACACCCCTAGAAAACTTTTCTCCGTCAAAATGTCCTTCATATCGTCATATTTCATGTGAAAAACTATTTCATTCTTCTGAATACATTCTATAACTTAAGATATTTCAGGAGTCAATTAACCTAGAATGCAAATAGATGGAAACTTATAGTAGTGTATCGATGAAAATTGAGTTTAAAAGATCAGTCTGTTCATTAACTACAATGAAATCTGGGTTTCGCAGATATTTTTTAATCTCTAATGTTTCCATGAAGTTTAAATCAGATATTTTATAACAAGTATGAAGTACAATCTTTCTATTTTCATTGCCAACTAAATGATTAGTATCCAATAAGTGTTTTTCAAATTTTGATCTTTTTAGATGGTGGCTTTAGAAGGCACTTATATATATGTTCTCTTTACCTTGTTGTAAATGCTGTAGCTGTTTGACCTCTTTAACAGGATTACAGAAGGCACATGAAATCCTATAAATACCTAACTTACACATATTTGGTTATTTCTACCTTTGCATTTATCAAATATGATCTTAAATTAGGTGCTGACCTATTAACTATACTTATTTGATTATCACACACTGTTTTTATTGTTTTCGATATCTTATTGCTAATGTTTCCAAAATATGTAATTGTGGTGTACCGTTTTGTTTGCTGTTGTGTGTTATGCGAATATATATTCCTAATAGCCTTTTTGTACTACTATTTTTGGATTATAACCATTATTATACCTAAGTTTTGTTTAATAATTTCGATTTCATTTTGAAGATCTGAATCGCTGAATGGTAAATTCAAAGCTCTATGTACCATCGAGTTATATGCAGCGAATTTATGATTCATAGGATGGCATGAACCTGCAAAAAATTTTTGTACCTGTATGTGTTGGTTTCCTATATATTGAAAATTTCCGTTTGCCTTGCTGTTTAGTTATATTTAAGTCTAAAAAACTGATTGATCCAGACAATTCTCCTCTACTGTGTATTTGATGTTATTATGAATGGAATTTATGAACTGGAGGAGGTCTGTTAACTCATTGTCATTTCCTTTCAAAAATGCAATATCATCTACATATCTGTACCAGAATAAAATATGTTGGTATTTTTCTGAACTCATTATTTTTTGTTCTATGTTGTCGATTAATGTCTGCCAAAGAAGTGAAATGGGGCTACCAATTGGTAGGCCTTCATTCTGGATGTAAAACGATAATTTGGGCGTTGACTTTAGTGTCAGGCTGTTCGTCACATTGAAAATAAGGTCCAAAATTGCGTATAACATCTGTTTATACCAGCTCGAACTTACGTCAGTTCACCGTACCTGTTTGTCGAAATATAAATCTAAATATACACAAGTTGTACCACGTACAGTAAAGACGTGTTGTGATTTGTCTTGTGTTTGTGCTAAAAGAACAATCTGCAATAGCGAGTTTACCTCACAGAGTACCCAATTCTACCAATTGTATCGTTATTTATTGATATAATGATTTATTTTATTAATTTATTTGAGATCTGTTTACTAGACAATTGATAATTCAATTCTTGAATGTGTGCGATATAAAAACGGATAACGTATTCTCGAAGTACGTCGCGAGTTGACCCTTCGTACTTCACTAGTTCAAAGGAGTGGATACTTTGCGAGTTGACCCCTAGTATCTTAGTGGAGACCTCAGAGTTATGATAATTCTCCGCCCTAGTTGTTTTGATCTCTTGGTGAAGTATTTCGCGAGTTGACCCTTAATACCGATGATCCTAGAGATGTCATGTTATCTGGTTATCTTGTTATCTCGTTATATGTTATTTTGTATCCCTAGAGATGAGTTATATTATATGTTCTTTGCACAGTATAGCATTTCATCTACCTATTTGGTTTTTGAAGATTTATTTGGTGCGTAATCTATTTATGTTTATTTGTTTAATTATTACAATCACTGGTTAGTGATGATGAATGATGAATTGGTTACTCAGGTTCTTTTTATTTAATTTCCAGATGTGTCATCTCGAGCGCCTTCCTGATACACGCCCAACCTTCTTTTTATGTTAAATCGGTAATCGTAAGTAATTGTATAAAAATTACAATGTATTCTTAATTAATTATTTTAGTCATATTGAATTACTACATTATTAAATGTTTATATGACTATCGCCCAGAATGATCTTATATATTTTTTATCCCCTACAGTTATTTTTCAGAAGTGGGATTACCAAAAGAAAAAAAATCATATATTTTTTCATAAGTTTTGATGTCAGAAACTTTTGTCTCGTCATATAAATAACTTATTGGATACATTTTCGATTTGGCGAATTTTGATTTTAAAATTGCTCTCTGAAGGATATCTAAATCATTCATATGCACAGAACATTCTGCATCACATGCCACTAACATAAATTGAATGCAGTTCAATCAAAGCATGATACATGATAGGTAAATAATTTGCTGTTAAAATACTAGTATGAAATTTAATTTTGTATGCAACAAATCTACTTTTCCAAAACTTCCAAATTTGGTATCCCATCTCAAATGAGAATCTAGGAAGATTCCTAAATATTTGATGTTGCCCAATTTATGTATTTTCATATTTTCATTATTTATCTTTAAACAAAGGTGTGTGTAATCTGATATATGATTTCAGTAGGATGTAAAAGGTAAAAAATGTAATTCTGTGAAATGTATGGTATATTTCCTATTTTTGATTCAATGATTATACAAAAATCATGATAAATAACACCACATTTCAGAAACATTTCGTTACTATATGATTTTGATATTTTTACTGACTGGGATCTATCAATTCAAAATCTGCGTGATCACTAATTTGTTGGTTATCATTAGTTATTTCTTCCATTTTGTTTTTAATTCATTGATTCAATTTTTTTAGTGATGTTTTATTAAATATATCATTAATAGTGGACCATAGTTTTTCAGAATCGTGAACATTTCTATTCAACCTTCGTATGTTGTAGTCTTGTTCTGTTTTTCTAAAAACTTCTAAAAATTTGTTTAACGTTTATAATCGTTTATGTTTTCCTTTTTTGGCAATTGTTTCATTGGTTTTTCGTTTACAGGTTCTATTAAACCTTGTTAGTGATGTCATCGACTAAATCGTCTTATTTCATTTATTATTGTTAGTAGCTTCGTCTACATGATCCGTTGAATAAATTTCATCCCACAACTCCTTCTCGGCATTGGAAATTAATTTTGTTTTATCAACAAAAAAATTAAATTTTTCGTTATGTTCGCTCTTTGCAGATGTGATGTTACCCTTATTGTGTGAACATATTGATAATTTAGTAGAAAGGTGATCTGTAACATTATTCTCATATACCATCGGTAAATTTTTTTTGGGGGGTGGAGAATGGCATCGGACTGTTGTTCATTTGCCACAGAGTTATTGATTAAACTAAATTCGTAGTTTGATGTTGTTCAACTAAAAGCGAGTAGGTATATCTACATTTTCTCTTGAGTCTTGAGATAGGACAGTATAAATATTTAGGGGTAGTTGAAAACCCAAAACAGAGAGCTTGCTGACAAAATTTTCTGTATGTTTTCTGTACTTATTAGAGCCAAAAAAAATATGCTTCAGATCGCAGATATCGGTATCGTCTGGTCAGTTGGGACAATCAATGACTCCGATTTTGTAAAGGTCTGAGGGAAATTGTCCATGGTTGAGCCTCAAACGCGAAATGACTGTAGCATGTTTTTCTACTAACAGTGTGATTATATATGTGAAGCTGTTTTTTTGTAGTGTTTTGTTGATGAAGTAGTAGTGATTCGATTTGTTGCGTCGAATATCAGTCCATTGCTGTTCCCATTCTGTCTAAATTATTTTTTAAGTGACGAAAATATATCTTTTTAAAGTGGGACCTCTTTAACATGGCCGGAAATGGCTGCCCTTTTGGCTGCACTATCAGCTTTTTCATTACCAATAATGCCCGTGTGACCTTTGACCCAAATGAAAAAAGAAAGCCTCCATTTTTTGAGAAACTGAAAATGAGTAATTTAATCTCGCAAATGATAGGACTACTAAACGGTGTATATACTATTAAGAGATTGTAGAACAGACTTAGAGTCAGAAAGAATAGTAATTCGCCTAATATTATGGTCAACGCACAAACTGAGAGCAGAATGAATGGCAGTCGCTTCTGCGGTGAAGATACTGCAGGGAGCTTGTAACCACTGGAGAAATCTCCTTCGGAAATATAAAAAGCAGAACCGACCCCCTCGGAGGCTCTGGATCCATCACAAAAAATAGTATGGTGTAGTTCAATATCTTGTAATATGATCTGAATGATTTTCGGGTTGAGTGATGGATGTTTGCTGTAGTGAGGGAACAGTGCTTGGGTTTGAGTGATCTAGCATTCAAGTTCAAAATGGAACATAGGTAGTTTTGTAAATTTCTGACAGCTTTAACTAATAGAGGTGACTTCTTTTTTGACCAATACGGATTAACCGAGTCTTCCTTGTTTAGTTCGTGTATCTCATTGTACAATAATGAATTGTGAGCCTCAAATCTGACAACATATCTGCCGACCAAAAGGTCTCCTCAGTTGTAGCGTTGGTTCGTGTGCGTCTGCCAGCATTGCACTGAAAGGGGACGACTTCATGACGCCTAGACATATTCTGATTGCTTGAAATTATATCCGAGCTATTTTTAAAAGGTTGGTATTTAATGCAGTGCCATAGAAAATATTACCATAATCTATTATGGAACGAATAAATGATCTATAGAACAGCAGTATTGTAGAGGGGTCGGCACCCTAATTTTTTTTAGAGACACACCTTAGTACATTAACACCTTGTAAGCAACTAGTTATGACATGATCAATATGCTGCGTCCAAAGGAGTTTTGGGTCTAGCACTAGACCCAAGTACTTATATATCTCTCAACTATGGGAATTGGACCGTCTGTGGTAACCATTTGTGCAAGTGGACAAAATCGTCGTCTAATGAAACATATTGTTGCTGATTTTTTCACAGACATTGTGAAACCCATGTCACTCAACCAATCTTTTACTACCCAAAGGCATGTTCTAGATCACTTAAACATTCCTGATATTTTCTACGATTTGCGTACATTGAATAATAGGGGACTGAGTACCGAGGCTTGTGGCATGCCACTGTATGCAATTCAGGGCATATACCTTTCTGCCATGAAAAATTTGGATGATGTTATATACTGTTCCTCCACTTACACCTAATTTAGATCTGTTTACCTAATAATTTTAAATCGACAGCCCTTATAAGCCCCTTTGATATCTACATAAAAACCTATATAAAAAGAATTCATTAGTTGAAAAGGATAGTTGGATATCCGTTATGAGCTTATAATGCATCCATAGTACCCTTTCCTCTTATAAAACCGTACTGGTATATTGGAAGTATTCGATTTGACTCTAGATAATGTTCTAACCTTACCTTGGATCATTCTTTCGAATGTTTCCAGAACGCATGACATTAAAGCTATTGGTCGGAAAGAAGAGGATTCTGAGGTCTTTTCTTGGTTTAAAGAGAGAATAATCAAATCTGCTTGCTTCAAATCATCGACTAATTCATCATCTATCCACCACTGATTGTATATTTCCAGCAGCATGACCTTTGCCAATAAGAGCAAGCATTTTTTGTACGTAAAGCCATCTAAACCAGATAAAGTATTCCCTGTGCGCTTTATTAATGTATTGAGTTCGTCCATACTAAACGGTTTTTCCAATCCACATTTGTGTATACTGAAAAATCTCTGCAGTTGGTGGTGCATAGCTGTTCAATACGGCATTTGCTGTGTCTTCATCGATATGGCTTTTATTTGAATAGTTTCTTTTGATCAGACACTGATCAATTTCTACTTAATTTGTTCAAATAATTTTTCCAGCTTTGACGTTGTTTTTTCAAGCAAAAGCGATTGATAGCTGCCGCGATATAGGAGTATTTAAGGTATTTATCCCAATTTGAAAGACGTTTGTATTCAGCTAAGGCATTTTTGTGTAGTTTGATATGATCGGTACATTCTCAAGGTTTGTTCACGTGCATGGTGTCATTTGCAGCGTTTGTTAAAATTTCGCGCAGTGTATATGTATTATAATGGCCAGATCGATATGATAAATCTATGTTACGAATAGACTTATCTATGGTATTGCTAAAAAGGTCCCAGTCTACACGGGAGTCGTTCCATTTTGCTGCCGGAATTATTTTTTTCATACTGCTGGTACTCTCAATTGATATTAGGATAGACAGATGGTCAGAGCCGAAGTTATCCGGAAGCACTTTCCAGTTCACTCTATCTGTTGTTGATCTGTTATGATAGGAGACCCGTCATTTATACGAATAAAATCAAAATCGCCTAACGCTTCAACCAGTATATTACCCTGTGGGGGTATTTATCGAACTGCCCCACATGCTATTTTGACAGTTAAAATCACCGCAAAGTATTATCGAATTGTTCGAATAAGTTGCGCCAATCGTGTTTATTAATATTAGGGGTCTAGTATATGGATACCGAATGGTATTCACCTCCATCAATTTCCACGGCACATACTTTAATTCCTGTATCAAACGTTGTGAGTATATTTTTTGTTTGTGTGTGAATCTATCAGCTATAAATTTGTTACCTCCGCAATAAGGTATCTCGATAGTTTGAAAAAGTTAAGGGCAGAATGTAGGGCTTATATCTATAATAATCTTTGAAACTTTAAAAACATTTTCATTCGCTGGGATTATTTATCTTTTTTTTAGTATGTATACTAATTCTACCTGTGATACCTATTTGGATTCCTTTTCATTGGGAATCATTTGTTATATTTTCATGTTTCTACTTCTATTTTCGGATAGTTTGCACACATTCAGATACCTAGGTGCATTATTCAACTCTAGGACCCAATACTTAGTATTATATAAAACAACCCCTCCAAAGAGGCGATCTGATAATTTGCAAAAAGTTCAAAACACATTGATAGGAAACCACTTCTCAGTTTTTTTAACCAAATCATTGAAAATATATTCATAAGATATATGACCACTAACAATATCAAAATAAAACCTCCAATACAAATAGAAAATAAGTTTTCAATATATTGACCAGATCAAAACTAAAATAGAAAAATGTTTAAAGCGACAAAACATCAAAATAGCATATCAACCTTCAAACAACAAAAAATGTACTTACAAAATTGAAACCAAACAAAGATGATTGGGAAAAGCCTGTGGTATACGGAATAAATTGTGGTGATTGCGAAAGAAGTTATATTGGTCAAACTAAACAATATTTTAAGAACAGAATCGTTTTTGGAACAATTATATCGCTTGTCCTCATGTGCTTTGCTTGTTCAAAAAGAATCGCGAACTCAATTTCGTTCCGAACATTTTCTAAAGTTGTTTTTTTTTTGTTTTTATAAATGCAAATATTGGTTAGAGATTGGCATTGAATTTTTGCATTGCTTAGTTTGGGTTTACTGTTGTATATATGCATACACTTTTCTCATTATAACTGACGACTGCAATTGATATGCTTGAGTAGTGAAAAGTGAAATCTTTATAAGTAAAATCTTGAAGTGACCAAAGTTTCCACGTACTCCGAGAAGCATTTCTGTTGATATTTCAACAGCTACATGTTTTTTTTGTCCAGCGTGTTCCACAAAAAAGTCAACTAAATTTTTTATGATTCCGATACAGTTCCGTATACTATGTATTTCACTTGAATGCGCTAGAACTAAATTCATAACGTGAGCCATAGTGTACGAATTGCGCTCTTGGGTATTGCCGTGTGATTATTGTTCTCACACCTTGTAATTGGTCACTCATCACTGCTGCACCATCAAAGCCTTGACCAATTAATTTATCCATATCAAAATTATAGGATAAGAGATGTGTTATAATAGTCGTTGCTTGAGCTGAAAACATCTTTCACGTTGATAAAATATCCAATGGTGTTGAATATCTAATTTTGACTGTCTATGGATAGACGAAATCTAAATTCCATTCGGCTGCCGGATGGACCCTTTTACTCGTATACGTCCTTGAATGCAGGCTATACTATTTGCGCGATGTCCACTTTCTCCGTCACCCCCACACTTAAGACATTTCTGCTTTGCACTGATATGTAACATACCCGAATAATTGACACTTATAACACCTAGCTGTAGAGATTATTTCAATTATCCTACATCTACTACAGCCAATTTCTATTTGTTGATGGTACAACAGTATACGTTCAAGCACTGCCACACCAACAGTGTGGAACAGGGATGCTTTCCGTTTTTAATTGCTCCTTCCAGATCTGCGATATTTTCCAGTTGTAATGCTTGTTCCACTCTCTTTCTTGTTTATTGTATTTTCAAGGTCATGTACTATAACTGCAATTGTCTTTTCTGGCACATTGGCAACATGTTTCTCACCTAGAACGCCTTATACCAGCATCAAAATGCCTTTCAGAGCCGCACCTTCCTTCTTTTTCGCTTTCTTGTATTCAATTTTGCCTTCTGCTCGGCCTACAGAACAGTCTCGGCTGAAGCAACGATGGTCGTCGCCGAAGTTATCCCAATCGTGGGGCTCGCCAAGGAGAGAAGATTGAAGTACCTCGAACGTCGGAGGGGTGTTCGGAACGGCAGGGACTGCCGGGCAGAGACTGCGCTCAGGTGACAGGAGGAGTGGGTTCACGGGGTGAACGGTCGATGGACACATCGACTGATCCCCCAAATCCAACCCTGGCTGGACCTGTCTCACGGATCCGTGTCATATTAACCTGACACAGTTTTTGTCGGGTCACGGAGCGTTCGGGAAGTACCTCCACCGGATGGGCAAGAAGGCATCCCCGTTGTGCCAATACTGCCCACTTCTGATGGACTCCGCGGAGCATACGTTCTTTGTTTGCGGCCGCTGGGTCGCGCAGAGAACCAACATGGAGAGCACCATGGGAAAGACAATCCCACCCGACAACATGGCACCGACAAAGCTTCAGAGTCGGAATCACTGGGAGGTGATTGCATATTTCGTCCGTTCGGTGCTGAAGACAAAGCGTCTGGAGCAATCATGAGAGGCGGACTAGAGGAAAATCTAGACCGCAAGGGGAGCGCTGGCGCTTGACGACGACGGGCACGGGACGACGTCTTCCCCGCCGTCGTGTGATGCCGGCCAATAGATGCGAGCCCGGACTCACTCTAGGCGGAGGTAACCGGGGTGCGGTACTTAAAACTGGGGTTCATACTGAAGTAATGCCAACGCAGTTCCAGGATGGGTTATATAAACCAGGAGCTACGAGGAGAGTTTTAGCAGCTATTGCAGCCTTCAACTGCGAGTTCTTGCACTGTTGGTGTCCCGTCTTCGTGCGTAAAACCATTTCTCGTCTCAACCCCAAAAAAAAGTTACTCTTGAGCAGAATACCATGGTTTCGAACTCCGGTATCGGCGTACTCATCATTGCTAAATTCCATTTCACAAAACTCAAAAATGGAAAAAATAAACTTTTGACGACTTTCACAAAAAAAAATGGTAGTAACGATAACAACCGTAGAACATATAACTTTGACAAACTGTCTCCCAAGAAACGTCAAGCTGGTATTAAGGGCGCATATTTTATTCAGAAACTAATTGTATCTGGGCTCTTAATGAATGATCTAATTTGTTTTTCTTTTTATTTTTACGAAAATAGTACACTAGGGAAAAAACACAAGAGTAATTATTTATATATTTTTTATTATAGCAAATTGAAGGTAGAATTCGGAAAATTGCGCGTTTTGAAAAAAAAGTGGCGTACTATTTTTATTTGGAAAATAATGCCACTAAACCCCTGCATCTCCGCCACTGCTCCACATACCAAATTTTAGTCTTTGTTACTAAATAAATTATTTTTGAATTTCCTCGAGGAAAAAATGTTACCTGAAAGGCCCCCTAAAATACGTCCCTGTGTATGATGTTTCATTTTTGGTCTCGACTTGTGAATCGCCCTGTATATAATTACATAATGAAATATATCTCAAGTGTTACTACAATATTTCATACAGGTATCATATAGGTGTATGTTCATCCTTCATTTATATATGTAAAAAAAAATCAGATTAAAAGAAAATTGTCTCGACTATTATAATAAAAAAACATCAAAAGAAGGTTCATAAAAGATGATCAATTCAAATGGTTTCTCATATTAGTATAATAATGGCTTTCAGTGGCGGATTTACCAGCAGGCTGGGTAGGCCAGAGCGGCAGCTTTCAGAGGGCGACAAATGTGGCTGATTTTTTTTCTTACAGAAATTCAAAGAAATCATTTATTATATGCCCAGAGAAAACGGGTCTCGAAAATTTGAAGGCATACCTCTACCTCACTTTACAATTAGTACATGATTGAGCTTTTTTTAGCTCACATTATACCCAAAAACTATTTCGCGTGTAGTCTTCACTCAATCGTGGATTGTAAGAATAAGCTAGAAACTGACACAATGATGCCCTAGTTTACAAATCATGAAGAAGCAATTTCATTAACAGAATAAATGTAATTATTATGATTGTGAAATAGGTTTTTGAATTTCAGAGGTCAATAGGGGCGGTAAAAATTGAATAGCCTACTGGAGGGAAATTTGT
Organism: Bruchidius siliquastri; assembly: GCA_949316355.1. NCBI lineage: Eukaryota > Metazoa > Arthropoda > Insecta > Coleoptera > Chrysomelidae > Bruchidius > Bruchidius siliquastri. Next base: position 17,795,676 of record OX438533.1, on the reverse strand, counting down.
AAATCCGCCACTAGTGGGTTTTAATCATGAACATATGAAATGGTTTAGTTCATAGTATGTACATAACATTACAACCACTACAGCAGTGTTGGAACCTGAAAAAAATCATTGTGAATGTCTTTATGTGAATAGTCTTACAGCAGAAATGTTTGTAAATAGATTTCAAAACAAACTATTTTCACAGAATAAATTATTGTCCTGGCCTATATTACACCTCAATGAAACTTTGTGTACTGGAACTGAATCTTCTATTCAACAAGCTTATATTGGATTTCCTCAAAATCTGAGGTAAAAGGTTTATTTCAGTTGAAATGTTGGTTTCAATACTCCAAAAATATCTGAAACATGATAGGTTTAATTCTTGTAATAATTTTCCTGATAATTATTTGCTTCCAGCACAGGTCTGCAAAAGCAATTTTATACCATTCCAACATCATGTCCTAAATATATTTGTGTGCTGACTAGGGGAAACTCTTCCAGCACATCAATTTATAGTGCTATGTAGGAACACCACCTCTATACACAATTGATTGAGATGGTGTTATATGTAGGGCACAAGTTTCATAGTGAAATACAAAAATCGATAAGTTTTTGAGCCATAGACTTTTTACTTGGGTACCACAGATAGAAGAGGCTATAATTCATCACATAATATTGATAGCTGTCAAATACACACTGAGATGGCACGAGCTCAGAGTCGGTGGTGATAATTTGTTCTTAATGCAATTTTAGGGCAAATGAAAGGATGTCAACAAACAAACAAAAACATATATATATATATATATATATATATATATATATATATATATATATATATATATATATATATATATATATATTATTTGGAACGGGTAATCGTTGCCAATTTGTTAGAGAACAAAATTGTAAATGTTCTCTTTAAAATAGATGACCTTTAACCAAATTAAGAGAACAAATTACTCCCAATCATAAGGAAAACAATCATTATAGTAACCCTATCTCTGGAAATACCTGAAAAAGCTGCTGACCCATTTCATTTCAATAGATTAATGCAGAATACAGGAAATAATAATAATAATAAAAATAATAATGACTTTATTATAACTATTATGCCATTAGTTATAAATTGCAAAGTCTAGCTTCTAGCTACTCATACTTTTACCAGGAAATCAATCAAATTTATATATCTAACAATCATTACAATTTCTTTTATAGGCAGCAAGTCGGCATTGTAGTTTTCCTGTATGGGTAATTCAAGGGAAAAATCAAATTATAGACCTGATAAACTACTCATCAAAAAATTATGTATGACTTTTTCATTTTATATTATTATTCGTAAGATTTACCATCACAATATTTATGACAGATTAATATGTTTGTCCTATAGTTCACCATTAGGATCTTTCACTTGGCATGTGTTACAATACAAAGAGGGATGAATCAAGAAATATATTCCTATGTTCACTGAATATAGCACTAATCCTGTTATACAAACCTATAACATACATAGACATACAACTACCATTCCAGACTACCATTACAATACATAAAAAATTATCTTCTCCAGGTAATGGATGGAACTGCATCTGCCTTTAGGTCGGATCCTACTATACCTTTTCCATCTGGTATTCATGCCTGTGTAAAGACATGCTGATCACACACTTGATAAGCATTCCTGATATGCTTGAATTTTTTTTTAAGGAGTCCCTCATTTTACAAGCCATAGCCATAACTGAGAAAGCTGGAACAATTGTTACATAATATATTAGCAAATTCATATTTCCAGTACAATCTGTTATAAATATCCATCATATAGATTGCAGCTGTTTGTCATTAAAACATAGAAGATAAACAGCAAACAGTTACTCTGCAATAAATGAGAAACAAACTTTATTATAAATACCGAGTATATATTATTAAATAATAAATCAGACTTGTCTTGATCATTTGCAGTCCTTTGGAATCCATATACAAAACAGTAGTAATTTTTTCCTCAAATAACATTGGAAAATGAAAAAAAAGGGAAAAATTGCTGGGGTGAATCCCAGTTTCCCAGACACAAACCACAACACATGTAGTCAGAATCAAAACAAGAAACCCAAACGTATCTAGTTTGAAATTGGTTTGAAACTGAACAAAATGTTTTGGAATCTTTCAAAATATATTTTCTAACATTACTGCCATCAGATAATACTCTATCAAAAAGGTTGCATCATCAGAATTGTGTTTTCAGCATTCCAGATATTAGGGACACTTTGTGCGAAATAAAAAGGATTCACTTCATTGAAATATTTTTGTACATCCTACTCAAGTAGCTTCATGGGAATATAAAAAAATTAAACAACGCTAGTATCGTTATTTCGTTATTGGGATACTGCTAGGACACTTTACAAATATGTATAAATGTAACTTTGTGGTAATATCTAGAACGAAACAATAAAGAACCAGATTTTCACAGTGTGATATCCCTACGTTTTCTTATAACTTTACGAAGCTCTGTCATGAGAAATATTCGGTTGTGGATTCTGGCCAGCACAGCACATATTTAGGGTTAAGTTAGGCTAGCAAGCACAGATCGAATAAAATATTTACTATTTTGTAGGATTTTTTTTATAGCTGTACATTATATTACGTTTGACATATTACTTTGAAACAGAAAATCACAGATATCGCTACCGTACCCCTCATCGGTTTATTATTCCAGGGTTGCCAGACGTACAATAATTTCGCCTCTTGTTGTAAACGATAATGACTAGCTATCGTACGCCTATAATCAAAGATGCCTAACGATTTTTTACAGTTTTTCAAAGCAAGTCATCTGTTTATAGATATTATGTACCCTGTAGATCACAGTATGCATTGAATATCTTAAGTTCGTTGCACTATAATGTCAAGGGTGAACGAGTGTTTAGCAAGCTAAATTTAATAGAAACAAAGGCCAGGATGATTGCTTCTCAATTTGTGAATGGACAAGGAGGTAAAGCTAAATTGAACCTTTCTAAAGAAATAACAAAAACATAAATAGCAGCATTTATGACGATCTACCAGATTAAGACACTGATTAATGATTAGATTCCTTTATTCTTAAATATTGTGTTCAAAAAGTTCTTATTTATTTGATTTCATATGTATATTTTTTTATTAACCTTCAATACTTTGATGCTATATACATACGGTATTTTAAGATAAAGGTTTTATTTGTTATTGAAAGTTTTGTGATTTTGACTATATTTCAATGTTGTAAATAAAGAGTAGGTTTCGCAACAGCAATTTCGAGTCATTTCTTAACCCTCTCAAATTGTTTCATTCTAATATTGACATAAAAAGCATGGGATAAGCATAGCCGTAATTGTACATTATACCACTGTACTTTTCGGCCAAAAACGGGAACGTGTCTGTAGCATAAGAGGTAAGGTCCGTTAGAGGGACCCTGGTATATATGGAAGTGTGAGTGGAAAAGTGGCATTTTTTTGTTTTTGAGTAAATATTAAGTGATCTCCCCTCTCAGTCCGGGTTTCGCACCAGCGTACGATAATTTTCATCCAAAAACGAAAATTCGCTAGCATTTGTACGACAATTCTTCCAGACGATCTGGCAACCCTGTACATACGATTACTCTCCAGTTGTTTATCTGAAAACTTACATTAGAATAGCAGAAACAGAAAGAGCTTATATTATATTTGCTATGGTTGAGTTCCAAATTGGATGAACCAAGCCAAGTGAAAACAATGTTGTCACGCGCTCGTATACAAAAATCCTAAAATCCTTTATATGCTGCTACAACGGTGCGGCGGCTTTAATATTTGGCGGTCATATACAACGTATTACTGACGAGTGCTGGGCACGGCATCGTCGCATCTCGCAAACCAGCTGAACGATAAATATCGTCAGTCAGTCAGTGGTGGGTGTTAGGGTATGATGAGTCGTTAATTAGATTTGCGAAATTTGACGATAATTAATAAAAATGCAAGGCTCAGTTCTGCAGTAGACCTTCCAATCGACATGTTTTATGTACCGGTGAACGTAATATAGTGAAAAATGTTTATGACGCTCTGCGTACACGATTTCCTGAAAGGCCGGTAAAGGAAATCGTAAAGCTTTGCATCGATATGAGTAAGGTGTCTGTTGCAACAATTTTCAGGATTATTTTAAAAGAAAAATAACACGACATAGTATTTGCTGTAAAACTACATAAACAAAAACGGGGACCTGAAAAGATAGTTTTAGATGATGACGTGAAAAATGCAATTCGTCGAAAAGTCCATTCATTTTACCTCCGTAATGAACTCCCTACGATAAAAAAGCTCCAGCAGGAATTACAAAACGATGGAAGTCTGCCAAAAATATCACGTCGAGTTTTGTTAAGAACTCGAACGCGAAATAAATATAAGATATTTAAAAAGAAAACGTAACAGCGCATTGATTGAAAGAGACGATATAATAGTATGGCGTAGAGAATATTTGAAAAAATACGTAGCATCCGTAAAGCCGGGGGGCAAAAAATTTATTATTTGGACGAAACTTGGTTGCGAATCTGGATTTGTGGATGGGGGATTAAGCGTGTTTGAATCTCGAAAAACTGGTTATTACCAAGAACCATGAAGATATGGACGCTGTAGTATTCGAATCTTGGTTCAAATCTATATTGACGAAGCTAGAACCCGGTTCGGTCATTGTTTTAGACAACGAGTCCTACCATAGCCAGCGTATTGAAGCTCTTCCGACTTCTATTTGGAAAAAACGGCCATCTATAATTGGCTCTTATAAAAAAATATAGGATTCGTTGAGACCATGCTCAAAGCACAACTATTGCAACTCGCGTCAACATGAAGAACGGTTTATCAATCAAGCAGTGGTTGAAATGGCCAATGAAAAGTGTTTCACGGTTTTGAGGTTGCCTCCGTATCATTGCGAGTTAAACCCAATCGAGCTGGTATGGGCACAAGTAAAAAATGAAGTAGCGCGTAGGAATACAACGTTTAAGATGGCAGATATACGTCTGCTCTTAGAAGAAGCAATCGGGGGGGGGGGGGGGGGGGGGGAACTGCTGATACGTGGCAGAAATGCGTATCACACGTAGAATTAGAAGAAGAAAAGTCTTTGCTATTAGATCTTCACAAAGAAAGAGTAACAGAACCGGTAATAGTTAACCTCGGTAATGACAAGTCAGTGACACTGACGACTTCTTTGATTCGAGTAGTTCAATTAGTGTAGACGACTTTCCATCGCCTTCTACCGCAGCTGACTGATATTCGTAATCTGCTAATTTATTTTATATTTATGTATTTATTATTTTATTTGTTGTTTAATTTATTCGTTATTTTTCAGAAGTATATTGATCACCTAATCAATAATATTTTTATAACTATTGCTCGGGCTTATGAAGCAAAATTATGTTATTTTTCAGTTTTGCAATTTTAAGAGTTTATTTCTGGAGTGTCTGACTTTAATTTGTTGTATTCTGAGTTTCGCTTCGGAGTTTTTGAGGCTTATTTATTAAGTTTTAATTCCATATTCATGAATCTTTTCAGTTTCCTATTTATTTTATTGAACATAAAAGAAGGGCGGAAGGTGGTGAGTCCTGGGTGATCCATGTATGGATTAGCTGAGAGCTGCATTACCGTTTTAGCTTATTTCAATTCCACTTCCGGTTTGCCCGGAAGTGAGGACAGCTTTGTTATTTTAAATCGGATGCCCTGTATAATTTTCCGCAGAAGCCTGAAAACACTTTTTCAATGATATATCACAACGCCGGATTTTCTCTAAAAAGTCAGTAAAAAAACAATGTGGTCTGACGTAACATGTTTCTTTTGAAACTTATCCAGTGATTATCTCTCTCATCTATGACGCTCTGCTGGCCAATTAATCAAACTACATGTATTTGGAATAAGTATTTACTGACGTATATAATATTAACAATATTATATTTGTTACTTTGAGAAAGGCTGCCCATGAAGCAAAGGTTCATCTTGTCATCAATCATGCTACTGCTCTATAGTAAGCTTCCAATAAAGGTCTTCACGCGAATTGTCGAAACACCACGTCTTCACACGTCAATACAACGAATACAAAACGTATAGAATTTTATCACATAGCTCTCAATTTTAAATTGAAAATGATTCCTCTTCTATACTAAATGGACGTGCGCCGCTGCCTTCCTCACAAATTCGGCCTCTGCTGAGTTCCCGGAGGTATCATCAAATTTGGAATCTTACTGTAGTATAGTTATTGGGTTTGAATACTGCTAGAACACTTTACAAAAATGTATCTTGGTGGTAATATATAAAATGAAACAATAAACAACCAGATTTTCACAATATAATAGCCCTACGTTTTCTCATAACTTGTCGAAGCTTTGTCATGAGAAATATAGTGTTGTGGAATTGTGGATTGTGGCAAGCACCATAGCTTTAAATCACAGCATAATAAGTAAACGGTGGTAAATGGTAAGTTTACTTATTATGCTGTGCTTTAAATAACACAGCACATATTTAGGGTTCAGTTAGGGTGGCAAGTACTATCTGTCGAATAAATTATGAACTATCATTTAGGATTGTTTTGAAAGCTGTACTGTTTATTATTTTGACATATTACTTTGTACCTAAAATTCACAGATGTCGCTACCATACCTCCTCGCTGTTTTATCATACCAGGGTTGCCAGATGTACGATAATTTCTCCTCCTGTGCAATAAACGATAATGACCAGCTATGGATATTATCAAACATGCCTAATGTTTTTCCAGTTTTTTTAGAGCAAGCTATTTGTTTAGAGATATTATTTACTCTGTAGATCACAGTATGCATTGAATATCTTAAGTTTGCCACACTGCAATGCCAAGTATGAACGAGTTGTTTAGCAAGCTATATTTGAGAAAAACAAAGGTTTGAAATAAATTGATAGTAGAAACGATCGGCAAGAGCATGCTTGATTCTCAACTTGTAAATGGACAAAGAATAGCTATATTCAACCCTTGTAAAGACTTGAGAAAAACATGGAAAGCAACATTTATGACGATCTATCAGATATGGAGGATTAATAATTTTGTTCTACTATTCCTTGACTTCACTTAAATATTGTGTTTAAAATGTTCCTATTTATTTAATTTTATATGTGTTTTTTGATTAACCTTTCATACTTTGATTCTATGGTGCATACATACGGTATTTTAAGTTGAACGAATTAATTTTTATCGAATGTTTTGTTATTTTGACCATATTTTAATGGTTATAAATGCAACGGCAATTTCGGATCATTCCAAACCCTCTCAAATTGTTTGATTCTAATATTGACATAAAAAGCATGGGATAAGCATAGCCATAATTGCATTTTATACCATTGTACCACTACCAAAAAGGGGAACGTTTGGTATGCATACGAGTTGGGGCCCTTTGAAGGGAAATTACCCAACACTGGTATATATGGAAGTGTGTATGAAATAGTGGCACCTTTTTTCTTTTTGAGAAAATTCCCCCTCTCTCAAAATCCTGATTTCGCACTAGCGTACAATAATTTTCGTCCAAAAACGAACATTTTATTAGCATTGGTAGGAAATTATTCCAGACGATCTGCCAACCCTGCATAATATTTAATATCCAGTTGTTTGTCTGAAATCTTACATTAGGATAGCAGAAACAGAAAGAGGCTATCAGAGTTATCTACGACAGATAAAAGTGCCGCCACCCATTGGACAAAAGGAGTCGTGACGTCACGTCAGCCATCTTGTTGAGACAGGTCAGTAATCACTTTCCAAACAAATTTGTTTACCAGTGGATTTCTACATATGCGTTTGGTTTTTTCTAGAAAATTGTGTTTTTGATAAGTAATTTCCTCAATTTCTTTCATGTAAGTATAGATTAAGGTAGAATACTGACTTTTCCAATGCACTTGTCCAAAATACTTGTAGTGTTTTATCAAAATGTAAAAATTGTGTTTATAGGTTATGTTTCTTATTTCAGGATGGCATCCAAACACGTTTTGAGGTTTTCGGCAGTAGTTAATTTTTTCAAGGAAGAAGAAAAACTCATTAGCCGTGGAGAAAATGTTGTTGAGTCTGGCCATGTGACGGACATGGTTTTTGATAGCCAGCTTTCAGTAATAAAAGGAAATGTTCACGCTAGCATGAGAGATCGCATTTACAAGGTTGAGGTAATTTCTCTTAAATACCTGCTCTTATCCTGTTATTCAAAATATCATAATATATTTCTTGAGTCTACATGCAGTAAACTGATTTTAGCTGAAACTACATGCTAATAAGGAGATTGTGGAAGCCACATGCACCTGCCCAAGGGGACAATACATATGTCATCACATGGCATCACTGGCAATTTTTGGATACCAGAATATATATGTTACTGATGTATCTTGTCAGTGGATTAGAAAGAAACCTGTTGGTGACAATGTTAAAACAATCAGAGAGCTATTTCCAAAAGTGAAGGACCATTGTTTAGTTACTGATGCCATTCCTGAGTCTAAAGTTGACGAATTCAAACAAACTATCTGAAGGCTCAGGATAAGGAAGCTTATCTTATGGTTAAGCTTAAGATGAATCAGCAAATCATTGAAAATATTGCCTTAAAAACAACAGGTCAAGCAGAAAATGATATGTGGCTTGTTGCAAGAAAGAATAGGCTCACATCCAGCAACTTTGGGGCAATCCTTACAGCTGAAAATAGAAACAAATATCCACCTTCTTTGTTCAGGAAACTAACAGGTACATTAAAATTATTTTAGTTATCACATTATTCATTTGTTTATGTTCTGTTATAGGTTCTTTGCTTGAATAACACATATTTAAGTTCATTGAACAACAAATTCCTTACTTAAAGGGGAAAAATCTTCCTATTGTAAATTTATTGTCATTTAGTATTGTATACACCCTTTTTTAACAAATCTGCTTGTATGTTGAAGAGAGCATATGGCCTAAAATTTTGAGTGATCACAGTTCAGTTCATATTGCTTTGAAAAATATTACCTAATCAAGTTTAATATCTATTAGCATAACCTGCAGAGTCTATTCCCATAAAAATTTCTCAGTATTGTAGTAAACCACTGCTAAGCTACAAATGTCTTTATTGATATTTGCCAATGTTTCATTTTGATCACTTATTTTCAGAAAGTTATACTTTGGATGTGATAAAAGCAATCCAGTGGGGCAAGCAACATGAAGGCAATGGTATAAGTCTTTTGGAGGCAGAAGAAAACTTGAAGGTCCAAATGACTGGACACATGTGGTTTTCTAGGAGGCAGTCCTGATGGTCTAGTGAACGAGGATGCGATTGTCGAGATCAAATGCCCATATAAATTAAGAGAATCCAAATCTTTAGCTGAGGATATAAAAGATAAAACGTATATAATTTATTTTGAAAATGGTATCATCAAATTAAATGAAACCCATGTTTATTATCACCATATACAAGGGACCCAATGGTTGACAAAAAGAAAATTTTGTTATTTAGTGATATGGACCCCTCAAGAGAGTCTCATTTACAGTGTAGCTGCCAATAATGATTGGGAAAAAAATGTAAAAAATTTGAAAACTTTTTATCTCAATGTATATATACCATTTTTATGTGGAAATAACAAGCTATAAAAACTGATGTCTCCAAATTATTTTCGAGTTTCGATGTACTATGAAAATCTCGTCAAAATACTTTTTGACTAAAGAGCAACATTACTAAGTAGGTAACTGTTGTTTACACCTTCTGCACCTTTGAAATGAATAAGGTGTAATTTAATTTTTACTATAAAGTTTGTCATCTGTTTGAAGATAGCACATCAATATATATATATATATATATATATATATATATCATAGTTAGAGACCTTTTTATATAAATCTTCAAACTCCCTTATCAAGGGACATTGAAGGTTTGTTAAAGCAACACATGTTTGAAAAATTTCAGTTGAGTGAGATATTAAGCTTGCAGGAAAATCAAACTTAATATTCTATAATACTTAATCCGTCGAATAGCACGTTCAACATGGATTCTTGCCCTCGCAATTGTTCGTGTCTGAACAACTTGCTCAGGAATGGAGTGAGGGGTGCTCAAAAAAGGAGGTATATTCAAATGCACACCTTGTGGCAGCATATTTTTGATCAAAAAGCTTTTGTCAGCTATTATCAAATCGCCAGCTTCTAACTGGTCCAAAATTCTGTAATGCTGTACAATCTTTTTATCTGACACAGAGCCAGGATAAAGCTCACTTGCATAAGTAATGACTCCATTTGGAGCTACTCCAACAAGAACTTTCAAAGTATTTCTATGTTTATATGAGCTATATGTTGCTCTTTGTTTTTCCATGTTTTTGGGCTGGATACAGTAAATTTCTGTGCAATCAAGAATGATTCGGCAGTTAGTGAAATTATTGAAACATGTAGGAAATATCCTCCATCAATCCATATAAGCACATGAACATTTCAAATGATGGCAAACCTGTATATGTTTTAATTCTTGCATCACTGCTTTTTATGTGCTCAAAAGAAAAGCTGACAGATAACTTTTTCAATTTTTCTGTAGCTTCTTGCAGTTCTTTTTTCAAAAAATAAATCTCAGCTTCTCTACTGGCCGATACATTAACTGTACATTTTGCAGAGGTACTCTCTGCTTGAGTTGGTGTTTCAAGCAACATTTCTGCCTCAGGAAGAGCTTCGATAGCCTATGGTTCAGAAGTTTCTTCTACACCCTGTTAATCCTCAGTGCTATCTTTGATAAAATCTATTTATTACCAAACTAAAATTTTATTTAATACCAAAGCAATCTCATGGGGCACATCTCATGAAAGTACTGCTGTAGAAGTGTATGAAAGCTATATGAAAAGTGAAGGTCACCAGTCATTTTCTGTGAATGAGCTGGGCCTTGTGGTAAGCAGCAAGTGGCCACAATTAGCTGCAACTCCTGACAGATTAGTTTTCTGTGAGTGTTGTTTTAGGTGGGTATTTGGAAGTAAATTGTATTATTTGCCAATAATGTACAAAATATTGAAACATATTGTGGAATGATAAATTCATGCTTAATTAAAAGTGGAAATGAATATTTATTGAATAAAAAACATAGATATTACTATCAAGTACAAGCTCAGATATTTTGTACAGAGCTATTGTACTGTGATTTTGTTATTTGGGGTCCTAATGTATTTTTTAAACAAAGAATATTGTCAGACCATGAATTTTGGATCAAGTAAATGGGGAAATTTTCCACATCTAAGATTGGTGGAGACATTGTTTCCCATTCCCATTGGTGCAGCTGCAATGGTGTTGATGATGGAAGGCCAATGTAAGTGTGAGAAGCAGTGGTTTCATTTTCAATGTGTTGGACTGCTTGCAACACCGAATTGTGCATGGTGCAATGCATGTGGAAGTTGAGACATTTATTATCAAAAAAAACTAAACATGACTGACAATATCATTCAAATATTAAATATAAAATATCTGGTTCTAATCTCAATATTTAAGCTTTCAATTAAAAGAATATCCTTGAGTTGTGTACATAAATGAACCTCTGAACCAGAATATTTCAGAGAAGGATTAAGTTTCAATCAATCATATCAAAACTATAAGAAATGGCTAGTATGAATACCACAGCACTTAACTTCTCTTTTTGAATGTGGTTACTCATGTAATGGAGTTCATTTTTGCAATTCTATTGACAATGGTTTTAACATTTATATCTACTCAACAGCATTAACTGATTTGCTGTTTCATACTGTCATTTAATGTACATTCCTTATGATGGTAATTGTACTGTTTTTAAATAAAGTTATTATTAAATAAAAAAACTAATTGAAATCTTAACAAAAATTGCCTGACTAAATAGCTAATTATGTCTTTGTGAATGGATAGTTTTCTCTTCATGGTTTCTGTGGCATACCATCATTAAGTTTTTGTGCAATAATGATTATTAGTATACAGTGGAAAATAATAAACATATGTTTTAATGACAGATTTATTTCAAATGACAAAAACATAGTATAGTTGTAGTTATACATCCACTATATTTTATGTGAATACATTTTTTTAAATATAATACTTCCATTTATACATAATTATGTATACACTTTTTGTACATATACAGGGTGAGTGCAGTTAAAGGTAACAATCATTTTAATTGAATTTAGTGGGAGATTATAAGTCAATCCATCTACCAGCATTTTTTATATAAGGAATATAAAACTTCCAAATTTGCTTCTTTTATAAATTTTTTTAACAAAAATACATTTCTGTGAAATACTGTTCTGGTCATAAACTGAATAGAATACATTTTTTATTACTAATAATTTTTAAAAACACCATGACCTTCAATCAGTCACCTTATTATATATATATATATATATTTACTATGAACACTTATTGTTATATCCAAAATTAAATAATATGATTAGAACTGGATGATCAATAAGTACAGCACAATAAATTATACATTTATAATATCAATAAAGGCTTGACATAAAAAGTTGTATTATTGTTATATACATTATAAGAACTATGGAAAATCTTAGTATGTGATCAAAATTTAGAAAAGTCAACACATTCAAGGCAGTGTCATCATCAGCCAAGAGTTTGCTAATGTTTATTGCCAATTTTGAAGGCTTTCAACAACCAAAATTGTTTTAATGATAATCTTTTAATTAAAAATGTATAAAATACATCGAGATTTACTTGAAAGAAAATGTCAAAATGGTGCAAGCAAATCCCAATATTTTATTATTATATAGTAGAGAAATATAAATATTGACAACCCCAAGATCTTTAGTTCATAACTATTTTTTTGTCAAAAAACTACCCTCTGCTCTATAAATATTCATATAGAGGTGTGGATAGGTTCAAATTATTAATGAACAACAACCAAGCATAGACATTATTGAGGTTGCAGGGTAAAGGTTGGTAAAATGTTACACTTTGATTAAGATGCACTTTTAATTCTATTTTTTCCTTCAGAATACCATAACAGAAAAATAGCTATGGCTGACAACATTGCCAAGTCATTAAACCACTAAAATATAGATATTCTTGGCATGACAAAATACCACATTAAACACCTATCACAATTGAAAAAAAAAATTGGTACACAATTTTATTAAAAGTTGAAAATACATGTTTAAACATTTTTTGAGAGGTTTTTCTAATTATGGAGGAATGAAAAGGTACATGGTTTAAGAAAAATGGTGGTTGATTGCCATAAACATACAAGCTCCTCAGACATTTGATGGCTAATAATAGGTTGAAAAAATAACCAAAGCGCAACAAACAGTAATAATTTCATCTATAATGTTAACACCATCATTCTGCATGTTTAACATACTAATATGTATAGTACCCTTAAAGATATTAAATGTATTTTTTATCATGCCAATGATTCTTTCTACATGAATTCGAACATGGGCAATTTGTCTGGTTTCCTCTATTTCCATAGGATACAACTGATTTTTCCCTTTTGTAAGCAGGTATAACTAGTTTTGCCCGAAGAACACCAAAAAAATCTTTGATAGTAAAGCCCCTATCTGCTAGAACAACATCTCCAGGTTTGATGTTCAAAAAACCACTCAGCTCTACAATTTGCTTGTCAGAGGTTCGTCCACCCCAAGCTTCACTTATATAACAAACTGAACCCTGTGGTGTTATCCTAATTGAAAATTTAACTGTTTGGTGGTGCATATAATTTGACCAGCGTTGTTACTGGATTAAAAGAGTAGAGGGCGTTTCTATGAAAATTTCAAAACAATCTATTATGACTGTTGTTTTGTCATGGAATATCTCCTTAAAACATGTTGGTATATTCATTTGCGCAACTGAACGACTTAGCCATACTATATATTATGACCATTCGCTTATACAAAACATGGATAATATTTAAAAAATATGTAGATGCTGCAGTGGCAGAAATTTTTAAATGGTATGCTGAGTCCTTGAAGTGCAAGTCTAATTTTAATTTGATAAGTGTTAATAATAACTGATGAAACTTGCTCAAAACAGTTGTACTTCCACAAGTTCACAAATTACCATTTTAATAATCTTGTATTCAAAACCTGTATAATATATCCATTTTGCACAGTTTTCACAATCTTCCAACAGTCCAAACAGTGAATTCTCAATCTTTCTCTCAAGCTCAGCTATGGTTTTGGCAGCAAAACTCAACTGGGAAAATTTCAAGCACAGCCCTTCCATCGTCAAGTCAGTCTGTGTTGAAACACCTGTTTCTGGCTCAGTACTCATTGCACTACAACTCATCACATCCTCTTCATTACTCTACAACAGAAAAACATATACATGTAATACCGGACTGAGTATTCATTACAATGAAGCATTCATTTGACATCAAAAATATCTTTCAAATCCCAAAGCTAAACACTAAACAAACTTATAGTTTCTATAGAACATGTCTAATATAAAGTAGAACTTAATTGTCCTGTATTGAAAGATTTCTAATCCTTCTGAAATTCAAAAATAACCAAGTACTACCTAGTATATTTATTGATTTTCTATGTGCTTTTTACATAATAGCTATATCATCTTAACTTTTTAATAGCTTACCTTTTCCACAGTAGCTTTGAACTTCTTCCTCTTTTCTAGCCTCTCCTTCCGTTCAACAGTCTTCTTGCCTTTTAAAAACATATGAGCTGAATGACCCATGTTTTGAGAGGGAACCCAATCAGGGTGATCCCGAACTTCAAGAGAAGCTGGTTTACCTGAAATTACGTCACATTACATGATTTTGCTCCATTTTACTGTGAGGTTTGGCATTAGAAAATGTAAAATACAAAATAGTTACCTGTTAGAAAATGTCTACTGCAGACTCTCTCATTCTGAATTTTGGTCTCTGTGAGGTCGTCCCTTTTTATAGCAGCCAGCCACAGCTCCCTGCGTTACTTGCTTAACTCATTTTTTTGAGTTAAAAATCGATGATTTGTAACAGTAGGTACTGAATATAAAGACACCTGGTCTCTGTTGGAACGGCTTCCACATCCAACAACGATACACGTTACAGGCATTTCGTAGATCTGCAGAGTCTCATACCAATAAACAAACCACAAACAAACTATTTTCAACTGTTCAATTACCACTAATTGCACGAAAACCTTTTACTGTAAAGTTCAACTCAAGAATGAGCAGAACTTACAAGATTGTCTGTGAACTGTGCAGTGATAGATTTGGAAAGAACATTGATCTGTGAATATACAATGCAGATAATGCTATGCGTTTAACAAATGATTAACCATTTAGATTATATATTTTACTTGGTGAAACTTGTCCATCATTCATATAATTCATAAATTCATTCACTCAAAAATTGTATATCTGAACACAATTTTGCAAATATAACGCTTTATGATTTAGATTTAATACAAATAGAACAATAGCCAGACAGGATGAATAGAATGCTAGGTTTGAGAACTCTAGTTAATATTCATGACAGGACCCAGTTAGCTAGTTTACAAGTAACCTAGGTAGCCTATGTAAACAGTCAAATTTGATACCTTGACAATGTTCTGTGCCTACAGTGATTTAATTATGAATTGAAAGAGAGTTTTATTTGTGAAAATGTTTTCAAATTACATAATGTTACTCTGAACAATGGATTACTATATTGACATTTCACAATAATAAAGTTTATGCAAAGGATAATTTGTTATGGTTTAGAGATGGAGCAAAAATATCCTTAATTCAGTAGCGTATTAGTCATACTTTCAAATAGCAACATGAGGAATATAATCAAATTTTGGGTGTATATTTTAGTAGTCTTGTGGAGCCAAACAGGAATGTAAAAATAAAGATCTGATTTATGACCGTATTTCAATTGGCAATAGGTAGATTAATGGAATGCTCAGTTGATAAAAAAAACTTCAAAAACAATATTTCGGTTTATTGATCTAAACCATATTCAGACTGTTTTGTAATGCTACATTATCACATCAGTTAAAACAAAACAAACAAACTAAATATGAACACAATCACTGAACAAAATAGATTATACATATTTGAAACTGCTATCTCAGCAGCTGGATGCAGAGTGAGCAATATTAAAGCTGGTTGAGAAAATATTCTAATAAAAATATGAGTGAAACAACAGATTTTAGATACAAATTTTGGAAAGATGCAATATTCGTTATTTGATTAATGAATTATAAATATTACTTAACCATGTTGATTAAAATATGCCTTGACAATGTTGCGATTTTAGCATTACAAATGAAATATCTCTCAAGTGTTACTACAATATTTCATACAGGTATAGGTTTCACTATGTATGCTTCATTTATCAATGTGATATGTGATTTATAATGTGAAAAATATGAAATTTTATCAAATTTAAAGAAAAGTGACTATTATAATAAAAATAATGCTTTAACTACATCTGAAATAAGATTAATAAAAGATGATCAATTTGAATGGTTTCATATTTTTCATAAGAATCTTCACACTTGGAAAATGATGGACCTATGAATAAAATACTTATTAGTACAATAATGGGTTTCAGTGGCGGAGTAGTGAAAAAAACATTTATTATATCCCCAGAGAAAACGAGTCTCGAAAATGTGAAAGCATACCTTACCTTACTTTACAATTAGTACGTGATTGAGCTTTTTTTAGCTCAAAAGTATACCCAAAAACTATTTCTCGAGTAATATTCCTAAATCGTGGGTTGCAAGAATAATCTAGAAACTGACACGATGGCCTAGTTTACAAATGATGAAGTTGCAATTTCATTGTCACTATAGATGTAATTATTATGATTGTGAAGTAGGGTTTTGAATTTCAGAGGTCAATAGGTGCGGCGAAAATTGAATAGCCTGCGGGCTGGAAATTTGTAAATCCGCCACTGATGGGTTTTATTCATGTACATATAAAATGGTTTAATTCATGGTATGTACATAACATTAAAACAACTACAGCAGTGTTGGAACCTGAAAAAAATCAGTGTAAATGTCTGCATGTGAATAGTTTTATAACAGAAATATTTGTAAATAGATTTCAAAACAAACTAATTTCACACAAAAAATGATTGTCCTGGCCTATATTATACCGCAAGTGTACTTTGTGTACTGGAACTGAATCTTCTATTCAACAAGCTTTATACTGGATTTCCTTAAAATCTGAGGTAGGTTTATTTCCATTGAAATGTTGGTTTCAATACTCCAAAAATATGTAAAGCATAATGAGTTTATTTCTTGTGATAATAATTTTCTTGATAATTATGAGCTTCCAGCACAGGTCTGCAAAAGCAATGTTAAACCATTCCAACAATCACAGGGGCATCATGTCCTAAATATATTTATGTGCTGACTTGGTGAAACTCTTCCATCAAATCAATTTATATTACTATGTAGCAACAGCACCTCTACAAATTATTGATTGAGATGGTGGTATATGTAGGTACAAGTTTCACACTGAAATTGTATCACTGCATTTTAATTGAAATTTTACTATGAAACTTGCCTATGTAGCACTATTAATCGGTAGAATGTTAGTAGTTGATTCAAAATTAGCACTTCCTGTACCATATCATCCTTGCTGCTACATTAATTTGTATGAATGCAAATGAATGTTACGGTTTAGACAATACCACCACAAAGAATTGAATATTCAAAAAAATCAAGATGAAAAAATACAAAATCAATAAGTTTTTAAGCCATAGATTTTTCACTTTGGTGCCATAGATATTGATAGCTGTCGAATATGCACTGGAATGCCACAAGCTCAGAGTCTGTGGTGATAATTTGCACATACATAAATACATACATACAACTAAAATTCCAGACTACTACTAGTACAATACACAAATTGTCTTGTCCAGGTAATGGATGGAACTGCATCTGCCTTTAGGTTGGATCCTACTCTTCTTTTTCCATCTGTTATTCTTGCCTGTGTAGAGACATGCTGATCACACACTTGATAAGCATTCTTGATATGCTTGAATGTTTTTTTGAAGAATTGCCTCATTCTACAAGCCATAGCCGCAACTGAGAAAACTGGAACAATTGTTACGCATTATATATTAGCAAATTCCTATTCATATTTTCAGAACAATCTGTTATAAATATCCATTATATAGATTGCAGCTGTTTATCATTAAAACGTAGAAGATGAACAGCAAACAGTTATTGTGCAATATTCTGAATAAATGAGAAACAAACTTTATTATAAATACCTAGCATATACTTACAACTATCATTCCAGACTACTAGTAGAATACACAAATTATCTTGTCCAACTAATGGATCCATCTGGTATTCTTGCCTGTGTAGAGACATGTTGATCACACACTTGATAAGCATTCTTCATGTGCTTGAATGTTTTTTGAAGAAGTCTCTCATTTTACAAGCCATAGCCACAACTGAGAAAGCTGGAACAATTGTTACACAATATATTAGCAAATTCCTATTCATATTTTCAGAACAATCTGTTATAAATATCCATCATATAGATTGCAGATCTTTGTCATTAAAACATAGAAGATGAACAACAAACAGTTATTGTGCAATATTCCGAATAAATGAGGAACAAACTTCATTATAAATACCTAGTATATACTATTGAATAATAAATCAGACTCATGTCTTGATCATTTGCCATCCTTTGGAATCCATATACAAAACAATAGTGAATTATTCTTCAAAGAAGCTTGGAAAACACTGAAAAAAGGGGAAAAATCGCCGAGGTAAATCCCAGTTTCCCAGACACAAACCACAACACAAGTAGTTATAAACAAAACATGAAACCCAAACATAACTAGTTTGAAATTGGTTTGAAACAAAAAAAAATGTTTTTGGAATATTTCAAAATATCTGTTCTAACATTACAACAGACTTACCTTTTGATCATCTGGCATCTGGGTACACAACAGTAGTACAGTTTTACTCGAATAAGCTTGAAAAATATTGAAAAAAGTGGAAAAAATCAAACAAATGAGATTATGAAGCCGTCAAATATGGAATGATCGGCTGCAACAAGGTTAAGGTTAGGCATAGGACCGGAGGACCATGAATTTTGACGTAGAAGGGTAAAGTTTTACTGGTATGGAGTATGGGGGGTCAAAACTCACTACAACCCACGGACTAAGTACGAGAGGCTTTTTAAACACAGAAGCAAACCACAACACTAGTCAGATAAAAATAAGAAATCCGATATAGTTTGAATTATGTTTTGAAATATTCAAAAATATCTTTACTAACATTAATGCCATCAGATAATATTCTGCTGTCTGAAAGGTTGCTTGAATGGAATTGTTTTTTCAACACTCCAGCATGACATTAGAGACACTGTGCGGAATAAAAAGGATTCAATATAGCAATATTTCTGTAGACCATTCACAACGAACAAGTAGTTTTGTGGGACTATAAAAATATACACATTACGCTAGTATGGTATTTGCGATACTGCTAACACTTTACAAAAATGTATATATTTAATTGTGGTGATATATAAAAGGAAAAAATAAACTTAACAAGATTACCACAATATTATTCGTTGATTATTCCAGTTTTTTTTGCATTTTGAAGCTGTCATCCTGGGCTCGGTGGGAGGTTCCTGGACCTGGTGGGGGTTTCCCGGACCCAGTGGAGAACTTGCTATTTCCATAATAAACTAATAGTGCATAGCCATAGTCAATGCAATTTCATACTTTTTGATAACAATTATTCGTTGATTATTCCAGTTTTTTTATAACATTTTCAAGCTCTGTCATATCATGTCATAAGTCATATGTCATAATGTGGAAAGCCGCAAGCGCATTAGAGCAAGCACCGAGCAGAGATGCGACTTTTTATAAAATATAGATTTTTTGCATCGATATTGGCTTAGCCATGTTTTATTACATGGGCATATTTTTTGACATTGATGGTACTTTTGCGATGTTTTTATACATTGGTATCACAAAAACATCGGAATCAAGTCAACGATATATCAAAAAATATCGCAATAGTAAATGGATAATATGATTAGATTTTCCAAATTGGATAATTGTTGATTGTGAATATTCAGCAGTTAACTACTTAAACATATACATTGTGCATTTTAAAATAAAGAATTTTAGAACTATCAGAACATTCAATGAAATATAGAGTAATCCATTCAAAATAGTTGAATTGACCTTGAAAAATGGCCTTATAGGTTGACGCTATATTTTCCATATAATGTTATCAGGTTGTAAATCAAGATTTGTGACGTATTTTAGATCTGTTGTCTTTTTAATAGAATTTTAAAGAGATTCAAAATACTGAGAAACAAAATCTTTTATAATATTAAAGATTTACAAAATTTACATATCATGAATAGAAATAATTCATTCATTAAACTTCTAGTGGATCAACAACTCTAAAATCCTATTAAAAACTTCATTTAACTCATATCACTGCACTTGAAATATATAGTTAACCTACTTGACGTCTTTCTTAAGTAGCTGAATAGTACTTGATTATGTATATTTATTATCTCCATATTCTCCATTCAACTAAAAAAAGCAAATAAATGTGTGGTGCAGGGTGCAGATCTGTTTTGTATACTTATAGGAAATAATTTTTCCCATAACTAATAATAACGTCTAAAATAATTTTTAATCTAAGCACAAAAAGCCAACACATCAACAAATATTGAGTAGCGTAATAATAAGATACCCTCAATTACTTCATAATCATAATTTTCCAGGATTTAAACCCCAGAACTATTATTTATTAGTGAGGCGTCACCAAACGAATAAATGAATAAACAGATTCATGAAACAATTTATGTAATATTGTGGTGAAGTCTCATGCTAGGAAGTTAAATGCGTCGTAAATTTCTTTAGTATTAGATGGCGACTCGATACATAATATTCTGTAATCTCAAATACACGTACCTACCTATTGTTCATTTGTCTGAAGTAATAATAGTGATCATTTGAAAAATAGATAAAATGAATATATGCATTATTTTAGCTTCTAGAAACAAAAATAGAATTTAAATTCCGTTGAATTAACTTCGTCGGTGTATAAAAACATCGCAAAAGCAACATCGATGCAAAAAAATCGATGTTTTATAATTTACTATTTTTATATGCGCATCTCTATTCCATTCCATACCGTCTCGCTTTTATGAGTTAGTTGGCGGTAGAATAGAATCGGCTATTCATGATTAGGATAACAGAAAGTGCAACAAGTATTATTTACTTCTGTGCCGTCGCCGTTGTGGTCGCCTTGATCATAGACAGCCGGAGTCGTGACGTCAGGGCGGCCATTTTGTTAAGAAGGGTCAGTGAACATTTCCAAACAAAATTCATTTATCGTTATTTACTGCATTTGAG
Source organism: Bruchidius siliquastri (assembly GCA_949316355.1). NCBI lineage: Eukaryota > Metazoa > Arthropoda > Insecta > Coleoptera > Chrysomelidae > Bruchidius > Bruchidius siliquastri. Next base: position 17,774,423 of record OX438533.1, on the reverse strand, counting down.
TGTATGTGTATTGTCAAAAAGTTGTTTGTTATTACAGATATTTTTGTATTTCTTCCATGTAAGTATAGCTAAAGGTCAAATATTTTCCTTATAGTAAAATTTACAGCGATATCTATCATATATTATTAAAATCTAAGGTTTTTGTTTGTGTTTATAGGTTATGATTTTTGTTTTAGGATGGCATCTGATCACGTTTTGAGATTTTCCCCAATAGTAAACTTTTTTAAAGAAGAAGAGGGGAAAATGCGGTTGAATCTGGCCATATAAAAGACATGGCTTTTGATAGCGAGTTTATGATCATAAGAGGAAGTGTGCACGCGAGTTTGAGGGATCGCATTTTACAAGGTCGAGGTAATGTTTTAAATAACTACTTTGTCGTGTACCTGCTTAAAAACACAAAATTATACGTATAATTTCTTGTATCTTCATAATGGAATTTTATTTCTAGCTGAAACTAGATGGTGATGTAGAAATTGGAGAGGCTCCATTCACCTGTCCAAGAGGGCAATACTTGTGCCATCATATGGCTGCATTGGCGATATTTTCCTATCAAAATATTTCAATGTGAAAACAATTGCAAGACTGTTTCCAAAAAGGAAGGCTCACCAGTCAATTACTCATGCCATACCTGATGTCTAAATTGATGAATTCAAGGCAAAATTGAGCATTTATAAAAATGCAGTTGGATTTTGCTGGCTTCTCAAAGAGGACGCTAAAGTAATTGATGAGTTGATAGATGTGGAATCTTTAGTCTTCTCGGAAGAGTAGTTGAAAGCTGAAGATAAGGCAGCTCATCTTTTACATAAGCTAAGCTTGAAGGAACCTGACGTTTCCAATATTAACGTCAAGACTAGAGGCCAGTCTGAAAATGACATGTGGCTGGTTGCAAGAAAAAATAGACTGACATCAAGCAAATTTGGAAGAGTGCTTGCAGCTAGCCGAAGAAATAAATAACCACCTTCCTTATTCAGAAAACTCACAGGTACATTAAAATTTATTCAATTAAAACAATTATTTTTTAGTTTATTTTCTTGTCAAGAAATAACAGTTGATTTGATGTCACATATTAATATAAGTAGAAGGATGCAGGAACATAGTCAGGATTTTATTTCGGGGGTTGGGGGGGGGGGTAAGAGTCTAGAGGTAGGGTCTTCTCTTGGTATATCATTAAAAACTATTATCCCTAAGGCGGTAGATATTTCTTTGGGAGAGGGTCTGGTATCATGCAAGAAACATGTTTTGTCATCAATAAATAGTTGCACATACTCATTTTTAATATCTTTATTAGTGCAGAGTTGTTGAATGTTCTCATATAATGAAACACTAGTAGATCAGAAATCTCACTGCTATTTTGAAATTGTGTATGATTATTCTAAGAGATATATTTTCTGATTTTAATTTTGCTTAATTTTTCTGGAAAGTTATACATTGGATGGGATGAAAGCAATTCAGTGGGGGAAGGAGCATGAAGCCAAAGGCATAAAGGTGTTGGAGGAGAAATGCAATTTGAAGGTGCAGTAGACGGACATATGGCTCCATACATGTGGCTTTTTAGGTGGCAGTCCAGATGGGCTTGTGGAAGATGATGCAATTGTAGGAGTGAAATGTCCTTCAAACTCCGGGAGTCTAAATCACTCCTGGATGATTTGAAAGATAAAACTTATATTGTATTTTTTGATGATAATAATGAAATGCAATTGAATGTAAATCACGATTATTATCAACAAATACAAGGTTATTTATGGCTGAAATGAAAGCCTCATTTATAATATTTATATTGATAAAAGAGTGGGCAACAAATGTAAATACATTAAATTTATTTTATTTAAATGTATATATTCCATTTTTATATGGGAATGAAAAGCTCTGAAAAATTGGCTGTTTTCTTACATTTTTTAATGAAATGGAAATTTCAGAGTTGCTACTGAGAAATATAGATCTATTTTTAGACTTTTGTAGATGAAATATACACAATTGAGACAACAAAATCTCTTTCATATTTTTTATTTTACATAATGTTCTCAGTTTGGAAAATATAAATTACATATTTGTCTTGAAAATACATGTTCTTCTAATGACTGTTTAAAAGTGACATATAAAACTTAAAGGATACTTCAAAATTATTAACAATAATTGAGAAAAGTCAGATAAGCTTGTTGTAAATGCTGTAGCTGTTTGACCTCTATAAACAGGATTACAGAAGGCACATGAAATCCTATAAATACCTAACTTACACATATTTGGTTATTTCTACCTTTGCATTTATCAAATATAATCTTAAATTAGGTGCTGACCTATTAACTATACTTATTTGATTATCACACACTGTTTTTATTGTTTTCGATATCTTATTGCTAATGTTTCCAAAATATGTAATTGTGGTGTACCGTTTTGTTTGCTGTTGTGCGTTATGCGAATATATATTCCTAATAGCCTTTTTGTACTACTATTTTTGGATTATAACCATAATTATACCTAAGTTTTGTGTAATAATTCCGATTTCATTTTGAAGATCTGAATCGCTAAATGGTAAATTCAAAGCTCTATGTACCATCGAGTTATATGCAGCGAATTTATGATTCATAGGATGGCATGAACCTGCAAAAAATTTTTGTACCTGTATTTGTTTGTTTCCTATATATTGAAAAATTCCGTTTGCCTTGCTGTATAGTTATATTTGAGTCTAAAGAACTGATTGATCCAGACAATTCTCCTCTACTGTGTATTTGATGTTATTATGAATGGAATTTATGAACTGGAGGAGGTCTGTTAACTCATTGTCATTTCCTTTCAAAAACTCAATATCATCTACATATCTGTACCAGAATAAAATATGTTGGTATTTTTCTGAACTCATTATTTTTTGTTCTATGTTGTCGATGAATGTCTGCCCAAGAAGTGAAATGGGGCTACCAATTGGTAGGCCTTCATTCTGGATGTAAAATTTATCTTTGTACATAAAGTAGTTTTGCAATATGCAGACTGTAAATGGGTTAATTATTTCTCATTTTATGTCAGTTAGAACGTTTTTATTATCAAGGTAATTTTCAATCATAGGTATGCATTCTTTAGGTGGAATTTTAGTGAACATACTGCTAACGTCAAACGATACCAATTTTCCTGTACTGGATATATGAATATCTTTCAACTTATCTACTAAATCGTAAAAATTTTTGATGGAATGCTTAGCTGCGAAATTCACTTGTATTTTGAAAAATACGTTCAATTTTTCAGCTAAAAGGTAATTAAGTGCATTTGTAAATGAAACAACTGGTTGGATAGATAACAAAGGCTTGTGTAATTTGATATTCCCATATAGCTTTGGTGCTATAGGATTTTTTAATATTAATGATCTCTTTTCTCTATCTGTAATTCTGATAATTGCTATCCTTACTTCTTTTTGGAAATCTTTTGTGTTGTCCTTTCGGAATAACTCAATGTTTTCCGTCTCAATGAATGCCTTAATCTTTTCGTTGTAAATTCGGCTGGGTAAAGCTACAATTGTATTACCTTTTTCTGCCTTTGTGAGTGTAATTTGTTCATCCTGTAATTTATTTTTAATTGATTTGATTGTTCTGTTTTCTGTGACATATTTTATAGATGAACTGGCGTTATTGTCACATATATATTCGAATATTTCTGCAAGTTTTGCGTTTTCGTATAAGGATGATCTGCCTTTTAAGGCAATATCTGATTCATAGGCGATTATCTCTTTAATATGTTTGGTGATTTTAACAGGTGGACAATATTTGAGACTTTTATTTAGAAGTGTGAGTTGTTCTGCTGTGAATCTATAATCAGATATTTTTTTTATAATAAATGCAAAGGAAAAAGAACCAAATATCTGTAAGTCAGGTACCTATATATAGGATTTCATGTGCCTCCTCTAATGCTGTTTCTATATGTCACAGCCAGTTCATTTACAACAAGGTACAGAGAACATCTAAGTGTCTTCCATACCACTATCCAGGAAGATCAAATTTAGCCAAACACTATAGATAAGTAGATGGTAATCATAAAGTTGCTGTATACCTTATACTTTCTGTTATATATCCTGTCAGGGTGAGAAAATTTTATAATTCGAAAATAATATTATCCAAGAGTGAAGTTGAACATGCAACGCAAAAGCGATACCAAAAAGACGGATAGATAAGGGAAAGCTGAAATCCAACCGTGTTTAAAATAAATAAATCATCACCCGGCCGATATTATTTTACAAACAGTCTGAAGGGCTTCACGATAATTTGGGCGTTGACTTTAGTATGTCAGGCTGTTCGTCACATTGAAAATAAGGTCCGAAATTGCGTATAACATCTGTTTATACCAGCTCGAACTTACGTCAGTTCACCGTACCTGTTTGTCGAAATATAAATCTAAATATACACAAGTTGTACCACGTACAGTAAAGACGTGTTGTGATTTGTCTTGTGTTTGTGCTAAAAGAACAATCTGCAATAGCGAGTTTACCTCACAGAGTACCCAATTCTACCAATTGTATCGTTATTTATTGATATAATGATTTATTTTATTAATTTATTTGAGATCTGTTTACTAGACAATTGATAATTCAATTCTTGAATGTGTGCGATATAAAAACGGATAACGTATTCTCGAAGTACGTCGCGAGTTGACCCTTCGTACTTAACTAGTTCAAAGGAGTGGATACTTTGCGAGTTGACTCCTAGTATCTTAGTGGAGGCCTCAGAGTTATCATGATAATTCTCCGCCCTAGTTGTTTTGATCTCTTGGTGAAGTATTTCGCGAGTTGACCCTTAATACCGATGATCCTAGAGATGAGATGAGATGAGATGTTATCTGGTTATCTTGTTATCTCGTTATATGTTATTTTGTATCTCTAGAGATGAGTTATATTATATGTTCTTTGCACAGTATAGCATTTCATCTACCTATTTGGTTTTTGAAGATTTATTTGGTGCGTAATCTATTTATGTTTATTTGTTTAATTATTACAATCACTGGTTAGTGATGATGAATGATGAATTGGTTAGTCAGGTTCTTTTTATTTAATTTCCAGATGTGTCATCTCGAGCGCCTTCCTGATACACGCCCAACCTTCTTTTTATGTTAAATCGGTAATCGTAAGTCATTGTATAAAAATTACAATGTATTCTTAATTAATTATTTTAGTCATATTGAATTACTACATTATTAAATGTTTATATGACTATCGCCCAGAATGATCTTATATATTTTTTATCCCCTACAATTATTTTTCAGAAGTGGGATTACCGAAAGAAAAAAAATCATATATTTTTTCATAAGTTTTGATGTCAGAAACTTTTGTCACGTCATATAAATAACTTATTGGATACATTTTCGATTTGGCGAATTTTGATTTTAAAATTGCTCTCTGAAGGATATCTAAATCATTCATATGCACAGAACATTCTGCATCACATGCCACTTACATAAATTGAATGCAGTTCAATCAAAGCATGATACATGATAGGTAAATAATTTGCTGTTAAAATACTAGTATGAAATTCAATATTGTATGCAACAAATCTACTTTTCCAAAACTTCCAAATTTGTTATCCCATCTCAAATGAGAATTTAGGAAGATTCCTAAATATTTGATGTTGCCCAATTTATCAATTTTCATATTTTCATTATTTATCTTTAAACAAAGGTGTGTGTAATCTGATATATGATTTCAGTAGGATGTAAAAGGTAAAAAATGTGTTTCTGTAAAATTTATGGTATATTTCCTATTCTTGATTCAATGATTATACAAAAATCATGATAAATAACACCACATTTCAGAAACATTTCGTTACTATATGATTTTGATATTTTTACTGACTGGGATCTATCAATTCAAAATCTACGTGATCACTAATTTGTTGGTTATCATTAGTTATTTCTTCCATTTTGTTTTTAATTCATTGATTCAATTTTTTTAGTGATGTTTTATTAAATATATCATTAATAGTGGACCATAGTTTTTCAGAATCGTGAACATTTCTATTCAACCTTCGTATGTTGTAGTCTTGTTCTGTTTTTCTAGAAACTTCTAAAAATTTGTTTAACGTTTATAATCGTTTATGTTTTCTTTTTTGGCAATTGTTTCATTGGTTTTTCGTTTACAGGTTTTATTAAACCTTGTTAGTGATGTCATCGACTAAATCATCTTATTTCATTTATTATTGTTAGTAGCTTCGTCTACATGATCTGTTGAATAAATCTCATCCCACAACTCCTTCTCGGCATTGGAAATTAATTTTGTTTTATCAACAAAAAAATTAAATTATTCGTTATGTTCGCTCTTTGCAGATGTGATGTTACCCTTATTGTGTGAACATATTGATAATTTAGTAGAAAGGTGATCTGTAACATTATTCTCATATACCATCGGTAAATTTTTTTTGGGGGGTGGAGAATGGCATCGGACTGTTGTTCATTTGCCACAGAGTTATTGATTAAACTAAATTCCTAGTTTGATGTTGTTCAACTAAAAGCGAGTAGGTATATCTACATTTTCTCTTGAGTCTTGAGATAGGACAGTATAAATATTTAGGGGTAGTTGAAAACCCAAAACGGAGAGCTTGCTGACAAAATTTTCTGTATGTTTTCTGTACTTATTAGAGCCAAAAAAAATATGCTTCAGATCGCAGATACCGGTATCGTCTGGACAGTTGGGACAATCAATGACTCCGATTTTGTAAAGGTCTGAGGAAAATTGTCCATGGTTGAGCCTCAAACGCGAAATGACTGAAGCATGTTTTTCTACTAACAGTGTGATTATATATGTGAAGCTGTTTTTTTGTAGTGTTTTGTTGATGAAGTAGTAGTGATTCGATTTGTTGCGTCGAATATCAGTCTATTGCTGTTCCCATTCTGTCTAAATTATTTTTTAAGTGACGAAAATATATCTTTTTAAAGTGGAACCTCTTTAACATGACCGGAAATGGCTGCCCTTTTGGCTGCACTATCAGCTTTTTCATTACCAATAATGCCCGTGTGACCTTCGACCCAGATGAAAAGAAGAAAGCCTCCATTTTTTGAGAAACTGAAAATGAGTAATTTAATCTCGCAAATGATAGGACTACTAAACGGTGTATATACTAATAAGAGATTGTAGAACTGACTTAGAGTCAGAAAGAATAGTAATTCGCCTAATATTATAGTCAACGCACAAACTGAGAGCAGAATGAATGGCAGTCGCTTCTGCGGTGAAGATACTGCAGGAAGCTTGTAACCACTGGAGAAATCTCCTTCGGAAATATAAAAAGCAGAACCGACCCCCTCGGAGGCTTTGGATCCATCACAAAAAATAGTATGGTGTAGTTCAATATCTTGTAATATGATCTGAATGATTTTCGGGTTGAGTGATGGATGTTTGCTGTAGTGAGGGAACAGTACTTGGGTATGAGTGATCTAGCATTCAAGTTCAAAATGGAACATAGGTAGTTTTGTAAATTTCTGACAGCTTCAACTAACAGAGGTGACTTCTTTTTTGACCAATACGGATTAACCGAGTCTTCCTTGTTTAGTTCGTGTATCTCATTGTACAATAATGAATTGTGAGCCTCAAATCTGACAACATATCTGCCGACCAAAAGGTCTCCTCAGTTGTAGCGTTGGTTCGTGTGCGTCTGCCAGCATTGCACTGAAAGGGGACGACTTCATGACGCCTAAACATATTCTGATTGCTTGAAATTGTATCCGAGCTATTTTTAAAAGGCTGGTATTTAATGCAGTGCCATAGAAAATATTACCATAATCTATTATGGAACGAATAAATGATCTATAGAACAGCAGTATTGTAGAGGGGTCGGCACCCTAATTTTTTTTAGAGACACACCTTAGTACATTAACACCTTGTAAGCAACTAGTTATGACATGATCAATATGCTGCGTCCAAAGGAGTTTTGGGTCTAGCACTAGACCCAAGTACTTATATCTCTCAACTATGGGAATTGGACCGTCTGTGGTAACCATTTGTGCAAGTGGACAAAATCGTCGTCTAATGAAACACATTGTTGCTGATTTTTTCACAGACATTGTGAAACCCATGTCACTCGACCAATCTTTTACTACCCAAAGGCATGTTCTAGATCACTTAAACATTCCTGATATTTTCTACGATTTGCGTATATTGAATAATAGGGGACTGAGTACCGAGCCTTGTGGCATGCCACTGTATGCAATTCAGGGCATATACCTTTCCGCCATGAAAAATTTGGATGATGTTATATACTGTTCCTCCACCTACACCTAATTTAGATCTGTTTACCTTATAATTTTAAATTGACAGCCTTATAAGCCCCTCTGATATCTACATAAAAACATATATAAAAAGAATTCATTAGTTGAAAAGGATAGTTGGATATCCGTTATGAGCTTATAATGCATCCATAGTACCCTTTCCTCTTATAAAACCGTACTGGTATATTGGAAGTATTCGATTTGACTCTAGATAATGTTCTAACCTTACCTTGATCATTCTTTGGAATGTTTTCAGAACGCATGACATTAAAGCTATTGGTCGGAAAGAAGAGGATTCTGAGGTCTTTTCTTGGTTTAAAGAGAGAATAATCAAATCTGCTTGCTTCAAATCATCGACTAATTCATCATCTATCCACCACTGATTGTATATTTCCAGTAGCATGACCTTTGCCAATAAAAGCAAGCATTTTTGTACGTAAAGCCATCTAAACCAGATAAAGTATTCCCTGTGCGCTTTATTAATGCATTGAGTTCGTCCATACTAAACGGTTTTTCCAATCCACATTTGTGTATACTGAAAAATCTCTGCAGTTGGTGGTGCATAGCTGTTCAATACGGCATTTGCTGTGTCTTCATCGATATGGCTTTTATTTGAATAGTTTCTTTTGATCAGACACTGATCAATTTCTACTTAATTTGTTCAAATAATTTTTCCAGCTTTGACGTTGTTTTTTCAAGCAAAAGCGATTGATAGCTGCCGCGATATAGGAGTATTTAAGGTATTTATCCCAATTTGAAAGACGTTTGTATTCAGCTAAGGCATCTTTGTGTAGTTTGATATGATCGGTACATTCTCAAGGTTTGTTCACGTGCATGGTGTCATTTGCAGCGTTTGTTAAAATTTCGAGCAGTGTATATGTATTATAATGGCCAGATCGATATGATAAATCTATGTTACGAATAGACTTATCTATGGTATTGCTAAAAAGATCCCAGTCTACACGGGAGTCGTTCCATTTTGCTGCCGGAATTATTTTTTTCATTCTGCTGGTACTCTCAATTGATATTAGGATAGACAGATGGTCAGAGCCGAAGTTATCCGGAAGTACTTTCCAGTTCACTCTATCTGTTGTTGATCTGTTATGATAGGAAACCCGTCATTTATACGAATAAAATCAAAATCGCCTAACGCTTCAACCAGTATATTACCCTGTGGGGGTATTTATCGAACTGCCCCACATGCTATTTTGACAGTTAAAATCACCGCAAAGTATTATCGAATTGTTCGAATAAGTTGCGCCAATCGTGTTTATTAATATTAGGGGTTTAGTATATGGATACCGAAAGGTATTCACCTCCATCGATTTCCACGGCACATACTTTAATTCCTGTATCAAACGTTGTGAGTATATTTTTTGTTTGTGTGTGAATCTATCAGCTATAAATTTGTTACCTCCGCAATAAGGTATCTCGATAGTTTGAAAAAGTTTAGGGCAGAATGTAGGGCTTATATCTATAATAATATTTGAACCTTTAAAAACATTTTCATTCGCTGGGATTATTTATCTTTTTTTTAGTATGTATACTAATTCTACCTGTGATACCTATTTGGATTCCTTTTCATTGGGAATCATTTGTTATATTTTCATGTTTCTACTTCTATTTTCGGATAGTTTGCACACATTCAGATACCTAGGTGCATTATTCAACTCTAGGACCCAATACTTAATATTATATAAAACAACCCCTCCAAAGAGGCGATCTGATAATTTGCAAAAAGTTCAAAACACATTGATAGGAAACCAATTCTCAGTTTTTTTTAACCAAATCATTGAAAACAGAATTCATAAGATATATGACTACTAACAATATCAAAATAAAACCTCCAATACAAATAGAAAATAAGTTTCCAATATATCGACCAGATCAAAAGTAAAATAGAAAAATGTTCAAAGCGACAAAACATCAAAATAGCACATCAACCTTCAAACAACAAAAAAATGTACTTACAAAATTGAAACCAAACACAGATGATTGGGAAAAGCCTGTGGTATACGGAATAAATTGTGGTGATTGCGAAAGAAGTTTATTGGTCAAACTAAACAATATTTTAAGAACAGAATCGTTTTTGGAACAATTATATCGCTTGTCCTCATGTGCTTCGCTTGTTCAAAAAGAATCGCGAACTCATTTTCGTTCCGAACATTTTCTAAAGTTGTTTTTTTTGTTTTTATAAATGCAAATATTGGTTAGAGATAGGCATTGGCTTTTTGCATTGCTTAGTTTGGGTTTACTGTTGTATATATGCATACATTTTTCTCATTATAACTGACGACTGCAATTGATATGCTTGAGTAGTGAAAAGTGAAACCTTTATAAGTAAAATCTTGAAGTAGCCCAAGTTTCCACGTACTCCGAGAAGCATTTCTGTTGATATTTCAACAGCTACATGTTTTTTTGTCCAGCGTGTTTCACAAAAAAGCCAACTAAACTTTTTATGGTCCGATACAGTTTCTTATAATATGTATTTCACTTGAATGCGCTAGAACTAAATTCATAACGTGAGCCATAGTGTACGAATTGCGCTCTTGGGTATTGCCGTGTGATTATTGTTCTCACACCTTGTAATTGGTCACTCATCACTGCTGCACCATCAAAGCCTTGACCAATTAATTTATCCATATCAAAATTATAGGATAAGAGATGTGTTATAATAGTCGTTGCTTGAGCTGAAAACATCTTTCACGTTGATAAAATATCCAATGATGTTGAATATCTAATTTTGACTGTCTATGGATAGACGAAATCTAACTTCCATTCGGCTGCCGGATGGACCCTTTTACTCGTATACGTCCTTGAGCGCAGGCTATACTATTTGCGCGATGTCCTCTTTCTCCGTCACCCTCACACTTAAGACATTTCTGCTTTGCACTGATATGTAACATACCCGAATAATTGACACTTATAACATCTAGCTGTAGAAATTATTTCAATTATCCTACATCTACTACAGCCAATTTCTATTTGTTGATGGTACAACAGTATACGTTCAAGCACTGCCACACCAACAGTGTGGAACAGGGATGCTTTCCGTTTTTAATTGCTCCTTCCAGATCTGCGATATTTTCCAGTTGTAATGCTTGTTCCACTCTCTTTCTTGTTTATTGTATTTTCAAGGTCATGTACTATAACTGCAATTGTCTTTTCTGGCACATTGGCAACATGTTTCTCACCTAGAACGCCTTATACCAGCATCAAAATGCCTTTCAGAGCCGCACCTTCCTTTTTTTTCGCTTTCTTTGATTCAATTTTGCCTTCTGCTCGGCCTACAGAACAGTCTCGGCTGAAGCAACGATGGTCGTCACCGAAGTTATCCCAATCGTGGGGCTCGCCAAGGAGAGAAGATTGAAGTACCTCGAACGTCGGAGGGGTGTTCGGAACGGCAGGGACTGCCGGGCAGAGACTGCGCTCAGGTGACAGGAGGAGTGGGACCACGGGGTGAACGGTCGATGGACACATCGACTGATCCCCCAAATCCAACCCTGGCTGGACCTGTCTCACAGATCCGTGTCATATTAACCTGACACAGTTTCTGTCGGGTCACGGAGCGTTCGGGGAGTACCTCCACCGGATGGGCAAGAAGGCATCCCCGTTGTGCCAATACTGCCCACTTCTGATGGACTCCGCGGAGCATACGTTCTTTGTTTGCGGCCGCTGGGTCGCGCAGAGAACCAACATGGAGAGCACCGTGGGAAAGACAATCCCACCCGACAACATGGCACCGTTCGGTGCTGAAGACAAAGCGTCTGGAGCAATCATGAGAGGCGGACTATAGGATGTTACTGCCACAATTACAACAATAGGAAATTTCTAGTTGTTTTAAGGTCTTTAATCTCTCAGTTATCTGAAAAAAAGGATGTTGATCTTTTGCAAATTCAATCCTTGACTTTTTGCTTTTGGGCTTCTGAAGCCTATTTGACTTTTCAAATTTCTCAATGGAAAAGAGACAGAAGCTCAACCTTCTCAAGAACCTACACATATCTGATAAGAGAACCTCAAGCGCTGCTTCTGTATATGTGTATGTATCATTATGTTTAGTTGTACATTTTATGTGCATTGGACAGAAATTTAAATCAATAAAATTGATGTATCCAACATTATGATTCAAACGTAATTGTCTGAATTCTTCAGTTCCACAAGGTATTTCATTGGAAGCTGTAAGTGCATCCCAAGCACATTTTGAAATGATATTTGGAGCAAGGCAACTTTTCGAAATTTTCTCCCTTCCACATATAAACTGTGATTCACAAAAAACATCTCTTTTTCTTTCAAAAATTATGTGTAATCCCAAATCAGACAACAAATCTTCATACTTCCAAAATGCATTTGATTTACACACAAATTTAGTCAGATTGGGGGAAGCTTGAACAACACTCAACCAGTCTGCATTATGACCACTTTCATCTAACACCCACAGCTCTTCCAGTACATCCAATCTGTCAAACGTTCTTGGCTCACGCATCCAAAAGTGTCCAGGTATGACAGTTATCGTCAGGTATAGCTGCTTCACGTTTCCTACATTCTCAGCCAATCTGGCTACTTCAAATAAACGAATATCCGTTGTCACAGCAAGCTTTGTTAAATTGGTATATAGACAGGAATCATGCAAATCTAATCTTGTATCGACTGCGCACGGTTCTGTTAGATTTTCCAAACCTTTCACTAATCGCCAGAGATCGCCCTTTGGAATCCACTCCAGTCCGTCAATTTTTAAGGTTTTTATAGCCTCCAAATTGAGTTTATCGGCGATGAAATGGCACATGTTTAATTTCAACGATTCGAATTTTCTCGCAAAATTCACAGTTTTTATAACCCTGCCAGTTTGTAGAAAGTGTTCAAACTTCGGGAAGGCAATGCAGAATTGCATCAAATCGAAGGTATCCAGATATACCAAAATATGCTCCCAAATTTCATCTGGCAGTAACATCTTGCAGCTGTTTATTAACGAACAAAAATAATAGCCTCATCAACTTTTGTTCCTCAGTCAAAAGAAGTGATTAACCTCAAAAGCCTTCACCATGTTTACGAAGTTTTGGGTTCATCACCTGTTTGCCCTGTTCGCTGTTTTTTTTTACAAGAACTTAATTTTAAACTAACCCATCATTATTATTCAGGTAAAGCTCAGTGGGTATGTGGGTAAAGCACCGACCTTTTTGACAGCAATAGCTGATTAGCAAGTTATTTTTGTATTAATTTGATATAAGCCTAAATTTCTTGATTAAATAATGTACAAAATTTGTAAACTTAACTTAGAAAGGAGCTTTCGGTTGGGTTTGTTGCCTATTCATTGTAGAAACTTAATTTATGAAAATATTTACTGGCTGATCAGCTGTTTCTGTCAAAAAGGTCCAAAGTATCCGACACAGATCATCGGCCATGGATCATCAGAATTTTATTTTTAGATGTAAAACTCAAAACATGTCCTAGGAAAAGTACTTCCCACAATTGCGTGTGTCGCTGTCATCACCAGAACCATCTGGCGAAATTTAAATGTTTACCATAGATTTTTTAAGCAATGTAAATAAAAACTCCAAAATTGTTTATACGATTTATTCTGTACTGTATGCCATACTTGGAATGTTCATAAATATTATCAAATCATTTTGATTGCGTTCCTACAACAGCTATGATTTCAGAGAGTTGAACGAATCTCTGAAGCTGATGAATCCTAGACAAAAAGCCCGACTCAACATTTATCAATAACTGTCGTTGTTCCCAAACTAAATCATGATTTTGAGATGCCGACTGTCAGAATATAGAAAAAGAGATGCATTTCAGCGTTCTAAAGAGATGTCTAAATTCATTTATTATTATACTTACCTAATCTGTGTAATTTTTTGCTGAAACTTGGAAACAAAAGTTAATTGAAACTTCTAAATAATAATATGATTATATTTTTCAGATGCACTGCAAATTTGAATACTATCCTTTCAAAGACATTATTGACCTACATTTTTGTCATGGTTTCTGGAATTTGCACTCATATGTATACGTTGTCATTAGTGTGAGTATCGAAGTATTGTAGCTAATTGAAAACCTTTTCTTAGAATTTCAGATTGTTGAGTTTAGTGGCGTAAATATCCGAATAGCTACAAATCTCAATATTATAGTTTATAAATTCGATCATGCTTAAATATAAGCACTTTCAAGAACGTTGGGATTTCAAAGACAAACAAATTTTTTATCATTGTCACACTAGTAACTTAGTGTTAAAGTTTCATCAAAATCAAAAAAGTACAGACAGATAGACAGGCCGACGGAAATGACTGTATTTTTTGTGATGACATCTTGAATTTTTCGCGATTTCAATATTTCCACGACGATTAGCCTGGCAAGTAAAAGAGAGATAAAAATATTTGATATATTTCGAAAATTATGTTTAGGCATGGTTAGTTATATAGTTTATCATTTGCTTGCTACAGTGTACCCAAATTTCATTTACTTCTCGTCTATACAAACACCAGCACTCTCATTGGCCAATAAGCCATAAATTTCTGGACACCCAACAACAGGAGCGCGATAATTTGGTATTGATTGCCTTTATTTGTTATAATGCTTTGTAAACTGTGGACAAGACATCTAATACGAAGTGATATTATTGCAGAGAAAATATCGACGAAGCGATAGAACCTGCAATGAGAATAGTCTTGGGTTTGTTCGAATTGAGCCTTTGCTTTTCCTTACCTGCTCAATCAATGGTTAACCAGGTAAGTGCTAATGAAAAAATATCTTTGATTTTTCCCAGACTGCCTGACCACTTCACCGAATTTTTCCGACCAATAATGAGTGGAAAAGATCAAATTCCTAGGAATAAGGCTTATTTTAATATTTATTATACTTTTTTATGCTAGAGAAAAATGTTTTCCATAACCATATAGTACAAATGGAGTTACCTAGAAACTGTATCACCCAAAATATGAATTAACTTGATTAACAAAAAAAATATTGTTGTGTTATGTTATTGAAGGTGGTACATTAAACGATATAAAATAATAGATACTAGTAATATAGGGAAAATAGCGATATGATATATTGAAAATTAATATGTACAAAAATCACATTTTAGTTATTTGTCATGGAATTAGAGCTCTCCCCCATTTCCCGGATTTTATAACTCCATAATAGTGATCACACTAGTGATTTTTGTCGGGTTTTGTTACAAGGCTCAGCAAGTTGGTCAGAGCTTGTACTTAAGCAAGTGGTACAACTACCCGGCGTACACCAAAACTGTACTTATAGGACTGTCAAGTGGCAAAATTGACACCTTCATTGATATTGGCGGATTTGGTAGACTCAATATGGAGACTTGTCTGGTGGTAAAATGTCCAACTACTATTTAGATACCTTAATTTTGCATTGGAAAAATATTCAGAAAATCTATTTTTGAAAACCTAAAGCATTTTGATAATAATTATTTCTAGTTATTTTTCGTCCAATATGACATACCGACAATAACATACCTATACCTCTCGATGAAACTCATGTACTCGTAGATGTACAAAAGTTCATCCGTTCATCCATGTAGATGATTTCATTAATTGAAAAATGCAACCTCTATAAAATTGTTGAAAAGATGTCAGTTGTCATCTGAAAAATGAAACGATATCAATCACATTTTTTTCATGAAATAACCTGTTACCGTTTTTGATTCTATTTCAGACAATGAAGACGATGCTGTCATATTTCATGTTCCTTAGAACGATAGGATCAATTAAATAAATATAAATAATTAATGCTAAAAGTATCTGTTTTGCAAACTAATAAATATAAGTCTTCATCTGCATTTTCATTTTCTTCTTTTTTAACTTCTTCTAGTGTCTTCAGGTCCTTTTTGCAAATTCGTCAATGACGTCTATTGATGAAGTAGTAACTGAGATAATAAATAAAGTAATCATCGTTGCACAATATAATAAGCCAATACATAAAGTCAGTGATTAATATTTACTTTTAGGAGATTTTTTTGTTAAATAGCAGTTTTATGAATGATTTGCAGGGAAAGATGTTCAGAGGCATCTAAGCTATTGATAAACAAGTATTTTTGTTTATTTTTCCAAATTTGGGTGTTAATCTTCATCGCGCTAATAGTTCTGCAATCTTCACTCATTGATTTGGTAGTTTCTTCAAAGTTAATCAAGTTCGAGACAATACTCACTCTTCTGTAGCCAGTTCCTGTTCGACATTTTACACAAGGCAAAGAAGCTCGAACAGTAACCCGCTGCTTTTGCAGGGTAGAATCCGAGTATCGACATCTCCTGCATGACCACGTGACAAGGATCGTTATAATTTTTTTTACATTTCTTTGAGGATTTTGCGTGCCGATGTCGAGTGACTGAAATTGGTGATAATAATCTCACCTTCTTGATCATATCATCGATTTGCTCTTCTCCTGTTATACCATCCTTCAGTACTAATTGTAACAAGAGAGGCTACGTTACGTGTGTCGTCGATTCGAGCGCTTTTTGGACTATGTGATTTGTGATATCGGTTGTACAAGGTATGATATTTGAAATAGCACCCTTGTACTCCGCGTATAATGCAATTCCTTCTGCGCATACACCTTCTACGAAGCTGTATCGGTTTCCCTTGAGGTCCCGCTTGAGCCAAGGAGAGAAGTTCGACAACCGACAAAGCAATATCTGGGCTTCAGGGGGGGGGGGCCACGCATAAACCGTGTGCTTGGACAGAAACTACCTCACCAGCAGCGCGGTTTGGCACGGCACGTTGTCGTGGTGAAACGTCCAAGAATCGGCGCCGCACGCGAATGGCCCGTTTGCGTAACCTGTCAAGCACGTTCACGTGGTGGCATCTGGTTTTAACAGTTTCTCCAAGGGATAGAATTTAATGGCATATCGCAGCTCGATATTTTTCTTCATCTTGGATCACTACACTTTTCAACAGAGGTTCTTGAAAATCGACGTGCTTACTTTCCGCTGGAAAAAGTATCCGTCTCTTCGGAAGGTTCCCCACTAGTCCCACTACCACGCCAGGTCGTCCAACAACCCTCCACAGCTCTGTTCTTTCTACAGAAATTCTACTACTTATTGATCCTACCTTGTATTATAATTGGCGATATCGATATATCGGAATCGTTACATTCCTAGGTGTAGGCGTTTTCCAACTCCTTGTTACTTGTACTTTTTGGAAATGGACTATTTAAATCATTCAGACGTTAACTTGGTTTCTGGAAGATGATTTAAAATTTCTAGATATTGCTGTATTGTAACTATCACGACACATTCATAGTCGCTCCAATCAGGACTTTGAAGAGATATTTTTCTTTTTTTTGACTGTATAGGGTCAGAATTATGGATATATTAACCCAACAACATCCTTCTGGCGGAGTTTTATTATTCTCTATTATAATTTTATGACTCTTCTATTGACGTTAACAGCATGGTTTTGTTGGACGGAAAATTGGCGCGACTCTTTTTTGATAAAGTTCACTGTTTATATACTGAATTTTGATATAGAAACACTGTTTAACGTTTATAAATTGACAAATATTTGTTGAAAAGGCATAAATTAAGGTTGTAATGGACTATGAATGCCATTTTTGAATAGTGTTCTTCATATGTGTAAATGGAAGAAAGGCTTATTTGAGTAGTGCTGAAAGCAATGGTACCAATCAAAAGATGCTAAGAAGTAATTAATTTTAGGGATTATTTTATTATTCTATCTTCGAGTAGATATTGATGCAATCGGCCATAAAAGATTTGAGTTGCAGTGTAAACATAGAGTTAATACAGTAACTCTATGAGTGTTAAGCCTTTTGAATCGTTTTTTCATGAGGACAATACTAGTAATAAAACCAATATCATAGATCTAATAATTTATTGATTCTTAAATATGTTGTTGATTACTGCTGACAAGAGATAATTGAATTTTCAATAAATGTGACTAAAATAAGAAATACGATAATTTTATGCATAATCAGTCTTCTATCTTTGGGGAGCTGCTTTAGGTTTTGGCATCTTGCCCAAAAGACCTTGAATCTCCTTTTTTTCGTCATATGTTTTCCATAATTCAAATAAATTTATTATGTACCTGCAAAGAATAGATATAACATCATCTCAAGTTAATCAAGAACTGAAATCTTTTCATCATGCCTTATAGAAAAAGTATATTGTCTCAAACTGATTTATTGCTAAAGATCAAAAATATATTGGCAACACTGAAATTCATGACAAGATTATTTACACTAAAACCATACATTTTTGCTGTTATGTCATCTGCTAGTAAAGTGAGTTTACTTGCAGATTACAGTAAAATACCTTGCAATTTCTTGTATCCTCTCAATGTCTACATTCAACTCTGCAAACCAACTTTTATGGTCTTTTTGCAAGATGACACATGCTATCTGTAAACAACCTATGGCTATTTGATATGGTGGATACAGCAAACAAACATCTGTTCTCAGAGAATCATTCACAATTCTCCAAGCTAATGTTAACAGTTGTTCTTCATGACCTGAAATTTAAAAATCAATTGGATATATATTGATTTTCAATATTCATTCTGAATGCTTCACAAGAACTGCAGTTAGCCAAAATTTTAACAAATCTTGTTTAGTCTAGGTAGAGTTGCAGAAGTACCTGCTATATGATAATAGATTAAGATATATGACTATTGTTTCAACATACCTAAATCCTGCACTAATTGAAGCAGAGGTCTATAGGGTTGATATACTATTAGGCAGCAGTCTAAGTTCTCTAGTAGGTAAAATTCACATTCTAGTATATGATTTGTCCTATAGGGAAACTCCTGAGTATATGCATAACTAAATTTATTTTTAACTGCAAAATAATACAATCAATATCAATTAATAATGCTCAAACAAACATGCATCATATTATACAGTATTTATCAAAAGAAAGAGACATGAATAGTCATCCCCCAGGATATTCAGCTGCCTAGCACAGATATTGATGATAATATTTGTCACTTAAATTCAGAAAGTATAAATATTGATTAAATTGTTTCAGCCATCTACATATGTGAACTATTACTCTGAATGTGATATTTATATCAAACTGTTAAGATGTGTGATACTTACTGACATTTTGACATGTTGTTATCAGCCTAGAATTAGAAATAACACCAAATTCTTCCACTTTTGATGCTAGAAATATGCAAGTAGGAGCTAACAGGAGAGGATCTATAGTTCTCAAAGAGTTTCTTGCGTAGAATCTTTTAAAATACACTGTTGCAGTGGCTATCACTTGTTGTCTAAGTTTCAATTGTTCACCAAGTGTTTGTATTACTAAAAATTAACATGAATCGTCAGGCTGTTTTTGATATACTGTTCCAAATATAAAAGAGATGAGAGTGGTTCCCTTACCACTTGCAAAAAATATGAATATTTTCTGATATTCGTCCTCTGCAAGAATAGATAGATCATGTTGCCTTTCCCTAATCAAATCTTGTTTGTCTAATAACCATTGTTGGCTAGAAAAACAAATACAGAGCTAGAATAAAACCCTACCTATCATTTTGATATGGGTGATAATTCCATTAAAATTAGGAATTATGAGAGGTCCCTGGACCCCTTCCCAAACTAAATACCTGCTATAGTAATTAATAGATACAAAATAAAATACTTGAGTACATATGGCTCAGACAGATCCTAGATGTTTTCAATTCATAAAACATTGCATTTATTTGATTATAGGTATAGGTATTGATCAGCTCATAATATATACGCATTAGCAATTAAACAGGACTGTGTTCTCCTAATAAAATATAGGGCCAATCACTGCCGCATAATTTATATCAGTACTTACTGATGAGAGCTTTGCCAAAAATTTCCAGACATTACAAAATCAGCTACTCTTTTCTTTTCCCACTATATCTATTCACAGCCAACACCTATAATAAAATAAATTGTCTGGATATTATTTTAAGTGTTCACTTTTGTATTAGCTATAATATTAATGGATTATATTTAACATAACCTATCTGCTATAACTATCGACAATAGCTATAGATAGACACAGAATGACAGAATATATTAAATAGACAGATGCAGAAAAGTGACGGTTCCAGGGTTCAATTTTCTCTTAAAATAAAATGTACTAAGTTTATAGTAGCAATAGTTTCGACAAAATTTTCGAAAAGCCTTAAACCAAACAAGATATATAAATTAGGATTTTTATAACAGAAACGCCGGTTATTCGCGGATATTTCATTATTAAGAAGCGGGCGCAAACAGCAAGCTGTTGAGGGATAAGACAGGAACCCTGTACTCAGTAATTACCAACGACGATAGAACAACTAGTAATTACATTATTCATTTTCTTCCAACTTGGATATTCATAAGCTTTAGTCTTTCAGTTTCTTGAAGTTTACAACACTACATTATGTTTTATGTAGTCCGGACAGTCTACTGTTGAGTGGGTCAGTTGTACTAGAACTAGTAACTAGCAACTAGTATAATTATAATAGGATACCCAACTCTGGATGGTTTGATTGAGTTTGAGCCTTTGAGATATCTAGTGTCATCTAGTGGCAAGCTTAAAAAACCATACATATTGCAAAAAGCTTCCTTGTAAACTTCGATTCGACATCTATCCGTAGATTTTGATAGCTAAACTACATAACCTTGACAATACTAGTTTGACGTCTAGACGTCATTTTTTATCCCGTTTGTACTTTTATAATTTATTGTAAGTTGTAATATAGTTTGAATGGGAAATATATTTTAACGTTATCAAATCTTAAGTGGATAAGCTTATCTAAGATACGTCGTCGTTAAGCGTAATTTCAGATGTTTTAATTGATATTTTCATAGGCAACGATGTCTGTGTCTCAAAGCCAGATAGAAGAATTAAGAAATGCTTTTTTGAAAGATGTGGCTTCCAAGGGAAATGATTGTGAGTATTTCTGATAGGTATTTTACCTCCCATATTGAATACTCTAATTTTTCACAGCTGTTCACCCTAAAGACCTGGAAAGGGTAAAAACAAGTGATGACTGGTTACGTAGATTCATTTTACACCAGGAATGTGATGTAAAAAAGGCACTAGAGATGCTTTGGACCTCAGTTAAGTGGAGAAAAGAGAATGATGTAAATGGCAAGTAGATGAATCAGCATATAATTTCCAAACATTGAATTTCATAATGGTTTAGCTATCACAAGCAATTTCCCCATCACAAGCAATTTTCCTATGACATATAATTATATGCTTTTTTAGATATAAACGAGTCAAAGGTGAAGATGGATATTCTATGTTCAGGAGGATTCTTTCCACATGGTGCTGATATTGATGGTTGTATGCTTTTGGTTTTTAAGTGCAAAAAACATACCAAAGGAGTTGTCAAAATGGAAGATGTACAAAAATGTATTATTTATTGGTTTGAAAGGGTTGAGAGGTATTCATCTCATTGAACTTCAATAGTTTACAAGCCTAAATCTCTTATCAGGAAGTTCATAGTTAACAGATAAATAAAGCTCATTGTTTATTAAAAAATTGAATTACATCTCAGAGCCACATCACTCCAGAAAATGGATATTGCAATTGAAATTCCAGACCTCCTTTTAGGATTATAACTGAAATTTCATATTAATTTTATATAACAATGCTTACATTTTTATCAGTTATTGAATTTTGTGTTGTAGTATATTGCTAAATATTTGTTTTGATTAATATAGCTGAGGATGAGGTACTGAAATATTCATTCAATTGTATTTAATGGAAATGTGAAAAAGTGACAATGTTGCTTGTTTTAGAATGGTGAATGGTAAAATGATAACATTGTTTTTTGACATGGAAGGTTGTGGCCTAAGCAATATGGATATGGAACTAATCAAATACCTCATTGGCCTTTTTAAGGAATACTATCCATATTTTTTGAATTATATTCTTATATTTGAGATGCCTTGGATTTTGTCAAGTGAGTATACACTCTTTACTTACATATATGTAGATCACTTTTACATTAGAGTTGTAAGAAGACTAATATGTTATCCCTGAATCTACAGTATTTCATCTTTCATCTCCAATAGTATTGGATGGTAACTTAATTTGACAGTTTCATTTGCATGCCATCAATGATGAGCACATTGATGTCATAGTATTCTTGAGATTATAGCTAATTTCAATAAAAATAATGCTTTTTTATTTGGGGTCAAAAAGACATACAACTTTATGTTAAGAAAATAAGTACCTTATAGCCATAAAATAACTGCATAAGAACTTTCTAGAGAAACTGAAAGACTAGAATGGTTTTAATCAAAAATTAAATTTGAATGACCTTGCAGATGCCATGGTCATGATAACTACTGAACAGGATGTTTTGAAAATAAAATCGCAAAATTGGTTGGGAACATTGACCTTTTTTTACTAAAAGGTCAGGACAAACACTTTCTGCAAGAGATACAAAAAATCAAAAAATGCTACTAGCTGATGTAACATTCCAGTTAAAAAAAATAGGGATTGCTACAACTCTAAAAAGGAGATAAATTTTTTTTTTACAAGATTGTGACACTTCCACAGTTCTTCATCCATCAAAATAATCTATACACCATGTTTTATAACAATTACTTTAAATTATTAGTTCAATATAAGCGACTTTACAGGCAAAGAAAGCGCTTTAATATATTGGTAGCTTTGGCTTTACTAAATTTTACCTCATCAACGTACAGAGTACAGTAACTCATGTTCACAGAATTTTGAGACATTAAGCTCTCTGAGGAATTAGGAATGCATGGTTTTTCTACTCGACTACATGTTTTTTTATTCAATAATTTGATTTTATTATTGAAGGTATACTCCTGGTTGATTTTTAGAATATTAACTCACCTGAAAAAGCAGCACCATTTCAAGCTAACAGTTTTTGTCACTGAAGTGGTAAAAATAACAACTATGTAGTTGACTTGCAATTATTGATAAACCAACAAAATAACCATACATTAATATGTTTTGCTTGTAAATCAGTATCCGACACGTTTAGGTAATATTTGTTATGTGCTTATGCTGATTAGACGATTTTTTTTAAAGTGTGCTCTGTCGATTAATTGTTAGATTACCATTTTTCACATTGTAATGCACTTTAACGTAAGTATTTTAATCCTACTATTTTATTTCAAAGTCCAAACATAGGCAGTAGATATTACGCGTTGTTTTCCTCCAAACAATTGTATTCAAATTAGATACAGATACAGGATAGGCCACGCTTATTACTTTTTAGTTTGTCCATGCATTTTGGTGAAATTTGGACATTTTTGTCATTATGAATCAAGATGATGAAAGGTTCTCAAATTTATGTTTTCAGTGAAATATCCTTTTATCTTTTTAAGAATCTTTAGATACAACTTAATGTACCTTTATCGTCAAATGCCGCTTACTTTCCCAAACACAATTTTTTTCATTAATTATTTCGCGTACATTGTTCCTAATAAGCAAACATTAATTTATTCATATTTTGTTCCTTGGTGAATGCTGCGATAGCAAAAACGTTAGTAAATATATTTCACTCGATATCTAAATCACCTTTAATCGTTTTTCGAGAACCTGAACGACATGAGATTTCAAATAACATTCACAAAAGAAGAGGAATGTGACAACATCCTTCCTTTTCTGGATGGAGTGGTAAATAGGAACAATGCTGAAATACATGCCACGTTGTACAGAAAAGCGACTCGTACAGGAAAATACCTACACTATGCTTCAAGTCACCTGGTAGCCACGCTTATTACTTTTTAGTTTGTCCATGCATTTTGGTGAAATTTGGACATTTTTGTCATTATGAATCAAGATGATGAAAGGTTCTCAAATTTATATTTTCAGTGAAATATCCTTTTATCTTTTTTAGAATCTTTAGATACAACTTAATGTACCTTTATCGTCAAATGCCGCTTACTTTCCCAAACACAATTTTTTTCATTAATTATTTTGCGTACTTTGTTCCTAATAAGCAAACATTAATTTATTCATATTTTGTTCCTTGGTGAATGCTGCGATAGCAAAAACGTTAGTAAATATATTTCACTCGATATCTAAATCATCTTTAATCGTTTTTCGAGAACCTGAACGACATGAGATTTCAAATAACATTCACAAAAGAAGAGGAATGTGACAACATCCTTCCTTTTCTGGATGGAGTGGTAAACAGGAACAATGCTGAAATACATGCCACGTTGTACAGAAAAGCGACTCGTACAGGAAAATACCTACACTATGCCTCAAGTCACCTGGTAGCTACGAAAAAAGGGGTTATAGCGGATCATGTATGAATCGAGTGCTACAGGAAATGCTTGGCACGACGCAACGCTAAGGTCATACACAGACAGAGCCACATTGGTATCGCTAAATGTTCAAACGGAGAGCTTTCATTGCTATCAAAACCAATGTTTACAGCAGACCCAGTGTGTAAATCAAACCAATATGATGATTAATAATAAACAACATCGATTTAAACCGAGACGATTCAGCGGTGCTTACTCATCATCCGCAATCGACAGTACTTCCTGTTACCAGTCGGAGTTCGTATGGGATGGGGTGGGGTACGACGACGCCGACGGGGAGAAAGTAAAAAAGCAACATCGGAAAAACGGTCGATCCTTTCGCCTGAACATGATTGAGGATACCACGTCAATCGAAACTCTGTGAAATAAATAAATTGAATGAAAGTGCGAAGCAGCAGGCCTTCCCATCTGATCCCAAGATGTAATAATCCTTATCGCATATAGAGACTTTACATTCGTGACTATTTCCAAAATTGAATCTTCCTCCTGGACTATTATACAATTCCATATGTGTGTTAAGGGGATCCGTTTAACTACAATATCTGGTGACTAATTGGTTAATAAATTGCATTATGTTATTTTTAGTGTCCGTTTACAACAATGCCGTATCAAGGTTTGTGCTGGTGTTTTTGATGTGTTTGTAATATTTCGTGCAGTTTACCTTATAAAAAAAACGAATCGTGTGCAGAACTTTAACAGTACTTCCGCTTGAAAAATCTACAAGTTTTGCTGCATTTAATTTAGTGGACTAGTAGATATATTCTATAAGTGTGGAAAAAGGGTGTTTTATGAAATGGTTATACGGTGTAAAATTGTATGATGTACAAGGGGAGGTAAGGAGGAAGGACCAATAAGGTTGTTGCTACCCACTATGACAAAATGCAGCTAGAGATATCATAACGGGGAGTTGAAAAACATTTTTTTAAATAATTTTGGTCGCCCTTCAAAAATAACTCTTTTACAATAAAACGAGTAATTTAATAACTAGAGCGATTGTTTACCTTTTCAGAGTTATCAGTTTGAGGTGTTGCCAAGAAAATTCTATGGGCCTATTTTTTGAAAAGGTCCATTTCAGTTCATTTTTGTATATTCCTCAAGTTTATGATTATTTTGAAATGTGTCATTCATTCGATGTATTTCAAGTTTCTTATTACTTTATATCTCTATGTCGTCGTCGATGGTACTTAAATCATCACTCGGTATATATAAACCGTTAATCAACCTTTCTATCATATTCAGGCAATAATTTGATTGACTATTTGCAGCTGCCTTTAAAGTGATAAAACAGTGGCTTCCCGAGAAGGCTGTGGAAAAAATAAAGTTTCTAAGTAGGAATGATATAAAAACGTACGTTCCTCTGGATCAAGCGTTGACCTGCTGGGGCGGCACGAACACGTACGAGTTTAGCTTCGTGTCCGAACCAGAAGGTGCTCCAGCTCTAACTGGGGAGACGGAAAGAGCGTCTGTTGTTTCTGCCAGCTGTGCCTCCAGAAAGGTTAGTGCATATGAGCATATTATATTGCAGGCTCATCTTCTATCGGACCCATTTTGATTTAGTGTTAATCTTATCTTGAAAATGCTAATGTAGTTAGCGAAACACGTGTCGGGTACATTTTGAAAAAGTGATTTAGCTAGTGGTAAAATTATGTACTCTTTGTGATACTAGATTGTCTATACTACTAAGGGGCTATCCTATCGAAAACTTAAATTTACGTACTTTTTCGGAAAAATTGGCAAAATAACTAAGTTTGGTTTCTGAACTGCCAGGTTGACATTTTTCATCCAATGAAAAATCTCATAGTTGATCGTATAACTAAATGTGTTTAAACCATGGTGTAAACACTTCAAGTCAATAGGATGTTTCGTTTTTGAGTTATTGGTTATTTTGAAATTTGCTGCACTTCAAACAATATTCATCAAAGAAGTACGCCACTGTCTTTTTAATTTTTTTTGTATATATTTTCTTCGGATTAAGCAGCTAAAGATACAACTTTTAGACTCTTGATATCACTTCAGATCTTATTTCCTTTTTAATGAAGTAAAATAAAATACACTTCTTATCATGTCGAAGATATTGTTTCAAGCATAAAAGGCGTTTCGAATGGGTTTCCAATATATCGTTTTCAGCATTCAGTTTTCAAAATAATGGAACGATTTTTTTCTGCAAATGATCAAAATCAAGCGCTTCAAACGAAATTTTGTGGCACCGTACATCAACATATTTTTACCGCTGATACGAGCACCCTTGCGACAATATCAAAAATTGAAAAAAATGGGCTTTGCACAAGTATAAAACCAACCTTCATCATATGCAAAAAAATCGTTCCATTATCATGAAAAATGAGTGCTGGAAACGAAATATTGTAAACCCATGCGAAACGCCTTCTATTCTAGGTGGGGACTTATCAATAATTCTTTATATAATTAATAATCTACGACATCCTGTATCTTGAAACCAGACTTTTGAACACATGTTCATGGGTTCTTTTCTCCTTGAAGTTGGTAAGAAATGTACCTGGCCTTGGCATTACGATTTATCATCAATGTAGACATTTTTAGACCGATCATTTAAATCTAGATACCCTGGTGTAAAAATTACAACTAAAACGCCAAACACTGACACACATACCATTTGAAATTGTCACAGTGTTCGAGTTCCCGTTAAAAAAGATACTGACGCTAAGTTCATTTGGTGTGCCCCTCGTAAGATCGAAACACGACGTCGTAAGGGCAGAAGATGCGCACGACATCGACATCCCTGTCCCCTGCTGCAAAACTAATGATCAATAATCTTGTGACAGGTTCATTTCTCAGACGGGCAAATGTCAGAAATATCGGCTGGAAACGGTGGCGGTGATAGAGATACCGGTAAGTCGTTTTTTTTATTGATTTTAATATACATGCTCTAAAACACTTACGAGAACATAAATGGAAGTACCTTCTATTTTGGCGATTTTCGTAAAGACGGATTGATAGTGTATATCGATTACATTCAAGACGGACGATTGATAATATATTATACATATATTTCTTGTTTCATTCATTGAAAAAGGATTTTTAATTTTCTCATTCACATATTCATTGTTAGCAATAATTATTGATGAGCGTTAGATAACCAGTTATTTGGGAAATGAGTTCAATACTTTACTGTGTACCGATATGACAGCTTGATAATAAATTGTAAATAAGATAATATTGAAGGCTTTATCCAATTAAAGATTATGACCTCATAGTCTTACAATTTTATAATACTCTTGATAAAAATATGTAATTTAATTATAGAAAAAAATATAGAATCTAGGATTCTTTTGATACCCATCCAGAACAGTATTTGTAGGGATCGTATGATTGTACTGAAAAAATTTGCTTATTTTTATCCAAATCCAATTTCAAAAATGTTTGAACATACAAATAAACTGCTGCAGAATCATCGTTACAAGCAAATTTTGCAGCCAACTTTGATGCTTTGTAATTCGTAAATACTGAACGGAAAAAACGAGGTTGGATTCATGGTCTTTAAATCAATGACAACATCTTGAATTTTTAACGGGAGACTTAAATACAGGGTTAGAGTTCTTTGTTCTTTGTTCACCATAATGATTCGTGTGAAATATGAGAACAAATTATTAATACTCTGGAGTGGGTCAAAGAAAAATATTTATTGGATTAAGGTAATCTCGTCTACCAATTCTTGCAAACTTTGATTTCCATTACCTTCTCGATTCAAACTTAACTTATGGTTGCTTTACACATGCTCTATTGGATTCATACCCGCGTCCTTGCAGGACAAATCATTTGATTGATATTGTTTTCCCTAAGCAAGTGGTTGTCGATTCTTGCTCGATGAGGACGAGCATTGTTATCGACTAAAACAAATTCGACCTCAAAACTCTCTGTAATGAATAAAACAACTCGACAGAGAAATAGAAGTTAGCAATGACTAAATTAGTTGTCATGCGAAATTTGCAGTGAAAGTTACATAAATGGGAAGTTAATTAAAAACTCTATTTACGACGATTATCAGTTTTTCTAGGACTAGCCGGTAAATCAGTCAAATTATTGATATTATAATTGCATCAGCGTGAGTGTTATAAGGATCAGAACAAAAGACTACATTCCTGTGTACATTCTTTCTTACGAGATGCCTGCACGTTTGTACGAGGTAATCTATCAGTACAAATAGTCTGGGAAAATTAGATCCATTTGAAATAATAGAAATATTCATTGCCAAGATGCCTCGCGAAGTGGAAACATGTGATATATGTGACAAAATTGTGCTCAGCAGCCAAGCAGGATGGTTATGTGAAAAATGTTTTGTTTGGAAACATAGAGAATGCCTTCAAATAATTCAAAAGGCATATGATCGATTGAGTAAGTCAGAAAAAGCATGGTTGTGCGCTGACTGCAATAACCAAGATGGTAGCAAAGTGGAAAAAAACAATGCAGTGCAAGAATTACACATTGGAAGACATGAAAAAGTTGAACGACATGGATCAGAATCTATTTACAAAGCAACTAAGAATAAACTAGAAATTAGAAGGTGAACTTGTAGATATCAAGAAAAAACTAAATAAAAGAGAACAGGCAGATCTTAGTAATAATTTAATTATCCAAGGTATTTCATTCAAGAAAAATGAAAAACTGGATGAAATTATCTGTAAAATAAGCGAACGACTCGAAATTCCAGTGCGAGAAAAATCTTAGACCGTTTACAGACTGGGAAGGAATAATGAGGAAAATAATTGAAAAGTTATCCTGTCAAGGTAATTTTTCAGGATAATAACACAAAAGTAGGTTGGTTAAAAACAAAAAAAGGCTACAACTAAACAGCAATAACCTCGGCTTTACTATTAACAACAAAATATTTTTGAATCACGATCTGCCCAGAACAAACCTTGAACTATATAAGGCAGCTAAAATATATAAACATGAAAAGAATTATGAGTATTGCTGGTTCTCTGAAGGAAACATTTTTCTGAGAAAGGATGCACAATCTAAGGTCATTTTGATAGAGACCAAGGAGCAGCTAAAAAAGTAGACCAGCCTCGAAAAAGACTAAACATAGTGTATATGAACATTCGGAGTCTCCAGAACAAGCTAGAAGATGTGCAATGCTTGGTGATGAACAATGATTGTGATTTACTCCTGTTAACGGAAATCTGGTTAAAGGTAAATGAAAAGTTTTCATACAAACTTAGCAATTACCAGGCGCGTATCTGCTGCCATGAACAAACAATTTTTTCCAAAGAAACTGGTGGAATATAAATCGGTGAACATTTGGTTGATTACAGTACTGTCAGAGCCATCAGTAAATAATTGTTTAAATACGCACATAAACATGTAAATTACAAGCGGCCTCCCAAAAAGGGATCTTGACATTTTACAAATTTTTCAACTTTCACCCGCGGTGATCCTCTCCCCTCCCCCATTTCAAAGAAAGCATTACCCCTCCCATAGGTTAACCCAGAATACGCACCTGGCAATTACAATGCGGTCCATTCCTGCCGTGACGGAAGAGAGGGTGGAGCCTCAATTTATGTTAAAGATACAATTCAGTTTTGTGGAATTGGTAGATCTGATTCTGATAGTAAAAAAAACTGGGTGTGTGTGAACTTGGGTGAGCAAAGACTAAAAATAAGTGTAGTTTATAAGCCCCCAACTTTGTCAAACGCAGAATTTCAAACATCACTTGAGGAAATTCTGTTAAAATATCCAAAAGAACACCTAGTCGTTGTTAATTTGTTGTATAACAATAACAAGGTGACTAGTTATAAGAATTCAATCACATTAAATAACTTTATGTTTCATACCACATTAACTGAAGATGCAGCGACTAGGGTTACAGATAGTTCAAGGAGCATTATTGATAATGTTTTATCTGATAGGTACAATAACTTAAATTGTAGAATTAAAATAGAATGTAACAGTTTTCTGATCACAATTTATTATGAATAACGATAGAAACTAACATAAAAGTACTTGAAATAAAAAATAAAAAAGAAGTAAAAAAAATAGATTATAAAAAATGTATTGCTAAATTTGATAAAAAAATTAAAAACAACGAATTTCAATCATTTCAGGATCTAATTAAGTGATTACTGAACAGATAAAAAGTTGTGCAGTTATCATACAGTTTCACAAATAAAACTCTTTCTTTTAGTTTTATTTGTGAAACTGTGTAATAACTACACAACTTTTTATCTACACGATGGGAGAGTTTCACCAAGTTAGAGCATCTACAATCTACATGATTACTGAATGTAAAAAAGATTCAGAATTTATAAACACATATAAAATACGTGAAAATAGTGACTGGATAAACTCAAGTAAATTATACAAAGAACTTAATACTTTCAATCTTAACTCTCTGTTGCAAATTGAACAATCTAAATTGATATTTAAAGTACTCAATAAACAACATAAATCAAATACAATCTTAATATTAGTTAATCAAGTTCACAATTATGAGACCAGAATTATAAATAACATTTATCAAATAAATACAAGAACTAACTTAGGTCTTTACAATCCTATAGTTAATGCATCAAAAACTTTTAATAATTTATCAAGAGACATTAAGACTACATCAAATTTCAGGTACTTTGTAAAAACATTGAAAAACTGGTTAATGAGTGTACAAATACAAGCTAATTGTTACCCTCCCTGTTAATTTTGTTCATGTTTTGTTTTCTCGAGGCCAGTTTTTTAAGCACTGTTGGAAAATTAGAATTTTTGTTTTCGGACACCAT
Source organism: Bruchidius siliquastri (assembly GCA_949316355.1). NCBI lineage: Eukaryota > Metazoa > Arthropoda > Insecta > Coleoptera > Chrysomelidae > Bruchidius > Bruchidius siliquastri. The sequence continues at coordinate 17,743,181 of OX438533.1, read as the reverse complement.
AGTAGATGTTCCCAAAGTCCCAAAAAAGTTCCGAGGTATGGTCACAATCTATGAAACGGTATGTCCAGAAAATATCACCGTGGTCTTCCTACGAAATGGGGAGCCAGTGATTTTTTTCAAAACGCATGACTGTGTTTTACCCTGTATAAATGAAGCTCCCCGCTCGGAATTTGAGAAGTCGTTATCATTGATTCAAAAGACCATGAGTATCAAAGTAGGCAGAAAAAATTGCTTGTAACGATAATTATCTGCAGTTGTTAGTAACAAGTGCATGAAAAATGGTAAAAATCGTAATGTAAATGTATGAATTTAATACGACATGTACAGGAAGTGATTATAGTTATCAATTTGATTCTCTAGATGGCGGTTCTCTCAAAGTCAACCCCTCGGGGATAGTTTCGTTTATTCGAGATGGCAACGAACTTGTTAGCACCTTGGAATTGCAGAACGCTGATGCCGCGACTCATCTTTCATATAAGGTATTTTTCAATGAAACTTCTGAAATTTATTTCTATTTTTTTATCTGAGGGAGTTAACGATACCGATATGCCGGTATAACAGATTTTAATGGAACCAAGATCACACAGTAAGAAAAGAACTGATGTTGTCGATGAAATTATTAAAGTCACACAGAGTAAAGAAAAAAAACCTGAAACTATAAGGGTGGTACAGTGGATCTTAAGAATAACTGGACAGGGAGCTTCCGAAAGTAGGGAATTTGCTGTAGAAGATCCAGGAAGTTATTTTAATCTTTCTCGCTACATAATTCCTTCGGAATAGCCATTCTTAAATCTTGTTTTCAAAATCTGAAGATTTGTTACCATAATTAATAATCAATAAATAGAGATTATTAACTTTGGTTGAATTGACCGCAGCTGAAAACGACATCTCCAGAGAAGTTCCGTGTGAAGCCGAGCATGGGATGTCTGGCGCCGGGAGAATCTACGACAGTGACGCTTACACTGTTGCCAGGTTACCAGTTAGGCGGATTATCCAGGGATAAATTCCTTGTCATGAGCACGCCTATCACCGCGTCCGAGGTGGGGAACATTGATTTGGCTGAACTATGGAAGGTAACTTGATATGAGATTTATTACATTGTACATTTGTCATTCGGATGTCAGAATTTTTTACATTCAACATAAACGATGGTCGGTAACTAAACGGAAATCTGTATAATCAATTTTCCTTCTTGCTGATAAGGAAGGGAATGATAAGGAAGTTATCGTTTTTGTAGAACACGTCGAACAGGAAAGTGAACCAGCACCGTCTGAAGTGCATGCAAAGCGGGGGAGTCGTTGGAGGAGGAACCGGAGAACTCGCCCGGAATGGCAGTTTGCTGAACGCCACCGTCGAACAGGACAACAGCTACAACAAACTATCGGCTACTCTTTCCAAATTGGCCACCTGCCAAGCCGAACTGCACAGAACAACCAAGGTGAGTGTCATTCGATCTCCAATCTGAATCTGTGTTTTGGTGTAAATGTACTCGCCAAAAAATATTTCCCCTAAGACATACAAAAGAAAAAGGAATTTAATAGAACGATAGCTAGGCTAGTATTAATCATAGATGCTGGTTAGCTAGTTGAGAAGTCACCTGGGTAGCCAGATCTGACAGTCCGACGATGGTTTAAATATAAATCGAAACTTGTCATTGAAAGAAAGCTTATTTGTGAAGAGTTTCTCCAATTTAAATGAACTAATTTTTTTCCAGCTGACTCAGTACTACCAGTTGGCGACGATTTTCCTGGTGCTGATGCTGGGCATCGTTCTTGGTTACGTGTTGCACGCCAACATGAAAGAACTCCATTCGCACGCATACTGCCCTAACGACTACATCGGTTCGTCGCGTCCGTAGCAATAACGGAGGCTCGCGGGGCCCCCGAGCAGCGCCCACCAACACCATCATCAACACCAAGACGAAGACAGGCTCTCGTTCAGGATCTGCCATCGGCTGCTCTATCAGATCGTCTACGCTTATTGCCGCCTTCTGGCAGATCTTCCCGATTAGACGCCGTCTCCACGTCCGTCGACAACTACGCGAATATCAAATGGAAGATTCATTGGAGGGGTGGAAAAATTTGTTATATACATTTTTTTAACAAATATCAAAAACACAGCTTTCTAAATAATCAAGTAATTCGAATTCAGTAGCAAATTATCAAGCAAATAAATGTCTGACAATGAGCGATATGAGCCTATTTATCAGCAGTACATGAATAAAAAATCACTGTAGATTTTTCCAACAATCGTTATAATAAAATGTACTAAGAAAATTGTAGCATGTATTGAAAAAGTAATAAGCCTGATTACACTACAAAATATAAAAGTGTAGCATTTGCTTTGCGTTTATGCTAATCGTATCCATTTTCTTTGTCAATACATTCCAATTTACATTCTAAGTTACTGTTTTATATATTTTATTTTCATATAAATACTTGAAAATGGGCGATTATCATGAAAGTTCTTTTGAATTGGAAAAAAATTGGTGCCTCATCTTGAAACATATTCATCTTCCTGCTGATATTTTGAATCGTTTGCTGCTTTTGACCCCGCGATCGTGTATCTGAATTTTTTGTTTGTTCTGCATACATTGAGTGTTTATTTTTGAATTTATTCATACTATATTAAACTAAGTTTTTGTTATGATTTATTTGAGTCTATATACATATGTATCTTAATCTTTTTCACTAAGCACAAATCTTGCACAGAGCATTTTAGTCGTTTATTATTTGCAAAAAAAGATCACCCTAGATTTAACTAGTATTCCTCTTCATGAATTGCCGATTGAATTTTTATAGACTAATTAATTAATTGATAATCTTTAAAAAAATGGCAAAACTGTAAGGGCGAACTTTATACACTATACATTTTCTCATCATTCTAATTGAATTGTTTTATCTAAATTGCTCTGCAAGTATATAATACATCATCACAACCTTTCATTCTTAATTTTCCAATATTGAACCATGACGTTTCGAATTTTTCTATCGAACGAAACATTGGCATGATATCTAACTATAAAATTCAAATTCATTTCGAATCGATTTGAAAGTGTTGTCCAGTCATTGACGGAAGAAAAAAACCTTTATTTAATCAGAGGACCACTTATGGAGATGTATGTATTTTAAAAACTTCTTGGCTTCCAGTAATCAAATTAAACTGATTTAAAGTTCTGGAAATGTACTTCAACTGTGTATCATTCGGTTTTTGGTGATGTTCAACAGCATATAGAAAAAACCATCTACTGACTGGATTTCCAAATATATCATTGTCTCTCTTACAATTATAATTTTCAATACTCTAACTAAATCTACTTGCCAAATGAATTGATATCTTCGATATTTTATAATTGTAAGCTAATTCGAATTCCTACGAAATTTACTTTCCCTTTCAAAACGTTTTTATGAAATTTCGAGGATTGAATAAACATAATTTATACGTGACAGCTAACCAAAGCTAGGCAATAATTCAACCTTTTTGGATTGCAACATTTTCAAATTATTTATGAAATTTTCATTAAACATTTTCAAATCGGAGTGAAAAGCACAGCTAAAAAAGCGTACATAGTGTAGCAGCTTCGAATGTTTACACAGCTTGCGTTTTTGACGACTGAACAAAAACATTGAATTACTGATGTTTAAGATCCTCGATAGCATTTTATAATTTTGGAGTTTCATCAATTGCAATGGGAAATTGATTGTCGAAATACTTCTTAGATGAATTTTTAGGTTTGATTTGCCTAGTTTTGCAACGCGTTAACTAATTAGTAAACTTCATTGTACATACGCACGATAGGCACTCTTGCCAAGTTGTTCACATGTTACTTACGTATTTTTTATTTTTGTACAGGTTACGATGGTTAAATTTGTTGCTGGTTAATGAATAAATAACCGAGATTTATATCAATGTGATGATAGTTTAGGGCCTAATTTATATATAATGAATGTTTTGGTTATTAAAAATGGTCTTGCAAGATACAGCGTCTTTCATTGCTCTTCATCCATGTTTCAACTAAACTGAATAGTATTTATGTGCAGTGATGCAGCCAGAAATTGCTATTAAGAGGGGACTACCTAGGTTACTATAGGTTTCCAATATTTCGTTTTAGCGCTCATTTTCATGATAAAGGAACGATTATTTTTTGGAAACGATAAAGGTTGCTTGCGAAGCCATTATTGCAATTTTTTATACAAAATTTGATATATTGTCGCAAGGCCGCTCATATCAGCGGCTTGATTTTGAACATATTAAAAATATTTTTCATGCAGATCATAGAGAAAGGACGAAGAAAGGACCATTTCCGTGCGAAGCAGTTTTCTTGATATTTTGGATACCAGAATGTTAAAAAGACATCCGAAATGAGTAAAAAATGTCAATATCTGAAATTTTGTATCAAAAATCAAAAGAAGGGCTTCCCACGAGTATAGAACCAACTTTTCTCTATCATTTAAAAAAAATCGTTCCATTATCTTAAAAAATGAGCACCGGAAACAAAATTTTGGAAACCCATGCAAAACGCCCGTTATTCTAGATAGAGTCCCATCTTTAAGGTCGAACTCAGTCGTCATGGGTTGGAGTGTGGGGAGGGCTTGGAAGGAGAAGAACGAGAATAGATCAGGTACGAAGAATTGAAAATGAGCTACTTAACATCTCCAAATAAACTTTATTTCATCAAGTTTTTCCAGTGGTTATACAATTACCATTTATTTTTTACATTGATATAGAACAACAACATTTTTAACTTATTAGTTTACAAACATTTGGTTCTCAGATATATTTTTTCTCTGAACACAAAAAACAATTATGGCAATCCGTATATAGGTAGTACGATTCCTTCAGTTGATATAATATAATATGAACAAAATATATACCTATACGAAAATATAAATAATACATTCGGCTTATAAATCAGTTGAGCATACATTTCAATGTACATCTTATCAGTTATTTGAAATATACTCTTATTGATTTGATGATGACTCTTAAATAAACATCAGTAACAATAGTACAACACTTTACAAACAGTTTAGCAACGAAATAAAAATACTTTTTGTGAACAGCTGTTCAATAATCTTTAGACAAGAAGATGGTGATTGCCAGTGGGATGATGTTATGCAGTAACGGGTTAATCCATATCCGTAACAAAACACTATTGTAGACACAGAAAGCGATTACTTACTTCATATTCAGGTCCAGAACCCAATTTGGGGGTGCCAAAAAGCACAGTTAGGAACCAAGTTAAACACAAGTGCGAAGAATATTGGACGTTTGTGACTAAACTGCTGCACATAATTATCGTTACAAGCAAATTTTCCAGCCAACTTTGATATCTTGTTATTACTAAAATACTTAATAATTAATTAATAAAGAAACTTTTGGATACTTTTATATTTAGAATTAATTAATGTATGCTTTCTACGACATTTAAATAGAATAATTCATGCCTACGGGAAATCAATAACAGTGAAGGGGTGAATTTTTGTCATGTAATTCGTAAATGAATCCGATATGCAACCTGATCATATTATGAAATATGTGTAAATATGTATTACCACACAATGAAAATTACTAGCAACCACCACAAGATATGTAGTAAAGCAAACAATTGTTAATGTGGAAGAAAACAAATCGTAATTTGAAGATTGATATGACTATTTTTCCTAAATTTCTGACGACAAACGTTCACAACCTGCTATTCTCAATAAAATGTTTCGGCCATATAAACCTTCCCATGGTGTCAGCAGATATGAAAATGATCTTAGAGTGGATGTAGTTTAGCTATGAAACTCAAGTTCAAAATAATTTGTCAGGATATTTATAGTGTTTAAATAACAAAGTTTTATCGGTCAATCTGTTGGTATTTTTGTTACGTCACACCTATGTGGAGCAGAGCAATAGAACGTCATAGAGAGTCTCGAATCGTTGCGCTCGATATATCAAAGGCTTTCGATAGGGTGTGGCATGAGGGACCTTTGATCAAGCTTGTTGCCTATGGGCTGCCACCGGGTTTGTGCCACTGGTTGGATAGTTTTCTCATGGATCGCTCCTTATCTGTGGTGGTGGATAGATTTGCTTACCATAAATGCGAGTATCCAATGCTTTTTTGCTGTACATCTAAGATTTGTTCTATCTACAGCTTCGCTAATGACAGCACTATAATACCGTGCATGGGACTGGGCAAACCACTACCATCCCGAGGTACCTCGGCGAGGTCAGCATGCTGTTCAGATCAATGAGGACATAGAGATAATTGTGGAATTGGAATGTACAAACAGAGTTCAGTTTAACGTGCTGAAGACTCCTGACAAAGAAGTTGCATGCTGGTCTGCCAGCCATGGAGATGGAGGGACTCTCAATACTTGAATCACCTTCAATCAAGCTTCTGAGAATTGACATCAACAATAACATGTCATGAACCATCACAGCTCGCATGTGTTGGGATGCGCCCCAAAGCACACCGTGAAGCTTATGGACATAATCTAGAAGTGAGCAATACGTCTTGTGGATGCGCCTGACCTCACAAACGACCTATAGTCTGGAACATCGAGGGTGGCTGATCTGTCCCTATTCTCTAGATATTATGATGGCAGATGTTCTACCGAGTTGTCTCGCATAATAACTCCAAGAGTCGCTAGTGTAGCAAATACTAGAAGAGCTCATCGGGAGCATCCTTACAAGGTAGAGATTACAACGCCTCGAACAAGCCTGTTCCAAAAGTCGTTCTTTTGGAGAATCTCGACGTTGTGGAATGAGCTACCGGGAATTTTGTTCCCCGATAGTTACAATCTACACCGTTTTAAGGTCAATGTGAATAGAAATATTCCTTGCGCATTGCTTATGAAGCGCTATCTGCCTTTGCATGAAAAAAAAACAATAGTAGTAACTAATAGAACTCGTCTATTGGACAAAAAATTGAGAATTTGATCAGCGTGCGAGAAGCAGTAAGAGACTATCCCTAGAAAACCTTCTTTGCATTAATAGCTATCCTCACTAATTTTTTGAAACTCAGTTACAAAGACTTGACTTTCCATCTATGACTCAAAAAGAACCAGCAACCTCTATCAGCAATCTCTGTATACCACATATAAGAGGGTTATCTGAAAGACAGAAATGTCGGCAAACAAATTAATCTTAAAATGGTTTTTAAAAAATACACTTTAAAAGATATATAATGCATACTGATTTTTTTGGCTAATTTCATATGAACTCCAAATGCTCAGTGAGTAACGTTTTACAATACATAAAGGTCGGTTGTTTCCGTCAGATAGCGTTAAAGATTTAGTTAAAAGTAGTTTTGTACGTCAATTTTATATCAAAAATAAACTGAAATTTGACGTGTAGCACATCTCAATAACGAACGAAAAACTGAGAAATACCCACTTTAACGTAGACAAGATCTTCAAAAATTCTCTCAGCGATATAATTTCATTTTAGTATCAAAATATGTTAACATTTTTTTCTGTTTGTTAGTTTATTATCTAAGATTAGTTAAAATATATAAGTCTTAAACACCTGATTGTGTTTCTTATATAGATTTTTTTCTTAGACATAGAACACATAAATTTCTTAAACAGCGATAATGATTTTTTTACTTGTACATTATTATAGATTGCGCGTGGTCTGAGACGGTATAGCGTAAAGCACACTTTTTATTTTGCATTTAAAACGACTATAGATTGATTTGTATCACGAAATAATTCTTCAATGTCATTATAAAATTATTACAGGTAAAACCTTCGTTACATTTTTTTTGAAATATGAACTTTTCATTCACAATTGAAAAGGAAAGGAATAGTTCGATCCTCGAATGTACAGCGATGCAAGGTCAATGTGAATAGACATTTATACTCTCGCAGCGCTTCTGGAGCGCGATAGGCTTATTGCCTTTGCTAGAGAAAGATTCATTTTATAGTTGGCGACTATTGTGGAGCCTTTAGGACAGAAATTGTTCCTTTTGTCATAATGAAAGCAAACCAGATGCAATTTATTTTTTTTGCCTATAGAAGCCTCCAAATATCATATTCTTGATACGATAAAAGATAAAACTATGGCTTCACTGGAACATTTTCTTCAATCCATTTAAATAATTATTAAAATGTTTGTTAAAAGGCAAGGCGTTTACGCGTATCCCAAACCACACTGAATGCTTATTTGTTAAAAACAATAAGGTCCACTTAACCTGCCATTTTTTAAACTTGCACATTTAAAGAAACTTTATTTAGCTAACAACAATCATTTTCACTAAAATTATAGACACCGTAAAAAATGTATATATGTATATAGCATATCATATAATATAATAAATATATATAGGTACAGTCACAGCATTTTTGAGAAGGTTAACATACATTAATTTCATTATATACAACGATTTCATTTTACTAGTACATATTTATATATATGGATTAATTTCGAATACCCAAGAGATATCGAATATATCCAGAAAGTTAACTAAAAAATCAACATTCAATAAAACGGTATAAACATTTTCTTGGAACCTTCCTGAGACTTTCGATTAAATTTTGACATATTTTTGGGTCTTTGTATTTATCCCTTTACAAGGGAATGATAACTAAGCCTTTAATTCAACTATCTATTTAAATGAAAAGTTAACTTTTCTGATATTAACTATGCTCTTCACTATGCATCAGACCTGCTATACACATGCATAACCCCTTTAAGATTGTCCAGGTGTAAGGACCTTTGACTTCGCAAGTTGCCGATGGGTATCCCCATAAAGGGCGATACGGAGATGAATTAACTCTTCTGCTTACGATTATTTATTTTATTCTAGGAATGAAATCTTCGTTATGGATTTTTTTTAACAATTGCTCTATAGTCGAAATCCATATTCTAGTTTTAAAAATTGAGAAAACCTATTCAGCATGAATAAAAAATATTAATACACTAAACAGGTCACCTTATGATTTGCAAACGAATCTGCAAAATGAAAGACGTTTCAAAATGAATGGGAAATATTCTTGTCATTTCACTTGTCGCGAAACAGAGAATCATTCAAAGAAAATGTTAAAGTTACAAAAGCACACCGGCATGCGTATTAAAATCAATTACGCAATCCGAACAGAAATGCGCGCGTCGCTCAGAAATTTCATTTGAACAGTTGATCGACTTTACTTTTTATTTGCTGAATAAAAGTTACGGGTAAGTCTTCACTCCCCTAGACAACAACATGGGTTTGTCAAACTTCGATCGGTCTCAGGAATGTTCAAAGAAAACCGTTGGTTCCGTTTTGTTGAAGCCATTCCTGGTAAAGCCACTGTACAGTCAAACAAGCACGCGAAACCTCTATCTCATATTAAACAGGCTGAAAAATCTTGCTCGTTAGCCTCCAAACATTATTTCAACAAAAACAACTTTGAAAAGATGCTGCCATATAAAGCTCTCTAAACTCGCACTACTAAATTTAAAATAAAAAATGTCGTTTAGGTAAATTCCACAATACGCACAAAAGTAAATTTCCCAGCAAAACTTATTTTGGTTGCAGATTCTTAGAAATTCTTTTAATATTTTCAGGGCATTCAAGAACATTATATGTAAATACGTCTGTAATCTATATTGAAACAGACTGTTAGTGTGCGTGTCTCACCAAACTAAAGTGTTTTTCAGAACTTGATATACAAGTGCTGTTCTTTTTCCACTCAGCCTATTTAGCAGGCGTTATACAAAGTAATTATTTTGCCGATACGTTATGGATATGGACAAGCATTATCAGGATGTAATTTTTTCACAATTTGAAATGAGGCCCAAACCGTAAAGAATGTTTTGAGGAAATCAATTGAGTCAACTTTGAGTAAAACAAAAAAAACGAGCCCATCAAATATAGACAGAAAGTTTTTTGTATTAATAAATGATTAGAGATAAACATATATGAATATGGTTGAAAAATATTTAACCGTTCGAACTTTATCGAGACAGCATCTAGTACATAGTGAATATCAACTTTTCGTCTTGATTGTCTTCCTTAACACTAATAATCTCTTATGTTAGTATTTTTATCCGTCGAAAAATAGTGATTACGCCTACATATGTATGATCATCATCATCATCATTATTAACGTCTAACATCTGTGTTCGTCATTGCGTAAAATTAGTTGCTGTAGTCGAAGGACTCCATTTCCGAGAAGCGCGAGTCCTGCTTTTGCAACCTTTGCGTGCACTCCCGTAGGTACGAGTCCTGGATTCGGTACATGCCGGAATTCGCCTGGAACATCAGCGTTTCCAGGATTCTCTCATTCTTGATCGCTTTCGATGGCAACACGATCTGGAAATCAGAGGTTACTTTCACCCTTGGACTATCCAACAGACAAAGACACCACTGTTTACATCATATAGAACATTTTTCATAAAAATCATGGTTAAATACGAAAAAGGAATCATCATGACAACACTGTTTGAACTTCTCGAGTTCGACGTACTACAATGATTTAACGGTTTCCAAGTTGTCACTCTCATTTTGCTATCCAGTGTTGACTGTGTTTGATGTTTTTATTATTATTTATTATTGAGTTTTGTATGTGTGTTTTTGAAATAATACTTGAGAGAGGAGATAAAAGGTGCTCCAGGGTATAGAACCAACCTTGCTCTATCATTTGCAAATAAAATGAGCGCTGGAAACGAAATATTGGAAACCCATGCAAAACGCGTTTTACTCTAGGCAGAAATCCCTCATAAGCACTGTTATTAAAACTTATTTCCGCATTGTGTCATCTATAATTTTTCATTTAAGCTTATATTGAATTGTGGTTAGTCAGTTGCTTAAAAAAATTCAGTCAGTTTAACTGCAAAAAGAATCACCGAGCTTGGTCACCACAGGTCTCCTGAAGTGTTATATGCTTTCGCCTTTGTGAGAAGTTATCTTTGAAATGACACAAGACCTATCGAACATTTTAACGGTTGATAGTTTGATATGAATATATCTGTATTAAATAAATATAATTGCGAAAAGATTGTTAATTTGAGATAGGCTGATTGACAATGAAAATGAAAAAATGAAATTATGACTATACCGACCTTTATGAGTTCCTGAGGTGATATTCTATAAAGTTTTAAATCTCTGGCCAGTCTCTCCATGATGCACTTAAACTCTAATTTGGCGTCCAGTTTACTAGAAGTCTTTGTCTTGATTTTGTGCTTCGCCCAGGCTAACATAGCTTCGAATTTCACCACCTCGGGAACCTCCAAATTCCTATAGGATCAGAAAAAATATTCACAACTCGCCATACGGTTGCTATATCAACCTCAATTCATCAGAAAATGAAAAAAAGTTCGGTGTATGACGTTTACATCTAGTATCCTATTTATAAATTCAAATAATTATAATCTAAGATGTAATTTTTTAACATTCGTTTTTCTCGATTAGACATTGTTTCTAATTGCCAAATTATATGCTACTCTTTTCCTCGAATGTGTAGAATTACCTCCACAATCTGAAGCAAGAAGAACGGTTGCTGATTCGTCCCCATTGTATAAGATTCTACAATGGTGAATTTTCGACCAAGTTGTTTCGCATTATAATACCAATAGTCAAATATAGTTGGTCACTAGGGAAAACTTTGGTTCTGAGATGACGTACCTGCACATGATCATCTGAACCATGGATTCGCTGAGATTAAGGAACTCTGTAGTCTGGAAAAGCGCGGTCGATCTTGTTTCCACGAACGCCAGAATCATATTTACAAGCTCTGAGGCGGACGTGTACCTCCAGTAGTAGTTTTCCAGGGAACACAGCATACAACACACCTAAAATTTATTCTCAAATCAGAGTTCTAATGCTGAAGTAATTGTAACTTAACAACGTTCGACGTTGGCCGATTATAATATCTACAAGATACACATCCCGTCGGAAAAACGCTCCATACGACGACGTGCACGCAACATTATCGCTGTCTTTACCATTTGTACTGAAGGATTTTATATCAGAAGAAGAGAAAATAGATATGATCAAAAAGGCAAAATATATGACTGGCCACGTTACTCGCTCAACATCAACTCGCAAAATCCCTACAGAAATGCAGAGAAAACTCATAACGTTCCGTGTTTTGATCTTCTTTGCCTCAGATGAAATGTAGAACAGAAACTGAATGGAATGCTTACCACTCATCTCGAAGCGCCACCTCTATGGGGAAATCTATTGCCGCTTCAATGCAGTCCAGGTGTTAGGACCTTTGACTTCGTAAGATGCCAATGGGCATCCCAATAGAGGACGACACTTGGAGATGAGTTGATTTTGCTCTCACACCCTTGGGTGGGTTACGTATATACAACTTGATTGCTCTCTACAGTTAGACCGACAGGCTATACCGAGGAGTCTAGGCTAAAGACGAAACATGCATGTCTATAGCAGGCCTCACGCATAGTGGAGAGTATACACTTACATAACATTCATTTTAGCAACAAGAGATCTGCACTACAAATTGCGTATGTTTACTATATAGGCATTTATTTTTTCAGTTATCACTTTGCTTAATAATAATTCTAATAAAAATATTTTCTGTAAGTTTTGATTTGTCATTTTTTTCTGCATAATAAAGACACAAACGTTCGAAATTGCTTCATTATCTATTAAGGCATCGATATCGGTATCATCAAAATTCTGTATCGTATAACAAACTATATAATTAATTCCCGTAGTATAATGATACTGACCACTTCGATGCGTAGAAACTGTTTGGCATGATGAAAGCAGGCCTGCAACAACTCCGGGAGGTCGTAATGTTCGGCGGCGCAAATTAATCCGGGGATGGTGGCGCAGGTCAACGGACAGCTGCCCGTGTGCAGGTAATCTAACAACACCCTGAACGTGTCCGCATCAAATTCGATGACGGAGAACTCGGTCTGAGCCAACTTGGCGCGATCCACTTTCTGAGCGTCTGCACACACGCTGAGACGCGGTACTGGCAGCGCGCCCAGCGACGGCTTGTCTTTGCTCTCCTTCTCTTTTACCTCCTTGTCTGGAAAACGGATCACCAATTCAATTAATGACCAGAATTGAGGAGAATTTTGAAAAAAATCGAAAACAAAGAAAGTAACATCGATGGCATAACTGTTAAACTTCTCAAACTTGCATTTGAAACAATAGGAGATACATTTTTGAATATCCTCAATCAAAGTTTGAAACAAGGAGCACTTTATACTCCAGATAAGTGGAAGAAAAGTATAGTTGTACCAACTGAAAAGATAAAGGGTGCTATGAAATGTGAAGAATTCAGACCAATTAATATGGTTACTCCTAATGAAAAAATATTACAAATGTGTGTTAAGGATCAAATAATGAATTACGTGGAAGTCAATGGATTACTCAGTAAATACCAAGGCTGGCTTCAGAAGAAAAAACTCTTATGAAAGTGCCTTGCAGACGGTTCTATTTGATTGGAAATTTGCATTAAAAGAGGGAAAAATGTTAGGTGTGTTTTTTTTTAGACTTTAAACGTGCTTTTGAGACTATTCATAGAAAGTTACTTCTACTAAATTTAGAAAAATATAGGTTTCGTCAATTAAATGATTTGAGGATTACTTGTGTGGGCGCATGCAAGTAACACAATACATTGAAAACTTCAAGTGAGAGGGAATCGATTCATGGTGTACCCCAAGGGCGGACTGTGTCCTTCACTCTTTATTTTGTATAATAAATGAGATTTGAAAAAATGTTAAAAATTGTGAAGTACCACTTTTTTTAGATCCCTTTATATATCAGGCGACAATGCTAATTAAATATCAGACATAATCAATTATTAACAACAATTAGCTTCAGAAAAATGTGAACAAAAATAAAGTAATGTTTATTAGAATAAAGAAATACAGGTTTGTTACTAATGTATATATTAGTATAAATTATGAAAAGCTAAAGATAGTTAATTGTTATAAATATCTTGGTTACATGATAGACGAACATTTTAACTGTTTTTGAACATTTTAAATATATTACAAACAAAATGGCAAAAAATTAACATAATCACTTACTGGAACAGTCTTGACTGCTAGCCCATTTTTTCTTATCGTCAGCATTCAGTTGTTGGGCATTGTGTTTTCTGATACTTCTACCCCAACCAGCCGTTATGGTGCCCAGTCTAGTGAATGCTCGTTTCACCATCGGACTGCTGGGTACACTCTTCGGTCTTGCTGATTCGATATCGGGCACCTAGCGCGGCAAAAATTAACCAAAAATCATTACCAGTGATATAGTTTCTCTCTTCCCATTCATCAGATGTAATTACACTTTCCAAATACAATTAAAGGGGTCAGAAGGGAAAAGATTCAAGTGCACTTCTCTTAAAACTTCTATATAAGTTAATATTCGCATGTTTAAAAAGCTAGACATATTTTGCAGAGATTTAAGTGCATTCCGTGATTTTTCATTATACAGCAAAAACATGGCGACAAGTAGGTTGATGCTGCACTTCCGACGCAGTTTAGAAATAAGGAATTTGACGGGATTTTGGAATTGTTGAATTCAAAAAATATTAAAAAGCTCCAACACTTGTTTAAAAAACTTCCAAAACGTTCAAAAAATATTTAATTTCAAAGGTACTGCGAATGGATCCTCAGCTCTGAAATCCTTTCAGAATATTCAGAAAGCAGTCTGTTGTCGCGGGGAGTAAAATCAGAATAAATTCATGAATATTTACCTGTAGGAAGTTACTACTTTTCGGTCTGGCCTGTTGAGGGCTTAGCAGTGTAGGCACTGGTCTGGCAAGCAATTCCGCCACGGGAACCTGCGGTGAGCCAAAACCGGTTTGGATGCCGTACAACATCTCCTGGAACACTCTGCTGCGAACCTAACTCAGAAATAATATGTGTTATCTGCTTTTGCACTTTCTTAGGAAGAAAATCAATTATATCTGTAGTTAGAAACTGAGAAAAAACTTGAACCATACGTTTTTGGATCTCCGTGCCGACGCTTTTGCCGATTAGACCACAATACCTGTGGATAAATCGATCTAAACGTCAATGTAAGACTAAACCTGGTCATTTGCATTTCTAACAGCATGTCGTACGGATCTAGGGATACAGTTTTTTGTTTGTTGAACTATAATAGTTGAAAGCAGTACTTACCCCTAATATAGCCCTGACCCCAACTAGCTTGACTTTCTGTTTTGACTGGCCTACCAAGAACACAACGTCGAACAGTTGAGCGTTAGTTATAGTGTTATCCTCTGTGTTCAAGAACATCCTGGTGAAGTCCTTCGCTATCTGATCGTAATCCTCAAATTGGTCTCGGACGCTGTCCAGGAGGGGCGATGAAGGTCTCATATGACCTATTGGGCGCCAGGAACCTGCAGGAATACATTAATTTATTTATGTTTACTGACGACCTCAAGGTTTTCAGTAATATAAAGTCTATTGAAACCATTGTGAAACATTACAAACTGATATTAGGTGTATGCTCTCCACTATGCATCAGAGCTGCTATAGACATGCATGTTTCGTCTTTAGCCTAGACTCGTCAGTCTAACCTGGCGGTTCAACTGTAGAGAGTCATCAGGTGGTATATACGTAACCCAGTCAAGGGTGTGATAGCAACATCAACACTCATCTCCAAGTCCCTCTATCAGACCCTTGACTGGGTTACGTATATACCAACCGATTGCCCTCTACAGTTAGACCGCCAAGCAATAATGACGTGTCTAGGCTAAAGACGAAACATGCATGTCTATAGCAGGTCTGATGCATAGTGGAGAGCATACACTTAATATCATTTGTTAGCTTCTGATGTGAATGAGCCGAGATAACGGTACATCGTAAATAGTGCCGTTTCAAGGCAGTCCAGGTGTTAGGACCTTTGACTTCGAAAGTTGCCAATGGGCGTCCTCATACAGGGCGACACATGGAGACGAGTTGACGAGTTTTTGTTGTTAGTGGAAATATATTAATGTTTTATGAATGTTATAAGTGGAATCAGAAGTGAGATCATGGTGATATGGAAGTTGTGACGTGGACCTGAAGGGCGAGTTCGAGGAACTTGAACTGCGAAGGCGGTGTTAGGACTCAGATAGCTAGGCATTTGAAACACTTGGATCAACTAACAATCGATTCTAAGGTACAACAGGTCCAGATGGAACGAAAAATAGCCGCACGACTGGAGGTTCAACAGAACCATCTAAAATATGAATGGGAAAAAGATGAACTGCGCTGTTCACAACTAAAAATATCTCACCTCTGCGATAGGGCTTCGGTATCTGTCCGGTCTCTGCGTGATTCTGTAAATTAGCGACGATATCCTCGAGCATCTGCGACCTGGTCCTTTCCTGCATCCTGGCGAACTTTGGGGCCGAGTAGCTGGCCCTTTCGCCGTTGACGATCTTGGTGAGTAGCCATTCGCGAAACATGGGCCCCTTGTCGAACACGCTCTGCTCCCACAGGTACGGTTTGTACGCGCCCACTTCGTCTCGCGTTACCACAGACACCTCGTACCGCGTCGGTCTGCGTTTGATCTTTGGCGACGTTCGTACTACAACCAAAACGGTGCGGTGGGTTTATAAGGAATAGCAAATGAAGCATATGGTTGTAAATTCCTCAATTTTTAAATTAAAAGCGACGTTAAGGATTACTTGAAAACGGTGCTGCAATCGGCCATTATAGTGTTTGCAAACGATTTCATAGGTAATCTTTGAGTCTTGCCAGGATCATATAACATATTCCATAATACTTCCAGCTGTCTCACTAATCTGAGGATTCCTTAAACGATGAAAGCCTAAATTAAATTGCTGCATATAATTACCGTTACAAGAAAATTTTTCAACAAATTTTGATACTATGTAATTCCTAAAATACTGAATGAATTTAAAAAAGCAGGTCAGATTTTGAAAGGTCCTTTCATCGTCTATTGAATCAATGAAAACAACGTTCTAAATTTTTAGTGGGGTGCTTTAATACGGGGTAAAATACAAAGTTATGCATTTTGAAAAAATTTCACTGGTTCCTAATTTTGTAGGAAGACTAGAGTGATATTTTTTTGGACATAACGTTTCATAGATATTGACCATGAGAAATTTGGGGTCGATTTTGTTTTATTCGACGACAACGTTCGTCCTCATCGGGCAAGAATCGTCAATCGCTTGCTTAGAGAAAACAATATCAATCGAATGATTTTGGCCTGCAAGGTCGCCGGATATGAATCCAATAGAGCATGTGTAGAGCAACTTTAAGTCACGTTTGAATCAAGAAGGTACTCGTAATGGATATCAAAGTTTGCAAGAATTTGTAGACGCGATTGTGCGTGATTGGGAATTTTGTTTCTCCAAAACATGATTGCCAGACTTGTGGATGTTATGCCCGACAGAGTTAGGGATATCATTTGAAATATAGGCGGTCCAATAAGATTTTCAACGTTAATCCAATAAATATTTTTCTTAGACTCACTCCAGAATATTAATTTGTTCTCATATTTCACATGAATCATTATGGTGAACAAAGAACTGATTTTATTGTTGGTTTAAGCTCCCAAATAAAGCATTGTACATGTCTTCAGGGCGAGTTCTTTATTTTGAAAGGAGAGAGATAGAAGTTAGCAAAGACTTAGTTTATTAACGCACTTTATAAAACAGAAGAAATTGGTTTAGAATGGATAAACAAAAATTTTGAATAATTTTTTTCCGTAAACCATAGTAGATATTCCAAAAATCCCAAAAACGTGCTGAGGTATCGTCAATATTTATGAAATTTCATGTTCAAAAATGATTACCGTGGTCTTCTTACAAAATTGGGAGCCAGTTTTTTTTTATATGAATGACTTTGTGTTTTACCCTGTATTAAAGCCCCCCCCTAAAAATTCAAGGAGTTGTCATTTATTCAAAAGACGATAAAACATTTTTTTCGAAATCTAACCTGCCCCTTTAAATCCGTTCAGTATTTTAGGAATTACAAAGCTTCAACCTTGGCTGAAAAATTTGCCTATAACGATAATTATGGGGAGCAGTTCACAAAGACACGGAGTCCTAAACAACTCACCAAGTATGAAAGTGTGCAGAAAATGGCTTTTTATACAAGCAGGCGAAAACGAGGTGTTGTCGGCTTCAAGGAAAACAACGCAGACGATGTCGTTGCCGATGTGCCTTTTCCTTTGCAGCTTCTGTGGATCGTGTTTCTCGTATGGCAGCAAAGTGCTGACGTGGAACATGATTTCGATGTTCCTCCAGTTCGTGTACACAGAATATAGTCCTGCGAATATAAGAAAATTGTCATAACTTAAAATAGTAACAGATAAAAGTTTTTTGGGAATACCTTTTGAGTAAGTATATCTTGCTATCTAGAGGCTGTTTGAGGATTTAGTTCAGAGTCAAATGGGCAATTTATCTATAGTGAAAATTAAATTCAAGGAATATCTAAAAGAATCGAAATTATTTCACAATACTGGTGAAAGGATAACATTATTATTAACTATTTTCCATACATTCCACTTTTGGTATAGCAGTGCAATCTACAAACACTTTTAACAATAACCGAATTCTTTCTTCTCTGTAAAATCATGGTGCTTCCCTTTTGGATACAGAGTTCAGGATTGAATTAATAAAGAAAACTGGACTACGATGTCTCATAGACACAGTTTTGAAAGTAAATGGATTCACCTGTCAGATCGTGTACCGTATCAAGTCCACCTTTGTACTTGTCGAAGCCTTTCAGTCGCACCTTTTCGCCCATTATTTGCAGAAATTCCTCGAATAGAAATGAATTATCATTATTGTCTAGTATCTCCTCTTCTGTGTATTGCCCTTCTTTCACGTATATTACGCCTACTTTTAATTCAGACTTTATAAAAACCTATAAAAGAAACAGAAACATAGTGAGAGGATTAGAACACATACTGCAGTACAATAGAAAAATACTAACTAAAACTCTACTGAATGATCACAAATCAATAGATGCTCTTGTAGTGTTTGCGGACGCCTGTCGTAGACTTTCTGCTTCAGATAATCCCATTAGACAAAATCGGGGACATCTGTTGCTGCTCAAGGTAGTACAGGTGTTAGGACCTTTGACTCCGTAAGTTGCCAATGGGCGTCTCCGTAGAGGGCGACACTTGGAGATGAGTTGATGTTGCTATCACACCCTTGACTGGGTTACGTACATATATACCACCCGATTGCTCTTTACGAGGGTCACGCTGAAAGTTTTTAGATACAGAAAAACTACAAGGTTTTTCAAAAAAACTTTATTCTGTTTTTTCAACATATTTTCCCCCTACCTCAATACATTTACGGATTCGGTAAAACCACTTGTCAAATTCTTGTGACCAATGTTCTTTTGAAAGGTTGCTAATTTCCTCCTCAGAAGGAGTCCCCAAAGCAACTCACTAAACTTTCGTGACATTCCGCTTGTTTTAGCCCCTTTTTGTAGTCATACAAAATCATGGCTCGAAAATCGCAACTACCCGGCTCCATTTTCACGTTAAAATTTGGCTAACACTTAGATGCATTCGAGACCGTGGCAAGGCAACTACTGAAAGATTCAAACGCTGCCTTTGTTTTTAAGCAGTTACAAAATAGCTGCGTGCACAAACTTGTATAGATTAGGAATATCTAAAGACTTTCAGCGTGACCCTCGTACAGTTATACCGCCAGGCTATACTGACACCACTTTCAAACTTTGCGTTGATATCACCTGTATTATTTAGGTCTCTAACCCACCTCGTTGTTAGGCGGATTGGAAATTCGCATCTGTCTTGAAACATTAAAGTCGCGACGAAGCTGTCCACATAAATGCGAAAACTTATCAATGATTAACTGAATTGCATTAAGGTCTTCTGAAAATAGGCGATACTTGTCGCAAAACCCTGTATAAGCTTCACAATACGACACGTAACGACATCTTTCAATGTAATTTTAACGACCTAAAGACGTCAAATTCATTTAAAAATTTGCATAAATATTTCTGGAACTTAGGAAATTATTGGACGCAAATAAATAATTCGTAGAAACATTTCCTTTTACTGTACAAAATATTGGTAGCGGTTTAGCCGTCGCGAATCGATCAAGGACCTAGCTGACTTACTTGATCCAACTTGAGTAATTCTTCAGGAGTATCCGGCAGTTGTCCTAATATTAATGGCGGGTTGAGGTTGACTTCTTTCCCAAGGGATCGAACGACTTCCTCCCTGTTGTATCTGTCAGCGAACACGCAACTGGCCGGGATCAGTCCGTGTACCGTATAACTTATAGCTCTAACCAATATCCTGAAACGTCGAAATTCTCAATTCATTATATCAAGAAATACTGTTTTTGCAGCAACGACAATGGACCCGTTTAGTGTGACGTCACGCGTAAGATCAGGCATAACAGGGGCCACTGTCATAAGAAAACCAGGAATAAAAGAACTGCTGGATTGTCGTCCTTATGTGTAAGGTGATTACGGTCTTCAAAGTGACTGAAATTACATACATTCAAATTTTATTTTCTCCTTGACTTTAGAGGCATATTTGAGACATCAAAGAGCCGAATCTGTGTAGTTGAATTGCCAAGTAATACTCATGCATATAGACAAACAATATTGGAAACTTATTATATTAAAAAAAGAGATATTATTCAGGGCATATACATATTTGAATTGTATGACGCATACGCAGAATAAAATAAACTTCAGAGAGAGAGAGGGAGAGAGAGCGATCCTTAGCAGTGTAACAGAGACAGAGCAACGAGAAGGAAAAAAAGCGCGCGAAAGCTATAGAGATACATGCTGCATGCAGTTTATCTAGGAAAATCTATGAAAGATCGATTTTTAAGTAGGTATAAAACATAAATAAAGACGCTAAACTCAACTAAACCTTGTATGTTCGAGTTTTCATTTCTCCTTGGATCACACAAAGATCATTATTGTATAGCATTTTCACCCCGCTATTTGAGTTTACTTTCTCCGAAAAACAAAAATATCGCACTCATGCTAACTACAGACCTACCAGCCAATTCAATTTTTAAGATTTGAATTTTCGCAAGGCTTAGGTACTACAAGTAGGTACTTTTCAATTATAATTTATTCAAAAATGTTTTGTCATCAACCGATTTTTTTGTACATCGGAATATTTTCATGTCTCAACGAACAGAAAATCATTTTTGTGACGTCTGCACTAACGGGTCCATTGCTAAAAATAAACTAATAGGTATTATTTCGTATTAAGATATATACCCAGATTTGGAAAATCCATATCATCAATCACAAATTAATAACGATATTGACATGTTCATCATAAATTTCAAGAGTTGGGCTTCGGACTTCCATTGTCTATATAATTTTTGGAGTGTCACGATGTTTCGATTGATTTTCAAACACCCATGCTATCCACACATTTCAAACAACAATTCATCATAAATATAAAATTTCCATGTAACAATTGCGTATGAAACACTTAACGGTACGCCACAGTCGAGCCGCGTTCTTGGCTTTGTACAGTGTTGCTTTTATGGTAGGCCGCCGTAAGAGAGAGAATAAATCGTTTTTGTTGCACCCATACGTCAAGAATTGTGTATAGTCTGCCTGTGTTAAATAGTCTGATGTCTATAACGCATATGAATCTCACTAGCTTTCATCATTCAAAGCTCTTTGATCTATGTAGTATATAAAATGATTACAAAGAAATGACCGTAAAAATAATGAAGCCAGTCAGTCGTTGTGCCGTAATGTACCTACCATTATTAATTTTGAACGACTCATTTGCCGCGTTCGATTTCAGCGTTGTTTTACGTTTAACGTCGATTTTTATTAGAGGACCCTATTGAAAATACGACTTTAGTGCTGGCTATAAATACCCGAGTCGTCACTCTTTTATGGGCTTTTACTCCACAAAGAACAGAACGGAGACAGAGGAGAATTTGATTATCGGGGGACAGTTTTACTTCCTGGCGAATCATGTTTCGCCTGATTGAGGCAACTGAAACGCTTGCACGTGCACTATTAAAATTATCATCATTATTCTCACTGTTATTTTGTGATTTTTATAATTATTATTTTTCTAGTTTCGATGTCCAATATGGTTCACATTATCAACCATGAAATGGCACATATGCTTTTTTATGGACAGGTTGATGGAGAGAAATGCCAAATTCTATCCTGAAAGTAATTTTCAAACTTTCAAACCTGACCAACCTACGGAGTGGGACGGAATCGGTGATGGCGCTTACCTAAATTGATCTCTAGAATTAAGCGTTTCTTGTTTTATGGACAAAATAACTGGTCCTAAGTCTTCGTCGTTTGTGAAGTAATTCCAATGCTCAGTGCCGTAGAAATACTTTTCGTAAGTCTCTTGCTCCACGCTGGTCAGCTCGAAACCCTGATTTTTCTCCCATTGCTCTTCGATCACAGTCTTTTTCTTCGGGGATATCGAGTCGTCTTCTTCCTCTTCCTCGTCTTCGTACAAGTCGTTGCAACCTACATACAATCAAGCGAGTGTTCATTGAATAGTTCATCACTATTTGATAAAACTGAGTATCCAAGTATGACCTTGAAGGTCGTTGGCTGTGGTCAAGGACGCCTTGAGATAATCAGAAGATTGTAATACATTTCAACTACTATAGTACTAATCTTTGAAATATAATGAGAGGAAAAACAAGAAAAGACAAGAAGACCGGGTGGTATATGTTTCCAATATACTTATTGAAGCATATAGAAAACGTCCAACCTAAAACAGATAATAAACGTACCTCTGTCCCTCCTCCTGTATCCGTTCTCCCTGTCTCCCCGATCGTCCCTCTTCTCGATTGGTTCCTCTTCATCTTCTTCACCTTCTTGTATTTCGTTGTCGTGGTCGCTTTCGCTTTCGTCCCAGATGGTGTCAGAAGTAATCTTCTGTCGGGAGCATTCTATCCAGTAGCCGGGAGTGGGAATGAAGTTGTGAGGGAACTCTTCGCAAAACTCGTCTGGAAGACATATCTTTATTTATTGGACAATTCTAATAAACTCAACTTGTGTCGACCTCTATGGGGACGCCAATTGTCAACTTACGAAGTCAAAGGTCCTAACACCTGGACTGTCTTGAAGCGACAACAGATGTCACTTACGACATCTGTCAACAAGGGTGACCTGATTTACACGACATCGTAAAATATAGGAACGAAATACATAGGCAAATGGATTATAGAATATTCTTACATTAACATATTAGAAGATTTACAAATTCATATTAAATAATATTGAATATATTAAACACTATATAAAATAACACTAAAGTAAGATATACAAAGTATAAATATACCGGGTTATCCATTTAACTTGAGACATCCGTTTAGCGCGAAAACGGTGAGTTTTTTTTTATGAAAACCAGATTTACCCACTGGTAAGCAACATTTAGTCACTTCGATTTCCTTTTGTTAGGCTATATAAAAGAAGTTGTTTATTCGAGAAGCTCCTACATTGGAAAATATGATGTAACGCATAATATGCTTGTAGAGCAATCAATAAAGAAACTCTTCTTGGGTATCATGAAAACTTTATAAAATTTATGCTTTCGTGAGAAGAAAAGCATTTCTGACAAACCATGTAATTATTAGAAAATTTATAAAGGGAATAATTGTTGTATTTTTTATCTACTTAAGTTGCAATCTGATTGAAAAATATCGTGAACAAAAGTTATTTGTTTTTTCTCCTAGAGTCATATTTTGCAATAAAAATATATATTTCCATTAAAAAAACATGGTTGGCCTTGAAAAAAATCTTGAAAATGGTGTCCATGTCGAAAATAAAAGTCATAATTAACTCTCTTCCATTGCACTCAAGAACTTTCATCTAAGAACTCACCGTTTTACGCGCTATACGGTTGTTTCAAGTTAAATGGACCAGCCCGAATAAAACAACACTAAATTAAAATAGTGTAAATATATAAATACTAAATTTATGAGTATTTTTTAGTAATAATGTAATAGTAGGTATGGACGAACAGGTGTCCAGCCCGCTCACTGTAAGGTAAAACACCAAACGATAAACCGATGCTTGGTGTTCAAACTTAGAGTGAGCCGACTACACACATTTTCATGTGATGTTCTCACGTCCCGTCCTCTTCTCTCTTCTCCGTTCTTAACCTCAAAAATGGAAGATGTTGGCTCACTAGATAATCGTTTCGGTTTCTTTTCTTGATCGCAGCTCAAGGAAGTGGAACTTTAAACTTGTGTGGAGATGAAAAACTAGTATTCCAAAATTAATATTTTTGCGTATTCTGTATTAATATTAACATTTTGTCTTCGAAACATCGCAAAGAATTTTTAAATTGAATGTTCAACGTCGACACACTAGTGAAAAAGGTATGAGTTGCACTCCAATTATTGTCAATTCCTAATGAAAACTGTGTCTGTTACATCTCACACCGCTGGGTAGAGACTGGGATGTCACCCATTACCGTCAGCCTTTTTTGGCACATCTATAACCCAAAAAGTTCACATCAGAAGCTTCTGAACTGAATGAGCCGAGATAACAGTAAATCGTAAAGGTTTTTAGGAAGAACAAGGGATATCGCTGTAAATCAGTTCACTCTTGTTGACAAATATTGTAAAGGACATATGCTGCCGCTTCAAGGCAGTCCAGGTATTAGGACCTTTGGCTTCGTAAGATGTCAATTGGCATCCTCATAGAGGGCGACACTTTGAGATGAGTTGATGTTGCTATCACACCCTTGACTATTTGTCGGTCATTGTTTGTTGTCTGGTCCATTCCAGTGATTTTTACTTCCAGTGGCCTTTTTGTTTTCTCCAACAGGAGAATCAAAGAACATCGTCTCAACACCCAGCGTGCAGAGACAGGAAAATCTGGAATAGCTGACCACGCATGGACGGAGCACCATAAAATAGCTTGGGACGACGCTAAGGTTATTGCCAAGGAACCGCATTGGTATCGAAGGAAATTCAAGGAGGCGGCATTCATCACCAACAACTGCAAAGTGTACAGCAAACCCAGCGTAGACATTAAACTAATCTGTCAGCCACTCATAAAGAAGATCAATAGACTACGACTGGACCAGACAACAAACAATGATCGACAAACAGCCACGTCAGCAGACCGGAATACCGCGCATCGGGAACCAATCAGAACAGACAGCGCACAACGACACGTCACCGGACGGGGTATAAATAGGCGTGAAAGGAACGTGTTCGCAGGTTCACCTGAAGACGATTGAAGATAGCATATCAATCGAAACGTTGTGATACTCAAAATTTTATAGACAATGGAAGTCCAAAATCAAACTTTTGATAAATCCACCTTGTCTACAAGTTTCATGCATGTCTATAGCTGGTCTTATGCCTAATGAAGAGCATAGACTTAATAATTATGTGGTTTTAATTGTTACTTGCATAGACGTTCAGATCGACCAAACATCTAACATTGTCAAGACATTATTTTTTTTTCACAAAATAGAATCAAAGCATTAGTATATAGAATGTAATCATTTATTAACTGTAGCAGCTCCATTCCAGAGTTAGCTGTAAATCAAACTAACAATGTAAGCGATTTTCATTAATCAACTGAGATTTTAAAACTAATTGCTACATTTAAGAAAACTGATGAACGACCCAAGTTGTTCCATTTAGGAAATTAGTTGGGGTCATGAATATCGAATGCGAAGTTTAGACATCGTTTATTGAACATTTTTTATCAGTTTCACCGATGTTATAAATATGACCGGCAGAATTCCAAATACATTTCTTCAAAAAAGTCACGATGTTTCGTGCACTACTTGTGGGATTGTGTCTGACGTTGATTTTAGGCTCCAATACTTGTTTTGCAGATGCCCCTGGTGAGTTTAGTACCATTTGAACAATATTCAGAGCCTATCGCGCTTCGTAAGCGCTGCGAGAGGATAAATATCTATTCACATCGACTTGAAAATGCTACTGTAGATTGTAACTATCGGAGAACAAACACTCTGGCAGCCCACCCCACAACGCCGAGGTTCTCCAAAAGAACTCCTTTTCGAAGAGGCTAGTTCGAGGCGTTGTAAGGTAGACCTGCAATCGTGTATTATGTAATTTCATAGTCGGCTAGAACTACGAGTTTTAGTCCAAGTTGTAGTCGTTTGATGACGTTGCTGTTGACCAAAATCATCACATTTTTTTCAATATTTTACATGCCAGTCCTTAAAATATTTCATATATCATTTGATCATTACAATTTTGACGATTATAATTTATATGATAGATCCTGCAAATGCAAAGAGCGTGAAAGCCCCCAGTATCCAAGCTGAAACCAAGAAGATAGCAGAAGCTGCCAATCCCGACACTGGTAAGCAACATTTATCTAGTATGAATCGCTTATAATATTCACATTTCACAAGTGTTTCCCTTACCATAACCACTAATTAGTAGGAGGTGATATTTTTGCAACAAACTTTGTTTTCTGAAATTTCAATCTAATTGTTTACTGACAATAGTTGTCCGGATTGTCTTACATAAGCTTAAAGTACTGAACTAGGAGTAATAGCGGGATGCGATTTTTACAGTTTCAAGCGTGGCTAAAACCGTAAAGAGTATTTTGATGATATCAATCGAGTACATGGTAAAAAGTCGTGTTTCTACGCTACTGTAAAGCGGTGATACAATGGATTTTAACATCGCATCGTCCAGTTTCCATAAATGAACGTATAAATTTAAGTAAAATGTTTCTATTTTGCATTACAGTTGTCGTAACTCCGAAAAGCGAGGAAGCTGCTGTAGCGGCTGAAATCAAGTATAAGGAAGAAGCTGCACTCCCTGCTATACCAGAGACAAGTAAGACTGATCCACAAGTCAAAAATGAAATGAAAGATTTTTTAAGAAATTATTTAACTTTATCGCTTCTTCAGGGGTGCATCGATGCTATATATGCAAGCCCTTCCTGCATTATAGAATAATTCAAAATTTAAAAACATTATCTTCCAACATAAGACGTACATCTCAACAGTATTTACGTAAAATTCTGTTGTTTTATGTTACAGACAAAGAAATACCACTTCCTCTGCGTGTAATTTCTAGCGCAACCTACAATGCTATCAGATACCTTCCGGACAGTCCCATTTCACATACAATGGGATTTCCTGACAGTAAGTTATCATACATATATACATAAAACTTTCAAAAATAAGATACTCAAAATTTTGCAGTTCAAAGATATTATCGAGATTAGATCATTTTTTAAATTAGTGCATGAAAGTAATTCAAGCAAACAACCTTTTCTAAACAACATTTTTTGTATGACGAACCATGGAAACGGAGACAGGATAAGCTGATTTCAAATGTTTTGTTTCGGACATTCATTGTCACTATGAATTTGAATGTCATGACGTTTCGATTAACTGATGAACACCATCTGAACCAATCAGGAGTAGCAGATAAGTATACATATAAATAGCTGGACAATTCACTTGAAGACAACTGAAGATGGTAAATCAATCGAAACGTCTTTAATCCAACTGTTGCATAGTTTACAACGAACTTACAAAACTTGATGAATCATCTTAAAACGAGCTGAATTTACAATCACAAAACTTGTAGCCGCTTTGAAGCCGGAAGATCTGATCGTCGATCTGACGGGGCTTCCTAACAAGCCAAAACATGCTCCCAAGTACTTGCTTCCACCACTGGCGAGAAAGAAGGGGCTAGAAAAGTCCAAAGCGATCGCAGAGAGCAAATGGAAGGAGTTGCTAGCTGTAGAGAGCGTGGCCCAAAACGAGACGGGACAGAAGAACTTTCTGTACCTGAGGGAGTTCATTGCCTGGATGGAGCAAACTATGCATGATAAGAGAAGATTATCCGGTTAGTTCGTTTCTTTAATCTCCTTAAAGCCTTTTTTAACTAGTATATCGGCTTTATAATCACAATTGTATATTTTTTTTAGCTATCAATCTTGGTGTACTTCGGACGCTGAGAAAAATGTTAGAAGGTGAGTTTACACTCCCACAATATAGGTGTTTGACTATTTAAATTTTTTTTAGATGAAATCGTGAAAAATTAGTGGTATTCGATACATCTATCATTTATTGAAAACAATTGCTGAAACTGTAAACTTCGAAGCTAAAACTTATTTATAGAGCAAAATTCAAACAAAAATAGTCAATAACCGTACGCAGCAGTAGAGGCAATAGATTTTTTGGGGGTGCAGTTGTGTAATTATAGCCTCATAGCCCAAAAAAACAGTCGCTAACTAAGGAAACAGGTTATTTTTAGTTCAAAATTCACTGTTCAGCATGGGCAGATGCTGAGCAGGGACTTTAGCTCCCATGTCAGTCCTGGATATGCTACAGAATTCAAAGTATACATTGATTCTGTATAACGTATAAATTTGAACAAGGCAGATACAAGTAGAAGCAACTAAATCAAAATTATTAAATTAAAACACCTAATACAAAATGGATGACTAAGTGTATGCTCTCCACTATGCATCAGACCTCCTATAAACATGCATGTTTCGTCTTTAGCCTAGACTCGTTAGTGTAGCCTGACAGCCTAAATGTAGAGAGCAATCGGATGATATATACGAAACCCATAGAGGGCGAACTTTCAAACAACAGTTAATAAATCTACATTTCTGAATCATGTAGATTGTAGACGATCTTACATCATGAGGATAAAAAGATCGTGTACTTAACACACAGTTTCACAAATAAAACTATTTTTCTTTGTGACGCGGGTCGATTTATTTTTAGATCCGACAGTCCGACGATGATTTTAATATAAATCGAAACGCGTCACTGAAAGAAAAATAGCTTTATTTGTGAAACTGTGTGTTCAGTACACGATCTTTTTATCTACAAGGTGTAATCATCTGCGAATAGAAATATGATCGTACGAGTATATTGTAATCAATTTCCAGGGCCAATTGGATTATCCGGACTTCCATTAGCTCCGTTAGCTCCGTTAGCCCCATTAGCTCCCGGAGCAGCATTGACGGGTGCTACAGGTGAGAAACTATAAAAACATTTTTTAAAACTTTTGCTGCTTCTGCTATACAAATTTTTCATGTTTTATTAATTTTTAGCAGTGGGAGAGATTACTAAGGCAGCCGAAGGAGCGGTATCAAGTAAGTGTCAAGAAATAACTCAATAAAAACCTGGCATTGTTGCTAATCATACGATTTAAATCGTATGTTATTTGGATCTCTATACATAGCAATGTGGTCTTTTTGAGGATCATCAAAGCTAAAATGGAACTGAATAATTAAAAACAATCAAAGTAATAACGGCTGTTCATATCTTAAACTGGAACTTTATAATAATATTTAAAAATTATAAAATACCAAAAAATAACGATTTCGGTATAACGTTTTCTTTTTTTTACTCCGAAGTCTTGTTAGAACCTACAAATTATAGCTAACTCAGAAAAAAAGATTTTGATTTTAATAATTGTAACTCAAAAATAACAAATAACAAAGAACAAATAATCAAGAACTTCAAAAGCAAATAAGTAGGTTTTGCAATAGACATAACAAATTTCACATTAAAAAAAGCTACTTTCACACAAATGGAAAACAGTAGGATGTATTTTCATTATGTAACATTTCGTATAATGTTACCAAATAACAAGGTGTCTTCTTTCCCCAATAATCACGTAACAAAGATTGCTCCAAAGTTATCAATTTTCCTTGGGTTGAGAATAATAATATTGGTGGCATTTCAGATAGGTAAAGATCCAAGGGGATGGAACGTGTTCAATATTCTCATCAAATACAGAGAGATGTGATAAATTGAGATTATATTCAAGAGACTACGATTCACTTATAAATACATAGACAAAGATACATCAGACTGTAGACTAAAAAGTTTATCAAAAAGGATTACTCAGCTACCCAGTAAATTAAAGACAAATTAACGTTAAATATAAATGCTGTACAGAAGACTGTTCAAATATTCAAATTAGCTTTAGAGATTTCATCTAAGTAGAAATGACCCTGGTGAAAACACAAAAACTGCCCTGTCTCAACGCAAAGTTGAAGTTAATTGAATTTCATAACTAGACTGTAACCCCTTAACTGGCTCACCTAATATTTAATGCAATGCTAATATACTTTCCGCTGTTTTCAGCGCTCGGTCTTCCTGTGGTGTAAAACACAAAAGGTCGAGGCGAGGCTCATATAGCTGAAATTATCCAGGAATTGTGGTGAACAAGGCAAGGATAACACAACCATAGGTATAGCATTTAGACTTAGTCATTACTAATTTGTATTTATTGAAAATGTGAGATGATTAAAGTATATTTTAGAGTGTTTATAGAGATTTGTTTAATTTGAAAATCATTCGAATCTTTGTTTAACAGGTAAATACATTATTGTTTACATTCAAAAGCAATACATTATCAAACGGTGGCAAACGGCAAAAATTATGGTTGAATACGGAAAATGGATATTCATGACAACACTATCGAATCCGACGCGATGTACTACGATGATTCACGGTTTTTGAAGTTACATTTATATTTTGCTATCCAGTATTAACGAGTTTGATGTGTGTTCATTTGTTTATTGTTGAGTTTAATGTGTGTGTGCGTATGCGCGCGCGCGCGTGTATTTAAATATGGTTCGCTAGTACAAGTTTTGCAAGAAATCAGTTCTTTTGAATCCGCATTTATCGTTTCATGGGTAGGTGAATTTAAGGTTATATTGATTTGTGGATAGGCAGTGGCGTAAATAAAAAACTCATTATTGCTCTATGATAAATATTAGAATAGAAGAAAATTCTTATGCTTCCTGAAAATTTGATTTAAATAATGTTTAACCCAGTTCTAGCTCTGTTGAATAGGCTAAGAGCCAACCAAACAAACCTGAGCAAGCCTGCGGTGGTAACGGGAAGATGAGTGTGGTGGAACTCTTTCTTCTTGCGACCGCGCAACCGAGCGATTGCGGTTTGAAGCTGCGCAGCTGTTGCATAAAGTCGCTGCATTCCATCAAAGCGACGTCGGCGAAATGCAAGTCGCATAAGATCTGGTTCTTGAAGCGTCGCGCGCGTTTCTGGTTCGGACCCGTCAGGTTGAGTCCGCATGAGTTGCATCGTAGGCATTCCTCGTGGTAGTGGTTGTTGTCGTACATCGGTGATGGCTCTGCAACAATCATTTAGTTCAGCGTTAATTTAAACATTCATGAAGGGTACAAGATATTCATAGTTCATACGCATACACCGGTATGCTGACTTGTCTGCACAAATTCGTTCTGGTCACGATAGGAGGAGTGGGGAGAGTCTGTGATGGAAGGCGTCTAGGCAAACTGCAAACGACAGCGTCGGATTGGCATCGGCATACCGGTGAATGTGTATCGTGGTTCAACTCTATTTTGAACAAAAATACAAGCATTCAACTAGCGTAAAAAGTGTATTTAAAACGTTGGAATCAGTTTCATAACAATTAGATAATTCCTAAGATTATAATATCATAGGCAACTTCGAAAGCTTTCGAAAAAGCTAAAAATAATAAGGAGGGCAACATAAACATTCGTGAGTTTTGATGATAGACATTTATTCAAGAATGTTCTGATAGACAAAACACTAAAAATTCTTGAGGATCTCTTGAAGAACGATAACAATATATCAAAACACGCAGAGAGTCGGAAGCGGAAGAAAGGTTAAACGCCTAATTCCAAAATCTAATTTTTGCATCTTGTACTTTGATAAAGGCGAGTAAGAGTATTAATAATCTTGAGAAATGATTGATAATTTCCAAAGGGACATAGTTCCGCAATCCGAGTCGTTTTCCTACTTATTATTGGATCGATATCAAAAACGTGTCTCAATAAAATAAAAGTTTTCCTTTTAACGAAGTTATATTGTCACTTTAATTGATTTACAGCTTCATTGAAGATTTGATAGAAAGGCTGTTCAGTTTTTAGTTTCAGTCATTCCGTCCGAGAATTGCCTTTTTTATCGTTTCATCTTCTAAATTTATAGCTTCAGACTATATTCTTTTATATATATTTTCAGCGACAACACTGCTTGGAACTTCCATTGTCTTGAGAATTTTGCATTTCACAACGTTTCGATAGACCTAGTATGTGATGATACCACATTTTGTCATATATAAAAAAGTGGTGACTTTTCACGATTAACGGTGAAATTGGGATTTCTACAATTTCTGTGTAAACAAGTAATCATTACTCATATATCCTTCTTCGATGTTATAGACTGTGGCGGTCCTTTGTAAGATCAGGTGTATCCATGAGACGTATTGCTGGTTTTTGGATTGTTTTCAAAAGCTTTAGAGGGTGCTTCGAAAAGCACCCCTACACATATGAGCACATGTAAAGCTACCAGCTTCTGGGATGCCGGAAACATGATAATGCCATGGGTGCGGGAATCTGCCTGAAAGGTACAGGCGTGGAGGTAAACATAGTGCTGGGAACCCACACGTCTGTATTTCAAGCGGCATATTGTATTAGCAGAGGCCAGGTCAGTAATGCTCTAGATGATTGGGCACATAATGAACTGGCGAAAGCATGGTCGAAGAGAGATGACTGCAGACAATACAAGAGGTTCATAGCAGGCCCCAATAAACGTAGGGAGCTATGACTATTGAACAGGAGGAGGGATTCACTCTACTTGTTGGTAGGAATTCTCACGGATCACTGCAGATTAAACAGGCAGCGGTCACTCATAGGAGTGGTCAAACTACTACTACTACTACTACTACTACTACTACTACTACTACTACTACTACTACTACTACTACTACTACTACTACTACTACTTCTACTCGACTCGCCTAACTGCACTTATTGTCCAGGTGCAGTGGATGGACCAGAACACACGTTCTTTACCTGCGAAAGGTGGAACGTGTGGAGGGCTTCAATGATGATGACCCTGGGCGAAGTTGTTACGCCAGGTACTATAGTAAACTGCATGGTTCGATCCCCTCAGAATTGGAATGCTGTGGCGGGATTTGTAGAGATGGTTCTACGGGAGAAAAAATCAGAGGAAAGGGCCCTACAGCAGGTGGCCCGAAACGTGCGAGCCTGATTGTGGGCGCTGGCAATAGTGCCCGCATTCTGGGTCTTTTGGGTTGGGCAAACCTGATTGTAGGCGCCAGCCACAAGGCTGCCACCGTGAAGTATTGTGCGGTTGGCGTTCGCAGGTTTGGGTTTTAGTGCGTATGCCATCGGGTGTACTATCTACTACTGTGTAATCATGACGGTAGTGGGTAGCCGGTGGAGACTCCCACACTTCGGCTATAAAAGCTTTCCCCCTCCTAAAAAAAAACAAAAAACTACTACTACTACTACTACTAATACTACTACTACTGATGGTGCCATGACATGATATTGTTGATTTTAATTCCCGAAAGCTTGGAGGAAGATGATTCAGCTAATGAGCGTCTCTCCATCCCCACACGGCTGGCAGACAAGCATAGGACCTCTTTGTTTGTTGTCTGAATCTACTCCGCGTTGAAATGAACTTCATTTGTAGATCCCCATATCACAATTCTCTGAATGTCCTTATTTATCCTAACAGCATTCTGTCCCCATCTGCCCCAATTTTTGAACCGTCCAAAAAATTGAGAAATCATCAGTGGCCTCAGAAACGTCAAGAAACAAATTTGAAGCGCTTTTCCGTTTTTCGAAAATGACTCTGCTGCCATTGAACAGATTTTTGAAAACTACAGACTCATTTCTTTCCCGTTGCAGTGATTAATTAGTGTAAAAAATTTCATCAAAATGAATTTGCTACTATAGAGAGGCCAAGGAACGAGTACAGATAGACAGGCCGACAAAAATTAGTGACATACACCCGTTTCAACAGAACAAAATACGGGCTTTCTATGTGTGTATTAAACCGAATCAAACAAACTTGTGTGGACATTAATGTACGTTTTAAGGACTTCAGCGGACTATTCGTCTTATTTCAGTGTATGTTGTTTAGTCGTAAAGAGCAGACGTCTCTCGGAATGAGTGCGAAATACGCTAAACGTTTTGAAGCAGTTTTTTTTCTACACACCGTTATGGACCCAAAATGTCCTTTGCAGCAGCTGCTAAAGTATTGAAGAAATCGAAAACTTTTGTACAAAAGTGGGTGAAACGATATGAAGCTACCAAAATAGTCGATGACCTGCTGGGAAGTGGAACAAATCGAGCAACGACGCAAAAGAAAGACAAAACGACTGTCAAACCCTTTCAAGATTGTCCTTCTTTATTTTTAAGTGTTGGAAGAGAAAAACTTATGAAAAAGGGTATACATGTAAGCATCAATACGGTAAGAGAACGTTTAGCTGATTGAGATATACAGTAACGTAGTTCAAAGCTGAAACCGTTGCGTTCGGAAGAGCAGATGCAAAAACGCAAGGCCTGGGCTGTCCAAAATATTGATCGTGATTTTTCTAATGTAGTCTTCTCTGATGAGCCATCTTTTTGGGCATGGGTTCTTATCAAACGAGCTTGGTCTGGGCCTGGTGTCCGTTTCATTCAACGTACTGTTAAGAGCCCGGTATAGGCTCATGATTGGGGCGTCTCAATCAGTGCGGATTTGGTTGTTTGGAGCTGTTTACAGAAAATCTTAATGCTCGAAAAATGGTGAAAATTTATGAAAGCGGTCTTTTGAGGTCTGCAGATAAGTGGTTTGGTGCTAAAAATGGAAAGTGGGACACCGAAGTCGTTTGTGTACTGAGTGGAAAACCAAAAATGGTATCGAGTACATGGATTAGCCGTCTCAGTCCTCAGATGCCAATTCAATTGAAAATGTTTGGAGCTATATGAAGAGAAAACTTGCTGGAAAACACCTGTATAGTGTAGCACAATTATCTCGTCGTATCAAAGAGATATGGCGCTCGTTGCCATTATATTACGCGGAAAAATTAGTTGAGAGCATACCTTGAAGGTGTCAAGCTATTATTGACAGCAATGGCGATTGGACCGCGTATTAAGGTAAGTCCGCCAGGGTCCTTCAAACATACGTTCATGTCAACACAAGTTTGCTTTGATTCGGTTTAACTAATAAATAGAAAGCTCGTATTTTATTCTGTTGGAAAGGGTGTAGTTATTAGTTATATCAGGAATTCGACATTCTTCCATATTAAAATACTTCGCCTCTTACTTGTGTGTCCAGTATAACAAAAATGTCGATCGCTCTTGAGTCGGCTACGTTTTATAATTATTTAGCTTGCTTCAGGAATCCTGAGCAGTCCTGAATCTCGCTCTGACACCATTTTCCGTAGAAACAAACATATTGATGAGAAGCACGTTCCAGGGCCACCCACGTTCCCCGTTTAATAAGACCTCAAATCTAGTTTATTGAAGTTTCGAGAGTGTTCCGTATAGCTTTTTTGGGGTGGGAATATATCGATATATATGTATGGGAATTGTTGTCTTTAGATACTATCTCAGATACTAATACGATGTTATCCAACTTGATGAGAAGCTTTGAGGTGACAGGTAGTGGAATTTATATGATGTTCAAAAATATAAATACATGTAATAATTGTTCATTAATTTTTTCACGGTGAATTTCAGATTGTTAGGTCTACAATATTGTCCGAATTTCTATATCATGGTAAAAACTTCAAAATATACGTATATAAGTGATGAGCTCATATAACTACCGCTTGACACAGCGTATGTAGGTAGGTCCTGAAAACATCGACTATCAAGTTAAAACGTAGATATTTCAAAATAATTCACCATTAAAATATCATCCTGTAAATTCATACAATTAGCAAAGAGTTAGAGTGACACTTTCGCAACTCTCTCTCCTTCTAATTGCTTCCGACTGAATATTAATATGCTAACAGCAGCGGCTCACGTCAAAAGTATCCTTAACATACATCTCTATGTCACGCATGTTTGTCGCAAATGGAAATTATTATTAACGGTTCTACCTTCCTGTAATACTACAAATGAATGATCACTAACCATAAAACTTCGTCTGTATTTATTTTAGTGTTGTTGTATCTTAATAAAAACTTTGTACACCTTTTACGGGTATATTTACAGTTACCCAAAGCATGAAAAACATAACAGATATAGGAAACCATCAATCTGTTGTCAGTTTTGAAGATTCATAAAATTGCCATAATGTTAAAAGTCCTATATTTGGGAAATTATTAAATTTCGACTGTGACGTCGCGAGCCAGATGATCTGACAACCCTGCGTCACGGTGATTCATGATTCATTCAACAGCTAACAACCGCGACAGCCACCTGCATCTTACATTCTATTCATTTTGCACGTACGTATGTAACAAAAAATACAGTCCACTAAGTAAACCATTGCGAAAGAAGTCCACACACCAACATATTACATCTTTAGTAAAAATTGCAAATGCACGCAATATGTATCAACTATGTTCATGAGTCAGACAGTTCGTGTAGTTCACAGCTACAACAAAGTCAAACAACAAAAATACAAAGTCGTATCTTATCTTGATTGCAAATCGAAAATGACTCCGGTTTCTCCTTTTTCCCCTTCAATCGAATTTCGTCAGGTAAACAAATAAACACACATGAAACGGTGTGTGCTAAAAAGGAGACGTAGATAGAGTGTGGTGAATTATTTCTTTTGTTGTTATCTCAACTTACATTTGTGTGTTTAGGCTTTAGAAATAAAACTTCGTAACAAGTGGACGCGACCGAGTTTTTTTCCAGAGCACGGTTAGAGATGCGAAGATAATATAACACATTTTATACTTCAAAAACATCAGATATTTTAACTGTAAATTACTGTTTTCTAGATAACTCTGATAGAAACATACATTACAAAAAACCATGTGTTTGTCTTCTTATTGTTAACCCTTTTATAAGTTGGACTTTCATTAAATTTTTTTGGGCATCATAAGAACACTGCGAGGATAAATGTCTATTCACATTGAACTTAAAGCGCTGTAGATTGCAACCATCCGGGAACAAAGTCCCCGGTAGCTCATTCCACAACGCCGAGGTTCTCCAAAAGAACGACTTTAGGAAAAGGCTTGTTCGAGGTGTAAGTTCGTCCTGGTGAGGATGCGCCCCTTTAGTATTTGCTGTATTAACGACTCTTGGAGTTATTATGCCAGACAGCGGTCGAACATCTGCCATGATAATATCTATCGAATAGGGACAGATCAACCACCCTTCTTCGATGTTCCAGACTGTGGAGGTCGTTTGTGAGGTCAAGCTTATCCACTAGACGTATTGCTCGCTTCTGGATTGTGTCTAGAAGCTTTAGGTAGGACTTTGAGGTACATCCCCACACGAGGAGTACTCCAGCAAAGATCTAGGCCTTGTATAGTTACTACTGTGACAAGAACAAAGAGCTTTTTAGCATCGAAAATTGATTAGGTCGCGGCGGAGCTATCGTCAAAAACTAAGGAAAAATACGTAAAACGCTTCAACTTTGTTTTTCAATGTTTCCGAAACCCTGATTATTGTTAACTGTCTGTCGGCAGCGTTTTAGGGCAGACAAGCGATAGCGTTGACGTACAGTGATGCCAAGTTTCATAATTTTGCGGGAGATGATGTTTTCAAAGAGAGATTCATGCATATACTTCAATAATGGAATCTGATAGTTCTGCTTCAATTATAAAAAGGGGCAAAAACAAGGAGGAATAATTTATTTTGTTTCAGTTCCGTTTTTGATTTCGGATCTGGTAATATGGGTGGGTTTAAGTTGAAGGAGGAGTAGTTTGCGGATTTTAGAGGTTATAACAGCTGTAGTTCTTCAATATTGTTTAAATCCAATTACGATTATCAATTGAAATATTTTGGACATTTATATTCAAACCCCTTTCACCCTTTTTATCATTTGCTCTTTCATATTATTATTGTGATCAAACATAAATATATTATATAATCTTAGAATTACTACTTTATTTTTTAATAAACTAATCAAGCTTCTATACCTTAGATCGATACACTCTGAAGTAACATTAATTTTTATTGTACACTACCGGTTGTTCGGAGTTCATCAATTATTTACTATGAAGATATTAGGCTACGTATAGGTAGACTTTGAAAGCTCTCCGAAGTGTTATCGAGCTTGCTACATTGAGGTCGATTAACCTTCTACATTCTCTAATGATCCATTTTTCAGAACTTCGTCTCGGGTTGTTTCAGAGTACGATACATAAAAAATACTTGGTTCATTATATTGTATACTGCCCGCTAATTCAAATCACATACGATATACTGAACATTATAAAAAGACCTGTTCAAATCTTAAAAAACAGTTTTAACTGACTATAGATTCTATTAAAAATAATTAATTTCATAATAAATTGTCAAGTACTTCCAAAGAGACTCGCAAATTGAGAAACGTCAATAATACTTGATAGTTAAAAGTTTATATAGATTGTAAATGCTCTTACTTGGTGAAACTCTTCTATCATCGAATTACAAATAATAATAAAAATAATATAGGTACGTCTTTATTGAAATTACAATAATATGGTAACAAAGCTAACGTTAGGCCTATATGGCGAAGTTTTGTGTTCGGTACTCTGACATTTAACCATATAGACCAGAAGCAAAAGATGTTAACAATGCCAAAAAATGACATATTCACAACAAAAATTTTACGAACAGATATAAGCAAGAAATATACGCACCAAATGCAGGAAATTAGAAAATAAATTATTAACAAATTCGGAATATCCTTGATTAGGTGATTAGATTGCTGATAAATTGATTAAACAAGATTTAATTTTTTGACGGAAATATGGTAAGGAATGCTCTTTATATATTTTGGGTATTTCATTATATATGACCGCAACGTTATAAGAGAAACTACGTTTGAATAGGGTTGTAGTATGTTGCGGTATTCTAATAATTTTATCTCGGAGTGATCTTGTATGAATATCCTGTTTAAATGAAAAT
Organism: Bruchidius siliquastri; assembly: GCA_949316355.1. Taxonomy (NCBI): domain Eukaryota; kingdom Metazoa; phylum Arthropoda; class Insecta; order Coleoptera; family Chrysomelidae; genus Bruchidius; species Bruchidius siliquastri. Next base: position 17,704,460 of record OX438533.1, on the reverse strand, counting down.
TTGTTTCTCAGTTAAATTGGTTTTGAGATGATTAATAGTTTATGTATGAAAACAGAATAGTGATACTTAACTAAATCATTTATTTTCAACCAGTATAGTATGTGCGTTGTCACAAACTTTTACTGTAACGCTCAAGTCTGACAGTTCGACGATGATTTAAGCACACATTTTCTATCTAAAGAATCATAGGTTATAGAAAGTATTTTTCTCACTGTTGATTGAAATTTTGTAGACAAACCAACTCTAAAAAAAATTGAGGTTTCATAAATATAAATGCAGATTGAATTTATTTCCTAAAGATGCGTTAAAAAGCATTCCCAACAGTTTGGTATGAAGTACTGTCTAATCTATGGGCAGATAAACAATGAAATAACGATCTGAACCAGATATAGAGATGTTAAAAAATGACAGAAGAATTTTCTTAATACATTACTATAATTTTTTTTATTTTAAATGACCGAGTCGAAAATTTTGAGGAGTATATGTCAAAATGTGTCTTTGTGAGACATGCATAGGAATGCATATACATTCTAACATAAACTAGATATAATCATGTGGGTTAGTGTCGAAAGTAACCATCTGTAGACCGATAGACCAAGGAACGTATTGTTTGTTGATTTTCAACGTTTCGACTTTTTTTTTAAATCTGGCGGAGTGTATGAAAAGTAATATCCGTTTGATAAAACCTCCTACATATGTGACTCATTCATTAAAAAGTCGGAAATTGAGTATCTGTTACTGACAATAAACCAACAAAGCATGCTAGGAACTAGTGATGCTGAAAAATGGACAGAAAAATGTCTTGTTACGCCAATATTAAATGTTGGTAGTTGAAGTGATAGAGTAGCACATATAGCCCAAAATATATATTTTTTAGTTTAGACTAGCTCAGATATTGCATAGAAAAATTGATGACGATTCATAGAGATAGTTATATAATATATGTCGAAGATGCACAACATTGAATTAACAAGTACTTTTCGAATTTGAGGGTTACCTATCAAAAAAATTTATGTCTTTGCAAGAAATAAAACCACGTAATAAAATATATCGGCATTCCAACACATCTCATCATTCATAAACAGACTAGACAGAGTGAAGTGTGCTATTGTCAAAACAACCACCTATCGAGCAAATACCTGTAGATGGGCCAGGCAGCGGAGGTTCATCCTCATCTTTCTGTTGTGAAATCTTGACCGGAGATCTTGGACCTCAACGTAAAGAGGCTATCCAACGACGGTAGACGGGAGAAGGGGGGGATGGTCGCAGTTTGGACAAATGGTAAACAACGATCTAGCGAGAACAGCACGTGGTGCGAGAGCGTCGCGGCGATGTCATGAACTGACGTCGCGACGGCGGACGTCGCGACGCGCCCCGCCTCGCGCGCATCAGCCACCTCAGCGCCGCCAACTTGACGGAAGGAATTCCGAATTCCCTCCCCGGATACGATTTACGAGGAGCAATCGAGATGTAACGGAATTGAACTATAGGAAATGTATGATTATGGCTATATGTACATTTTGCGAAACGTCGCAACTTGAAGAATAAATAAAATAATCAATTCCACATCATCCTTGAATAACTAATAGATTCGTTTAGGAATAGAAGAATAATCTTAGTTGGAATGATCTTCTGAGAACATTGCCTGTAGATTTTCCCCAGATCAATCTTATGAAGACAAACTGAACTCAACATAATCTGTCATTAAAGTCACTCCGATTCATGCATTGTACAAGAATTATTTAGTGAAAGCACTTTTAATCAAGATGACTATCAATGATTGCGTCTCCATGGTCGCGAAAGACTAATAAACAATTTCATTAAGACATTGATCTAATGCCCTTCAAGTCCTAGAATCCGAAATGTCGATTGTGGGCAATACTTATTTAGCAAGAAACAGGAAATGTTTAGGTCTAGCCTGAAATACAGATCTTATAGCTGAGAAGATAATGCTCCAATTACAGTTTAGAGGAGAATAATTCGACACATTTTCAAATTCGGTGATTAGTTTGGCACAACTCACTCTCTATAACTTCTTCACAGCAATCATGGTATTTTGCTATTTAGCCTTTGTAGTTACATAAAATGAGCTTATAAACTTATTCAATACAGTAGAAAATATAATAAACCAGAGGGAAAGAGAGACAACCACATGGAAGTTTCAGAAGTTACATATATTCATACTGCAGAAAAAAGGATTATGTATTTAAGACACAGTTTCACAAATAAAACTCTTTTTCTTTCAGTGACGCGTTTCGATTTATATTTAAATCATCGTCGCACTGTGAGATTTGACTTTTAACAACTTGCCAACTAGCTAACTGGATCCCATCATGGATACAAAACTAGAGCTCTCAAATCTAGCATACTATTATTTTTTCTTTCTTTTGTCTGTCTTAGGAAAAATCTTTTTTGGTGATTGCATTTGCATTAGTGTAAAGGAAAACCCCTACAAAACCTTAACCATCGCCGTCAAAATGTCATGATATTTCATCATTTTTAATACACTATGACTTAAGATATTTCAAGAGTAAGTTAACACAAAATACAAATACAATGAATTCAAGATTTCGCAGATATTTTTGAATCTATTATGTTTCTATGAAATTTAGATAATGTATTTTATTACCAGTATGAAGTACACTCATTTTATTTTGGTTGCCAACTTTATGATTAGTATTAAGTGAGTGTTTGGCAAAATTTGATCTTTTTGGATGTTGGTTTTTGAACGCACTCATATTGTGGAACCATTTCCAATCAGATATCCAAAACGATAAAAATAGTCCATGATTATCAAATAAGGATAGCTAACAGGTCAGCACTTAACTTAAGCTCATATTTAATAATTGTGAAGGAGAAATAACCAGATATGTGCAAGTCAGGTGTTTATAGGGTTTAATGTGCCTTCTGTAATGCTGTTTGTATAAGGTCAAACAGCTAGAGCATTTACAGCAAGGTACAGAGAACATATAAGTGCCTTCAAAACCCAACATCCAGAAAGATCAAATTTTGCGAAACACTAGTTTATCACATGAAATATCTTAGGCACATTTGGACGACGATGGTTTGGTGGATTGGAAGGTTTTGTAGGAGTTTGCCTTAATACTAGTGCAAATGCAGTCGCCAAAAAAGATTCCGGCTAAGACAGACAAAAGAAAGAAAAAATAAATAATTTAACAGAAGAATAGCGAGACAGGCTGAATAGTATGGTTGATTTGAGAGATCTAAATTTGCATCCATGATATGATATAATCAGTTAGTTGGCGAGTAATTTGGGTAGCCTTTACTAAACGTAAAATTTGACAGTCCAACGATGATTTAAATATAAATTGAAACGCGTCACTAAAAGAAAAAGAGGTTTATTTGTGGAACTGTGTGTTAAATACACAATCTTTTCATCTGCGTGATGGAGGAGTTTCACCAAGTAAGAGCATCTACAATCTACATATATTCATACTGTTTTTGAATGAAATTATATGACAGATTCTAAACGTGCTTCCATTAAATAAAATCTTATACATGTAGATGGTGACAGAAGGACAAAAACACAGTAACAGACATACTGAGAATTATAAACCAATAATGTTAATGATAATGGCACTACTAGGAAGGAAGTAAGATACGGGATATGGGTGAGTACATATGAGAAATAAAGTAAAAGATTGTTTGTGAAAATAAACATTTATTGAACAAATAATATACAGGAAGTATCTGGAAACAATCTAGAGGAAATGTTAGTCTGTCATGCTAAATCAAAGAAAACATTTACACATTATTCATCTTGCTTTCCCGGATTGTTGATCAAAATCGCATAATTATTGAAACAAACGTTTTAGTTGTATTTATATAACCTGCATCGATGTACAAGATGTCGGAAAATAACGTGTGCTCAATTTTTAATTTAACAAAATTATTAAAAAAAACGTCAAATAGTTGTTTGTACTTTTTCACACATAGTTTTGGTACTTCGTCTTTTTCGATTTTAAACCACCTATATCTTGTGTAAAATTGAATTTAGAAACTGTTTCTGCTTTTCATTTCTGCTCTAAATAGAACATTTATTGAAAAATGTCATCTTAAAGAAAAAAATTAATATTATGACAATTTAAAAATGTTTTTTTAATGAATATATGATCGCACGATTTTGAACTCGAGTATAATGAAATTATGATTTCTGGTAACATTTTGGACTCATTAAAACATTTTCGATCGCTTAGAAAACATCCAAATAAAAACAAATACTTATAAAATATTGAAACTGCATTAAGGTTGTGATATCCGCCTTTTTATCTAAATTAAAAATGAATGACAAATACAAAAAATTGCAACTGAAGATTCAGGAACAGTTTGGAAAATATATGTTAGTTTGTAGAAGAGCAGTTCGACCTTCTTCTTCTTCACATAAATTTGAAACACTTTTCGAATAAGTAAATGGACTGTAATTCAGTTTATAAGTATTGCTGTATAACTACTGTCACGATTTTCTTATCATTTTAGTTTGAATTTCAATGAGATTCATCATTTGTTCAATCAAACAGTTAATTCATTAATTATTTGTGATTTGTGCTTTGATTGATTATATAGATACAACCATAACGTGAGATTATTTATTTCATGATATATGAGAATTGATAAACCTTCAGGGCAAATAAACTGAATTTTGGGGAAAAACTATAAGATACGTTCCAGAAAATACTTTCACGGACACTTTAATACACATTGTTTTATTGTCATTATTTTGCAATATTGATTGATATGAAGTAATATTTTGAGATATTGGTTTGCGAGATAAAATCATTTATTTACATGCATTTATATAACGTGTGTCCCCCGAATAAGATAAAGTAATTACATCATTTCAGAGTAGTGGTTTCTGTAGATAATATTTCAATAAAAGCAATGATATTAATGATAAAAATATGTAACAGAATATTTGTAGTTTATTTATGGAAATGGAAATGGGTTTTAAACCATCAATTATTATTTTTAGTGAGAATTTCATACCTAAAACAAAAGCTAGCGATCTCTGCTGTTAAGCTTTGAAAGTAGTCTTCAAAGTAACAAGAGGATTAAATGATCAACTGTGTTTTAATCATCCACTCTGGAAAACGTTCAACCGTCTATAACTTACCTATTGACCAGAAATTGCTAACTTTAATACTTTTCAAGATATTATAACCCAAAATGAAAGTTTTGTGGGACCATTTTGTCATTTTTTTTCCTTCTTAAGACAACAAAAGTGTAAAAACGTGTCATTAATTCTGGAAGAACCACAAAATATATGTGAAATTAGTTCAGCAACATTCAAAATTGAAAAAATGGTTTAATCTTAAAAATTCTAGATGCTCCAAAAATCTTAAACCACGAAACAAATAATTTCTCATTAACTAATACTTATGTATGTATGTATTTTTTTCAGATAATAAGGTATGTAACACGGAAAAAGTTGTATAACGACTTTGTAAATTACGAATGCGCTTCAGTTAACCTTAAAACATTATATCACTTCCACGAGTGACTAACATATATTTTCCAAATACACAAACATTGAATATACTACTCTACAGAAGAAATTGGAAAAGTAAAAGGTTCCTACTTCTGAGTATTTACAGAAAAGTGCTACAACATATATGACAGGTAAAAAAGGCCATGCACTCAAGCAAACAAACAGCGAAAATACGATGAGTTTGGGTGTTAAAGAGTATTGCTCATACTTGGCCAACACTGATAATGAAAACGAGTAGAGTATAGTTACTATAAATACAGTACTGGCAAAATTTACTTTACAATGTAGAATCAATGTGTAAGAAAGAGAAGATAAAACATAAATGTTAGAATCGTTCAACGCGGGGCAACGCTGCCAATTTGCAGGCTCGCGTTTTAGTCTAGTCAAATTAGCATTTCAAATGATGAAAGTAGATCACTTTGGATGTTACTACAAAATGTGGCAGAGTTATCCCACTCTGTTGATTCAGCCGTAAGGAGCGACATGAAATTCTGACAGTTGACAATGGAATAGTATATACCTGTTTTCCCATAACAAACCTTTGAACTGCACAATCTCAGAGATTCTGTAATATTCTTTACAAAAAACATCAGCAACTGTCAAAGATAGATTGGGGGCTATGTTGGTCTGAACGCTAAGAGTATAGGAGTGAGTGAGGCAAAACGAAAGATAGAAGGAGAAAAGGAACGCAGTGTTGCCGCTCTTAGCGGCGTTGTGTGTTATCAAAATAAGAGCGTGGGTGGGCGAACAGCTCCTTGTCACTATTATATTTATAATACTGAAAAATGAAAATAAATTATAGTTTAAAAAAGCAAAAAAACACTTAAATAGCAAAACTCACTACAAAGTGAGAAATAATTTTATATTATAAAGATTCTGTTGATTTTATTGTTAATAAAAGCGTGAGGTGCCAGATATCAAATGGTATAAATAGAAATATAGTAAAAAGCACAATAAAATAAAAATCTTGATAAATAATGTTTTTATCTTTTTAGTGCGGTTTACTATCAAACCGTGTTTTTAAATAGTTTTTAAGATATAATTGATTTCAAATACTTTCTCAGCAATGTTGTTGATTTGATACTTTCCATTCCAAATAGACAAAAAGTAACTGGTCAGCATGGAATTGGCAGTATTGTTAGTTATTCCTGCAAATATAATATAAAACAGCAGTTGGTATTTGAGCTTCCGGCATCGAAGCTATAACCTTATATAAAAATGCATGTATATAAAGAAGCCTGTAGAGATAAATAACCACAAGCAAGATGCTAAGCAGCTCATACTCCAAAATATTTGTGTAAATTCAAAAAATAAGGTTTGCTGAAGCTGCAGCTCAACCTACATAGCTAACGCAACGAAATGTAAAATAAAAAAGCTGCAACTACAGCTATTCAGAGGCGACCCTTCAATCATCGCTAGAGGAGATACACAGTTTTTATGGCTTTCCTCTGCAAGATCATCATAGAATAATCCGACAAGTGTTGTTTTGTATATCAGTCAGTTGTGGTAACGTTCTCAAATCAAGCGAGAAATACATTTTACGATAGTATTAAGAGCATAATCGCCTCTATACGTGATGAATTCATTTCTAATGTGTTTGGTGAAGTTTTTTTTTACTCAAGCACTATGCTCAAGATATTAGTTTTTAAGGTACCAAAAACACTGGCAGTAACATTAAAAAGATAAAAGTTTGATTTACACAAATCTTCACAGTGTCATTTGTGAAAATTCGTAACGATGCACAGAATTGCCTAAGATGAAACTTGGCAATTTCAACCAATTATAATCTCATTTGATATTTTTCCCCTCTTACGTAGGTAGGGCACGCCTCTGATCTATCCTATATATATTTATGGGCAAATTTTGTACGTAAGCCGAGGCTATATGGAGGCGAATGGAGCTTTTAGTGGTTTTATCATCTTTTAACGATTTTTTACGATATGACGCGGTGATGAATACAAATTCGCATACTAGAAACTAGGAAAACCCCGCCCACTGCGATATTTGAACTTCTGGCTGCCTGTCGGACGCTCTCGTCAAATGAGCTAAGCCGGCACTCCACTAAACCTCAACGCAATAAAGGTCGTTTGGACGGAGTGCCTACTTAGCCCAATTGGCGAGAACTTCTAACCGACAATCGCAAGCTGTGTGGTTCGAATATCGTAGCTGGCCAAGATTTTTTACGAATTTGTATATTGGCTTCTATTTTGCGAATTGACAAGTAAATAATTGTTATGAGACACTGAATTCTCGTTGAGGAGTCAATGACGTCAGCATACATGAAAATGTAAGATCATTATGGACACTGATTTGGTGACGCTATTACAACTTTAAGATAAAAAATTGTTTATTATAACAGAAAATTCGCGCGAATTTTGTGTTCTAATGCACAATTTTATTATAATATGAAGCTGAAGGGAAATGTTTATATCTTGTGAGGTACACTTTGATGACATGTTATTGATCGTATTGAATTATTTTCTATATTTTTTACATTTTTCATGTCTGACACGTCATTACGGTCGGAAGTATTTGATAGGTTCGTTCCTGAAATATATAATTTTCAATTTAAAACCAATACCAATAAAGGAATATTTCTCAATGATACATTTTAACTGCATCTATGACTGTTGACTTTTAAGTCTACTTAAATTCGTCGTTAATGGTTACTTAGTTAAGAAATAATTTCTTCTTATCATTGGTGCAACCGAATGTGTGTATTTAAGAGCGGACTTGACCTAGAATAAAAGGCGTTTTGCATGGATTTCCAATATTTCGTTTCCAGCGCTCATTTTTCAAATAATTGAAAGATTTTTTCTCAAATGATAGAGAAAGATTGGTTCTCGAGCGAAACCCTTTTGCAATTTTTGATATAATTTTTTAGATATTGTCGCAAGTGCACTCGTATCAGCGGTAAAAATGTTTTCATGTACGGTGCCACAATATTTCATTTGAAGCGCTTGATTTTAAACATATTTTAAATGTATTTCATGCAGATCTTAGAGGAAGGATGACTCATGCCCTTGCTAAGTCTTTTTCTTGATATGTTGGTTACTGTAGTTACCAAAAGGTTAAAAAACATCCGAAATGTGTCAAAAAATTCAATATACATATGACAATATCTGAAATTTTGATTCAAAAATTGAATAACGGCTCGCACGAGCATCGAACCAACCTTTTGATATAATTTTCAAAAAAAAATCGTCCCATAATCTTGAAAAATGAGCGCTGCAAACGAAATAATTGGAACCCATGCAAAACGCCTTTCAATCTAGGTAGAGTACTCCTTTGACATATACACGTATACCTCTTTTTGTTTATTCGCAACATTACTCAAAACATCCAATAATTCGGTTAAAAGCAGAAAGACCCTCGAATACTTCAGAGGCCACCTTACGGAAAAATTTGTCAGTTATATTGGTGATAATATTTTGGGAGGTTTATGAGCAAAATAAATTTGTAATTTACAATATATTATGACAAATATCTAACTTTATTGAAATACATTCCTTTATCCTCGAACATTGTTTATGGTCTAAGTTACGGGAAAGGTACCAGGTTCAGGATATATGTAGATATTAAACTGAATGAAAGTATTCATAAAACCGGGATTGGCTTTTTCGTACCTTGGCCAGCACAAGTGTTTTCTATAGATATTTAGATAACCCTATATTGTTTTGTGATTTTAAAATGGAAAGCAAATTCAAATTCAAAGTTGAAAACAGTTTGTAGAAGTTTCGAATAATCTTTTTCATACAATTCATAAGCCGTAATTATTTTTAGTGATGTAATAAACAGACAAGCATTGTTGTTATGTGTGTTATTACGTGTTTCACACAGTTTTAAGAGAAGTAGAGAATATTGAAGTGTGCTTTTTACAGTGATTTTTAAGTCTAATTTTTGTCCTACTATTTAACTTCAAAAAAATCTGTTCAGGTAAAACAAGACCTTTTTACAAATATTTCAGATGGATGTAATTCACGAATACTCCCACATAGGTACCCTCGTCAAATAGAATTAGCGAATAATTTATCAACATCACCAGAATTCTAATGAATTTTGATCCCCAGCGACCTACACTTTTTAGTATAGCCACGTATTTTCATTTTCTCGGGTCTCTAAGTAAGCAGTTGCACATTATGCGATGGTGTATTGTGTGTTGCCTATGGGTGAACACTAGTGAGGTCTTTTACGCACACTGAAATGGAAATGAAAAAAGATTTGGCGTAGATCTGGAAGTTCGTCAAGTAGTGACTAAAGTAAATTTTCAAATCATTAAAATATATCATGATGTCTATTGTTGAATTTATTGCAGTATGGGTATTGTAGGGATATGCCTGATCTGTGGAAAATAATAAGTTACAGACCCTCGGTTTTATCGAAATTCCTGCTCCATTGATCAGAACGCTAGTAGAAAATGAACATATTTGTAATTTGTAACGAAACCACTGGCCTGATTCCACCCAACAGGACCCATTTTCCACTTTGCATTAGGCGTTTTTGCTTTATACTTTTCACGATTTCAAGCTTTTTCTCTACGTTCCGGTAATTTTCTATCATTTATCAGAATTTCAGTGAGGATTTCGCTAATTTTGTTCGACAGTTTAGTCTAGACGATGAGGTGGTTTAATTGAATTTCCCGTCCATACGCAAGGTTTTTGTGGGGTGCCGTTTGAGTATCCGCTTGATTTTATATTTTAGAAAATAGTATTTTTTTTTAATAACTCCGCTTCTATAAACTTTTAGTATGACATATGCATTGGGAAAGTTATCCCAAGAGATTTTTTTCTTCCCATGAGCCGTAGGAGATAATGTCTCCGTTAGCACTGCAGCCTTCAGGCTCATTGTGCTCTTACTCCTATTCATTAAAGCACCCTTATTAGCAGTTTTGAACACGGTACAGTTTCCCTACTAGTTCTGTAATGAATTCTTTTGGTTCTAAGGTAGGCTTCCCAAAGAGCTGCTTCCTCTTGTGGTCTAGTGCATGGCCTCACAGAGGACGTGAAAGGCGGACCCTGTTCCTAAACCACATTATCTGCAGTTAAAGTCTTCGTTATGAAACTCTGGTTTGATCAGGTGATCCTTCAGACTTCCTCTTCCTCCTTTAAGGAGTCCACTGTTTATACCGGGTGGACCACTTAACCTGAGACAGCAAAACGGTGTGTTTTATTATGAAAACGTTCAGATGAAAATTCTTAGGTGCAATGAGAGAGAGTTAATGATCACTATTATTTTTGACAGTGACAACGTCTGCAAGGTTTTTTCAAGGTCAACCCTGTTTTTTTAATGGCAACATATCTTTTCTTTGCAGAATCTTAATTTACGAAAAAAAAAACAAATATTTTTTGTTCACCAAATTTTCTAATCCGATTGCAATTTAAGTAGATAAAAAATAAAGCATTCGTTCTTTTTTGAAGCGTTTCTATACCGTAACGGTAGATAACGTCGTTATGATTTCTTTGGAACATTATTGACTGAGTCGTATTTTCTCAGAGGGCAAGAAATTGAATAGAATTGTATAGGATTTTTTTCTTTTGTTTGATGTTCTCAGATGAATCTGGTTTTACAAACCATGGTGAAGTGAATCGACATAATATGCACTCGATCGGGAATGAAACCGATCGATTTCCTTCTATTAGGCGATTTAAAAAATTTCTTTATTCGAGCAGCTCCACTACATTTGAAAATATGATGTAAAGCATGAGATATGCTTGTAGACCAATCAATAAAGAAACTCTCCTTGGGTGTCATGAAAACTTTATAAAATGGATTGATAAATGTATTGAAGTTGGCGGGCATCATTTTGAACATTTGTTATGATAAATTTAAAGGTTTCCCATATGACAATTACGTTATTTATGCTATCGTGAGAAGAAAAGCATTCCTGACAAACCATGTAATTATTGGGAAATTTATTAAAAGAATAAATATTGTATTTTCTATCTACTCAAGTTGCAATCGGATTTCACAATTTTGTTATCAATAAATATTTGTTTTTCTCGTAGAGTAAGATTCTGCAAGAAAAAATATATGTTCCCATTAAAAACGCAGGGTTGACCTTAAAAAAACCTTGCAAACGCTGTCAATGTCGAAAAGAAAACTCATCATTAACTCTCCCCCATTGTACCCAAAAATCTTTATCTGAACGTTTTCATAAAAAAAATCCACCATTTTCACGCTATACGGCTGTCTCAAGTTAAATAGACTACCCTGTATGTGTTGTTAAGAAGCGACAAGGGCGGTTCTTCGCTCATGATAAGGAAGATGATTCCTTTCTTGCAAGGTCATCCGCCTTTTCATTGCCGATAATTCCTGTTTGCCCGGACACCCTCACCAAAATCATTTTGTTGTGTTCCTCCAGTTTATTCAGTTCTTGTTGACATTCTCAAATAGGTGCAGACGTCACCCTGGAACTATCCAATGCCCTGAGTATCGCCTGACTGTTAGTGAATATGGTGATCTTTTTTTATGCACTCGCTCATTGGCCCTTCTTGCTCAGTGCAAGATGGCATACAAGCTCGGCTAAAATACAGATGTGTATTTTCTAAGCGGTTCACTATATCTCGAAATTTTTAAAAACATGTTCTTTTCGCTATTTATATACCCAAAAACCACCGGGCTGGAGGGCTGAAAATTGTTGATGAAGGTGTCTACACAAAACTCAAGCAAGATCTTTTCCTTGAATAGTGACATTTTTTGTGAAATTAGTTTATAACTGAGAAAATAATTTAGAAAATTCAGATACTATTAAACGACGGTATCTTGTTGAAATTCTCATAAAATCGCAATTGTGGCCGATTTTATTATGTTTTTTACGCGGCATTACTGAAATCCTATTTAATGATCACAAAATGCTCTCCTCTGGACTTAGATCCCGGACAAAATCGTAAACAATAGGACTTATGTGTAGATAAATATAATGTGTCGATAAAACATAATAAAAATTGTGATTTTATAAAAATTCCAACAGGATACCGTTGTTCAATAGTTTTTTGATTTATCTGAGTGATTTTATCAGTCATAAAAAAATAATGAAACATGATTACGTTTCAAAAAAACGTTTTATAGTTTAGTACTGAAAATGTAACGACTGATTTTGCTGAATTTTTTTGTACATTATCTTTAAGGATTTTAAACCCTCTATGTGCAGTTGTTTTTGAGCAAGAAAATATCGAAAAGAAGTGTTTTTAAAGCCTTCGAGGCTATTTGCAAGTTAACCATAGCACCTAGCGACTTTGACCAGTACTAATTTTTTATGAAATTTCACAACGAAAAACTTTCTTAATGCATACGATATACTAACGTTAACAAGCACCGAGGTGTCAAATAGGGAAAAAAGTACAATCTTTTTGCTAACTATGCATTATAAAATCAAGTGCATAATTAATTTGTAACCAAACTAGCCGATTCCAACAATAACCTGGTATATGAACGGACAATGCAATGAAAACTCCTCTTCTCCTCAACGTAAAATTCGGCGTCTCATAGTTATCGCAGCAGTCAATGTTGGAAATAACGAACGAGCAAAGTCCGAATCAGAGAGAATAAGCCGACGTAGACATCGACTGGACTGCGGCGGTGAGCGAATTCGCCGCTAGTCGCGCTTCTATCCACCCCCTTACCTGTCTGCGTGCTAGAATCAAAAAAGGTACTGGAAGTTTCTACGGTCATGGAAGCGATTGTACCGTCTAAGATCTGCGTCGCCGAGTCCCTGCGACCGCGGTACCGCTGACAGTCATCGCTCTGGCTGCTCTGACGACGGAAGTTACGACATCTGAAACGTTACACAACAACGTATTATATCATGTTCTTTGCAGTAATGGTGTTCAGGAAGAGGAAGAAGAGAAAGCTTTTGTCAAAAGACAATTACGAAGACTTTACCCTCTACGTATGACTCAAATAAAACTACTGGCGCTCTCTTTGTATACCACATGTAAGAGGATTATCTGAAAGACTGAGAAATGATAGCAAAAAAAAGTTGTTAAAACAATTTTATGTTGTCGATTGCTACGACGTTCCGTTTTCCGGGAAAAATATATTATCAGAAAATGCATATGGGATCGACTTTTCATATTGGACAAAAAATCGCTTATCATGCTTATCACGAATCCGAAGTCCTTTTCCACGCCAAATGTGAGGGGGCTGAACTAGTTATACCGGGGAAGCCATAGATATTATTTCAGTGCTTGGCTCGCCTGCAAATGGGAAGCCCACGACACGTTAGGCTTTCCTAATGATCATATCCAGATTCAGCACCTTTAAATACATGGTATCGAGGATCTTTTTAATCGGTGGTACGGTGGTGTTATTGTGACTGGAAATTGAAAAATTAACGAATATATGTAAGACTAAAAGATACGATTATTTGGAATAGTTGACCCCCCACTACACTGATCGCACTGGAGGTTTATGTATTCGATGGTGCTGAATTCGAATATGAGGGGCCCTCCCTCAAGTCCGAGCCCAAAATTGAGGCCGGATTCGTGATCAGCGCCCCTCAATAATCCGAAAATCGATTTTCAGTCTTGTTTGAAAAAATTTCACAGGGGATTCCAATATTTCGTTTCCAGCGTTCATTTTTCAAGATAATGGAAATATTTTTTTTGCAAATGATGAAGAAAGGTTGACTCTACGCTCGTGTGAAACTCTTTTCGCATTTTTTGAACAAAATTCTAAATACTGTTACATGAATATTGACATTTTTTTACTCATTTCAGATGGTTTTTTCAATCTTTTGGTAACCAAAGTATCCAAAACATCAAGAAAAGGGCTTCGCATAGGTATAGCGACGTCCTTTACTTATGATCTGCACAGAAAATACTTTCAATATGTTCAAAATCGAGCGCTTCAAACCAAATATTGTGGCACCGCATACGAACATATTTATACCGCTGATACGAGCGCTCTTGCAACAATATATGCAATTTGGTATCAAAATTGAAAAAAGGGCCTCGCACAAGCATAGAGTCAACCTTTCTCAATCATTTTAAAAAAATCGTTCCATTATATTGAAAAATGAGCGCTGGAAACCAAATATTGCAAAACCATGCAAAACGCCTTCCAAGTAATATAATTTTTGAGGTCTTTGATTCGACACTTGACTGTACCAGCAGACTCACCAATATACAAAATTTGCCACCCACAAAGTCTATTTTATATATTGAATTTATTATCTCTACATTTTCACTGTCTTAAAAACCGTTCTGATATTAATTTTTTACCAAGATGTCTTAGTCTTTCAAATAATCCTCTTACATAATATGTTATACAGACATTGCAAGTTGCCTTTGGGTGAAAAGCGGAGAGTTTCTATTAACAATTTCTCCCTATCAACAGTTGATTTTTATCTAAACTATTTGTTTTCATTCTTTAATTGTACATACGCGTTTTTACCATATATTTGTTGGTTTGATGCATCTTTTTCTAAGGATATCTTGTCGCCCTTCTGTCGGGTTAATATTGCTCACTATGCTTCCCGCTGCCGAGAAATCAAATTCAAATTTGTGTAACAAGTTTTCTGCAATGAATGTCTACAATTTTGGTTGCTTTGTGCTTTTTTATTCCAATTACTGTGATATTGCATGATAACAAAACAACCTGGAGATGGTTTGAATTCCATAAACCAAAACGTCGCGTCGTGCAAAAACATCTGCTTGTTTTTACAACTCGTCGAAAGACAATTGAACAAAATATGGAGCAAAAATGAGGTTTACCTGATCATCTCTTCGGTAGTGGATTGTCTGCGGAAGCCCCTGGCGATGAGGATCTCCTCGGTGGTGGATTGTCTCCGGATGGCCGCCGGCCGGTAGTTTTCAGACGTGGGCGGCGGACCAGGACGATTGCAGGGCGACGGGTCGCGACTAGAACAACTAACACTATCTTAGGGACTAGGACTCAATTCAAAGCACTACTCAAAACTAACATTCGTATGCATTAAGAATAAGGATTGCAGTATTTTATCGGATTACACTGCATATGTATGAGGACAATAATAATAATATTTAGAAAAAAATTGTCGCCAATGGGATTAATCCCATAACCTCCTGCATTTAAGGCAGGCGCCTTTACGCTATACGCTATTGAGGGTGGTGTAAAGGCGCCTGCCTAGAATGCAGGAGGTTGTAGGTTTGATCCCCACTGGCAACAAATTTATCTTCTAAATTTTCTAAATATTATGAGAATAAGGATGCTCAACACGTACAATCGTGGATATTAATAATTCTTAATATAAGAAAAGAATATTAACGAGACAATTAATGTCATTGTGATAGAAGCGTGAGGTGCTGTGCAACATTTTTACACAAATTCTGCATTTTGAAATAGAACTAGTAAGAAATTATAAGAATTGATTTCGAGCACCCCACGCTTTTATCACAAGGACACTAATTTTCTCGTTAAGGGGGACTCTACCTAGAATATAAGGCGTTTCGTTTCCAGCGCTCATTTTTCAAGATAATGAATTGAATTTTTTTAATAATAGAGAAAGGTTGGTCCTATGCTCGTGTGAAGCTCTTTTTGCATTTTTTGATATAAAATTTTAGTTTTGGCCACATGAATATTGACATTTTCTGACCCATTTCGGATGTCTTTTTAACCTGTTGGTAATCAAAATCTCAAGAAAAGGGCCACGCACGGTCATAGAGCCGTCCTTTCTCTATGATCTGGATAAAAAATATTTCCATTGTTCAAAATCAAGCGCTTCAAACAAAATGTTGTGGCACCGTACATGAACATATTTTTACCGCCGATACAAGCGCCTTTGCGATATTATCTGATATTTTGTATGAGAAATTGATTTGCACGAATATAGAATCAACCTTTTTCTATCGTTTAAAAAAAATCGTTCCATTAACTTGAAAAATGAGCGCTGAAAACGAAATATTGAAAACCCATGCATAAAGCCTTATATTCTAGGTAAAGTCCCTTCATAATTGTTGTTTCAAACTTGTAGACAAGGTGGATTTATCAAAAGTTTGATTTCGGACTTCCATTGTCTATGAAATTTTGAGTATCACGACGTTTCGATTGATATTCTATCTTCAATCGTCTTCAGGTGAACTGGCGAACACGTTCCTTTCACGCCTATGTATACCCCGTCCGGTGACGTGTCGTTGTGCGCGGTCTGTTCTGATTGGTTCCCGATGCGCGGTATTCCGGTCTGCTGACGTGGCTGTTTGTCGGTCATTGTTTGTTGTCTGGTCCAGTCGTAGTCTATTGATCTTCTTTATGAGTGGCTGCCAGATTGGTTCAATGTCTACGCTGGGTTGCTGTACACTTTGCTGTTGTTGGTGATGAAAGCCGCCTCCTTGAATTTCCTTCGATACCAATGCGGTTCCTTGGCAATAACCTTAGCGTCGTCCCAAGCTATTTTATGGTGCTCCGTCCATGCGTGGTCAGCTATTCCAGATTTTCCTGTCTCTGCACGCTAGGTGTTGAGACGATGCTCTTTGATTCTTACTTCCAGTGGCCTTTTTGTTCCCCAACATAGATTTTACCACATTGACATGGTATCTGGTAGATGCAGTCCTTTGTCTCTTGAGATTCATTCCTGGGCTTAGTTTTTGTTAGGATACTTCTGAGGGTGGTATTCCTAGAGAATTTTGTTTGGATCTTGTATCGCTGACCTATTCTTTTGATTCCATCTGGTATTCCTTTAACGTAAAGCATAATGAGTAAGTGCTGAGATTCATCGTGTTTAATTCGTCTACTTTTGGTATTTTCCTGTATTGTTACTCCCACTAGCTTCTTTGGATATCCGTTATTTAATAGATCTTGTTTAATGATATTGAGCTCTATTTGTAGTCCCTCTTGTGTTTTACAAATACTCCTAGCTCGGTCGACTAAAGTCCGGATGACGCCTTTCTTCGTGGCTGTTGGGTGGTTTGAAGTGTAATGTAAGTATTGGCCTGTGTGAGTTGGTTTTCTGTATACTGTTGTTTCTATTTTGGTGTTTCTTCTCGTTACTAAAACATCTAAAAATGGAAGGCAGTTGTTGCTCTCTTCTTCTTTTGTGAATTTTATTGAAGGTCGCATGTTGTTCAGATGACTGAAGAATGTTTTTAGTTGGCTCTCTCCATGGTTCCAGATGATGAATGTCATCCACATAGCGAAGCCATAACTTCGGTTTAATACTTGAACTTTCGATGGCGGTTGACTCAAACCATTCCATGTACAAGTTGGCTACAACCGGAGACAACGGTGATCCCATAGGCAGGCCTTCTTCTTGTTTGTAAAAGTCTTCCTTCTCTTGTAAGAAATAGTTGTTCTTCAGACAGAATGTGAGCAACTCCATTATTCCATCCAGTGGCAGATCTGTCCTTTTCTTCAGTTGTTCGTCTTGATGTAACTTCTTCTGAATTACCTGCAATGCTTCTTCAACTGGAACGTTAGTATACAGGCTCTCGATGTCGAAACTTAGCAGACGATCGCGTTTAGTTGTGTTTTTTGGAGTATTTCTACAAAGTGTTGGGAGTCCTTCACATAAGATGGTGTTCTTCCTTCCAATGGTTGTATGATGTGCAGGAGATGCTTGGCAAGATTGTACGTCGCAGAGCCTCTCGAGCTCGTTATCGGTCGTAGTGGCATGTTGTCCTTGTGTATTTTCAGTAGACCGTAGAGTTGTGGTGGTTTGCTGTAGTGTGGTGTTAGACTTGTCCTTTCGCGATCTGTCAGGTATTCCTTGTACTTTTTCAATGTATGATATAGTTGTCTTTCGATTTTACTTGTTGGATCACTTGGTAGGCGTTTGTATTTTCCTTTTATCATGACTTCCTCCAGCTTCTGGTTATATGTGGTTGTGTCCATGATAACTGTGGCGTTTCCCTTATCTGCAGGTAGAATTTTGTTTGATGTTTCTTGTTTCAGTGCCTTCAGAGCCCGTTCTTCTTGCCTTGATGTATTGGTAACAGTTGGTTTGTTCTTTTCCAAAATTGTTCGTACCTCCCACTTGAATTCTTCTGCCTGATCCTGATTCATTCTTGTTCTTACAACTGAAGAAAAGGACAGGTCTTCCACTGGATGGAATAATGGAGTTGCTCACATTCTGTCTGAAGAACGACTATTTCCAAGAGAAGGAAGACTTTTACAAACAAGAAGAAGGCTTGCCTATGGGATCACCGTTGTCTCTGGTTGTAGCTAACTTGTACATGGAATGGTTTGAGTCAACTGCCATCGAAAGTTCAAGTATTAAACCGAAGTTATGGCTTCGCTATGTGGATGACACATTCATCATCTGGAACCATGGAGAGAGCCAACTAAAAACATTCTTCAGTCATCTGAACAACATGCGACCTTCGATAAAATTCACGAAAGAAGAAGAGAGCAACAACTGCCTTCCATTTTTAGATGTTTTAGTAACGAGAAGAAACACCAAAATAGAAACAACAGTATACAGAAAACCAACTCACACAGGTCAATACTTACATTACACTTCAAACCCCCCAACAGCCACGAAGAAAGGCGTCATCCAGACTTTACCAGATACCATGTCAATGTGGTAAAATCTATGTTGGAGAAACAAAAATGTCACTGGAAGTAAGAATCAAAGAACATCGTCTCAACACCCAGCGTGCAGAGACAGGAAAATCTGGAATAGCTGACCACGCATTGGTATCGAAGGAAATTCAAGGAGGCGGCTTTCATCACCAACAACAGCAAAGTGTACAGCAAACCCAGCGTAGACATTAAACCAATCTGGCAGCCACTCATAAAGAAGATCAATAGACAACGACTGGACCAGACAACAAACAATGACCGACAAACAGCCACGTCAGCAGACCGGAATACCGCGCATCGGGAACCAATCAGAACAGACCGCGCACAACCACACGTCACCGGACGGGGTATGAATAGGCGTGAAAGGAACGTGTTCGCCAGTTCACCTGAAGACGATTGTAGATACAATATCAATCGAAACGTCGTGATACTCAAAATTTTATAGACAATGGAAGTCCGAAATCAAACTTTTGATAAGTCCCCTCATAATTATTTAATTCTTATATTAAGAATTAATTTTTATGTTTTAGTTCGATCTACTATAAAAGCGCGTTTTTTAGTTTTTTCAACTATAATTGATGAATTTATCTCTGTACCTGGAAATTTGGAGCTGCAATTACGTGGCTGCTGGTATTCTCTCCATTTACGGGGCCTCGCATATAAGTGTGTTACATAAATACAAGTGAAGCTAATAAAAATGAAAGCCTCACCTAGACGATTCCGGGGACCTGTGCCCATGTCTGCCAGCCACACTGGTTGATTGCCTTCGCAATGTGCCCCTCCTGCTTCTTCTCCCGGGACTTAGTTCTCTATCTCCTTGCCGATCCGGACTCAGTCTAGACCTGCTCATACACACACAATAAACTTCATCATTTATTGAATGAGAGAATAGATATCACGATGACTGATTTGAGATGAGGAGGTATCTGTTTCAAATAGCATGAAATGCAATGTTTTCCAAAAAAGACTATCCTCCTCCTCTTCCTAGACTCCCCTTCCGTAATAAACCTTTCGTTCTGACTTACCTGCTATCCCTCCTGCCTCGGCTCGCCGAATCCGGGCTGAGCGAATCTCTGCGCGCTTTGCGCATGCCCGCGTTCGGTCCCCCCTCCCCTTCCCCGCCGCTACCACCGGACGGTTGCGCTCCGTCCGGGCTCAACGCCGCCCCCGACGGCTGCGACCCTCTTCGGCTCCAGCCTCCTGGAGGCAGGCAACACTCGTCGTAGGCGGTGTTCTGGCGCTGCAGTCGCCCGTGTTTGCGCTCCGGGCTGGTCGCGTACGCCGTCCGGCTGTCACGACGACCTGCCATCATCCGCAACAAAAGTCTTAATATTCGTTATTCATATATAGGAACTCATTTCAGTAGTGTGGGAGTGTTAGTTTCCGGAGCCAAAAAATACCCTCCCATTCTCGATGAGTTTTAATAGGTGCTAAACTCTCATCAACTTTGTTAAGAACAAGCTGTTATTTTAATGCTCTTAAAAAATAAAATAAACTTTTCCTTTAAAACTTTCACTATCAATTTATTACTTCATAACACAATTTATATGATGTCAAAGCTTGTAGCGAGATTTAAGTACTCGTATTAACTTAAGTTTGAAAATTTTAAAAATCAAAATCAATCAGATCAAGTTATCTTATTTACTTGTTTATCTACACAGGTAAATCTCGCGACAAGCTTTAATATCATATAAAATAAATTGTGTAATGACGTTATAAGTTGATAGTGTAGACGTTTGAAGAAAAACTTATTTTATTCTTTTTAGCGCATTTAAATAAAAGCTTGTTTTTAAAAAAATGTTTAACTTTTTAGTTAAACTGGTCTGCAAAAAGCCCAGTACACTAATTTCAGACAGATTGGAGCAACGGAGTTTATGATCACCATCTTTTTTTTACTCTCATTCGTATCCTTTCAAGTACTTTCATTTGATACCCATATTGTAGGAGTAGGTACAAAAAAAACTACTCCGCCATGTTGGATTTGGAGTGACGTCAATTTATTTGTTATGAGTTATTCTCAGCAAGCCCCTTCATTTGATACCCATATTGTAGGAGTGTATTAAAAATAACTAGTCGGCTATCTTGGGTGTTCCGTCTTGTTGGATTTACTATGACGTCAATCACTTGAAGATATCTGCTTCAAAATTGAGTTGCAAGATTCCACCGAACAAAAATAGTTACGTAGTTACATACATACATTGCAAGGCAAATGAAAGTTTGTAAACACGGATCTTATTCTCAAAGAAAACTTACCCAGTCTGCCACACTGCGTCGTACTGTCCCTCCTGGATGCCAGCAAAGGATGGTGAGTGGGCGTGGTGGGGGCAGCACCGCCCGCCGCCGGTGATCCAGTAGCCGCGTTGGCCATAGCGGGAGTAGTGGGAGAAGTGGCGGGCGGCGTCACGCTCGACGTGATGATAGTGGGAGGCGGAGGCAGACCGACGTGCTGGGTGCCGGTTTCGGTGGACGCGCCCACGCACACAGATGGGAAAGGGAGGAGCTGCGGTTGCGGACCAGAATCGGAGGCGGTCGAAGAGGTGCTGGGGCGCTGCTCTTGCCTACAGGAAGCATCATTCGTTTCGTTTTATTTTTATACAAGTTTTCATTCACTTTTGCTTCCGGTCTGCGCGACTATTTGTTTGTATAGATTGTCCAGGGTGGCAAATATCATATTTATATAAATATCGGATATATATCCGATTATTTCTCTGGATAATCTGCATAAAAGAAACTGGGCGCAAAAAAAAATTCAGTTTTAAATAACAAAATACGGGACAAAAAATCGGTTTCTCTGTAATTCTGAAACAGATCACATCAGAAGCCTAAGTTACTATAATAATAAAATACACGACATGAATTTCTTAGATACATATGCTTAAATCTTTTCAACCAGTGTTTTAATTTTAGTTTCGTGAAATACGCAAAAATCTATTTCAGCTAAATTGAATGATGTATCATAGGTATAATTTTAACTTGGTAAAATAATCGTCAATTGCGAAAAAAAACCAAGCAACCATATAACATTGAAAACACTCCAACACAGTAACATCTGGCTGAAAAGCATTTTTGGCGTAATGCGACGTTTTCACTTTATACCGCACACACTAGAGATGGGAGTTCAGTCGAATAATATCAGTTTGATATTCGTTAAAGGTAACTGTTTTAACTTTTGTTTAAAACCGGAAACATTGCACGTTAGTAGCTGTTCTCACTAGGTTTAGGGTACCAAACAGGATACTGCGCACAGCTTCCAGTAACTCAAAAAATAATGTTTGTTGTTACGGCATTTAGTTTATATTTATTGATGATTGATGATTTTTACATGTACATTAGTTGTTTTCGTATTAAAAGTGATATTATGAAGTTACTAACAGTACTATTCTACTATATAAGCATATCTATTAGAAACAGACCATGTCTCGAAATATTTTGGAGCACCACTGAAATAAATAAATCATTATAGCATCAGGAGAGCCTGAATCTTAGTGAAGATCTTTGAGACTGGTTTGCTAATACCGAGTATTCGGTTCTATTTCTATGATCAAACTGTCGTTTATCCCATCTCTGGCGTTGTCAATTCTCTGAAAGCTGCTAGCTTCATTGGTAACTCGATTAATAGTGTAAAACATTTTCCGGTAATTTCATTAAAAAGTTGTTTGGCTCGTCGCCTGCGTACAAAATTTAAAATGCATGACACATTTATGATTTATGGCTCCTAGCTACCGAACTACGTTAGATGGAATTTGATGAGTATATTGGACAAAGGTACCACTATTGATTGAAAATATTGATTAGGTGGGCAGGTGGACTATTAAAGTAGTTGATCGATCTCTACGGATGAATTGGTAAATAGGACATTAGCTGCATCACTGTAAGGATTTGGAAGCCATCAAATAAGAATATGGACAGTTCGCAGCGTCTGAGGCTCAATTCTATATTTTTCTATCGAAGAATATGCACCCATTAAAATAAATAGTAGGCTCATGCTTCCTGATTTGTGAAAATCAAAATTACTGAATGCATGATTTGGTAGTATCTGTGAAGAAGCTATGTTGTCCAGTTCGAGCAAGAAAATTGTTTTTGAAAATCATAAAACTTGATATACAATTTATTCCATGGTATATAACATTCGTACATACAGAAAGAAGAAGATTATAATAAAAGATTCTAGAACAGCAAATTATTTTATTACACTCTATATTTTGCGAAATACACAAAGTTATAGTAGTGAAATATCCAAATACTACTCAGCACAATAGTTACTTTTCTAAGGGTCACCTAAGGATAAGGATACCTTACTCAAAAAGACCTTAGGAGTTCTGATTTATAGTAAAAATTGGAGGAATATCTGGAAACAGAAAAGGACATGGAAATAACGCTTGGAATAGCTAAATGCGCTATTTCTATCAAAACAGTTGTTTATGGGTTCTATATGGGTTGATTTCTTGTTTTGTGGTTTGGCTTTATATTTATACTTATCACCAAGATTGCGGATCGGCGATCTACGACTTCAGTAGAATTTCAACCTCTGTGTAGAATACGGCGTGAAATAATTTTCGAAGAGTTTGCGTAGATAACGCGATCAGGAAACATTAAAACACCTAAGTGTGTCTTTTTATGATGTCTATTCTCAAAACTGTTCTGTGTTCTGTCTGCATATGAGTGTGTCACTTGAGGATATGTATTTGTGTGTTTCGGCTGTACTGTATAATATGCATCTGAATTTGTGTGATTCCCTGATTACTATGTTTAATGATTTATTCTATTTCTAGGATTCCTATCTGTGATTAATAATTTAAATTATTTTTGATTTTATGTCTACTTCTCGTCTATCGACTGATTTCGTAGCACCTGAATCAACGTTAAGGCCACCTTAAGGTAGCAACCAAGCTACCTTATCCTTGAGGACCTTTCAAGGAAGCCTTATAAAATACTTACCTGTAGTACGGTGTTTCCGGTGCAGCTCTCGAATCTCTTCGTTTCTTTTTGGCGGCAACAATCTTTGGAGGGGGAGTGATACCAGAAATGGAGTCCCTTCTGCCACTTCTGCCGCTCTCCCCGGAACCTCTTCTGAAAGGCGTATTGGAAACTATTTACTATACCGGTTTACCACACGCAACTTTTGAATGGACGAGAATTAAAAATACCCATTAAAAATAATGTAGACGAACCAAAAATGTTTGAGTCTTTCACTACTTTACGAGGGTATATCGACATGTCAGTTTTTATTGGAGACACCATTTATGACTTATAAACAGAGAGAAAGAGAGAGAGAGAAAGAGAGTGGGAGAGAGAGATAAAGAGACAGATGCCCGTGGTAGGAAAAAAAACTTTATCAACTTTGATTAAATTTTTTGTACTTTATTTTCCCTTTAGAATGCGAGGCAAAAACCGCGGGGTTATCAGACGTTTTACACATGAAATATATCCCGTTCCGCCGTTTTAGATATATTTATAGAATTTTAGTAAATGTACCTGAAAACTACCGAACCAACCACATCTTTACTAGATTTTTATTTAATGTTATATAATAAATTTAAACAACACTGACAGCAATATGCCTGGAAAACAGTAGACCACCACGAACTGGTTAAAAGTATTTGGGATAAAATAAGTCTCGATCTATCGACAACACTGTCACACATCTTGGAAGCTCCTGCCTTTACTAAACTCGTCCTTTGAATGACTATTTTAAATCACATGACCTGGGAGATTCCTAACTTCTCACTTCCGTAGCAAGTGGGACATTGAGTTGTTAGACGTGTAGTTGAGCAGTCTAAACAAGTAGAATTAAAATACATATTATAGCATTTAACTGAAACGTGTTGCCGCCTATGAATACGTAACGCCCACTGTTTTTACCGAATTTTCCCATTTCGTCTCTGGTATTCTCTGGCTAGTCAAACAGTACATATTGTTGGACCTTAAAAGGGCCCCTTAGACAAAACGAATGGTCTCTAATCCCCTGACTATATGGCGGCAGCGTCTGTAGTCACATAAAGCGATATTTCTCCGTCCAACGCGCTCAGAGTTGCTTAACTACCTTCCAGAACACACTGCGACCCAGGGGATACAACACGTAGCCACAATTCTCCCATTTCCCTTCGTATCTTTTTTATATCGCGTCCGGTGACATTTACGTTTTATTCCGAATGTTTGGGGCAGGGGGTGGTGCGTGCCAAGGACGCTTTACGCTTACCGGAAGCGAAAGGGCTGGGGGCGTCGCAATTAGGAAAGTTTCCTTAATTGAATGTTTTATGATAACGTATTCCGTGTTTTGACGGAATGGGTGATCTTATCGTCGAAGGTGTGAAGGTAGCTGGTTTATGTTTGTCAAGTTTTTACGAGAGTTACACGCATAAAAAGAAGAATACAAGAATTGTTTATTTGAAACAAGAAAAGTAATCGATAACAACAGCCAAAAATCATAATGATATTGATATGTTCATCATGAACATTATACTTTTATGTAAAACCAAAGAATCACAAAGATTTGCATGTTGAATAGAACTCTTCATGGCACTCTACTGCCGAGCCCCGCTCTCAGCTTTCAACAGTGTTGTTGCCCTTATGGTACGAGAGAGAGAAATGTTTATTTTCGTTGCATGCGTTATGTCTTTTACAATCATGGTTATGTTTTTAAAGTATCCATGAACAAAATGTTTTCTCTAGCACTGTCAAATAGTCTGAAGGGCTCTGAAACTCACCTCGAAGCATGATGCGAATGACTAATCGAATCTTTCCTTCCACTTCTGCCTGAATCTCCACTGTCTCTGCGGTGGTACTGCGACTGCAATTGCGATTGAGCTGCTGCAGGTTGTGGACCGCTTGGACTTATTACCTGAAATTCTCATTCAAGATGAATCTGCACTCTGAATAAATAAGATTACATATATAATAATATTAATAATAAGATAATTAGTACAGAATTTTAGGAGTTAGTAAACTTTTCCTCTGAAGGCGGCTAATTTTTCAGCAACTACTACAACTCTGAAAACAAACTTCCACAAATAGAACTGTTGTTAAATGAGTCACAGAGTGTTTTTTGTGGAAATTTGTAAGTTTAAATTACACCATCTTATCTGAAGATGGAAGAGTTTCACCACAGCCTGCTCTAACGGAGCCGTAAAGAGAAAAAGGCATCACCGCATAATTGTGGGGATTATTTTCATAATCGGATTATGAGATATTTTAATAACAGAAACATTATAATTCGAATAATTATTTAATCGATATCGCCATATAACACCAGTAGTGTAAAAATCATGAATTTCGATTACGATTTATGATTTTGTAAATGACCACTGGCATCAGTTTAGTTCGTTCGTAATTCGATTCGAAGACGGAGGTGGCCGCTTTGTTTGTATTCCATTTGTCAAAAAGAAAGAAAGGATTTTCTAGTTTTATGTGTATTTTTGTGTTATTTTATTTTACTTTGATGAAGTTGTGGAAATAAATTTGAAGGTAAGAAAAAATAATAACTAATAATCTCAGGTTTTGTCTGTGATTATCAGCTGACAAGTTTTTAGCGCGGGAAAAGCAACGTCCATATGGGCTCGCGGAAAATGATGCTATATATTAAATATTTAGGTGCAGGTAGTGTCCCTGAAAAGCTCGTGTGTTATTTTTTCTGTTGTACAATTAATGTTTATGTATTCATAAAAGATGTTGGATCATGTAGCATGTGTATTGTAACTTTACCAAGGAAGTGTTCAGTTTTATTTCAAGTAATAACTCTGTTACGTTAGGAAGATCATTTTATGTCAAAAAACTATGTAGCTTTTTTATCTTCCACATTTTGTTAAAATAGTTTCATTTCACAAATAAATCAATTAATAATTACAAAATCAGGAGCTTTATTCAATAAACCATATACATGAATAAATCTACAATACGCATGATTGTCATGCCAGTGAAATGACAAGGATGCAACAATTGCCAAATACTACGACATCGACAGCCTAGGTAGGTACTATAATTACCCAATAGATTTTTCTGGGACCACGTCGAAAATCAAATGGAAAGGCCCATTTTAATCCAAAAAGAATAGTTGCTCCTTTAATAAAATACTTTAACTTGCAGTAAACTTTCAATTAAAAAAACTGAATATTTCATAAAAAAATTGCAATAATAAAATTTAATTTGTGAAAATATAGTTTATCGTTTAATTGTTAGCCAATTTTCAGGTACAAATACAGAATAATTTTCTAACAAATTTAAAAATATTTCGATTTTATTTTACTCGTTATATCATTTAATTATGAAATGTATGAAATAGCACCTTCTAACAATTTTGTAAATTGTAAAGTGGCAGTATATTAAGTGAATCATCATATAAAGAAAAGGTTTCGGTTGTGATAATTTCTGATTCATGATAATGTAGGCTAGAAACAACCCAATCTTTAGACGGTAACTAGACCTATTCTGCCACCTGGTACTAAAAAATATCTAGACATGTTGAATATACACCCTGTTGCTACTTTTAAAACTTAGGTTTTTCAAATCGTCTAATCACTAAACAACTGTAACTTCCACAACATTTTTTCATGACACATCTAACAAATCATGTCACTATACCACTAATTATTATGTATCAAATAAGCTGTTTGCTGGTGAAAAGTTTATAATTTAAATTTGCGTTTGATAAACGGCGAGCAAACCCACGCTAAAAATGCAGCTAGTATGATTCCGATGCTATGTTGCCAAATCTACTTGAGAGGCCGTTGGTTATAAAATTGACGAACATCTACAATCAACACATCTACCAACTATAATAATTTAAGTACGTATGAATGTACGAGAGCTTTTCCCGAGCCAAGTGAAGTAAAACATTTTATTTGCATAAATAATTTATGTATAATGTTTTATTCTTTCCCACAATCAACGCATTTTTACCAAATAAAGTAATTGGAAAATTCATTTATCGCACCATGAGAAACTTTTATATATATTCAATAAATAACTTTATCTACTGATTGTGTCCTAAATATGTTTAATATTAGAAAGGAGATATATTATTTATGAATACTTTTAGTAATCTGTACAATGCTATTATATAGTTTTTTGCATTTCTGAGACGATTCTGCGAGTCGATGTTGAGTGACTGTAGTGGACAATAATATATCTCGCCTCTTTGCTTATATAACTTATTTTCTCTCCTACTGATACAGCATCCTTCAGTACAAATTGTGAAGAAGCGGCAACGTTACGTGTACGTCGTCGTTTCGAGCGCTTTTCGGACTGTGATATCGGTTCCGGTTGTATTATAACTGGCGATACTAATATATCGGTATCGGAATCATTCCATCAAAGTCGAAGTGACTACTTTAAAACTTATATAACTTATAAACAATGAGGAATATTTGAAAAAAAACCGTTACTAATTAAACCTGTAAACAACTAGAGACACAATAAATTTGTTAGAATAATGTCACCGCCTGCTAGATGTCGTATGAATTTATAAAAATGAGAATGAATAGAGATCGTTACCTGAGGCGTAGCGCCAACCGAGGTGGCAGTGGTAGCGAGGACGCTCTCCCTTCGGCCCCAGAGTCGGGCTACTTCCGATTTCAGGTCCGAAATGGTGGTGTGATGGGAGTCTCGACGCGATTTTGAACCCATGCTGCGAATCCCCGAGTCTGCAGACGACTCACGCCTCTTCCTACAAACATACCAAACACTCAAGTTACTTCTCAAACTTATTCTGCGATGACCTCTCCGATTCATCGCATGGTTGGTCCTACAGCAAATAATTCCAAACAACATGTGATTATTGAAGAAACTATGATGACGTGAAATGGATGTGATATAACGTGATTACGCTGAGATAGAATTCCCTGGCAATATATTTTTTCTAACCAATCTCACCCTAAACGACGGTACTGATGAACGACGGTACTGAGTACAAGTTTTGTTTATACACACAACGTTTTTCTTTAATTTGTGTTGTTAGCATAATCATTTAAATAGGATTTTATTCTGTTACTAGACCGGTCAGGCTTTCTGTAGACCAAAATGTTTTCGACTTTAATGTCCTGGTCTAGCATCTGGAGCCTAGCTCTGTGCGGTCGACGGTGTAGTTAAAATCCGTCAGAGCTGCTTTTCATTCATAAGGTACTTTAGCGGAACGTCGGCTTCCGCTTATCTTTCCGGGTCTATCCGGGTCTGATATTGCGGTGGAGTCCCGGAATGCTCTAAAAAGGAAAAGGACATTCATAAATAACCTGCGGCTGGAAAAGGGAAGGGATTCACATACGGCGCATATAAAATATGAGCATCTGGATCAGGTTAGATAATGAAAAAGGGTGTGCTCAGTTCTGCTATCTCTACACTACAGTAAAGTGCCATTACATTGCGACCGTAATCACGTTTTATATCAGGGAGTATCCATCTTCGGAAAAAGTTTGTCTTCCATTTGAAAAGGATATGCGAGGATTATGATTTAGGACACTCGGTGGTTGTCTGGCCATTCATTAAATCTCCATGTTAAGAGAAATGTCAAATGTTACTGCAGTCTGTACGATGTTTGTCGAAATATCACGTATTTTTTATAGATAGCCTCATGCAAAGGCAGAAAGCCTATCATGCTTCGTAAGGGCTGCTAGAGGATACATGTCTATTCACATTGAACTTAAAACTCTATAGATTGTAACTATCGGTGGACAAACTCCCCGGCAGCTCATTCCACAACGCCGAGATTTTCCAAACGAACGACTTTTGGAAGAAGCTCGTTCGAGGCGTTGCGGTTCGATCTGGTGAGGATGCGCCCGACGAGCTCCTCTTGTATTTGCTCTACTGGCGGCTCTTGATGTTATTATGCAAGAATGGTCGGTCGAAAACTGCAATGGTAATATGGAGGTGTTTTGTGAGGTCAGGCGTATTGCTGGATTGTGTCCAGAAGCTTTAGAGAATGCTACGGAGTGCATCCGCACACATGCAAGCAGTACTTCGGCCATGATCTGATCTGGGCCTTGCAGAGTAGCAGTAGCTGTTCCGGATAATTCAATTTCCTGGAGCGAAAGAGAACCCTCAACTTCTGAGTCTCCGACGTGCCGCACCGAAGTTGAGTCTCTTGGTAAGGTAGAGGTTTTCCCAGTTTCATGCACGAAATAAGGGTGCTATCATCTTCGAAAGTGTAGATAGGATTATATTTTATTTCCAACAGGTCGTTGGTGTACAGAAAGGACAGTGTTGGAGACAGGACAGATCCCTGAGGACATCCTCATTGATGGTAAGCATATCGGAGCATATTCACCCACTACGACAAATAACCGTGGTCTCTTACAGGAACAAAAATGTAGATTATGTGTGGTTTGATCTCTGTTGACAGGTTCATTTATCCCGAATTTTCAAGTGCAAGTTTGTATTTGATCAATGGCTGCTCGTGGCAAGTGCCATAAGCTGGTCAACACTAAACATGTTCTTGGAATTTTTGAGGGTTTCCCGTCAATTTCTTACCAAAAATTTGTTAAAATCTTCTGA
The DNA here is from genome assembly GCA_949316355.1 of Bruchidius siliquastri. Classification (NCBI taxonomy): domain Eukaryota; kingdom Metazoa; phylum Arthropoda; class Insecta; order Coleoptera; family Chrysomelidae; genus Bruchidius; species Bruchidius siliquastri. Next base: position 17,673,979 of record OX438533.1, on the reverse strand, counting down.
AAATCATGCGTTGTGTGCAATTCAGGCCCGCTGAGCCTTGAGTGTGATTTAAAAAAATAACACACTAAACAGAAAATTGCATTACTTCCCAGCCGCAAGTTGAGTTGGGCAAATACTACGCAAGGTTTGCGTTCAATCACGAGGTATGATCAAAATATTATTATGTGTATTTTCGAGCAAAATGATTAATTAGAAAACATTCAGAAATATTGTGAATTAGCTTTCACCGAATGACGCCACTACATTTAATAGCAGCTTGTGAACATGGTGCAAATGCGCAATTCCGCAGTGTCTGATATCTCTGTGTGTACGAGCTACGAGCGTAACACTGCCTGTCACACAGAAGCTGTATAGCAAGCTCATGCAATCTATATACCTAGATATATATTTATACAGGCGAGGCAGACATTAATCAATTAGCTCCTTACATGGAGCGGTGGCACGTATAACGTCTACCGATAATGGAAAAGGGGTACAAAAGCAAACTAAACAGCTTGGGTAATGAGGCGAATCTAAATGATTACATTTAAGAAGCGACGACGTCATTCTCTTACAGCCACGATGTGCCTGTCTAGCAAATTGTGTACGATGGAGTCACTAAAGGTAGACATGTATACATAGACTGTATTTGAAATGAACCCAGAATATTCCAAGGAATGGAGATAAAGGATAGTTTTCCATATGAATATTGGTTGAAAACAGTGGCAACTTGGGATTCTATGAGATGGTGGTGCCAGAACTCAGTGAAACCCCAATGGTCGGATTCTAATTTACGAATTTTTGAAAAGTTCAGTATGGTCTGGATTTTATTATAAAAAAACATTCTTTATAGATTTACGTTCACTTTTTAGTTTTTAACTTTATGAATGCTACAAAAGAATATTGAATTAATGTTTAAACAGCACGATACAAAAGCACACACATCGGCACAATTACGCAAGAAGAACACAAATGTACGCGCCGCACGTTAGATACACTGATTAATCGATATCAGCTGGCCACAATCGCTCTGGCTCAAAGCCCATGTAATAACGCAGTAAACCCCAACACTCTTTCCCTCCCTCCTTGCCTTTCACTCATTCTCTGAACCGAATACGCGGATTCGAGTGGATATCAACTCGTTCCAAACGCGAAAAGTTCACTTCACGTGCTCTTTTATATGAAATTAGTTTTACATGTGAGTCTATAGTTTAGTGTATTATTTTCAAAAAAAGAGTGCTTAGATATAGGTATTTGATATTTTGCATAGTTCTTCTACTATTAGTTTATGGTCATTGTAACAAATCTACAGCAAATTGGATTCATGGCACAACCACCTCAAAGAGAAGGAGGACCATTAAATAATTAGGAAAGTAAATCTCTTAAAAATAACGCCAAGTAAGTAGAAATCTAGGGGTGTACCAAACTTCCACTCGAAAACCACATTCTGTATGGTCAACTGCAACCCTACAATGACTGTACTACTGCGATAAAATCGCATACCAAATATAGCTAGTGTTTACTTGTATGGCACACACATTTATATACACAGAAAGCGAATATTCTATTCTACAAGGGACCAACAAGCGGGGGCTGATAGCGTTGTTTACCTTTGAGTACTGATAGAAGGGGTGGGGCCGGTCTCTGTGCCAGTTTGCCTGCCCCAAGGCAAAGAACGAGCCAAATCCGCCAGTGTCTCTCTCCTGCACAGCTGTTTCTGTTGCTTTTTTGTACTCCCTCCCCACTCCCTGTCGGAAAAGTACCATGTAATGTCTGACCAGCGAGATAATGCGAGGTAAAATGATGCGAGCAAAAATAGCGACGTCATCAGACGTTTGACGCATTAAGTATAACTCGTTTTGTTGTTTTAAGTATATTTATGTAATTTTAGTAAATACTACAGATACTCAACAAACACCATCTTAATTATTATTCTGTTAAATATTATATAAAAACTTATATTTATTATTATATAATAAAAGGTGATGCTAAAAATAATATGCATGGGAAACAGTATACCACCACGAACTGGCTGATAGTATTTGAGATAAAATAATCCTTCTTCGATCGGCAACACTGTCAGGCTTCTTGGAAGCTCCTGCCTGGACTAAACTCGTCCTTTGAATGGCTTTTTAGTCACATGACCTGGGAGGTTCTTAACATCACACAGGCGTAGCAAGTGGGACAATGGGTTGTTAGACGCGTAGCTGAGTAGTGGTGCAATGCAGTCTAAACAAGAAAAAGTTAAAATCCATGTCTCTGAAACGCCTGGTGTTTTTACACCGCATTTTCCCCCTTCGTCTTTGGTATTCTCTGGCTGATTAGTTCTTATAGCTCAGTATTTAGTTATGGGAAATTTAAACAAATTGGATTCCAGAAAAATTGTTTTGGTGCGATGGAATTCGAACCCGCAGCATTTTGTGCTTACGTTGCAATCGAAAAAGTTATACAAGCGATATAAGTTAACAACAATGATGCCAAGAGAACAGACATCAAAGAATCGTATATATTAACTGTGAATTTAATACCTATCCTTAACCAAAATTAAATATGTCCTTAAAATGTTATGATCATGTCTTTTTTCATAATTACTGTAAGTAAATATCGTTCTACTCAGAAAAATTAACTTGACCTTCAAGGTCATCTGAAGGTCGAATCAATTTTTCAAATCAGAGCTCGTTATTTTTAACACTCAATGAAATAAACACCGTAGGATAGGTCGAAACAAAATTGTATAACTTTGATTTACGAATCTGTGTGCTTTTATTGTAATAATGCTGAAAAATCTAGTCCTACGAAATTTACTCTCATCAAAATTACCTTCAAAGTCATAGACAAGGTCAGATTAGTAACTAAACACCATGAAATAACTATAAACAAAATGTGCACACATATGGTGCTTTAAACTGTGACTTAACTTTTCCAGTTCTTTGTTTGACCTTTGATGAATGAATTCCAAAGCCACATTCGAAAATGTTCAAAAATCGGTTTGTTCTTTGAATGATCTTCAGAAATTACATTAAAATGTGCTCAAAGCTATATATGGGCGTAAATTTTATTTTTTTATCACAACAGAAAACCGCAAAAGACGTAGTCAAGGTCATATAGGTACGAGGACATCATAAAACACAAGGATTTTTTTATAGCTTTAGGATATTCATTTTTTCCGCGACCTCAAATTCACGATTTACTGATATTTGTCTGATTGACCTTTAAATGATCATCAAAAGTCACATTTGGAGGTGCTAAAAGCAGGTTTATATCTACGTAAGATTTTATACACACGAATACGATACAAAAATGTCGACTACTACTTAGAAAAACTGATATACTCTCTACATGTCCTTGAAGGTATATAGTCAAAGTGAAATGCAAACACACCATCAGTTGCTAGGTAAAACTTTGACATACGCCATTGTTTTCTGTTATCCGTATTAGTTCAAATATCATGCTGTATGTACTGAAATTTTTTGGTTACCTGAGTATATCAGTGAGCTGTGCCAAAGAGCTTCGCCTCCTCCGTTGACCGCCAGGTGGCGGACTCGCTTCCTGCATCTCGGTAGGCGGCGAGATCGAGCATATTTGCGTCGCCGAGTCTCTCCTGCCTCCCAGACGCTGGCGGATCGTCGACTCCTCCACCTGCACATTCAGAATCATCTGTTATTAGAAGGAATGTCACTGTACAACTACCAATTATTTTAATACAACCGGTATGACACAATGCGAAAAATGCTTGAAACGACGACGTACACGTAACGTTTCCGCTTTCTTTACCATTACTAGAATGCTATATGCCTCATGTTTAATCCAAAACAGAAACTGAATTGGCTACAGAAAAGTTAGTATTGCTGGAATAAGTTGTTTCGACCTTGAGTTAATTTGAAGAAGCTACAAAATCGATAAGTGTAGAGAGAGAGAGAGAGAGGGAGAGCTTGTGCAACGCTATGTTCCTGATCAACAATCTGCTATGAGTCTAAGAACAGATCAATGATCAACAGACAGTGGACGACAATGACGACAAATATAAACCAGAATATTCTACTTTTGTGGGAAATTTGATAGCCAGAATCAATGACAGATTTCGTCATTTAGAGAGTAAGAAAACATTTATTTTAACAACAACACTAGATCCGCGCGACAGACTGCGTTATATTCACTCCTCAATCTACAGGCATTCATTCATTATCTCGAAAATCACAAATACGAACAGGAATAGTTCCTATAGAGCCAGATACACAAAGCGATCAAGTGAAAAGTTACACAGCTACCTGAAATATTTGTAACAGTTTGATTAATAAAGCAGAAAAAGATGATTCTTATTCAAACACGTCTACTTCCTGAGCAAAAAGAGGTGCAATGTTACGAAGGATTTTTAAATGTTCTGATCAAATAAGATCCAAAGAACTATTGGCGTGATGAATATAAATATCCACATTCGCCAAGGTGCTATACACAACTGAAATTGGGACGCATTTCGTGTGAAACAGAGCTGAAGAATCACTAAACAAAAAAGTGACACTTCGATCTACAGACCATTTTAAAGACAATGTTTATGAGACTTATTCTAATAAAAATAGGAATATTTGGCTAAAAATGCTTGCATTGGTCTGAAAAACGTAGTTTTTGACTTGTGTCACTTTTATTGTCGTATGTTTTATGAGCTTGTACTCAAAGTCATCGATAAAAAAGAAAGGTTACCTGTTCCCGCACCAGATCATCCCATCCATTGCCGCCTTGCCAAACAAGGCCTACTTGATGAGACAGGATGGGAAGGTTGCACACGAAGCAAATCGCCGTCATTCTCCTGGAAACAAATAACAATCATTTAAAAAACAAAACATAACAAATTATAAACATAATATTATCGATATTCAAGTAAAAAAGTTAAAAAGCAGATAAGGATACAATATGAATTTACGATTCCATAAAACTCTAACTTCCAATTTTAGTGGATGAGTTATGGTTAAGTATACTATTGTATCTCAGTAAAATTAATTCTGATATTGGAATAAATTACAAAAAACGCACAGTAGTAAGCATAGAAGCAATAAATTATACTTCAGAAAACTTAAGAAATGTACTTCAGTATTATGTGAAACTAATTCAGACAATATTTCTTTTTCATTAGAACACAAAATTTCAGGAATAGAATAATTTTTCCGAGACTCGTATCCATTTTTTATTTAAATTTGACAATCCGACGATGATTTAAATATGAGACAAAATGCGTCTCATAGTTTTATTGTGTTCAAATACACAATTTCTATATGAAGAAAAAGTTCTTGACAAAAAAGCATTTTATTGTAAAAAAGCGTGGAGTACTTTTTAGTATATAGTAGAACCTGGTAATAACGTATTATATTGTTGCGAACGTCAAATTTTAGACGCCTCATCATTTTATAATCAAAAATACAAGAAAAAACTTCAGTTTCAATTTGGAGTGTTATAACAACAAATATTTACCACTTAAGACCCTTTATAGCTCAATTACCGGTGTTTGTCTGGCCTGAGACCGATTGCTGGATAATTCCCAAATCCAACATCTCTTGCCAGGTAAATTTCTTCTGTAAATTTGCTCAGTCAGCATTGAAATACTCTTAATTGAATATCGAGATTTTCCTGTCGAAACGAAAATTAAATTTGATTGTAGCACCGCGGTCATCAAAGCGGTCGAAAGTGAAAGAAAGAAAATAGCTATGTGGTGTGTGGTTTAGTGAAATTTTGCTTTTCTAAATTAAGATGAATATTTATATTATACCGAGTGGTCCATTCAACTTGAGACAGCGGTACAGCGCGAAAACGGTGAGTTTTCAGATTTAAACGTTGAGATGAAAGTTCTTAAGTGCAATGGAGGAGAGTTAATGATTACTTTTTTTGAACACGAAATCATTTTCAAGGTTTTTTCAAGGTCAACCATGTTTTTTTAATTGGAAAATATATTTTTTATTGCAGAATCTTACTCTACGAGAAAAAACAAATATCTTTTGTTCACAAAATTTTGAAATCTGATTGCAACTTAAGTAGATAAAAAATAAAATATTTATTCTTTTTATGAATTTTCCAATAATTATATGTTTTATCAGAAATGCTTTTCTTCTCATGAAAGTATAAACAACGTAATTACCATATGGGAAACCTTTAAATTTATTATAACAAATGTTATGAATCCGTTGTATAAACTTTTCGATTGAAGAACTTCTTTTAGATAGCCACATGAAAAGAAATCGAGAGGAGTTAAATCTGGTGATGTAGCAGAATTCATATCCAATCTATCGATTAGGGTATTACCGATCCAGTGCTTCCCGGAATTTTCTGGCATAATGAGCAGGGCAGCTATCATTTGAAACCACATGCTTGCCCTTTCTTGAAGTGGCATATCGTCGATTAGCTTTTGTAAATGGTCTCGTAGCAAGTCTCTCTATTTTGGCCTATCCAATGTTTTTTCAATAAAATATTGACCGATCAACCTGTCATCAATAATTTCGCACCATACATTCACCAACGAAGGGCGCTGATGTTCCACTTCTCTTAACCATCTCGGATTTTCTACATTCCAGTATCGCATATTATGTCGATTCACTTCACCATGGTTTGTAAAACCAGGTTCACCTGAGAACAACAAACAAAAGAAAAAATTCTATTCAGTTTCTTGCCCACTGAGAAAATACGACTCATTCAATAATGTTCCGAAGGAATGATAACGGCGTTGCCTACCGTTGCGGTATTGAAACATTTCGAAAAAGAACAAATGTTTTATTTTTTATCTACCTGAGTTGCAATCGGATTAATAAATTGTGTGAACAATATGTATTTGTTGTTTCTCGTAGAGTAAGATTCTGCAATAAAAAAGATATGTTCCCATTAAAAAAACATGGTTGACCTTGAAAACCTTTAAAACGTTGTCAATGTCCAAATTAATAGTCATCATTAACCTCCCCCTATTGTACCCAATAATAGTCATTTGAAGCTTTTCTTCTTAAAAACTTTCGTGCTATACGGTTGTCTCAAGTTGAATGGACCACTCGCTATAAACCACGTTTTTTATATACTTTCGCTTTCATAACTGAATTGTCATTATTGTCAGCTCTTGATAGGAGAAGTGTCATAGGATTGACTTTCATTGTTCTCTGATTAAATACAGTTGACTAATATTAGATATGACAATGGTGTAGAACAGGATAGAAAATCGTAGAATGTTCGTTACTTACTCCGGCAATCTTGATTTTAAGATAAACCGTTGAGTAAATCTTACAAAGTCATGAAAAACAAAAAAAATACTACCAATTAAAATTTGTATTACAGGTGAAAGCCTAGAATATTCCCAATAAATTATTAATGAACGCTTAATGGATATTATTGATGTATTTGTATTTAAGGGGCTGTAATAAGGCAAACAGTTAGAAGTTCATCTCTATAGATAAGCTGAATCGCCTGACAAAGCATCGTCTTTCAGGGCAATTAGGAAAGTTTCGAGTTATTGTGCTATATTGAATAAATTTCAGACTGAACTTTGTATTACGTTTTATACATCCATTAGTTTTTGTTCCTTTTTACTGAAAGGACACAAGCTTGATAAAAGTTAAGCTGTGGAATTTTATTCAGTGTCTTTGAACAAATGCCTGGAGAAAAATTATTTTGATTGGTATTATCAATTTGCTGTTAAAGTATACTCAAATTGCTTGGGCAATACATATTTGTTCTCAGATCATTTTCATGACCCATACTTGATGATATTGTATACGAAACCGAAACTATCTAACTGGATTGTCTCTTGTTGCCCAAAGCATGCAGTTTGTTATTTATGTTGACGCAACTGAAAAATTGCAACGGTGAAATGAATCTGCTGCCAGTAATTACGTTTTGATTGGAGCTTATGATCGGTTGATTCAACTGAGCTCCGGCATTTTTGTATGAGACCAGGAGGGGAGAAGGAAGCGATTGATTTCACACATCCATAACTATAAGACTAAATTTCTCTCTAGATCTTTTTATACTTGAGTAGTCAGGAAGGGGATCGATTTTCACGGATAGTCTCAAATCGTTGCGCTTGATATATTGAAAGCTTTTGATAAGGTGTGGCATTAAATACTTTTGATCCAGCTTGCTGCCTATGACAGCTATATGCCAATGGTTGGATGTTTTTCTCAGGAGCCACTCTATATTGCTCAGGGACCACTCAATAATTATCAGGAGAAAATCTATATTTCTCAGGGGCAACTCTATATTTATCAGGGCCACTCTATATTTCTCAGAGGCCACACTATATTTCTCAGAGGCCACTCTATATTTATCAGGGGTCATTCTATATTTATCAGGGACCATTCTATATTTCTCAGGAGCTGCTCTATATTTCCTAGGGGCCACTCTATAATTATCAGGGGACATTATATTTATCAGAGGCCACTCTATATTCATCAGGAGCCACTCTATATTTATCAGGAGCTATTATATATTTCTCGGGTTTCTGTCCTTATTTATATAAAAAATGTACTGTGGTTGGTATCAAGAAGTTGGAGAGAATAAGTTAATACTATTTTTGAAATCGTCAATGCTCATAGATCAACATAGGGGGTCAGACATGATCTTTTTCCGCTCTCATAAGGGACAGGTGACTTTCAGTATGTCATCCCCACTAACATATTATCTCTATCCAGCCATGCTTTCGGTCAGTTTGTTGTTGTGTACATATTCATCCAATACGGTGTTAAACTAACATATACTAAGATACAGCGTATTTTTGGGACCAATGTGCGATCCCTTAGCTCCCAGTCTTACCAGGCGATCGTTTTCTGGTACACTTCTCTGTATGAAGACTCACGTAAGGCTTATATTCCTCGAAGGTGCTTGTCTTTAGAGCTGTTTGACCATCGAAATATATGTAAACGCCCCCATCAGTACACTGCTGTATTTTTCCCACACCTTTGACTTTCACGTGTTGGATTCCATTTCCCTTTAAAACCTAATGTACTTTTAACTATACTAACAGACTTTTGAAAGTCAGTATTTCTATTTTGTGGAGGATATTCGAATTAAGTGACCTACCTGAGTGGATGACCTACTTCAATCTTGTTACGATTAGTCGCTTTTGGTTCTATTGATTCCCTGTAAAGAGTTACGACTCATAAAGTAAGTACTCTCGCAAAGCCTATTGTGCTCCAACAGCTCTGCGAGAGCATAGACGTTTATTCACATTGACCTCAAAATACTGTAAATGCTGTAAATTGTACTCATTGGCAGCTCTTCCACAAGGCTGAGGCTCTCCAAAATAATGACTTTTGGCAGAGACTCTTTCGAGGCGTTGTGAGCTTGACTTGGTCAGGATGAAAGATGAATCAAGTATTGAACGTTCCTCCATCTTAACAGTTGGCAGACTTTTTGTCTGGTCTTCTTTGTGTGAACAAGATGAGGAATCGTCTTCTGAGTAGATCTGTTGTCTACTTAGACCTAAGGGTGGTGACCCTCGGGGGTAACTTTTGTTGTTTCTTTCCCTCCAAATGATTACCTCATGATGGGTAAGCCTTTTTTATTAGGATTCAGTGCCCAAAATACATAAGTATACCATTGTGCTTTTCTGTATTGGGTCTAGAAGCTTCAGGAAGTGGTTCGCTGTTTGTTCAAAAAATTACTATATTTTCCAAAAATACAGAAATAAGCGGAACAAACTAAGCAAGAACTAATGTCAAACTAAATACAATAATAATAATATGAACCCAGTATAAATGAGCTCTGAACATGCAATAAATCAGCATTTACACAAAGATGCTATTCGTTGCAGTCAAACACCTTTCCTTTATCCACTCTGTAAACGTAATGAAGTTACAGGTGTACGAGATACCTCTCAAACGTGTTCTATCACGAACCTGCAAATGTCAGAATAATTTTTTATATTGTATATGCACGTAGGGCAAAGCGCGGCTCGGAGCGATTCCGCGTCTTTGATGGAAAATCTCGATTCCCTCGAAAGGAAAATTCAATCTAAATACGGATTGGGTAGGTGAGAACTGACACGCGTTTACCTCTTCTCAGAGGAAAACGTGGAAATATATATTGGACCGTAACGCCGAGATTTACTTACGCTTCACTGGAAAACATTTTAAGGTTACTTTTATCAGTTTTCACAGTTATGTTGGCGTTGTGCATTGTCAAATCCTAAATTCCGTAGTTTAAGGCCCCGTCTCCACTTCTACGTTAAAGTATTTCGGAAGGCGTTTGATTTTTGGATGCAAGTAGCACAATTTCGTCAACTGAATGAGAGGAAAACATGGTTTTCATATCGGAAACTGTGTGAACGAGGCGTTGCCAGTAGCTCACAGGTGACCAACGGTTCCTCTACTTCAAAAAATTTTAAATGAGTTTATGACAAAATGTGTTGTCAACTTATCTCCGAGTGTCGCCATCTATAGAGAGGCCCATTAGCAATTTACGAAGTCAAAGCTCCTAACACCTGGATGGCCTTGAAGCGGCAACAGATGTCCCTCACGAAATCTGTCAACAAGGGTGAACTGATTTATAGCGACATCCCTTGTTCTAAGTATGACTTGACATTAATACAGCTCAGAATAATCAAAAAACTTTCATTTTCAAGTGTCGAATGCAAATCGGATTGGCATTCGACAAAGTAAAGCTTTTCCCGTTTGAATATTGCTTTCATTGTATCTGAAAGAGAGAGAGCCTTTGAAAAAGCGAATAAACAGCAATCGGTATTTTATATAAACAGGAAACAAAGAGGCCAGCGAGCAACAGGCAGATTGGCAGACAGACAGGCATGCCTCTGAACGGCCAACCACGCGACGCAGCTTCCGAGATCGTGACTGCTACTTTTGCGTTCGTTCTAGGCAGGGAGGTAGTGACACTTTTCAGCTGCGTTTTTTCAATGTTCAGATTGCGGGTTTAACCACAAAAGTCATCTTCTCCACTCTTCCAAATCTTAGGGAAAACGCTATCTAAATTAAAATAAAAAATTCAATTTTTGAACAGTGTTCTCAATATAATGTGTAAATATAAAAAATATTACCAGTTTTAATGCACCGTTACCACTGTTAACAAAAGCTTAGATCAGTCGCACTTAAAAAGTAATGCTGTATAAACCAATGTTCTCAAATGTTAAGACCTCCTGTACCGTTCTCTCTTTAACCAAACGTTGATTTAATCGGCCATTCAACTTCCATTTTCAAAAATATTGTGATCTAGATGGATTTGAGATTTTGCAGACTTGTTCCACTATCGGTTTATTATCATAATAACAAATTTGTTGCAAGCCTATGGAATGTGGGTTTCATGGCAGAACCACATCGATTGGAAATATGTGACCTCAGGCAAATCCCAAGTAAATCTATCACACGATGAACCGTTGAAAATGCGTAATTGCCTCCTTTTCGATTCGTTTTTCTGTAAAGCTCGCTGCCGTGAGCCTGGCGTTTTCCAAACATGTACAACGCGAAGCATCTCCCCCTTTTCGCGCTCGTTCTCTCTCTCTCTCGCTGTCTCTCTCCGTTCGTTACCACCGCCGGTTGCTGCTCACAATCCCCCCTCCCACCCTCCTGCACACCTCTCGCCGCTTCCCGCCAGCCGCACAATCCCTCCTTCTCCCCCCTTCCTCTTACCGCGCTCCGGGTTTCCAGCAGCCTGAGGCACGCGTATTTTTAGGCTTACGCGGGCTCAAAGTGAGCCGTTATACGTCCAGTTGACCCGTCTCCAGGACCTCAGTCAGGAGGAAGATGACAAGCCTAAAGGAATATACAGTTCATTAGAATGAGTACCTAGGGAAAAGTTTAAGTTCATTCGGCGTAAGTTAATTGTGTAAAAATTTTCTTTTGTGAATAAAGGTATAACGAATAACTGCAGCCATATCGATACCTCCTAAAGAAAACATTGTACCTAAGTAGTTTCTACAGGAAAGCATCTTAAAGCTAGTTACAATTTGGGATTATATACTTGTCTTAGTTGAAACAATACCTGGAAACTATTGGTATTATTCCTTACTGAATTTTACAGATTATCAAATTTGTTTGTCATCAGATGTGCATATTACGATTTTTCTTTGACATAAAATATTATAAAAGTATGCCCATTTAACAATAAAAACTATCATTGGCTGTTACAATTTTTTCATCTAGATGCTCTTACTTGGTGAAACTCTTCCATCATGTAGATAAAAAGTTGTGTTCACACTGTTTCACAAATGAAACTCTTTCTTTTAGTGACGCGTTGCTAAAAGAAAGAGATATATTTGTGAAACTGTGTGATAATTACACAACTTTTTATCTACATCTTACAATTTTCTAGCACAGAAAATGTAACAAGATACTCATTGTATCGTAGTCTAGAATTTAGAGGTTTTGTCGCATTTTGGAACAAAATAATTGTACATTACAATATAAGACTTGACACAGGTAAAGATAATTATTAATAAAGAAAACTTCCACACAAAAAAAGCAATCATATTATCAGTATAACAAAGCATGTTCTACCAAAAGAAAACTAACGCAGTAATACTAACATTGATCATTCCGAATCACTCCCTTACTCGCCCTCACAACATGTAAGTTTCAGGTACTTTTCTTGATATTTTTATTTGCTTGACCTTTGTTGAAATTTTTGAAACTTTCGCAAACTTGTTTATGCTTAGCACCTACTTCACAGTCTTGTCTACTCCCTCCAATGACCAACGCTCTATGAATACCTATTCAGGATTTTTACACACAACTTTCAATCGTTGGAAATTGTATAGGAATATTGTCTCACGTAGAAAAAGATACTGCGAATACTTTTGACAGTCTGTTGAGATTTAGCTGCCGTCATCCATTCACCCTTTATCATTAATACAGATAAAAGAGTTTCATGCAAGCTGAAGGTGTATAATTTCAACACAAGTTCCAAAAACCTTCGTGAAGAGAAAGAAGAATGTAAGAGCTCACATTATATCATAACACAGGAATTTCTTATAGATTCTAGATGCTCTTACTTGGTGATACTATTCCATCATTCAGATAAAAGGATTGCGTATTTAACAAACAGTTTCACAAATTAAGCTCTTTTTATTTGAGTGACGCGTTTCAATTTACATTCAAATCATCACCGGACTGTCAGATTTGACTTTTAACAAAGCTTAATCAGTCAGATTACTTGCCAACTAGCTAACTGGATCCTATCATGGATATAAAACTAGAGATCTCAAATCTAGCATACTATTTATTCTGTCTAGCTATCCTTCTATTAATTTTTTTTCATTCTTTTGACTTTAATAAGGGAAATCTTTTTGGCTACTGCATTTGTACTTGTGTTAAGGGAAACCGCTACAAAAAAAAATGTTTTAAGAAGACTGAAATAGCTCAAGGAATAAAATATCTAAAGGCGTGCAATATTTCAAGAAATAAAATAGTTCATCACATGAAATATTTTGAGGACATTTTGACGGCGATGGTGATCGTTTTGTAAGGCTTGCTCTTAACATGCAGTCGCCAAAACAGATTTCCCCTAAGACAGACAAAAGTTAAAAAAATGAAGAATAGCTAGACAGGATAAATAGTATGCTAAATTTGAGAGCTCTAGATTTGTATCCATGATATGATCTAATCAGTTAGTTGGCGAGTAATTTGGGTAGCTAAAAGTGAAATTTGACAGCCCAACGATGATTTAAGTATGAATCGAAATGCGGCCGTGAAAGAAAAGGAGTTTTATTTGTGAAATTGTGTGTTAAATACATAATCCTTCTATCAGCAACATGAATGTCTCACTAACGATGAACTAGGAACTGCTAGCGACGACGTTATAAATCCGGTGAAAATTTCTGGCTCCTTGATATGGTAATATCAATGGTACTTACTGCTCTGAGCTTTCCAAAAGAATTTTTTTTCGCGCAATGCCTATCGCACACCAGAAGCGCTACTAGTGGATAAATGTCCATTCTCGTTGACTTTAAAACAAGGTTATCAATAAAAAACTCCCCGGCAGCCCAATCCACACGACCGTTTGGGCCAAAACTATGAGAATGCGAAACAGTCGATGGATATCGTGGAAGTCGGCCCGTTAGGTCTACCCACAAATGCGTGGAAGATGTCTGGATGAGTACGGTCCTGAGTCCGATTCAGATCAATATGCCGCTGTCATAGGCCTCGTTTTCCGTTCCAGACCGGCCGGCAGGTACTTGTTGAGCGCTGGCCCTTTTTACCGGGACATCATCATACATTTCCCTCTGTCCGTCCGCTTCCGTATGTCTGTATGTCCCTGTGTGTGGCGTCTGTATGTTTTAGTTCTTGCATGTGCCCTGCATCCCACTCGCTCTATAAAAAAGTCATTGAAAATGTCTGGCGACGACTACGACGAATGAGCTCATATAAACGGGCTGCCTGTCCAATGTAATCATCCTTTTTCACTGGATGTAAAACAGGACTAAATAAACATGATGCAATCGGGCCTATTCGCCATTCCTGATTCTCGACATAGATGCCCGTTTTTATTTGATTTCCTGAGGGTTGTATATCGAAGGTTCTATATCGAATTTCATTAAATACCTTCTGTTAACATAGAGTGGAAGAAGGGAAATGTTTCTCAGTGGTGAATATCGAGTCCCAATCTACATTCTAGGTAGACTCCCATCACGTTAGGTTATATATGTTTTAAGTAACAGGTACTTTCGGATGCTTCTATATGTTTGTATGTACTAACTACTAGGCCTCTTTGTTCAGTATATTCACATTTTTTCAAAATTTTGAATTTTTTATGGTATTTGATTCTTTGGTTTCTTATTTCAGTAGTGGCTCAGAGTATATAAATACTAAAACATTCTAATTTAGCACCCAGGATCAGCTCAAATATCTCTTCGCTTTTACAAAAGCCTTTTTTAAATAATTTTATTTTTGCACAAGATAATTTAGCCTTTCAGATTCCAATCGGATTACACTACAATCCGTAAGTGGTCAACTAATACCAATTAGAAGAACTCCAATTCGAACCCACAATTCCTTACCGTTGGGCGATGACGAACTGGTCGGACGAAGCGGCAAAAACCTAATAGAAGGCATTTCCCCAGTATAATGTTTCAGCGAACATTATCTCACTACGCTACTGAAAATACTATTTAGACCAAACGACAACCTGTCGCTATATATGTCCGCCTCCCAGTGGAAGCGAACCTGATATGATTGTATGTATGCACAGCAGTACAAACATTCTGGTGATTCTGTTATATTTCTCATCTTGCACTACCCGGAGGCATGTGATGCACAATAAAGCAGAGCAATAAACTTACATAAAGATTCAAAAGTTGTGTTTCGGACTTCCATTATCAATATAATTTTTGTACTGTAGCGATGTTTCGTTTGATTTGCTCTATCTTCAATCGTATTATGGTGAATAACTGCATAACATGGTGCGGCACTAGACTCGTAACCTGACGTAGTACTTCATAAATAATGTAGCTTTGTAGAAATATAGATGAGAACTACGGTAATTTTGCTGAGTTGTTACCAAAGCCACTGCTGATTCCTTAACCTCGAAAAGAAGAACAAGAAAGTGTTTAAACTGTACTGATGAGACTTCTTTCTTACCTTTCTCTGCGTGTCCTGAAGATAAACGTTCACCATTGGTAATAAATCCTAATCACAACTTAAATATTACATCAAAACCTGTACACCTGTATGAGATCCTCACAACAGCTCATTTTTATCCTGAGGAGGGTTGATAAGAGTGAAAACCAATGTAAAATAGTAGGTGCGGAAACAGACATGAAATAGGAGACGCGTACCGCTGAAATGCCGTTGACGAAGATGGCGATGTGAAATAAATTAATTTTGGAGCAAATTTAAGTGTATTTGGAAAGCTGCATATATTTCAAGACTTGTTGATGCAGTGTCTCCAATTTCCAAGATGTTTGTCTTCTTGTTCGAAGTAAACGAGGCTTCGCTGGAAAATATTATAACTTTACAAAAAAATATGGAGTATGATATCCTAGTTGTGAAAAAAAATGTATTTGTCTTCAGGGTATATTCTAGTAAGTTGTGTTGGAATTAGTACTGATGTTCTTGTCGTTAGTATATCTTTACAAAAATTCGCAATTATTCTCTTGTGTTTACGGGTGTA
The DNA here is from genome assembly GCA_949316355.1 of Bruchidius siliquastri. Lineage (NCBI taxonomy): Eukaryota > Metazoa > Arthropoda > Insecta > Coleoptera > Chrysomelidae > Bruchidius > Bruchidius siliquastri. The sequence continues at coordinate 17,657,920 of OX438533.1, read as the reverse complement.
TCTCCTTAGCTACTAAAACTGAGCAATTCAGAAACAGTAGGGAGCCGAGTGACCTGGATCGGCAATATAATGCATTCGGGAATGGGGAAGGCGCAACAGAATTTACCCGATTAACTAACCGGTATTTAGTGCAATGAGTCATCAGGAAAGCTCTAAATTCCGTCTTTGTGGGATATACCGAATATCTCGGCAGGGAATTCAACTCCCGAGGAAGTAGGTAAATAGATTTTACTTGCCATTTGCATTTCAAAGCAATATAACTTTTGTCGTATGATTGGAAAACGTCTAACGGAAGTTGCAGAATAGTAGAAAGAGTACACACATAAAAATAAATTCTCGATTTAAGAATTGCGATATTCTTGTAAAGATATACTAACGACAAGGAGATCTGTTCTCACTGCAAGACAACTTGCATGAATTGTGGTTCATTTGAATCAAGAAAAGTATATTTTCGATTTTAATAGTCAATCTAAAGAAAAATAATATAATTCTTCTTTTTTATAGATAACCACACACAAATGCATGATAGCCTGTCGCGCTTCTTAAGCACTGCGCGAGGATGAATGTCTATTCACATTGACCTTAAAGAGCTGTAAATTGTAACTCCCGGGGAACAAAGTCCCCGGTAACTCATTAAACAACACGACTTTTGGAAAATGCTTGTTCGAGGAGTTGTAAGCTCGACCTGGTCACGATGCGCCCGATGAGCTCCTCTAGTATTAGCTGCACTAGCAACTCCTGGAGTTCTTATGCGAGACAGCTCGGTCGAACATCTGCCATGATAATATCTATAGAATAGAAACAGATCAGCCACCCTTCTCTAATGTTCCAGACTGTGGAGGTCGTTTATGAGGTTAGGCGCATCTTTAGCCGTATTGCTTGCTTCTGGATTGTGTCTAGAAGCTTCAGGGAGTGCTTTGGGGCGCATCCCCACACATGTGAGCAGAACTTTAGCGATTGTCTGATCTGGGCCTTGTATAGTAGCAGTAACTGTTCCAGAGAGTATAATTTCCTGGAACGGAACAGAACTCTCAGCTTCTGGGACGCCGACCTAGCGAGACCAGCAACATGATCGTGCCATGACATGATATTGTTGATGGTAATTTCCAGAAGCTTGATGGGAGATGTTTCAAGCATTGGGCGTCCGTCCATCTCCATTGCTGGCAGAGCAGCATGCTACTTCTTCCTCAAGGTTGTTGTCTGAGCATTCTGTGCGTGAAACTAAGCTCTGTTGGGCTTGTGACTGTTGTGAGGATCTCATATCTGTTTATGTTGTAAATGGCTCTATTACTAATGGTGGACGTATAACTACCGTACAATACCTTTCAAATTTTAATCATGGAAAATACAATATGACGCAGAGCAAAGTAAGAAAAAAATCATATTGGTAAAGTTTGGAAAGTTTTTGGACGTTCTTTATGAGGTTTAGGAACCAACAGTGGCTATGGTAACAGCTCATCAAAATTACCGAATGAAGCACATAATTTTATAATGATGTTAAGCTATTTGCGACAAGATGATGAAATGCTTCAGTCAACATTGTAGTATTCTTATAAGTGGGATATTCTTTGTTTTGTGCCAAGATTATCAAATGCTCAATTGAATATTTTGATGGTCTTTCTTGCAAGACTTTCTCAGGTTTGAATTACACGTATTCTGCGTCAAAAATCCCTCACGCCACACCCTATCCCGACTAAATCAATTGACTCCACATCTCTTTTTCTCTTCCGGTACACAGTCGAATGAATTTTGGAGCAGAATGTTTAGCATTAAGCTGAATTAAATTCGGTCCGCCATTGAAAAGGCGCGTCGATGACATCACGAAGCCCTAACCTAACTGGGACATAAAGGAACTGAGACACGTGCTGTAAGGGTAGCAATGGGATTAAGACGGTAGTCTAGCGATATCATAAAGAAAGAATGTCTATCCAATGGAGCTGTGTTCAGTAGCTTGGGGGTAAATCTTAGATTTACTTCCCATCCATAACCAGGGAAGGTTTTAGCATTTCAAAAATACTACATCCAAGAGCAAAAAGGATACTGGCGACTATTGGTGTTATTATGCGAGATAGTTCGGTCGAACATTTGCCATGATAATCTCCAACTCACCTTCAAGTGTACAGGGACGCCCAAAGGCAACTTCGACGTCAAAGGTCTTAACGTCCTGTAGAGGGCGATACTTGGAGATGAGTTGATGTTGCTATCACACCTTTGACTGGGTTATGTATATACCACCCGATTGCTTTCTACAGTTATACGGCCAGGCAATACTGACGAGTCTCAGCTAAGGACGAAATATGCATGTCTATAGCAGATCTGGTGCATAGTGGAGAGTATACACTTAATATCAGTTGTCAGCTTCTGATGTGAATGAGCCGAGATGACGGTACATCGTAAAAGTGTTTACCCTGTAAATCAGTTTACCCTTGTTGACAGATGTCATAACATAAGGGACATCTGTTGCCGCCTCAAGGCAGTCCGGGTGTTAGGACCTTTGACTTTGTAGGTTGCGCCATAGTGCGCGAACGAAGCTTGGAGAATGGTGTTGATGAAGAAATATTCGGTTACGCCGCTGTTTTTCTATTGTAAGGAAGTTCGCGAATGCTGGAGTAGCAGAAATGAAAAAATTCGGGACAATTCCGAGGTACGCATTATTTCGAAGAATGAAGGAAATCTGAGAGAACAAGGGTCCCTCTGCTTGTAGACCCTCTTATGACGGTACAATCACAACGAGAAATTGATTTTTCGGAAGTCACCGGGCAGTTATTCATTTTTTCGATGGAGGACAACTTTTCTTTTGCACGCGTTGATATCGTGAGAAGTTTAGTCAATATATATTAATTATTGTCTTCTATACTTAACGCGATGACTGTTCAATAACACTGCTTCTGACATCTATTGTCGTGAGAATTTTTGTGTTTCACAACACGCCTCATCATTCTCCATAAGTGTAAATCCGTATTTGAAGTGCACGTCTATGTATTGAATTAGGGCTGTAACGATTTCGATTATACAATATATTTATGTATGTATTTTCAATACGACGAGGCCTCAATAATCAAATCTCACGCAAATTCAGCATAATCATGAAAAATCTTACTTCAAAAAAATGGTGGTACCGATCATTTCAGTACAAAATACTTCCACCATTTTTGAAAATACCTGATTTCAAGGCTATCGAATATTCAGATTGTTTTAAAATAACTTCGATAATCCAAAGTATCTGAAAAGACTGAAACTCTAATAGCAGATGCTTCATTAACTCCTCATTAAGACTTATGGTAGAAACGCGGCAGGTTTATTTTGGATACCTGCTTATTTAAAAAAAGGTTTTTCCATAGATGATGCCGCTGCCAGCATAACTTAGCTTAAGAGTAAAAGTAACGCCACAGGCCTAGTAAAAAGAAAATAACAATATAAACGTAACGCATGCAAGTGGTTCCTAGCTAAAAAAATATGATTAAATAATATAAACGTTACAGTTAAATAGCATTAACATAAACTAGATAATATAATTTTGTCTTTTTTTATATCTGTATATTTTCATTAGCAGCACAAAAGCATCGATACTCACTGATAGATATGCTCCTTGAAAGAATCACTAATCAAATTGTGATTAGTTCTAAAATGTAATAACTTATGAACCCTTTTTCCAAGTTTCACATAGTTTAAATGACTTTTTCAAATATACAAAGAAATCAAGCAGTTCAAAAAGCATTCGAAATGATACGTACACGTATCATTTCCGCACACTTTACAATCAGTACTGGAGGATGATACATCAGGAGAAGAGAAAAAAGATATGATTAAAAAGGCAAGATCTATTATTGGTCACTTCAGTCACTTGACATTAGTTCGCAAAATTTTCACAGAAATCCAAAAAAAATCATAACATTCCTTGTCACGAGCTGATGCAGGATGTCAATACTCGCTCAAATCCTACCTTCCAAGAGCAGAGAATTGCGGTTCAAGCTTCTTTACCTCATGTTAAATGCAGAACAGGAACAGAATCAGTTACAAAAGATTGGGCGTTGGTGAAATACGTTGTCTCGACCTTGAGTTGTTTTGAAGAAGCTACAAAATCGTGACGGGTCTGCTTGCTGGTTTAATGCTATGTCTCTGATCAACAATTTGTTTAAAGTGTTAGATAATCAACAAATGGCACACAACAGTGATGACTATTATAGCCCAGAATATCCCAATTTCATGGGAAATTTCATAGCCGGAATCAATGACAAATGTCGTTATTTTGAATTGGGAAACATTTATTGTAGCACACTAGATCCGCGCTACGAATTTTCTCTCTACAGACATTCATTCCTTATCTCGATAATTACAAATACAAAAAGGGATAATGTTCCTGTAGAGCCAAAGATTAAGACAAGATTTTCATGGGTATCTAGAATGGTTGTAATAGTTTGATTGAAAACGCAGAGCAAGTCGAACCATTATCAAACATGTCTACTTCCTGCAAGGGCGTATCTAGACCTCAGTCTTGGGGGGTAAAGGGGCATGAATTTTGTTTGTGCTTTCACCATTTTTTGTAATACCTCCGTCGAGGTAGTTGAGGCAACAGTAAGAGGGATCAGTTAATAATAATTATGATAGAGAAGGAGAGGCTAACAGCAAATGAAACAGTGGAGTCTTTGAGCTCTGAGCTCTACACACACACAATGGAGGCATCGTGATCTTTTTTTCACATAAGATCAAACAGGTAAATGCTATGTGCTTCAGCTCATTTAAAGGAAGGAAACATTTTTGTTCGTTCAGTCTCTCTGGCACGTACAAATGCGCGCTTACCTTGTCGATTTAGAGTAATCAAATGGTTTGTTGAATTTTATCTTGATTTCAATGATACCAGACTCCTATTATTTAATTCTAAAATCAGAGTTGTTCAAAAATACAGAGAAAACGGAAATGACTGTACAAAATTGAAATCAATCATTTAATGGTCTATAATTTTTATTTGCGTCGCAATGTACAGGGATAGATACCGAATTTGCAATACGTTTATATAAAGATTACCTAAGTCAAATTTCGATATGAAACATTCATTCTTTGAGAAGAACAAAATGGAATTAAATTTGTGGTCAAAAATATGGGGAGGGGGAGGGGGGTCATCACCTCTTGCCGCCCTTGTATACGCCTGTGATCTCCTGAGCAAGAAGAAGTGCAATTTTGAATGTGATGTCCAAGTATGCCGATTAAATAAGATCCAACGAAAAGGCTTGCGCAAAAAACCTTTATTACTTGCTTCAAAAGCTTTATAGTATCCAAGAATCATCGTTGAGATGGAAAAAAACGAATGAATAAAAAAAGGCTCAAATTTCGTTCTTAGGTGTTCCAGAGGTCCTTGTGCATTCTAATTTTTTTAATTTTTGGGGAGGGTGAGGAATTGGGAGGATGGGAAACCATTGAATTTGACGTGTATGTTTGACTGTTATATGCCCGTTTTATTAAAATTAACAATATAGGCAGTGCCGAGTTTCAATTTTTATCTCAGTAACAATATCCTAGTGAACATTCTGTAGTTCGTATTCTTGCCTTCAAGGTTTGGCTGAACATAACGGTGTAGCTTGCTAGGGTTGAAGGTATGGTGATTAGCTTTGTTATCTGGGATATGAACCCTTACACGGTGACTGAACGGGAAAATTTAATCATAACGACACTGAAGGGTGCTGGAAAGTCTCAAATTTCCTGAACAACTGTGGTTAAACTTATCTCGTGGGCTTTACGGAATATTCATTTGTTTCATTATAATCGCTTATATTTTTGAACTAAATCTATCATATTGTTGATAGAGGTTCTGCAATTTTTAAGATTTTTATATTCTTGTTCAAAGTAACCAAGATTCCTTTAGAAAATATGATAACCTTACGAAACAATTATTAAGTAATTGTTAGGAAAGAATTAAAATCTTAGTTGCCCAAAATTTTTTTATAGTAATTTCTTTAAGAATTTGAATTGAAAATATACTTTCTTGGTTTAGATAAATCATAATTATGTAGACTGTAGGTGCTCTTACTTGCTGAAACTTTTCCATCGTGCAAATAAAAATATTGTGTAATTGTTAAGCGTCACTGGAAGAAAAAGAGTTTCATTTGTGAAACTGTGTTTAATCACACAATCTTTTTATCTGAGATTGTCTTGGAGAGAACGGACATTCTTGGCATAAATATATCTCTAACAGAATATCACAATTGTTGAATCGATGATTTCTTTTTTATGTGTGTATTTAATACTTTCCAAGTCATAAACAGACACAGTGACTTCAACAACAACATTTCATTTACCAATTATTTTTAGAACAAGTTACCGCACTACTTCCAAATAAAGTTTATGTAAGCCATGAAAGAGAACGAAGGCGAAGTACAACAACTTTCGAGATTACTTCTGTCGCCGTGTTTACGTCCTTACTTACCCTTAAACCAAAAGCGCCATCAGACTTTACTTGGAATTTACAAAATTGCTTTTCGTGGGATGTTCTGTTTCCTCTCGCGTTCTCTTCGGGAGCTAGATAGCTCTCCAAACTTTATGATGTAAGAGGAAGGACCTCAAAAAGATATAGTCTATTTACGTTTTTCCCATCGTCGAAAAAATACACGGCACGGAAATATGAAATTACTCTATAAGGTGAAGTTATAATGGAAGAAAGACAGTTCTTGATTATCAACGTATACAGAGAGTTTCATAATTTCATAATTGCATTAGGGTAATAATTGAAATTGATATCTACATAGATATGCCCTAAGCCTCCTTATTGTTAGGCCACAGGATGTTAAACGCACTAGGCACTCTATTAAGAATATGTCCCCATTCAGTTGGATTGTTCTCCTCTGAATGGCATTAAAGTTAACAACACAAATTCATTATTCGTTCATAGCACAGATGCATCATCGTCATAATTACATTGTTCATTCTATTTTTTACTTACTACTATACGATTATTACGATTTCGTAAGCTTCCAGCTTATTGGAGTTAACAACACTGCGAATTATTTTCAAATTGCCTAAATATATCACTAGACTACGAGAAAAAACAAATATCTTCTGTTTACAAAATTATGAAACCTGATTGCAACTTAACTCTCCCATATTGCACTCAAAAACTTTCATCTGAACGTTTTCATCGCATCAAATGAACCAACCGGTGTACTGGAAAATATTTTCATTCACGCAAAGATTTGGGAGACTGACAAATTGATTTATGATATCATCGTCGTAGTTATCAAAAATGAGTAATTCCCTCAACTATTCAATTACTAATCATATAAAGCGTGATCAATCTCTTGATCATCCCATCTTTCAAACCAGATAACTAGATATGTTTCCTTCCTTGGAATAACGCCTGATCGATCTATAGTCTAAGCATGGCATGACCACCATTAATCTTCGTTGACCTGCTAGAAAATGGAGAAAATGGACTCGTCTGATTTTAAAAATGGAAACTGGCTTCTGGTCGGGCACCGCTAATTCAATTTAAATTCACTTCATAACAAAACCGATGAAAGATCTCTGACGGGTTGATGGATTGTCGCCTAGACACCGGGATAGAATATGGTATATCGGGGTTTTCATGGTAACATCCCCCTCAAAACTTCTCGCAAATTGAAAATTAACCTTACTGTTTGTATAAAATGTAAAATAAATTTGTAGGCCGCCCCGAAATATAGAAAAACCTAAGTTTCGGTACGCTTTTATCAGGCTGTATGGATGATAAATGTAGCTCGCTAAGAAGCATATCCCATATCAGCAACCGACAGTTGAATGCACAAAGAAGTGATTGATTAACGCCAATTTCGTGCGAACCAGAAAAATACCATTTGATGGATTGTGATTCTCAATCTATCTACAAGGATTTTCTTATGCTCTAAGATACGTACGTAGTGTACCAAATATCAACGATATACCGAATTTTTTGAAAGAGAAGAAATGCAGTGCTATAGTTTTCCGTTTTGGAGATGTTCATAGTACCGTCTGCATTCTCAAGTAGAACAAAATACACCCCTGTTTTCAGAGATGATCGTCGCTCACTCGAATTTATAATTCGTTAAAAGGTAATGTAAGTGGGGTGTGGGTGTGGCTCGACGTCGAGCTGTTACACTCGGCGTTTTCAAATTAAAAAAGGCGCATTAATTTTTCAGCAAAAGGTTTTTAAACGGAGGCAGAAATTGGCAAATAAATAGCACTTAATTCTTAAACTCTAGAATTTCTCGACGTACCTAAGGCCGTATATAGATCTCAGTCTTGGGGGCGGGAAGCAGGACATAAAGTTTGTGTGTGCTTTCACCATTTTTATGACACCTTCGACGCTGATGATAATAGAGAAGGAGGTGATAAACAGCAAGTGAAACAGTGGAGTGTTTGGCATAAGGATGATGAAATAAAACATTGATTGATGCAATAATCAATTTTAATTTGATGAAATACAAATTAAAAGTACGTATAAAGCGTAAAACATGTATTTTCTAGGCATTATGAGTTAAATAGGTATTAATAAATAAAAGTATATATAGATACGTGAACATGAACTTAGCATATATTTTTTCGGAAATCAGGCAAGAAATGCAGTCAAGGGCGTATCTAGACCTCAGTCTTGGGGAGGGGAGGTAATACCTCCGTCGAGGTAGTTGACGCAACAGAAAAAGGGATCAGTTAATTATAATTATGATAAATTGGGAGAAGCTAACAGCAAGTAAAAAAGTGGAGTTTTCAGCTCTGAGTTCTGAACCGCCAAATGAAAACATCGTGATGTTTTTTCCAAATGAGATCAAACAGATGAATGCTATGTGCTTCAGCTCATTCGAAAGAGGGCGAAGAAACATTTTTGTTAGTCCTATCTCTCTGATATGTACAAATTCGTACTTACCGTGCCGAATTTTAGTTCAGGTCACGCTATTGGCTTGAGAGAATCGTGAAGAAAATATGTAGCTGATATTTTGTAATGGCAAGGTTTGCGAAATTTCATTTTGATTCAAATGATAACACAGTCCTATTATTTATTTCGAAAATCAGAACTGCTAAAAAATACAAAAAAACGGAAATGACTGCACAAAATAGGCTAAAATAGAGATACGCATTAGTCTGTTATTTTTATTTGCAACGCAATGTATAGCAATAGATACCTGATTAACATAACGTTCTTATGAAGATTACGTTACTCAAATTTAGATATGAACCATTTATTCCTTGGGAATTAAATTTCTAATTACCCCATTACCCCCCATTATATACGCCTGTGTATGCAGTTGGTTTTGAGTTATGGCAAAGTTTGCGAAATTTTGTTTTGTTTCCAATGATACCAGACAGTGAATATTTATTGCGAGGATATTCAAAAATGCTAATAAAACAGGAATCACTGCAGAAAATAGGCCAAAATGTAAATACATCATGTACTGATTTGATATTATCATTTGAAACGCAATGTACAAAAATCGGCCTCTGTGAAAGTTTTATCAGACAGTATACCTTATACTGCAGAAAATAAGTACACTATTGAAGGCTGAATATCATTTGATGGAACCATATCCATTTATAGACATACGCACAAAATGAAATAGCCCATCAAATCAATAAACATTCGCATCAGAATATAATGGTGATTCGACAGAATGATTTGTTTTACTGTTATTACTGAAAAGAGGTAATCTCGTGCCTGAACTCGTTTCATTATTAAATGTTTATTGTCCAATACTAACATGATATTACTTCTAATAACATGTGGATCATTATGGATACACGTGGGACAAACATCTGCATATCAACAGGCCTCCTAGATCGTGCATACATGACGATGACAATGGCGCATGGAGAACAATGCATTTGCAAAAAATGTTTTACGCTAATCGAATTCGTTTCTTTATGCATTATGTATACCTTGGAATACATGTAACCGCTATTTTTACCTCCCACGCTAATAGGCGAGGAATTATCGTAATAGCGAAAAGTTCCGAATTGGATTCTCGTATATTGTGATTTCTTACATCCATTTGTACAATGCTGAAAGTCTACATTTTGATCCGTGAATAAAATACAAACAATAACGTAGATCATCGCGCGTCTAGGCTCAACTACGGTACGCACAGTGGTCCGTAAGGCCCAAAAAGCTGGCCAAAACTTTCAAAATCATGTTTCAATATTTTACAATATTTGTGATATCCTTAAAATTTAATTCCAAACGATCAAGAATCTAATAATCCAGATTTAATTATTGCAAATTCAAATACAGCGTCAGCCTACGGCTTTTCTTATTTTGGCTGTAATGCAGCAAAAGTTTCAGGAATAAACTTTTCTATTAAACTGAATTAATGGTTCGATAAAACTTTTTACGACTCTGAAAGCTGTTATTTATTATTCCACCACTGCTTACTTCCTTACCCGGGCAAATTTGAAACGAGCTATTAAGAAAATACAGTTTTATTTAGACATCTCCAACAACAAAATGAAAAGTTAGCAGAGAAATGAATATATTAACGCAGTTTCTGAGAAATTGGAGCCCAAATGGCAGTTGAGGAATGGAAAGGTTTTACAATTAGACGATTAAATTTCACATCAACTTTTATTGAAGTTTTAAACCACGATTCTACAAAAGCCCGATTAATTCATTTCAATCACGCGAGCTTATTCGGAAATTAGATGAGAAAAGCAGTAAGCTACTACGTGTATACGTCATACCCTTAATAATAATAATAATAATAATAATAATGATAATGATAATGATAATGATAATGATAATGACAATGATAATGATAATAACAATAACAATAACAATAACAATAACAATAACAATAATAATAATAATAATAATAATAATAATAATAATAATAATAATAATAATAATAATAATAATAATAATAATAATAATAATAATAATAATAATAATAATAATAATACTTTAAATTGAAAAGATGTAATGCACGCAAAAAAGACCGACTATTCTATCTCTTTCAGCGGCGTACGATAAGGCAACACTGTTAAAAGCTAAGAACATGACTCGGCAGTGGCGTACTATAAAGTGTTTCAACGCTCATCTCCAAGCGTAGCAAACTATGGTGCTGCGCATTCGTAAACACTATTTACGATGTACCGTTATCTACATCTACCTCGTAAATAGTGTTTACGAAGAACAAGGGATGTCGCTGTAAATCAGTTCACCCTTGTTGACAGATATGTCGTAAGAGACATCTGTTACCGCTCAAGGCCGTACAGGTGTTAGGACCTTTGACTTCGTAAGTTGCCAATGGGGGTCCCCATAGAGGGCGACACTTGGAGATGAGTTGATGACAGGCTCTACTAACGAGTCTAGGCTAAAGACGAAACATGCATGTTTATAGCAGGTTTGATCCATAGTGGAGAACAAACAACTAACAAAGTGTTATGGTTATTATGCAAATAGCTTTTAAAGTTTAACATAAGAATTTAATATTTATGATAAAAATGTTAATATCTATGATTTTGGACTGTTGTTGTCGATATTTCAGATCTTTAATTTTTGATTGTAATGTTTGGCTAAAAAGTTCGTAACAAATGGAAAAATTTTGCGTATTTAATTTGTTAGAAGCGCGACCTGGGCGACTTTACATTTTCACTAGTCAGATCCCCTGATTAAATGGATGTAAATATTGTTTATAATTTTGAATTTACTCAAATTGAATGAAGCTTTACAGTCATAAAAAGTTATTACAGAGTAGACTGCCAATATAACTAAAATAGAAATCTATGACTATGTATATTTAGATATTTTAGATAATTTTTCTTAATTATTCATCAGCACAACGTAAAGATTTTGACAGCTTTCATTAAGACTAAAACCATGCACATTTCTTGATGACGATGTTTTGTAATTTTTGTAGGGGAAGCACTGCTTCCCTTAATTCCATAGACTGCACGCCCCTGCCTTAAAAAGTGATGAGGTTCCCCCCTTTAAACTCTCATCATCCAAAGTGCGAATCACTGTAACTATGATAACGTTGTCAGGTTTTCAGTCATCCTTAACGGGACCAGCATATGTTCGTTTCTCATTTAGTTTGAAATAAGCTACGTACGTCATCACGCTCACTCTCATCCATTTTCTCGTGCCTTGTTTTAATAAAGCAAATACGTTGCTTTACAATTTTAGTCTAGACAAATTATGGTTTGAGGCTTTTGAGAATGTTTCCTACCGACATCGTATATTACGAGAATTGGGTCTATGCTGGTGGTTGGATATCTTCTCCGGGAAAGGATGATTATATGTCGTAATGGATAGATGTGCTTACGATTTATTTACCTTTAAGGCCTTTTTTCCATAGCGCTTCTTGCTGTACATCAACGAAGTGTTCCTACAAAGATTAAAGAATGGGGATCTACAAATAGGTCTAGTTTAAAGCGTTGATAGTTACAATCTATAGCGCTTTAAGGTTAATGTGAATGGGCATTTATACTGTCGCAGCGCCTCTGGAATGCTAGAGGTTTTATATATCGGCGAGAGGTTATCAATAAAAAAAGAAATCTAAGTGTGACACTTTAAAAAAGTCCGCGTTTCTTTTAGTAAAATGAAAAGTGGAAAAGAAACAATAAACGATGGATGTAATTTCTAAAACTCATCGGAATAGGAGATAATAAAGTCTTTGTGTCAAATGATCTTAATTGTACTGATAAAGCCTAATGAGGAACGAAATAATTTTTTTATAGGTAGCCACACACGGTGCGACGGAACAAATGTCTATTCACATTGACCCTAAAACGCTGTAAATTGTAATAATCGGAGGACGACTTTTGGAACAGGCTTGTCCGAGGCGTTGTAAGCTCGACCTGGTGAGGATACGCCCGATGAGCTCTTCTAGTATTTGCTGAATTGGCGAGTCAGCAAGGTCGAACATCTGTCATGATAATATCTATAGAATAGGGACAGATTAGCCACCCTCCTTCGGTGTAATAAACTGTGGACGTCGTTTGTAAGGTAAGGCACAACCACTAAACGCATTTGCTCGTTTCTGAATTGTGTTCAGAAGCTTTAGGGAGTGCTTCTAGGCGCTACCCGTGCATACGAGCAGTACTCCAGCGATGATCTGATCTGGGCCTTGTAGAGTAGCAGTAGCTGGTTCCGGATAATTCAATTTCCTGGAGCAGAAGACTACCCTCAGCTTCTGGAACGCGCACTAGTTGGACTGGCAACATGGTCGTGTCATGACATCTTATTGTTAATGTTAATTATTAGACGTTTGACGGAAGTTTATGCAAGTATTGGGCATCCATCTACCTATCTTCACGGCGTGACGCATACGAAAAGTTATAAGTACAACCAGCAAGCAATTTTGAGTCACGTGCAACAAATATACTGAAAACCCTCTGGGTTCGAAGAACTCATTCTCACCTTGATCCTTGTATATTGTATGAAGCCGAAATGGACGATAGGCGAGCCGTTTCCAAGAAATATTCCGGAAATAAAACCATTAAATAAATTGCCTGCTTCCTACACAATAGGTTGTGTTTATTTTCAATATGTAAGGCGACACCTTTTAAGGGTCGATAAGTGGCGCAACGTGCTTTCTTAAATGGAGATTTTTACGATGGAAAATTGATATAAAATGAACATTATAAACAAATTAAAACTGTTATAGACCAGGCAAGATCTGTTTCGGGTTGGATGTTTTCTACATGATTTTTACTTTAATTAGTCCAAAATAAGTTGTTCAAATGTTCAAATCAACAAATTATTAAAATATTTCCAAAATCTTTTGTTTCTTTCTTTTTGCAAAGGACACAAGTTTCGTGATTCAATCTTTTGCAAAAAACAGTAAAAAACCTAAGAACTATGTCAAAACTACTCAGATAGTAGGTAAGACTTGTACATTTGACAAAAAACACATTTTTGTTATGAGACATGATCACACCAAATTCCTAGCGATAGCCATATATCGCGGAAGCGCGCAGGCCACTCTGCGCTCCGTAGACAGGACCGCATCGAGCGATGATACAGCGCTCGCTCACAGATAACCTCATATCTAGCTGAATGTCCACTACAATAACCCCAACTTCATCACCAACTACCACTACAAGTATGGCATACTCCGCTGCAGTAAACCAACACACGTACAAACATCCCAACAAAGAGCAAGCAATCGTCTTCACCTCAGTTGATGGATTGGAAATACAAGACTATCTTCTAACTTTGAGACCCATAGTGAATCCAAAAAATATCTTATTCTGCTCGAGAATATCAAACAACAGAGTTTGCATCTACTTGTCAAGCAAACAAATAGTAGAGGAATTTCTAAACACTACAGGCGAAATTGTTATAAATGGAGAGTCTCTAAGAGCTCGTAGGCTCATAACACCATCAGACAGATTAGTAATGTCGAATGTCTGCCCAACGATTCCGCACAGAGTTCTAAAAGAGAAGTTAGATCAAATTGGCCTGAAACTGATTTCACCTATCTCATTCCTGCGCATAGGAGCAACAGTCCCAGAATACAGTCATATTTTGAGTTTCCGTAGACAAGCATATATCACACCTATTAGTCACGACATTCTCCCAGAATCGATGGAAATAACCTATGAAGATCTAACATACCGCATTTTTCTGTCAGTAGATAGTCAAAGATGCTTCAAATATAAGCCACCAGGACATAATGCCTCTCAATGTCCATCAACACACCCAAATCTGCCATCATCACCAGCTCTCCAACAAAATCCAAACACCACCCCAAACTCTTCTGCGACACAAGATACAACCTCAACGAGTACGATAAACACCAATATTATTACACATACACCAAACGGAACATCCGAGCTGAAAGATACTGAAAACAGCACACTAATCGACTCTCATACGACCAGTAAACGTCGTTTTTCAGTAACGCTATCACCTACTTCGGAAAGCGCACCTTCCTCGCAGACTGCGGACAATCACAGTTTTACCATCCCAAAAGAAAGAATCACAAAGAAGCACAAAACGGATGCTCTCCCAACTTCACATATTACAGACGAGGCATTCTTATCAGTCAGAACATTCATTGACCCTCATACGCCCCCCTTAGTGCTAAATTCTCATCAAATGAAAAGTCTACTGGAAAATACACATGGAACACAAGAAATAACGAAAATTGTCAAGGACCATACTGCAGATACAAAAGGCTTAGTAGAAATGTTACTTCTTACATATCCCCACATAACGGACAAATCATTAAGAAACCGATGCACAAGATTTCGGAAAAAGATAGAGAAATACTTAGAAAATAACCCCAACGATGCCCTCAGCGACACCTCATCCATCGATTCTACATTTTAAACATTCCATTCAAGACCATACTACAATGGAATTTAAATGGATACTTCATTCATTTAAATATGTTAAAGAAGATTATCGCTGACCACACCCCAGAGATCATATGTTTACAAGAGACACACTTCGCTATATTCGCTAGATCTGAACTAGTGGTCAAACCTTTAGTCCTAACCACAAACCTCGAAGCAGTTGCAATAACGATTGAAACGAATGTCAAGTTCAATGTTTGTAATATATATATTCCTCCAAATCATCACCTAGAAGAAGATGAACTCGAAAACTTAATTCAGCAGATCCCACCACCACGGCTAATATTAGGTGACTTCAATGCACACAGCCACACCTGGGGTTCACACAAAAACGACACAAGGGGAAACATAGTGAAAAGGACAATAGACAATTCTAATATGATCGTACTGAATGATGGAAGCAACACTAGGTTTGACTCTGCATCAGGACGTTTTTCGACCATAGATCTAAGCATATGCTCACCTAATCTAGCAACACAACTTCATTGGAACATCGCTGATGACCTGTATGGAAGTGATCATTTCCCAATATTAATTGAGGATAATTACAAGGAGGATACTAACACGCAGCCCAGCGCCAAATGGAACATCAAGAAGGCAAACTGGAGCAATTTTTCCTGCTATATTGAGGATAACATTGCTGGTTTTCAAATATCGGATGACGTTAATCTAACCCTGACTGCATTCAATAATATATTAAAGGAAGCTGCAAACCAATTCATAGGCAAAACTAAAATACTAAAAAATAAAAAACCGGTACCCTGGTGGAACGAAAAATGCGATAATGCTATGAGGGAAAGTAAGCAGGCATTAAACAAAGTGAAGAGGTATAAAACAACAGAAAACATCGTGCTCTACAGCACCCTCTATGGTTTGGAAGAGAATAAAGGGTATATCTGGAGTAAGGGCATATAATTCCATCAAACTGCTGAGAGAAGGATCAACAACCTATGTAAGAAACGAAGAAATAGTCGATGTTCTATCGAAAACAACATATAACTCCAGTGATGCCAAATATACCAAAAATTTTCTCAACTACAAAACAACCAAAGACGACTTAGTTATTCCAATTGAAAGTAATACAGATCCAATAAATAATCCCATCACCGATTCTGAGCTGAAAGAAGCACTGCAAGAGCTAAAAAATTTCTCACCAGGACCCGATGATATACCTCCAATTTTTCTGAAAAACTTACCTTCAAAAGCCAAGAAGATGCTCTTAGATATCTACAATGTCATATGGACAGAACACAAATTTCCAGACATATGGAGACATGCTATTATGATACCCATACCGAAAACTAACACGTCCTCTCAGCTGCCGGAATCTTATAGGCCTATATCTCTAACATGTGCAGAATGCAAGCTTCTCGAGAAAATAATTAATCGTAGATTATTATACTCTCTGGAAAAAAGCAATCAATTAGCAAGCGAACAGGCAGGATTCAGACCTGATAGATCTACCTTAGATAGCATAGTCAACTTGGAATCGTACATACATGAAGCATTTGCTAACCAACAACACTGTGTTGCAATCTATTTTGACATTAATAAGACTCAGTATGGAAATACAATATAATCCAGAAATTACATGGTTGGGGATACAATGGCAATCTACTTGCTTTTGTCAACAACTTCCTAGAACACAGGAGTTTCCAAGTACGGGCGAATGGCACACTATCTAAAGTTAGAGAGCAGATCAATGGAGTACCTCAAGGATCAGTCATTAGTCCAACACTATTCCCCATCGTAATGGCGTCCTAGAAAATATTGAAAAGCCCCTGCAAGCAAGACTGTACGCCGATGACGTGATTTTATATACCAGAGGCAGAAACTTAACGACCAGTATGACACTGCTACAGTCACAACTGAACAAACTGGAATGCTGGTCTGACCGATATGGATTCACCTTCTCTCCAGAGAAGACACAATGCATCGTGTTCTCCAAGAAGCCAGTTCAAAACAGAAGTACCTTACGTTTATCCAATGTAACCTTGAAACACCACAATGAAATCAAGTTTCTTGGAATTATTTTTGATCAAAAGCTGACATGGAGAAATCACATCTCTCACCTTATCAAATCATGTCAATCAGGAATGAACATGTTGAGATACCTTACCAACAGGCACTGGGGAGCAGACGGTAAAAAAAAATTGAGCAAACATGAAGTTCCAAACGAACAAATCATGCAAGCATACACCGATATATTAAATAGATACAGCAGTTACACCAAAATATCCACAACGCATCCAAGCCGAATGACTGTGTAGGGTCAGCAGTAGTTACACCAGACACCATCATAAAACATAAGCTACCCAAATATGCCACCGTACTCACAGGGGAACTTTATGCTATATTGGAAGCATTGAAGTATATTAAATACCATCCAAATGAAAACTGGATACTCATATCGGATTCTCTCAACGCGCTCACATCTCTGACATCGCTTTACATAAGAAACCCGTTGGCAAACGCGATCAAGGCTGAAATACATCGGATGGTGACACACAAAAATATCATCTTTTTGTGGGTCCCCTCCCATACTGGCATACCCGGCAATGAACGAGCAGACTATTACGCAAAAGAAGCAACAACCCTGCAAACTCAAGAAACCGTAGAAATTCCTGCGGCAGATGTAAACGCATTTGTAAAGCGAAAATTACTAGACAACTGGAACAATACCTGGCAAAGGAAAACATCAAAACTACTCCAACTCAAACGAGAACTCGGACCATGGCACACCTACTCCAATAGCAGAAGAAACCAAGTTATCATCCCTGGCCTTCGCCTGGGACACACAAAAGCCACTCACGAACATCTTCTAGCTCAAAAACCAGCGACTGTTTGTGAAATGTGCAATGAAGTTTTAACAGTGAACCATATACTTGTCGAGTGTCCTATGTTAGAGATCTACCGAATCCATTGTCATATCGCAAACACTATACCAGCAATTTTAGGTTCACAATGTGATGTCAAAAATCTGATTAGTTTCCTAGCAATGTTTTATAAACAAATTATGATATACCAACTCCGCTGCTAATAACCAGTAGGTTGATGCAGCTAAAAATTAAAAAAAAATATTTTATCCGATTTTTGGGAAATTTTTATCTTGAATTAACAGTTTCTAAGATATATCAGGTGAAAGAGAACAATATACATTTTAGCCATATTTTAATTATATAGCAATGCTGTCCTGTCTGAATCTTCTCTCAACAACTAGTCTTCTATGATCTTGGAAAGTTTTTGGACTATAGAATACAAATTTTGGATAAACCTCGTATGCGACTCTCATAAAAATCTCGAAGTGAGTTACAGTGTTTCAAGATGTTTCGATATTACTTAGGTGTCTCGTATAATAACAGCATTAAGTACAACAAAGACTAAAGGGACGCAAAGGACGGACCTCACCAGTTCGAGCTAAGAATGCCTCGAACAGGCCTCGGCGAAAAGCCGTTTTTTTGAAGAACCTCGGCGTTGTGAAATGAGCTGTCGGAAAGTTTGTTCCCCAAGAGTTACAATCTACAGCGTTTTGAACTCAATGTGTATAGACATTTATTCTCTCGCCGTGCTTCTGGAATATATCAGCTTCTTGCCTTTACGAGAAGTTATCTATGAAAATATATGAAAAAATTGTTTATTTGCCTGATTACACCAGCTGAATGCTCAAATTTCTGGACGTATCATTTGAGAACGCTTCTCCTCAAATTGTATCTAGTCGATGTATTATTATTAGTATTGTGAATGAAAATGGAAATATTGGAAATATCTGAAGGTGTTTTATAAATAAAGTAAATTTTGAAGATATTGTAAAAAATGTTCAAAATACGGTTTAAGGGGTTAAAAGCAAATTCTTTAGTATTCTTACTCCAAGATTATTATAGCTTTGCGCATATAGTAAGATATGGTATACTAGAATGAAAGCACATATTCTTGGTCCGAGAATTCATTTTTATGTATGTACCGAGGTAATCAGCTTTCCTCAATGTTTATATGTAACGA
Source organism: Bruchidius siliquastri (assembly GCA_949316355.1). Lineage (NCBI taxonomy): Eukaryota > Metazoa > Arthropoda > Insecta > Coleoptera > Chrysomelidae > Bruchidius > Bruchidius siliquastri. The sequence continues at coordinate 17,638,624 of OX438533.1, read as the reverse complement.
ATAAAATAGCCACCTGAGATTTTTGTACAGAATAAACACTTGTTTTCCATAATATGATTATGAAAAATAATGGTTCTATTCGATACCTGTTGAAAATAATCAAGTACATAAACTGGAATATCAGGTTCTATAATTTGATTTGGGCAGTATAGGATATTCAAAACCCATAAACATTTATCACTTTGACACAAATATAGAGACTATAGTATAATATGAAATCATTCAGGATCTATATCGTTATATATAGTTATAGTATCGAGAAAATTAACGTCCGGTAAATTTAATGTATTTTAATTATTTTAGAAAGGATCTTCGAATCTTTTTTATTTATATGGTTCAGTTTAACTGGGTGAATAAATTACATAGAAAAGGGATTGTGAGTCAAGGCTTAATAAGGTGAGCTTTGCTTCAGCTGCAAACGGTTTTTAATTTCCTTCGACTCTTTTACCTCCTTGGAAGATTATTTGTGTATAACTCTGAAAAATATCTAATTAATCCCTGAAGGTATAATATAACTTGAACTTCATTGTACAATGGACTCATCCAACAAAACTTTAACACCTCAATTTTTATGCAAACGCAAAGAGAACGCCTTTGGGATCTCCATATAACGATACTCATTTCTGGAAGGTTCATTAAAATATTCTGGAATTTTAATCAACGTTGACAGCAAAGAAGAGAAGCATTTTAATGTTCTCGATATCCTACAGTCATTAGTGTTCGGAATTACACTTACAAATTCATTATACTCAAACTTCGTTAAATCTGTAACGTTATACTTGTAACGCAAATAGATCTACATGGACGTAACACTATATTTGTTCAATGTTATTTCTGAAACTTATTTTGTAGTTCAAAAAGTCACTTTAAGATCGCCTAATTCCATGTTGTTCAGATTAATTAGAAGAATTGCGCAAGACATTCAGACAACAATGAGACAAGATAACGGTACATCGTAGAAGTGTTCACGAAAAAAAAGGGATGTCGCTGTAAATCAATTCATCCTTGTTGACAGATGTCGTAAGAGACATCTCTTGCCGCTTCAAGGCAGTCCAGGTGTTAGGACCTTTGACTTCGTAAGTTGCCAATTGGCGTCTCCATAGATGACGACACTTGGAGATGAGTTGATCATGACTGTTTTATCATAATTTTTGAATTTTAGTTTTTATACTGTTTACGTTGTACAATGTATAAGGTCGCTTTACATATGCAACTAATTTGCAAGTCGCAGTGTAAATCAGTCAAAACGTGTTCGACGACTTAACTCTTTTACAACAATATCGCAAGTAAAGCGTTCCAGCTGGGTAATATATTTTTATGTGCCGCGCAGCTATAAAAGTTCCATATAAATTCGTGAGGATGCAGACGCCACGTATATTTTATATCCTATCATCACGCTGGAAGCTGCTCTTTCAAACTTTATAGCTTTTGAAGCACGTCGCATAGATTTATCCATTCTGCTGATATTGTTGACTGCATTTCTACCATTCAGATGCCACCACTGGAATATTCGATGCGGTTGATCGACACAGAAGATACAACCGACCATAATGTTTGCCAGGAGGCCACATGGGGCTTTTCAGTCGGAGAATCATTTTCATATATGGTACGTAGAAAAATTGCATTCGAAAATTATTATTATGAATCGCAGGTTGTATTTCGGACTTCCATTGTTTATACAGGGCTTTCCGAAAGTTTGTAAACGGTCAATTATTGAATAAAATATACAAGGTCTTACAGTTCTTTCAACAGTGAATATTTTAGCTCTACAGGGTTGGTTGTAAAATCGTGGTGCATCAAAGTAGCATTTTTAAAAACCTGTATATTATTGGATATTTTACAGTTTCCTTAACAAAAATGTAATTAAAAGTATCTAAATTCTACCATTTCCAAGTTATCGAGTAAATAAACTGCTGCACATAATCGTTCCATACAAATTTTTCAGCCAAGTTTGATACTTTGTAATTCGTAAAATACTGAACGAATTTACAAAACGAGTTTTTTTCATAGTATTTCGAATCACTGACAACAACTTCTCAAATTCTTAGCTTAAAACATAAAGTCATGCATTTCAAAAAAATTCCCATTCCGTAAAAAGGCTACGGTGATATTTTTTGGACATACCGTTTCATAGGTATTGACCATACTTCGGGGCGTTTTTCGGATTTTTGTAATATCTACTATGCTTTACGAAAAAAAATATTCGAAAAATTTTATTTTCCCATTCTACACTAATTTCTTCTGTTTTATGAAGTGCGTTAATAAATTTGGTCTTTGCTAACTTCTATCCCTCTCCTTTTAAAATAAAGAACTTGCCCTGAAGACATGTACAATATTTTAATTAGGAACTTAAACTGACAATAAAATCAGTTCTTTATTCACCATAATGATTTATGTGAAATATGAGAACAAATTAATACTCTGGAGTGGGTCAAAGAAAAATATTGATTGGATTAACGTTGAAAACCTTATTGGACCGCCCATATTTCAACTGACGTCTCTAACTCTCTCTGGCATAGAACCCATAAAACCATCCAGAGGTATCTATGATACGGTATGGTAACTACCAGCGAGTAAATATTCGATTTATACAGGTTTGTTCATAAATTCGTGACACGTTTTCTTAAGTGGAACACCCTACATTTATTAAATATTTCACAACGACGGAAGGTATTTTAACCTGTAGATTTAACTATCAGCAGTCGATCTTGAAACGTGATGTTAAATAAATATAGTATTTCATCGCAGCTCCGAACCGTATGACCGAATCCTCTCATAATAAGGAAAGGAACTTGAATTCCACGTTTCCGAAATTGTCCATAATTCGTCATATTTCAAATACATGAAAATCTTCAAAAAACTAAATAATAAATGCCTTTATTTTCAAACAGTTGATCCAAAACACAAGAAGCATTACATAAAGAAATATTATGAAAGAAAAAAAATGATACAAACTGTCTGAAAACCACAAGGGGAGTTCACTGTATAGTGCTCTTCCACTCAACCCTTGAATTGTAATAAAGCTCTATATTATTTCAAATTCGCATTCAGCGGAGCATATACGGACTAGTATAATTATATTAAAAAAAAATTGATCACATCCATTCGGAAAAGGTGGAAAAAATTGAAACACTATTAAGAAAAATGTCACTCATGTTAGATTCTAAGAGTATACATAAACAAGAGAGCATTCATTCAAATTGATCATAAGAACTACGCCAATAAAAAAAATATTTTTACTACACATATCCAAGGACTGAATCACGCAAAATCGCTTTAAACTTGTAGATCTCACAGGATTTCAGGTAGTGAGGAACAGTATTATATAATTTGTATATATTATATGTAATCGATCTCTCAAAGAACTTTGTTCTATGAGCTGGAGCAGCAATATTCCCCTTTGAACGTATGTTCAATTACTGAATATCTTTCAAAAGTTTGATTTTGGACTTCCATTGTCTATAAAATTTTTTAGTATCACGACGTTTCGATTGATATGTTATCTTCAATCGTCTTCAGGTGAACTAGCGAACACGTTCCTTTCATGCCTATTTATACCCCGTCCGGTGACGTGTCGTTGTGCGCGGTCTGATCTGATTGGTTCCCGATGAGTGGTATTCCGGTCTGCTGACGTGGCTGTTTGTCGGTCATTGTTTGTTGTCTGGTCTATTCGTGGCTGCCATATTGGTTTAATTTCTACCCTGGGTTTACTGTACACGTTGCTGTTGTTGGTGATGAATGCCGCCTCCTTGAATTTTCTTCGATACCAATGCGTTTCCTTGGCAATAACCTTAGCGCCGTTCCAAGCTATTTTATGGTGCTCCGTCCACGCGTGGTCAGCTATTCCAGATTTTCCTGTCTCTGCTCGCGAGGTGTTGAGACGATGTTCTTTGATTCTTACTTCCAGTGGCCTTTTTGTTTCTCCAACATAGATTTTACCGCATTGACATGGTATCTGGTAGATACAGTCCTTTGTCTCTTGACATTCATTCCTGGGCTTAGTTTTTGCTAGGATGCTTCTGAGGGTGGCATTCCTAGAGAATCTTGTTTGGCCTTGGATCGCTGACCTATTCTTCTGATAAGGTAGCTGTAACCATTCGAAGAATTACATTTGAAATAGTGTCAGCAACATTTTTCTGTTTCAGTCCATCTATTAAAGTCTGCTCAAAATCCGCCTGACTTCGTCTTGCAGCCATAATGCATAGAGATATTATCAGTTGTAGGTAGATTGAAAACAGATTTGGTGAAAGGTAGTGGTAAAAAACTCACAGTTTTTGTTGTATCAACCGAGATAACTGCATTTTATGAAAGACTTAAATGCATGATCAACATTCAGGAGCTCTATGGAAAATGATTCAAGTATTGGGCGTCCCTCCATGGCCTCGACTGGCAGACCAGCATGCGAATTCTTTGTCAGGATTGTTGTATGAGTCTTCAGTGCGTTAAGCTAGACTCCATTTATACATTTATAGATATTTGGTAGTATGTGTTAGTAGAGAGAATTGCTGCAGTATCTTCAAACGTCTTCACTTGAAGGTGAACGTTGTAAATCGCAACATTCTCAAGACAATTAAAGTCTGAAGCAGCGTTAAGGATACATTAACATTGTCTACAGATTTCAAACAATAGTATAACATAGAAAACTCGAGAGTGTTCTTAGGCAGTCGTCTGTTGGAATGTCTTCGTAACGTAACGCCCGCACCAGTGGCAGGCATCTTCAGAGGGGCATGAAGCAAAAACAATTGTCAGGTAGCTTTCGTTCTGAAACCCTCGACGTCTGAAGATGCTATTCACGCGTTCTGGCGAAACAGAACAACACTCTCGAGTGTTCTATGGATGGCGTCGGCCGCGAAAGCCTGGACACTCTCGATAGTATATAACAGGTGGTTTTTGTAAATGTGTGCGCGTCTCACCTTTTCCAGACCGCGTCACTGCAACAGGACGATGATCGGCCATCGCGCGTGGTGTGTCACCGTTCGAGCATGTTGCACCATGGTGGTGGAGGTGGCCAACCTCCTCCGCGTCAAGACACGTACACGTGACGGCGCGTCAGCGTCCTCCTTAGCGTGAACGCCGTCGAAGCCGGACTCGGACTGCCTGCTCCGGCCGGATTCCGGAGTCCGGAGCGGCGGTGGCGGCGGCAGTCGTGACGTCAGAATTGATTCGCGGCGTGCCTACCGCCAGACCGCTGGGCGCCTGTTGCACGCACAACAGGGGATCATGAGGAACGACGCCGACGCCGACACCGACGCCAACGGTTGCCGCCGCCAATACAACTCTCACTAAATTTAGTCAATCCAAAATTATTGGAGATGAATTCCATTTCAACTATGGATATGTTTTTAATAATAAGAAACTGTTCTTATAGATAGCCTCACGCAAAGCCTATCACGCTTCATAAGCGCTGCGAGATGCTGAATGTCTATTGACCTTGACCTTGAAACGCTGTAGATTGTGACCATCGGGGATAAACTTTCCGGTAGTTCATTTCACAGCGCCGAGGTTCTTCAAAAGAACGACTTTTGGAACAGGCTTGATCGAGGCGTTGTAACCTCGACCTGGTGGACGCGCTCTTGGTGGGCCTTTTGGAATTTCAGGGGAGCAGTAAAAGACTTCGAGAAAATTGGAGTGGGGAGGAGAGTATGTTGATATCGTATTAGGGGACGGAGAAGCCTAAGAAGCCTGGGCATCGGGCGTAAAGGCTTAGGGCGTTCTGAATAGGGCGTGGGGAACATAATTTAAAAAAGAACATAATTAAAAAAATACGAATTAAACGGGTGAATGGTCGAATATTCCAAAGAGTAGAACATGCTTTCAGTCAAGAGGTTTTGTTAGCCGTTCAGGTTCTTCAGAGGGGGCGGGTTATGTCTAGAAGGAGAGCGCAATCACGGAACTGGCCCTGAATGCCACAATCCCTAGCCCAGCGCAACATTTTAAAGACCCTAAGGGCCTCTAGAAAAAAATCAAAGTAGGCGATAGGCGAGAAAAGGTTGAGAACCTATCCACTAGATGTATCGCTCGTTCCTGGATTGTGTACAGAAAGTTAAGGGAGTGTTTCAGAGCGCATTCCCACATATGCATGCGGCACTCTAGGGATGGTCTGATCTGAACCTTGTAGAGTAGCAATAGCTGCTCCGGATGTACAGTTTCAAGGAGCGACAGAGAAACCCCAGCTTTTGGGCCATTAGCCGTTCAACGCCGGCGACATGACGACGGCATGTTAGTGTTGATGTTAATTTCCAAAAGCTTGATGAAAGATTCTTCAAGTATTGGCCAAACCAGCATGCGACATATTTAATAGAAGAAACGAATGCCATCGCTTCGTGCGTTAGACGACTTTTTCGTAAATGGACATTTAGTAATGGCATAGAATGTATCCATTATTTAGCTACATCACGAACTTGATCTTTACTCAATTGATTAGAACAATATGTCAGATCTGGCAGAGAGACCAGAAGATGACGCCGTAGCTGCTATTGTGTTTAACCGTGCATACAAGGACTACCACCTATCTAGTGCGTACAACATAAACTTAATTACGTCTAATAGAGCTCCCTGTTACGTCAGAACGGTGGTCGAGACGAACATGGGAAGCGATGCTTCACAGCCAACTGCTTTTCACGCTGCATTTACTGATCGATCTGACCAAGCAATAAGCATCTACATCATGTGTACCACGCCAGGATATCAATGCTCTGACAGGTACTTGATTTCACGACGATTCCTAAGCGAGACTAGCATCTTATACTGTTTAAAAGAGAAAGACACGCCTGTTCACATTTAAAAGCAATTCATGATTGGATGGTGGTTGCCAAATGTAAGGGTACGCCGCACAAACATTAAGTACGCAGTCTGATTCACATAAAATATTTTGCATAAAAATCATGGTTACATGCAAAAAATAAATAATTATGACAACACTGCTTGAACTTCTCGAGTCTGTCGTACTACGAGGACGATAATTCAACGGATTTCAAGTTGTCATTCATATGTTGCTATTGAGTGATGGTTGGCATAATCGCATTATCGAATTTTGAATTATTTTAATAATCGAATCGGAATTCGATTTATATAATCCGTATCGATATACCTATAATTTCGCTGGTGTTAGTTTAGGTAATTCGTAATTCGATTAGAAGACGGAGGTGGCCGGTTTGTTTTGATTTTGTATTCCCTTTGTCAAAAAGAACGATGTTGTAGTTTCCAAGTTTTTTGTCTATTTGTACATTATTTTATTTTACTTTGGTGGGGTTGTGTGAATTTGAAGGTAAAAAACAACTGATAATCTGTGCTTTCTTCTGTTCGTGATTATCAGCTGTCAGGTTTTTAGCGGTGGAAAAGCAACGTCCATAAGGGCTCACGGGAAATAATGCTATATTTTGAATATGCAGGTGCAGATAATATCCCTCAAAAGCTGTTGTACAATAAATGTTTATGTACTCGAGTTGTTTGAAAGTTGTTGGATACTGTAGCATGTAGTTTTATGCTACAAATAAAATTCTACATATTATTTGGGATCAATATTTTGTATTGTAATTTTACCAAAGAAGTGGGTTTTTTTTAGTTTTATTTCAAGTTTTATCTATATTGAAAAGCTTATTTGATTTTAAACTATGTCACTTTTTTATATTCCTTATTTAGTAAAAATTGTTTTATTGCACAAATAAATCTATAAGACGTATGATTCTGTCATGCCAGTAAAACGACAACGCTGCAACAATAGCCAAATACTACGACATTGACAGTTGACTGGTAACGCGTTTATATTGGTGACACACGATCCGAATACAGAACACAACTTTACCAATATCGATTGTCTCAATTCGGATTATCAACTTCCATAATCGCATTACATCGATTAATTATAATTCGAATTATCCCATCCGACTATCCCGTGTTGAATGGTTTGATGTGAATACCTTTGTCTATTGTTGGGTTTTGTGTGTTTTTGAAGAAGTACTTGAGCAGTGAGAAAAGATATAGGTAAATAACGATGGCCAGTGCAAGTTTCATGAGAAATTAACTCTTTTGAATCCACATTTATCGGTCAGTAGCATACATACAAAAACTTGTCATAAAATATTAGAATGAAAGGAAATTCTTATTCTACTTAAAAATTGAATTTACATTATCTTTAACCCTGTTACATTCAGTTCTTACCTCGGTTTTTATTGAAAAACAAAACACTTGTGCTGCTACCAACCAACACAGTATCCCTGGCAACATTTCCCAACACAGTTTTGATATCCTGGGACATTGTAAGCCAGCTGATTAATATTCTAGGGACAGGAAACCGAAACGGTAAATAGAAAAGCTGTGGAGATCCAATACTTTATAGCGAATACTTAGTCCGATAGCTCTCAAAGTTTATTACCTCGATTTCAGATCTCATGATTAAGCTTCGTATACGTGTACGTGGACTGTATGTCCAACCTCCGTGGTGGTTCTTTTCTCTACATTGTACCAAATTGCATTGAAATATTGTCCTTCAGTTACTACAACAAAATTAAGCAAAATGCTGTCGAGTAGGTCGACGCTGTACTTCTCACATAAATTTCAGTGATTATCAAGTATCGCTTGTACGTCAAATTCCCCCAACACACCGCTTCGTCTGAGTGGGAGAGGCAGAGAGAGATAGAGATCGATGAGTCTGACCGTGGGATTCGTCGCTCATTTTCTTATTCAATAGTCTTATTTAAGGATCGTCGATGATCCCTATTCAGTCAATGATATAAGGAAATAAGTGTGGAACTTTTTTTCGCCTCGATCTTACCTTTTTCTCATAGAACGTAACGTCGTGGCGCAAATCTGAGAACACTTGGATTCAGCAGAAAATTATACGTGGGATAAAGTCCAACAATAAGAGATGAAACGGTCAAAAGTCGACGTTAGAAAATAGAGGAAAGTTCAGCGCAGAAAGGGAGGTCATATTTGTAATTAGCGCCCCAGAATTACCCAGAAAACAAGTTTTTATTCTGAATAATTCGATTTTTACCAAAACATTAGCATATGAATGTTAAAAAAAAATTAAAAAAACTTTCCCGGAGAACGGAACGTTCTAGTGCAAATATGAAAACACCATTGGATTCAGCGGAAAATTCTACGTGGAATAGTCCAAAATAGGAGGACAAACTGTTTTCCGACTTGACATGGGTTTACCATACCGAAATTTTAAGTCAAACAAGACGAAAAATCATTTCCTAGGTAATTGAGGGACGCTGATTACGAATTCAGTCTCAATCTGAGGTCCGTACATAAGGAAGAGCCCCTAACGGGCCTTTGAGCGCTTCCCAAGCGACTTACGCTTTTCTAGTGGTCATATTCGCGTTCAACACCACCGAAAACATAAACTTTCCGAAATTAGTTCTCCGTCGCCACCAGGGAGGATTTTTTTGTTCCGAAATCGTTGCGAAAATCGGAAAAAAATAGCTTTTTTTGGAAAACCAAACATGGTTCTTTCCTTTCTTCATTTTTGTTATTCGAGCAAAAGTCGCAAAGATAGCATATAAAATGACATGGCACAAAATGCTTATCTTCGAATTTCAACCATCCATTTGAACGTTTCAAACGTGAGAAGTAGAATGCATCATCTCAAATCCGATATACGCTTGCAATACTTTTCGTTCCTATCAAGTGGGAAGTAAAACATATGCAGAGCGTTGGAGTGTGAACACGATGGATGTATATTTAGCCCTGTTCCAGTCTATCGACTTGTTGAACACTCCTGAGGAGATAAGTTGTATCTGGCGTTAAGCACAAAGCCGAGTCGGTTTTCCCAGTGGATGCTGAAGCTGGTGAAGCTGTTCATTTGTTGCTGCTGCTCGACATTGTCAACCAAGCGTCAGTGTTAACTGCTATGTTGCCGATACTGTGTGATTATTTTACCAACAAAAGAAAAAGCAACTGAAATAGTGTATTGAAAAGTAAAAAATGATTGCGTTACACTCTTCTACTTCAATGAGGTTCAGGAAGCACTGCTTATCATTAAGTAACACCCTGTATGTTATAGACCAATTGATTTCCTTGTTCTGTTCTCATTCTCCGAACAAACAGATCCTCAGTGGAACATACCGTCGATGTATACAATCAATTTTCAACTGATTACTTTGGACTGTGATCATTGCAACTGAAGATTACCATGGGATGTTCTACCTATTGGCAACGTTGTTTCCGTAAATCAATAGAAAGATAACGTGTAGGTAAACAAGCAGCAGGAGCAGGAGCAGCAGGAAACGGGAAAGGGAAGAGGAACGGAAGACGTGCTGCAGATCATCGCGGCATCGAGGGTAGTTAGCAACATACCAATCAACGCACGCCCTTTTGTTTGCACAACGATCTGGCTGAAATACCCACTATTACCCTTATCCAAATAATAGTCCGGGCAAAAAGTGTAGTATCTGTATATCGCGAAGTGACATAACTCAGAAATAGCGAAAGTCGAACTGTCCGACGATGATTTAAATATAAATCGAAACGCGTCACTGAAAGAGAAAAAGTTTCATTTGTGAAACTATCTGTTAAATACATAATTCCTTTATCTGCATGATGGAGGAGTTTCATCTACAATCTACATGAATCCAGAATATTATTTTTGTTCACTTGATATCGAGGTTCAGTGACATGACGTGGCCATCAAATTCACCCCACTGCGACTTGACGGCTCCCGATTTTTTCTTGTTGGGTTATCTGAAGCACAAAGTTCACTCATATCCGAAGAAATACAGAATGTTAAGCCAGAATTGAGTTTTATAATAAATGAACTTGCGTATTCGAATGAATTCCATACGTATAGACTAGACATCCGTCCTGAACATCTAAGCTGCTACCATAGCAATAGTACAGTCAGAGTCAACTCACTTGACCGAGTTATTCAACTTTCCTCGATTTTATCTGTGACGAATAGAATAACCAACCTGAGATTTTTGTACCGAAGAAACACATGTTTCCGACAGTATAATAATGGAAAATAATGGTTCAATTCGATACCTGTTGGTAACTAAGTACATAAACTGAAATAGCGGGTTCAATCATTTGATTTGGGGAGTGTCGGGTATTAAAATCTCATAAACATTTATTACTTTGACACAAACATAGACACTGTAGTATAAATGGAATCATTTAGGTTTTATATCTTTGAATTCTAGTAAGTTCCCAGCAGTATCGAGAATATGAAGCTTCTTGTGTCGATCCTCATGATATTAGTTGAGATAAAAGCAAACGAAGAAGCTGTCATCACTATGGTAGGAGTAATAAAAGCTGTTAGTCAAGGTGGTGGTACCATTTGCTATTTGAACGACCGTAATGCCTCTAATTATATTTTGGACAAAGCCATGATTCTTGTAGGGTACCCGGTGATCACTTCTCCTTCAAATACAATCAATTACTTCAGATATAAATATTGCCAATGCGCTGTTCTATCGACAAAGGATCCATATTGGTTGAGTAACATCTTCAGTAACCAATACTTTGGTCACAGGTTTGTCGTGGTGTTAACAGAACATTTTATAAATTGGAATGAAGTCCCACATCCAGCTGGTTTGATTCACGTGAGAGTAAGGAAAACACAAAAAAATATATTTGTCATAGACTTCGACATCGAAAGCATTTACTTTTCAAGAAACAAAATAACTTTATACAAAAATGATTTCGTACAGATCAAGTCCGTTATACGACAGCTTCTACAGAACCCGCTGAAGGATTATCGTGAAACGTTCAGAATCACCTTTTTCCACTGTCCACCGTATATCATCCTTAATGATGCAGCCACTGAAGTTCTGGGTGGGATGGAATATGCCCTAATCAAAGAAGCGGTCAAAAATTGGCATGTGAAGTATCAATACCTGAAACCCAACTCTACAAAAGATGACCTATGGAAATATGCCTTGAATCAACTGAGACTAAATAAAACTGATATGGTAACATGCTCTCAATGGAGAACCGTTACTTCGGATCATGAGTTTGAATACACGTACCCTTGGAGTGCAGTGGGTATAACTTTCCTTGTGAAGAAGCCATCATTGTTATCTGCAACCCTATTTTTCTTCCAACCGTTTCAAGCTTCTGTTTATACAGCGGCTGTCTGTAGCTTGATTGTTGTCGCGTTGATTTTAAAACTGTGTATTGGATATGGTCAGTTCGTTAACGTCGTACGAATATTCAGTGGCGGAAGCATCAACATGTCATCCATCGATGTAATTTCAGCTAAAATTGTTCTTCTATCTTGGATATTCTTCTCGCTATTATTATCAACGTACTACTCGGCCGGTATAACAGTCAATCTGACTCATCCAAGATATACCCGACCCGTTGATTCATTAGAAGATATGGTCAATGCTAAGATGTCTTGGGCTCTGCCTGGAGATGCTTTCCAAAGATTGCTGAGGAATAGTAATAACAGTGTTCACAGGGGGCTTGCAAAATTATTTTTCGATGGCGACCGAATTCAAGATGCTAGAGAAAATTCTGCCATTTTCGTGAAAGTTGTGATGAACATGTACGTTGCAGATGTAGAAGCGATGAATGTGACGCAAAGAAAAAAGTACAAAGTGTTGAAAGATTATATTTTTCGGTACTATGTTGGGCTGGCAGTTAGAAAGCAGTCCATGGCGGTAATGTATCACTTTGATCGATCTTTCTTTCGCCTGTATGGAGCTGGGATTCAAAGGCATTGCTTCACAAGCATTTACGATGACGGTCGAGAACGGCAGCAGTTGTTTTTTACGAACTATATCAATGACAATGTACATCTCAAAATTGATTTCAAGAAACTTTCTGGAGCTTTCATTTTATTGTTCACAGGCCACACTTTGGGATTGATTCTCTTCATTTTAGAAGTGATAGTGAAACATATTAGTACCAAGTTTTCTCTGGAGCAGTACATGGACTACTATGTTGATTGAAGAAATAATATGTCTTCATAATTTCTGTAGAATTTCAACCTCTGTGTAGAATGTGGCGTAGTACTACTACTTGTGTAGAAATGGTAGAAAAAATCAAAATACAAAGGTATATATTTTTCTGATGTCGCTTCCCAAATTGTTCTGTGTTGTGTCTGATTTTGACTCTGTCACATGAGGATATGTACTCGTATTTCTTTGTTTCTGTTGTACTGTGCAGAATTTACAAAATACTGATCTTAGTGGTGTAACTTACATATGTTGGAAACAATTCGAACGATATTTACTGTTTTAAGAGTAGTGAATGATGGTAGTAGTCCTTCTGAGCACAAACATGTATTTTTTTAAATAAAGAATGATTTATATTATATAAATTACGTTTTCCAAATATTTTTGCCCCCATATCACATGCATTGAAATACGCTAAAACGTTGTAGTAGAAACCTAAAGGTTTTTTTTATTTTAAAGTGCTGAGTCAATCTACTTGATTCCATTCAATTTTTTTTCATTTAATTGGAAGACTATTAGTATATATATTCTCCGCGCGAGAGTGAAATACTGTGTTACGATGGTAAACATAGTGTGCTATGGCCGCGGTGACGCATGAGGCGCGAAAATCGAGTTGACCATCGTCATGGCCTGCTTGCGATCCGGTCGTTGAGCCGTTCCGGACAACAACAGGTTGTCCATTCCGGGCAAGCTGCCACGCAGGAATCATTCGTCCGAGAATTTAGGGAAATTTTGAAACGCTATTAATCCGTCGATTAAATATAGACGATTATTTTAGAGTTTCTTAACAAGAAGCCTAGACGTGGAATGTGGTGTAGTAGTCTCCGTCAGTATTTATATTTTCTCTATTCCTACGTGGCCTGCAATTACGGAGTTTCTTGATTCTCAATTATTAATCACAATTATATACATCCTCTGAAGTATTTACAATGGAGTCACAATTAGAATCTGCTTGACGAGTCGCAGTTCTGCTGAAACTCAAAATTAACGAGCTTGGAATTAGCCAAGTTGGCGTAGACTGAGTGTAACCAGGGGCATCACATCTCGATCCAACCAACCTAATTTGCCAACGGCTACATTTATGGATTTTCCTGCTCCCTCTGTGCAGCGCGGCTTGGAAAAGCACTTTTCTAATCTAAATGGAATTTCACGTCGATGCGCAACGGTTCTAGAATATCAATCCTAAACGGAAGAGAAGTGCTGGGTAAATATACTCCTGATGAAGCGACTGGCGCGAACTCGATGCTTTCCTAACCACTTGATATTTTATTTAGTGCAATGCAGAATATCATATGCTAGCACTGATCTCCTGAACTGAACAACAATAAGCAAAAAATCCTCTCTACTGAAATCGAATGTATCACAGAAAACAACTATTAGCTCATCAATTGACGAATGAATAAATCTTAAGGCCGCCTTAGGATAGCAACCAAGCCACCTTGAGGCCTGTTCTGTTCAAAGAAGCCTTCGCGGGCCATGGCGTTTACTCGATAATTCTTCCTCTAGGTTCAAGAAATCATTACAGAACGACTTTAAACCATCCAAAAAGTAGACAACGGGCGATATTGTCATACATTCAATGTACATGAGATAGTAATGAATAATTATTTGTGTAAAGTGCACTTCAGCGCACGCAATGGAGTGGCAGATGAGTCGTCTGATCGTCCTAATTTCGGGCTGGGGATGCAGAGTTAAAAATAGAATGTAGGGCACGTACACAGAGCGCAACAGGGGAATGAGAGCGAGAGGGCGGTTTGGAGGAGGAGAGAGGGGGTTGGGAGGGGTTGTGTGGGGTGGCACGAAAAGACGGACGCAATGAAAGCGTGGACCAACTTTCTCGACTTTCAAATAATACGCTTTATTGTACGTACGTTACACATTATTTCATTGTTCTATTCATATGATAGGTATGAACACTACCTCTCTCTCTGTCACTATGTTTCTTCAGGCCATATCTCTAGGAGCAGTGATAGTGATATTGTAAGGTATTGTATAGGGTGTTCTAAAGGGATTCTTTTTTAATAGAACCAACAATTTGATGAAAATAAAATGATTGTTTATCCTCTTTACTATGCATCAAATCTGCTAAAGACATGCATGTTTCGTCTTTAGACTAGAATCGTCAGTATAGCCTGGCCTGGCGTCGTGCTCTATGGTGCTGCCCATTAGCAAGTCAAAGGTCCTAACACCTGGACTGCCTTGAAGCAGCAACAGATATCCCTTACATATGTCAACAAGGGTGAACTGACTTCGACTGATATCGACATCCCTTGTTCTCAGTAAACACTTTCACGATGTACCCTTATCTCGGCTCATTCACCTTAGAAGCTGACAACTGATATTACGAAGAACAACCCTTGTTGACAAATGTCGTAAAGGACATCTGTTATCGCTTTAAGGCAGTCCAGGTATTAGGACCTTTGACATCGCGACGCTTGGAGATGAGTTGATTCTTGTTTATGTTATCAAATATAAATGTATGGCAGTTATGTTTTAGAAATAATAGCCTCCAAGCACCCCTCTCGACTGATTCTACAGGAAACTTTTTGCCTAAGATTATCAGTAACGTTTTGGCACAATTGCACAACTTGAGAAATGTTTTGCTTAAGATCATTAATCGTCTGCGGCTTGTTAGAATATACTTTTTTTTGAGGCAACCGCACAAGAAAAAGTCCAGTGGGGTTAGTTCGGATGATCTCACAGGCCAGTGAAATGACGCATCTAGGAAAACGTGTCTGTAACGATTCCAAAGTTTCGCTTGCCGTATGATAGGTGTCTCCATCTTGTTGAAAGAACATATTCGTCTTGTCATCTGGGAGGCAAATAGGTCTGACATATTCAAAATCCGAACAAGTGCTTTGCGCTAACATCACAGCCATAAGATTCTCCAAATTATTTGAATCTTTGTTTTAAATTGTTACAGTTCTCAGAGCCGTGACACAGTTTTGTAGTATCTTAAAGGAACCGAAATCTGATGTCTATTTCATGTAGACGGGTGAACCTTTTCATCACTCGTTCTATCGTTTCCATCGCCTTTGATGCCTTTCAGTCACCACATCCCATTCCTAGCAGAGATGGAAACTTTTTTCAAGATCATCGTTAACCAGTCTTTCGCTTTCGTTAGTAAGGTAGTCCTGTAGGGCTGCTATCTCTTAGGCATGATCAGAAATGTTCATACTTGTATCTTGGAGTCGCTTTCAAACATGGTCAATAGAAATGAGCATATTGTTGTAAAATCCTAACAGAGCCAGAAAATCTTAGAGCAACATCCAATTCACTTCTTGTTCCACTAGTTTGGTTGCCACCGTCTCTGTTAAAGGACATTCAGCATATGTTCAAGATATTTTTCTACTGGCTTAACAGCTTCAACTTGTGCGCTCCATCTTCTTTTAGATTCTGATTTTACAACTGAAAGTACGGAATTTTTGAGTTTTGAGTGTCGAATGAGAACAACATTTGTAGACTTTCAATAGTCGCGAAAAACGTAACCATCATGATATCCTTGTCTGCATGTACGCCAACCAAATTGCGTGGATGATTGTCACAATTCACAGATATTACCAAATTGTTTTTTCCGATTATTCTTTGGTGAACTCCGATTCGACTCCCAGCCGTCATATCAGCGTTTTCTTAACATCGTAAACGACAGTCCTGTATATTGATGTCATCTTTCTCCAGCTACTTAAGGATTGCGTCAGCTAAAGTTCCACCGTCCTTTTTAGTTACCTTGATGAAACCAAGAAAGAACTCTGCGATGCTGACTCATTTCTTCTCGTAATCAGCCTCTACATATCTCACTAATTCTGACATCTGCTCATGCTGTGCTTGATCAGGAGTTGAGTCTAACATGAGACCATACACACATAAAAATAAATTCTCAGACCAAGAATATGTGCTTTTATTCATATCTTCCTATATGCGCAAAGCTATAATAAGCTTAAAGTAAGAACAATCTATTTTTGATCATAAATATAGAATAAATTTAAGTGAATATATTCAATTCAAACCGTGGAAAGTCTTGAAAGTGAGAATATCAAAATCTTAAATTGAGCATATCATAATCCTGGCACAAAACAGATAAAATCAAAGCTAGAAGAATACTATCGTCTTGACTGAAGCATTTCATGATCTTGGCGCAAATAGTTCAACTTCATTATATGATTTTTTATTGGTATAAACATTTTGTAATTTTGATGGGCTGTTATCAGAGCGACTGTTGAATCCTCAACCTTAAAAAGAATAACCAAAAAGCATCAAAACTGTACCAATGTGATGTCTTTCTTACATTTATCGGCGTCATATAGTAATTAGAGTTTAAAAGGTACTGTACAGATGAACAAAATATAAAAATATCTACCTGTAATTAAGCCAAAAGATATACGCCATCATTTGTGATAGAACTCATTCACAACTCACATATCACATCAACACCTGTACACTTGTATGAGATCCTCACAACTTTCACAACCCCAACTTTTTAACATCTCATTCATCCTGAGAGGTGGTTGGTAAAAATTGAATCCAACACCGCTGAAATCCCGTTGACGAATTTGGCGATGACAAACAAGTAAATGAATTACTTGGAGGGAATCGCAAGATGTTCGTAATATTGATTGAAATAAACGGAGCTCCGTTGGAAAATATGATAACCTTACAAAACAATATGGAATACTTGTTAGAAAAGCATTGAAATCTTAGTTGTGAAGAAAATTATATTTTTTTAGATTATATTTTTTTAGAATGGGTATTGAATTCGAAAATATATCAAGTAAATTGTCTTATAGTCAGTTCTCAGCGTGAGTATATTTTTACAAAACTACCGAAATTCTTGAATTGAGAATATCTTTTCATGTGTGTAGTATTTTTAGTATTGAATACTTCGCAATACACTTTCGCGAACAGTTGTAATCACTAATCATTAATTGAATGAATTCATTTTGAATAGCAGGTTAAAAGTAAGATGTAACTCAAGCATGACATTTAACTTCAGTAAGATGGATATTCATGACCGGCGTGATAATGGTCAGAAGTTTTATTAGCCCAAGAAAATTACCAGCATTACAAAATTCGAACCCGAAACTCTCGACAAACGTGTTATTTTTAACGTTAAATATTATTAAATCAGTACAGCATCGAGGTCAATAAATGATAATTTGTTAAAATGTCTATCATTCAGTTATCATATCAACGAACGTTGATTACATAATAATTGAACGTGAGTATTTGAAAACACTGTTTACGGTCTAATTACAGATATATAACCAACCAGTATGGATAAGTTTGCACAAGTGATATTGTACATCTATTTTTTCTCTTGTTATTCATTTAAAGCAATTTCGACCATGCAATTCCAATTTGTTCTATAAAATTTGATATTGTAACCGCAGTTCAGGTTTTGCGTTGAACAAAATTAGTGGTAATACGAAAATCCATTCAATATCGGGTTTAAGAATGAACAATGAACTCGCGTTAATTTTACATACGGAATATGTAAGTATCTATATATGTACATATTTGCATAAATTTTTCATCAAAATTCATTCAATATGAATATCGTTATTCAACTTCTACTTATTGTCTTGTTGTTTCATGCCGTGAAGATACTTAACGGAAATCCATGTCAATCATTCCATTTGGATTTGTTGCCGTTGTCAATAGTATCTATTTTTGGTTGAAGATGAATTCAAAACATGCTGGCTAATCATAAGCTATTCCACGAAAATCGTACAAACGTATCCGCGAAAATGGTATACCTACAATATACCTACCACTTACTTTGATAACAAATTATTTTTTGTATTTGGATTGCCAAAAACTGTAGAGGTTATGTTTGAAAAATAGTATTTAGTAGCTCCACTTGCTGTTCTATCTAGCAGGCGTTGATTTTGCTTGGGTGCATTGTCATTGACACAATATTCTGTTTTATAAATCATCTTGTAATCGCAACTTTCTCAACCATCTTTTGCTTCTGAAGCGTTTTAAGATACACCTTGATACCGTGTATGACGTCAAACAAAAAAAAAGCCATTCACAATTTTTACAAAAATGATTGATTTATACTGTAATCAGTAATCACAAAGCGCTCTGTATAATCCAAAATAATGGCCCTCATAAGATGGATACACTCTGTATACGAATGTAAAGATAGATATAAAACGCTCTTTTCTCATTTGTATTCATGGTTCAAATTTTACTGAGAAAAAATTATCGTTAAACGGTTAAACATAGCTAGACGCCGTACTGAACACAAAACGCGTTGCCACGACATTCGACCACGAAATATATCAAGGACCGTTTATCTCGATATCAATTAAGATCTGACCAATCAAAGTGGATGACCTCAACGAATGTGAACAATCATCTGTCTCAGGTAAGTTGTAAATATGCAATCTGAATTTTAGAACAACGTAAACATTGAATTTTCGTAGATTATACAATGTGGAGAGCGATTAATTTTTGGAAGTACAGTACGGCTTCTGTGATATTTCTGGTACTATCCTCAACAGTTAAAATAGGCAGCGCCAGCGATAAGCCAAACATTATCTTCATTTTGGCTGATGATTTGGTAAATATTCCCGTATGCTTTTCAATATTTTCACTTCCAATACTAATAACGCTAGTGTACAAATTCTATAATTATCATACAAATACTCATAACTGTTCATGGATGTGTGAGAATTAAGTGTTATTTAGGGCTAATATATGGTTATTTATGTACTAAATTACTCGTTTAGTGGTGACGCCACAAAGAACATATGACAACACCGCGCACTGCTTCTTGATTTTTTGTTTGTTATATTTTGGACCTTATGTAGTCTGCCCATTAGGATATAAAAATGTTGATTTGAAAGTTTCCTCAGAGTTGAATTTATTTCTCTGTTATTTGAGGTACAACAATGAAAAAATATTTAACCATATAAATAAGACGTCAAAATATTTCTATGCATAAATATCGGTTGATGGAAAAATATTTTTAAATAAATTGTAATTGGAAAGTAGGTACCTACTTCAAATATTAATTATTGAAATTGCTGGTGGTTCTGTAGTTAGCATGAGTGCAATATTTTTGTTTTTCGGAACAAGTCTCATATAGCGGGGTGATAACTCGGTATCATCTGGATTTGTCCCCGAAATACTGTACAATAATAATCTTTCTGTGGTCCGAGGAGTGCACGGCTAGCATGAAAACGAACATATAAGGTTGATTTGAGTTTGGCGTCTTCATGTTGTATACCTACTCGAAAACCGATCCCTTACAGATTTTCCTAGATAAATTATATGCAACATGTAATCTCTACAGCTTTCGCGAGCATTTTACCCTTCTTGTTGCTCTGTCTTTGTCGCACTGCTTCGGATCGCTCGCTCTTTCTCTCTAGGTCCAGCCCATACTAGGTTATAATTTGACTATTCTGATTCAGTAATTTGAGGTTTTCGATATGCCATCAAAGTCAAGGAGAAAAAAAAATTTGAATGTATGTAATTTCAGTCATTTTGTAGACCGTAATCACTTTATGCATAAAGTCGACAATCCAACAGCTCTTGAATTCCTGAAATTATGACAGTGGCCCTTGTTGCCAGCTCTTACGTGTGACGTCACTTCAAACGGGTCCATTGATCTTCAACGATATGTTACTCAGAAATTCGACTTTTATCTCAACATATTTTATGTCATGAGATTTTATATTAAACAAGATATTTATTCTATTGTTAGAGCCGTTCTATTCTTTTAATATGTTTTATGACTTAGTCAAATCATAAATCACAATGACAATTTCAGGGTTTCAATGATGTTGGGTTTCGTGGAGCAAGCGATATACAGACACCAAATATTGATGCGCTAGCTTACTCGGGGCTGATTTTGCATAATTATTATGTCACTCCGATATGCACTCCTTCCAGAAGTGCGCTGATGACAGGCAAATATCCGATTCACACTGGCATGCAGCACGGAGTACTGTACGGGGCCGAACCAAGAGGTACGTAGGTACTACCTTGGACTTTTTAAGGTTGATGTAGACAAAACATTTCATTCATAATACTCTAAAAATACAATCCATAACTCAAACAAGAAGCATAATGATGACAATAAGAGAGACGAGGCTTGAAAAGGCTCGATACTGATTTTACTGTTAAACAGATCTGACAACACTGCGACGAACCTTTTCTGTTCTGATCGTAAAAATTCAACGAATTTAATATCATATGTTGGTGACACTGACGCAAGACAAAGGCTGAAGTTTTGTGCTTGTCAACGCTAATTTTGATTCATTGTTTGATATGTCTCTGCTCTCTTGTATTCCCATTTATTTGAAAAAATAACAGACGTTATTTCTGTTGCAAAAAACTAAATGAAATTTAGCGGCAGCGGCAAAAATATTGACTAAACCAAAACAAGTGTCAATTTCACGCCCATCTTGCTGGTTTTGGTTCTTAATACTAATTAATCATAAAGAAAAATAAGAAACCTTCTATATTGTTATGAAGTTATTTGATACTAAAATTCTTTTACTTCAAAAACATCAGAACTTTGATTAATGGTCGATTACTAAGCGAAAAATAATGAGGGGCAAAATAATTTGGAATTGGATTGTTTCAGTGCGGTTCTTAATAAACCTATTTTTAAGGTACTCTTATTATTTTATTAACTTGATCTGTACCTATGTAATGAAATCATTGAACATAATTTTCTCCGATTTTAAGATGTTTGAAAATATTTAAAATCTGCACACCTATTAAGGACAAATAATCCAATAAAATTGTAAAAAATTGATTTGAAAGAAAATTCAAAAAATTGCTCAAATCTAGCATACTATTTTTATGCTGTCAGCTATTCTATTAAATTCTTGGTTCTTTTGCCTGCCTTGAGGAAAATATTTTTTGCCACTGCATTTGCACTAGTGTTAAGAGAAACCCCTAGAAAACCTTAGCCTTCGTCGTCAAAATGTCCTTAAGATATTTTATGTTTTGAGATAAGCTAAGCTATATTTCATTTTCATTAATACATTCCATGACAACATATTTGAAGTTTAACATAGATTACAAATAGATGGAAACTTACAGTAGTGTATCGATACAAATTGAGTTCAGAAGATCAGTATATTGATTTATTACAATGCAGTCAGGGTTTCGCAGATATTTTTGGGTTTCTTATATTTTCAAGAAGTTTAATAGAGCACACTTAGTCTATTTTCGTTGCTTCCCTAATAATTAGTATTCAGCGTTTGGCAAAATTTCATCTCACTGGATATTTTTTGAACGCATTTATATGTTCTCTTCATCTTATTGTAAATGATCTAGCCGTTCGACCATTATATAAAGAATATAGGCAATTTGCGAAGACAAAAAGGAGCTAACACAAAATATATTTCATCTAATCTAAAATAAAAAAATTAGATACCTTCAGATGAAAACAAATATCCCACCACCTCCTGTGCTTATATATTTTCAGGATTACCACTGACTGAGAAAATATTACCGCAATACTTAGAAGAGCTGGGTTACGTAAATCATATAGTAGGAAAGTGGCATCTCGGTTCTTATAAGAAAGACTACACCCCACTTTATCGTGGCTTCAAGTCACATTTGGGTAAGCGAACAAAATATGGCTGTGCGCCCGAACCTGTTGGGAGTAATAAAAGTCATCGCACGACAAGGTTGATTTATGCTTTTGAAAGGCCGAACACAGAAGTGACATACACAAATATAAATGATAAATGATATCTAAGGAAACATTTTTAAATATTTCATGTGGTTCAAAAATATTATATTATTTTATGTTTCTTATTCATTTCGACCTTTATTATTGTAGTGTATTGCTGCATGAAACTATACAGATTTAATTGATATGGGTTCATTCAAGGTATGGCAGGAGTTCATACAGAATTTGAAATTGTATATGCATGTAGAATCAATTTGTTAGAAAAAGTCGCAACTTTGGTCCGCCACTACGTTATGACCAAACATGTATACTTACATTTTTACGGCCTAATTGACACTCAAAAACCACAAAACTCGATACTTCGTATATTTTATCTAATAATCGACCGTTTCCAAACATTTCGAAAGTCCCGTGTTGGTATATTTGGACTGTACCCCACAGGTTTTTGGACTGGCCACCAGGATTACTTTGACCACACAGCCGTGGAGCGTCCCGGTTGGGGCACCGACATGCGTCTGAATATGTCCGTAGCGTACGATCTTCACGGACAATATTCCACGGATGTGTTCTCCAGAGAAGCTGTTCGAATCATAGAAAGGCACGACACCACCAAACCCCTGTTTCTCTATTTGGCGCACGCCGCTGTACACTCCGGAAATCCTTACAATCCGCTGCCCGCACACGATGACAAGGTGGACACGTTCAGACATATCAGCAATTACAGAAGGCAGAGATTTGCTGGTAACTATATATCACGCAAACAAAATTATTAATTATAGTTCAGATTATTTGGGATTTTATTTTCAAATTCGTCGACAAGCAAACCCTGCCTACTTCTTGACAACTGACATTCGTAGGTTCTAACGTTACAAAAGTAAATGTTGTTCCGAAGTACAGAAATTTCGGCGTTACATTTATTAGACTGTTTATTTTTTCGTAAATTTACTCCGGTTTTGTATATATTTTGATACGCAACTTTTTTTTTAGTAGATTTTTGGTAGTTTTTTAGTTTTTTCTTTCTGTAGTTCCTCTAGGCACGGTAATTTTCATGTATTCGCAGAACTTGTATCAACTACTAGTTGGCGACACAGTAAATTAGTTCATTATTCGCATGGTGGCGGTGGGTTTAATTTGAGCAACGACATTGAATTTGAGTCAAGTTTGTCTGAGTGTATCAACATCCACTATCAACAAAGTAAAACACTATCAACTATCAGTGTAGTGCCCAAGCTAATAGGATAAAGATATAAAATGTACCTAATATATAAATTAAGAAGTGAATATCAGAAATACACAATTTTATGCATGGTTATCAAAAGACAAGTATGGTCAAGCTGCTTACTGTAAATGTGTAGGTACTTTAGCCTTTAGCCAAGACTGGATTTACTGATGCAACACGAGATCGCTACAAAGCATAGGATATGTTTGGCTTTTCTGGATGTTGCCAGGTTTGTTACTTCTTTCTAATTTATGTAGTCCAATATTTAATAGCATAGATTTGTGCAATGTCGACGATGAAATTGTAAACTTTCATTAAGCCTTGCAAATATTTTACTTTTACACGGAAAAGGCTGACGTGCCTAATTGCAATGCTTTTTTTCAAATATCGTGGCACGAATACGGTGCATTTTTAGAGAAACAGTAGTTCGGCTACAACTTAACTTAGCGCGGTATGTCGATTTTCGATTTTTTTACACAACGGGGTAGATTTACATGTAATTCGAACTATAACATCGCTTTTTGCTTGGGAAGCGTATACCTTTGCATTTTTTATAGTACTTACAATTTTTTCAACCGGCACTATGAAGCCCCTGCTAATCGGCCATATAAGATATTTTCTCACTATTTGCGCGCAAAAACACTGTACACAGGTAAACTACTATATATACTTCAACGCACTGAGAGGCTGTGGAGCTACAATGTGTTTTTCTCTAATATTTGATATTCATATAGAACATATTCCAGTTTCAACTTTCAAATAAACCACCAAATCAATCAACTGTCGAAGTGTCGAAGATAAAACAAATGCCACTAACACAAACGTCAATGGTCGCACAGTATTGTTGGATTTACGTTTTTTTACAAATTCCTCAGATTTGATAAGTTCTCTGTGCTGGATGTGTGCCTTGTGTTCATAGAATGATTAAAAAATACAATCATATTCCATCACCCCTCTCACTTCTCCAAGCAAGCGCTGCGTGTGCAGTTGCGATTGCTTCGCCATCTAACGTGTGTGCAAATAAATAACTGAAAAAAATACAGTCTCATTCACTATTTACCACCTCCCTAAAATGAAGTCATATATACCCAGCCTACTTTTCTCCTCCTACAGCATCTGTTTCAGTTATTGCAAAAATTACATTTGACAACGTCGCAATCTGGTTCGCTTTTTAAGGAATATACCTATATCAGATTATCCATATCTCCCAGATTTCTGACAGTTTTTTAACTATCCCATATTTCTGATTTTACTACAATTAGACAGGAAATTCACATTGCTTCTCAAAAAATCGCCGATAATCTATCTAAATACAAAAGGAGCAGAATTTTATAAAAGTAGACACTAAAAACCGTAAGTATTTCGATTTATGAACTTACCTCAAATTGATGACTTTTGGAGCGTTGGCTTCGAAAAAAAGCATTTCCTAACAAGATCCTGTCGATTTCACTTGAAAATCGCCAAAATCTACCCATTTCGTCAGCTTTTTTTAAATTTTGCTGACCGCGCTAAGTTATACGGTAACCGGTAGTTCAAATGTATAACAGATTATAAAAGGATGAAATAATATACTGGTAAGAATTAAATATTAAATACTTCTTGAGCTTTTGCTGTACAATGTTCTTTCATATGTATATATATTACTGTTTATTTTTTACTATCTAGGAAGGTAAAATGAATGTAGTTATGTATATGAAAAATGGTGAAAATAATGTAGATAAAATCCAGTTTTAATGTTGTTATACAGCAGAATTGAAACGTAAAATTCTATATTATAAAAGTGATCGTTTTTCCACCGGATTGTAGCAGACTAGTTGGCCATGGAAACAATAATTATTCCACAAGAATCAAGAAACCGCTTTGACAGAGGCAAAGACGCTGTCAGTCTATCACTTACGCGAAACATTTTCACGTTGAAAATGAATTTTTCGAAATTGAAGAATTGGTAAGAATGATTGTTGTTTTGGCGCAAGTGATGAAAATTGTTATGCTCAAAATATGCGTCATAAAGTCATCCAAATTGATTGGTATTTGAAAAACGCAAATGCACATAATAAAATACTTGTCATGCAAGCTGTAATGTAAAATGCGAGCATATTTATGTAGGTAAATTGAAATGCAGATATATAAAAATATCAAAGATGCCTTTCAATTATTGTTGATGTTGGTCCAGTTGATTTTTGTGCAACTATTGTTTTATGGGCCAACTAAGCAAAAATGTTACTATTCCAAACACGAATATTTTGGATTTTAAAGGAGGAATTAGGAAATTGAGAAAAAATTGATAATATTGTTGCAGTTCGATATACGACATGCTCAATTTAAACAAAAATATCGCAAAAGAACGTCCTTGATGCCAGGGAATCAGATCAGAGTAATACGTTTCAAAAGTGTAAATGACTCTTTGACAGCTGTGAAAGTAAAACAATTAGGGATGTAATAATACATAATTATCCCGATACAATACCGATATTGATGCCTTAATAGATAAACAGTCATATTATATCTACCTCTGGTGTTTCTATCTATACTAGGCAAAATAAGTCAAATCAAATTCAAAGAAAAATATTAACTAGAATTATTATTAAGCAATTTGGCAACTAAGAAAGTAAATAAAGTAATCATCATTGCCCAAAGTGATAAACCAATATATATTCAGTAATTAAATCTTACTTTTTGGCAGATTTTTTGTTCAGAAAGTAAAAAGTTTCACATTATTTGCAGATAATCTGTTACGCAAATCATTTTGCATGAATCCTGTGCTTGAAAGAAGACCTTCAGAAGCAACTAGGCTGAGTTGATAAGACAAGTATTAATGAGTTAGCTTTTTCAAATTTGGGTATTCATGTTCATTGCGCCAATAGTTCTTTGGATCTTATTTAATCGGAATATTTGGAAATCTTATATAACATTGCATCTCTTTTTGTTTTGCTCAGAAAGTGGACATGTTTGATAATGGTTCATCTTGTTCTGCTTCTTCAATCAAACTTTCACAAGCATTCCAGATACCCGTAAAAATCTTGTCTTGACTCTTCAGGAACATTGTTCCTGTTTGTATTTATAATTTTCGAGATAATGAATAAATGCCTGTAGATTGTAGAGTGAACATACGCAATTTGTAGCTCGAGTCTAGTGTTATCGGTTATATTATAATCGGTAGTACTGGAATCGTTACATCCCAAATAAAATTTCGATATAATGTTTGCAGCGATGCTGAGTAGTCTGGACGACTCTGTGGGCGCTGTGATACGCGCGTTGGAGCCACGCGACGGCATGTTGCGCAACTCGATCGTAGTCTTCTCAACGGACAACGGCGGTCCAGCGGACGGCTTCAATCTGAACGCTGCCTCCAATTGGCCGCTGCGGGGCGTCAAAAACACGCTTTGGGAGGGCGGCGTCCGGGGGGTGGGACTTATATGGAGTCCGCTCATCAGCAGGCGGAGCCAATTGCATCTAGGACTGATGCATATCGTCGATTGGCTGCCTACGATTCTGGAGGCGGCGACCGCCGGTAACACGTCAAGGTTAGATATTTAATCATTTCTTGTTGATTCATAACTTTTTTATAGATAATCTGTCCCAAAGGCTGAAAAGCTATCGCGCTCCAAAAGCGCTGCGACATGATACGTTAGGAGCATTAATATTTTGGTGTTTCAGATTATGATTTGTCACTTTTTTCCAGCGACAACAAAAATTTAGATGGTATTTCGATGTGGAAAAGTATCAGGGAAGGAGTTCAAAGTGAGAGAACAGAAGTTTTACACAATATTGACGATATCTTTGGAAATGCAGCTCTTACCTCTGATGGATGGAAGATCACCATAGGTATTACAATTTCCGTAGCGATTCATATTATCGGTAGTATTTCTTAAATAGTTTAAAATATAATTTGGAACATCTAGGTTGTATACTATCCTCATGTCCGAAAATAGTAGCCGACTATCCGTGTGAGATTCTTCGTGATTCCATTTTCAGGTGCGACCTACAACGGTACATGGGACAACTGGTATGGTCCCGATGGTAGAAACTATACGTACGACCCTACGTCAGTAGCAAACTCGGCAGTAGGAGCAATTCTGAAAGCCTTGAATATATCCACATCGCCACAAAAAATCAACGAATTGAGAAAAGCATCGAACGTGGAATGCAATTCCTCACACGAGGCAGAAGTTATCTGCAAACCTCTTGAAAAGCCATGTTTGTTCCATATTGAAACAGATCCCTGTGAAAAAGTCAATTTGGCAGATAAGTAAGTACAGGCCAGGTAAACAAATTTAGGCATTTTATAACTTACAGATTAATATTTTATAATACAAACAGTATCTAATGGTACATTTTTTAATTTTTCTGGAGTTAGATATTTATAGAGACTGTTGACGGACAGGTACCCAGAGAAGCTCCAACAGTTACTGAATATCTTGGAGCAGTACAACAGAACAGCTCTTCCTCCTGAAAATTTGCCTTTAGATCCAAGGGGAGATCCTAGATATTGGAACTACGTTTTCACTAATTTTGGAGACTATATTAAATAGCATTTTGAACTGTAATTCAATATAACATAAGTTTCAATAAATAAAAAACTCAGTTTCGTCCTGTCTTTCTATTTGCAACTATCACAATAGGTTATCTCGGAAATATTGCACATATTAGCATTAGCCAAGGTTCTACAATAATGGCTAAGTAGATAACCTTTGGAAACTCTATTTGATAATATTTTGAATTTTAGTTTTATTTTCAACGGTTTATAGCGGGGTTTATAGTTATCAATCTAATGATCGATAAATACGGTATAAAATTTGATAACTGCAAAAATAACCGCTTCTCTGATGTCCTAATAATTCTTGAGAATATGACAATGGACCAGTTTGACGTCACATGTAAGAGCTGGCAACAGGGGCCACGGTCATAAGAAAACCAGGAATTAAAGAGCTGTTGGATTGTCGACCTTATGCATAAGGTCTACAAAATGACTGAAATAACATACATTCAAATTTGACCTCAAAGTGCTAAATCTGTATACTTAAATTGCTAAATAATACTCATGCATACAAACAAGCAATATTGGAAACGAATTTAATCAAAAAAGAGATATTATTGAGGCCGTTATTTGAATTCGGTGACCCATGCGCAGAGTAAAATGAACTTCAAATTTGCCTTGACAACCATAGAAATTCTAGTATGGACTGACCCTAGAAAGAGAGAGCGCGCGATCCGTAGCAGTGCAACAAAGACAGAACGATGAAAAGGGAAAGAAGCGCGCGACAGCTATTATAGATTGAATTTTGCATTTAGTTTATCTATGAAAATCTGTGAAAGATCGGTTTCTAAGTAGGTATAAAACATAAATAAAGACGCTGAACTCAACCATGTATATTCGAGATTTCATGCTAGCCTGCACTTTTCCTTTGCACTGGAAAGATCATTATCTTGCAGCATTTTTTCGAAAAATCCAAATGATACCGAGTTTTGGGCCCGCTGTATGAGTTTGCTTTCTCCGAAAAACGAAAATATTGCACTCATGCAACCAGCCATTTCAATTTAGAATATTTGAACGTTCACAAGTCCTACTACAAGTAGTACTTTTCAATTACAATTTATTTATGTTTTGCGATCAACTGATATTTAATATATAGAAATATTTTGATTTATATGGCTAAATAATTTTTTATCGTTAAATAACTCCAATAGCAGAGGAATGAATTAAATTTTGAAAGAACTTTTAAACAAATATTTTTTGATCATAATGGGCAGACTACATAAGGTTCAAAATGGAACGAACAAAAAATCAAGAATGTTTTCTTTAGGACAGCGCGCGGTGTTGTCATAGGTTCTTTATGACGTCACCACTAAACGAGTCCATTTCCATGTCTGATGAGACTCATTACATTTTTACATTCTGTATTAGTGATGGAAATAGCGAGAGCCAACTGAAAAAGTTTTGTTGTTTAACTATACTGTTATTATTTACGAATAAGTGTAATATTTAATATTTATAGAGCCTCTGTATCAGTGCATGTCAATATCAATTCCATTTTATATCAGTTTGTACTTTACGAAAGGCTGAATTGAGAGGCATTCGAAACGTTAATAAAACTTGTCATTGTAATTGACTACCAGTACAAAATGGATCAAAAAGAATTGAACTATGCTTCAAAATGTAGATGCTTCTGGTAAAACGCATCCCACGCATCAGATAGAAAGGTGTATAATTGTTACACCAGGTTGCACAAATGAAACTCTCAGATCTGTACGAGTTAGATTAAAACTGGAAATGTGAAATGCTTTCAGCATAATATAAGATACTGACTACTCCACAAAAAATCGAGATCTCGACTTTACCTGCTTTGATTTGAAATATATTTGGTTTTACTTATGGTAGCCCCAAATTAAGATGATTTTTTCTATTGTTCTATTTTTCATCTTATATAATCTGGAACTAGTCTTCAACGTCAGCGCCATATTACCAACTCTATAACGCATAAAATTACAAAAAATAAAACACATTGTATGATGAAATTTTGTATTAAAAATAATTTCATAATAATTAACGAAGGGATGTGAGTGTGTGTAAATATAGAAAAATAAAATAATCTGCGCGAAAGATATATCTTGGAGCAGTCTAAGGCCAAAGAATAAGCTTTCACGCAAGGAATTTCTCCTTATAATTTCATACAGTGAATAGTAACAGCCCATTAGAAAGAAATATAAAATAAAAATTTAGAGGCCTTAGCATACCCAAAATAAATGATCTTTACATTTTGCGTTCACAGAAGCAATCAAACTTATCACTGAACATTTTGTTACTACTATTCTTACGTATTCAGAAGTACAATAAATAAATTTTTCAATAAATACAATAAAAAAAATATCTGTCAAAATAAACTATGTATGCTACATGTATGTACAAATTGATTAACGAAATCAAATCATTTGATACAAATACATTGTTCTCTGGTAAATTTATTCATAACATTCCGATTTTGAACAAAAAAAAAAACATTACATATATACAATGATTAAGAGCTAATTTTGAGGTCTATAATTTACGTATGTATATAATATCACTTGAGGTTCAACCTGCAGAATTGTTCGGTCGATTTACTGTAATTTTATTTGGGGTGAACATGTTCATTATATCCATTCTGAAAGGAACAACGATTAAAATAAGTCACATTGAAGGGTCGAAAAGATGAAAGTCTGCTTATTGACCTTACGGCTGCATCGGTAGCCTTCATCAAAGCACAAAACAATGAGAGATCTTGGCTAAACAGATTATCAAGAAGTGATATTTTTTTCTTCCAACTGATCTGTCTAAAAAACTATTAATTTCAAATAAATCCTCGTATTTATCTATTCGACTTACTTGAGGTTATTGGGCAGCACACATTCATCCAGTCTGTATTTCCTGACGGCGATCATGCACAATGTTTTCAAGGACGGGTTGAAATCTAATACGTACATATCACTGTAGTCTATCAGATTATCGTCTGCTTCTTGAGTATCATCGGTAGAACGAAATGGGTCGGGACTGTAAAATAATATTGCCATCATTTAAATAAACGAAATATAAGTTATTGAATGTCGTCCAAGGATTTTGAGAACTTTCAGAATTCTGATTGTAAGTCAAATTATGGATCCTTCTTGTTGCCGTATTCTAAAATTTAGTCGGTTTTGTTAATACATGATGAGTTCGTGATTGAATTCATACTTTGAGAGGTAACATTTATCAATAAATTTCAACGTTTTTAGGATAATTAACTTAAAAGCTTTACAGCGAACAATGTGATCCAGATCTACATGACCCAGTAACGAATGATAATGCAGACGACCTTCAAGTTGTGCGACCAGAAAATGAATAAATACTATGAACCACGATCTGAAGATATCTATCGATATGAAAGGGTTCATGTAGCACTCAGAAATGAAAGTGTTAGTGTGTGATATGTTGATATTCACCTAGTGCCTCCAAACAAGAAGATCCTATCTCCGACCGTGACGCAGGCTTGTCTTCGCCTTTCGCAAGGCCGCTTTCCAGGAGGATTCAACTTCTTCCAAACGTTCGTTTCTGGATCAAACCGGTATAAATCGTTGAAGTGCTGTTTCAGGGCGGAGTTGTACCCGCCAAATATGTACATTTTTTCTTTGTATACAACTAGAAATAACATGATTTGATTAATGGAACTTCCGAAATTTACAGTTTTGCCTTTATGGTACACCGCCGTCAAAGACGTTTTCAAACAATCATGGATTTTGTTGTTAAAGGATTTCTATGACTGAAACGTTTCCTCTACCTCCGTTAGATAGTCTGAATTGGTACTCACAAGCAGAATGGCTCCTCCTACCCGGAGGTACGTCTCCGGAGACGGGCACCTTATGCCAGGCGAAGTTGTGCAGGTCCAGGTACCAGAGCTGGTTGCAGTACCGCTCCAGGGGCTCGATATACCGTCGCGACGGCAAAGTTCCTCGCCCTCCGAACAGGTACATACGATCGGCTATACACACGGTCGTGTGGAAATCGCGCAAACTCGGCTCCTCGCCTACGCAATTATTATTAAACGTTACCTAACTTCCAACAGATACTCATGAATATATTTATATTAAATGTTGTTTCGGTCAAATGATTTGTTATAAAACAATACGGCGGCCAATAATAAAGATCATCGATATACTGCATTCGAACTGGTATGATTCAGCAGCGCCTAATACTCATCATCCGCCAGAAAGCGTGAGTTGACGCGATCAGCAGCACTGCTGGTTACCAGTCTGAGTGAACAGGATAGGGTGGAGCACGACGACGGGGAGAAAATATAAAAGCAACATCGGAACAAATGGTCGATCCTTTCACTTGAAGACAATTGAGGATACATCAATCAAAACGTGAAATATTGAATTTCTCAAGATGATGAAAGTCGAATGCAATAACTTCTTTGTTTTATAACAAATCAATTGACCGAGACACCATTAAAAACATGACCTGTTGGAATAGTCATAAATCAGATCTTCATAGATAAAAATACCTTTTTCTCGTCCCAGCCCCTAATGGAAATCATATATGGCTATTTAAACGACAATACTAACGTTCCGGCTATCTCGCCGGCATTTGTACAGAAAATAATTTTAGAAAATTATAATACACTGAGACCTATATTGACATTTACATAAATTTAAATTGAGTATGATCTGAATGATGACTTAAATAATATATATAATTAATAAGTAATTGTATTGCAAAGATCATAATCTTCAAATAAACGCTACAAAATCAAATGTTATTATGTTTTGTTCTGACACCAGGAGACAATTCATCAAAACACATTTAAATATCAAGATTGGCTCAGAAAATTTGAAATACTCAGAGAATGTTAAAATTCTTGGTGTTATATTTGATGAAAAACTGAGATTCACTAGTCATGTTAAAAACCTCCTGCAAAAAACTTACTTAAGGCTACGAACACTTAATGCTCATAAATTCATCCTTAACTTTAAAACAAAAAAGAAACTATTTGAAGCTCTAGTAATGTCAATTTTTAATTACTGTGATGTATTATTCTTTCCATGTCTTGATCAGGTGACCAGAAATCGCATCCAAATTGTTCAAAATATTTGTGTTGGGTTTATCTTTGGTTTAAGACGTTATGATCATATTTGTGAAAAATATCCTATTATTAGGTGGCTGAAAATGTCACAATTGATCAGACTTCACTATCTTGTACTTGTTCATAAAATTATTAAAACCTCAAAACCCCTTTATTTGCGTGAAAAGTTATTATTTAGAGCAGATGCACACAACTTGAATATCAGACATGGTTACAGCCTAACAATACCCCATCATATTAGCTCACTTTTTCAACGTAGCTTCTCATATACTGCCGCTATCCCTTACAACTCTGTTAGTGCTTGTCATAAAAAAATGACATTGAATAGTTTCCGACAAAGCATCAAGAGCTTGATGTTAGATTTGTAATAGTCAATGCTCTTTACAACAATTCAAAAATTCATCAACTCATTAGTGTCTTGATAATGTTATATAGTTACTTTACTCCTTTGACTATCTTTATTCCATATCATAATGTCCATTCGAATTTTTCAATATTACAACATCTGATGTATGTGAGTCACTAGTGGTTAAGTGTAAGAATAGCAGTTTGCTAAACTTCGCCACTAATGCCCTATACCTAACTCATGTAATTTTATTTTACATGCATTTCTCTATTAAAGACGAGTTATTATTATGATTATTATTATTATTGATTTTTTAAAATTAACTTAAACTCGTACGCAAATGGACGTGGATGTTATATGTCTGAGAAATATCATCTAAATCTCTACTCCTGTGTAAATTTTTTTTCTTATTTGCCTGTATCGTAAAATATTCATACACACATGTAAACATTGACATTGATTAAGAATTTGAGGAGGTCATGATTGCTTGCCAAAAGTTTTACTCACCAATTATATTTACGTAAGTCCAATGCATTGTGTCTAGATTTAAACAATAAACAGATCTTCCAAATGCCTCTATTTCTTCCTCATAGCCACCAAATACAATCTAAAAACGTTAAAACAATTAATCAAATTATAGTATTGAGATAATTATTATTATTATCTGCAGTTAATAGGGTGTGCCCTTAAACAACAACAAACTACTATAGCATGTAAAACTAAAATACAATAAATAATAAGCCTAAATAATAAAGTATTCAAGATGTTTACCATATAGTTTTTCCACATGCAAGCTGTATGTCCATCCCTAGCTGGTGGTACACTCCCGGTGGTCTTTGGTGCTGTCCAGCAATGCCACACTGTGTCAAAGCAGAACAAAGTGGAACAAGGAGCTCTGTCATTGCGACCACCCCAAATATATACTTTGTCTCCATAAACCACCGCAGTATGACCATATCTACCAATAGAAGTAATGAAATAAAAAAGTTTGGTGCGAAAGTACAAATTTCATCTAGTCGGAATGATTTAAATAATAAATTTAAAAAGAAATATTACGTTTTAGTTTAGATTAATGATTTTTCCATACAAATGTATCTTTTTAATGAATTTATCTACTTTTGCTTAAACAGCATGTGGATTTATGTTTTGCTCAATTCTCATTTGGATTTATTTATTTATATCGGCTAAAAGTAATTCATTAACAATTATTTTTTAGATAAATAAGATTATAAACTACAATGAATAACAATTTTTATTAATTAAAAGGAAAGGAATATGTAAACCATAATCTAGGCAATTGCAGGCAAATATTTACATGTATTTATTGTGCTTCGCTTAAACAACAGGACTAGATTTTGCTCCACTGCACAGTGGATTTAATGCTTGAGTGATCTCGCTATGGCTATTTTTGATGGTAAGTATTAGGGCCTTGACTTCATAAAATGCCAATGGGCAGCGCCACCGTGCGCGACACTTGAAAATGATTGTTGAAATTTCTGATGGATTCAAAACAGTTTCATTAAACTGGATTGTCATAATGATTATATGACAAATGCACTATATTGTTATAGTTATTTGAAAAATTAAAAAAAAAATTGGTTTAATGCATTTTGGATGTAATCCAACTGTAACCATATTGACAGAATGATTGAACACTCACCTTTTATAGGGGAGTATGTCATCGTTCTCAAAATAAGGTAGATCACTGACAGGATGCGGTGTCCACCTGAATGTAGTTGTGTTCAAGACATGCACGTCCATAGAGGCGTAGTCCTTACAATTTTCCCCAGTGCAATATCCCCCAAAGGAGTAGATTTTGTGACCCACATTGACAGCTGCGTGGTTGACGCGCTTGGGGCCTCCTTCCAAATAGGCGATCCAGCGCATCGTCTGTTAACTTGTATTTGTAAATAATTACGCCGCCACTAATGCTCGTCCGCTAGTACTTGAACTTAACATTCATCGCTCTATAAATATAATTGTTCACCTTTTGTATGTTAATTGTTAGCTGGACAGCGTTCAAGGAGCTTACGTTCGGATCAATTCAATTTCGTCGCGGAAACAGCATGTTGCCTACGCAAGTGTTTGTCCTAGGTCCAGTTAACATTAACATAAAGCGGAATTCCTTGTTGCATCGAATAATTCAGAATTTTCTTCAGACATTCGCTAATTTCCGTTCAAAACCCCATCGAAATTCGAAATTAATTTTCAGAAATAATAATAGTGACCACAAATGACAAATATGACAGATAAAACAGATGAGACGGGAGATTCCATTTGTGTTGTTGTTCGTTTTTGGCTGTTTCGTGGTTTTTCATCTAACCACAGAGTAACGATGTCATATAGATGTACTTATGTATACCACATATCAGGAGTAAAATAAATCAGATTAAAATATAAATTTTTCTGCTATTCCACTAAGCAGATACACTTAAATAACCACTCCGCGCTATTCTCATATTCTGCTAAACTAATTCATCAGCCTCACTGCACTAGCTCAAATCTATAGTCGTCCACTGCTCGTATGTTTATTAGACGAAAATCAACACTAATGTGTGCAAACGTCAATAAACATTTTTCTTATTTCCTTTTTTGCAATAAAAATTATCTGTGGGGATTTTTAATGCACGCATTTTCGTCTAATATTAATTTGAGGAATAAGTGGTTTGATATCTACAAAATCAATGCGAATTCGTATGGAAAGCACATGAAAGTTTGCAGTGTTCGTTATATTCCCGATGATTATTTTCGCACTGATGAACTTCATATAAATAAATCAATAAACTGATACGACTGAAACCTACTGGTAACTATTCGCGATATTCTGCAATCTACAGTTTTTCTACACTGTTGGAATATTATTGCATATTAAAAAAGGCGCACTTAGTACAATATAAAGGTACCTTTTCATGCGCCGCTCAACGCTCAAAATATGAGCGTCAAAAGTGATCACGTGACTGACTAAACGCTCAAATTTGTAGCGTCCATGAAAAGGGTATTTAGCGTCAACTTTCGGCGTTTTCTACGTAAAAGATATGCCTTAACCTCAATTTAGTTGTTTATGTGTTGTGTTATTAGTTAAGCAAGAATGAGTGGCGTAAATTAAAAGAGACTGTGTAGAACAAAAAGAAGTGTAAAAATGTCATACAGTGATCGATACAATCAATATATTGCTGAATAGTCGGCGATATAATGAATGGCATAACAATTATGTACATTATTTATCACAAGTTAAAAGTGTTCAACGAAACGTTCTCATTGTCATCTCAAAGAAAAGAAAACGTTTTTATAAACCAAGAAAATATTGGATCTTTCCAGTGAGTGCAAAAAGGAAAAAAAATGTATTTTATCACACTCCTTTTCCAGTAATAGATACTATTAGAAAGCAGTATATTTCGCAACTATATTTTCGTATGACAACAGTGCAGTTTGAAAATTTATTGAGTATTGTTGCGACTTTCATCGAAAAACACAGTTGTTCGAGAATCAATTCCACCTGAAGAACGGTTGTGCATCACCTTGAGGTTTATTTATAATGTAAATACATGTAAATATTTAGTGATAATTCTAAATAATAAACAAAACAGTTACTTTATTGTTTATTTAAAAATTAAATCACTAAAAACAAAATCATATTTGTGTGAAGTGAACTAAGTGAAGCGTTCTTTACACTGTATATATAATATATTCGTTATAGTATTCTATTAGAAGAGGTGGGGGATAACTTTCGATTTTGACGCTGGATGTTGGCTGAAATGAACTTCACGAAACGCCGCTGATTTTGAATATTTTGTCACGTGATCACCCATTTGGGCGTCAAAATCCGAGCGATGAGCGTCCATGAAATTGTAGCTTAATGGTTCCATTCTAAGAAGTAAAAAATCACAGATAAAAATGATGGTTGGAGATGTTTCTCTGCACTATTTTTCTTCCATGCTTCCAATTTTATGATTTGTGCTTGACTTATGAGTTTACAGGCGCCTTGTCATCAGTGTATATGTTTTGTGGTTTTGACGCCAATTTATGAACCTTTTCTGTTTCTGACCACGATGTTCCGTGATCTCCACCTTTCCGAACTTCGCAAGCATGGTAAGTTGTTGGCTTATTACATTTTTTCCGTTTAAAAGGCTCTATTTTCAGTACGATCAATGTTTAAACATCAGTTTTGATTTAATTTGATCAAATCTGGACCTTTACAATTGAATTTTCACGAATATGCCGAAAACATCGGTCCACGTGAAAGGGTAACCTTACTTTGCTAATATCCTCATTTTTTCTAGCCGTTCCAAAGGTTCGTGGAAACGGGCCGGGTAGCTGTCGTATCAGATGGCCCCAGCAAAGGAAAACTCGTCACAATTGTCGATGTAATCGACCAGACTAGAGTAAGTGCTACCCCATGTGAAGGATTATATTGATATGCATTGTAAGCATCATTGTCACAGTTTCCAGGGTGTTTAAAATGTAATACTTATATTCTACCGATCACTATTTCTTGAACGCAGAATAATCAGCATAAGCTAGTTTAATACCCTTTATACCTCTTAATTATACTGAATGGTTAATAAAACTTATCTAGTGCGACTCCAATGAAAACTTTTCGTTTTGATTTTATTTGATGTTTATTTTTGAAAATCATAAATGACTTGCAGCTTTCAAATATGTTAAATTCAATATCAGATACCAACAGTTTCAAAGTCTGATCCAAATCCTTAATTATGAACTGACACCATTCATTGTGATAGTTCACAGTTCTCTTAGAAATATTTTTTCATGATGAACCGTAATTGATAGGAATTGCCGGCTGATACATATATGAAGCCAATTTTTATAATCTGAATGAAAAATTTAAAATTTCACTACATGAATATCTTTTAAAATCCTTTATAATATGTTCGTTTCCAATTTCAGGTATTAGTAGATGGACCCTCAAGTGGTGTACCTAGGGGCCAAATTCGTATCAATCAGCTGCACCTGACAAAGTTCAGACTGAAGTTCCCCTTCACAGCACCTACCAGGGTTATTCGCAAAGTATGGAGCGATTCTGAAGTTGATAAGAAATGGGCTGAATCTGTATGGGCCAAGAAAGTAGCTGCAAAGCAAAAGGTATCTATGCTTTGATAATATGCTTTACATCCCTAAAAAAAATTTGATAACCTATTACTTAAAAGGAAATTTAGATCAGTGCTATTTCAGTTATAGTGAGGTCTATGATTATTCTTATGTTATGTGCCTTTTGTTGATTCTTGATCTGATCTAAAACTTCTAACAAACTGTTCATCAGTTGTATAGTGTTGAATAAGCAAGACAACTTATTCCAGCAATACCTGCTTTTCTGATGCCATTTCAGTTCCTGTTCCACATTTCACATGAGGCAAAGAAGCTTGAACTGCAACTTGCTGCTCTTATAGGGTAAAATCTGATCATATATGTTTTCTCTTCTGCTGGTATAGCATCCTTCAGTACAAATATTTGTAGAGAGCGACAACGTTGTTATGAGGGCTTTTTGGATTGTGTGATGTTGATTGTATTATAATTGGCGATACTGATACACATGGGACTCGTTACATCTCTAAAATAAATCTTCTATCATGTATATTTTTTTGTTTCAGCGCCTGTCGTTGACAGATTTCGACCGCTTTAAGCTTCGTCGCGCTCGTAGCAGAAGGAACCACATCCGTACAGCGACATTCTTGGCGCTGCGCAAGACCGCATCCAGAAATGGGACACTGTACGGCAAAAAGAAGATGGCCAAGGGTGGGGATAAGCCCAAGTCCAAGAAGAAGGGAGCAAAGGCACCTGCTGTTGTTAAGCCAAAAGCAACACCCAAGAAATAATAATTGTAACATAAGGAAAATATATTTGTTTTAAAAAAATCTTTGTTTGATTTGTAAGGATACCGCCGGCAAATTCTATTGTCTCACGTTTATATGCGGTTTCTATTAAAGGACCAAACACAATCAGTTGAATGAAGTTTGGGATAACTAACAACTTTAGTGTAATTTTATGTATAAAATCAAATGAGCATCTGCAGTACTGCAAACTTCATAAAATTTTCCGTTACTCCTCCCAACAATTTTGGATTAAAAATCTGTATTTCTAGAAGCGTTTAACGTTTGCGAACGACTCGCGTAGACTTTCTACTTCAGATTACCTAAAAAAAAGCTGGGGGCCGTCAAGTCACGAGAATTTGATGGCAAAGCTATGTCACCGAACCTCTATATCAAATGACTGAACATTTAGCAACACTTCGGGATTTTCATGACGTATGAGCAGTCTTTCTGAAACCATACTTGATTTTGTCTACGTTTCTGCAATTTACACCATAAAAACGTCTCTAACGTATGAATATAACGTTAACAATTAGCAGTAATCGCTACATCGTTTTCTTCGGAAACATGTGGTCGAACGCGGAAACAGCATACCAAGCAGTGACTTTCGAGACTGTGCAATGGCTTTTCGTGAAGCTGTTTTGAATTTGGAAACTTTTCCATGATTACTTTAATTGCATCAATTAACGCATATAAAACGACAATAAAAAACAAAAGCTAAGTTTGGTATTGCTCTGAAATAATATGCCTAGGAAGTACACTTTCAATGCAATCGCAAACATTTTTCCAAAACTAAAAGTAGTTAAAACAATAATACTCTTCAACGAAACCAGAAATTTTATTGCAAATCAAATTCTTTTCGATTCTTACAACATATCCACATTTCTTTTGTATATATGTATAACATAAATAAATATTGATACAATTATAAACATCTGCAGTTACAAAATATGTATAATAATACTCTCAAAAATGTTAATACAAAATGTATATTTAAATAGACACAACACATTTTTATATATTTGGTAATGGTCTGTTAAACTTAAAATTAGTTCGTATTTACAAAAGAAAATGCCACTGAATACTTTTTGAGTCACTTTTCAAATAAACCAATATCAGACAGTCCTTTTTTCTAAGAAATATACAGCCTGCAACAAAATAAACGATTTCAGTGAAAGTTTGCCAAAAAATAAATTGTTATTTTATATAAATGATAAAATATTAAAAACACAGTTGGATTGAAAAACAGGTAATAGAGTGTGTTGCGAAATACAACAATTTTCATAAAATGTGACAAATAATTATAGTATAAATAACTAAATTTCTTATACATATATTTCCACATTACAGTTATGATTCAAATACATAACAAGAAACATTGTTGCTCTGAGGTCTCAAAGAAAACGTATGGAACATATGAAAAACTAGACTATAAAAAAGTCTTTTTCATAGATAATGAACACGGTGTATATACACTGTATAGGCAAAGAATAATTGAAAGGATGTTACCTACCTTTTCATTACCTAGAATGTCCATTACTACTTCTTACAGAGTTCATTTTGAGCTTCTTGGCCTGTTTTTGGTGTTGCTCCTGAAAATCTTGTTCACTAATGTCAAGTCTGGTAACCTGAAAAAAAATTTACCGTTAAACGTAACACAAAATTTCCCAAATAAAATTGTAATAAATCGTTGGCTAAATAAATAACACACCATCCAATCTGAATGACGGAAGAGTTTCAGCAAGTAAGAACATCTGAAATCTGCACGATATTAGAATATCCTTGTGAACTCACATTATAGATAAGATGATCCTCGGACAAGACCTCCTCTGGGGGATTTCGCAGCCGATCCAAAGTCTCGCACAGCCCGGGGCATTGCTTGCGGCTCTTCGCGGTACCAAGGCATCCTGTAAACAACATACACACCACTGTATTGTTTGTAAATTATTTGGGGAAGGGCATGAAGTGGGTATCTATTGTTTAAACTAGAGATTGAACAATTCTGATACATCAGTATCGCCGATTATAAAACAGCCGATATCACACAGTCCGGAAAACGCTCGAACCGACGGCATACACATAACATTGCCGCATCCTTTACAATTACTATTGAAGGATGTAGAAGAGGAGATAGATGATATTGCCAAGCACGCGAGATCTATTATTGGCTCCTTCAAACACTCAACATCAGCTCGCATAATCCTCACAAAAATACAGAAAATGCATAACGTTTCTTGTGACAAGCTCACATAGGATGTCAATCCTCGCTCGGATTCTAC
The DNA here is from genome assembly GCA_949316355.1 of Bruchidius siliquastri. NCBI lineage: Eukaryota > Metazoa > Arthropoda > Insecta > Coleoptera > Chrysomelidae > Bruchidius > Bruchidius siliquastri. The sequence goes on along the minus strand of OX438533.1, from coordinate 17,596,793 downwards.
CCTGCAAGAGCAGCGAGTTGCTGTTTAAGCTTCTTTGCCTCATGTGAAATGTAGAACAGGAACTGAATTGGCTACAGAAGAGTGAGGGATTGTGCGGGAACAAGTTGTCTCGACCTTATTTATTTTGACGTGATTACAAAATCGATAAGTGAATAATCTTCTTCCTTGTCCAACACTATGCCTCTGATCAACAGTTTGGTAAAAGTGTCAGAACTATTCAAGAATCAACAGATGGCGCACGACAATTATAGCCCAGAATATCCAAATTTTATGGGAAATTTTACAGCCAGAATCAATGACAGATTTCGTCATTTAAGAATTAGGAAACATCTATTTTAGCAAATTGCGTATGTTCACTCCACAATCTACAGGCGTTCATTCATTCATATTATAAAAAATTACAAATACGAACAGGGAAAATGTTCTTGTAGATAAGATTTTCACTGGTATCTGGTATCTTTCTAAGCCAGTAAAGGTGCAATCTTATATAAGCTGTCCAAATATTCTGATTAAATAAGATCAAAGGAACTATTTGATGGCAAAGTTATGTATGAAGATGAATACCCAAATTTTAAAAAGCTAACTCATTGATACTTGTCTTATCAACTAAGCTCAGTTGCCTCTGAACATGTCATTTCAAGCGCAGGCCTCATACAAAACGATTTGCATTTCAGATTATCTGCAAATAATGTGAAAGAAGAAGAAAGTTTTTTTTTGAAATTTGCTTCGACGTGTTTCTTGCGAAGTAAAGACAGAATCGCTCGAGGTACATATAGTTTGACTTATTATCTATTAAGGCATCGATATCGCTATCGTATCGGAAAAATTACGTATCGCTACATCCCCAAAATTGGGCAATTTCACCAATCAAACGCATAAATATAAATTGTTAAATAAAAAATTACCTATAAGTATAACGAGAGCCGTTTTGAAAAGCACCTTGACGCCTTCACACAGAAAAATGTCCCAGAACCTCAACAGCGTATCCCATGGCAGCGTTCTCGTGAACGCGCACAAAAACCATTCTGTACAATAAAACATCGGCTCCGCGTTGACTTTCTTCAAATGTCTGTACACCGGAGGACATACTTTTTTCAGAAGACCTGAAAATCAAAATCGTTCAGGAAACTTCAAACGCCTATGAATGGGTGAAATAGTAATAGCGTATTTATTGAGCGCTTTTTCGCCTCTATCCTCCCTATTTTCATCCTAAACTGCATAACCGTCTGGTCCAAAACTTGGAAGATTTTTAGGACCCTAAGGATACATTTGACGAACTTGATTGGTGTGGAATAAACGAAATTAATTGTGGTGACTGTAAATAATACTCGTATGACAACTAGGAGGAGGAGGATATATCAGGGCTAATTAAGGAGCATTTAACGTATTCAATATACGGCAGAATAGACAAGTCTATCGTGACAGAGCACATGTGCAATAGTGAACATAAGATATATTTAAGAGAGGATCCTACCTATAATAAAAGGCGTTTCGCACTGGATTCCAATATTTCGTTTTCTACGCTGATTTTTCAAGATAATGGAAAGATTTATTTTTAAATGATAGAGAAAGGTTGATCCTATGCTCGTGCGAAGCCCTTTCTGCAATTTTTGGTACAAAATTTTAAATATTGTCACAGGAATATTGACATTTTTTGACTAATTTTGGATGTCTTTTCAACCTTTTGGTAACCAATGTAACCAAAACATTGGAAAGGGGGCTTTGGATGGGCATAGAGCCGACCTTTCTCCATGAACTGCATAAAAAACATTTTCATTTTGTTCAAAATCATGGGCTTCAAAAGAGATATTGTGGCACCGTACATGAACATATTTTGACCGCTGATACGAGCGCCCTTGCGATAATATCTAAAAATTTGTATCAAACATAGCAAAAAGAGCTTAGCACGACTATAGAACCAACTTTTCTCTATCAATTAGAAACAATCGTTCCATTATTTTGGAAAATGAGCACTGGAAACGAAATATTGGAAAAGCTTCATATTCTACGTGGAGTCTCCTCTTAAGCAATTTAAATTTAGGCCGTACTGTTGTAAAAAGTTTACCCTCAAAAAGATGACGTCTTTACCTGACGTGTCCTTCTGACAGCTAACAAAGTTGAAATGTTATAGTTGGAAGCACACAACATGTATATATAGCACACAATAGGCAAGATAACACCTAACTTTGTATTTTTATTTCAATCTTTGCTTGAAGACGCGAACATAGTTACGAAACACCTGTCGAGTAAATGAAATTGTTTGGAAAATGTTTATGGACCTCAAGATTCCAGGAAGGGTAAACATAAAGCATTCCATTTGTACTGACAGTTGAAGGGGCGAGATATTGTCACATTTTTCAAAAATTGAAATTTTGTATCTCATAAATGAATTATGCATCTTTGTACCTTATTTCCTAGTCATCATTACACTATTATGAGGATCTTGAGAGATGTCGAGGGTGCAGCGTCACAAACATCGATGTACCAAACATTTAAAAAATCTCTCAATACTAAAAATAAACATTTTGTAACATAACACGTTCATTCGCTTATCCCTTCAGTTGTTTTGTTATGTTACCTTGCAGTATGAGTCCGTCTCTCTGCACCACTTCCATGGTGGGCGAATAATAGTCTTCTAAATATCTGTTGGAAATTGAGACGAGACACCAGAACGCTTGGACGGCTGGCATGTGCATCAAGAGAAAAGCGGCCACCGGCGCTTGCGCTTGACAGTAACCGATGTCCGGAAAATGGACCGAGTACGCCTTCAGCACGTTGTACAGCTCTTGTTGTCTGAAAATTTATTTGATACTATACATCGAAATAAGCTCTGCGATGCAGACGTTCAACGTTGGAGGAGAGTTATATTATTTTTGAGTATAAAAAATTACACTTTATGGTACGCCACTGCCGAGCCGCGTTCTGAGCTTTTAACAGCGTTGCCTATAAAGGTACGCCGCCGTAAGAAAGAGAATAGTACGGCTTCGTTACACACTTTAAATCTTTTTTTAAAATCACGGAATGTGTTTTTGAAGTATTCGTCTGCCCCTCTTAAATATTCTAAGAGCAATTTGAATAGACATACATCCTATCGCAGCGCTTCTGGAGCACGATAGGCTTTCTGCCTTTACGAGGGGATATCTATCAAAAGAAAACTATACACCAAACCAAAGTAATCATTTCCATCCTTTTAGTCGAAATAACGCGAAAAATACTCACCCTGGTTTGTCTTCGGAACTGAACATCTCGTGCATTGGGAATTGTCGATGAATATCCTTCCTAATATCTTCAATATATTTGGAGTTGCCTTGGCAACGAAGACATTCATCGTATGCGTCAAGATGTTTCTCCATCAGCACCCTACCCCCGCAAAGGTACAACCAAGCCTTCGGCCTTACTGACATCGGAATACCTGCCATCAATACACTATTATAATGATTAGAAATGTAACCAAAAGCTATTCAAAATTACCAACAGTGAGAGCAGCAATATCTTTCATTATCAAACACATCCAAATGATGTTTCAAACTTTTTCACCTGTAATGCCCTTGACTCGTTTCCCACAGACATATGTAACAATAAGCTTGAATCATACTATGTGGTTATCATATAACTGTACACGATCGGATTTCTAATTTATATAAATGTTAAGCAATTATTAACAGATGTAAATAAATTCCGCATCAGTTACTCAATTAGATTTATCAGACAGTGCAAGTGAACTATGTGGTGATTTCTTTATTGTACGGTATTATTAGCTAATCCTGCAATATTTTGCTACATACCGATTGCTTTGGCCTGGCCTACCTTATGAAATACTTTTATTTGGAGCTGCAGTTTTCGATAACAAGCAACACTGATTCAATAAGGCACTTTTTATACACACTGGTGAAAAAAAATACGGTGAATGATAGTTAATTTTAAAATGTCATGAACTGTTTAGTTTTAGTTACCGGTTCCCTGGTTCTATACAGGAAATCAGGGTGCTGTCATCTGCGAAGCTGTAGATCGGATTAGATGTTATTTTCAACAGAAATAATAGCGTTGGAGAAAAAACAGATCCCTGAGGAACGCTCGCATGGATGGTGAACACATCTGAAGCATATCCATCCACGACCACAAATACAGAGCAATCCGTGAGAAAACCATCCAACCCTTGGCTCAGATCTGGTGTCAACCCATAGGCAGCAAGCTTTATCAAAAGTCTCTCATGCCACAACCCTATCGAAACCCTCCATATATCGGGCGCTATGACTCGAGACTCTCCATAAAGCTCAATTGCTCTGCTCAATATACGGGTGAAGTAATCCAAAAGATCTCTCGCGCATCGATGCCTGCAGTGATTAATTACTTTTGAAAAGTGCTTCCCTTACTTAAAATTTCATCGCACTCCTTTGGATGAAATGTTTACTATGAAAGCTCAAAAGGGTGGCAACCCAATCAAGAATAAAAAGATTAACGGTACACCAGCCTTTGAAACCCAATTAGATTGCGTTCAGCTCCTGCAAAGTATTACGTCAATAGATTTCATCCATCTAAATTGTTTATTGCAGTTTTGGGATCGTCGCTCATTAGACTAGATTCGAGTTAGCGTTGTACAATATAACATAACAATTTTATTATACCAGACAGTATGCATTATGATATAATTTATGGATGAATGCGGGAAGGCGCATGTGAATTTTTCCATAACGACGTGATGTAAGGTTCGTTGTGAATATAAAAAAAGCGAAATAGGTTCGCTATTATCATTTATTGTCTGAATCAATGGCTGTTTCTATGCATGCATTGTGTTTCTATCGTGTAAATTCGAATATAACTGGAGATAAATCAAATCTGAACAGTCATCTCTACTCAATAGTTGGGAAGAAACGGCTGTATTTGTCAAAAATAGGTATCTTAATGAATATCCCAGGTCCCAGGATCACTTCAGTTATAGGGGCCGGATTCCATTAACACAAAGAGAAGGTTTTTTCGGAATATTTAACTGCAAATGCATCTTTCTTCATCATGATAAGTAAACGAGAGTTTCAACTAACCTTTCCTGCACCTTTCCTTGACCTTCCTGTAGTTCTTCTCCATGTAGAAGTCCCAGTCCTCGAGCATCTTGAGCCACTTGCGTTCTCGCTTAAGCACTGTCTCGGCGGGGGGTCCGCGGCTGCGCGGTTCAGGGCTGTATTGGGCCCCGCCCAGGAAGCCGTGTCTATCGGGGGCCGTCGAAATCAGGCTGCCCTCCAGCAACGTCGACGCTACCGAACATTCGGACACGGTGTCCTCCTCATGGTTCAAAAGATGGTTGTGGTGCTTCTGCTCCTGCTGGTGCTGGTGGTTCAAGGATGACGTCATCTTCGTTGCTCAACGGGGTTTGGGTCGAATCGATGTGGACTGTCACAGCTCCATCGTTAATGGAGGATCTGGAACGGGTCAAAGGCCACGTTAAAGCTGTTTCTCCTTGAAAAGATCCAGATAAATTTGGAATTTGATAGATATTAGGTTAAATGCCGGATCAAATTGATTTAAAAACGAGCTATGCTTGCGGAAACCATATGGGCGATTGTTGATGATATTGTTTTTACCCAGGTACTTTAGAAGCTGCATGTTAATGACAGTCTCCATAACTTTGGACATAATGCAGAACAGAATCACAGGATGCTGGGTATATTTTTTCTAAGTAATCTCAAATATTGAAGTCTGAGTCTGGGAGGGGGGGAGGTCGAAACAGTGTGTTTTGAACCAAAAATAATGTACTGTTTTGCTTTGGTCACTGCCTTCACAAGCAGTGGAAAGGTTATAGCTCCTATATGCCCCTTACATCCGTCACTGTCCTTATGCTCTTACACGAATAAATTTCATATATTTATAATTATGCTGAATAATGTATCCTTACCAAAATACAGTGCCTTGAATTTTAAATGTTTTCTATAATTCTTTAAATAATTTGAAAATTAGAAAGATTATATTTCTCTAAGCCTTGTACTGGCAACAATGGCATACAATTTAGAAAAAATAGACAAACCACTGATATTTCAAAGCATCCTTATGTTGCAGTCTAATTATGAAATAAATAGCTACTATATTACAATGTATAAAAAATTAAACAATGCAACATTTTTACAGAAACTCATAGACTAGAATTAATGCACACTATATATGTTGCAACCTCAGATTTATTAAATTGAAAGTTATCTTCGAAACTACATAAATTTTATGTGGATTTTATTTTTGTTTTGGTTAAGTTTTGGTGTAGAGCCACTGGTTTTCTAGAAACTGCAATGGAACCTTCTGCCAACTTCACTTTCATTTTTTGAATAATGAAGGTGTAAGGTCAATTTAAAATGATTAAGAAGACTAATTTCACAGCTAAATTGTTCAATTCTGATTAATGATAAACATCTGAATTATAAAGGGGCATTCACATTGCAAAAGAGCAGATCAATAAATGTTTTAATGCCCCTCAAGTAGGTTAATTTCCATATCATTCTTCAAGTAATGTATGCAAAACATAGTTGCTTTTACATTACCTATAATCTTATGAGTATTTGTTTCTCTCTTACATCTTACATCCCTTTTGAGGTCACTAAAAATATCAAAATATGAACAATTTTGTAGAATCTCAATATTATTTGAATGAGTAAATGATAAGATATAAGGTTGCAAAATCTAAAGTAAACATAGTGTTTACATCATCATAGATATCTTTCAGATAAAAATGAAAACTGACTCACTAAATTGGCACAAAGTGGAAATTCATCTGTTCTATATTACAATTTACTGAAAGATAAAATGATTACTGATAATTTATTTTCTAGCATATATGAGTAATAGCATTTTTTTTAATCTATACATATTTCAGTTTCATTTAAAGTATACACATTTGAAATTCTGGACATTTGTATATATGTAAAATGTATTTGAATTTCAATTAAATAGTCAATACTTAGACATTCTGGATAAAGAATATTTTTGTAGTATAAATATAATATATATTGTTCATCTGTAGAAGAACATCAGTAGGAAGAATTAATTGTCAATGAAACAAATATGCTGTGGTTTCCTTAATCATAGAACACAGACAATATATGATTCATGGAAAAAATCTAATATATTCTAGGGATTATTCAACAACAAATATTGTATTATAAATCCATACAGAGAGTACATCCAATAATACATTATCTAACCGTTGTTTGAAACTTGTAGACAAGGTGGATTTTTCAAAGTTTGATTTCGGACTTCCATTGTCTATAAAATTTTGAGTATCATAATGTTTTGATTAAAGATAGCATATCAATCAAAATGTTGTGATTCTCAAAATTTTATAGACAATGGAAGTCTGAAATCAAACTTTTGAAAAATACATTATCTGTATGCAACACCAATTATAAATAGTTTTTAAAAATTAAAATAATAATATAAAAAATTACTATTTGTAGCAGGTTGTATGCAACATCTTTATTTGTAAGGTAGTTTTTTACATCCAAAAACTTTTCCTAACAACATTAAATCGAGTAGGAAAATCTAAGTTATTTCTCACTACTATCAATTCAATAGATAATTTCATACCAAGACCACAAAGTTTTTAAATTTTATATGAGACATAGCATTCTTTTCAAGTACCATCTGTTAGATAAAAAAACTGAGGAAGTGTAATCTTTTAATAGTATTATGTCCATGAAAAGTATGTTTTGCTATAAAATATTATTATTTCCATTGTTTTTTGTAGATAGCTGGTACATTTGTAGCATTCAAACATCTATAAAGCACACCAAGGTAAAATATACATTGCCACACATAAATTTAGTATATTGTAAAAAGTTAGTTTTGATAATAATGAAAGATGAAATCACAGTGATTCTCACGAGTTATGGAATTACCAGGAATATTATTTTTTATAAGGTCTTAATTACATGAGGACATCGGTTTTATATAGATATAGAGCAATAAAGTGATTAAACAAAAATACTAGTACAAATATATAATGACATATTGGCCACAGAAGTTGATTTGAAAAGCAACTAACTATGACTATGATTAGTTCATTGAAAATATCTTACCTTTGCTATATTATTTACCTGAATATCATGAAGAATAGAATTATAATGACTATAAAAATATGTACATATATGAACGTGAAAAAATGAGAACAATATTATTCTCTTACTTCGGAAACACTTTTGAAGGTTCTCCCTTTAATGTTCAAAGTTTAAAGGGAAAATGGAAGCAAACTTTTTATCAACAGCAATTGGAAAAAAAAGTTTATTACAGATACCACTGTGAATAACATTAGAATAATTTGGAATACAGGTACAACTTGAATGTGGGCAGATATAAACCTGCATTCCGAACATTTCACGACCTACAAACATAAGCTTTCAGAAACAGGTAAACAAAAATAGAAACAACGTAAATAAACATCTAAAAATGTCCTATTGGGTTGACGAGAAGCACTCAACTGTAATGCATGCATAAGTTCTTGATTATAAGGGACAAACATGCAATTCGACTATCGCAAAATTACCTGGATAAATATTTACAGCATTGTTAATAACTAATTTATACAGCCAGCTGCTTCCGTTCCACAAGCAAAAGGCACTTCACACAATTGCACACTTCCTTTTTTGAGAATTTTGCTATAAAGTACTGAAATTTGGTATAATATATATGGATAGTCACTTGAATATTTATAAAAGATAAATTTAATGAATTTCTTGTCTCCACCTACCACCCACTTCCATTAACTTTTGACTTTTGATTGAAAATTTTGACACAAGCAACGATGCAACGAAAGCAACAAGCGACGTAGGGGGAGCTACTCCTATGAACACGTACACTCTTTATGCAACCAGTACTGCACTTGGAGTACGAGGGATATTCAATTAGTATTCAATGGTATAATAAAATATGTTCGGCAGAGTGGCGTTTAGTAGGTTACGCTGTTGCTCATATACAATAGTAGCAGTTCAAAAATGAAGAATTGGATTGAACTATCCCAATATTTTCAGATTTTCCAATAATAGCACCACTTCACATACACAAATACAATCTACCCACTCAACGTCGTTTTTGAGAGGCTATATAAATAGTACCTACTTGCTCAATTATGATTCAAATTCATTGAAAATGCTGTAATCTGTTGTAAGGATTGCACCAAAAAGTGGAATAATTTAGCTATCTTAAAAAAATGAAACTATATATTATGCACTAAAATATTGTAGAATGTATAAGATGCGTGGTTTGAATTTTTTCAAACATTTGAAATGCACCGAATATATATATGTTCTATGTTCATAAATCGGATGTATAAAAAATTGCACAGCTTTTGGAAGGAATTCTATAATTTTCGTATTTTGAAGGCACATACGTAGAGAGAAATTTTAACAAATACGGAGAATTACTGGGGTCAAAAGCTTATATGCCGTATTTCTTCAAGCACTACACATCGAACGCTCTGAATTTCGCCTGATTGTCAGTGAATTCTTGAAACTATTACTTCTTAAATTCTTCTATTGGGGCGTATGAAAAATTAGAAAATTTCAATAAGTTATGTTTTTCTATCTTCAAGCGATTTTCAAAAAATTATATTAGTTCGGTAGACCTCCAGTCCCAATCAAAAGAATTGCAACATTGAATAATAAGCTTGTCGCAAGCATGGGGACTTTGTACTTTTTGACCATGACATCCAGAAATATTCGTTTGATCTGCGAAATTTCGTCTGAAGATAACATGTAACGTTTTCCTGTGGAACATCCCGTCTTTATCAGTTGGTGTATAGACCAGTAACAACGTTTACATATCTTCCTATACGGATGGTTGAAATATTTATTCTAATTATCAGTACCTATCTGATTTTCTTCTACCGTTCATTCTTGGGCGTAATGAAAAATTATTTCCAGAAATTCAGCTGTTATGAGAAGTGGTCAAACTGCATGTTATATTCAATAACTGACTTAATTTCACTGGAGAATGAAATTTTGTCAAAAAATATTATAATCACAACGTATGATGCACGGAGTCAATCTACTTGACTCAATTTTTGATGTACATATTGTTACTTCTTGTCAGTTTTCCACCTACAACCGGACATGCTTTTACAATGTCTTAAAAATTCATTTATTTCCGAAGATGGTGTTGAAATACACCGAAACGTTGATGTATCAAAAACCAAAAAAAGAATATTATTTATAAATATGCAGACTCGCCTAAGCCCTAACATGACTAGGCTATCATATTAACCAGATGCATCATAGTACCATTAACAACATCATACAAATGCGAGCACATAGTAAAAATTAATGAAAAGATCGAAGCGAAGTACTTGGTAGTACCAGGCGGCATCGTGCAGTGTTCCTCAGGGACCTCTTTCGATATTACGCCCACTCAAAATAACGATCGAGTTTCCCACAACTGAAATGTCGTTCGTTTAGAGTACGATTGCTTCTGGTAAATCAACATATTCCAATGTGGTGGTGCGAGTCACACCGGCAAGAGACTGTTCAGTGAAAATGTTCAATTTCGGAACAGTTGGGGCAGTGCTTTTGGTTATTAATTCAGGTGAGGGAAATTTTGACAGCATTGGTGTAGATTAAACAGGGATTTCCAAAAGATTGGAAATCGTCGATTGTTGGATAAAATATACAAGGTATCGGATAAGTTCACAATGATAGTTTAAGGATTCAGAAGTGTATACTAGGCATCAAAAAACTTCCTCCAATTTTAAGCAAAAAATGTAAGTAACTCAATATATCTAAATACAGGTGTTTCTGACTTATCGAGGCTTGATAATGATAAATCAACCCGTTGAAAATAGGCAAAAACTATGATATTTAAACGGTTGAATTTTGGTGTATTGCTATTTATAATTTCTGTTCAACATTGTATGATCAATTTTTTTACGGCAAGATAGACACTTAAAAACCACAAAACCTTGGTTCTACACTTGTTTTGATACCTTGTATATTTTATTCAATAATCGACTGTTTCCAAACATTTCGAAGGCTCTGTATAAATTTCATAACTTTGTGAAACTCTTCCGTCATTCTGTTGAATTAAGTACATCAAAAATGGTAGTACTCGTAGGAGTTTGAAAATTCAGTTTTTAAGATCATTCCGCTCATTTGCTATTTCTATTTCAAAGTTTTTTAAGTACTTTTGTATCTCTAATAATTCTAACTGAGCCTAGTAATTTGAAATTTATTTTATTTACAAAAAATATCCATTTATTCGTTTTTGGCTTAGGAGATCGAAAACTGGCAGTTGAGGAAAGTTAACCACGTAGAAATCTAGTGTATCTACCGCTGCGTTACCCTAGCAAACTAGCGAAGGAACCCAACTTGTCACCATGCAGTAGATTCATTTCCTCAAAACATTCTTCATGGGTCAAGCCACGCTTGAAATTGTAAAAAATCACAGCCTGATAAGGTTCTTTTATTCATTTGCATTTGCAAATTAGAAACAAGTCACTAGCTAAACTTGTAAACAACTAGAACGAAATGTCGGACAAAATTTGTTTGAGAAATGTCAACGCCTACTAGCTAGGCTCAGCCGAAAGAGAATCGTATATGTTTTATTTCAACTATTAAATACATTCAAGTATGTTGTTGTTACCAGGCTACTTAATATTAGTTCAAGTATGGACCTGTTTATATTTCGCAAGCTTCCATCATTCTTCCATTCGGTTTCCAATTCAATTTCTAAGCATTCTTTTTAGTAATTATTAGAAATTGAGGATTTATTGACATTAATTTGTACTTCATTTGAAGTAAAAATTATGAGACCACCACGGGATATTTGAATTGTCAGTTAGATGTAAACAGTTACTAAAAGTTTATTATTGATATTAAATTAAGCAGGTAAGATATATAAAATTCTTTATTGTTCAATTCTAGCTATGTCCATATATCCAAGACCGATTTTGATACAAGTGGTCTTAGCCATTTATTCCTAAAGATAACTGCTTCAGTAGTAACCATATTAGCTACTGGAACGTATTCTGCATTTATAAGCATCTAAATCCAACTACGAAATTTTATCTATTCAGCCCAAGAATCCTCTCTGAAAATATAAATTTTCAAAAAAGCGTTGATATTAATCTTTGAGAACCCAGATTATTTTCTATTTTTTCGGAGGGGTCAAAATTGGGAGGAGGAGAGTCTCAACATTTTTTGGAGTTGTTGAAAGACGTATTATAAATTTTTGACACAGGCAATACTCCGTACTTGTCAAACATAGATGCACATAACGCCTTAAAATTAAACACTATTATGTCAATAGCTGCAGACTCCAAATTTTACAATACTTACAACCAACTAATGAGCATACTAGAGTTTCCATACAATTCGGATGTTTGGTACTTACTTCAAATTATGTACTGCAATTTAATGTTATATTTCACGTGCAATTATCTCAGTTCATTGAAGGTAGTGACTCGATTATTTTACAATACTTACAACCAACTAATGAGCACACTAGAGTTTCCATACAATTCGGATGTTTGGTACTTACTTCAAATTATGTACTGCAATTTAATGTTATATTTCACGTGCAATTATCTCAGTTCATTGAAGGTAGTGACTCGTTTTTTTAGGTGCTGATTCACTTGAACAAATTTTTTATTGTTTTTCAATATTTTTTAGATTGAAATCGAGGTCTGAATTCCGCTCCAAATTCTTATTTCTATAATGTTGTCTTTTTTATAATACTCATCCTCAAACAATAATGATACGTTCTTTATGTAAACCACGGACTAACCAAAAATCAACATTAACTTAAATTTACTTACCCATGAAACGATTGATGCGGATTCAAAAGGTTATTCTCATACAAAACTTGCACTACCGACCCATATTCATAGTTATTCAAGACTACTTAGGTATTTATTCAAAAATTCACACAAAATTCAATCAAACTCACATCAAACTAGTCACCGCTGGATAGAAAAAAATGACTGACTTGAATTTAAAAACCGTTGAATTATCGTACTAAGTTCAATCATTGTAGTCATAGTTATTTACTTTTCATATTTAAGCATGATTTCTATTCAACCCGTACATTTGTAAAAACAGTAGTATCTTATTCTATTAAATAGTCTGAGTTGATTACTTGTTTTCATTCAATTTCAGATGCTTGAGGCGTGAACACGTGAAGATGGAAACAACAGAAGTCGACATGTCGGACAATTCTGACTTATCGTTGTTCCTGGACTTTTCCCCATACGACCAGATCGATTCCAGCTGCAACTCATACGAAGCAATGGCTTCCAGTCCCACCATCGATGGAGACGACAAATTTCTCGATAACATAATTAAAGGCATCCTCAACGATGAAAAATCACTGGAGGACTCCGATCACGTTTCTTGCGCTAACACAATGTCGATTTTGGGAGTCGAGCTGGATTTGCATTCTTACCCTACTGATACTCTTGAATCTATCTTAAACAACGATCTGACCTTCACATCCGACGACTCCATGGACCTGCCTCTACATGACCTCATGGAAGACGATTTGGTGTGCGCAGATCCAGTCCAAGTCATCTTCCCGCATCTGTATGACGAAAACTACCTCAGAAGGAGGAGTCTGTTATACGAAAGCACATGCAAGACTGAACAGCATCAAGAAGCCCCAGCGAAATTGAAATCTTCTAGTGAGAAGTTCTTCGTTTGTCCTTCAGCCAATTGTAAGAAGATATACGCGAAGCCTTCGCATTTGAAGGCTCACCTGAAGAGGCACAGTGGAGAGAAACCGTTCGTGTGTAACTGGAATAACTGTTCGTGGAGGTTTTCGCGTTCTGATGAACTGGCTAGGCACAAAAGATCACATTCCGGTGTGAAGCCTTATAAATGCAAACTTTGCGAGAAGGCCTTCACTAGATCCGATCACCTGGCGAAGCATCTCAAAGTGCACAAGAAAAGGATGATGAAGATTGGGTGTTACTCCAAGGGTAGAGGAAAGAGGAATCGGAAGATGAACTCTCAAAGTTGATCGATATTGTAATTGTGTATTTGTATAATGTATGAAATATAGGAAAGATTGGTTATTAACAGTTTGTATTCTAAGTATTTCTGCAAATAAGGGCAATTTGAAATGTAGTTTAGTATCTAAAAGTTATATAGACTCATCGGGTTTGGGATATGGTAAACCGACCTTTTTTTAGATTCGCACAGGACTTTTAGTTGTTATAAATTTATCAACTTCAATATCTTCAGATCGTGATTCCAGGTACTCAGTTTCTCATCGCACAAGATCTTAAAGGTCGTCAGGAGTTTCGTCCTCTGAACTATCACTGGTTACTGATTCATGGACATTTGAATCACCAGAGCTATCATTGTTCACTGTAACGTTTTTGAAAAGACTTCTCCTCAACACGTTGAAATTCCATGATAAATCTCATCGCTCATGCGTGATCAATCATACCTCAACAAATGAATTTAATCATGAACTTGTCAAGTGTTAACGAACATGACTCAATTGTAGAATATGGCGGCAAGAAGAAATAAATCGAAAGTAACAAATTTCAGTAAAACCAGCTATCAACAAATGCGAGGCAGAGAGAGACAAAGAATACATAAATCTGCTGGCGGAAGACAAATCTCAAACAGGCTGTATGCGCTCTAAATTTGAATGTGTGAAAATCAAACTTAGAGATTAATCTCACCCCAAACGACGGTACGACATTTGTCAACAAGGGTGAACTGATTTACGAAGAAAAAGACATGTCGCTGTAAATCAGTTCACCCTTGTTGACAGATGTCATGGGGGACATCTGTTGCCGCTTCAAGGCAGTCTAGGTGTTAGGATCTTTGACTTCGTAAGTTCATAATGTGCTTCCCCATAAAGGGCGACACTTGGAGATGAGTTGAGGTTGCCTTGACTGAGTTACGTATATACTACCAACCCATTGGTCTCTACAGTTAGTCGCCAGGCTATACTGACGAGTCTAGGCTAAAGACGAAACATATAGCAGATCTGATGGATCCTCGAGAACATACACGTATTCTCATTTTAACTATCGACGAGTTATAACGAAACGAATCGAAAGAACAGCCTTTCAGGAGACCCATTAACCTAACTAAATATTTCATTGAAATTTTCCAGTATTTTTTTCTGAGAGTGCAACGAAGTTTTGGCTGCGAAGCACAGCCATCAACCATCGAGACAATTGGCTGGATGGAAAAGAGCAAGAAGAATGCGACGGTTTGGTCTTTCCCGAAAATGTCCACAGCGTCATTTGGCTGGATCTTCTCGAAGCCAAGAAAATTGTTTTGCCGACAACTGGACAAATATTTTTACATGAGGATCAGGATGATATAATTTTGGAAGAACAGTCAGTGAATGTAATGAATTGTGAGTATCCGATCAATGATCAAATCGTTTGTAAGTCAAATATTTTTGACTGTGCTTAAAAGTGTGGTTGGCTTGCTTACTTTGACAACGACTATACTTTATTGCATGAAAAGTAAGGAATTGATCTTGTTGGCTGCATTTTTTAGCTGATTTTATCTGGTCTTTTCCTTCCGACGGCAATGGGCGGAGAAGTGTTGTCATCGCGAAAAATGTCCAATTCGAGATACTGCATTTCCTTGATGTTCCATGACGTACAGGGTGATTTACAAGTCGTGATTAAAAATGAAACATCATACACAGGGACGTATTTTAAGGAGGGTCTTTCATGTAACATTTTTCCTCGAGGGCTTCATTAAAAAGATACGGGGTGTTGAAATTCAAAAATAAAAAACAGTTTTTTGCAATATCTTCAAAACCGTCAACTGGAATGAAGTACAATTTGATATGTGGATTTACCTAAGCATTGTCCACATTTGAAAGTCTTTACTTAAAATTAACGTGCACCAGTAGCGGAGATACAGGGGATTAGTGGCATTATTTTTACAAATAAAAATAGTACGCCACTGTTTTCTTCTGAAACGCACAATTTTTCGAATTCTATCTTCAATTTGCTACAAATAACCACTATTGTGTTTTTTCCTAGAGTACATAGTTTTCGTAAAAATAAAAAATAAAAGAAGTAGATAAACCAAACTTTATTTCAATAAATGTTCAAAAAGACCACCAGTCTGATAGATATAAGTGCGGCATCTTTTTAATAAAGAAAGACGTATTTCCGCAAAATTTCAACTAGTCAACAGTATTAATTTGTTCAGCATACAATAGTTGCTTAAAAGCGCCCCACAAAAAGATTTCAAGGAGGTTCAAATCAGGAGACCTCGCAGGCAAATGTACGGGTCTATTTCTGCCAATCTATCGTTGTCTAAATTGATTATTTAACCATGCGGTTATGTCACGACGAACATGCGGTGGGACACCGTCGTGCTGATACCACATTCGTACTCTCGTTGCTAACGGAACATCATCTAACATATTTTCTATGTAGTTCTCGATAAAGCTAAGTATGAGTTTGCGTTTAAACGTTGTTGTTTGTTGAACGAGTGGATTCTTACAGAACGGGGATTTTGTAACGAATAATTATGTTCATCATGAGAATTTTTATTATGCATTTGCACTAACCACTCACAAAAATTTCGCCGTTGCACTTCGTCGCCGGGTCGTAGACAGACATTTTGCCGATGGTAAGGATGTAAAACTTCCTGATTTAAAATTCTCCCCGCACGACTTTGGAAACATGGTAACTAAGTTTCCATAAAGTTAAAATCACGTATTTCATTACAGTTATGAAGCACACTTAGTCTATTTTCTTTGCCTACCTTGTGGTTAGCATTTAGTTAGCTTTTGACAAAATAATATCTTTCTAGATGTTTGTTTTTGAACTCACTAATATGTATTCTGTATCTTGTTGTAAATGCACTAGTTGTAGTTGTAATACAGTGTCAACCTACTTGTTGTCATTTTTTTGCAGTACTCACGCGTCTCTCAAATAATACACTATTCGTCGGCTGTTTGTCTGAGTCTGTCTGAGATCAAGGATCGATTGATTTCCAATTTCAGGTGTAAAACTGAGAGAGATGACCTCTTACGATTGGTATGACCCCGGCAATTGGGAGAATCCGTCGTTGAGGGACAATGTCGCTGTACCTCATCTAGAAAGAGTACCTTGCAGAGACGATGTGGTGTTCACTATGAAAGAATATTCTGGAACTATCACGTTTTCCGAATACAATCACCATGTTCTTCCCTTAACCAGTTTCAAATGGGGAAATGAACATTGGACAACCGAAGATTGGAACCTCTATGGGCAGCAGGGAATTATGAAAGGTACCTCTATTTACCAGTGTTGCCAAATTATTTTGGTATATCTATGTTATATGTGGTTGATAAACATAACAGAATTGAACGAACAAATGAATAGAAATCTCATAGATTTAGATATTGCAATTATTTCAGCTCAATTCAATTCCAGAGATATTTTACGAACCACCTCCAATAGCGATCAACGAAAACTATAACAATTCCAACCAACGCTGTTACAGCATTCCAAGTTATATAGTTTGTCAGTACGTGGAAGAAACTGAAGATCACAAATGTTTGAACCCAATTCTACCGCTGGGATTTTGTACAAAAATTTGTGGTAGGTTGAAAACTACTTCATGGAAAACTGCAACATGACAACTCAAGAAGTAATGACTCTACATTTTGTTTCTATTCCTACAGGGGTGCAAATCTTAGTCAGGCCAAATGTAGATTTAGATGATATAAAGAAAATTTTGAAAGAATACTCATATTATTCCGAGACACATGCAAGTGCAGTACGTATGGGACTGGAAGACTTTCATCAGATGGTTTTCACTGAAAAAGACTTCACTGGGTCCAGTTTAGATGAGGCTGAAGCATTTTATCATAAACTGACTCAAGGTACTTAGAGATCATTTATAGTAGGTTATTTCATTAGGTAGAGATATGTGACAGTGGGTGCAGTTTATAAAAAAGTCATAAATTTATAAAGTACTTTTCTTAGCAACACAACATGACACATGAGAGAAAAACATGGTGTATAGAAATACGGTGTACATTGTAAACGTGGAACATTGGTTATAGTGTATTTTATTGTTGAATCAATATATTAATTATATTTTTAGTTATCGGCGAAGGTGAAATAATAATGATGAAGAAATCTGGGCCTTATTTTGTGAAAGGAAAAGCCTTGCAAAATACTCTTGGTATATTTTTTGGATCTCTTTGCGTAGTAATTATAGTATTGGGCGGACTGCTATTGAGATACTATTCAAATTTCACAGCAAATCATCTCCGCAACAGGTATGATTGAATAACAATGAAAGTCAGTAGTTGAGGAGGAGATGAATTCAGAAATAATCGAAACAAACGTGGATACCATTTTAAATAACTCAAGATAAAAATTTAGAAATGTTGTATGGGAATTGTGTAATGGTTTATAGTTGAAATTGTATTTAAAAATTCTTACAAAACTCTAAATCTTCTATAATTCCCAAAATAAGGTTTGAAAAGTAATATTATGGTATAAAAAAATCCCAAAACTTACTTTAGGCGAATCAGCAGCTCGAAACCGAACAAAATATAAAAAAAATAATACAACTTGGCCTAGTGTTGAAGAGTCCTTAAATACACAATTACTTTTATTCTTTATCTGTTTTAAAACACATTAGAAAGACCGATTAAATGAGATCCAATCTACTATTTTATATTTTAGAGTACATGTTAATTACTGATTATATGTATAGCTTTATTACTGTGTGCAATGATGATTTCTTAATTTACTATCTCAGTTACAATTTTGCCTAATAATAATTCTAAAACATATTTTCTTTAAATTTTGATTTAGTATTTTTTCTGTAAAGACGGAAACGCAGGAGGTACACATAATTGCAAACTTATGTTTCATATATCATTAAATCCCTACTTACTCGTATGAATATTGACTTGCTCCACATTGGTTTGAATTGTCTCTGATTTCTGGATTCCTTTCCGTCTACCTTCCGGCCAATAAGACAGGTTTCGCAAAAAAAATGAAGCAAACAATATTGTGGGCACAATTGATTATAGGATAATGAACGGTAGGCCATTGAGCAGCGTTTTCGCCACATTCAACAGGGACACTGTAGGATTGCACTACCAAAGACAGGCGAGCGAGTCTTCGCTACATTTGGTAGAAAACTTTGAAAATCCAATGTACGGCAAAGAAACCCCCGCATCTTCGCATAGCGACGTAACAGCTACTACTACTACTGACGAGGTGAGTTCTTTCCTTGATAGTGATTTATTGTCTCTCATCTTATCGCATTAGCTAAATTCAATAAGGGGGAAAAAACAAGCCAACAAGGTTTCTTCTGAGGGTAGTCGTAAAATCATCTGATTCGATACAAACAAAACGCCAGCGTAATAGAAAATGATGATACAATAGAAATTGAGCAAAATAGTATGACTACCAGCTGCAAAAAGCTATAAAAACAATTATTTATTACTTTATCATTCCTCGTCAAATCATAATAACAAATCCAGCAATCTGTCAGTATCGATAAAACCATTTTCTCATAAATTGCCATTAAAGGTGTTTCTCCATTGTAGGTACCATTGCAAGAAGTTGTAGAAGTCAAACTAGAGGAAACTAAAGAAGGAAATGAAAATTCAGATGAGGAATAACATTTGTTAGTTTACACAACAAATACTTTTAGCACTTCTGTCATTTTATTGAATTGATCCTTGTTCGAGGGAATATGGAATCATCATTGTATAGAATAGAATGAAATTTAGTAACAAATGATTCAATAAAAAATTTTGATCGTTATTGTTTCCTTTTTCGGATGATATCCGACATCATTCTAACAATTTCATATCGGTTTCGTTTATCAGTTGATCAGAACAACTACATGATTATATCCAAAATGCATTAAAAAGGTAGTTTACTACGAAATATGAGAGTTATCCGCGATATACATTTAAACAAATACAAATGCTTCGAGATTTAAACTCAAGAAAATGCTTTTTCACAAGTATCTTAAGAGGGGACTCTACCTAGAATAAAAAGGGGTTTTGCAATGGTTTCCAATATTTTGTTTCCAGTGCTCATTTTTCAAGATAATGGAAAGCTTTTTTTTGTTCTATACTCGCGCGAAGTCCTTTTTTCAATTTTTGATACAAAATGTTAGATATTGTCGCAAGGGCGTTCGTATCAGCGGTAAAAATATTTCAAGTACGGTGCAACAATGTTTCGTTTAAAGCGCTTGATTTTGATCATATTGGAAATATTTAATGCAGATCAGAGAGAAAGGACGGCGCTATGCCCTTTTCTTGATATTTTGATTACTTTGGTTACAAAAAGGTTAAAAGAACATCCGAAATAAGTCAAAAATGTAAATATTCATGTGACAATGTCTAAAATTCTTTATCAAAAATTGCAAAAAGGGCGTACACGCATAGGACCAACCTTTCTCTATAATTTGCAAGAAAATCGTTCCATTATCTTCGAAAATGAGCGCTGAAAATATTGGAAGCCAAAACGACTTTCATTCTAAGTAACTAATTTTGTTGTAAATTAGCAACAGTTTATCTCGCTAGGTTTGCTAATTGCAATGTTATTTGCAGTGTTAAGGTGTTAAGGTTCTCACTTTTGACTAGCGATTCTGAATAAATAAAACACCTAAATGGAACAATTGCACATACATATATTAAAATGTACACAAATTGATCTATCACATAATAGTATAAACACAGAATAATTATAAATAATATACGAGTATATTTGGTTCATTTCACAACGACAATCAGCTACCGTCTATCACAATAAATCGTACTACTGACAGGAGAATGATGTGAACAACATGTTAATATTTGGTATTCTGGATCAGTTGTGGCAGTTGCTTCGATATCTGGGAAAAGAACATTCAGTTATATGCGTTTGTTTATTGTTGAGTTTGATGTGTGTGTTTTTCAATGAATACTCGAGCAATGTTAATAAAATTTTGAAAGAAATCAGATCTTTTGCATCCGCATTCATCGATTCATGGGCAAGAGAAGTTATTGTTATATTGATTTGTGGGTAGTCAGTGGCGTACATAAAAACGTGTAATGAGTGTTAGAATAAAAGAAAAATCCCTCCCCTCTTATTATGGAGAATAACATTGGATGTTTATTTTTAATTCTATCCAGTTTTAATGTTGGAAGATACTTACCGATTCGGATCCTACGCCATCCGGTGGCCAACAAGGGTCGGTTTGGCGATTAGCACCGTGACCTGTTTTTCCTCCTCGTCACTGACGCACATCCTAGTAAGGTCTGAGGCCACTGATGCAGTGTCACAGTTACTGGTGCGTTCCAGTTCGAGGAGCGGAAAGGCCGAACAATCCATGCGGTGTTCTGCTCCACCTCCCCCTCCGGTTGCTCCCTCGGGCGATTCTACTGCCCCGCTCAAGGACATGCCACAATCTGCATCCTCTTTATTCAGTGCTATTGCCAATCGGGGTGGTGGAATGTTAGTTAGCATCTCTTGCTCAGGGATCTTGATCGACAACTGGGTGGTGCTATAAGGAGAATCTTATAATAAACTTCAAATTAACGTAAACTGCCATATATATTCTAATCTAGTATGGACTGATCCTAGAAAGAGAACGCGCGCGATCCGTACGCGAAAGCTATGGAGATTGCATATTGCATGTATTTTTTTTGAGAAAATCGGTTCCCAAGCTGTTATACAACATAAAGACGCTAAGCTGGACTCAACCTTGTATGTTCGAGTTTTCATGCTAGCCTGCACTTCTGCTTGGACCACAGAGAGATCATCATCGTACAACATTTTGTCAGCAAATCTACATGATACTGAATTTGCACCCTGCTGTATGAGTTTACTTTCTCCGAAAAACGCAAATATCGAACTTATGCTAACTATAGAGCTACCAGCCATTTTAATTTTTAATATTTGAATTTTCACAAGTCCTACTACAAGTGGGTGCTTTTCAATTACAATTCATCTAAAAATGATTTGTCATCAACCGATATTTAACTCAAATAACAGGGAAATAAATTAAATAAAAAACTTTTAGGCGAATTTTATCAATCCTAATGGGCCGTGTACAAAAGGTTCGAAATTCGAAAACCAACAATTTCTTCACGACAGTGTTGTCATTATTTATTTGTGACGCCACCACTAAACGATTTCATTATATCACTTTTTCATTATATCTTTTGCTGGTCATAAACTTCATACGTATGAATGAATCTTTACTGACGTTTTGGCTGCCTCTGCATATCGTTTAGCCTTTCTTTAAAAACTATTATCCTCTTTGTGTGGGTACTCAATGCCCTGTTTCCAAAACGTTTTCACTGAGTGCTGATTTGGATGCTTCTCCTTTGATTGTATCATTTTTATGATCTTTGATTCGAAATGTCAGTACATATATTAGTTAATACGTATGTGGCCTTCAATTATCGGCCAGCGAAGAATGTATGAGAAACAACAAAAGGATAAGTTTCACAAGTTTCACTATATCCCTTGTTGCGATATAAAGGTTGATGATATGCCAATGTATTACTGTGAAAATAGCTGTGTACAAATGAAAACGAGTACCTGGAACAATCATATTACCTAGGAATATCAAGATCTGTATCCAAAATGGGGGTGTTCATTCTAATATTTGAAAACCAGCGAATAGAGTTAGGTCTGAAAATTAATGTTAGTAAGGGAATTGGTTCAAAGTTGGTGGAACTACTAGAATCGTCCAAATAAACATTATTCAAGCTTTCCAATGTTTTGTGGAACCTCTACCAAAATCCATGTCAATCCTTACTATTGATCTTTTTCTGTTTAACCGATGTATTTCTGAAAAAAATAATTAGGAGAAAAAAGAAACAAAAGTCCTAGAATATGTTCAACGACCAATCAATATGCCGGCCAATAATAGGCAACATCGATATGCTGCATATAAACAAGGATGATACAGCGGCGCCTTCTCATCATACGTCGGGCAGCATGAGTCACCATCTAATGAAATGGTCGATCCTTCCACCTGAAGATGAGGATATAATATCAATCGAAACGTTAAGAAACGCGAGAAATCTGTTATTGAAACACATTATCTACAAATTTCGAACAACAGTACGTTTCTATGTTGGGTATAACTACAATGATGATGTCAATGCAAGTAGAAAAAAATAATGATTTTGCAATGTACCAATGTATGCTTCTTAAAAAATGTATATTGTGCTCAAATGTTGATACTTATTTTGAAAGTGAATTGAAGCAAGTGTATGGAAAGCATAGGACAATCAACTCGACCTCATTTTTGTCCATTGACAATTTCTGGTTCCAGATGGTTTCATTGCCCCGACATATTGGATAAACTGACGAATTGATCTAAAGGCAAAAGTTTCTCGGACCGCCCTGAGAAGCATTGAAAATGATATGTTTTTTTTGGACGATTCTCGAAAGTGTATTAATTTCCATATAATGCGTTCAAGTAAATACTTACAGAGGAGCAAATCGTACAACCGAAGAAGTTAGTTTCGAATCGTCGGTCGAGAACACAAAACCAGAGTTAAAACACTTTGGTTCATGTTTATAATCTTTATTGGCGCCTTTTACCTTGCCAATATCAAATTTAAGTCTTTCTGGAAATTGAAATCGGTATTCGAAATTGCTTTGATTACAAAGTTTCATATTGTGACTTCTAAGGTTGATTTCAACGATCAGTAACTGTTTAAATACTCACAGGAAATCTTGGTAATAGGACACTACAAATCATTATTATATATTATTGATATCTTTGAAACGCAAACACCGGAGACGTCAGGAAATTGAGATTAAAAATGCAATTTTACTCTGATAAAAATCCAGAACAATTTTGAGGTGGAATTGGGACTCGAACTTGTGTCGGCAGCATTACATTCTGATAGTTGGAATGAACCTTTGTGTCTGTAATAAGCACAAACATTTATATAGAAATCATTATTGTGTACACCTTTCAAGCAAACTGATAACAAAGAACATTTTACATTAAATTTAGGTGATTCCATAAAATTGATTGGTTTGACTACTTTGTTTGTCAGTTGGCCAAACGGATGATATGTATATATAGTACTAAGCAATTATATTCAGCATTATAAGTTACATAAAGAAAACAGTCAGATTTGTGAAATCAAGCAAAATGAATCTGATAATCATATAAATTGGATTGAGAAAATGTAATGATAACATACACAGTGATATACATATTTGACTAATATAATCAGCAGTCGAGATTCTTTTAATTTTGATAGTACTGCTACATAAGCGATGATGTCATTAATTTACAGCTCCTTTCTTTGTTACGTTGAATTTCCACTTTCTAATACATCAATCTGCTAAGAAATGAAATCGAGCATATAAAAATAGCATATGAAACAAATTATAGATGAAATCACTTATTTTGTTTAACTCGTATCATATTGTCACCTCTCGCTCAACACAATGAGCCATTTCCTCAAAGAGATGAAACTTAAAGTTGTTCCACAAAATAGTACAAATATATATTTTATTCAGCATTCGTGTTTGTAGCATTCCATTCTGATCGTTGAAATGAGACGTTTGCGTCCGTAATAGGCACAAACACTTACAAAGAAATCATTATCAAGGGATGTCGCTGTATCAGTTCATCCTTGTTGACAGAAAGATGTTGTGAGGCACATCTGTTGCCGCTTCAAGGCGGACCTCGACTTTGTAAGTTTCCAATGGGCAGCGTCACCGTGCGCGACGCCTGGAGATGGATATTTCATTGTTCAAAATGGAAGCACTGCGTATATTATCAGGAAATCAATTATCTAATCCATCATATAGACCAGTGGATCCTTTTAGACTACGACCTCTAATCTAACCTGCCATCTGTAGAACACGGTACAAAGAAAACGCTGAGGGATGAACCTAGAGCCTCAGTGACGCCTTTCCTTCGCCTTGCCTTATTTCGGATTAGTTTCCCCGATTGCCTGTACACCGTGCTGGCAGTGAAAACTTACTATTGATATCTAACCAGAGGATAGACTATTTAACAGATAAATAAACAACTACTATTTACATTTAAAAGGAATCCATAATCAAACGGCCAAATGTACGGGTACGTCACACAGTCCGACGGATTCATATACAACATTTTGAATAAAAATCATGGTTGGATAGAAAAAATTAATAATTATGACAACACTGTCCGACGTAATACGATGATTCAACGGTTTTCAAATTATTATTCATATTTTACTATCCAGTGTTGACTAGATTAATATGATTTCGTTTGCTTATTGATGAGTTTTCTTTGTCTTTGAATAAATACTTGAGCAGTGTTAGCAAAACTTTAAATTTAAGAAAATACTGATTTGTGGTTAGGCAGAGTTATACATGAAAAAAAGTGTCATTATTTTGAAATTATAAATATTAGAATGGAAGAAAATTCTTATTTTACTTGAAAATTCAAATTATACACAGGTTTGCTGCTGAATATTCGCTTAATTACATACATTTTGAACAAAAATAACTTCGTTTAACTGCAAAAATATTCGCCAATGGATACCATAAAAAAATCGCACTTGCGTAAAAATAAGCTTGATAAATTCTTCAATTATGATGCGGCTATGAAGATAGAAGTCATCGAGTTAGCACCTTCAGGCGGCGCCTTGCATTTTCCAGAATGCAACAATATATTTTTGCAGAGTTCACATTAGTTCAAGCTACCATTGTATTTTTATTCAGAGTTGTTAATATTTTCAAGTTATGCTAAGAAATATAATTCTGAAAAATAAATTATCTAAAATATCGCATTTATGGTACAACGATCTCTATTTTGTTGTTAATGCAGTCTACTCTGTTAATGAACTGTAATAATTTTTTATGAAATTTAATTAATTTTAATTAATACATTATGACTGTCATAAATGTCAAATTTAAATGTAAAACTAAAAATTGAATATTTGCGTATTAAATATAACATTTTATGGTACGCCACTGCAGAGTCGCGTTCTTTACTTTTAACCGTATTGCATTTATTGTACTTCGCCGTAAGAGAGAGAATAAAGGCACACGCTACATGACGTCATACAACGTGTTGCCGATCCCAACTTAGATTTTCATCATGACGCGTGGCGTAGCATGGCATCATATTTGATTAGTATGCATATGAACAGGGGATAATGCAGACGAAAATGAACAAAATTGTACTAATTGAGAAGGTGCGAGAGCACGAATGCTTATATAATATCAAAAGTAAGCAATATCGAGATCAGAACATGCCTAGGATGAAATTGCACAGCAAATGGGAACAACAGTTTATTTATTCGGAAATACATATGAAACCGATAACTATGATCTTGTCCAAAAGATTGATCAGAGTATGGTACTCTCCATGAAGATATCGTTCAGAATTTATTGGATGTACCCAATATTTCGTTTTATTTCTTTCTGTACAAATTATTGTAACTAAGGCAAAATTCATTTCTTCTCCCCAATCATCCGATGAACTGGTAGTCGCCATGACTTACAATTGAGAAGTCGCACATAATAAATACGTACCGTGGCGTCAGATGGATTAGCAACAGTGTGCACACATAGCGCATCTGACGCATCACATCGGATGGCGTGGCGTAACATCGGATCAGAGTAATATGTATCTGCCTTAATATTCGTCTTCATTGCACGCATTACCTCTTTTTAAAGAATCATTCATGGCTTGCGTGTTTAATTAAAGTATTTATGAATGAAATCTTTTGTCTAAATTTGTTAAATAGTCTAGGTAGGTAACAGATGATGTGAAACGATAACTGCCAGCATCATGTACATCATACTCACCTCTACATGCGGTAAATTTTGCTGTCGTGCTGAGAAATACATTTCCGATTTTTCATTAATAGTTTCCGTACTTTGCGACTTCGTCAGTCTTTTATAAATATTCTTAGTATATGTTTGACTTACAGAGATCATGATACAACAAATAAAAAATATTGCGTTTTTTGTGTTTAGAAGTTTGCCCTCCTCAAGTTCACGGTATTCATCTTAAATATTGCCTTTTTTCTCGTTGCAGAAAAAAATATGAAGTAAAAAAAACAAAAAACTTATTATGACTACTCGTTAAAAATGACTTTAGTGAAACTACATCATATGATAAATGATCACGTGATACATTGTTGATTCAGGAAGTAAAAGTTGATGTTGTTATCACACTCTTGACTGAGTTACGCATATACCACCGACTGCTCTCTACAGTTATACCGCCAGGCTATATTAACGAGTCTAGACTAAATATCTATGTCTATAGCAGGTCTGATGCATAGTGGAGAGCATACACCTAATATCAGTTGTCAGCTTCTGATGTGAATGAGCCGAGCCAACGGTATATAAAAGCGTTTACGAAGAACAAGGGATATCGCTGTAAATCAGTTCACCCTTGTTGACAAATGTCGTAAGGGACATCTGTTGCCGTTTCAAGCCAGTCCAAATGTAAGGACCTTTAAGTTTGTAAGATTGGAGATTGGTGTTGAATTTCTTTTAAATTTTTCGCGCAAATTTGAACTGTCGTAGCTGTAGTCATTGTAGTATTGTCGTATAGCTACGTTTTGTAAAATCGATTGTCCAATTGCCGTAAAAAAACAATTTGGCAACGCCATCATTTTGTTCGCCTCCCTCCAGATTAAATGTCATGTTTTCCATGTTTTAACCTGTATCGGTAGTTTTTATAGTAAGTATCCCGTTTTTATTATTTTACTGCAGCAAATCTATTAAAATACAGATGAAGCATAATTTTATATACATAGTAGTACAGTACGTACAGTTCAAAATCCGTAGAAAATCGCAGAAAAAGTATTTAGATTTGTGAATGTACCTTAAATTGCTGACTAATTTATTGAGTGACTTCTTGGAGATGATCAAATTATAAAATTCCATTTTGTTCCTAGCTTTGCCGTGAAAGGAGAAGGTTGGATTGTTTTTTTTTGTACATCCTGTATCACAAGAGGTTGACATCCTGGACAATATCAGTGGAACGGATTGAAGGAGAGTAAGCTTCTAAGCAAGAAAAAAAGCAAATGTACGAATATTGAAGGATATATCGTCACTCACCTGGGTCAATCGAGCCCAATTGCTGAGCTATGCTGAAGGCGTAATCGGCAGTCCAGAAATTCGGTATCCGTACGAAAACCTTGCCTGTGTCTACAGGCATATAAAACCCGAGTTTGTGAAGCAACATCGTGAAAGGCTGATGTTTCAGTATGTTTGTTTGTTCGGAGGTCCAAGGAATTACTGGGATTGGCAGGTTCAGCACTGGAAAATCGTATCAAGCACATTTTATATGACCGGCATTTCAACACTTGCATGCACACGCCTGCATACATCAATACCTGTATGTGGTCAGTTAAACATCTTGATTTGCTTAGTATCTCACATCCTATACTATAATGTGCAATTTAGCATTATTATAGTGGTTGCTGACACTTATTATCAGAATAATAATGTCGATACGGTGTTTTGCTTGGAGCTTTATGTATTCGGTGCTACTGAATGCGAATATGGCCATTAGAAAAGCGTAACTCGTTAGATAAGCGCTTAGACTTAGTTTTTTTTAAGTTACTTATCGTGAATGTGACTTCCATTTGCACTGGATGTGAGAGGGGTTGGAGAAGCTACCTGAGGAGACAGGAAGACCATTGTAGTGCTTGCCCCGCTTGAAAATGGGCACCACACGTCTCGTTAAGCTTTCTTAATGATCATATTCAGATTCAGCGCCCTTAAATACTTGGTGTGTCGAAGATCTTCAAAGTCAGTGATTCATCGTTTGGTATGAGATTCGTGATCAGCGCCCCTCAATTACCCAGGAAACGATTTTTCGTCTTGTTTGACACTTGACCTGTATGTATGTGTGAATCTTTTATTCTAATTTTTACCGATTTCAAGACGTCTGATTTATTTCATAATTTATAAACGTAATGACGTAATGAGCATAAATGACAACACAATGATTCGAAAAACATCTTGAGAAACCGAATTTTTTTTTACAAAATTTGAACTAAAGAGCTATGTACAAAAAATAAAGCATAATCTTTAAGTATCAGTATCGAGTTTCAAGTTGATTTTCTTGTAAAAAAACGTGAGCTTATTGATACCAAGTTAATGAAATATTTATATTTTCATTCGTAGCTTTGATTACAGCCAATGAAATAATAATAAACTCACCGAATATTTCCTGTCGCTGTCGCGTTTCAAAGGTTAAAGGGAAAGGAAAAAAGGGAACTAACCGAATCTAATATTGAAATCGCACTGTGAACCCCAATCTCGTCGATGTAGTCAAAGGTGATGTGAAAAGCGAAAATATTGATAATTGTCAATACGTATAGTACCGAGCCCACTAGGGCCGCTCGGACCACTTCTCTGGGTACGTGCCTGCTTCTGGCCTGCGTCACACATATGTGGGGCAGGAAAGATTTCAACATCATCCGCACTTTGCAACGAGTGGGCAGGTGCCCAGTTAGCTCAGTTGGCCTGAGTGTCCAACCTGTAATCGGAATCCGTTAGGTTCGAATCTCGCACTGGGTCAGCATTGTAGAGCATCTAATTCTAGCTACAGCTCTGCAGATGCGCTCCGAAGCACTCCCTGAAGCTTCTGGACACGATCCAGAAACAAGCAGTGAGTCTGACCTTGCGAAGGACCAGTCTTGAACATCGAAGAAGGGCAGATGTTCGACTGAGTGGTGTAGCAAATACTAGGAGCTCATCGGGCGCAGACTCACCAGGTCAAGCTTACAACGTCTCGAACGAGCCTCTTCCAAAAGTCGTTCTTCCGGAAAACCTCGGCGTTTTGGGATGAGCTATCGCGAAAGTATCAAGGTTCATTTGATTATACACATATCCTCTCGCAGCGTTTTCTGCCTTAGGTTATCTATACCAGGTGGTCTATTCAAGTTGAGATAGCCGTATAGCGCTAAAACGGTTAATGTTTTGATGGAAACGTTCAGATAAAAGTTCTTAGATGCATGGGGGAGAGTTAATGATGACTTTTATTTTCGACATTGACAGCGTTTTCAAGGTCTTATTCAAGGTTAGCTATGTTTTTTCAATGGGAACATATTTTGTATTGCAGAATCTTAACCTACGAGAAAAAACAAATACTTTTTGTTCACAAATTTTTGTATTCCAATCGCAACTTAAGTAGATAAAAAATAAAACATTTGTTCTTTTTCGGAAGTTCCAATACCGCAACGGTAGAAACGCCTTTATCATATCTTTGGGACATTATTGACTGAGTCGTATTTCCTCAGTGGGCAATAAATTGAATAGAATTGAATAGTTTTTTTGTTGTTCTCAGATGAATCTGGTTTTACAAACCATGGTGAAGTGCATCGACATAATATGCACTACTGGACTGTAGAAAATCCGCGATGGTTGATAGAAGTTGAGCATCAGCGCCTTTCGTTAGTGCAGAATTATCCATGACAGGTTGATCGGTACAGATTTCATTGAAGGAACATTGGAAGGGCAAAAATATCGAAACTTCATACAACACCATTTACCAGAGCTAATGAATGAATGAATGAATGAATAGGAAGAGACATGCCGATGTGGACGGGCCCTTTTGCGCCTCTATCAGTTGTAGTTCCCAAGGCCAGCCCTTTTCGTAAAGTTAAGTATGGCCTTGGGTCCTGTCCATCTTATATCCCCTGGTTCCAGAATCATGGACCACAGTATGGCCTGCCTGTGGTGCCCGAGGGCTTGACAGCGGCATAGTATGTGTGCCGAGGACTCCTCCTCATCGCCACAACGTGCACACGTTGGGTCACTAACTATCCGCATTAGGTGCAGGTGCCGCTTAAAGGTATTATGACCAGAGAGCAGTCCCACCGACAACCTAAGATGACTCCTTTCAAGAGAGAGGCAAAATCGCCCCTCTCTGGCTACAGGCCCTGTAATGAATTCCCGTGCCTAACGGAGATGTCCTGAGATGCTATTCCACCTCAAAGAGTGTTGAATTTGAATCCACTCGTCCGTAGCTTTTCTAATTCTACCTACAGACGGTTCCCGACCCAAAAGATTTCCTTTTGATCCTGCCTTCGCCAAAGCGTCCGCCATAATGTTAACTCGAACCTCAGAATGTCCAGGGACCCACATTAGTGAGACCCTGTGTCAGATCTAATAGACAATATGCCACTTCAAAAAAGGGCAAGTACCTGGTTTCAACATTATGGCAGAATTTGCCGAGAAGTGCTGGAGCGGAAATAACCTCTCGATTTCCTTTTATTGGGCTATTTAAAAGGAGTTGTTTATTCGACAAGCTCCCACTACATTGGAAAATATGATGTAACGCGTAAAATCTTGATAAAATGGATTGGAAGCTGTATTGAAGTTGGCGGGCATCATTTTAAACATTCGTTATAATAAATTTGAAGGCTTCCCATATAATAATTACGTTATTTATGCTTTCGTGAGAAGAAAATCATTTCTGACAAACCATGTAATATTGTAAAATTTATAAAATTTATATATAAAATAAATATCGTACTTTGTATCTACTCAAGTTGCAATCGGATTTAAAAATTTTGTGAACAAATGATATTTATTTTTTCTTGTAGTCAGATTCTGATATTCTGAGAAAAAGACATTGGAAATGCTGTCAATATCGAAAATGAAAGTCATCATTAACTCTCCCCCATTGCACTCAAGAACTTTCATCCGAACGTTTTCCTCTAGAAACTCACTATTTTGGCGTTATACGGTTATCTCAAATTAAATAGACCATTCGGTATAAAAAATGATGATCGGTTTTAATATTTTCCTGAATATGCTGACGTAGTTACAAAAACTATTGTTTGTGATTGCTACGCCAATTAATCCAGTACCACATATTCGATGTTCCTAACTTAGCCAGGGTAATCCCCACATATTTGACTGGTTTAGATACCACATGTGATGTCCCGACCAAATCTGGCGCACCACATATGGACTTCCAAAAAAAATCATACTCACATGCATAGTAATACACCGTAGGCTCCATAATGTACCCATTATCTTCTTTGAATTCTTCAGGACACGTCATCAAAAGCTTAACAAAACAAGCCTCTATCAAAACGCTTTGCAGCCAGGTAACGAAACTCGCTTTATCCTCTTTGTACAGATACTCTTTCAATACCTTAATATCATTATCAACGACGTTTTGTTCTTCATCTGAAACTTCTTCCTCTCCTGTACCTTCGACGTCAGTGATAGTGTCCAAAACATTTTTGTTGGCTTGCATCAAATCGTCGTATTCGTTCTTTGCGAAAAGTTGTGCGATAATACTGACATCCGTTTCATCCTTAGTCTCGCTAAGGTCGTACTTTTCATTCAGTGTCGCTATTGCATCTTTTTCGTCCAGACTTTGGTTGTAGTACTCCAACGGATCCTCTTTCTCTTCAGTGGTCCAACTGTGAAAGGAATTATATTCATGTAGATTGTAGAAGCTCTTACTTGGTGAAACTCTTCTACCATGCAAATAAAGGGATTTGTATTTACCACACAGTTTCACAGATAAAACTTTTTCTTTCAGTGACGCGTTTTGATTTATATTTAAATCATCGTCGGACTGTCAGATTTGACTTTTAACAAAGGCTACCCAGATTACCAACTAGCTAACTAAATCATATTAAGGATACAAAACTAGAGCTCTCAAATCTAGCATACTATTTATCCTGTCTAGCTATTCTTCTATCAAATTATTTATTTTTTATTGCTTTTGTCTGTTTTTTGGCGACTGCATTTGCACTAGTGTTAAACGAAATCCAACTACTACAAAACCTTAACCATCACCGTCAAAATGTCCTTAAGATATTAACTATTTTATTTTTCAAGATATTTCACGTTTTTTAGATATTTTATTCCTTAAGCTATTCCATTCTTCTTAAACATTCTATGACTTAAGATATTTCAAGAGTAAGTTATCATAAAATACAAATAGATGGAAACTTATAGTAGTAGTGTATCGATAAAAATTGAATCTGCTCATTTACTACAATGAAATCAGGATTTCGAAGATATTTTTGATTCTCTAATGTTTCCATGAAGTTTATCATGTATTTTATTACAAGTATGAAGTACACTCATTCTATTTTCGTTGCCAACTTTATGATTAGTATCTAGTAAGTCTTTGTCAAAATTTGATCTTTCTGGATGTTGGCTTTTGAAGTCACATTAAATCCCATGAATACCTGGCTCACACATATCTGGTTATTTCACCTTTGCATTTATTGAATATGTTCTTAAGTTAGCTGCTGACCTGTTAGCAAAGGAGAAAAAATAAAAAAATCGAAACGCGTCAAAGAGTTTTATTTGTGAAACTGTGTGTAAATTACACAACTTTTTATCTACATTTTTTAATGCTGTTAATATAGTTCAAATAGCTAGAGCATTTACAACTAGGTACAGAAAACATATGAGTGCCTTCAAAAACCAACATCCAGAAATATCAAATTTTGGAAAAGCTTACTAGATACTTATCATAAAGTTGGCAACGGAAATAGAATGAGTGTACTTCATACTTGTAACAAAATACATGATCTAAACTTCATGGAAACATTAGAGATTCAAAAATATCTACGAATCCCTGATTTCATTGTGGTAAATGAACAGACTGATCTTTTAAACTCAATTTTTATCGATACACTACTATAAGTTTCCATCTATTTTTATTCTAGGCTAAGTTACTCTTGGAATATCTTAAGTTATAGAAATGTATTAAGACAAATTAAATAGCTTAAGGATCCATGATAGGATGTAGCTAGCTAGTTGGCAAGTGATCTGGGTAGCCTCTGTCAAAAGTCAAATCTGATTTAAATATAAATCCAAACGCGTCACTGGAAAAAAATATTTTCATTTGTAAACTGTGTGTTAAATACACAATCCTTCTATCTGCATGAGGAACTATATTGTTTTGTACGTTGATAAAGGCAGCCGAAACCTGAGAAAAGATTAATTCTGTTTAACACTTACTCCGATTGACTGTTATTCGAGTCCAACAAGTTGTGTAAATCCTCCAAATCGTCCAGCTCGTTGTGCAATGTTTCTGAAGTGTTTCCATTCTCTTGGCAGTGCGATCTTGACGTGTTCACGAATCTATGAATCACGTATTCTATCAGATCGGACCAATCCTGCAACACAGAATAAAAATGAAGGCTAAAAGGTACATTTCAATCATCGAGGTACTCACATCGCATATTTGGTAATCGGTTTCCAGGATCTGCGAAAAGGTCTTCAAAATGCTGGGTTGAAAGAGTGTGTGCACACTTTGTAGATCTCCACCAATGTGGTGCATCATGGTGAATATACAGTTGTTTACAAATTCTCCATTCTCATTGAAGTTTTCAAGTAGTAATCCATATTGTCTCATGATGTCCACCGTGGAAAACCTGAAAATAGTCCAGATCTAGAATTATTTTAAGAGGCAACGATTAGCAGCACTTTACGTCACTCAATGACTACGATAAATGAATTAGTCAATCTCACCAAAATATTTTCCCGTACAAAGGCAAATAAGTATTTGAAGGTACATGTATGAGAAACTGCTCACACATTTTATTTGACTGATGAATGAAGAATTTCATCAATCTACATGAGTTATAACATCCTTACAGTTTCAAGTGTTCGACCATGTTGAAATTCAAGTCAGTAGATTTTCCAGCGTTGTCCAGTAAGATCAGAAAATAGTGGTTGGTCAAGATGAGATCTTGCAGGTATTGTCTGCTTTGTACATGAGGATTGTACTGTCTCAACAATAGTACAAAAAGCATCTTGAGATCTCCCAAGTTCCTCATTTGACCTTGGAGTTTCACCATATTTCCTCTCTCTCCGTCGCTCAAATGTATCATCTTTTTGTAAGTTTCCACTCCTTGAAGGAACTCTCTGATAGCTGTTACGACCTAGAAAATAATATATGGCAATGAGTTTTTGAATGTGCTCGTTTGTTCGTTATAAAGAGATAACGACAGACAATGACAAAATGTTAAATTCTTTGGGAAATAACTAAAAAGTGATTATGTTAATAAATAAAAAACACACACAACTACTCAGTTTGGCAAGTATCAAAGGCTTCAGGAAGTTTTTTTTTCTAAGAGGGGATGGGAAATCTTCAAAAGACACTCTGGGCTGGCTATTAGTGCAACGAATACCCAGAGGTGTCCGATTCACCGGAGTGCCTACCGACTAAAACCCTTCCCCCTCTATCCATAGCCCAATAACCGGAACTGCTCTCGCATTACTTCAGAAAAAGGGTGTCATCAAAATCTTCTACCCTTGCGAATCTGTTGAGTCAGTCTTCAGTATGCGACTTCTTTCCTTCCTCTTAGTATCAAGGACTCTACGAGCCAATGTAGCTATAGCATTCCAGTTTGTTTCGGAGAGAAACATTGACTCTACTATGCTGTCCGGGTGTAATACGGCCTCCATCTGATTCTGGCATCGATTACGTTCCTCATTCCATCTATCACACTGGAAAAAAGTATGGTATGCGTCATCCACTCCATCGCAGTATAGGCACGTAGGGTCTTCTGCAATACGGAAGCGGTAGAAATAGAATTCGAAACATCCGTGTCCCGAGAGGAATTGAGTGAGGAAAAAGTCCACCTCCCCCCACTGTCTATTTGTCCACGATTTCAAATTTCTTATAAGACGCCAGGTCCAACGACCCTGTTCTGCAGTATCCCATGCACTCTGCCAGCGTTGAAGGAGCAGTTCCTGTGTCTCAGCTGTCATCAGCCCACTCAGACGATCAGAGCGTTCTAGGATTAGGAGTTCCATGAGCGGGAAGGCTGCAGTCACTGCAGCAGCTACGTTCGAGACTGTACGGTATGCACTGCACACACGTAACGCCATCTTTCTACCGACCGATTTAAGCCTCTGTCTTAATTTGGCACGATCTAGAGCTCTGCGCCATATTGGTGCTACATACAGAAGGGCTGAAAGTGCCGCAGTGCACAGCACCTTCCGTTTACTAGCTCTGGGTCCGTTGCAATTCGGCATAAGTCTTGCTAAGGCCATCACTATTTTGGCTGTCTTCTGGACCCTTTGGTTGATGTGCTCTGCAAAAGACAGTTTCGTGTCGAGCCAGACACCAAGGTACTTGACGGATTTGGTTGGTGATATGACAGTGTCTCTGACTCTAAATGTTATGGGAAGCATCTTCCTCCTAGGTGTCAGCAACACCGCCTCAGTTTTTTCCGGCGCAATATACAGCGCATTATCCGTGAGCCAGGCGACTATTTCTTCATAAATGGCACAGTTTGCCTTATTCATTAGCTCTTCCTCGGTCCTAGCTACAATCACTACGGCTAAATCGTCTGCATAGGCTATTGTAGTCACCCCCTCAGGTGAGCCTAACTCGAGAACTCCGTCGTACAGTAGGTTCCATGAGGTAGGACCCAGAATAGATCCCTGTGGAACACCACTATAAACCGGTCTCTCGACAATACCATCGTCCGTGTCTCGTAGTAGGATCTTTCGGTAATGAGATAGTCCACGATCAGTCGGAGAATACCCCTTCTGATATCTCTATTCACCAGAGTGTCTACAATGCCTTGACGGGTTGCGGCATTAAAAGCGTTCCTTATGTCTATCGTGATCATCGCGCATAATTGCATCTTTCGGTTGATCACTACTGCTGCCCTCTCCGCTAAACTTATCACGTGGCTAATAGCGTCAATGGTTGACTTACCCCGTCTAAAGCCATACTGCCTCTCTGAAATAGTTTCAGCTACGTCTTCTAATAGGCGCTCCAAAACCATATACTCTAGCAGCTTTCCAGTTGCATCTAACAAAGAGATGGGCCGAAAATCCGCTGCCGCCGTTAAAGCTTTACCCTTCTTTGGCCGTAGAATTAGTTCCGCCCGCTTCCAGATTTCCGGGAACTTGCCAGTTGTGATTACTGTATTCATCACTTTCAGCATGATTTCTGGGAATTCGACTGTCGCAAATTTCACAACTCCTGAGTGTATGTTGTCAGGTCCAGGTGCTTTTCTCGGCTTTAACCTATCCGCAGCTGCTAGAAGCTCATGGATAGTAAAAGGCGTTACCTCGGTAGCTGTCAAGCTCTCCTATGTAACTGTCGGCATATCTGGGAAAAGCTGCTCAACAAAAACCAACTTCTGTGAGATTGGGATGGCTATGTTGGGAGAGGCAAGTTTCAACCTGGAGACCACTATTTGGTATCCTTTTCCCCACACATCGTCATTGATATCTAGGAGGAGGATATGCCAGCATCTCTTCTTTGACACTTTAATCGCTTGGCGTAGCTAACTCAGAAATCCATTCAGACAGTATATTACCATGTCTATCTGTAGAGTGCATGCCCCATTCTGGTGACTTTGCATTGAAGTCACCGCATACAATGGCACCCTTACTGCCAGATATTAAAGCTTCTTTAAGTCCTTGTAAACCGATTTCGAAATCTGCGATTTCTTGGTTCGGAGAAAAATAGCAGCTATACATAATTACGTGGCCTGCATCTATCCAGACAAAACCTGAGCCTGATCCGTGTGCGAATATATTGATGTTCCGGCTTCTGACAGTTATCGCCGCATTTAGATGGTGATCCGTATACCAGTTCGGGGATGAACTTACAATAGCCTTGTTCGGTTCAGCGACGAGTAACACGTCGGCTTGAATATCATATGCCGTTGCTTCCATGACATCGTGGGCCTTCCTACCCCTGTCAACGTTAGGGGGAGCCCTACATCCCTCTCGACCAACCTGGTGATTATCCTTCTCACATAGCGGACAGTACGGTCTCCCTGTACAGTCACTTGCTTTGTGTCCAGGCTGCGCGCATCTCAAACAAAGCTCTGACCTGCCGATGCCGGAGCATTCCCTCTCATTATGACCTATCTTCCAGCACCTACGGCATCTGCTCCATGGCTTCCTCATCCGCACTCCACACTGAACAAGACCAATTCTTATTCTCTCCAGTTTTATTAGTCGCTCTGCTGCACGAGTATCCATAATAACTGTGGCATTCTGGCTGCCGCCGTATGCTGGACGGAGTGATGTCACCAGGCTTCAGGAATTCGTCGTAGTAGTAATAGTAGTTTTTTTAGGAGGGGGAAAGCTTTTATAGCCGAAGTGTGGGAGTCTCCACCGGCTACCTACTACCGTCATGATTACACAGTAGTAGATAGTACACCTTTCAATAAAGGTCATAATGCCCGACCATTCCGCTGAGTAGCTCTCTTACCTGTCAAACTCTGCTCTGCCGAACGCCTCAGCCCTAAGGCCGATTTATATGGCACACTCTCCCAGGAAGTGGAACATGGTCTCGTAATCCCAGCACTCTCGACAGATTGAATCTTTGACCACTCCTATGAGTGACAGGTACTTGTTCAATCTGCAGTGACCTCTGAGGATCTCTACCAACAAGTAGAGTGAAACCCTCCTTCTGTTCATTACTCATAGCCTCCCACGTTTGTTGGGGCCTGCTATGAACCTCTTGGACTGTCTGCAGTAATCGCTCTCTAATCATGGTCTCGCCAGTTCGTTATATGCCCAATCATCTAGGGCATTACTAACCTGGCCTCTGCTAATACCCAGCAAGGGTTCGGGGCCAATCCATGTACCCCTTGCTCCCATTCTCGCCAAGTAATCTGCTTTCTCGTTACCTGGCCCCCTACTGTGACCAGAGACCCACATGAGGGTCACGTTTTTGGATTGAGCTAAGCATTGGAGGGCGGCTCTGCATTCCTGGACCAATGATGATCTGATCCTTGGAGATGCTACCGCTCTCAAAGCTGCCTGACTATCGGAGCATATATAGATGTCATGATCCATGTACTGTTGTACTTCTGCTGAGTATGCCACCATTAGGATGGCAAATATCTCCGCCTGAAATACTGACGTGTAGGTTCCCAGCGCTACACTTGCCTCCACGTCTCTACCTTCCACGCACATTTCCGCACCACTGGATCCCATCTCTTTTAAACGAGGTTCGTCGGTATATCGGAGGCTTCAAGAAAGGTACTATATACCACTTTAATTCAACCACCGTGTTATCCAGGAGCTCAGATGCAAATGAGGTGAACAATATTTCATTAATTGTCGACAAATTCATGTTGTTTCGGTATCTTTTTTATAGATAACCTCTCACAAAGCGTTTTGCGCTCCAAAAGTGCTGCGAGAAGATCAATGTATTAAACTTGTAAAGAACTAGATCGGAATATCAGATAAAATGTGACCGCCTACTAGATAGCCTCAGAGGATAAAAAACAACCCAAGTATATTGACCTACCAAATGTAATCTCCTGAGGCAAGGTTTCAAGTCCATGTCGGGCACACCACAACAAATCTCCAATTCTTCGTACACCCAGACGCCTTGAAAGATGAGGTACGACAACACTTCGTAGCTCAGAACTGGGTTGATGTGCTCGAGATCCACTTCAAGTTGTATTGCGAACTTCAGAAAGTAAGTGACCAGCCAAAGGAAATGCGATGTGTCTAAGTGGACGTGGACGTTGTTCAGGAACTCCGTATACAAACTGTCCACGAGATTGCCGTAGCCTTTCAGGAGGAAATCCACGGTGAATTCCTTCAGGATGTTCGAAATATCGTCGTCTGTCGGCAAGTGGTGCAGAAGCCCTTTCATGTTAATACTGGAAATTGAAACAGGAACGTTTGTCAATATTTCATGGAGCTTCAAATGTCGAGCTTTACGCATTGACTCTCAGAGCTAATAAATCATAGTTTAACAAAACTGAAAAACGCTCATATATTTAATCGAATTCAAAAGTAAAACAGCATCCTTATTATAAGAATAAAATGATTAACGAGAAAATGAATGTCATTGTGCTTGGGGTGCTTTGTACTACATTTTTAAACAAACTCATTTTGAAGTAGAACTTGCGGGAAATTATAATAATTGATATCGAGCACCCCACGATTTTACCACATTGACACTAATTTTCTCGTTAATCATTTCATTCCCATATTAAGAATTATTTTCTACTTTTTAGTTCGATTAACTATAAAATCCTGTTTTATTTGTTTATAAAACTATCATTATCCTTGTAACTTCAACTGATCTCCAAGGGTCGCCCCCTATGGGGACACTCATTGACAACTCACGAAGTCAAAGGACTTACGACATCTGTCAACAGGGGTGCTTAGATTTACAGCGACATCTCTTGTTCTTTGTAAACACTTTTACGATGTACCGTTGTCTCGGATCATTCACATCAGAAGCTGACAACTGATATGAAGTTATGGTCTCCACTAAGCATCAGACCTGCTATAGACATGTATGTTTCGTCTTTAGCCTAGACTCGTCAGTATAGCCTGGCGGTCTAACTATTGAGAGTTGAGATAACGGAACATAGTAAAAGTGATTTCGCTGTAAATCAGTTCACCCTTGTTGACAGATGTCGTTAGGGATATCTGTTGCCGCTTCAGGACAGTCCATGTGTTATGAGCTTTAACTTTGTAAGTTGTCAATGAGTATCCCCATAGAGGGCGACACTTGGAGATGAGTTGATGTTGCTATCACACCCTTGACTGGGTTACGTATATACTAACCAATTGCTCTCTACAGTTATCATTACAATTGCCGGGATATACTGACGAGTCTAGACTAAAGACGAAACATGCATGTCTATAGTAGATCTGATGCATAGTGGAGAGTATACACCTATTATCCTTGTACTGTAAAATTTGGAGCCGCAATTATGTGGCTGCTGGAATTAGACTTTCTCTCCAATTAATAACAGGTCTGAAGGGCTCCATTTGCGGAGCCTTGAATGAGTCCTGTATCGTTTTATTCCAAAGATTCTGTCTCTATGGATACAGGTTAAACTAATAAACTAATAAAAGTTTGTTAAGAATAAATATTAAATGTCGTTCGTATTATCACCTTTCGAACGTATTTTTTCAATAACTGGTAAACAAATTAATTATAATTTTCTTCTAAACTTCTACACGTATTGTTTTATAAAAATAAATAATGGGACGAAGTAACTAAACTATTATTAAATAGCGTTTGAAGATTCCGTTACAAACATACATACGTACACGTGAATCTAAAGCGTGTTAATGAGTGTCCGTTTCGTGATATCATGAAAAAACAAAACTAAGTATTTCGAATTCGGAATTTTTCACAATTATAATACATAAAAAAAATTAAATAAGTTGAAGAAACTCACATATGTGATTTACTCCTTTTCACCAGCTTTTTCCTACGTAAATCTTTTTCCTCAAGAGCTATGGTGGTTCTACCTTTCCCATTGTTGTATCTAGTCTTCTGGAATGTGTGCGGCTTTTGATGAACGGGCTTCTGATAAGGTTGATCGTCTTCATTACTAGAGGTAGATATGGACTCCTGATAAACCCAAAAAAACGCATTAATAGGTTGTTCCACGGCATCGAAAATCTAATTTTCCGCTATTAAACTACTTCCCCACCTAGTTTGGTTTCTTTACCTGGTTTTCAAGTTGCGTACCGTAACCACAATCGGATATTTCGCTCTGGGAGGACAAGCAAACAGGCTTTTTAGGCGGTGCACCAGGAGAAGTTTCGTCTGGAGCTGTTGCAGGATATCCGCCTCCAGATGGCACTGAAGGTGAGGAAATTGACGACGAGCGAACCGCTAGGGATGGTACTTGTGCTGACGATGTATGCTCACCTTCTTTATCCAGCTGATCTATTTCTTCTAACGAAACTGGAATGCCGATGGACTGAAAAAGATAACCAGTCAAATTAGTATGTATTATATTATCAGATTAATACATTAACTCACTTCGATACTTTGTCTCATCGAAGAAATTCCACTGCTACTGCTGTAGTTCTCTGTTTCAGAGCTCTTGTTCCATTTGATTATGACCAAACTTTTGCTTCTAGCCTTTCCCCCTCTTACAACATCTGTCGAAGTAGCATTGGATCTCTCAGGTGCGTTAACAGCCTCCTTTAAATCAAGAAAGGTATATTTTCGATTTTAATACTCATTCTTAATAAATATACTCTGAAGAAAAATATAATTTTATTCACAACTAAAATTTGGGTTTCTCATGATGTGTCCCAAATATTCCTGATTTAACTTATTTTAATGCTGACAAAACACACCCCTGCTTCACTCTGCACTGCACTGATATAACCTCCGAATTAGTGTTAGTCTGCCTAACTAGAAATGATTTGCATCAATAAAAATGATAAGTTATTACCTTACAAGCAGCAGGAGAAATATGGCCGCCAAGCTGGTCATGCTGACGGCGATCATTGCCGCCGTTATCGCTAGAATCAGAAGTGGGATCAGAGGTGATGACAGGCGACGAGTCGTCACCGCTTCCTTGATCTGGCGGCGAAGTGTTGCTTTCATTGTCGCTGCTGTCACTGTAAGACGCTTCCAACCACAGGTTCAACAGCTTTTGCAGGGTGCCGACGTGTTGGTCTTTGTACATCAGCGCAAGCAGTTGGACTATTGTCACACCCCAGTGTATCTGGTAACAGTTAAGTTACACATTAGTCGTAAGTTCAAACTTAATATGCATATCTATAGCAGGTCTGATGCATAGCGGAGATCATACACTTAATATCAGTTGTCAGCTTCTGATGTGAATGAGTCTAGATAACGGTACATCGTAAATAGTGTTTACGAAGAACAAGGGATGTCTCTGTAAATCAGTTCACCCTTGTTGGCAGATGTTGTAAAGCTCATAAAGCACATCTGATGACTTCTTAATTCTGTGATTAAGAGATAATCTACGGAGTTTACGATTTACATCGACCGAAGAAAAGGTGAATGAAAAATGAAACAAACTACAGCCAGAAGATAGCAGACAATGTTTCAAGAATAGTTTCCGAGAATGCAAAAATGCATTGACTCTGAAGGAGAATACAACTACTATAAATTATAAATAAATGCTTTTTCTAAATGAATTACGTTTTACTTTACAGAATAGCCCTCGTAGTTTTGAAACTATTCCTAAAGTTCATCGTGTTCTCATACCTGTAATTTTTTGGTCTGCATATCTGCCACAACAGTTTTAATATATGTTTATATATCAAGAAAATGGTGAATTCACGATGAAATATTAGAATTATGACGTGGAACTGACACTTTTAGTACACTGTTAAATACGATGAACCTCATATTTTTCGTAATTTAGCATTATTTTCAAAACACGTCATTTTTATTCTGTCACATAAAGTAAAACCTAACCATCATAGAAGTCCTGAATCGACATAATATTTCATAAACATCTCTCATTTTTTTTTTAACTATAATTTATTTTCTATTTTATTAGTTCGATCTACTATAAAAGCGTTTTTTGTGTTTTTATTGATTGATGAATTTATCCGTGTACTTTGATATTTGTAGCCGCAATTACGGGACTTCTGGAATTAGACTGCTCTTCAATGGATCTTAACTAACGGGTCTGAAGGGTATTCTCCCAGTTTACGGGGACTCGGAGGAGTCCCGTATCGTTATATTTCAAAAATTATGTTTCTATACATACAGGTCAAACTAATAAAAGTGTGTTAAGAAGAAATAATAAATGTCATTCGTATTATCACCTTTTAAACGTATTGCTTCAAGGACTGGTAAAACAGGTAATTATAATATTAATTCGTATCATCACTTCTGAACGTATTGCTTTATAAACATAAATAATGTGACAAACTCATTAGACTATTGTTCTTAATAAGTATGCAATATTTAAAATTAAGCTGACATTCTGAAGTGGGTGAAAACAACGTTTGAAGATTAGTTACAAATATACATACACGTGAAGCTAATGAAATGCGTGGTAATAATATATGGAGTTTAAGATGAATCTTCAAACCTTCGTAATAGTCGACAAATATAAATGAATTGTTCACTACTGCTCCATGCTCACATTAAACATTAAACTTGTATAGTGTTATAAGATATGTTTTTATCGAACCGTTGTCCGTCGACCATTTTTTTGATATTATACGTGACTTTATTGTTATTTGTTCCTAGTAAAATATAAACGTTTTAAATGCAATAAACTACATAACAGTGGAATTATAAAATCTTCATATAATATGGAGTGTGGGAATCATTATCGGTATGATAACGTGAACTTTGATATACCACTGAATACTGAAATACTCAAAACAAATTAATTTTTTTCGTACATGTGTCGATACCGTTGTCGAAGTTCAGGATTACTGATCTTTCGTCGTAAGCATGTTTACTGTTATTGAGTTATTTATCAGTACATCTAACAATGAAGATTTGAAGTTGTTATCTCTGCTGATAAAATGTAATATATATATACGGGGTATTTTAAATATCAAACAAATTTCCATACAAGTTCACTCAAATTCAAAAAAATTGCATCAATTAGATTGACACTGTATTTCACGCACAATGGTTTG
This sequence comes from Bruchidius siliquastri, assembly GCA_949316355.1. Lineage (NCBI taxonomy): Eukaryota > Metazoa > Arthropoda > Insecta > Coleoptera > Chrysomelidae > Bruchidius > Bruchidius siliquastri. The sequence continues at coordinate 17,552,512 of OX438533.1, read as the reverse complement.
AGTTTTAACATGAGGATTTGGTTGTAGTTATTACTGAGTAATTCACTCAAATATTCCAAAGTTTTTGTTATTGCTACCAAACTTTTGAATAGTTGATGGAATAACTTTGGAGTAATTAATGGAACCGATTAGTGTGACGTCACACGTAAGTGCTGGCAACAGGGGCCACTGTCATAAGAAAACCAGGAATTGAATAGCTGTTGGATTGTCGACCTTATGCATAAAGTGATCACGGTCTACAAAATGGCTGAAATTACATTGATTCAAATTTTATTTCCTCCTTGAATTTAGATGCATATCAAAGTGCTAAATCTGTATTGTTAAATTTATTGAGCAATACTTATGCATAAGGACAAACGATATTGGAAACGTATTATATTAAAAAAAGATATTTTATTCAAGGTATATATTTGAATTGTATGACGCATGCGCAGAATAAAATAAAGTTCAAATTCTAACCTAGTATGGACTGATTTTGAATAATCTAGAGTCCTACTACAAGTCTTTATATGGTTTAATGATTTTTTATTGATAAATAACACAAATAACAGAGAAATAAATCAAATTCAGAAGGAACCTTCAAACCAATATTTTTTATTCAAAATGGGAAGATTACATCAGGTTCAAAATAGAACGAACAAAAAATCAATAATTTCTTTATCACAGTGCGCGGTGTTGTAATATGTTCTTTGTGTCGTCACCACTAAACTGGTCGATTCCGTCCATTCACCATATCATAAACGAATTAGTCACACAAAGCTTTGCGGGAGACTAAATAGCACTTTTGTCATTATTTATAATTTCTGTTCTGTTAAATTGCAGCAATCATTGGTAAATACGTTAAAACAGAAACCCAACAAATTAGTCCCCTTTGTGTAATAAATAAGCAAAAAAAATCTTACAAAACATTGTACGAGATGTAGTCGGAACTTACCTTTTGTGGACAAGCCATCAGATGGATGATCAACTTATCGATTCCCTGCGTGAACAGATTCCATATAATTCTATTCTGCACGCTGGAATGAGCCATAGAGCCATTCAGAGCGGAGCTTTTACTTTCAGGGATATGCAAAATGTTCCTTAGGAGCAACAGACAGTTATTAATACTCTCACACTGCTCAAAGTTCAGCTCCGGATCTGTTTCTACGACGAACTTCACGTGGTCTACAACCTGCAACATATGGTTGACAACATGATTAATGTGGAATACAGATGCTCTTACTTGGTGAAACTCTTCGATGATTCAGATGAAAAATTGTGTAATTCACAAGATATATAACTCTTTCAACTATTGAACTATTATATGACCTTTTGGAGCACTTACAGCCTTAGTACTTCTGCTATCCATATATACTTCTTTGATGGACGTCAATGACTCATTTAATTGATGCACAATATTTTGTCCATCCTCATCAACTGATACTCCCTCAGATAGCAGATATTCAACAGGAATCGTAAGATTGACTAGTATCTTGATAGTTGCATCTAAGATTCTAAAAGATACACGTACTCACTACATATTGGAGATCTATACAGAATTAAGGAATGCTTTGGATTCAATGCCTGTGGAAGTTTTTAAATGATGATTATGATGATTTTTACCTCGTGGTTTTATCGATGTCCTTTACATCGTCCTTGATGTGTATCAGGAGAGGCAAAATACTATTTTCTACATGTTGCCCTGATCGTATTGCACGTCGCAACGTGAATTCAGGGCAAGTCTCTGTCAAAAGACCTTTTAGTATATCCTCTAGGTTGACTAAAAAAAATCCCAGATAATTTGATTGAAAATCAAAATAACGAAATGTCTCATTTTAAAAATCCGTCCTCCTATCCTACCAAATGTTTTTTGCACGGTATATATAGAACACTTTTTCTCTGTGGTTTGGCAGGACAGAGCCTTTTTTTAACAAGTTGCGTCCTGCAATAGTAATTCGGAAGAATTTTGTGCGAAATCGTACTTTCGAAGCTTTATTAGAAGGATGTTGCGTGAAATTGAAGCACTATGTTAATTCATTCGGCATAAGCTTACCTAAGCAATCGTCGTTCAAAGTAATTGCATCCATATTTTGTACGAAAAGCGACTCGAATATATTTTGAACTTGATTTGTTGTAATCCATTCCATAATTTCTTAGGTTTTGGCTCACTGAACCTGCAAAACAATGGAACTCCTAAAATCAGATCTTATAAAATGGAAGATTAATCGATTAAATCAACCTACACAACTGTGTGAATGTGATAAAATTGAACGATTGATAAAATTTGATCCTCTAAAGAGAGGCATTAATTGGAATATTTTTTTGTTATTTTTCTAATCAATGAGAATAATGAAAGACAAATTCAATGCTCATTCGTGTCCCTCTAAGCCAGGAAAGGTTTCAAGAAAAGAAGGTAATCATAAAACAAATAGCTATGGTTAATGGGGAACTATGTAGAAATATGTACTAATTTGTGGACATCTTTAAGAAAACACTTCCTAACTCAACTACCTTTCAAGTTGAGGGGGCGAGACCAATACCTTTTAATTCCAAATATATGAAGAGTCTTGACAGAGTCTTTAAGGGTCTAGGATTGAGAAATACGTCTGGACCAAAAGTTAAAGGACTATTAGCAAACCTGAAGGACAAAGCTGACAAACTTGATAGGTGTGGCGTAGGATACGAAATTTACATTGACTGTTAGGAATGTAAGTTCCTAGTGATGTGAATTTTAAGAAGCTGGACGCTTTCGAGAGCCTAGATATGTCAAATAAAATGACCGATGTAATGAATATTCCTGACATTCTGCTATTTGCGTTAGTTTCTTAAATATGACGTATCTACCTGATGTGTCTTTCTGACAGGTAACTCACGTTGAAATTTAACGGTTGGCACCTCACGACAGGTATACAAAACAACAAAAAGCTGTAATAGTTTAGTTTTAATCTGCTCCTAAAGATGCTAACGTAGTTAACGAAACATATGTTGATTATGTATAAAAAGTGTCTTTGGCGAGGGTCACATCTACCTATGTAGTGTTCCATATTTTGTTATATTATTAAACAAATATCTACATCGAGCTATAATAGGACCTCACTATAAGATTAATGGAAAACTCCACAAGAAAGGTATTGACAGTCGTTTCAAAAAATTGCTGAAAATAAGCTGTTGCGCAAGCTATGTTATTCAAATCTGGCGTACGATTCGTCGCGTGTCGGTGACAGATGGGAAAATTACATCTCCCATTATAGCCTCACGTGCCAACGTTTTTTTCCTTTCCAAGGAGACGTTCGACGTAATGTCTTCGTTTGTACTACATCATTCACTTTATACTTCTATTGCTTACAGCACCCATTAAGCACTATACTAGTTTGTACAGTGCTGAATACTATCGGTTATAGCTTAAGCTTCCCAAAAAGCTGTTTTCTCTTGTGATATAGTGCATGATACAGAGGACATGAAAGGCTGACTCAGTTCCTTCCCCGTATTGTCTGCAGTTAGGGTCTGCCTTATAAGTCCCTAGCTTATTCAGTAGCTGCTCCATGTGTGGAGTCCAGTGACTATTCGGAGCTAATTTCTATTCAAAGAGCCTCATTCAAGAGAGAAACTCGCCGTTGTGGAAAGGACTTCCAGAGAATTTGTTCACAGATGGTCACAATTTCCAGCGTATCAAGGTCCATGTGAACAGACATTTAACCTCTCGCAGCGCGTGTGGAGCGCGATAGACTTGAAGGATTCAATAAAAAATACTTCATAATAGCAACATAGTTTAATGATAGCAGTATGTAAAAAACTTATTTAACAAATCTGTTTTCCATCTTTGCGTCTAAAAATGGATTCCTTCCCCTCAAGACCAGCCCCTGACAATGAGAGTTGTGCACATCTTCGGTCGGTTCGTCATCCGCAGCTCGGATTTGAGCCAAGAACATCCTCCTTGGTCTTTCAGACAAGTTCAAGTATGACCCGTGAAGCGTCAAGTAAGTGAACACGATGATCTCTCCCTTCTTGGCAGTGACGGGCGTCGCACCGTCCAGCGGGTACTTCTCGGGGTCGACGTAATGGTACTTCTCACCCTTGTCATCGATCAAAGTCTTGTTGGGCAGCGGCCCCAATTTGTGGCTTCCCGGGTAGATGCACAGTCCTCCGTTCTCCGGAGTGGTGTCGTCCAGATGTACGAAAACCGCCAGCATGGTGTGTTTCTTGTACGGGAAATAAGGGTAGTCTTGGTGCATCAGGTAGGGGGCACCTTTTTCAGGGGGCTTTATATGGGCCTTTGTGTGGTGCAACAATATGTCTTTCGTGTCCATAATATCCTCTAAGGCGTCCAACAGGTTGTTGTTCATCAGTAGACGGGTGAAGACAGCGCTGTGCATCTGGAGGTTGTGGATTGACTTCACCTGAAAGAAGAAGATATTTCATAACACTTTGTTATTTTTGGCACGTTTTATTAGGTTCGTGACGTAGATGCGCCGCCAGAATGAATTTGTTTAGGTAAATCAGCATACCGATGTATGTGTATCGTAGTACCAGAGATGAAAGGGGGTGAAAAACGGTAGGCGAAACGGAATCATGGGCGGTGGCATGTTTGATTAAATTTCATAAGATGGATTCTAACAATGTAAAATACTGCTCTAGCATTTCGAGCAACACGCGGATGAGTAATTGCATTGTTACAAGCCTCTATATAACAATCTTTTATAACTTGTACTGTGATCCCCCTTGCCTAGCTATCGATAACTTTTCCTTGTTTAGACTGCATTGCACCACTGACTGTTCAGCTACTCGTCTAACAACAGAATCTCCCACTCGCTACGTTTGTGAGAAGTTGAGTACTGCCCACGATGGCTAAGCGACTGAAAATAGCCATTCAAAAGACAAGTTTAGATGAGTCAAAGCAGGAGCTTCGAAGATATCTGACAGTGTTGCAGAATCATTCATATCATATTTTTACAAGCTTTTATTTAACTTGCAGTGTATGTATGAATCTGTCGTATATATGTCGAGTGGAATCTTACAAATCAATTTTGAATTCACGCGATTGAGCTGAAATTTTGTATACTCGTTTAGTTTGGATGACAATGCATGGTTAGCTGTGTGTCGTAATTCTATATCCAACATGGGGGAACACCCAAGATGGCGGAGTAGTTATTTTTAATGCACTCCTACACTATGAGTATCAAATGAAAGGGCTTGCTGCGAATAAGTCGAAAAATAAAGTGAAGTCACTCTAAATCCGATATGGTCGACTTCTAAAGATTGTTTATGCTTTCCTACAATACGAGTATTAAATGAAAGGACTTGCTGAGAATACAAAAAAGAAAAAGAAAATGATGATCGTAAACTCCGTTGCTCCAATCCGTCTGAATTTTTAGTATATTGGGATTTTTGTAGACCTGTCCAGCAAAAAAACTAAAAGGAAAAAAATTAATTGAAAGTAAAAATCTTTTTAAGAACAAGCTTTTATTTAAACGCGCTAAAAAGGAGAGATAAAGTAAAATTTTCCTTAAAAACTTCCACTATCATCTTATAACGTCATTGCATAATTTATATCATATAAAAGCTTGTCGCGAGATTTATCTGTGTAGATAAGCAAGTAAATTAAATAACTTGATTTGATTGAATTCAATTTTCAAAATTTTCAAACCAAGTAAATACGAGAGAATGACATAAGTTGATAGTAAAAGTTTTGAAGGAAATATTTATTTTATTTTTTTCAGTGCATTTGAATAAAAGCTTGTTTTTAGAAAAGTTTTTTCACCTTTAATTTATTTCTTGTGGTCTTGTTAATCAGTTCCATGCCACCAAATGATATAATTCCGAATGCAAATGCTTGCAATTCGGATTTTGAAAACAACCGGACCAATTAGCAAGGATATCAACAATAAAAAAACACAACCGGATTGAATGTCCTTTTTTAAGTTGATTAAACGTGTGTTTTAATTAATCTGATTCCGTTTGAGTTACCAAGGTAATAAACGAGACGTTAATGTAACATGAAAAAAAATTGAGAATAATCCAAAATAGTTGTAAATTTTATAAATTATAATTTAGTTCTTTAATATTTTCATAATTTTTTGAAGTTTTATGTCTAGAACGGTTCCGAAGTGTTCTATACAAATTTCAACATTATATTCAAATAATCCAACTCAACGATTAATATACATACATATATATATATATATATATATATATATATATATATATATATATATATATGAGCTTTTAAGTATTGGAAAAAAATGAATTATTTATGGCTAATATGAATACTTCTCTATAACTAGAATCGTACTAATCTGACCCTGATGAAAATTTCAATTAGTCTCTACTAACGCAAGTAGGAAAATAGTTTCAAAAATTCATCCAGTGGCGAGGAATAATGATAAAAACGATAAGTACAAAAAATGTAAACGTCTTTCTCAGGCGATTTAAAGGCCTTAATCGTTTGACTATTATTTATGCAAATGAATTTGCGTGGAGTTTGGTGTTAGAGAGGATAGGTAACAGTCACATTCGAAAGTTTAGAAAATTAATCCAGCGGCAGCGAAATAGTGGTAAGAAAACGATAAGTAAAAACATGTTCAAACGTCGTTCTAAGACGCTTTAAAAGCCCTGATCGTTTTAAAAAAAAATCTGAGATTTTAAAATTTGGTGATAGGAAAGCTAGGTAAGATTCAACATATTTTCTGTTAATAATACTACGCTAGATTTTTTTAAATTATTCGATGAAAAGACATCAAAATTACTTACGGTGACATTTCGGTTAGAGGACAGTTTTTTCATGTCACTACCAATCCATGCAGCTTCAAGCCCATCTCCGCTTTCTTTCTGTTTTTGATTGAATAAGTGATTATATTCATCTTCTATTTCTTTGAACTCCTTTGGTGTAAAGACGCCCGTCAGCTTCACATATCCATTCTCCTGCCAACACTTCTTCTGTTCTGGGCTTACGAACTTCAACTTGTTCATGATTCGATTGAGCACTCTCACACTTTATACTATAATACTCGTAATGGTTACAACTAAAGCGATCTTCGGATGTCATTACATTAAATACTACGGCTTGTTTATGGAAATGTTTGACTTTCTGCATTTGTAAACCTTTATCATACTGAAGATGATAAGGATGATGGAGGGGTCAGTTGGAGATTACCAAAATCGGGGACATTCAGGTCATTGTCATTACCAACCATTGGTGTAGTTCGATTAACTATTATTTTTATTTTTATAGATATAGCCTGGAAATGCGAACGACGGGCTGGTGCTAATCTAGGGTAAATTTCTGGGCGTCGTCTGCGAAAGATGCAAGCAGCCTGTAATATAATAGGTCGATGGTGTGCGGAAACCGGACTTTTAGTCAACCCAGCCAAGACTGAGTTATTCCTTTTCACACACAGAAAGAACATAGGAGACTTTAAGCCGCCCAGCCTACAGGGCTCACAACTGACATTAGCCAGTGAAGTGAAATACCTGGAGGTGGTACTGTATAGTTGAATGCCATGGAATAAGCACATCGACATTCTCTACAAGAAGGCGACCGCTATCATGTGGCAGTTACGCCGGGCTGTAGGCAAAACGTGGGGGATCAAGCCTCAGGTACTGCATTGGCTCTACAGGTTAGTGATCAGGGCCAGAATTCAGTACGGGTGCTTGGTTTTGGTGGACCACGGTAGTCAGCAAGCTGACCAAGATTCAAAGAATGACAGCGCTGGGGATTACGGGAGCAATGAGAACCACGCCGTCAGCAGCCCTGGACGTTCTCTTAGGCTTGCCGTCTCTGGACGTCTGGATCAAGCGGGGCACCATAGCTGCCTGCCTGAGAATGCGGGACGGAGGTTCGTGGCCTACGTCAGCTCCGTTGGTGGGCCACACCAGGATTGAGGAAGTGACGGAAAGCAACCTTCCCATTTCCTCACTCTGAGTAGCAAGGACCAACGATAAGATAAGATTCGATAGGAGATTCTCAGGGAAGATAAGATTTCCGCCCTACAGTATGGTATTGTATACCGATGGATACATTCAAAAGATATGGGATCCAGTGGTGGGGGCATGTGCCTGGAAGGTAGAGGCGTGGAGGCAAGCGTAGCGCTGGGAACCCCCACGTCAGTATTTTAGGTGGAGATATTTGCCATTTTAATGGTGGCATACTCAGCAAACGTACAACATTGCACGAGCATGACATCTATATATACTCCGGTAGTAAGGCAGCTTTGAGAACGGTAGCATCTCCAAGGATCAGATCATCACTGTTCCAGGAATGCAGCGCCACCCTCCAACGATTAGCCCAATCCAAGAACGTGACCCTCATGGGGGTCCCTGGTCACAGTGGGGTGCCAGGTAATGTGAAAGCAGTTTGCTTGGCGAGGATGGGAGCAAGGGGCCCATACATTGGCCCCAAACCCTTTCTGGGTATTAGCAGAGGCCAGGTCAGTAATGCCCTAGATGATTGGGTATATAACAAACTGGCGAGAACATGACTGGAGAGAGATGACCACAGACACTCCAAGAGTAGGCCCCAACAAACATCGTAAATAGTGTTCACGAAAAACAAGAGATGTCGCTGTAAATCAGTTTACCCTTGTTGACAGATGTCATAAGGGATATCTGTTGCCGCTTCAAGGCAGTCCAGGTGTTAGGAACTGTGACTTCGTAAGTTTCCAATGGGCGTCCCCCATAGAGGGCGACACTTAGAGATTAGTTGATGTTGCTAAGACACCTTTGACTGGGTTACGTATATACTAGCCGATTGCTTGGACTTAGACCGCCAGGATATACTGACGAGTCTAGGCTAAAGACGAAACATGCATATCTATAGCAAGTCTGATGCATAGTGGAGAGCATACACTGATCAGTATTACTATTATTTTAACCAAAAAAGTTGTTTTTGTAAGCCTCCTCCTAGAAAAAAGGACTCACGAACAATATTCTGTTCCGCCAATGATCTAATAAATAATGGCAATAGGTTAAATATACCTATTATATAAATTGATAGTATTTGTATGTTTATTGTTCCCACTCGTAAACCTCACTGAACCTGACACATGACTGTATTTGCGCTATTATATATTCAGATAAAATTGCAGTTAAAACCAGTTTTCCAGAAATATCTCTCACAATCAGCAAAATTACTCACAAATATTTTATTTTAGTCTATCAAAATATGAAGATGCAAACATGAAGCACGAGATAAGGACGATTTTTTTTATTACAATGACGCAATTATAATACATAACAGGGATTTGTTATTAGTATTGTAATAATATAGAAATAACAATTCTGTTATTCAGATACCTAAAGTCATAGATAAAAACTTAATTTTAAATCGAGAGACATCAAAATCATTTCAAAATATAGGGCGAACAAGATGATAACATTTTTTCTTCTGTTTTTAAAGATGTACACGTTTTATATTCGATAATACTACAACCAGAATTGTTTACAGCATTTTTGGGAACTTCAGCTATATACTCCCTATATATACAATTTTATATTATTTATTTTTGTGACAAAATCAGTAAAATAATGTTATTCCTGAAATCTACCCTTTGGTTGTCTCTAAGGCCCATTTTATTTTTTGCTGACCGCTAACCACATATAATTGATTAGGTAATTTTATTAAATTTATGGCTGCATGGGCAAAATTTTAAAAATTATTTTAGCATTTCAGGATTTTTATACTCAGTGATAAATACATACACTACAATTTACGTTGAATCGTTTTTTGCATCAATTAGCAATACCTATAAAAACTATTTATTGTTGTGCAATTCAAAATAAGACTATCAATGAAAAGCTAATAAATAATTTTTGGATACGGCAAGCCTCGTCGTTTTGTGTTTATTCAACAAACTAGATTTAATCACCGCATCACGAGTAATCAACTATCAAAATTTCTTATCGATAAACTTTTCCCAGATTCCTGTACATATGGTTTCATTCAACTACACTATATAATTTTTATTTCACTTTACGAAAAGCTGACATTTTGGAGAAAATTAAAAAACAGGTTATCATCATTAACGTCACCTAATTATAAAATTTATTACTGCAGAAGGTAGGTACACTGAACTTTGACCATAGAAACTGTTCAGGCCGATATGTTACAAAATGAAAAATGGAAAAAACACATTTTCTCTAGTAGCTTTACTTAAAGTTTCAGCGTATATTTCATATCACAGTTCAGGTTATACATATACCTACCGATGATGTTAAATGGTATAAATGTTTTTGTTACGTTGGTATCAGACAGAACAAGCCTGAAAGTGTCAACATCAAAATGTTGAATCAATCAGATCAGTCACATGACTTCAATACTTATTCGAAATCAACAGTACATGCTTACCTCTTAAAGTATCACCTTAAGAATCCTTGTTAGATAAACTCCCAACGATTAATAAAAATAAAAACGAACACCAAACGGTAACACAGAAAACTTTACTCAGCAGATATTTAAAATACAAGCGCGCAACATCAAAACTACAACTTAAATAACATCAAACGGTACGTTTAGACTAGAACAAAATTGTTCGAAAAGAAAAAAATTCTGGACACCTAAACACCGAAATCATACATTTTGTTTCACGTATGGGATTGCTCTGCTGAGGAGACTCCACAATCCAGACCGCAGGATGCGGTTACACGTGCACAGCCAACGTGATCTTGAAGAAGACGTAAACGAAGGGATTGTGTCGACGTGCAACGTGTTGCCTAACGCGCAGGCGGGAAATGGTAGAAATGCGTCAGCACTTCAAGGTCGGCAGGCAAAACATCGCGTGCACGTGACAACTCCGGAAAATGAGTATAGAAAATGACAGATTTTTTATACATAAGCCCTCATGGCAGCAGGAAGCCTATCGTAAGCACAAAAGCGTTGTTAGTGACATTGAGGCGTGTCTCGCAAAAACATCATTAGTTCAGAATTAAGATATTTGAGAAAATGAAAAAAAATCTCCGACATACTCATTTTTTTTTCTATCGGGATAAATAATAGAAATGAAAATATAATAAATAATCACTCCTTTGTTTTGTCAAACGTATCTACCTATATGAAAAAAATTAAAAAAACGTGAACATATGAGGTTTTTGAGCCCAAAAAATGACGTGATTTTAAACGCTAAAAAAACCTTGCTACCTATGGGCTGCCAGAGGGTCTGTGCAACTGACTGGATAGTCTTCACTCTTTATTTGTGGTGGTATTTATGATATATAATTTTTATCGGTACAATATTTAATATTTTGATATATTTTTGTCATTTGTGTTGTACATTTGAACTATTGTTTCCCCGTAGGTGGAATGTATTGATGCCAGGCTGTCTCAACGACCATCAAAAACCATCAAGATATATGGCGGTTGTTTATCTTGGCAATGTTTTAGAGGAGATTTCATAAATGCAGTTCTGGGTCTATATGTTTTGATTGTGGTTGGGCTGTCTACAAAAATGCATTGCCCCCTATCATATTGAACTACATAAATTTGAAAGTAAAAGTAACAAACTTGAGAACATCCAGAAAAGCTGAGAATATGTTTTTATGCTTGCGGCAACCTCCTGTTACTTGTGTTAAGCCATTCTTGGTTATACGTATGATATATTTACAGTAAACATCTTGACCATCTTTGTTTTTAGATAACCATGAAGGAAATAGTGGCTTGTTCGCTCTGAACGGTATTTCTGATCGTATATTCACTTCATTATTTTATATAATAGATATATTTTATATCTTCATTCCATTAGCTTGGACACTACAGACAAACTCTCAAACTTGGATCAAATCAACCCCACCGGCACAATGGGAATAATGAACTAATTAACAGCGTCGCCAAGTAGTAGAATATACAAATTCACCCAAAACCGTGGTAAATCTACCAAAAACGTGAATATCTGCGGAATGTGGGAACGCTGATTGTACACATGTGACATATAGATATATGGAGATTTGCAAGAAAGTGGTGCCAGTAATTAAATTCGGCAAACTATGGACCTTATGAGGAGAAATGCCTCAATTGTCACTATCGGGGAATAAACTCCTCGGCATCTCATTTCACATCGCTGAGGTTCTCCAAAAGAATGACAGAAGAGACTTGTTCGAGGTGTAAGTTCGACCTGGTGATTTTGAACCTTGTTGAGCTTTTCTAGTGTTGTACTTTATGGCTTTCATAATTATCCGAGATAGCTCGATCGAACATTTACGGTGTAATTAAACTTCCCACACCAATGGACGAGAAAAAAATTTTCGCGAAAAAAATTCGAATTCGAGATATTGACTTTTCTTAATCGTTTTGGTGACCAAAAATTTTAGGTTGGGGGTTGTTGATGGAGGGTGAGGGGTGTCCCAAATAAAAATTTTGATGTTAGTAGGTACTTAGTTGATAGATACATATTCGCACATTCGCGTTCAAATCACAAAAATGATAAAAATCTTATCGATTGTTGGGGACTCGAAATTTTATGATACATCTAAGGTATGAACATATAAGTATATTTTCAAATAAACGTAAGTTATACGGCAATTTAGGCCGTAGTTCGTCTTTTTTCAAAAAGGGCCTAATAAAAGTTCGTTTTAGTGACTCAATTTTAACTGCGTAGGGATCATGAATAATGACGCAAGTGCTATTTATCTTCTTAAAAAAATAAGTCGAGTAGGATGACTCTGTATTTACGTGCAGTTGTATCAGTTTAATGACGTTCTTGTTCGGATTTTAGCTGATGTTCCACTTTATTGAAAATTTTGGAAATACTGGCAATCTTTTAAATTAGGTATAAAATATTTTTTCAATCTAAATCGTGATTTCCAAATTGATACCATTGCCTGGGAGGTACAGTTTTAATGTACGCCATTTTTCATGAAGGTTTTGAAGTTTTTGATCTGCATTCAAATACTGTTTTTAATGCGCCATATCTGGCAGACAGAACATCTGGCCTTTTTAATCAAAATCAATGTTGTGACACAAAAAAGTTATTTACCGCTCTTTTCTGGGATGTTTTTTTTGTTTGTTCTTCTAGTCGACCACTGTAGAGTATGTGTTAGAAAATGCATTTTGTGTATCTCAATGTACCTCAAAACAAAACAATTAATTCACCTTGTTTTGAGAAAATGTCTAGTCAACCTTTGGCTTCCGATTATGCGTTACTAAATTGTTTTAAGGCCTTTTTGAGATATTATTATTATATTTAACATTTAAAAATAATTAATGTCGTGCCGAAAGCATATTTTACCGCTATTTTCTGCGATGTTTGTTTTAAGAGTATAGTCGAACGCTGGCGCTGGCGGTGTAGTGTGCATTTCTTGTTATATATTTGCTTCATCTAAACAAATTTAACATAAATCTTGTATTGGGTGTGTAAATATTTTTAATCTACTTTATAAGAAATAATACGGTGTGGTTTGTAAGGCTGATAAAACAAACTTGAAAATTAGAGTTTTTTATGATTGATAAATATAAATAAATTTACATTGAAAGAGTAGGAATAGTGGGTGATGGAAGACGTCGAAGCCAACTCAAGTGCACGTTCGGAGGCAAACATAATTTCATTAGTCGCTTGTGATTTTACCGCCTGTGACGTCTGGCGGAACAAGATCGACAGTGTCGGATTTGAATCCGCCCATAAATCAATATGTAGACCAAATATTTGTATGTTTGGTTATTGTTAACCACCGGCATATTTCGATAACGAATCTATAATTTGAATCAAATATTAATTTCTGAACTGATACCACTACGTGATACGAGTAAGTGGATCGGTCAACCTACTTGACCATTTTTTTCTTCTAGGTCTGATACGTGAAATCAATTACGTCCATATGCCGTGAATTAAGCGGTTTATTTTTAAACGAAACCGGTCAAGAGTCAATAATAGGTGAGTAATATTATAAAGATTTTCCGCTGACTATCGTGGCTGGCTGCATCTTGTCAAGCAAGCGCTTTCAACAAAATCGATAGTCTGGCTGTTCATTCCACAGCGTATCACACATTTTGGTGGGGATATCCCGGGACCGGCTTCGTTTGATTGTTCGATGATTAACTGTTGACATCTGATAAGTATGGCGATGTCGACGGAACATGATTAATCTGCAACAACTCTTAGGTGCGAAAAGTCAGGTGTATTCATACCGTAAGTACTCTTTAATTTTCAAATGTCACTGCGTTCCATTGCGGGGGAAAGGCAACACTGAGCTATCCCCCCTCCCCAGGTGTTAACCTCAAATTCGTTGTATTTACTCTTGTTGCCTTAGCCCTTGGCCTCTTAGCTAAAATGCTATTAACACAAGAGTTTTAATACAAGCCAGACCACTCCATTTTGAGGATAACTTGGGGTTATCTTTACCCCTGACTTCAACCTGAAACGGTGCAACACAAAATTATAATTGTTGATTATTACATCACATATTAATAAGCCAAAGAACAACAAGTAAAAAATTCTTCACAGCAAAAAAAGTATTACAGTTTATAAGCAAAGTATACTACATTAATAACTTAAATAGAAATCTATTACTATAAATGCGATATTGAAGCTAATTTATTTTTTAGAATTATTCATTATAGGTATGATAACATAGCAATATTAACAACTTTCATCACGACCAATCCATGCGTATTCCCTGTAATACCTGAAAGAAAATTATGTGACTTGATCTAATAATTTAGTAAAATATTCCGAGTTATAAAGGGGTCAAGGATTACCGGCACACAAACCTACAGATAGACCGACAGAAATGAGTTACATGACGATATATCTCTATAAATTGTTACCTTCCTAAATGAAATAATGACCAAACATTCAGATGTAGGTCAGTTCCTCGAAATGAAAGTGAAAAAACTTAATAAACGAGCGTCGTTCGACTGAAATGAAAAGTCTATTATTATTGTAATCATTTATTTTCTAAAAGTTAATTATATGTCCATAAAATAATCATAGATAATGACTCGTCCTTCCGCACTGAATCATTCCAAGTTTTTTATTCAATACCACGAAAACAATTAAGGTGGCGACAAAGGACAATTATTATGATCGGAATAGCTTTTTATATTATTGCTTATAGTCGCAATTATCAGTGAATAGGTATGAATCTGTGACTTCAAATCAAAATTATATGAACAGCAGTTTTTCTTTCAGAAAGTATTTTTATATATGTCTTATTCAGCTAAAGGTAAAAACCTTGTTATATGGGAATATGGGATATCGAGTATAATACGTATCTGAAATTATCCTTGAAAATGATCAAATTATATAATTTAAGTAATTAGAGGACATTACCACAATTTGCTATTCTAGAATACGTGGAATAATTCGGCGACCTTGATTCATCATACTTCTAACACACCTAATCTAAATTTTCCCAGACATGAAGCATCTGCATTTAATTTAATCTCGATTTACAAAAACATCTATCAAGCTATTTTTGTCAAATCATATGTCGATCTATGACGTGTAATGGAAGTTTTGAAATGTTCAATTTCATTACATATAACCAATCAAACTATATGATTTTTGATTGGAGATTACCGCATAATAACTGAATATTTCCTGTGCAGCAATCAGCTTACTGAAAACTTTGGTAGGTATATAAAGCTTTTATCACTGTAATAGAAAGTTTTGATGTAGAATTACGTATTTATTTGTATTGATGATTAATCTAAAATAACAGAACAATATATCTTTGGATCAAACGTACAAAGTAGACTCATGAAAAACGCACTTATAATTACAATAATAAAAAGGTATGTGTGATTGTGGCTTTAGGCCTCACGTATAAAAGCATTACAAATTACATAGCAAAGTAGGCTATGCCACAGTTTGATAAACCATAACCTAACAAACGCTATGCAGAAATGGAATATTTATTTATGACAAAGTCAAAGTGATGTTGAAGTTGAAAAAAATTTCATACTAAATAGAATACCTAAGCGGTGTCTGTTTTAAGAAGCATGCGATTGGATGTTTTTTCCAGGCACGTACTCAGAGGGGCGCTCAAGGGACCTTGCCCCCCTATAAAATATCAATTTTAGAGAAAAAATGCAAAGAAAAAACAGTTTTGTAGTCCAATCTTACAGAAGAACTAGCTTGTTTAAAATAGAAAAAAGCATTAACGATATTCCAAAAATACCAAAAATTACTGAAAAAACAAATCTTAAAATAATTACCACGATTTTCCAAATCAAATGATTTTATTTTTCAGGATACATTTTGAAGTTTGAGCATCCCTTTGAATCTGATTGAATTTTCAAGAGTCTAGGAGAAAGACTTTCTTTAATTTGTAATACTAACACCTTTTTTATATATCCGGATTGCAAAATTATTGCGCAAAAAGTATTTAACCGATTTTGATAAAATTTTCTCCTACAAAAATGGCCTTTTGAAACTTCAACATACTGGGAATGAAATGATTCCTGCACTTTCACGAAAAAGAATGTTGCTAACATAATAACTACAGCTACATAACATTGTGTCGCCACTTGAATTAATATGTTTGATTTATCTCATGTTACAGTTGTGAACAAAAATGGATCTACTGAACAGCTTAGTAATACTATCTGAGAAAGCCGCGAACATTGCTAGAGTCTGTAGAGCCGATCAACATCTTTTCAGGTTGTTGGTACAGCAGAAAAAGGAAAATGAGGCGAATCCCAGATTCGTAGAAGATTTCAAGACACTTGCTGACGTTCTTATACAGGAGATGGTTAGACACTTTATAGGACTCCAGGTATTAGATATTCATATTTATCACTCAGTAGATGCTGTTCCATTTTTTCATGAGAAAAAAGGAGTGAGTATTTCACCATTTTTCAGTTCCAGGATCTTTCTTACAGTGTAAGAGGGGAAGAAAACAACACATTTACGAACAAACTGGGAGAAAAGATATGCGTCGAAGTGCAAGAGACTGAAGAAAAAACGGCATGCTTGTTAAAAAATGTGCTGAATGGGGATCAGCTAGCTGCAAATCTTTTGGCAGCTGAAGTGCACAAGGAAATAAATATAAAAGATGTGAATACAAAGATTCCAACCACTGAATTCGACGTGGATCTCACCGATTTGGCCATCTGGATCGACCCGATTGGTAAGGAATTACTCTTGAACTTCATAATAATTAAATCTTTTTACGGAATTATCACTAGAAAAATTAATTCAATTATAATGGCAAGCAGGCTATTATAGAGTTTTTTATTTAAATTAAAATTCTTCAGGTGAACAGAGGAATATTCCATAGCAGCTATTTATACTCCTCATAAGGAAATTTCGAAAAACTGGTGATTACCATAAATGGTGGTGAATCCTGGTTGGTTCACGTATGGATTAGCTGATATCTGCATTACTATTCTAGCCTATTCCAATTCCACTTCCAGTTTGACTGGAAGTGAGGAGAGATTTGTTGTTTAATATCAAATTTCCACTCCACTGAAGCTCGATGCTTGAAAACACTTTTTCAATAATATATCACAACGCCGTATTTTCTCTAAGAAGTCAGGATGACCGACGTCTGTTACTTATCCTGTGGTTCGGCCCCCGCTCACGTCAAGCAGCCATCATCAATCGATCTGTTTAGTGGTGAGGTCACACTGAACATATGACCACACCGCGCACTATCCCAAAGAAATTATTGATTTTTTGTTCGTTCCATTTTGAACGTTATTTACTCTGCCCATTCTCTGTTATTTGAGTTATTTAACAATAAAAAATTATTAAACCATATGGATAAGACGTCAAAACATTTCTATATGTATCGGTTGATACATACTTATCAACAAAATGCTGTACGATAATATTTTTTCTTTGGTCCGAGAAATGCAGGGCTAAAGAAAACCCTAAAATACAAGGTTGAGTTGATTTTAGCGTCTTTATGTTGTATAACTACTTGGAAACCGATCTTTTACAGATTTTCCTAGATAAACTACATGCAATCTACGGATCACGAGCTCTCTCTTTAGAGCCAATCCATACAAGGTTAAAATTTCTATAGCTGACTGCACAGATTTAAAGTTTATTTTATTCTGCGGATGCATCATATGGAATTTATATATACAACCGAGGATAATTTTGACTTCCTACCGTTCTACCACTCTTCCAGATTGTACAGCAGAATACATCCATGGCGGTCAAGGTGACTTAGATAGCGGGATCTACAAAAATGGACTTCAATGTGTTACCATTCTCATAGGAGTGTATTCAAAGACGCAGCATACTCCCGTGATGGGTGTCATTAATAGACCATTCATGGAAGCATGTAATGACAAGTATGAGCATTTTCTAATTTTTAAATAAATTAATAATCCAAACTACTATTCCATGCGTTTAAACAAACTTGAAACTGTTTTTCTCAGTGAAGTTGATGTTTTGCAAAAATATGACGAATTTATTATTAGATTAATGATGATTATTATATGATTACAGCATATACCAACAACAATGTGTTTGGGGCGTATGTTTGCCTGATCTAACCATCACCAGTATAGAGATTCGTAAGGAGAAGAGAAACATCGTGTGTCTCAGTAGCACCGAATCACAAAACGTGAAACAAAAGCTGACTGAAAAAGGATTCCAACTCGTAGAAGCAGCTGGAGCGGGATATAAAATTATGACTGTGATATTAGGTACCTACGAACAATAACGATTTTTACCGATTTTATTTTCTTTTGAAATTTCGTCTTAAGAATACATTACGACAGTACTGCTAAATATATTTTTTTCAGGATTATCGGACATCTATCTATTGACGAAGGGAACAACATACAAATGGGACACGTGCGCGCCACACGCCATTCTGAGGTCAGTGGGAGGCGACGTTTTGAACTTTTTGGACAGCATCATCAGCGAAGAATGTAGTATCGAGTATTCGACCAAAGGGTCAGACTGCAACAGCAATGGGATCATCGCTTACAGGGACAGGGGGGTCTTAAAGGACATTATGGATATCATGAAAATGTAGAGATGCACTTATTCAATCATATTTTTAGATAGAAATACCTCTTCATAATGTTACACTTCTAGCACATTACATAACATGACAACTACACAACTTTATCACTCGTCGATTCACGCGGCCTGCCGATGCTAACGTATATAGGGAAATACATGTCGCGTATTAATTAAAAAGTGATTTTACGAGTGGTAAAACTATGTGTTGTTTGTGAATATAATATTTTATATCACCAAGGAATACAATGTACGATATTCTGATCTGAGATGTGGTATTTCCCTGACATAGATATAACCTGAAGTTATGTAGCAGTATTATATTTTCATTGTGTTTGGTAGATTGACAAAGATTCCCAGTATTTTTTTGATAAAAATCTTCTATTGTGATAACATTTGTTGATTCGTCTTGATAGTCTATTTTAGAAGGAAATGTTTAGTAAATATGTTTATAATTATACGAATATTAACTGTTGTATACATCAGTGCGTGTGAAATTGTTTTCTTCAACTCGCAACAATGCACCATTAGAATTGTCCACATTATTTATTCAATAATAACTAATAAATCTATTTATTTAGTACCAGTGCTTGTTTCATGTCGATAATTTGAAAACTTTTAATTTCCATATTAATTTTAGATACTGTTTCTAACTGCCCTATGACACGCTTTAAAATCGATCGCAATTTTGAAGAAGAGGGGACTCTATTAGCGCTTATTTTTCAAGACAATGGAACGATTGGTAGAGAAAGGCTGGTTCCATGGTAGTGCGAAGCCCTTTCCTGCAATTTTTGGTACAAAATTTTAGATATTGTAACATGGATTTTAAGATTTTTTGACTCATTTCGGATGTCTTTTTAACCTCTTGGTAACCAAAATATCAAGAAAAGGGCTTCACACGCGCATAGGGCCGTCCTTTATATTGTCGCACCGTGAATGAACATATTTTTACCTCTGATACGAGCGTGCTTGCGACGGTATCTGAAATTTTGTATCAAAAATTGCAAAGCACGAGTATCGAACCAACCTTTCTCTATCATTTCAAAAAAATAGATAGTTCCATTATCTTGAAAAATCAGCACTGGAAACGGAATATTAGAACCCATGCAAAACGCCTTTTATTCTAAGCAGAAAGGTCGCAATCCAATCCAATCTTCCATTTCCGACGCTCATTTTCCAAGATAATGGAAATATTTTTTTGCAAATGATAGAGAAAGGTTGGTTCTATGCTCGTATGAAGCTCTTTTCATGATATTTCGGTCACCGAAAGGAAAAAACATAGAAAGTGAGACAAAAGATGTGAATATTCATGTGGCAATATCTAAACTTTTGAATTAATAAAGGGCATTGCACGAGCATAGAACCAACCTTTCTCTATCATTTGCAAAAAAATCGTTCTTGAAAAATGAGCGCTAAAAACGAAATATTGTAAACTCATCCAAAACGCTTTTTATTGTAGGTAGAGTTTCTTCCTAATTGTACCACCTGATCCAATTTAAAAAAAAGCAACATTTCTATGTAGTTTAATGCAAATCGCCCTCAATATAAGCTCCTTTTGCTAACGGCTTATCAAATGTTCCATGCACTTGTTAGAGGCAAAGGTCGAAGTGTTCTTAAGTTCATTCAGCGAATTATTTTTGATGACGTCAATCGGGTATTTGTGTTTCGGAAACAGGAACATGGAGCCAAATATGGCGAATACAGTGGCTGAGCTATGAACATTATTTTGTGTTAGGCAAAAAAATCATTACAATCATATTGGAATGTGACGAAGCATTATCGTGGTTGAAAACCCATGAATTGCCTATCAGCAAATCGAGACGTTTACGATAAATTGCTCCACGTACATGCTTCTAAATGGTCAAGTAGGATTCCTTATTGACCGTGTGACCCTCTGGAATGAATTCATGGTGAATCAAACCACGATAATTGAAGAGAACGATGAGCATCACCTTAATTTTCGATCGCCATTGACGTGGTTTTTCGGTTTCGGCTCATTTTTGGCGCACCATTCACTAGATTGACGGATAGTTTTGTTTTAGCGTTGTGATTTTTGTGAGAGGCGAACTGTAAAAAAATGGTATACAGACCTTATAATATCTCACTTCTACTATCCATTGCTCTTCAATTGAATCAATGGACGGCAGTCTATATTTAGCAGATTATTCACTTGTTCAGTTCGTGTACAACTTTTTCATTACATTGATCACTTTTTCATCAGATTTTTGACCCGATAATTGCTTCTTATTAATAATCACTATATAGATGAATATATATTTGCCATCAATTTCTAAAAATATCTCGGCCTGAAATACTTTCTAAGCGTAAATCAAACTCCCCTACTTACACTATGCTTCAGTGAAACTGCAACATAAGCCAGATAGCTGGAAAATATCAAGTGTATGTTGATAAGCTACCCTACAACACCATGTTGGCGTGTAGGGGTGGGAGTCAACTATTCAAAAACATCGAATCTTGTAGTTCTAAATATATTCTTTAATTTATACATGAACATTAGGAAAGCCTAACGTGTCGTGGGGTTCCCATTTGCATGCGGGGCAAGCACTACAAAGGTTTACCTGGACCCCAGTAGCTTATCAAGCCCCTTCACATCCGGCACGGAAATGGAGTCCAGATTCATGATAAGCAACCCAGAATTACCCAGAAAACATATTTTTAACCTGTTTGAAGAAATCGATCTCAGGCCTCCCCTTTGCATGTGCATTAAATTATTAAATATTATTTTTCCGGAAAAGGAACCGTCGTAGAGCAAACACCGTTGGATTCAGCGAAAAATTTCACTTCATATAGAGCCCAAAAAAGAGGTTTTCCGCCTCGACATAGGTATCAAAAGTGGACGTTCGAAAATCGTAAGAAAATCCGGAAAAACATTTTTGGTCGAAAAATCAAATTAGACGAAAAATTGTTTCCAGTTTCTCGTTACAATAAAACCACCGATACACCTCCGATGTCAAAGATCCTCGACACACCAATGTATTTGAGGACGCTGAATCCAAATATGATCATTAACAAATCCTAACGTGTCGTGGGGTGCCCATTTGCAGGCAGGTCAAGCACTTAAATTCTCTCCCTGGCTCCCCCGGTAGATTTTTTAACACATCCGGCGCGGAAAAGTGCAGATTCATGATTAGTACCTTAGAATTACCCATAAAAGGGTTTTTGTCCAGTTTGAGATATATCGATTTCGCCCCCCCCCCCCCCTTTCGCATGTGCATTTTCTCAGTAAATATTTTTGTCCTCAAAAACGAAAAGTTTTTGTTGGAGAACCAAAGATCGTAACGTAATGTTGAGGACACGTTTCTCGCCTCGAGATGGGCATCAAAAGTCGAGATTAGAAAATCGTAAAAGTTCCAGAATTTTCTAAATAATCGGGCCGAGAAGGTAGTCCGGCGCGAAAAAGGAGGCCATATTCGTAATAAGTGCCTCAGAATTACCCAGAAAACAAGTGTTTGTCCTTTCTGAGAAAAAATCTACTTTCACCTTAAAATTCCCAAATGAATTAAAAAAATAAAAACCATTTTACCGGAAAACGCGCCTTTGGCTTTTAGTGGATACCAGTATATACACGCCAATCAATATAATCAATTTTATACAACTATAAATACATATACTCGTATACACTCAGTTCAGGCGAGAAATGTGCGCAACGCGAAACCTCTTAGATTTTCCTTTTCGTGGTACTCAGCACAAGTTTGAGTGACAAAGTATGTGGGGCCTGAAAAATAGGTAGAGGGTGCAATTAATTTGAACCTTAGCTATCAAATAGTCAATTCACCGAACGTTTTTAAATTTGGGCGACCCTGTATCAGATTTGCTTTTTATGAGGAATGCATTTATGCATTTTATGTTTTTCTGTTGAACATTCGTTGCACCTGATCAACTAATCATGCTATGATACCAGTTGTTCCTAGTCATTGTGAAAACGTGACTCTCCAAGAATTCCTCTGATGACTGCTGTTGTGGTAGAATTACATTCACGTTGATATTTCAGGTGAGTTCACATTCTTTTTTACGTGCTGAATAACGATGCGCACCTCAGGTAGACTAGATTGTTAGATCATGTCAAAAAGTGCATAATGCTTTTTTAAAACGCCGTTTCAGTTTTAGCCCCGAATGAGCTTTAAAGAAAGACCCGACATAAAAAAAGGAATGGTCAATAATCCCGTTTCAAAGCTATGGTAAATGAAAATACAGACACCTAAAGAGGGTCCAAATAAAGTGAACTGAAAGGTCGTCTTTTAAAAGCATGATGTATGGCAGACATACCATTTGAAATCTGGGTACATATTGCAGTACAAAATTGTATGATTATTGAGTTATGCGCCATTTTGTGTGAGTGGAAAATATCTAATATATAATTTATCAGTAATGAATAGCAAATTTTAAGATCCATAAAATTTTATGTAGATTGAATATTGGATCTCTTCCACCACATGGTTTCACAAATAAAAATTCATTTTTGGGGCACGTAAAACGCGTTTCGACTTAATATCGTCAGACTGTCAAGATTGACTGCTTACAAAGGCTACCTCTAAGATTCCTTATCATTATTCAAGAAAAATTTAATAAGGGGAGGAAAAATCAGTTTTTTTTAAATTCATCATCTAACATCTTAACTATTTTACACCACACGAGGTTCTAACCCCCCACTCCCACCCTTCGCGCGATTATATCATCGCGAGTATACGATTATAAATTTCAATCAAAAAATAAAACTTGAATATTAACTTTATCATAATGAAGGTGCGCACAAAATAGGTTGGCGTTCCGGCATTTGTTGACCCTTGATTTTTAACCTCGTTCATCCACAGTACTTGTCTGATATAGATGATTATACGCACATTTACAGAACAGATGAATAATCGAAAGGACGTAAAGATCAACCTAAATCTTTATTTGTGCAATGATGTCAATGCGTGGGAGTACAGAGTCAATCTACTTGACGCTATATATATATTATTTCAAATGTCATTTCAAGCGGGAACAGGCTCATTTTTCAGATAATGGACCGTTTTTTTTATAATGATAGAGAAAGGTTGGTTCTATACTCGTGCAAAGCCCCTTTTCCAATTTTTAATACAAAATTTTAGATATTGTCGCAAGGGCGCTCGATTCAGCAGTAAAAATATGTTCATTTACGGTGTCACAATATTTCGTTTGAGGCGCTTGATTTTGATCATACTGAAAATATTGGTTGATGCATTTCATATACAGAAAGGACGGCGCTATGCCCGTGAGACGCCCTTTTCTTGATATTTTGGTTACTTTGGTTACCAAAAGGCTAAAAGGACATCCGAAATGAGTAAAAAAATGTCAATATTCATATGGCAATATCTAAAATTTGGTATCAAAAATTGCAAAAAGGGCTTCGCACGAGCATAGAACCAACCTTCCTCTCTCTCTTTTGTAAATAAATTGTTCCATTATTTTGAAAAATGAGCGCTTAAAACGAAATATTGGAATCCCATATGCGAAACGCCTTTTACTCTATGTAAGAGTCCCATCTTAAGCCATGTTTTCTGAGTTCAAGAACAATGAAAGTTTGTACATTTTTCTCAGTCATCATATAAAAATAGTTCAATACGTTTATGAAAATTATTATATACTCGTACATTAATAATTAGAGAAGACATGAGCTTTCCATAGTTATGAACCATTTCCCGCTCTGTGGCTCGGATTAAAAGATATAACTGTGGAATAATGTATTTACATTTTTCGTGTGCGTCTCTGGCTAGTAAACCGGTTTCTAGTTTCCGCGAATTCTGTCTGCACCGCGTTGCAATTCAATGCTGATTGGTTAGCGGTGTCTTCATTTGTTTACTGTACCTATTTAACGTATGGGTTTCTTTTCAAGACAAATCAGTCATTTATTGGTGGATTCTTATGAGAAAGATTTACTTTTGCATTGTGCTTACGTCGTTATCAATTCATTTGTTCAAGAAAAATGCATATATCCTTACGCTAGCTGGATTAAGTGTAATATGTGTCCACTACCATTGTATAGAGCTTATGTCCATTACTTTTGGGGCTAGAACCGAGAAATGGGGTAAGCGGCTCTCTTCTGTTAAAATGCAAGGATAAAGAAAATCATAGTATAGTGTTTTGTGCTTAGGTATTTATTTTAATTTTTGGTGTGAATATTTATTTTTCTACATTCAATAAGTGTAGGTACTCCACAGCTATTAGGTTTCATATTAATGTAACATTTTTTGTTTTTTTTTTTGTTTTAGGGGGCATAATGCCTTCATATTAAAACTGATCAAACTGATCAACCATTAATTTTCCTTTGAATTCTTACAAACTAATACTTATCACTAAAGTAAATCCATCGATGTCCTTTAGATTACGTTAACACTATAACTACAAATTCGTATACATGCTCTGCTCTATGCACCAAAGCACTACACTAATTCGTATGGCTTGGTTCTCTTCAATCGTCGGACAGCGTTGTGGTGTAATGTAACATAAATGTACAATTTTAATTTCCAAGCCATAGGATATGGCAAAAGTGATCGCACAAGTTTTCGAATAAGCTCTGACATTTTATAATGCCTCTCTGGTTCATCTTATATTTTTTACTAACTATACAAATTTACCAACGTTTCAGTTTCACATGTCGCTCTAATTGGCAATTAGTGCAACGAGAAGATCTTCCAAACGGTCGGTTCCAAAAACCAACCACTAAAGATCTCAGCGTTCGACCCAACCCCTCAATGGCATAGCAGTTAGTGTACACATACAAAAAGTGACCAACTGAACTGATTTTCACGATCTGTATGCTTAGGAAATTCCAGTTCACGCAATACTTATAAAAAGTAATTGATTGAACTATAATAATGTCGAGGAAATTTTATAGATGCATTGGTCTAGAACGGTAGATATTACGAAATAAAACACCGGGTGCGACAACAAAAATAGAGACAAGTAGATGAACTTTGTAGAGACTTTAAAATAATTTCAACCCCTTTAAATTTAAGTTTCATTTTGAAAACATGCTTCAAGTGGGTACACAGTCCTAAAATCCGACCAAAATGTTGAAAAAAAACGAATTAACCTACTTGAACAAATTTTTGTAAAGGATAAAAGGTAATTTCGTAGAAATTCATGATTCTAATTGAATTAAAATATAGAAACAAATTAGCTCCATTTTAAATATTAGGTATTTTTCCGCTTTTATGCAAGAGACCTGATATCACAGTCCCCAGTTCTAGACGTCATGGATTTTTTTATTAAGGTTTCAAGGCGTCTAGTTTGTTGTCCAAATTTATTCATCACCCAGAAAATGATGTTATGTAGGGTGTACTACAAGGCTCTCATTTGGGAACGATATTTTTTTACTTTTTATCAACGATGTTAACACTACTTTCAAGCAATGTTACTTGCTGCAGATTTGAAATCGTATGGCATGGAAGGCCTTCAAAAGTGGAGGACGCCATGGCATTATTTTTGAATTGATAAAAAAATGAATACTCTATAATGGCACAGTTCTCGTCCTTTTAAGCATATTTCATTTGTGAAGGTTAATGTGTGAAATATCGTTTATGTCCAACAAATGCAGAGAATTACTGGAATCTACGACTTATAGCCGATTGGAACGTCTTTTTCCAACGCCAAAAAATTTAGGTTTCTCTTCTCCTCCCAACACTACATTCCCAATTTTTGGTCCCTCCAAAGTTTTTCTTTAATGGTCAGGAGACTCAAAAACGTCCTAAACGAAGTTTATTTTTTTATTTATTTCGTTTTTTGTTTCTATTGCGGAGTCTTGTTACTAGAACATCTAAAAATGCACTCGCACTGTTAAAATATTCAAAGGAGGTCTTCAATTAATTGTTTCCATAGTTTCATATTATGAACGTATTATCTTCCTAACGAAGCCACACTTTTGGTCTGATGTCTAAGCTTTTAGTCTTAACTACAACCGGAGATAACGGTGACAATTGACAGCGCTTTATGGTCAATGTAAATACGTGTATGGTCTGTCGCAGCGCTTCTGGATGTAAAATTCGTCTTTCTGACAAACCTGTATCTAGCAACCTTACCTGAAGTTGTAAATATAATAAGTAACCGCACCGCACTCTCCTAGTTTCACAGATTGACGTATTATTACTTTGATATGCATGACTTAGCTGGTGCATTTTTTGCAATAATTTTATCAGCTGTCGAACCTAAACGAATAATTTACCTCTTAATTCGTTAACACCAAAACATTGTGATTAAGACTTCCGATAATGTGTTATTGTAGTTCGTTGATTGGTTAGCGAGATTTAGTAATGAATTTGCTGGACAGCAACATAGTGCTAATTGTGTCTTGGCTAATTATCGCAGAAAAATACTTGTTACTACAGTTCACAGTAAGTCCAGCAAAACATAAGTACATCTCATGTAGATTCTAGCTACTCTTGGTGAAACTATACCATCAATAAGGTAAAAAGCAATGAGATAAATATCAGCTTTTTGCGACGCTTTTTGTTTTAAAATTGAGAGCATCTCCAGACTGTCATAACTGACTGAATGAATGGCCTACCCGGTTACTGGTCAACTCGCTAACTACTATGTTTTTTACATATATATCATTAAGCCAAAAAAAAACAAGTAAAAGCTGATTTCTATCAAAACTTGCACTGGCGACCCACATTTAGTTTTACTTTTAGTAACACTGCTTGAGAATTTATTCAAAAACTCACACAAAACTCAATAGTATACAATCGAACAATCAAACTAGGCAACACTAGTTAGCAAAATATGAATGGAAACCGTTGAATTATCGTAGTATAGAGGCACCCACCACGAAACGTCGAAAGACCACCTCGTTGATATACAAATTAAACGGTTTAAAAGCAAAAAATAAAATGACTAATAAATATTGTTTATTGTTTTTTTTATTATATTCCAGGAAATACAATGGTGGAGGGTGTAGCGTATAGTATTGCTAGAAACATCACCAATGGCATCATTCTCCAGGTTTGCGACCTGCAGAAAATGGAATCGAAAAAGGACAGGAAGATAAAAAATAAAGAAAATGGTAATTAAATTTTTTTCGATATTCCTTTGCCTTACAAATTGCTTTTTTAAAAGAGCATTTTTCTGATAAATATCTCTATAAACTCGGGTTTCGAAAGTCTTCATGCTGATTTGGATTGTCCTGATATAAATTTTGTTGCAATATTCATTTGAAACATAGAGCACTCGTAATTGAATTTTCTATTATCACAAAAGTCAGATTAATCATACGTCCACAGCTGATGAAAATAAACATTCTCTTTCTCCTATAAACAGACACTCTCAAAAATCAACTAATCTCTCTCTATGGGGCGCCCATTGGCAACTTGCGAAGTCAGAGGTCCTAACACCTTGACTGCCTTAAAGCGGCAACAGATGTCGCTTACGACAATGGCCCATTGGCGTCCCGGATGAGTATGAAGTGCACTCATTCTATTTTCGTTGCCAACTTTATGTTTAGTATCTAGTAAGTGTTTGGCAAAGTTTGATCTTTCTGGATGTAGGTTTTTTTAAGCACTTATATGTTGTTTGTACCTTGTTGTGAATGCTCTAGGTGTTTGACCTATATAAACAACGTTACAGAAGGCACATGAAATCCTATAAATACCTGACTTACACATATCTGGTTTTTTCCCCTTTACATTTATTAAATATGATCTTTAGTTAGGTGCTGACCTGTCAGCTATCTCTATTTGGTTATCTTACACTGTTTTTATTGTTTTGGATATCTTATTGGAAATGTTTCCGAAATATTTAATTGTGGTGTACCGTCAGCTAGTAGGCAAGTAATCTGGGTAGCCTTTATAAAACTCAAATCTGACAGTCCGACGATGTTTTAAATATAAATCTAAACGCGTCACTGAAAGAAAAAGAGTTTTTTTTGTGAAACTGTTTGTTAAATAACACAATTTTTCTATCTGCATGATGGAAGAGTTTCACCAAATAACAGCATCTACAATCTATATGAAGTCTTTTTCTGATAAAATTAGAAATGATAAATAAATAAAAGTCGCAAAAATATGAATAAGTACACATCAACTTCAAGACTCGTTGTATCTACCTAAGTCTGAGCTAAGTCTTAAAAAAGTACTGTGACTGCCATTGCATTGTAATAATTGTTTTCCAGTATAGATTCGTAATACGTATAGGTAAAATAAATATAGCTTATCAACAGAACCGCAAAATATTTATATACACAGTTCAAGTTTCTGTGGTATCAAAAAAATCCTAATAACTAAACATTTCCGTAGAATCATGCTAAAGCATCGCTCTATCAATGGTGACAAGAAAAAATGCTCACTGCTATCTGGAGTGGTTCAGAGTTGGCGAACAATCAGTACAATGATAAAATAATTATATATAGTATATATTTTGGAATCTAACTATCATGTGGCTACTTGTTTCTGATTCTCATAAACAGTGATACAGTGTAAGTTTGGTGAATTAATGTGCTAGAGGATAATTATGTCGAAAGGTTGGTGAATAAATTCAATACATACTAATTCACCTATATGAACTTAAAATGGCGTGAAGTGAGGTGACACCAAGGTGACACTGTATGCTAGAGGGGTCAAAGAATACCTGACAAATCACAGATAGACCGGCGGAAATGAGTGACATATCATGAAACATTAAGGAAACCCCGAATTTCGAAGTCGATATTTTTCACGATTATGATACACCTCCACCTATTGGCGTGGGAAGCAAAATCAGCCCAGCTTCGTTATGCTCTAAGTTTTGATTTACCTGTTTCACCACATCGTTCATCTACAAAAATAGTTTTTGACTAAACCTCACAACGATCGGATACTGAAAAAAGACGTTTGAAGATCTCTTGATATCTTTTTCTTGATAGCTCTGCCTCCACAGCAATATGTGTGTGTATGTGGTGCATGACAATGGTGCATGGAATCAAACTCCGATTCAAAGTTATTCATAACCGTATGTACCAGAAATTTGATGTATCGACATTCAATTTAGATTCAGAAAGGGATTAGGAACCAGTGAAGCTCACATTCAATGTGTGATTCAGAGATGTCACGACATTAACAGAGATGTTTACGCGTGTTTTATCGACTATAATAAAGCATTCCTCAAGTTTAATCATGAGTAGCTAACAAGGATTGTGGGATAACAGTTGGTAGAACAACTAAACACATGCGGACAGTAAATCTTCAAAATAAATCCTTAGAGCGATGATGCACCGCATAAATGAATTCGTTCAGAAAATATGAACAAGAATAGAAAAATCTCGACCTAACATCATTGAAATAAATTAATTTAAGTATAGCATTATACATATCGCAAGGTTTTTTCAACTCTCCTTTATCCAGTTCAACCATGGACTGTAAATGCTGCTATTTTAAAAAAGTTCGAATTATTTGAAATGCGGGGGTACAGAAGGATTCTAAGAATATCATGGAATACTATAGACAGAAGAAGAATCTTATGATTGCTAAACCTGAGAGAGTACTTCAAACCATCTTTTAAAGTGGCCACTTCTAAAGTAGAAAAAAGTTGCCAACCTTGGATTCGGCGACGTAACTTGAAGAAGAATACCTCGATAGTAGATAGTAATGACAAATAGTAGTAGCAGTTGTTTCAGTAATCAGGTTAACCCACAAAATGTTTATTTTTGGTTTCAGAGAATCGAAGAAATGAGCCAACATACTTTACAATGTTCGCGTCTGAATTCCTGGGAACGGCCCTACTGCTGTTTCTGGGGTGTATGGGATGCATCACACAAGTGGACAATCCGGCGCCAACTCACCATATGTCTTCGTTAGCTTTTGGATTTGTTATTTTACTTATTATTCAGGTGAGTAAAAGTAGCCAATTTAGCGAAATTATGTATTATAAATTATAACACCGCACAGTATTGTAGCTATGCGATCCGCCATAGCTGAATGGCAAAGCGTTTGCTTAGAATCCGGGAGGTTTTGGTTTCGATCCCCACTGGCGACAAATGTTTTGTTATCATTTTTCTCATAAACAATTGAATTTCTTTCTTTCTGCGTGGAAGTTAAATGGACATTAATAAACGTTTCTCTGTTTCCAGACCTTCGGTCATATTTCTGGTGCCCACTTGAACCCTGCAGTAACTATAGCGGCTGTGATACACAAGATGATGAACTTCCCGATGGCCTTAGCATACATTGCCGGACAGTTCCTTGGAGCAACCTTAGGATTTGCATTGTTGAAGGTACACAGATCTGGCATATTCGAGGAAAATAAAATAAATGAAAATCCAGAAGAGTTTGTTGTGCTGACAGGTTCTCACATCTTCAGTAATCTATACTAGACCAGAGGTTCTCAAGCTTTTTACGCTCGTATCATTTGAGTGCAATATAAATAAAACTTAGGCTATTCAACAGGAGTATAAAAAACATTTCCTTCATAAATATTATGGGAACTGAATCCATGATTGTTTAAACAAACATCATGTGTGCGAAGAAGTCGGAATATTCTCTCAGGATTTTTTTTTGAAAATTTTAAATAAAAAATTATTTTGTTGAATTGTTAGCAGTACCTAAGATATTTGAAATTAAAAAAAATATAAGTATATTCTAATATCCTGGAACCTAAAAAATTCAAGATTTTATTCATCTATTTTCACACAATTGGTGTCAATAATTGGGGCTGCTGTTTTAGCAGTTAATCGAAGTAGTCTTTGTTCAAAAGGTATGAAATTAGGCGTATTAAGCGAATATCCAGCAACAAAACTGGATTTATCATAAAACAATCATGTATGCCATTGACTGACCACAAATTAATATGACCTTAAATATATAAATGCGAATTTAAAAGATAGATTTCTTGCAAAACTTGTACTGGCGACCCATATTTATAAGTTTTACTGACACTGTTTGAGTATTTATGCAAAAATACACTCATAAAATTCAACAATAAGCAAAGAACTTGTCAACACTGGGTAGTAAAATATGAATGACAATTCGGAAACCGTTGAATAATCATTGTACGTTGAACTTAAAAAACCCAAGCAGTATTATTTATTTTTCGTATTTAAGAAGGGACTCTAACCTTGAATAAAAGGCATTTTGTATGGGTTTCCAATATTTCGTTTCCTGCGCTCTTTTTTCCAGGATATCGTCCGATTTTTTTGCAAATGATAAATAAAGGTTGGTTCTATACTCATGCGAACCCCTTTTTAAATTTTTGATACAAAATTTTAGATATTGTTGCAAGGACGCTCGTATCAGCGGAAAAAATATGTTCGTGTAAGGTGCCACAATGTTTCGTTAGAAGTGCTTGATTTTTAGCATATTGAAAATATTTTGATGCAGATCATAGAGAAAGGACGTCTCTATGTCCGTGCGACGTCCTTTTCTGGATATTTTGGTTACCAACAGGTTGAAAAAACATTCGAAATGAGTAAAAAAACATCAATATTCATGTGACAATATCTAAAATTTTGTATCAAAAATGCATTGAGGGCTTCGAACGAGTATAGAACCAACCTTTCTCTATTATTTTCAAAAAAAATCTATTATATTGGAAAATGAACGCTGGAAACGGAATATTGGGAACCCATGCGAAACGCCTTTTATGCTAAGTAGAGTCCCCTCAACCATGATTTTTATTCAAAACGTTCTATATGAATCCGGCGACGTACTTAATTTCTGTGCGGCAAATCCGTACATTTGGGATCCACCATATAATAATGTAAACATTAGTGTCTTTCTCTATCAAATAGTCTAAGGTATAATCCCTCAGATTCATGTAATCGGATGACAAACACGCGAAATTACAGCAAAAACCCTAACAGGAGTGTCTAATTCCAGGCGTTGGCCCCTCCGGAGTATGTCGGAGACGGTTTCTGCATGACATTGCCTCACGAAAAGATAACCAGTTTGCAAGCGATGGCCATAGAATTGGTCATAACCACGACACTGATAGTGGTGGTATGCGCGGTGTGGGACAAGAGAAACGCGCACAACACAGACTCTACACCAATCAGGTTTGCCTTGGTCGTCGTTGGAATATCAATGGCAGCGGTGAGAATATACGCATTTATACAGTCTACCGCGTGGTCCATTTAACTCGAGACAGTCCAATAGCGCGAAAACGGTGAGTTCTCAGATGAAAGTGTTTGAGTGCAATGAGGGAGAGCTAATAATGACTTTTGTTTTTGACATTGACAGCGTTTTCAAGGTTTTTTTCAAGGTCATTCATTTTTTTTAATAGAAACATATTTACATATATTTTTATTGCAGAATCTTCCTTATAAGAAAAATCAAATATATTTTGTTCACAAAATGTTTAAATCCGATTGCAACTTAAGTAGATAAAAAACACAATATTTATTCTTTTTATAAATTTTCTAATAATTACATGGTTTGTCAGATATGCGCTTCTTCTCACGAAAGCATAAATAACGTAATTATCATATAAGAAACCTTTAAATTTATTATAACAAATGTTCAAAACGATGCCCGCCAACTTCAATATATCTACTTATCAATCCATTTTATCAAGTTTTCATGCTACCCAAGGAGAGTTTCCTTATTGATTTCTCTACAAGCATATCTCATGCTTTACATCATATTTTCCAATGTAGTGGAAACTTTTCGATTGAACAACTTCTTTAAGATGACCCAATAAAAAGAACACAAGAGGAGTTAAATTTGGTGATCTAGCAGGCCACATAACGGGACCACCTCATCCGATCCATCGATTAGGGTATTCCCGATCCAACACTTCCCGGATAATTCTGGCATAATGAGCAGGGCAGCCATCATGCTGAAACCACGTACTTGCCCTTTCTTGAAATGGCATATCGTCTATTAGCTCTAGTTAATGGTGTTGTCGAAAGTCTCGATACGTTCGCCCATCCAATGTTCCTTTAAAATATGGACCGATCAACCTGTCATCAATAATTCCGCACCATACATTCACCAAGGGTGCTGATATTCCACTTTTGTCAACCATCGCGGATTTTCCAGACTCTAGTAGTGCATAGTATGTCGATTCACATCACCATGGTTTGTGAAACCAGATTTATCTGAGAACAAAAAACAAAAGAAAAAAATACTATTCCATTCTATTCAATTTATTGCCCACTGAGAAAATACGACTCAGTCTATAATGTTCCAAAGGCATGATATAGGCGTTTCTAACGTTGTGGTATTGAAACATTTCGAAAAAGACCACATGTTGTATTTTTAATCAACTTAAGTTGCAATTAGAATAAAAAACTCTGTGAACAAAAGGTATTTGTTTTTGTTTTTTCTCGTAGATTAAGATTCTGCAATAAAAAATATGTTCTTATTAAAAAAACATAGTTGACCTTGAAAAACACCTTGGAAACGCTGTCAATCTTGTAAGTTAAAGTAATCATTAACTCTCCCACATTGCACTCAAGAACTTTCATCTAAAAGTTTTCATTAAAAGAACTCAACGGCTCTCAAATTAAATGGAACACCCGGTATAGTCCGCCCCCCAACCCTATTAATTTTTTAACCAGCTGGTATATCGCAACAAATTTTGGAGGCCTTAACTAGGAGATGACAACATATTTCTAATGAAAATCCACTCTTAATTTTTTTAATTTTTCTCTAAAACACTTTCAAAATACTAAAGTTTGAAAAGTGATATTTCAAACCCAATAAAAAATTTCGCTTTTAATCAAGTTGGTAAGAAGTTTACTTTACTCCATCAATTTACTTGGCGTAATTTTTCCTTGCAAAAAATAAAATTGTTAAGAAGGTATGCCTTGTAAGGTGGTATTGTTTATAACAATAATTCAATAGTTTAGCTAACTCGTGTTATTTCTCAGGATTCTTAACTTCATAATAATTGCCAAATAGCGATCGAAAATCAATGATGCGTTAAGAAACTCTGAGCAAAACATAATGGCCTACTGCGTTTGAATGTCAATCAGAAAGTATTTACTCGAATTTCTAAATGCGTATTTAAATATCAATATAGAAAATGATTAGAAAACACTGATTACAGGGACCTCTAACAGGTGCTAGCATGAATACAGCAAGAACATTTGGACCAGCGTTAATTTATGGCAACTTTAAGGACCAATGGGTATGTTATAATACCTCTTGATTAGCTTGATCTGTATAAATGCATCTATCAATGAAATAACCGTTATTTCCTACATGAAACCGGGACAACCGCTACTATCCTGAGAGATCTCAGTTCAGCGAGGGCATCTGTTCAGATTAATGATGACATTGAGAGAATTGTGGAATGAGGATCTAAAAATAGAGTTCAGCTTAATTCTGACAACAACCCTGATAATAAAGCCGCATGCTGGTCTGCCAGCCGTGGAGATGGAGGGACGCCTTATTCATCTTCCATCAAGCTTCTGAGAATCAACAATAACATAGCCATGGTAGGCTGGCGTCTCAGAAGCTGGGGGTTCTCTTCCACTCCAGGAAATTGTATTCTCCGGAATAGCTACTGCTACTCTACAAGGCCCAGATCAGACCATCGCTGGTGTATTGATTCCATCCCTTCTGAAGCACTCCCTGAAGCTTCTGGACACAATCCAGCCAGCAATACATCTAGTGAATACGCCTTACCGCACACACGACCTCCAAAGTCTGGAATATCAAAGAAGGGAGGCTGATATGTCTCTATTCATGTAACTGTATATAAAATTTTGGAGAGTGAATGAGAAAAAAACAGGATAAAACAGCGGTCAATGAAATCAACATAAAAAACATTGAAGTTTAAACGTTGCACAATAGTAGTCATATATACATATATATTATCGTTGAAAGGAATATTTTTTGATTTTAGATATACTGGACAGCTCCCAATGTAGCAGCTATTTTGGGATGTGGAATTTACAAGTACCTGTTCGCCATTTCTGAAGGAGAAGAAACGGACTCCGAGGAAGTCCATCTGGATGAAGTGAAGCATCAAGAAAAACGTTAATTCCAAATTTACTTATCGATAGTCTGAATTATTTATTTTTGTACATAAAAAACATGTTATGCATTGCTTATTTAATGCAAATATTTATTTTTTTATAATATAAAGTCCTGTTTAAGTATTTTATAGTTTCGCTTTGAACCGCTTGGCTTTTATCCTACATACTACATTTTTATATAAGTTCAAGTTTGTATCGATTTTTTGGTAAAAATGCAAAGGCAGAAAGCCTATCACGCTCCAGAAGCGCTGCGAAAGGATAAATTACTATTCACATTGACACATCCGAGAAGTACTCCAGCGATGGTTCAATCTGGGCCTTGTAGAGTACCAGTAACTGTTCTGGTGAATACAATTTTATGGAAAAAAAGGATTCGATCTTTTGGAACAACAATTAATTGTCTGGGTGGTGCCATCTTGATTTTCATCACTTTAGTAACAAATACATATAGCTCAAACATGATTATTATGAGTTTATCCAACTGACTAACTACTGACACAAGATCAATATGTACTTCCAAACAGTTCAAATATTCACTGCGACTCTCTAGGTATAATTTTGAAGTTCATTATTATGCAGTGAATGACGCTGTATACCTAACAGATTACCATATAATGTCACGTGCGCTCAATAAAACCATGCTAGGTCAACGTCAGTTCCCTTGCATTCGATACGTTCACAATTATATGATCGCTAACAGATTTAATGATAATAAAACCCAATATAAGCAATCGAGTTACATATTAGCCCTGCATGAGAGATAACGATTCACTATAAACAAACTCTGGCTCATTCTAGACAATCTAAAGTGTCTCGATGTACGATTATACCAGATATCACGTATATAACTCAAAACAAAATATATTTCCGATAAAGTGTGAGTGCACTCAAACTAAATCGGTCGGTTGTACATACAAGATGTTAATTGTATGATTATTCGCTAAAATGTCAGATCAAAGACGTCTGCGATCGCACTTTGTTTTGTGAAGTCGAAAATATCAGGCGGCCATGGATAAAGTTGTTTCGAAATTGCACGGGAACAATGGACTTAGAGGTTTGGCCACTGCTGCTGATATCTTCGCCGGGACAACAAAAACTAAAGCAAGACCTGTCAAGAATATTCTTCCTGCTCCGACTTACGGTGGAAGGCACATAGTCACCATGCTTCCAGGTAAATATGAATGAAGATATTAAGTGGATTACATTAGTTAAGAGATTACAGGTATTGCCTGGATGGATGCACTGTGCCAAACCTTGATGAAATAGGCAGGGAAGTATTGTAATCGCGAATCGAGCCGAGTCTGCCTGTCGGTAATCCTTGACCCATCTTACTCGGAAATTAGTAATCTCGTTCTAAATGATATTTTCACACTAGATGATTACTATGACAAGGGCAAAAAAGATTTGTAGCAAATCGGTCTAATGTCGGCGGAGTAATTGATAAAAAGTTTAAAAGAATAATAATTAAAAATTGAATTCAAATATTGAGTCCTTATATGATATTCGTTGATTCCAAATCAAATGATAGATAAGAAAGGCACATCTAAATAGCATGGTATGAAATTTTAGTTTACATAGTTTTTGTAGAAACTTGACCCTTGAGTCAACCGAAAATCGTCTGGTTCTAATACATTTATTATTTTATGACTGTTGTAACGAATTTGTGATGGTAATATAAGATAAAACGAAAACAAATTAATAATTACTTTGTCTGAGATAACAGTCTGGTAATGAACTGTGTCAGTCGATTACTGTTTCAAGTTAGTATGTAATAGGTATACTTCGGAAATATATCTCGGTTCAAATACCGCTCAAAATATTAATAAAATTCAGACGAAGTGCATGACAAACCCGCCAGTTCAGATCACACACACATTGTACGTTGCATTGCCTTCTAAAATGTCACTGCAAAGACGTTTGTGAGAAATTTTTGGTTTGTTAAAATATTTATTGAGATCGTGCGTGGAATTATGCATAAACCCATATCAAAATTATATGCGCCAAATGGTTCTAGAAGTTTAGCCTTAGCGGCTGATATTTTCGCTGGACAGAGGAAATCCAAAGCAAAACCTGCGAAACGTATTCATCCCGTTCCGACGTATGGAGGAAGACATATTATCACTATGCTCCCAGGTAATACTTGTTTTACAGCAAGAAAAATCGTGTGTCAACTATTCATGATTCTAGTATGTTGCCTAGATATTTTAATCGAATATACAGCATATAACTTTTTAATTGAAAACCATTCGTACCTAATTCGTAACTGCCAAGTAGATATAGGTCATTATGTGTCAAATAAATGAACCAAATGAGAGTAATGTCTCTAGAAATAGGACAATATTTAGTAAATTGTAAAACGCAACCTTCTTGAGGCTTTTTAAATAAAAAAATTATTAACATGAAAAATGGAATAAACATCGAAAAACAAGAACGTTAAATTAAAAAAATTGATAAAATAAAAAAAAACAAAAAAATGAAAATCTAAAAATGGGAAATTGAAAAATGAAACATTGAATATTGAAAAATTATCAAGTCTCGTAACACTAAACGTTTTTGAGTAATAGAGTCTAAAATGTATGAAATGTTTACATTGTATCTTAGCAACAAAAAAAACGGAAAATTTGGTATAGACTAATTTATATTTAATTTTTATTTCCCCCACAGGTATCGGATCCGGTCCAAAAATGATGGAGTACGTCAAAGACGTGTTCAAAGCAGCTTACGTGCCTATAGATTTTGAAATCATTGATATTAATATTGAGAAAGAAGATCAAATAAATCTAGCTCTGTCCTCGATGATCCGTAATGGAGTAGGAATAAAAGTAAGAACGTCAATGTGAACCTATGTATACAATTAATAGATGTCTTTTCATTCAATATATTTTAATCAAGGTCGTGCAGGAGGAGGGCGCAAGGGGACATATGCCTACTTTGGCTTTAGCTGTAATATTCTTGAGCATTTTTCTGCGTCAAAAACCTACCTGGTACCTGGCTTCTTCTTCTCTCCATCACACCACTCCTTCCTTTTCCCCCTACCTTTGTCCTTGATTTGTCTCTGGGCTCATAACCTAACCCGCCTGGATTTTGCTGGGCGCCAATGAGTGTAATAGCGATTTCCTTGATGAGTACCTACTTTTTAATCTCCCTCGAATTTAAATAATGTATTTTATAGCTATTATAAAGATCACACAGTCTATTGTTGTTACCTCCTTTATGATAGGCATTTAGAAATGTTTAATATTAACATTTTCACTGTGTTTGTTCTTTGGAGTACCTACTTATATTTTCTCTGTATCTGAATGCCAATGTAGATGATTCCAAAATATTACCAAAAATGATAATTCCACCATACGCGGCTTCTAAAACGTGTTTTATTCAAATTTAAATCATTGAAAAAACGGCAAAAGGTTGGAATTTTTTTCTTTCAGTCAATATATCTGAAAAAACATTTTTATTTTTGAACAAACATTTCACAGAAAAAAGGTTTACAATTCAATTTTACATGACTATTTGGTTCAATATCCAAATTTTCAATAGTTGAAAAATAGGGTTTTTCAATCATTATAAGGATGTACTGGATGAAACAGTTCATGTTTTCAGGGTCACATTCCTGTACTAGCTGACACATCTTCAAACGTAACGTTTAGATCTCACCTGGATCTCTACGTGTACTTAGTACACTGTAAAAGCTACCCTAACATACGATGCAGAGTACCTGGTTTGGACATGGTGGTATTCAGACAGAACACCGAAGGAGAATACGCGATGTTGGAACATGAGTCCAAGCCAGGCATCGTGGAGAGTTTGAAGATCATCACTAAAGACAACACGGAAAGGTTCGCCAAGTGGGCCTTCGAATTTGCCATGAGTGAAAAAAGGAAAAAGGTCACCGTTGTACACAAAGCAAATATTATGTAAGTTCAACTCATCTCCAAGTGTCGCCCTCTATGGGAACGCTCATTGGCAACTTACGAAGTCAAAGGTGTTAACACCTGGGCGGCCTTCGTAAGTTGCCAATGAGGGTTGATGTTGCTATCACTCCCTTGACTGGGTTACGATTGCTCTCTACAGCTAGACCGCCAGGTTATACTGACGAGTCTAGGCTAAAGATGAAACATGCATGTCTATAGCACGTCTGTTACATAGTGGAGAGCATACACTTAATATTATGTAAGTGTGTTTTTGTGAAACATCCATTGTCTTTATATAAGAGCAATTTAGTAGCTGTTCTGGAGAATACAATTTCCTCGATCGGAAGATAACCCCCAGCTTCAGGCACGCCAACCTAGCGAGGCCGTCAAAATGATACGTTTCAATTCTGCCTCATCAAATTTATAGTTAGTTATATTTGAGGATAATTTGGCGGTCCAAGAATCGACCTTCTGCCTGATGCTGTTCGTTGGGCTGAGGCGTCAGCAGAGAATGCTGGACTCACGAATTCGAGGCCCGTCCACACCTGAAATTTTATTTAGTAACATTTACATACATTTTCTGTTCTTCTGTTTACAGGAAGTTATCGGACGGGTTATTCCTGAAAACAGTATTAGAGGTGGCCAAAGACTATCCTGAGATCGAGGTGAACGATTTAATCGTAGACAACTGTTGCATGCAGCTGGTTTCCAAGCCACACACCTTCGACATTATCCTCACTCCAAACCTTTACGGAAATGTTATAATTAGTATTATATGTGGCCTCATCGGGGGACCTGGACTTATGTCTGGACAGAATTTTGGTAACTCGATCGCTGTTTTCGAGGTTGCTTCTCGACATATATCATTCGCTGGTGAGTATTCGATCTTCATCATACTGTATATTACTACTACTATCGAAAGAGAGTGGCTGATCCGTCCCTGTTCTATAGATATTATCATGGCAGATGTTTGACCAAATCACTAAAAATACTGAAACCAAAAGCTTTTACTGTCTGGTGACAATAATCAATACAATGCTCAGAACTCAATACATTTCTGCGACGTGGAAGACCTTGGAGGTTAGCACGATTCCAAAGGAAGTGGGTTTGGTATTTCCTCATGATTATCACACCATCAGTTTGCTGTCAGCTGCCTCTAAACTTGCCGAATATGTGATTTATCGTCCCTTGAGAATTTCTCGTCAGATCAACACGTGATTTCTAACGTGCAATTTGGCTGTCGGTCTGAGCGGGGTGAGGAGTTACAGGAAGTGAGGTTGGTTTAGCAGGTAACCAGGGGATTCGCCGGAATCCTGCTTCTGGATATCTCACAAGCATTTGACAAGGTGCGACACACGGGCCTCCTCTATAAACTGATTCTCCCTTCCTTCCTTTCTTCTTTCCACTGACGATCTTTGGTTCCTGGTTTTCCCGACCTGACAGTTTTCAAAAACTGACCTAGCGACACAAAGGTAGGGGTTCCCTGACAAGACATGACGAATGGAGAGAGGCATCCGTTTGATCGAGCAATTATAAATAATATACATTCTTAATTAATTTCTTCCTTTCAGATGAAAAATATGTGAATCCAGTAGCGATGATAAATGCGGGTATAGACATGTTGACTTACTTGAAGAAAGACGCCCACGCTTCTATAATACGTAAGGCAGTTTACAACACGTTGGTACATGATAAAATTCATACTCCAGATATTGGTGGAGCAAACACAGGAATTCAAATGGTAGATGCTATCAAAAAGAACATACATCAGCAGTTGAAGGCAGCGAACATATCAACTTTTTGAGTAAGCTATGTTGTGACTTTGTACAGAAAGCAAATTATGATAAATGAATGTGGGTATATACGAAAAGTATGCATATATTTTGCTTACAAAATATAAATTCAGCAATTCAAGAAGGTAATCAAATTTACCTTCGTCTTTATAATCTATATTATTTATGTGTCTTGCCTGGTCTCCCTACGTTGAGAATCAGCTGCTGGGGAGTTTGCTCCCCTATTGCTACAATTTACAGCATTTCAAGGTCAATGTAAATAGATATTTATCCGCTCACAGCGCTTCTGGGGTACGTCAGACTTTGGCCTTCGCCGTAATACCCCACCTCAAAACATATACTATAGTGTGATGATGCCCCTAAACTAAATCTGGTACAGCTCCCATAACGATTTTCATGATATTGTGGGATATATTAAGGATTGAAATACAGACTTTTCAACCATGTATATATTGTGCAATAAAAAGATAATTCGATGTATTACAAATACATGAAAGATTTATATACATAGGTTATTTAAATATAAATAGATCAATCTGACAATAAAGAGTATCACCTCAATAGCACTTATCACACTCACTCCTAGAAGTATGGATAAAATGCCTCCAAAATTACCTGAAACGAAATTTAAATGTCACTCTATTTTTCAGTATACAGGTTGGCCCAGCAAAATTAGAATACAAATTCATATGTTCACTATGAGTGACTAGAAGAAAAACATAAACATGCAATTCAGTCTACCACAGACTAAATACTATCTTTTATTGGTCTGTTGTAAAGGGTTCAGCAACAGGTATCACCTATTTTCAGTAGGCCATGGTGAATACAATATTTCTCTGATATTGTCAGTTTTATCTGCCAAGTTAAGTTTCCGATAAATACACGCAGCCTTTATGTGGTTTCTTGTTCACTTGATATGAAGGTTTGGTGACATAATTTGGCCATCAAATTCATCTGACTTGTCAGCTCCTGATTTTTTTTGCGGGGTTGTGTGAAGCAGAAAGTCTACGCAAGGCGCCCGCTAACACTTCAAGACCCTGAGCTGTATATTTCGAGAAATAGAAAATGTTAACCTAGAATTATTGAGTCGAATACTGAAACATTTCAGGAAGAGGTGGCAGTACTTACTGCATAACGTCTATGCAAGAAAGACATTTAAAAGACGTAATATTTGAGATATAAAATCACACTTAATAAAGTTGTTATAGTTACCCCTAACTTCTCTCAATAGAATACTTTTTATCTAATATCCAAAAATCTAATCATACTCTAAGACAATTTACTTGATAAGAAAATTATTATTAATTTGAACCACGAAAAGTACATTTTAGGATTCAATACTCGTTCTGAAGAAATATACTCTAAAAAAAAATATAATTTTATTCACAACTAACGTTTCAATGCTTTTCTAACAAGTATTCCATGTTTTTTGTAACTTTCCCAAACTCGAATTGAATATATTTAATCAAATTTAGTTTATATGATCAAAAATCCAGTATTCTTACTTTAGGATTATTATAGCTATGCGCATATAGAAAGATATGGTATACTCGAATGAAAGCACATATTCTTGGTCTAAGAGATTATTTTCATGTGTGTACCTGTTATACAACGCTATATATACTCAAAAATCTACGGTAACTGGGTGTTATTATGAAATTATGAATCAAATAGAATAATGAAAATATTATGATATCTGAAAGTAGAGAAAACTTATACTCACTCAATATTTCAAACCATGTTTGGAATAAGTTGATTTTGTAGATATTAGAGAAATTTTCCTCAAAGAAAATATGCACGTGAGTGATGTTTTGGCTGGAATAAAAAAACTTTAATCAAATATTTCTTCATAAAAAATCCCTCACGAGATACAATTGGTATGTTAAAAATCAATACACTGTATATGTAAACAAAATAATTTCATTCATTATTACATTCTTGAGGTATTTCAAGCCTTACTTGTCAATTAAATTTGCAATGCTGGTAAAAGGCTTGTATACAGTATGGCTACAAGTGGGTAGACAATGGCCACAACGCATCGAATCATGTTTTTCTTGTATCATCAATTCTTCGTCCTCAATGTCTTCTGGGTAATACTTGGTCCATTTTCCTAACAAGATACAGTTTGTAAAAATCTGGTAAATATCGGATTGTGCAGATATCGACGAGGAACGAGGAAAATGATCAATTTTGGGTTACATGTAGCGGAAAAATGTGTTAATCGCTATTTATAACAAGAATTAGCAATATTCAGTTCATACGGTTAGACCTGAAGAATGAAAGTATATATTTTAATATTGATAAAACGTATTGAAAAATTCGGATATGTAGCGAAACTATACATGAAGTGGCTTGAGCAAATTGCCATATATTCTTCGAACAAAAAACCAAAACTATGGCTTCGCTATGTAGACATTTTCGTAATCTGGAACCATCGAGAGGATCAGCTTCCATTATTTTTTGAGCATCCGAACAACGTGAGACCCTCAATGTACTTCACAAAAGAAGAGGATTCTGACAGCAGCCTTCCTTTTCTCGAAGTACTGCTAAACGAGAACAATAACCATATACAGGCCACATTGCACAGAAAAGCGACTTTTACTAGACACTACCTGCACTATACATCGAGTCACCCGGTAGCTACAAAAAACGTTTCATATGAACAAGGATGATACAACAGCGCTTACTCCTGATTCGCCGGCCAGTGTGAGTCACCGCGATTGGGAGCATTGCCGGTTTTAGTCTGAGATTGGACGTAGTGGGTGAAGCACGACGACAGGAAGGAAATATAAAAGGAACAAACGGTTGATCCTTTCACCTCAAGACGATTAAGGATACCACATCAATCGAAATGTTGTGAAACGCAAAAATTCTCAAAACAATGTTCGAAGTTCGAAGCAGTGTTACTAAAATATGCACCCAGATACAGTGCAGATTTAATAATTAGCTATAAAATAAAAATAGTTGAAATCTAGGGAATTCTATTGATTTTTTAACCTACAACTATGAAGATTTCAACAGGCCTTGTTGGTTACACTACCTTCAATCAACATAAAAATAATCATGATGCCGTTTAATGAAAACTGAAGATATACCTGTATA
The DNA here is from genome assembly GCA_949316355.1 of Bruchidius siliquastri. NCBI lineage: Eukaryota > Metazoa > Arthropoda > Insecta > Coleoptera > Chrysomelidae > Bruchidius > Bruchidius siliquastri. Next base: position 17,507,892 of record OX438533.1, on the reverse strand, counting down.
TCTGCTAAGACACGGTACATCTGCTAAAGAACATGGCCTGACCTCTTCCAATTCCACGGGTACCGTGAAAGGAATGCACTGACATAACGAGATTATACTTTTTGTCTTGCAGTCGACTAAACAGTCACTATGTGAATAAGGCCCAAAACTCGTCCGGCTGTCACTTTTAAACATGCATTTTCTCTAGAACAACAAGAAAATTTAATGTTTATCTTTCTTCTTAATTTTCATAGCTGCCACGGTAAGTTATGTAGTATTTTTAAACTTTGTTTTTGGTGGCTTCTGGAAGGTTAAGAATAAAAGGAAGTATGTGACTAAACTGCACGTACAGTAAAGAATTTAACAATGTTGATTCATAGTTGGCCGTAATCCATACTGAAAAAATTTTATAGTTAACTGATTATGTTTTTTGATATCCGTAGTTTATTGTAACAATTATGGAACTCGTATGTATTACAGCTTTACTAAAAAAAATATAAATAAAACAAATATAAAAATAATGAAAATATGCTACAAATTTTACACAAACGACTACATCCGACACAAGACACAAGCCGAGCACATCCGAATCCAATGCTGTCAATCCAGCGAATATAAAAATCACTGTTCTGAATCCAGTTAGGCTCAAAAAATAATGCTGCAAAAACAACTGAAACAAACTAACCAGACTCAATGGAAGTTGTTTCAAAGCCGAAGATCCTCTGCAAACATCCACGCGAAGACCGATTAATACTTCTTTATTGAATGCTATTACGATTTCATTTAGTGAACCGCTTATTTGATCAGGATAGTCGGCAGTGTTGAATATCAAAACTTTGTACCCAGTTGTTTCTAAGGTCGTGAAGAAGTAATCTTCCAAATCGTTTTTCAATTCAAGGCTGAGTCCATTAAGTATTCCTGGCCCTATGGGTTTCCTTGATTCTGCACTATCTGGATAAGTTTGCTCGCCGAGACTCGAGTAGCTGGAAGATTTTTTCAACATGCTGATATTAGCTTAATATATGTAATATTTTATGAAGATGTTTACCAATATTTTATGGAAAGGTTTTGGAAGACTGAAAAAAATATAGTCCAAAAAAATACATAATAAATAATCAATCATCAATTTTAATTTACTACAGTGCAGTCGGGGTTTCGCAGAACTTGGGGCGAAGGCCCTACTTGTCCTACCCTAACTATGCCCATGGGTAGAGGTAGTGCGAAAGAAATTAAAAGCAAAAAACTTACATTTTTGGATTGGTGATTTGTCTAACGTTGTTGAAAGTACAGCAAAAACCATCATAAGTAATTCTTCTAGAAAATAATTTCGAACAGTCGTGAAATTCACGGGCCCACCTACAGGATTGCAGCATGTCTTCACAAGATGGGCTCAACTAAAAAAATGTCAGGTAGACTAACTCGATACTTCTGTAAATGTAACTATGATATATAATCTTAGACTATTTAACAGAGGTGGAAGAAATATTTCATTCATAAATAATTTGAAAACATAATCAGTGATTTTTTAAAATGGCGCAATGCGTGCAACGAAGACGGATTATTCTCCCTTTTATGGCGGCGTATCGTAAAGGCAACACTGTTAAAAGCTGAGAGCGCAGCTCTACAGTGGCGTACCATAAAGGTACGTTTTTACGCAAATATCTTTCAATGTTTAGTTTTAGTAGTTGACAAAAAGTGGAATATGCTTCACCTCTAAAAGCCTTCTGCTGATATCGTAACCATCAGTTTGGTTATCATATTTATCCATCCATTTCTGAAGCCTTAAGAAGTTCCCTTCAGTTCTGCTTTTGAGAGTATAAAGCTGCCCTAAGCCCTCTATATCATTGAGAATTGAATCGATGGTCTCTAATTTTCGATAAGAGTTTCTAAAATACAATAATGTTTTATTGTAAACTTGAACCGTTTATGCTAAATATCGGTTTCTAGCGATTTGTTTCACACGAAACTTTACCTACATTTGCTTTGCGTATTCAACAGCTTTTTTCTTGCTGATCTTATTCATACTGCAAACTGCCAATGCTGGAAAGTCGATTTTCTGAATCGGAACGTTTGAACTTGATTGGGTGACTATAGTCGGAGTTTCTAAGTAATCCGACCAGGTATGGACAATGAAGAATACTGTTGCGTTTATGGCGAATATGTTGAAAGATATCCAAAACAGCCTTAAAACAAAAAATAAATGTCGTTAGTACACAAGAAATTTAAAAACACAAAATCCAAGTTTATTTACATGTATGGAAGAATTCGTTGTCAAATATGTCTATTTTGATTACAAAAAGTGTCCGAAACATTGTCATAAAAAGGGCCTGTAGATTTCAAAGTGCTTCTTTTTTCTTTAGCTTTTTCACACGAAAAGCGTCGCAATTTCAGTTGTGATAAGTGCTCTCAATGGTATTCTATTACCAACAGTCAAAATTTCACGCGGTGGGACAGCGTTGCCACAATTCGTAGTGACACCCAACAGTGGTATACTTTTTTTAATATGAAAAAATGGTCCTGCACAATCTTAACATGGAATGTTGTGAGATGCGGGTTCCAGTCCCGATTATAACACATTTTTTTCTACATTTTTCTGTATAATTATATTATTTATGAGATGACTACTGATTCTAACCTTTGATACTTATTCATATTCATAGTAAGGAAGTTGAAACTATGTATGGTGGTATTGTCACAGAAAGACCTCCAGATTGCGTTGTAACGTTTCTGCTCGTACATACTTATACCATATGCAGACATTTACATGTATTCCACTGTCATAAAATATTTTAATGCGTCACCAGATGAAGCGATAAGCCTCATGAAAAATTGCATGTTATCATATTGTGTGATGGATCATACCAAATAATATAACGAACCTAGATGTACAACGTATATTTCAATTTTGATCACAGATAAAAATATCATTCTACACAGTATGAACAAAATAGATATATTAAAAATTAATTAATTGTTTTCGCTCCTAATCACGCATATATATATGTCGACGAACGTTTCCAATTTGATCACAGATAATATTGAAACCAAATGATTCAAGAAATTTATTAATACTAATTGTACTAGTACCTATTTCAATTTTGATCACAGATAAAATCGTTTCCTCAAATAAAACAACACTTTCATACATTCCAATCTTCTGCCCAAAAGCAAAGTAACTACTCTATACTATATAGAGCTTTATAAATACACAAACAAAGTTTCAACTATGTTTAACTTAAACTGTTGTGAGGTCTTTTCACAGCACTAAATGATGTTTTCTATCAACATAACCCTATTTCATAAGATTTTGCAATGACTTTATAAGCCTTTGAATCCCATATAGATAAAAAATTAACTTGGTATTTGTAACTGTTTTAAATGGCTATCCATATGTGCTTTGAGATGATGACTTCTTCTGAATGCCTTGCCACATGTTAAGCAGTGATATGGTCGATCTCCACTGTGGATTCTATTGTGCTGTTTCAAATTTTTGGGATCTGAAAAAGTTCTGCCGCAAATGTTGCATTTCAATGGTCGTTCACCTGAAATGAAATTAATATGTAGTTAGTATTCATTTTGAGAAAATACTGTTGGACTAACTTTGACTAACCAGTGTGTTTCCTTGTATGGATATTCAAATAGTATGCAGTGGCAAATCTTTTACTACACTGTTGACATTTATAATCTTTTGTACCCATATGAGACCGTATGTGTTTTCTGAGTGTTGCTGACTGAGAAAATGCAGATCCACAGTATTTGCAAACATATGGTCTTTCTCCAGTGTGCTTTCGCATATGGTAGGTGAGTTTTCCATTTGAAACAAACCTAAAATGTAAGACCACATCATTAAAATATAGAATACAATGTAGGTGATGAATATTGTTTCTCTATTTAATACTTTTTTTTGTTAAAAATCATGCGAATAAATATACTATGCACTCTTCTGTTATATACCATGATACATCATACATTTTGAATATTTCTCATGTCCCCATACTCATTTCAAAAAAGTATTGCCTACCTCATATCACATTCAGTGCAACAATATGGCTTATCTTCATTATGCCCCCTGATGTGGGTTGTCAAACTAGAAGAATGTTTGAATGCCTTGCCACAATGAGGGCACAGGTATGGCATCTGCTCAGTCTTTTCCTTACTAAAGTCTATTCCTCTGAATTCATCATGTTTCCTCATGTGCATAGCTAATGATCCTGATTGTGTGAAAGAAGTTTGACATATGCCACAACTGTATGGTTTTAACCCTGTATGAACCGACATGTGACGCTTCACATCTGCAGCCCTGAAAGACAAACAAAAAATAGTTTGATATTGGAAATAGGACTTAAGCTACTCTTCATATGACCTCTACGAATTTTTTGATATCAACAACTTGACAAACATTAATTTCTTGGCATCAATTATTAGGAAACAAATAAATATATAAATGTTAGCTCTTTACCATTATTCCAGGAAAATGTTAAATCTGATCAATGACTGATATATCTATAGAAATGGGAGAAGTACCAAAAAACAAAATGCCTCAATTTTTATAACATACCTCGTAAACTGTTTTTGGCAGACATCACATTTTGTTAGCTTCCTGCTAACATGAGTACTGTCATGTATTTTCCAGCTGCTTTCTGTCCAAAAAGTCTTATTACATTTTGAACAGACATATTTAAAATTTAATTCAACAAGTTCACTCTGTTCAGTTATATTATGATCACTTTCACCATAGCTATCACTAAACTCCTCAGGCTGGGTTTCATTTTCACATTTTTTTATGCATTGTATGTTCTTGTCAATAACATTTGGCATTAAGTCATTGCTAGGAACATAATTGTTCTTTGGCAGGCCTCCCTGGCATCTATCATGATTAATTATGTGAGATACATTATCACAATTTGAGGTGGTTGGACTATTGAATAGTTCTTCAAATTTTTGGTGAGTTTTATGACACTCTTCTCTGAATAAAAAAGATTCTAAGAGCTTCTTCAGACAGATTTGACAAATGTGTTGGGGAAAAATATCATTTCTGGTTACCTGAAATGAAATGAATATTTCATAGTTGTTCTGTTAAAAATGCTGATTTTACTGAGGGCAGAAGTTATCATGCCTATGAGGAGCACTGATACAAAACAAAGTCTAAGTATTTGGTATCTAATAAATAATGCAGTGAATCACTTTCTTTGTCAGACAAACTGAACTGAACTTATATAACTCTGTATTCTATATTGTAGCAAAGCACAGGTATTTTCTGGTCATGGGTAGGCAAGATTCCACTACTTCTTCACTAGGATATTTGAGGAATTCTCTAGCAAATAGGCTGCCATAGGTATCATCTTAGATATTTTCAAAAACTGAGATGTTGTTTTCTTCCAGTAGAGCATTCATCACACTGATTGACAGAATACAGTGTGGTTTAGGACCAAGGATTTGGGTCTCAACAGCTCTCTTTTTACCTATAATTATTTGTACATTAGTTTTTATTTTTCATCTATCTATGAGAGCAACATGGAAACATATACCTATTATAAATATACGACTTATGGAATCTATAATTTTTATGTGACTGAAGAGTGTTTTGGATACCCACCTGAATAGAAGTACATTTTACAAGAATGGAACTCAAGTTTTCCTTTTTTTCACCAATGTCAACCACATCAAATAAGGAAATTACATCTGCACCACTATACATACAGGTTCTACACAGCCGTTCTCGAGTCAGATATATTTGTTTTTCGTTCTCCATCTCTTAGATATTAATAAATTTTTTTGAGCTATGCTTAAATAAATATGTTTTGATACTAATTCAAATTTTCCTATCTAATAAATGGGGTACGCAGTATGCTGTTTATAAGCATCATGAATTAATCAGGTAATCAATAAATCAATAGTTGATAACACTACATTCTCATTCGATTACACAATTATTCTGTAAATAATTTAATTTTATTTATTAGGGTTATGTTTTTGTTTAGATTCAAATTTCAACAATCCCTGGGATTTCAATATTTAAAAAAGGGTTGGTCGCTAATGTTGCCATGGCTGTCAGTGCCTGAGATGGAATCTCTACCAGGATAACAATCTTGTATTTTACGCTAAGAACGGAAATGTGACGAAATCGGATGTGCCAGTAGGTGTTTCCATGTCGTGAATATGAAGAGAGTGTGTATGACTGTATGATGTATGAATACGGTATATTCAATCCCCCTTTCAATCATGTCTCACAGTACACCCAACCAGATGGCCCAAATGACGAGCAAGCATTTGAGCCATTCATACACGGTGACTGGCTGACGGCAACATGCCCTTTATAACACCGCTCTCACGTCCCACCCACTTCTACATTCAAAAACAAAAACTGCACATTTATTTTTGGAGGCGACTATCCTACGTATGCACATCCTCTGATTAATGTCAATGTTAGAGTTGGGTTAACTATTTAAAATGTACTACATTGCTAATTATTTTGTGTTCTATAATATATCTCATATGTATATGGCTACCACAGAATATATAAGGTCAGATCTCTGAGGAACCGCATTGATGGTAAATACATTGGAAGCATATCCATCCACCGCCATAAGTAAGGAGCGGTGCCGAAGAAACTACCCAACCATCGGCATATACTAGGTGGCGGCCTGTCGGCAGCAAGCTTGATCAGAAGCCTTTCATGTACACTCCATCGAAAGCTTTCGATATATCGATCGTGATAAACTCGACACCCGCCACGTATGCGTGACGTAGGCCAGAAGGTCTCCCAGGGAATCAGAACTTGCAGAAGAACTATCGAACAGTTATTTATATTTGAGTAGCTTTTAGAGTTACCTTGTTACCGAACCGAATTTAAGCCAGTATTTATCGAGTCCATTTATTGTTGCAGAAGTATGCGTCGGTATTCAAAAGCGAACGAATTGGATTGGTAGAACTGTCCTATTTGGATGAAGATGGGCTTCAAAGAATGGGCATATCACAAGGATCACGATTGAGAATGATGCAAGAAGCTCAGATATCCGTTTGTAAAGACAACACATTGTGTATAGTAAAACCCATATGTAATCTATAAAATACGTTTTATCTCCATTTACTGATTATTGATCACTGTCTTTCGCATTTATTTATTTGACAAAATGTACTTGAAAAGTAGAAGACATATTTTTGTATCTTGATTTGCTTATGAGAATATTTTGCTGCAAATTCTAATAAAATAATAAAACTTTGAATCCTACGTTATTACGTTACAACCTAAATCCTGTTTAAATGGGAAATTCTGCTATTATACAAAAGATGGATGTTTATATGTTGCTTCTAGGAGTCCCATAAATTTGAAGTAGTTTCAAAGACCTTGCTAAGGCGATTGCAGTGGGTATAGTCTGTGGGCGGTTAATAGGAGATCGGGATGGGCAAACAGACAACATTCTTCTTCTTCTTCTTTGATGGTCCAGAAGGGGTTAAAATATAGAATATCCCATTTTTATTAATGATAATAATAATAATACATGATTCACGAACCGCGTGTCACAACGTTCGAACCATTTCCCAGGAGCGATTAAAAGACACCATGTATTCCATCACGTCATTGGCTGGAGAACCCACGTGATAATGAAACTGTTTCATTCGCTGTCTCGGCACCGATGACAGAACGCGGTATATTTGAATTACATAAGCAGTGGGTTCAGTCTGTGTATCCTTTTTTAATATAAACTGCTGTGAATGAGAATTAAATTCGTTTATTTGAGATGATCATTCTATTTATTTAGAAATATATTAAATAGGAAATTTAGTATTTTACTGATTATTATGATATTTTAACTGATTATGGAAGACAAAAGCGATTAATCAATAAACAGCTAAGTGAATTATTGATATATGAATTGTAACTTACTTACCTTCATTAAAATTTTGCTGCAAATGCACCTTATATGATTTTTATATCAATCTATATATCCTGTGATTATCGAACTTTAAAATTATGAAAGAAAACACATAGTTCAATAATATTAATTTTACTGGACAACTCTCTATGGTTTTAACTTTGAAAAAAATTAATTAGCTGGGGCAATTAGTTGAATTACTTCAAATGTCCAATAAGTAACTTTCAAGACATTATTTTTGATAAGCCATTCTTCAAAATTAACCGCCAATTCGACGGGTGAAGGTTTAGACAAGCGGTTACATTTTCACACAAGACTAGCTGATGGATTTCACATTTCAGGAAAAAACCTTTAAAAAAACCTGTATCAATGAATCTTGATCCAAATAATGGTATTACCATGAAGGACAATGAATTACACAATACATTTCACAATCAAATTCACACACGAAGGATATAATGAGTTCGTTATACTGCTTGATAGAGCAAATAATAGAAAACCACAGGCGAAAATTCCAAAATCACAGACACAGATCAATGGACCAAACACCAAACCAAAGCAAGGTAGGCTTGGTTCTGTTCGCGCGATTCGCAGTCGCGCGTAAAATAACGGACAGCCAATGAGATGGCTGAAACGCATCATCCAATGACGTGATGGAATGCATGGTGCCATTCAATCGCTCCTCATTTCCCTCAGGTTGAACACAGAATGTCATATCCATTCCTAAAACAGCTAGCATTAAAATGAGGAATATGTCAATTCTGAGTCAATAAGATGTCACTTGTCTAGTTAGGTGAAGTGTCGCCACCTCGGTGATGATAAGAGATGCTCGAAAAGTAAAGTCTATTCAATATATAGAGCTCGGATCTCATTGTTTACAAATTTCTTATTAATCGAATTTTAGTTAAATGGTACTTCCATAGATGGCGGCAGGATGTGTCATTTTCGGCATCATCTATTAGCATATGCGATATATTGATATAGTATATTCAGCGGCTAAAAGTTATAGCAGGATCGCAAAAACCCAAAAACGGTTAGAGCTAAGTGCACAGTCTTGCTCACGTTGTTTTTATATCAGGATAGATTTCATTTTTCTTACCTCCTAGCGTTTCTGTGATCTTGATATTAAATTACCATTCGATGATTCTCCAAAAATTCTGTCGCATATGCTATATTCAGCAGTTAAAAATTATAGTAGGATCGCAAAAACGGTGAGTGCACAGTCTTGCTCACGTTATTTTTATATCAGGATAGATTTCATTTTCCATACCTCCTAGCTTTTTTGTGATCTCCTGATATGATTAATTATGTTATTATTCGACGATTCTGCAGAAATTCGGTAGCATGTGTGATATTCAACGGCTAGAAGTTTTGGATCAGAATTGCAAAAACTACATGAAGTAGTCAGAAAATTTGTAACGTAATTTTTATATCACGAGCAGGTTACGTTCTTTTTTTGGGCAATTTTTTCTCCAAATTGATACTACAATCGCATTTTCCGCATCAATCATGTGATTAAAGCCAACGATTCACAAAACGCAAGAATAGATCATTGATCCAGGGAGAATAGCGACCACAACAAATATAGCAGGCTTTTCTTGACACATTTTTGTTCGCGCTCAGTCGTTCAAACCAAAATGCTCTATTGAATACGTACCTTTACAGTACTTACGTCGAACAGTTGTGAGTCTACCCCAATGTTGAAGTTGTAGTGTTTTGCATTCTCATTTCACGTTCATGCGGACTGACAACTTTTTTAATTGAAACAGCATAACCTATGTTGAAGAAATCAATACATCATTTTGAATTTATTCAAATATATTTAAAAAAATAAAGGGAACACTGAACATTTTCATGGGGTGGTACACAATATTACTGTATGTATAACAATCACTATCAAGCTCAGGACTAAAAAAGGTGCTGCTAAAAAATCATAGAACTGAAAATAAAACCTCTAATGAAAATGGCATGTATTTATATTTATATAAGTATGTATATATAGAGTGCATTTTACATTTGTAATACATACAATTGTGTTTTTTCTATTAACAAAATTTCGTATTAAAAATATCCAATGATTTTGAGATGTTAGAAAAGTATAAATTAGTATAGTCAAATAAAAAATTTCACATTTACAAAAATCACAAGTGTTCTTAACCAAAACAAAAATTATTAACCACCTACTAAACGCCTAATTTCAATATGTACAGACTAAAGTTCATAAAATCACCAATTTTGCAATATTCAATTCGATTAGGCCAATTATGAACGTTTTTGTTTAACAGGTTATTAATAATTATACTATTTTACAAACGATAATCCTTTTGAACCAGTTCATCCAGATTGGATAATACCTCTGCAACATTAAATTCGCCTCGATCGGATTTCCATTTTTTTTTATTTTAAATCATCCTAATGTGTACCTACAAAAAATCGGGTGCTTTCTGATAGCCTTCATTTGTTCATGATTCAAAAGGTGAAATTACAACACAAAGTCTCACAAATAACCAAAAAATTTAAGAGTTCCACCAGGAAGAACATTTCCAATCTACACGATTTTCTTTTCGCTTGTCACATTCATGAGAAATATAAGAATAATAGTTTGCAAAATCATAGAACGGATATCACCAGTGTGAGCGAACATCATGAACGTGGGTGCATATAAATTATATCTGATGCAAACTTTGTATCTGAGCGCAAAAATTGAATATATAGTTCATTGCAAAAAACAATGTTATAATAAGAAAATTTGAAAGCTAAATCATGTAAATGTGACTGTTAGATCGTTCAAGGATATAATCAAAACATTAATGACAGTTGACGTACAGCTTAGTAATATAAACAAAACCAAATTTGAGATTTTTCGAGACTAAACTTATTGGTATTTACTTATCAAGTACATTTATAATGTTGCCGAGAGGAAACAAGTAAATTCGAAATAAAATAACAAAGCTAACATTCTTGCTTCATTCGAGACTATTTTAGTTAGAGGAGTACCAAAAATTATCTAAAGCTTATTTTAGCAAAAAATTCTTCATCTTGAGAAAATTTTCAAATGATCGCTAGGTTTTTCCGTCATGGATTAATAGTATATCACTATGGCTTTCAAGTAAAATTACACCAGATTATATTTGTTAAAACTACTTTCCTAGACACAAAATCGTTTACTGGCGTTTTTAGCTACAAAACAGTCAACTGTCGTCTACATATATTGAAAATATTTAACTTACTACTCACTTTGTTTCAGAAATATTCAGACACACATTTATACAACTTTTTAGAGGTCTCAATTATTGAATATGGTATGTTATATGCAGGCATGATTCTTGAAAAATTTAATCACACGTTAAATCACAGTAAAACAGATTTTATTTTCTTATAAAAAACGTGAAACACATTCGTTTAACAAAATGTGTTCTTTTGATAAACCTGGCAAAAACCATAAGTTTTTCATACCATAAAGGAAGAAATCTAGAAAGCCAAAATAGTGTGTATCCCAACGACGATAGAAGTGTTCTATCGTCAGTGGTGTATCCTAAACAAATATTCATAGTACTTTTCTCACATGTTTTTTGTAGATAGTAGTCTTGTTCACCATTAACTGCCAAGTAAATTCATAGCTTTCATATGTGTGAACAATGTCTAGTGTAGATTAAAATTGGCACCAAAATAATCATACCAAATATTACGATAATACTGTAAACTGAAATTACATTCTATGATTATAAATAATCCTATGTTGTGTCAAAGTTTTTCTATTGAAGATCAGACTGAAACCATGATACCTGTGATGTTCCTAGTTTCAAATTTTTTGTCTTCTTGATGTACAAGTATTTATGCAAATCTAAATAAGTATTATTGCTATGACCTAAAATAGTAGTCCCATTACAGTCAATGTTCTCTGAAAGTGCTCTGAAACACAAAGTCAATTTTCATAGAACATTAAACCTACACTTCATGTTGTGCCTATAAAAAATGGCTAAGAATACTGTACTTGGTCATAAACCGAAAGGACATTTAAAAATTTGTGATTTTATTATCATTCTTATGAACGACTCAATGCAGTATATTTAATCTTATGTATTCTTTATGGATTGTATTGCACCATGTAAAACTAAATTTAGATATCAAGTATTATAGTGAAATGGATGAGAGAAACATCTACTGTCAATGTATGCTTTCATAACAATTTTCAACATTAATACAAAAACTGGCTTAACTACGAATAAAATCTATGTGTATGACAATCAGAGCTTGATTGTAATTCTGAAAACTCATTTATGTATTACAAAAAGAAAAAAAATTATCGGAATGATGTATCATAACATTAAGCTTTTAAGTTGTTTTTACATAAATGTATATAAAACAATACAAGCTTTGTAGTGATTCAGAGGAAAAATCTATAGACGTTCCGAAAAACGGTGATTTGACTAGAAAATTAGAATTTTTCAAACAGAAAATGGTAAAACATCGTGAAATACGTATGTGATTTAGAAACGAATAGATCATTATTTCTTATTTCTTTTTATTACAGCATGTGTTGTAAAATTTGCGCACTGTATGTTACATTCATTCCATCTCACCCTCGTAACCACATAATTTTGCATGAAGCATATTGGTTAATTACAAATATTAAAGCTGTATATTATTAGTTGCATTATACAAAAGATTAAAACAAAACGAAAATAATGGCTGTATAGTTTTTATCACAGTCACACATGAATAAAACTAGTAAAACATTTACAGGATTCAATAAATGATACCGATTCGGATATCGTTTTTCAGAACAGACAACACATTTTTTATAATGTTGAAAATATCCAAATTTTAAAACAACTTTGAATCAGTTCAGACCTGACCAACAAAAATAATGAAAAAAGAATATACCTACACATATTTAAATTTAGTTGAAGGGTCTAGTGTTACAAGTTTCATAAATAAAATCGACTAGATCTGTTGGCGTGTTTCAAAAGCATGGTCAGACAGGCAAAAAAGCGAAATGCTTTACGTGTTCTCCAAATTTTCATGTGTGCATTTTCACAATCAATATATATTTTTTGTTAATCATACTCCGTTATTACAAGTGATGGCTCAAGGCTACTTCAACACTTTTGGATTATTGGATACCATTCTACCATACTTGAAAAATTCGTACTTTCTAAGAGTCGCTCATAACCTGGTTAAGATTTTTTGCTAAAAATCACAACCTAGCAAAAATAAGTACAACATTCAGACTAAAAACGCCAGCATTCGTACTCTATAAGGGTAATATTTTATATGTAACACAATAAAACTATTAGTTTCAGTCTTTCACAGTTATACAAATACGCGTTTATTTTGTTTTTCTTCGTAATGTCCAACACTGTTTATATACTAAGAAACAATCAACTGACCGAAAAATATAACATTTACACATTTCCTCCATTTTCCTTTTTTGTTTGTAGTCGAATTGGTCACTGCGCCACGTCGTCGCATGAAAAAAGAATTAAAATCATTCAGGATGGTCAGCAATGCATAGGAAATATTCGAATTAAATTGTTAGTTGTGGTAAAAATTAATTCTGGAGAAATGAAGATACTGCAACATTTAGGTACCGAGATTAATTAAATATTTTTCAAAGGTATGCCTGAGATCAATTCAACCTTTGTTTTTTGCTATTTGACTTTGGTACCACTACTTCTCAACAGAGAGCTTTTGTAATTCATTTTCAAATCCATGTTGCATTTTGGTTATAATTTTATGTGCTTCTATCTTAATAAGTCTTAGAAGTGTATCGTCACTAGACTGAAACAAGGTCATCTGAATATAAAAACAATGTTACGTAAGTGGGATAAATAATATTGAATTACTGTATTCTATTACTTTTCATATCTTATTGATACTTAACAGTGCAGTTATATAAAAAAAATTAACCAAGAACCACAACTGGATAATGTATTTCTTGATACACCCATTCAAATGTGGAATTTATTCAACTTTTTACTATGCAATACAGATCATCTTATAAACTAATTGTACACTTGATTTCATTCAAATGAAAAAAATCGAGAGGATTCCAATGGAGCATATTGTCTAAGTGGTCGTTGAAATTTTACTTACGCAAATAGGCAAATTAATATTAGGCTGCATGCATATTATGGCATCATTTCTATATATTTAATCGGAGTGCCTAGTAGCGCCATAATTTCCAAAAAAATCACTCCAATTATGGTTTCATAAAAGTAATCATCATTTGAAAATTCTAAAGATGTCGCTCGACTCGAAAAGAAAAGGAATACTTTTCCTCATTCACGCGGTAATGGATTGAAGTTACTTCCATCAATAGCTTCATTTGTGAATGGTTTACCTCTATTGTCCGACTTATTAGTTTAATTAGTTTTAGACGTCTTAATACTTTTTGCGTCAATCATTTATATCATTTGGAATAAGAATTTTTTGGAAATCAAACGAAATAAGACACTTTATCTGGAGAATCCAGGAATGTGTTTTGAAGTGATCTATTTCATAACATCAACACTTGCTCCGTGATTTGAGATGATGACAATACCTGTAGTCATTTTGATCGAAGGGCTCTAGAAGATATAAAGAATATGAAACTCCATTTACAAAAAATAGAGCACCAACTGAATAAAAATCCGCAGACTGTATAAACAAACACAGACAACTATTTTAAACTCAAATTGCAAATTAATGTTCCTCTAGTACAGCAAAATCGCATAAAAGAGGCATGTCTTGAAACATTGTAGTTTCTTACTAGCTTAGATAAAGATGCCGCTCCTCCACAAAGTTTTACAATAAACTGTCTGAAGCAGGGCAGTGCACTGCTAAAACACCACATAAATAAAATATCCCCATACTAATGGCGAGCAGTGAATTAGTTGTCCTGGTCTTCAAATCAAACACAGCATGTTGCAGGTTGAAATAGTATTACTCAACGCATTCCATAGTTTTGAGTTTAGTGAAGGGAAAACTGTCTCGTCTAGTTAGCAAACTATTCAATGAGCTGATTTTTATAAATAGAACAGTAATATTCAACATTACGTAACTACATTATGACAAATAATTCAAGCATATTCCAGACGTGAAAATATCTTTTCAGAATTATTTCCAAATCAGGAAATACGAAATACTAGGGTATGGTGTATCACTGTTCTATAAATAAAAAATCATTATTTGTAGTGGAAATAGTACTATTGTAACTGATACAATCAATGAAGGTGTAAAATTCCAATGACTGAACGAAAATAATTTATTTTATGAATTAATAGTTATTAGTATATACAGTACGTTTCGCCCTAACATCATTTTGAGATTTTCTACATGTTATAATAATGTCCCTATAAAACAACTATCAAAGACTATCACTTTCATGATTTTTTATGTCCTGGATTAACACCTTTGATGTTCAACATAACTATCAAACCAACTTCTAGTGTAGCAAAAAAAATCAATCTATCAATTTATGAATTCAACAGGCTCTAATATTGATTTGTTCCATCAACACAATCAACTTAAATTAAGCAAAATACATTTTTTTGGCTTGCTCGATATTTATTGCAACTTGAAATATTTCAATGACACAGTTGCCAGGACAGCAAGTGGTATGTAGTATAAAAATGGTCAAAGCAGAAAAATCATATTTTACGGAACGTAAATATTGACACCAATGTAATTCTGTTAGAACAAAATGTTATACAAAAATGCATTTCGCAAGTCTATTTTGCAAAGCTGGGTGTTGGATGAAAATTAGCAGCAATATGTATGTGAATAATGTTTCATGGAAAAAATCTGCTAAACTTAGTCCATTGTTGTCATATGAACGTTTATTGAAATTTTTTATGATAAATATTGTTTATTGTCTTATGATATACGGTTTGCATACGAGACTATGGCTTGAAAACTTAATGATGATAGAAATGGCACCAATAAAATTGAAACAATATATTTGTTCAAGATTTGACTATCCCAAAATATGAAAGTATAGCTCTTCAGTGGATAATATAAATATTTTAGATTCAGTAAAATGCTGCTTAAAATCAATAAATAAATATGAATAAATACGAATTGCAGGAACCTATAAAATGTATATTCAATGAATACCTTAAAATTATTGATAAAAACAATCGAATAAGAGTACAAATATCACAATAAATTACACATTTCAATAAATAATTAATGCAATATACACATCAATGAGATTAGATGCAATTCATGATTTCTTTAACCTGGATAGAAAATCTCAAACATATATACAGCTTGTTCGATTCAAAAGTTGGAAAAACCTGATCAAATATAATACATAGAACGCTGCATTTAAGATATTACAGGTATTAGAAATGATAAAATATAATGACGTATTCTTGTTGAATTACTCTTGAAAATGAAATGAATAATTTGTATGCCACAGGTAATTATTTTAGCAATGGACATTCTATATGCCTTTTAAAGGTACATAATGTCAAAAAATACCACCGAAAGGTTGAATGAAGAATCGATTGGTGTATACACTGATAAAAATACAAACAATAATAGAAAATTACAAAAATGATTCCTGATATTACAAATGCGTTTTTTATAGAAAATAAGCATTTTCTATTTTTGAGTTCAAGTTTTCGCTGTTTTCTTCTAATGTATCAAACACGTTGTATAGGGCAAAACAGACTACTATGTCCTTTTTCTTAAATATTTTCAAATATATAATTATTTATATATATAAATTAGGTCGTGTCACGACAGGTAGTCCCTGAACGATATCATATATATAAAAACAGGGAAGTGTGTAGTGGGTAAGACATATACACTACTCCAGCTAAGAGACATTGTTCTGTCTGTACATCTTTCATTTTTATACAATTATCGACTTTATAACGTGTAAAAGAGTATATATTTTCATTAGGCCATCAGAGCCTTATGAAGTTTTATATTTCAGTTTCGTCTATGAATATACGATGTGTCAAAAAATACATTTGAAATGATAGATACACGACACCATCTTGAAGATAAAATAGTAATAGATCTAAGGGGTCTCAAAAGCCATCCTTGAGACTTATATGAACGAGCTTACTGAGGCGTAAAAGGTATAACGTTCGTTTCGAATAAATTCAAGCCTTTCACACACGCTGCCATATGTGAAAATGGCAGAAGAAAAATATGAATTGGCCTATGATGGACCTTCATAAACGAGGCTGCCGATAGTTTTAACCAAATTTTCAATAAAGACGTCTACAGTTTATCGTGTTATTTATTACTATATTTGGTGGGATGTGTCATTCGGCATTTTTTAATGCTACCGAGAAAGAAAAAGCTTCCAACCACTGTTTTAAAAGCAAGTAGCACAGTTTTGAGGGAGAGGCGTTCGGAAACATTAGACATTAAAATGTTCAATCAAAATGGAGTTGTGTATCTGTAACTTTCAGATATGTGTCCTTTTTATGCCACAATGTATAAGGTCTAATAAAAAAGTATACTCTTATGATCAGCAAATGAACTAATTTGAAATCAAAATATACAATATACATGTGGTTTTAGCGAGGGTTTTAGTTAGTATTTGGAAATATTCAACAGGTTAATTCAAGATGTGACGCATCATCATTCAGACTGATGAACAACTGGTTTCTCTTAGCGAGGACGAGATTTATTGAGAAGATACCGTCAGGGTAGCACACTATGGTGGAAGGGAAAGGGGACAACATATAACAGTACATATGGTAATAGTTAAAGTACGTTCGGCATGGGACATATTGTATATACATACAATAGGATGCGAAAGTTTCCAAACAATTACATCCTGAACTGTAGTTTATTGGAACAAAAATTGATAATGCATACGAAACGTATCTGCAAAATCAAGTTGTATTTTGACTACTTCATTACAAATAATGTTGGTGTAGATTTAATCAATATGATTCCCAGCTCAAAATATTAGAACGGCATCTTATAATCAACTAATTCTGGTGATTTACAAATGCGATTTTTTTACTGAACTGCGCAAAGATTGGTGAATATCTGATTATATTTTGTGGAGATTCCATTCACAGATCAATCATCAAAAGTCGTCCAATCAACATTTGTCTAGCTTCATCGAGGTTTGTTCCACGAGCTACAATGCAAAAACCAATTGTACAGAAACTTTCACAGGCTACTGTGCTATATGGAACGGAGACAAGATCGCACGATGGGCAGTATTCTAGAATCTAGAGCATCGTTCATCGAAGCAACATCGGCAATAATACTGCGCTCGCACACACTAACAACGCACCTGCCCCTTGTAGGGCTCGGGCACCGCCCAGAGTCAGTTCCTCACTCTTGACCACCTCGTTGGGGTGCTTTCCGCCATACGGCTTGGACTTCTTGGTTGTGGGTGGGGTAGGCGGTGTGGGCGGCGCCTCCGTAGGCGGAGGCAGGGGCGGACGTTGACTGGGCTCGCCCCACCATGGCACCACGGGCGGCCGCGACGGCATCGGAGGGGGCGGAGCTGGCACGAACGCCGGCGTTGGGGAAGGGCTGGTGCTGGGCGGGGCCTCAGTCGACGGGCCCCACACCTTGAATACGATTTTCATGTTGTGTGTGGTGCATCGGCCGCCTATCCGTCGGTGCAGGTCGTCACTCGTCGACGTCGAGATGAAATAGTAGTCGTGGCCTGAAAAATTGAAAAATATCAACATACATTAAAAATATAAACAGTGTTTAGATATAAAATATGTATTTTGAATTTGATGTAAAATTACAGGAATAAACACCTTAAATAGCATTCAGTGAGCAGAGTGAGCGTCATGCATATTTGAGGCTTTTGGACCAGTACGAGTGGAAAGGCAGTTACCATCAATCACGGTAATTTTTGAAAAATAGCTTCACACAGCAATGTAAAGGAAATAGTTTTTAAGTAAACTATGTGCATTCCCGTACATTTTTATATATATTCACACATTTTCTTAATTGAATGATGAATGTCAATTTATGGTATTCACCTGTATTGAAATAGATATTTCCTTCTTTGCAAAAATCCCTGAATATTAGGATTTAATATTTAATGTAGAACATCGTTAGATTGATCTCATTTACTATCAGCATTTGTAAATTTTGAAAAAACTGGCCCACAGCGGGATTCCAATCACGCACATTCCGCTTGTGTCCCAATCAGATGGACATGTTATACTTCCTGATACCTATCAGATTTTGTCCGAATTTCAAATTGCTCACGTTCCACTAACAGCTTCTTCATCGATTAAATATAGTATACTTTATTTAGGCAAAATCAGTGACAACTATTAACAAGCAAATCCGAGCGATAGAAACACAATTTTAAAATTTAAATTTCAAGATATTTTTGGTGAAACCAGGAGTCCGACATCTTGGTTCCTTATTTCCAAAAAAATGGCAGAAGTGGATTGAATCTGCACTTCCTAAGCAATAGTATAAGTTTAGAAGTGAAAATTTGTATCAGGTTTTCGTATCGTAGAGCTTGTGGACGTATACCTCATGAATAGCAACACATATAGGTGCCTGCTCAAATAAAAATTTTGCGCGATTTACTTGGATGTAAAAATATGAAATTGCCGGTTACATATTTTTTCAAATTTCACCAAATTCCACTAATAAACACAAATGTATGCGTGGCTAACGCTTCTGTGTCAACCGGCATGATATGTCGTTACGTGTTGGAATCTGCAGGTAGCCAATACGTATTAATTAGTGGCTGACTTTGCATTGAAGCCTGCACCATTTACTCCATGTATGCATCAATAATTCACCAATGATAGCTTCATATTGATCTGTTTCCCAAAATGATCATCTATTATTTCGTACCATCGTTCCATTTATTGGCCTGTTTTTAATGTATATATTTATATACCTGTAAGTAGCGGTTACTACATATTCTATATTCTAAGAATTCGATGTCAAATAATTATATGTTTCAGATAAAATGCCTCATTCAATTGTGACGTCCGCATTAGGTGGAGTGAATATGATATCGTCAAAAAGATTGATTTGATTATGGGATGACATTTCTATCAGGTCATGGCCGTTAAGTGAAATCACAAGTGATTAATGAAAGAACTTTACTAACTTTTCGGCTGCCAAGAACATCTTACTCATATCACTAAACCATATAACCTTCATCACTTTATGTTCAATAAGTTCGTAATTAACAAAGAGTCGTAATTTCAGGTGTTTACCCAAAACCAATCGTGGACGACGTTGTTTCATCCTCCTTGAGCCTTATCAGCACAATGAGTTGCATCTTGTGGGACTCAGTAAACTGACTCTTTGGTTCGATAGATGGCGCGCACATACCTTCGAGTATATATCCACTATCGAAACGGAGTATTAAAAAGTTCGGCAAATAGGTACTACCAGCTGATTTCATTTGTTCATCCGAAATCTACATCGCGCTGACGAATCTCTAGCACAAAATGGTATCATCCACGATTGGTTTTACATGAACGACAAAATTTGATTCTTGTTCAATGATCAATGATCAATAATCAGAAATCTTTTTTTCAAACTACAATTAGAACTGGCCTATTATTTCATCAAATGGATATAATCAAAAAATCTACTAAGAGGATTTTAAGAATGTACTACTTCTTTTTCAGTTAACCCTTCAGAGGTACTTGGATTAGCTACCGCATTAGTAATTTCACTAAAGCAGCTTTAATAAGTTTTAATGCAACCGGATTATAATGCTCATAATAACTGTTAATGCTGATAATTCTGTTTACTTTTGCGACGATGTAATTACATTCAATGGATGGTATTTTAACAAACCAAGTTCACCGCAAGCCTTCATAAATTATATCTTGTACAAAATCTCTCTCACAGAATGCAGGCTTAATGAGCGCCAAGTAGAAAATTAGCAGTTGGGGATTTTATTACAATGATTTGATCATGGATACACATGATGACATGCACGTGTTTTTTTTCCTCAAAGAATTGAAATAATCCACTTGAATACTCTCGGGCAGAGAGCCAATAGGGTTTAATCGGAAATATCTATCAACTACAGGTAATATATATATATATATATATATATATATATATATATATATATATATATATATATATATATATATAGTTCTCGAGGAACTAATCTAACCATTTGGTGATATTTAGATTAAGAATATTGCTGGTAAAAGAAGAAAGCTATTCTAATGGCTTGTCAGCTGAACTATACCTATATTAAATATTTTCTAGAACGAATGAGCATACAAAATCCAATTTTCTGTCTATTATTCTCTAATTCAAAATGTTTAACACTGAAATGGTATTTGATGATGTGATGCAAATTAAACAAAAAATGGAATATATACCTGGCAGAAATTCCAGCCCACCAGGCTGAGGTGTAAACGGTCTAAATGTAATTGTAAAATACATCAGCTTGTAGGGCTTATCGCACACAGCTATTATCCTAGGGTTTGGATTCGTTATCCTACATGTTTCGTATTCGTCTTTGGATACGTTGTATATTATATATTTCTCCATTTCTTCATCCCGTGTGCCTGGCATGTACACGGGGCAGATCAGGTTCACCTAGAATAAAAGGAAAAATTCGCTAGAAACTCATACAGGACAAACTTGAATAAAGTAAGATTTAGCTCAAAAAGCGTAATTAAGAAATTGAATACATATTCCGAAGAAAAGTTAAGGATGAATACACGCAAGTAGCAGCAAACTTATTCTGTTTTTTAGAATACCTACATGAAAACTAATAGTTTTTGTAGTTAATTAAATTGTAGATACAGTTCAATCGAGAGTTAAAAACAGAAACAGAAATTTGATTATTGATTCAATGAAATAGAACTTATCAAGGTATTCAATTTTATCCAAATCATACAAACGTGAAAGCAGTATTTATTAAACCAATTTTCGCCAATAATAACTGCACCGAGCAATAACAATCTTGGATTGATTCGACTAAACATTTTTAGTGGTTCAGTGTTTATCTGGCCAATATCTGGTATCATATCACTGCTACTTCATATAACTGGTTAAATAATCTGCCTTTACAAAGTTGAACAATGAATGGATTTCCAATTCCTCAACAGACTATGACAAAGATGTCTCATGCTGGTCTGCCATGGAGATGGAGGGAAACCCAATACTGCTGGCCTCGGTAGGTCGTCATCCTAGAAACTGGGGGATATTTTTCGCTACAGTAAATGATATTCTCCGGCACAGCTGCTGCTACTATACAAGGCCCAGATCAGGCCATTACTGGGCTACTGCTCGCATGTGTGGGGATGCGCCCAAATGCACTTCCTGAAACATCTGGACACAATCCAGAAGCGAGCAATACGTCTTGTGGATACGCCTGACCTCACAAACGACCTACACAGTCTGGAACATCGAAGGAGGGTGGCTGATCTTTCCCTATTCTATAGATATCATTGCAGATGGAACATTTTTTCTATTTATTTTTAATACCCTCAAAATTCAATTATTTTGATTATCAATCATATGAACTTACCTGATCATATTCGAATTTCATATTATTCCTATTTACATCGATGATATTGTCTGTGTTATCGATGCGAAATATGGGATTTGAGGAATTCCAATGTATCGTGTAGAATTTGGCGTTGCTGGGCATGGTGGCCAAGGCGGACCAATGGTGGAGCACGAAGGCTAAAAGTAGCGCCCCTCGGGCGGCAGCCAACTGCCCGGGTTGCCAATGCATCGCGTTCCCGATCCGATCCGATGGGCGGCCTCTCGCGGCCCTTCGACTCTTATGCTCTCCACCGGTGCTGGCTGCTGCTCCTCATCAACGCCGCCCGAAATTCACATCTCATTTGAACTGGTGGATTGGCAATCTGGAAAGGAAGAAGCACAGTCAAAACAATTCGTTACAATAGAATTACACTGTCATATGTCTACAATTTGAGAGTTTTGAAGGATGATGATTGGGGTTGACCAAGCATATTTTAGAACAATGTTACTGATATAATTCTTGTTTTGTTTATAATTTCATAGAGAGCTTTCATTGTCTTACAAAGAGCCTATTGACAATATAAAAATGGATTTTCATTGATATGGGGCAAGAATAGTGCTGTATTATGCTGCTCCGTGAAATGAATATATTTTGTTCATTTATACAAATCGTCTTATAACTGAACAATATTTCAATAACTCATGTAAATATGAATTACAACAGCACACAGGCGAGAAAATTCTGAAATTGTACACCTAGGATTTATTATTCTGGGCATCGGTAGGTAGGATGCTATTTTTTAAGATTGAAGTGAAAAAACCATATGTTGAAGCTTGCTGAGGGAAATTGCTTAATGAGGCTTCAGCCAATTCAAGTAACCACACAATGTCACTTTTTGCACTAACCCTATTTTCTCATGACATTTGTAAATGAGTGTAAATGAAGATTGTATTTAATATGTGTTGTAATGGCAGCTTGCTTGTATATTTTAGTTTTCAAAGTTGAGTTGGAGGTGTTTCTCAATGACAGATAGATATTTAACCTATAGCTGGTAATATAGAAGGTTCACCGTTGACAAATATACGGACAATTCCTGTGTGCTGTCTCAATATAGTACTCTTATTTAATTGTTATATTGCTCATAGCTTGCTTGCTTCCTTAGCTTCGACCAAATGCATTTCAAAACATGTGTTCCAAAAACGGTCAAGATTTTTCTGAAAAAATCTATAATTTTCCTTTGATTCTCCCTTGAATACATTGTTATGGGTAAAAAATTATGCTGTATACAAGAAGCCATAGCAGTGGTATTCTTTTTACTGGAATAAAAGCAAAGATGATCCCTTTATGAGAAAACCTTGGTTTTTGGTTATTATACTTTAACTTAAGCATCTCTATCAGTATTGTAAGTGATGTTATATTTTAAGTTACAGAATGCATTATTATTATTATTATTAATAAAACACAATTTTAGACTATTGATTGGCTAGGTCAAATTGGTTCTTAATCGTTAACTTCAATTTAGGTTATGCTATTAAAACAGATTAATCTTGAAAAATCTCTCTTATATTATGAAATCTTGATTACTGATTTGATTTTTTTGAATGCATATATTTTGAGGAAAGTGCGATTGTGAAATATAAATTCAGATTACAAACTATATGTGTGCATGGTCATGGTCTCAACCAGCTCAGATTATCAATGCACATCACCTTAAAATCATTCAAAGTAGAACCGCATAAGTTTTAATAATTTAATAATTTATTGAGGACTGATATTAATTTTCTGCAAAATGAAATGCCTGGCACATAGAAATATTCAATTTGAACTTAATATTCGAGCAATTCTGTAACTTTTAAATGAAAAGATGAATGAGAAAATAGGCATTATCACAATTTATTTACTTTCGAGATACTGTATACCAGTATACTATGTAAAACATGAAGGAATTTTATAAGGGGAACCCATTTTACTAGTACTATAGGTTACAAGGAATCAATACAAAATAATCTAAGAGTGCATACCTGCTCAAAAATATATAATATCTTTTCCCCGGGTGCTTATAACTCCTATACCACATATTTAGATTCACCATCTGGTCCCCAAAGGGCTACAAATACACTTGAAAAACAGCAAAACGCTCTCTCAAATATTTCTTTTGTGTTTCACATCTTGTTTACGTCTACTGAAAAATGTGGTTATGTTTCCAGTCCAAAGCCCATGCCAAATCGGCATTATTGAGTTTCTAGCGTATGCAACCAGTATTGCGGATGCCGGGGTATAAACAGGTCCGGCTTAGTTTTAATGACAATTTTAGACTGCAGAATTGTGCTTACAATTTGATTTTGAGTGAATTAACTGTGTGTTATTTGAGTTGATAGCTGGCTAAAGTAGATTGTAGATACTGATATTTGGTGAAACTCTACCATAATTTCGATAAAATTGTGTAATCTAAACACAAAGTTTCAGAAATAAAACTGTTTTAGTGAAACCTTTGGTTTAGATTACACAATTTTGTCTGCATAAATTAACTAGTGCCCTATGGAAAACTTCGTATGCAAAGTAGTACGAAATGATTAGGATTACGAACTACCTTTGTAACAAACTTAATTTATTATTTTTTTGCACGACTGAGTTTATATTAATAACCATTTTCGTATTTATCATAAATATTATTTTTCTAAACTGATACCATTGGGTGGGAAGTACAGCATCATCCTGTGTATGAGAACAAAAAATTAAACCGCTACACTACAGTACTGAAATCAGCAAAAACTATGTCAGTCCATAATGAAGTATAAGTAATGATTCGCCTTTTTTGATTTATGGATTAGTTTGAAATACTAAAAAAACTAATGTAATTTATACAAGTACTTGCACTTATTCAATACAATATTTTTGGGTCCTCATTTGATCTATGCACTTTTATACTGAATGCAATATATTTTAATGCTTTGTTTTTAGGATAAACTTGTTATTTATATTTTACTGGAACACTGAGCCCCATAAAAATTCTTTTTCACCTTCTATAGCATATCAATTTAAATACTACAATCTTAATCAACTTTCCCTGTTCTGACATTACGCATGGTATCATGATTTTGAGCTTCGACATGCTATCTATTTCTATATTATTGAGTTATTACTTCAGATTATCCCTCTATATAGATCTGATCAAAGTACTTAAAGTTGTATAATGATTTCTTGTTTTTTTTTCTATGACTTCTGTTCTGTATATTGTTGCTGGACATTGCCAATTTTTCGTGTCTGCTGCGTCAGTGCAACTTCAGCATTTCACAGAGGTACGACAACCACATATGTATGCCCTTACATACACATAATTTTAACGTAAAGGTATGTTTAGAGTGCGAAGAACGCTCGAATCGAACATTCCTCGCAGAGATTTATTTTCAATTTGACCTTTTTCAGTTATTTGAAAAACCGTCCATGAAAATAATAAAACAGTTAACGCGCGACTGAGGCCAGGGCAGCGTTTATCGCCACCTTTAATCGCGAGCATTGTGTTGAAGTCTCATTATCTTAAATTTCGAGTTGGAGTTCCGCGCGCCATGCCCGTATTGCCCGTGGAAGCGCTCCCCCCCACTACTCCCTCAACCCCATTGGCGGAGATAATGCGGGTATACTTTATGGGCTCACGGGTTATTGCGAGAAACGCTAACCGCTTCTTATGGGAAGGAATTTGCTATGGCTCCGTGCTGATTCGCAATATGAATATCTTCCAACTACTACACTCCTTTCTGAATTCGAGATAAATGGATTTTTTGACCATTTATGATGATTTCAATCGTCTACAGTCTTTTTATCAACGCATAATCTCAGTAACCATTTTAAATATAAGGATGAAACTGTGGGAATGGTTTGCAGTTTTTCATTGAGTTGATTTGGTGTAATTAGTTACAAAAATGTATCTAAATCTAAACTTACGCCAATAGGCGGGGGAAGTATTGGTGATCGTGAAACATTTCAAAATCAAGATATGTTTTTGTCTGTAGTCTGTTTGGAAATACATGGTCACGTATAACTCGGTAAATACCATACGCAATCTGATCTGTGACACCAGGGTCCTATTATGGCAAAGATGAAACAGTTATCGAAGCTCAAAGCAGTTTTGAAATTATCGTTTTAAAAACGGAGATAATAAAAATAAAATATTTCTACCTCGTTTTTGGACATTTCCAATCATAATTGTGCAGAAAAAGTGTGTGAAAATCTTTTTTGGGTCTATTTGATTGAATTGCAGGAAAAATCTGGCAAATCACATAATTTGGAAACTCTGAGGTTAAGTTTTCTAAATGCTAATTAGTATAAGTAACATTTTTGTATTCCCTATTGACTATGTACGAATGTTGACGTGTCTTTGGTTGGCAGCGCTGGCGGCGGGTCTGGGAACATGTTCAGTAATGTACAACCCGCTTCAGCTGACGAAATACCTTTGCAAGCCGAAACAGACAGATCATAAAGCGGCAGCAATAATGCGAACGACTGCATACTGCCGCATCGTATCGGTACGATGGCGATTGTTGCAACTCGTTGTATTCCTACTATCTTAAATCCGGAGATATAATCCGTACTTTATGTAACCGCATTCCGAAATTTTAGAGGCAGTGCCGAGAGCTTGCCGTCTTTCTCTCAAGCCGTTGTCGATGACGGTGATAATTAAATTCATGTATGGGCGGTCAGTCAAAAACGCGAGCCGCGCCGGCATTTATCGTGCATCGGCCATGATTTACCGGTGCTACTGAACTGAAGGACGATCGTGCTTTTACGACCATTAGCCGAATAGAATTAATTTTTCTCACTATAAATATCATAAGCAAGTTGATCTACTTCTTAAAGCCATAACATAAATGCCAACACTCATCTTCAAGCGTGGCGCGCTACGGCGCTGCCCATTGGCAAAGTGTTAGAACCTTTGACTCCGTAAGTTGCCAATGGGCAGCGCCATAGTGCGCGACGCTTGGAGATGATTCTTGGTGTTGCGTATATACCACCCAATTGCTCTCTACAGTTAGACCGCCAGGCTATACTGAGGAGTCTAGGCTAAAGACGAAACATGCATGTCTATAGAAGGTCTGATGCATAGTGGAGAGCATACACTTGATGCTTTAAAAAATATCTTACTTTTACTTCCCACACCATAGGAAGTATTGTTATGGCAAAATGTTCTAATTCCAGATGATACGTTTTTTGAACATTTTTATGATTTACACGTCACAAAAAAATAAATACATGTCATTCATTTCCGTCAGAAAAAAAGTGCCATTTGAAAAAAATTTCTGATGTAAGGCTACTAATTCTGTATCTGGTCAACATTCCAGCTCTTTATTCATATTGACAAGAACAGGGTTCTCCAAAAATATTATGCAGATTTTATCCAAATGCTACTTGCGCAAATATTTTTGTAATTCTCTAAATTTGATGACTGATTTTTTTGCAATATCCTTAACTTTACTCTAGCTTTGGTTTAATGGGAAATGTATAGGTTTTACTGTACGGTTGAAATTGATATTTTGATGTAAGGGATGAATATTTCATCAAAGAAAGTATGCTCGCTGATCAACGCAAAACTTAAGACACTTTTATGAAATCCTACCTTCAGAGAGAAATAAAGAGTCAAACTACCTGACGCAATTCTAGGCTTTGTGATCATAACACATCATGTGATCTTGTCAACGACTGCATCAATTTAAATTATGTTTACGGCGTTATGATGTGTCGTTATTTAAAAATGATATTACAATACGCTGGAAGTTCCGAGTCAATCTACTCGACTTTAGTTCGTCAGCTAACATATTCCAACATTTATTTGATGAAGGTGTTTTTATGATCCATACTTCATATCACACGCTAATATATTTATACCGTCTAAGCACAATTTTCTTAAAGATCTATCCATCCATCAGCTATTCAAAAAAGTAGCAAGGTATTCATCGAAAGTAGAAAAATACTGTGTCAGATCGGACCCAAAAACCCAAATTAATCATAATCGAAACTACAGTTACATGGCCGATACATTTTCAACAGTTACGGCTTTGTATATATGCAGAAAAACAAAAAATTCTGCAAGATGAATTTAACCGGAGTTATGGAGCAACAGAAAAAACATTTCGAAAGGAAATAGTATTCAAGCCGGAATTAAGAAATAAAAGCTGTATCTGTTTTTTGCTGTGCATTTTTTACATCCTCCAATCAGTTATGGATGAAGAGACGTAATTGGCTTATTGCGGTTGTTCATTAAATATGAAGGGTTATAAAAAACGATAAATTTTTTTATGCACAATTGAGTATGTGCGTTTCTTACACTTCTATGATCCGATAAATGTATTCCAAGATCTCGATCTCGATTAACAGAATTAGATGACAGCTTTATAGGTTACTATTGTTTTAAGGACGATAAGACTATTTTTGAAACACATATCGATGGTTGAAGGTAATATAAAAAACAAAAATAATATGAAACGCTCATACTTGGTCATAAATTAAGGGTGGGAGGGTTGGTTAACGGGTGAAATCTGAAAATTTTATGGCTTCGAAGTTTTCAGTTTTGGAAATATTTGAAATTATGGATATTTTGGGAAACATGAGAATTATGTGAGCTTTGGGAATTATCAAAGGTTTAAAATTTTCCTTTTAAATATTTATTAAATGAAATTTCGAAAGATCAACAACTCCAAAATTCCAAAATACAATTCAGATTTTTGTTTCTGAATGTGCAACCTTCTCCATCTCCACTGTCTATTATGGTCTAGAAAGGGGGTTAATAGTTCCCTATTTTTGCTAATAATAAATAATAGGATTTTATATAATATGTTTTGACATATCAGAGGACATTGCTTCAATGAAATCGGGGGAAATCCTGGTAAAGTTTGTGCAGACAATGAAATATTTGGTTTTTGTAAAATTCATCGATGATTAAGCACATCGTCAATGTTACTTGACGCAATATTTTTTTACTCAGAAAAGTTTAATACCTCATTTGTTGAACGATTTTCTATCACTTGAATTGTAATTGTCATAATTTCCAGGAAAGATGAGCATGTGGGTGGCATGGATCTGTATATCTTAGCCCTCAATGTCCTCCAAAGTAAAAATCGAAAACCAATATGGAATAAAGCTAAAAGTCTGCCCATCCGTAGCACTCCTTATTAGAGAACCCATAAAGGAATGCACGATGGCAGAATTATGCTTTGGCATTTACATAACGCAATATCGCTAAAGTTGGGCGAGGTCGCTTAAAACCGATTTATCGAATAAGCAAAAAAAGTTAACAGCGAAGCGCCGCGAAAACTCTGCTGGCTAATTTTGTCCGACAATTTCAACTAAAACTAATGGCGACATTGAAAATTAGAACTGGCGGAAAATTGAAAAATATTGCATTTTGATGCTTCTGAAACCTATTCTCTGATTGCTTCTGCTTCTTTTTATTTGTCTTGATCCTTGTTATGACGGTCATATGTGGCTTTAATTAACGAACTGGATAAAATGAACAGAAACTTGTGTTCTGTTGAATGATGTTGGAAAACCATTCGCAATATATTGTACATAGTTACAATTTGTTTGATTTCGATAACTTTTGATTTAGATAACATAATCTCCAGCAACTCGAGCCGTTCAATGTGAAAACTGCTCAAATATACATTTTCCAACAATATAAATATATCAATCATTTTAACCCTGTCCCTCATTCATATTTAAGTTGCTATGATCATAAATTTATGATATCCATGAATCTGAGGTGTGACTTGCAAAACGGCTTGCAGCTTTTCGAAAAGTTCTATGTTCCGCTAGCGCTATAATGGAGGAGGGCGACACCGAATACCGGCATCGATGGGCACCATGTGTGGGCGATACCGTGGGCAGGTTCTGTTCCAATTGATCTAGTTAATTGTTTCGCTGCCGAGATAGGATTGTGACTGCTTTTATAGAGAACGAGAATCACGCAGGATGGGAAGTGACTGGTTTTGAAAAATCTTATACCTGACCTGATCAGATAAAGTCCTTTCATTAGAAGAACACACTATTAGAATGGCGCAAGTTTGTCAGAAGGATGTAACGATATATTTGGAAATATAATTATGCAACTGAGACCAATGAGAACAATGTTCAAAGCACCTATTCTGGGAATTTATCAAAAAATACAGATCTCGCAATAGAAATAAAATGACTTTTGAAACAAGAAAAGGTTATTGTCATCCCCCTCATCATGTCAGCCCCGGGTCACACGACAGGTCCAAACGAAAAGTTACACAGAACCTTTCAAAACTCTGTTATCCTCAAGACCTGTAGTATTGTAAGGCTCTTTCCAGACACAGAACATTAGCGCGGGTATTGACTTGGCATAAATCTTGCAAAAAGGAAAGAATGTAAGCAGGATCTTATTTTGAAGTCATTGATCCACTAATTTTTAAATTCAATTCTAAAAGAGCAACAGTTTCAAAATTCGTTCCAAATCATTGTCTCTAAATTGATACCAATGCAAAGCAAGTACAACGTCAACGTATTTGACTTCAGTTTTGTGTAAATATGTACTAGTAAAGTAACACTCTTGGACTTGGATAAAAGCCATAGTTGCATAACACCGGAAAGAGACAAGGAGGTATGGGAGCAAACTCTGATGTATAACCAGTTAACGTTAACTTGACCATATGAAGGTTTAGGCAGTGTTCGGAGGGAGAAAATCTGTCGAAGCAGTAGGTCCAACGAGTTACAATTAGGGGTTATCGCGAGGAAATGGCAAGAGCGGGAACGGGACCGCGGAGTTTATAAAGTGATATGAAGCCTATAAATATGTAATTATTCATTCTAAAGTATTAGGAAATATGAACAGATCCAATGCAATGAAACTGAGTAATATACTACAATTGCGAAAAGCTATTATATCAAACTACACCTTTGTTTGTGATTCTGGTATACTGTGGTAATTCAATGAATGTCAAAAGCATAGAAAATGAAAAAGTTGTCTTTCCGAACAAGTTGCAAGCAAATCATAAATACGAATATCTTGTCCCACATTTGTCGAAGATATAGTGCCCTAGATACATTAAGTTGGTTAACATTGCTTGAAGAATAGCGCTACACTTTACAAAACACACTCTGCCTTTAGCTTCAACTGACTTTCAACACTTCTGTTCATTTAAATAGCTGGTAATTACGGAGTGTTAACATCGTGAGGCAATAAATAACGATAAAGTCAGGATAAATGATACTTTTATTAATTCTAGATACGACAATTATAAAAATGCATTACGTCAATTATATGAACCGTTTCAGTGATGCATAAATCTTATTAAACCGCGTTGCTTTCAATTTCTAATCAATTATTATTACGCCTGCTTGCTCTTGAATAACACTCTGATAAGGGGTCATGAGAAAACATCCGAGTAATCAAAATGTGGAATAAACATGTTAGATTTTTGGCTGATTTGATCATAGCACTGCATGTCTCGATAATACATGATGATTAATGACTTTTGACAAAGTTATAATTTTCCAACATAATCGTTCAATTTCCATTGAAACAAGGAAGCTTTACAAACATATCAATGCATTTTGAATATGTTTCCACTGGAAACTAAACATAACGTCAATTTTTTTACAATGCATACTCACTATGTATGATATTCAATATATGTAAAGAGATCCCTAATAACCAGCATTAGTTTTTGAAATATGTATGTGAATACAAAAATAAAACAGTGGCATTTCAACTTTGCTATTCTGGTGTCAGTTGTAAACAAGCTTTGGGTGCCTTGCAAGTTATTAGTTATTATTAATGTTATATGACGCAGGAATATACCTACTCTGCAACATACTGCTATAATTTTTGTAGTCCTAGTGTTATTAAAACAGGGTATTCATTGGTGAACTGCAACTGTAACTGCAATGATAACGATGAAAATCTTAATGGAAAATTTAAACAGGTTTCAAAGCTAGCTACACATTCGTAAAGTTAAAAACAGCTTAATTAAATACTTATCGTATATAAACATGATTTGTATTCTTCCATTCAAATTTTCAATATATTGTGGTTTTTTAAATGTCAAGAGCTTAAAAAACAGTTTACATGACTCAGATAATATTTCTGTATTTGGACACAAAGTTTCACGAATCAATCTCTATCTTTTACAAGTTTCGATTTATATTCAAATCATCGTCAGACTAAATGAAAATCAATCGAAGACTACATCTACATGATTTTAGGTAACTTTTGAAGCATCCCAAATCGATTTACGGCTACGCTGCTGTACTGAAATCAAAAGTTGGCTAATACTCAGAGTACGCGCTCCTTTTGTGCTACCCATCGCGCATCGACTATTGCCCTGACAATACCCTTACAGGATTTGGCGTAAGCGTACCTTTATATTATACATACGCCAGCAATTCCATGTCAAAAACAATGACAAATCCCACTTCTGATAAAAGAGGACGAAGGGATAGGATCGGGTACAAAAATACCATGCACCGGCCGTTTGTTTGTACCGGCAGAGCATTATCTTCGTTTATGTTTTTCTTGCTGAAATTAAGGAAAACGTAAAGGGAAGCGCGGCATGACCCGCAGGAGGCCGATAGGACGTTACCCTGCCAACCGGTCACAGAGAGCCCATTAGTGATCGATCTGGAGGAGGCTATAGACCAGTCGACAAGAGCTTGGGAGACTATTTACCCAGGTGAGTTAATAGCGAAGAGGGGAATGTTAACAAATATCCCAAATGCGATTGCCCTATAAATTATGATAGGACAATCAGCTGAATCTTTAATTTGTTTGTTTGTTGTTCATGATTGATATAAACAATAATTGGTACATGAAATGAAGTCCAGTTCCATGAACGGCAGAGTTATAGAGTTTTCCCTGATACTGCAGTCTGATTTGACATGGAAAAGTTGTGTATGCTCTCCACTATGCATCAGACCTGCTATACAAATGATTTTGTCATCATTACCTGATTCGAATCTAATTCTTGGCATGTTTATTGTTCGAAATTTGTTGTTAAACATTTCATTAGATATAAACTCTATAATATTGATGGAAGTGATATGGTAGCTGGTATAGAATGCATTGCATGCCAATTTAATTATTATTGTTTTTGCAACTTTTTAATTTATGGCTTCTCTAATTTATGTGTTCAAAAATTGCAATCTTATTATTGTGCCAGGCAAACTTCTATATACATTATGTTTCGCATCGTTGTTGTAACGGTGTGCTGATTTATTTTGCAATTGATAAATAAAACTCACATCTACGCTTGGAGGAGATATGAAATAAATGCTGAATCATACCGCAAATTGAGGGTGAATTTCGTATATGAGGTGATGTTAGCCATTTCAATGAGTGATCCTTAGTCCGAATAATATAACAATCAGTTCATTTAAATTACAAGAACATAATGGCGTCAAGTAAATTGACTTTCCGCGCGGTGGTATAAGTTTAAATA
This sequence comes from Bruchidius siliquastri, assembly GCA_949316355.1. Classification (NCBI taxonomy): domain Eukaryota; kingdom Metazoa; phylum Arthropoda; class Insecta; order Coleoptera; family Chrysomelidae; genus Bruchidius; species Bruchidius siliquastri. The sequence continues at coordinate 17,474,158 of OX438533.1, read as the reverse complement.
AAGTTTAGTTAGTGTTTCCATCCTTGTTCGTGCTTCCTAAATTAACCAATACCATTGTACGCCGCCACCTTTGGATTTCTAGTTCATAGAGGCCAAGGATTACCGTACATAAATTCTATCGATCGGCCTAAAAAGCATCACGGCTACATGCATTGAGCACTCCGCTTCCTACTGAAACAGTTACAGCGTTGACTCTTATTATACACCCATCAGCAACGCTCACCAACCGACTGGTCTATAGACCTTTTATACTCCTCACGTCACGTGCACTTCGCTCCAATTCGGTCAGCCTTTATGACCATGCGGAAGCTCCGGTCACATATGCATAATTGAAAAACGTTTACACAGAGCCAGTGACGGGAAAAGTGCCTTTTTAATACTCCCACTTTTTCTGTTTCAAACATCTGCCCGCTGCTCGAGACAACGTCACATCTTATATACTTAAGAAACTGAGGTATATGGTGAAAACAAATAGCTGGCAAAAGGGAGAGAAAAAACAAATGTGCGCTCATTCTACAATAGTTATAAAATTTTCTTGGGTCGTCCATTAAATCAGGAAACAAGGGTTTGAATGATTCAAAATGTAATCCTGTTAATGGAATGAATCCACAATAGTTTCATTATTTGCCTCATGTTTCTCCTTTGTCGCAATCGGCGTAAAATCATTGAAGAAATGCGTTCATTCAACTAGATTCAATAGACTGGTCACAAAATAATAAGCTGACTGGTCGCAGATTTCGTTCGAAAGATATTTATTTCGGTGACTTGACTGTACTTGGCTGAAGTAGACTGATTTGGTGAGAAATGGACCTTACAGTAATGAGTCAATCTACTTGAATGACGATCAAGTATCATATATCAGCGATTGCCGACATAGCAGCCATATTGATAACATCTAACATGCAATAACGTTGGCAATATTTAAACCCCCGCATTTACACAAATAAACAGGAGTGTCTTGACAATATCTGATCAGTCCGATATCACTCTCCCTCTCTCTCTCTCTCACTCACTCTACCACACAGAGTTCGCCGACGTGCTCTATGCTTCCCGGCAGCCATTTACTCATTCCATTAAAACTTCTCCTGACACGATCGGCATGCGTAAAAACAGTTTATTTTAACAATTTACATTCGTTGGCGTTAACTGGCTGAAATTTCCTCCACTTTGCTCTCTCGATGAATTAAAACGTTCTACTCTAGACATCTAGACTTTCGACGTTAGTCGACGACACGTCGTTTTGCCATGGACATCAAAACACAGGCGTAGCAGAAACTATATCCATATTTGAAAAGGTAAGTGTCTCTGTTTCTTTGAAACTGGCCCAGTTCATGAAAGTTACTCGTACAAATTGGAATGCTTATTCCACTTTAGCATCTTTTTGGAAGTATTACCGTGAAAATATGATAATATACAATTGGAATACCATAGGGTCAGCCCAGTACCCAGGACTTTTCTTCGAGGGAGGCCCCACTGTTTCAAAAGTGATAATACAAGGGTCATGCTGAAAGTTTATAGATACAGAAAAACTTTAAGGCTTTTTAAAAAACATCATTTTAGAAAGAAAAGATGCGACCATTTTCTTTCCAACACTCTTGCAATGACGAATTTTCGTTGAAGGCTGCTCACTTTCAAAGCACCAAACAAATGATTGCTGTTTAGTTTCGGGATAATAATGATATAACCATGAAAAGTTTGATTTCGGACTTCCATTGTCTATAAAATTTTGAGTATCACGACGTTTCGATTGATGTGCTATCTTCAATCGTCTTCAGGTGAACTGGCGAACACGTTCCTTTCATGCCTATTTATACCCCGTCCGGTGACGTGTCGTTGTGCGCGGTCTGTTCTGATTGGCTCCCGATGCGCGGTATTCCGGTCTGCTGACGTGGCTGTTTGTCGGTCATTGTTTGTTGTCTGGTCCAGTTGTAGTCTATTGATCTTTTTTATGAGTGGCTGCCAGATAGGTTTAATGTCTACGCTGGGTTTGCTGTACACTTTGCTGTTGTTGGTGATGAATGCCGCCTCCTTGAATTTCCTTCGATACCAATGCGGTTCCTTGGCAATAACCTTAGCGTCGTCCCAAGCTATTTTATGGTGCTCCGTCCATGCGTGGTCAGCTATTCCAGATTTTCCTGTCTCTGCTCGATGGGTGTTGAGACGATGTTCTTTGATTCTTACTTCCAGTGGCCTTTTTGTTTCTCCGACATAGATTTTACCACATTGACATGGTATCTGGTAGATGCAGTCCTTTGTCTCTTGAGATTCATTCCTGGGCTTAGTTTTTGTTAGGATACTTCTGAGGGTGGCAGTCCTAGAGAATCTCGTTTGGATCTTGTATCGCTGACCTATTCTTTTGATTCCATCTGATGTTCCTTTGACGTAAGGCAGAATGAGTAAATGCTGCGATTCTTCGTGTTTAATTCTTCTACTGTTGGTATTTTCCTGTATTGTCACTTCCACTAGCTTCCTTGGGTATCTGTTGTTTATTAGATCTTGTTTAATGAATTGTGTGTTACAAATATTCCTAGCTCGGCCGACTAAAGTCCGGATGACGCCTTTCTTCGTGGCTGTTGGGTGGTTTGAAGTGTAATGTAAGTATTGACCTGTGTGAGTTGGTTCTCTGTGTACTGTTGTTTCTATTTTGGTGTTTCTTCTCGTTACTAAAACATCTAAAAATGGAAGGGAGTTGTTGCTCTCTTCTTCTTTCGTGAAGTTTATCGAAGGTCGCATGTTGTTCAGATGACTGAAGAATGTTTTTAGTTGGCTCTCTCCATGGTTCCAGATGATGAAAGTGTCATCTACATAGCGAAGCCATAACTTCGGTTTAACATCTGACCTTTCGATGGCAGTTGACTCAAACCATTCCATGTACAAGTTGGCTACAACCGGAGACAACGGTGATCCCATAGGCAGGCCTTCTTCTTGTTTGTAGAAGTCTTCCTTCTCTTGGAAATAGTTGTTCTTCAGACAGAATGTGAGCAACTCCATTATTCCATCCAGTGGAAGATCTGTCCTTTTCTTCAGTTGTTCGTCTTTTTGTAACTTCTCCTGAATTACCTGCAATGCTTCTTCAACTGGAACGAATTTTATAGACAATGGAAGTCCGAAATCAAACTTTTCATAAATCCACCTTGTCTACAAGTTTCAAACAACATGATATAACCATGTTTCATCTCCGGTTACGATATTAAAAGTTTTTTACTGTGCCCATTATCAAATTCTTCAAGCATAAACTTAGCCCAGTCAACTCTTGTTGCTTTCTGCTCACTGGTCAACAAATGTGGCACCCATCTGGCATACCGCTTCCTTAGGCGAAGGTGATCTTGAATGATTGTTCGGACCGCTGCCAATCCAATTCCCAAAGAAAGTTATATGTCGATCTGTTTTCACCATATTTTGCACAGCTTCTACAGTTTCCGGAGTAACAGCAGTGGGCGGTCACCCTGTGCGAGGTTCATCATCGAGTGAGACCCCGCCCCTTTTAAACTCAGCAAGCCAATTAAAAACTGTAGCCCTAGAAAGGGCAGAGTCCCCAAAGTAACTCACTAAACTTTAGTGACATTCCGCTTGTTTTAGTCTTTTTTTATAGTTATACAAAATCATGGCTCAAAAATCGCGACCACCCGGTTCTATTTTCACGTTAAAATTCGGCCAACAGTTAGATGCATTCGAGACCGTGGCAAGGCAACTACTGAATGATTCAAACTTGTAAGGATTAGGAATATCTAAAGACTTTCAGCGTGACCCTCGTATTGCATATTTATCCTACCTCATATAAATGACTCACATCAGCTTTGTGACACCTGAAAATATAGGTCAGCAAAACTGATTTTTCAGAAAAGTCGAAAACTTGAATTCGTCAAGAAAAAGGTAATCCTCTCGGATGTGTGTATGAGAAACGTAAGCATAATAATATCATTTAGTTTCTCTTAAATTTTGCGAGCTGTTTTTCAGATTATCACGAGAAAAATACATACTGTCTTTTCTCGTGGAGTAAGTAAGATTCTGCAATAAAAAATATAGGTTCCCATTACAAAAACATGGTCGACCTTGAAAATGCTGTCAATGTCGCAAAAAAAGTCATCATTAACTCTCCCCCTTTGCAATGAGCGTTTTCATATAAAAACTCACCGACTTCGCGCTATACGGCTGTCTCACGTTAAATGGACCACTCGGTATATATACCAGTCATAGCTAGACCCTACGCCACTGGTGAACAGTATGTTTTCCTTTCCTCTTATGTGGAATTACGTAATGATATCGGCCATTGCGAACATTTTTCACAATTGTGCTAAATGATCGTGTCTCATTGTATAATACATTTATTGATTACTACTGACATAAAACATCTCATTGCTCAATGGTTTTCTACAAGCTTCCTGAAAGATGACTCAGGACATGTATTTACAAATCAATTATACATATTCATAGATGAAGTGGCTTGCACGCGCACTGCAATTAGCAGACAATGTTGATAGCTCAGCAACTTTACTAGTACTATAGAACGACCAGTGACATACCGTAAGCTATGCTACTAGCAATTGTCTTAAAAGTATGCCGTTGATTTGAAAGACGCTGTGCATAGTAAGATATGGAATTTTTATCATATACAAGTTCAGCAATATGACCGCTTGTTACCTCATCTCGAAGTTGCTTGCTATGATAATTTTATAATTTTGCTGATAACAAAGCATTATATTCAGAAGAAGTTCAGTTCGTCCTTGGCTATATTTCTACATAAGCATGTAAATCGACTACAACGCATTGACAAACTGGCCAATTATTATGCCATCCCAAGGAGATTGCAGTGAACTCATTCACGCTTTCAAGAAAATAGCTGGAGATCCAGATGCCTGACAAGAAAGGCCCTTTTGAAAAATAGTTTTAACTGCCTACGAGTAAATTGCTAAACCACTATCGATAGCAGCTGCATAAACATTTAATTAACGATAGCGATAACATCACATCAGCACACCTTTTAGAGCGTATCAAAGATGTTTAAACTTGGTTCGTTTATTTTCACACTTCACTTATACAGTGCGTCAAAAATTGGTATCGCCAATATTGGAATTCTGCAAACTATGAGAGATTCTGTATCTGAATCTGAAAACACATTTTAATAGTAAATTTCATGCAAAGCAAGTCTATTCAAATTCTTATAATTTTTCAGATCTAGACCAAAAACGTCAACTTTGATATTTCTTGCGGCCACCATTTTGAAGATTTTCCTATTTCAAAGTGTCTCTTTTTACCTATATAATTATGTATGTTAAAAACTAATGTAATCCAAATGAAACAAGTTTGCATAATTAAATGGTATTTAGAGATTAAAATTTCATAGTCAATCTAAGAAAATGCAACTGCCCATTTTTTTGGAATTTTATGAAAATTAAATGAATTGGAACGGTCCATCAAGGGCTAATAGACATAATAACCATAATTTAATTGATATTACCAAACATTCTATCTTTTATAGTTATTTAGAATCCAATACCTTTGACACAATTTTCGGACACAATATATATAATAAATATAGTGAAGTACTACTGAAAAAATACGATATTATAAATTGTTTTTCAAACTGCAGATCGATCCTTCATTATATAAGTTGAAAGTGAAGTCACACAAGAATCTGTCTGTATCTAATAGGCAGTAGTTACAAATACAATCTGAATAGATTCATTTTTAATCTATCACTGAGCAAAATCTTCCTAGATACAATCAGATCGATAACAGGAAGTTAATAACTTACCGTTTATCATTTTTCATTACATTATTTCTAGACTATAATCGGATATCTTAAGGCTGAACAAGTTAACATATGTATATAGATATATAGATTCAAACATCACATTTTTCACTCTCAACGAAATTACACAGACGCTCGATATTTCAAAATAACTATTTTAATTTCCTTTGTTCCATTTATTTCAACAAATAAATTGTTAATACCTCGGCGATTAGGCCGTTCATCAATTTGTCGATAATCATGTTTATTGATTCTACTCTGAAATTATTAATTAGTATGTCGATTTTCGGTGACGTACACGCATAGCGCATTTCAATGGGGTAGAAAACAGTTACAATAATTTATCTTTGATTCAGATATCGGGATATCGTGTGAATCTCGTTGACAGAACGACGATTGTCCAAGCAGGAAAAATTGATCACACTATATAGATGTACATGCTCTGACTTAGCTATAAACCTTTGCAGACAGGGCAACTAACGGTAGTAAGTCATACTTGGTACAAGCCACTAATGGCATACAGTAATTATCTCTTTATTGCCCCTCGGTGTAACTGCATTCTAGTGGGTAACTAGTGTGCGGCCAGCAAACTAAAATCTGATTGAAGGGGCCGCGCGAAGGCGGAAGGGAATGTCTTGTGGCTAGTGAAATTTTTAGACGTGTCTCGAAAGGACTTTGGGCGCTAGGGTAATGCTAGACACAGTTGGGAGTGATTGTTTTTATATTTGGCGGATTTTTGGCAAAAGGTGCTGAAAAGTTATGGAAATGCAAAGAAAATTCTCCTCCAAGCTCAAATTAATCATATCATATTGTTTTTAAATTGGTTATTCCAAAATTCTTTAGAATTTGAGATGTTTCTCCATGGAAAGTCCCACGTATTCCCTACGACTTGACCAGGAACTGAGTTTTTCCACTTTTGGTTAATATTCATCATAGCTAATTACACAAGCAATGATCAATACCTTAACTTCAATGTTGTAGACACTTCTGAACGATCCAAGATTTATACAGTAGGTACTACCTTTAATGGAATAGTTGTGAAAGCAAATACTGGATCCACGCGTAAGCCTACCAGTTTGCTGACTGCCACGAGTAGACAAAACAACATAATGTTGAACTATTATTATTATATTTTCAATTGTCTCAAATAATCAGATTAAGATTACTTGGACATATTTCCAGGATGGATCTGGTCAATCCTCAACCTTACAGTTGGACCGCAAGCCTACTTCAGGTCTCAAGACGGGAAATAGTGTATGCGATGTGTTTGCAACGCTATATTAGAAACACTAAATAATGGAGAAACCTTCGTGTAACATTCGTCTCTTGTAAACAGTGTCAGGAAATTTCTCTATTATTCTCTATTATTATTAAGCTAAGACATTACTAACCAGTCAAAATAAATGGGAATATTTTTACGATTTTTTGATATATCGAAGGCCCTTGAGGAGCATATTATACTATGATTCTCTAATTTATAGCAATCTACACTCATTGTCCCATAAAAGCACTATGAGACACCAATGGCATAACTATAACATACGTTAATTCTGTGATTAAACGTTTTTGTCGCCCTATCGCACCTGATTTGTCTCCCGTTTGATGTATACCATTCATGAATTTCAAATTAATTATCCAAAATTGCTGCACAGTTTTGTGCTAACAGGATAGCTGAATACATTCAAACAATATTAGGTATTCAATATTAGAGTTGGTTACATTGATTATGATCATATTGGTCATATGTATTTATTAAATATTATTTTTTATTTTTTATCCCAAATGATTCTTGTATATTTACAAATATGGTATAATCTTAAGCCCTCCAACGAAGAAGACGTATTGATTGTTTCTGGATTGTGTCTAGCAGTTTAAGGGAGTGATGCAGAGCGCGTGCCCACCCATGCGAGGAGTACTTGATGACTTGCGATGGTCTGATCTGAACCTTGTGGATTAGCAGCAGCTGTTTTGGAGAATGCAATTTTCTGTAGCGGACGAGAACCTCTTGCTTCGAGACGTTGACTTACCATGGTCGGAAAGATGACGGTGACAGGAGATGTTGATTCCCAGAAGCTTGATGGAAGTAGCTTCAAGTATTGGGGCTCTCTCCATTTCCATAGCTACCAGACCGCCATGCGACTCCTTTGTTAGGGTTGTTGAGTTTCTGTGCGTTAAACTGAAGCAGATCCCTATTCCATAATTCTCTCAATGTCCTTATCAACCTGAACAACATGCTGCCCTCGCCGTAGTTGTCTAGTGATTTTCCGGTTCCATGCATCAAATAATGATGCTACCATCTGCCAGCTGTAGATATGATTAGATTTTATTTATAACAGTTCGTTGCAAGAAAAGCATTGCAGAAAGGAGACAACTGAGCAGTAAGCTTGATCAGAAATCTCTCATGCGACGACCCATGACTCTCCATGAAGCTCAATTGTTATGTTCGGCATCTGGGTGTCGTAACCCAAAAGATTTTCCGTGGATTTATGCTAGTGGTAGCCATATAGGCGATCATTGATGTTATTTTTGTGCAAGTATTTCAGAAGCTGCATGTTAATGACAGCCTCTACAACCTTGAACATCTCTGGGTGGAGGCATTGGCACTATCTGCTCTCGTCAGTGGTGATCTGGACGGGTTGCCGTAACTGCGTCTCTCCATCTTGGCTAAATCAAGGCTTATTTTCTGGAGGGGTGTTCCTCAACATAAATAATGTAGGCTTCCATACTTGATGTTAACCCGTCTGTAATTTTTTGGCCATAAGCTGATGGGTCTCCGGATTCGATACAGACATCATTCCACGGATGATTTGTAGCGCCAGCCTTTGTGTCTTTAGTATGTTGTTGATGAGATTCTACAGAGGGTTGAAATGGTATTGTGGTTGGAATTTCCTTATTGAACGGATATGCACTGGATAGAAGGCGGGATTTGTTGTGAGATACAAGTCTAGCAAGCTAATCAAGTGTCATAAAGTCATAACGGTCCAGGACACTTGTGGGCTCGTTGTTCCAATGCTACAGTTGATGAAGAAGGCATCACCTCCACATTCGTTAAAGCTGTTTGTTACTGCACTAAATAATACATAGGTGAGAAGTGCTGAGTTTTTCTACTTGACCAAATATTTTTGTTACATGCTGGACGGATGTCAGTATACACTTTTCCTCTCGTTAAAAAACCTCCTACTAGAGAGATCTATTGCAATGATTGTTTCCAATATCTTCAATACAGCTACCTTGAGAATATCACCATTATGTCTCGCGGCAGGTGGCTCAGCCCATATATCTCGAAATTTGGAGAATTTTATTATCACAGCCTCATCTGGGATAGGTATGTATAGCAAAAGTCCCTGTATATCAGTGGCGGCCGGTCAGAGGAGACAAGAAAACGAATTTGTTGCTATCTTATCTTTTCTGTCCGAAATGAACCTAATATCAACTACGCCGGGTCTTGTTTCAAGTACGCTTTTTCTGGCACTGCGCGCTGGCAACATAGCAACAGCCTCAATGTTACACATACGGAGAGGAGGCTATACAGTAATCGCCTCTTCTCTCGTTTAGAAATGCTTGCGCTAATACCCTTGAACTAGGCAACCCATTATGCGTAACCACAAATTTACGGATCCAGAGGAGGCTGCTTTCCTTGACCAATCAAAGACGCGGATATGCAGTGGATAGGTTTTATTCATTTAAATACGTTTGATAAGTTGAGTTTAGGTTAGCATGTATGGTTAATGCATAATTTTATTTCGGTGTTAAATTTTTTTACCGATGGCAAACAGTACCGCGGTTTGAGTAGCAATTGGCATAGAAAACCTCAGAGATTAACGTCTTCCCCATGCTGAAAATTCACTGGCCGCTACTGCTGTATATGTTATACGCATTTTACGGCTCAGCTGGATGCCGTGACTCTGAATTCCAGTATTCTGCTAATATCGTGGATGCTGGATGTATGACGGCAATATACATTCATATACTGAAAAGGTATTCATAACATACTCACAATACTATATTAAAACCGGTAGCAAATTATACGGGCATCAATTTACCATGCAAGAAAACGATATAAAAATTCATACTTAATCAAATTAGCAGCGCTTGCTAGAAATTTGCTCTTTAAAAACAAGGATCAAGTAGACTGACTGGACAGTAGGCTAGAATGATTTTACTCAGATACTTAAAACCAACTTTATATCAATTACGATTAGTAGAGTCAGCAGCTCGCTGTATGTTTTCTAAATTGTGCAATTATGTAGTACAAAGGAGTAATGTTTATAGAATACTATATTACTCTGTAAACTTTGAGTTATACTGCTATACACAAAACAGCTTCCAGTAGGGTGACGCTATACTTTTCCCGTAATGGTATAAGAAATTGAAGTAAACAAATTCCCACAATATTCATTTTAAGGATTTCGTAAATCTAGCTCAAGTACAAAACCCGTTTTAAAATTTGATCAAAATCATTAATAAGCCGATACCGCTGCAGATAGAATACAACTTGTGTACATTTTTCAATACCACTATCGTAACTATTCATGATCCGAATTCAGATAGAATGCAGTAATCTTTTGCAACACTAGTGACTGAGACATAGGCAGAAAAAGTTATCCCGCTTTAGAAAAAAGCATAATTTTGCGCCTTAAACTGCCATGTGAAAAAATTTGAATGAATTATATTCTTTTACCCTCAATTTTTGACTCCTCTCCACAACTTTTTTGGAAAAATAACAGACAACTGTGTAATTATGGAATGGGTAAGCTGGCTGTGAGGGGGATAAAAATCGTAAATACTCGTAGAACGAGAGCAGATCAGGTCACAAATATATACAACTATGGTGAAAATGAAATTTTATAGCAGTAAACATACACTAGGATGATAAACGATATTTACGATTTTTTCATTGCGGCATTATAACAATTTCATTAATACACCATAACAATTATTAATTTTATATACATTCCAGAACCCTGTCGAATCAAGACTCATCAGTCCTGCGTTGGCATCATGAACAGTATCATGGACTACCAAAGCATGAAGAATATTTCACAAACCTAATAACAACAACGCTAGCGCTGAGTGGCATTGACCATTCATGTCATTGGACGTTAATAGACCATAGATTCCCAACAGTGGCAACAGATGGCACTTACGACATCTATCACAAAGCCTAACTGTACGACAGCGATATATTTAATCTCCCGTAAACATTTAAACATTACACTACTTATTACCCTCTTTCACAGCAGAAGTTGAGCGTATACTCACCAATATACACGTGTTCTGCTGTAGGCCTGCAGTTTTGGCTTTAATCAAGACTCTGGTCAAGTACACGTTGGTGGCCGCCACATCCTCCTCCACTATCTTCGATAGGGCTGCTATATATATATATATATATATATATATATATATATATATATATATATATATATATATATATGAATTGCTCACGTTCGTAAAGCATGTCTTCGATATTTCAGTATTTGAGATCCATTTGGATGTAATTTCAGCAGGCTTGAGGAACATTGCAATTGGTAAATGAAATTATAGGAAAAGAACTGAACTAATCGATGGTAATAATTAATAATATAATAATATATATATATATACATATATCGATATATATCGATTAGTTCAGTTCTTTTCCTATAATTTCATTTACCAATTGCAATGTTCCTCAAGCCTGCTGAAATTACATCCAAATGGATCTCAAATACTGAAATATCGAAGACATGCTTTACGAACGTGAGCAATTCATTAGTGCCTGCAATGCCTCACTCGATCTTCCGGCTATACGTTTCAGCATTAACTTAAATCAAACGATTTACGTTCATCGTATATCAAAATTTGTTTCATTAAACGTTCCAGTTACATGGTTCACTTGGATAGTGATTTACTAAGAGAGATAATCGTTGGAAAGTCAAACTAGCGTGGAAACGATTTTTTTAGAGTTCTTTTCAAAGCGAAGTGAAGTGAAGAGGTCTATGAAATATAGAAAATAGGAAGTTAGTGTAGGGCATTCAACATTTTCTTGCTTAGTTTGCGCTCATAGGTAGTTTAGTAGGTAAAATGTTAGCCTTTCTGTATTAGTTTTGTATGGGTTAGGAATGAAGTGATTATTTGGGGAAGGCATTCAAAGATTCCAAGTGATTGATGAGTGGAAAACGACAGTAGTGTGGAAATAAACCAGTACGGCGGCCGATGTTTTTATAGATACACTCTCATGAACGCAAAAAGTATATCGTCTTCCAGACGCGCTGTGAGAGGATAAATGTCTGTTCACTTTGGTCTTAACAAGCTGGAAACTATAGCTATTGCCAAATAAACCTCCCGGCAGTTAATTCCAGAACGCCGAGATTGTCTAAAAATGACTTGAAGAGGCTTGATCGAAATGGAAGAGGATGAGCCTTTAGAGTTTCTCAAAATATTAGGAAAAATAAAAAAAATGAATTTCTTAGCAAACAAACATCTACCCTAGTTTGCTCAGCACTTTAAATTGTTTACAGAAGATCTTTATCTAATTGAATAATCTATTATCGTCTTAATTAACACCTGAATTTGAGGGTCTATACAGTATTTTTTACGGTGTGCTGTTTTCAGTAGTAACTATTTTGGAATATTGCATCATTTTGATAGGTTTGTTTGCCAATCTACAAAAATTATACATGACTTGTTTACGTGAACAATCTCAAAAAGCGTAGTGGGTATGGAAAGAGACGAAGGGATGCATATAGGCAACTGTATGGTTTCGGTTACCAGCACCATATCCCCGCTAAATTATAAATCTCCCGGCAACGCGCGTTTCAGTTTATCAGAAAGTTAGCAGAGCAGCTAACAGCAACGGTAGTAAAACGGCAATAATCCCCTGGCTTTTAATTACTCCTAGGTGCTGCTCTCCTTATTAATCGTTTATTAACGCCGTTATTTTCTGTGGATATATGAGAAATTATCAGCCGAGATGATCCACCCACCGCGCCGGTCGATCCACCCCTAATTCCATTCCCACCACGATGATGAGCTTGTTTTTGCTTCGCTTCCGTTACACCGATTCAATTAGTGTCTTTGATTTCTAAGAAAGAATATAAATGTTATCTGATATTATCAAAACAATCATGTATCGATAATTACTTACATACATGAGGTGTTAGTTCAAGGTTCTTCAGCTAGCCAAATAATTGAAACCACACATGTTACAGAACAAGCTTTACTACATTTGTGTAAAATAGAAAGCTATTCGATTTAGAAATTAAATTAATATGGACATTCTCAAGTATAACCGCGTTTTATTGATCAAATTGACTAGACATCGGCATTGTTGATGAATCCAAAATAAGAGGAAGAATGTGTCATCACCCTAGAAATAAATTTTCTGTCTTGAACAAGAAAAAACATAAAAACAGTGAAATCCAAAGGCAATGGCATCAAAATACCCCTCATTCATGAACAAATTATAAGAAAACCTAAGAAAAAATCCATCTGTGGCCATAAATAGTACACTCTTTTAACATTCGCCAATCAACTTTATTAAAATACCCGACACGTATTTCGTTAACTACGTTAGCATCTTCAGGGGAAAATTAAACGATAACCACGTGTCGAGTATGTTTAAAACGGCAGCTTAGTGAGTGGTAAAACTGTGTTTCAGGTTGCTGAGCCATAAGATCCAGTATGACATGTCCATCTGTCTCTACCACCCATTTTTAATTTTGATTTTGTCAGGGGCATCGGAAACGTCCTAAAGCGGAGTGAGAGTTTCTTCATTTTTTGTTTGTTTGACGATAACTCAACTACCACTGAATCGATTTTTCAACAGTACAATCCCTGTCGTCATTTCCATAGTAGTCTGGTGTCGGAATTATATCGAAACTCAAATACCGAGTTATAGAGGGACTCGGTATTACCGAACTGACAGCAGACGACATACAGACAGACAAAGATACAGACGGAAATAAGTAACAAAAGACAATACATTTAAAAGGGTTCACGTATATGATCTTTTTCACACACTCACACTAACTGATCTGTCATGAGGTTTTATTATTGAACACAGGTAAACGAACGAGTTATAAACCTCTCACAAAAAAAAAGTATAAAAATACCATTTCAAACACATTTTTTTGTATCGTGACCTAAAGCCGTGTGTAGCAGAAAAAAGACAACTGCGTTATTTTAACATTTTGCGGAAACGGTTCGCATGGAATTTGGGATTCGTTAATATTAAAAGATATATTACATAACGCCCTATGAAATTAGATTTTTGATCATTAATTAGCTGTGCGATATAGTAAGATTGTCAATGCGTCCTCAAATAGTTCTTTTGAAAATCCACAGAAGTAAATAGCACTCCCTATAACGGTGCAATAAAAAGACTATTTCTATATTTAAAAAATGGAGTCAAGTAGGTTGGCTCGGTACTTGCAACGCAGTAATAATAAGGTTTTTGGCTAACAACTATAATTTTCCGAAATAATTAGAAAAAACATAATGGTTGCTCAGTCGCACGACGTACGGCCATCGAATCGGTCTAGCACAAGTATAAAATTTGTATTGAGTAGTACATTGGAAAAACATTCCAAAAAAAGCATTTTTGGTCCAATGTATGGGTTGGCCCAAATTGAATAATTTGTATTCGAATCATCTTTTAGTTTCAACATATTTACTTCTTATGACCACGTTTGTGATCAAAACTCAGTAGGTATTGCATAAAAAATAAACACTTAGCATGATCCACGTTACAACAGAACAAAACAAAGTTAAAGAAGATACTTTTATCCTATGACATAAGCAATATTGTATCTCAATATAATAGAACAAGAAAGAAATATAGTATTCTCTCTCTTTGTCTGATACTGTACATACACATAGACGAATTTACACGCTAACTGCAAACAAGGGCGGGTAACTAGTTTACGTTCTCGTCGTGTCCAAAGGAAGTGCCAGTACATATAGGCACTTTTCAGCTTTTGTACGGCTTGTTTGTCTATATACAGGAGGATATAAAGCAAAATGTCGGTTACATATCGCATCACGAACGTACTTTTCCAATATATAATGATCTCCTTTGATACGCAGCAAAAGATCATATCAAAGTTAGGAAGACTGGATTCACAAAACAATATACGTATATGGTAATACAAAAAGACATGGATTACCTGATAAATGGAATTGAAAAGATTACTGAAAAATCAAAATATTCACATTTCATTGTTTTGATTTTAGAGTAGATGAGAGGATTCAAAATTATGATTTGATTAATTATATCATAAAAACATCTTTACAGTTTTACAAATATACCTAATCGTATTCAGGATCTAAAATCATAAAACGTAGATATATTGGTTATACAAATATCAGAAAATACCTATAAATGTTTAGAAAAAATACAGGTATTTCTGGAAATAGATTACCCGCTCAGATATTCTAGTTCTTGATAAAATTTTGACGAATTTCATCAAGTTTTTTAGCATTCTCATCTGTTTTTGTTGATTAGTTCAACCAATAAGTATGCCTTAGATGATACTTTCAAAGATGATGCATCAATATATGCCAATAGGTGTGAGAATTATTGTAATCGCAAAAAATCGAATTTGAGATTATTTCTTCCATTACGTCATTCAGGTTTAATAACATACACACCATGAAAAACTTACTTCCCTCGACTTGTTGGTTTGTCTATGGTCACCATCGCCTGTCCAATAATGAGCCTTATAATAAATTGTAACTCCAAAATTACCATTTGGATTTTCATGGATTTGGATACTAGATATCAATTTGAGTATCTATGGATGTGTAATCGTAGGTCTCAAGAGTGTATAAACGAAGCTTAATCCGGAATCTAAATTATCCGATCAATAGATTTTAGGAAGCTTTACGGACCATTCGGAAGGCAGGGTGGAAGCTGTGGGTGCTCTGGGACGCATCGATAGTTCTCTCTATGCCCCCATACCAGACGTATATGTGTAAGCTCGTCGCATATGTGACGAACGGTGTGCAGCAAGCTCAGAGCTCACTAAATGCAGCTATACACGCTTTATTACCTCTAATTAAACCTACAAGTAACTAATGCGGTTGTTCGTACACCGCCGAATGCCGAGATACGAAACTGTGTTGTATATAGTCCGGGGTTGCATACGCCTAACTGCATTCGAGGATGATTTATGGTACTAGCAACAGGGGCCCACTTCGGTCGCATGGAGAGTTTCGATATTACATAGGAATACAGGAAGATTGAATGATACAATGAAAAATTGTTTGAAAATACATGTTACTTCCCCGCTCTAAAGATAATTCGATTTCTCTAATGCTCTTCTTCAAAGATGACAGTACTCTTATATCCTGTGAGAAACCAGGCAAACCACAACCATCCCTAGACTCCTGACCCGGTCAATGAAATCACTCGTTGGCCTACCAGGCTTACCCGCAACAGTAGAATCATCTTCCATCACGCTTCTAGGGGTTAACATGAACAATAATACGTAACATCATATGGTTGGCGTTACTAGGTCGGCATCCGAGAGGTTATGGTTTATCTCCTGCTACAGCCAATATATTCATCGGAATAATTGGTACTGCACTACAAGGCTCAGATTAGACCATCACTTGAAGTTGCTGGACTCAATCCTGACAAGAGCAATACGTCTAGTTGATGCGCCTGATGTTACAACCTACCTCTACAGCCTGGAATACGCTAAAATACAGTGAATTTTTGAAAGTGAAAAAGGATCAATGTTTCCAGTATTTGTAATATCTTTTAAATTTTATTCCAAAATATAAAAAAAGGAATTTGATCCAAATATTAATTTCTGGACTGATTGCGCGGAAAGTACAGCGTTGAGATTAAAAGTGGCATTAAGTAGATACTTGACGCATAAAGCTAAATAATGATATTTGTATCTCTAATTCATCTATAGACTGTGACCAAGTTTATCCAAAATTTAATTTCCTTAATCCGCATTGTGATAAATGGTGCCAAGGCAACCGAAACGTTAACAATGCTATTCAGTCAATCGCATGCGGTTTCAATTGGCAACCGGTAAAAATATAAGATGAACCGGAACAACAAACACAAGATAAGTGTAAGAAAGTAATCCAAACCTATGTTTACTGCACTATAAAGTGCCCTAAAATGTAAGCAACAAAGGCAGCAAAATGAACTATTTGACTATTTGAAATCTCTATCGAAATCTGGTCGAGTACGATTATGATGAGGAATACGAAAACATGAAAAGTACGCTTGTAGGTTTCGGGTTTTTTGTTCTTTGCCAATTATTTTGATAGCACTGCATCAATATTCCACCAACAGGAAATATATAGATTATTTAGTCCCAAAAACCTATTATTTCGGATTTGCATAATTACATTGCCTTCACCCAAAGTAAAAGTGTTATGATTTTAAATTTGTCTCATACAATGATAATGTGGGTGTTATTCAAATTTTTGACAGTATTTTTAATAAGAATTCGGTCATGTATACAAGTCAATAAATCAATCATTAGAATTAATATGGTACCACATGCACCGAATAACGCCATAATGTATCAAAGAAGCTGACATCTGTGGATCAGCGAAATTTAGTAAGCTCTAAATTATTTATGACGGAAAATATTTACTTCTTTTTGCTAGGAAAGAAGGTTCTTGAACCCAGATCCTTTGAGATATTCCCTTATCTGCCTTTACACACACATTCATATATTTATATATGGAGGCTATTAACCATGATTAATGTTATCTCAGAATCATTTTCTTCTTTCCGCGAGCCTATTTAAGGATATTTATATGTAAATATCCTAAATGATGTAAAAATGCTGAATTCTAACCCTGAAATGTAGTCTCTATAAATCGGTATATAATTCCAAAGGCATTCACGCCACGCAAAATATATATATGGTCTACTGAAACAACAGGGTGGGCTACAATTAATATTACTTCCAAAAAAAGGTTCCATAAAAAGATTTGGGTAAAAAATATGCTGTAACTGAGCTCAATAATTGTTTACGTAAGCGCTCATACATCATCATGTCATGTCATTAGTATATTGAGTATTGTGAACGTAAAAAACTAAGATTCTTCCAAGTTGACCAGACGCCAGATATCCATATCACCAAATACAAATTACACGAATAACACTAACACAGACTCGTGATAAACTGCAGAAGAACGAATACTGAATTTAAATATCTATGAAGGATCTCCTAACATTCTGCTCTAGAGAATGATAGTTTCCAGAGAAAATACGGTTGAATTAAACAGTGGGAAGTACCAAGTCGGTCTATTCAACCCTATATTTTTATCCAAGTAGTTTTTCAATTCAATCTTTCGAAGACCCAAAACTGTTTTGCAGATGGAAACAGTATTGTTATAGCGTGGGACTGTAGAGAGTGTACCAGATTCTATTGTTTTCATCCATATGGCCGTGCATAGTGTCGATTATATTCATGTAAAACTAGACATTTTGAGTTAAGAACAAGGCAAGCCATGTCAAATATTTCAATTGGTATTGATTAATTATTCTTTTGCAAGTATTGAAATAAGCTTTATTGAAACTTCAAAAGAACGCTCAGCGATTTCTCAACTTATAAGAACACTTAAAAGTATACTTGGAAAAAACAATAATATCATTACTGTTTTATCTCTCAGCGTCCCAGCATCGTTGCAGGTATCGGCATAGTCTTAACAATCTCGAATTAAATCCGGTAAAAGAATTCCTCAGTCAAACGAAACGATCTTTCTAATTAAACCGGGGGAAACGTAATTAAATATTCGAATAATGAAACAATTAAGAGCGAACAAATTCTCGGGCTATTTTCAAATACTCGGGACTTAAAAATAACTGTTCAGTTCCAACATAAATTCTTGGGATACATTTTGGAAGAGCTCTTTATATTTCACGTAGTTCTATTAATGATTCCGTTAGAAAACGCTAATGAACACTAAATATCAGTATTTGTTTAATTGAGATAGTGATTTCATCAAAAAATCGCCTCTGATGGATTAATTTTGGGTTTCTCTTAATCCTGCTTTAATGCTCCCACATTTTATACATGGATCACTTTTGATGAAATTTATGGAACGATGTTATGTGGGGTCGCAGTAGGTAAAACAAAACATCATAATTTTACTATGTTATGTTAAAAATTTAGGATGCTTGTCGGGCGGAATAAATTTGGGGGAGTCTCGAAACTTTAGGAGAGCATGTAAACCTCATTTTAACAAGTTTCACTTCATTCGAAAAAAAGTAGCATCGTCACTCGGCGTCAGCTAGCCTCATACTGAGCGTTTTATCGCACAGTCGAATGGTTTTCCCGATGTAAGCTGGCCTCGACATGAAAGCACGATGAAAAGCTTGTACGTACGCGCAATGGAAAAGGAAAATTTTCGAAATACCTTTTGCCCCATAAGATGTTCAGCCTATGTTGTAGTCTCCAAAGCTGCGAATGGATGCAGAGAACAGACAAAACCCGGCGGCGATGTTATAATAAAAACACAAGGGAGGTAATAGGTGTGAGAAATAAATTTCGCCTCACGACATGCTTGCGTATTTACTCTTCATCTCTCTCACATTGTGAATAGATGTACGTTCTTGTTGATTTGTTTTCTTCCTGTGTCAAGTACGACGCATTTATCTCAATTTCGTTGTCAGAAAGTATTATGTTATGTTGACGAGTGTTCATTGTGCAAATTTGACATGTTCTATAATTCTACGTGTGAAATACTGATTGTTGGACCCTAAACGTGCTTTATGTTTATTATGTACTGTATATAGAAACCACAAATAGCTTTGAAGCTAAAACTAACCTTTGGCAGCATTTCGGAATAAATTCAATTTAATCGTATTTTCTACTTTGAAAAGTGCTGCTAAGGCAGCAGAAACGTTAGTAAACATTAAGATGTCAAGTGAGTGGTTTGGCAGCCAAAAAGCAACAGACAATTTTCAGAAGATACCCGAATGACCATCTCAAAAAAAATCTATTACAAAAAGAGAATCTATGGAACTGGTCCGATTTACTAAGTAAACTTCTAGAGAAAGGAGTAGAAGTCAATGTTAGATTAATGGAAAAGCATTTTCTAACCTGAATGAAATGATTGTCCTCATTTGCAGGTCTCAAAAAATACTCTCTTTTTAAATGTTCAATATCAATAATATCTTAGCTTGTTCGTAATAGCGTCTAGGCTGACATGTGCCCTACTACAGACAACATGTGTGTCTGTAGTAGGTCACGTGTAAAGGAGAGTGTAGGCATTTATCAATCCAATATCGACGATTGTCAATCTATAGCAAGCAACAATAAGTATTTTGATTCTCTAGCAATATATGCACACCGTATAGAGATGAATGTTGGTTTCCCTGAGGTAATAAGTCAATTAAATGCATGTTATAGTCCAGAGCGCACGCCTCTGTCCTTTGTATGTGTGTTCACCTCGGCGAGAGTGCAGACTATATAGACGTGGTGTCAAAGGGGTCTCTTAAATGTCATTACGAGTTAGCCGGGCATACTGGGACGGGGCCGAGCTGGGGCCATCGGACCCCAGACCGCTGATTACTTCTTTTTCTCCTCACCAGCACCAACGTTTCATCTCTCTCCCGCTCTCTTAGTCGTCTTCGGTTTGCGTATGCGAACGATGACGGTTTGACGGTGTGAGTTGTTAAAGAGAGAGGGTGGAGGTGCCGCATGCATACGGTGATGGAGCAAGAGTCGTGGCAGCGATGCATCAGGTGCAAGAAGGTTGCCACCGCAATGGCGGCGCAACATTGATTTATACTGAGCTCGGGTACTGCTGAAAGGAGTCATGAATCCGGACTCACGTTGAATACCATGCTAGACAACAGCAACAACAACTTAGGAACACCATTGATTGAAGAGCAGCAGATATTTAGTATAACTTGATATCTGGAGGAATATTTAATAAAATAATCATCTCTAGTCATACATATTTGGTTATTCTAAAGTTATTTGCCAAGAGCAGATGTAGGTTTCTATACTATACCCGTGTAATAAGCTCATATCTTGATAATATCTGAGTAGTACACATGTTGGAAAAAATAATTGAATGACTGAGTCGCGACAAAATAATAAAGTAGAAGAATAATTGTTTTGTAGGCGTCTTGATTTTGAAATGTGTTTGGTGATCGGAGGTTGATCTATTTCCCAATAATTTGAATACTGATTATGAATTTATGTGAACGCCTCTTGAACTATCTTAATTTTTGAGGTAGACATAAACACCCTTTTCTCTGCTTTGATCCATTCTGCGACTTTGTGTATGTTGAATATACAGCTAATGTACGAGGGTCATGCTGAAATGTAGATATTCCTAATCTATACAAGTTTAAACAAGTTTGAGCATGCAGCTATTTTGTCTAAAGTTGTAAGTGCTTACAAGCAAAGACAGCATTTGAATCGTTCAGTAGTTGGCATGCCAAGGTCTCGAATGCATCTAACTCTTTGCTGAATTTTAACATGACAATGGAACCGGGTAGTCGCGATTTTCGAGCCATCATTTTGTATGACTATAAAAATCAACTAAAACAAGCGGAATGTCACGAAAGTTTAGTGAATTGCTTTGGGGCCTCTGCCCCTTCTAGGGCTACAGTTTTTAAATGGTTTGCTGAGTTTAAAAGGGGCCGAGTCTCACTTGATGATGAACCTCGCACAGGTCAACCGCCCACTGCTGTTACTCCGGAAACTGTATAAGCTGTGCCAAATAGGGAAAAAAAATCAAAGAACAGTTACTTCTGAATAGTATATAACCAAATGTGTTAATGTGTTCCTGTAGTCTTCCAAGAACTATGCAAGAGCCGTCCAAAGACTGGTCTGCGGGGTATTCAATGGCACCATGACAACGCACCCGCCCACAGCGCCACTAAAACACTCGATTTTTTTTGCTGAACAAGGTGTCAAACTGTTGCCTCACCCACCTT
Source organism: Bruchidius siliquastri (assembly GCA_949316355.1). Taxonomy (NCBI): domain Eukaryota; kingdom Metazoa; phylum Arthropoda; class Insecta; order Coleoptera; family Chrysomelidae; genus Bruchidius; species Bruchidius siliquastri. The sequence continues at coordinate 17,452,493 of OX438533.1, read as the reverse complement.
ATTCTCCGGACCTAGTTCCGTGCGACTTCTTCTTATTCTCTAAGATCAAAGGAAAGTTACGAGGTCGCCATCTTTCCACCGATGAAGAGGCAATCGCTGCATTTGAGGAGGAAATTAGCAACCTTTCAAAAGAAAGTTGGTCATAAGAATTTGACAAGTGGTTTTACCTAATGCGTAAATGTATTGAGGTAGGGGAAGAATATGTTGAAATAACAGCATGAAAACTTGTAGTTTTTCTGTATCTAAAAACTTCCAGCGTGACCCTTTTATCAACTGGGTGTCTAGATTCATTTCTGCTCTTCAAATGGTATTTTGTTTTTTATACCTTTAATCTCAGCTTATATTCGCTGCTTCAGTATTCGTCCATACAAATTTCCTACAGCGCTAGTGATACTTATTTAAAAACTAAATTTTCAATAATATGATTTATTCTTTTAATAAATCTATTTTGATAATGGTTGCTCAGGCAATTGAAAGTCGCTTATTTAATCACAATTTTTTCAATTAGCAGCCAGTACAGATGTAAAATGATTTACTGAATATACTCTTGTAAGACATTCAACAGTAGTACTGCTTTTGTCCAGCACTGGCGCGTGCACCGAAGTACAGTGATAGTTCAAAGCATAGCTTTTCTAAATAAAAATAGTCTCATCGCAGGATCCCCTTGAACCCCACTGCGAGTACCTCCCGTCAGCGCGTTCACCCATTATTAAAAACCATGTAAAAGGAAGAAAACGAAGGCTCACGTCGTTCGGCCCCAACTATCACCCGTAATGACATTTAAGAGCCCCCTTTAACACGTCCACACAAAGAGGTGGTGTGCGTACATACGTACCGTGCAATGCATAACCTCTCGAACGGGCCCAACCTCTCACTAACCGGTCTATTCAAGATTCGCGGTTGAAAAAAAGTCCGGGGATATCATTAACACAATGACTCATGCTTTCGGAAAATATTGTATGTACACAGCCTCGTCACTAAGATATTTCCGCCATGTCTAGCTGCTCACTATTATCAACAACGTCAAATATGTCACATAATACGAGAAGTAGTGAATGAGTATTTCATACAACATAAATAGGCAATTCTTAAGGGCGCTACTTATTTTGTAAAATGATTTACTTGTTTAACGAAAATGAAACACAGATTTCATCGGTAATCGAAATATTCTATAATGGGTCGAGATTACTATTAGGACTAAATTTAGAAGGACTTGAAAACCACTATACAAATGTATATAATTGGATGTTCATATACCTTAGAAACTTAGTAACCATGATTTTAACTATTTCCGGTTATTCAATTTAAATTGATTTTTGAGAAGTTTCGGAATTTCGAATTTCTTTGAACTAATTTTATATTTCATACTTTATTCCCAAATAAGATCTATTTCCATTGGCCAGAATTTGCGTTTTTTAGCGAATCAAAAGTTTTTCACCACTTTGTTTTGATCCTTCAAATTCATGTAGGTATTTTTGCTACGTTCTTACAATCATCATTCATTTAACTAGCAATGTATGTATGTATGTAATTAAGTATGTTCGGGTGGAATCATGCAACTCAATTTTGAAGCAGATATCTTCAACCGGTTGAACTGAAATTTTGTATACACGTTTAGTTTGGATGACAATGCATGGTTAGCTGTGTGACGTCATTCTAAATCCTACATGGCGAAACACCCAAAATGGCGGAACACCCAAGATGGCGGACTAGTTATTTTCAATGCACTCCTACAATATGGAAGATCTTGCTGAGAATAAGTCGAAAAATAAAGTGACGTCACTCTAAATCCAATATGATGGACTGTTTTTTAAAAACAAGATTTATTTGAATGCGCTAAGAAGAATAAAATAATCTTTCACTATCAACTTATAACGTCATTACCCAATTTATATGATACAATATCTTTTAGCGAGATTTGCCTGTGTAGATGAACAAGTAAATTAAATAACCTGCTCTGATTGATTTTAATTTTTAAAATTTTCAAACTTACCAAGTAAATACGAGTACTTAAATCTCGCGACAAGCTTTTATATCATATACATTGTGTGATGACATTATAGGTTGATAGTAAAAGTTTTAAAGGAAGAGTTTATTTTATTCTTTTCAGCGCATTTAAATAAGGGCTTGTTTTTAAAAAAGTTTTTTACTTTTAAGTTCTTAACAGAATGAATGTTATTAAATTTTTGAAAAAATGTGAAAGTGTGCTCTATAAGTAATGAACAATGTGCAAATTTGGAAATCCACTATCTAGTCTTCGCCAACAGGAGATAATGAAAACCAAATCATTCCAATACGTAAAGTCATTTTTGATTAATTTCCTTTTTATGAAGCCCGAATATTTATATTCCACATTCCTTGTGAAACAATGGGATGAACATTTTTCAGAACAAATAGTGTCATTGAAAGTGAATTCACGGTGATCTGGCCAACCCCCGCACTCTGCCGAACGGTTAGCGATCTCGGTCACACGGTTTGTTAGCGGTTTATTTATATTTTCAGTCTCGTTTCTTTCGCTATTATACAGATTGTTTAATTAATCGGTTTAATTAATACGTTGACTGGTTGACTGGAAAAGATTAACTACCTGCCCGTGGCTGTACCCAGGTACCTTCGATCAGTGCTTCCTCGGTGTTGATTCACTAATTTATTATAATTTTTACACCTCACCCATCAGTTTGGTGAGGCAAACGGATGGGCTGGTGCTTTTTTTATTGTTCCGTAGGCCGATTCGAATCAGTGTTACTATTAATATTGATAATACTATAATCGGTCTAGTTTGTTTAATGAATATATAATTTTTGATACCGTTTATGGATGACACATTTTTTTAATCTATCAAAATTACTGCTTCCCTGACAGTACCAGGCAGGTTGTCTGACTGAAATGCATGGTTTGATCTAAATTTGAAGATCCTTAAGCTCATATCGCAACGCGTATAAAATTTATCTTAATTACTATACTGGTTTTCAAATCTTCTCTACATTAAAGAGTTTCTATGAGAAGTTACATATTAATCGCTTTTAAAGACCAGAGCAGTTCGTAACTACAAATTAGCATTTTTGGACTTACGCCTCTTTGTCTTTCCAGCGACAAATTGTACCTACGTTACTATGTGACTGTTAGAGTATGTAATCGTTTTTTAAATAAATACTTCGCAAATTGTGTGAGGTCGAAGCGATTTTTTTCCTAATATCTCATAGGATTGACGTTTTAAGGAAAAGTATTGTTACTGAGACAACTTGACACTTTTTCCTTGTCTGAAAATAGAACACTAGAGAGAAGGTTTATTCTACAAAATTTTCGCGGTCTTTATTGTTTGACGTCATCTTATCTCAACTCAAGTCACATTCAGAAGCTACACTATGAGAACGGATCTGCGTTTCCATCAAGGCAGTCATAGGAAAAAATGTATCAGCCGTATCAAGAGCTGTAAAGTTTGAAGGTGTTGACAAAACCCATGTTAATATTCTGAAACCATCGAATCAAAAAAATATCGGTACTACAATTGGAAAGAGAACGAAAATAGCGATATAATCAAGAGTGTGCACGCGTATTATAGGAGACTTATTAGATAAGTGTTATAATTTCTGCAATTAATTAAATTCTGCTCACATACTAACCGGCGTGTTTTTCGCTGCAAACTAGAGAAGGGACTGAATTACAATAATTATTATTTATAATTCTTTACTTGTCAGCACAACTATATCAATTACCATCACCTGAATGTATGCATATCTTTAAAAGAAGTATGTGATAATTTCGACACTTTATTTTACAGCATGTATTTTAATAGCATTTTCTTGTAATATGAGGAATAATTTTACGACCGAATGCGTTTCTCAATGCTAAACACTGAAAATATTCATTATACCAAGGAAATCACCTTCAATAGTAAAAACCTACAATTTTTAGAGAGAAGAAAAAAGAGATCTGATAAATTTTAGATTTGACGAAATCAATTATATTTTTCCAGAAATCGGTTTATAATGACAAGCCCTACTTATTTCCTGAATACCTATTCAATGCATTTGGAATTTAAAACACCAATAACGCGCAGAGGTGTTAACCTCCATGAGCAGACGTTTGATTGTTCATTTTATGCCTACTTTAGAACGTAATTGAAAGGAGATGTATTACTAATATTCCTATGAGCAATAATGATATAACACGCGAAATGTTTCAACAAAAAAAAACACGTTTGACTGCTTAATAGTGGTGATCGATGATATCCAATGACGACATCTGTCAACAAGCATATGGACGAATTTACAACAACATTTCTTGCTTTTTTTGAACACGTATACTTAGTACCAACATAAACATGAATTATTCGCGCAATACTAACTTCTGACTTGTTCGAAAGTTTTCATGAATGTGTCTTACCTTTTAAATGTCCCGCATTGTGGGGATAGTCTGTAAAAAATAAAAATAAAACTCATTAAAAACTTGAACGTAATGTAATTTAAACGATTTATTTCTATATCAACAAAAATAGTCGACCATCAAAAGAATTGAAGTATAGTACAATATCAAATATTTCGTAGTGTTGCATTATTTCACAAAACCTTTCATAGACACGCACGAATTATTTTCCAAATATAATTACGGCATACTACTACTATACTCGTAATATATTCTTATAATCATGAACCGCAAGCATTTTTTGTTAGAATTTTCAATATATTTGTTTAGCGCATGCAAATTGAGACTGCTGAACAATGGTACATGACTTTTTCTATTATATAATAAATAAATGTGAAAGGTAACAGGCGTAGCTGATTTACATATCAGAAATGCATTATAATACTCCGCGTATATCAATAATCCCCTTCAAACAATGCAAATACAGCTGCGACGGATGATAAATTTGTTTGTTTTTGGTATCTTTATTTGTAGACAACATAAAAGGAGACATTTTATATTACACCATGTGGGGCTGCTATATCACACTTATATGACAACGTGAAATTCCAAGTAAGTCGAATGTAAACATATAAACCATTTGTATCATCTGGGAGTTCGTAGTAAAAGGTACAGTGGTGCTAAACCAAGAACAACTACACATTCCAACCGTTCAGGGGGCTACGTTTAAACAGTATTTGTTCGCTTTATTCAGAGATGTGAATATTTGAGCTGAGCTTATCAAAGTTTCCTGGATATCCAATGAATCTTGTAACATCTTACACCATCATTGGCAATATTAGCTAACGATACTGTGACAAATCGTGATCAGGCATGCCCTTAAGAATGCTAAACACAAGCTGAGAATACATGAGGGCAAAATCTTTCAAACTATTTTAAAATACTTGATAATTTGAATGAGTTTATACTCACTCACACTACAGAATGACTACGTGTGGCAATATCTTGCGAATTTCTGAGTACCTTAAAATAAATACACTCTTTCCTGTCTCGTTAGAGATAACAAGTTTCATTCGGAAAATAAAATTATCTCAGGTACAGATAGAATTTATAATACATTTTAATTCTTTTTAAAAGTGTACTATGCAACTCGTGTAGCATGACTGTCGCAGCCAGCTGGCATGGTATCTCCAGTTCGCGATCACAGCTTTAAAATACAAAATAAAATATAACATTAGAAATATTAATGGAAAATAAAATTTTAATTTCAAATAATGCTATTTTGATTGTTGTTCGATATGAAGTATGAACTTTCAGGTGGTTGAACTACCATTGCTATTTTAAGATGTAATTTTATCGACAAATATCAAATTTGAGTTAAAAAAAGGCTTAGAAAGTTCACAGGTGAATTCACCGAATTTGTCATGTAACCAGTTACGAAATGATTTAAATTGTTCAATGAATGGCTTGCGGGACGAGCGCTATTAAAATGAACAAAATTTCATTACATACAATAGTTTTATTAATATTGACTAGTATTATATTTTGCAAATGAAAATAACAGGAACAGTCTAAAGGCTAGTCACTGTCACAGTAAATAAGTGTAAGTAAATCAAATCATTCCACTCATTTATTATAAAATACTTAGAAAACACATATAATATCAAAATAAATTTATTGATATAAATTAAAAATATATATTTGCTCCTTTTTTCCGTAACTAGCTGTGGAATGAACTTAAAAAGAAAAAATCATGTAGAAGACTTCAATCAGTATATCAGTCCTTCCACGCTCTGTATAAGCTGGAATTGTTTCCTTCGTAATATCTGAACATTTGGAACGGTTTCATGGTTTACAAAATAATAATCAGCAAAATAGGAAACATTCCGATTCGTCACACACAATAGATTTTACTTTTATGTATGAAAAAGTATACGATTAAGTGAGAGCGGTTAACTTTCACTTCTTCAAGCCCAATCAGTGATCCGATAGGCTTCTGTAATGTGGAATGATATTTATAATATCACCAGGTAGTAATCGGAGTTTATTTCAGAATCAACTTAAGATATCTGAAACAGATTGCGATGAAATGTAACAAAATGCCATCGAAATCTGTTTCAATATGTAACATCATGTTGATGTAGCTGAACGATCTACATCAAATATGTAATTTCTCTACGATCTACAAAAAATTAATGTCTAGCTTTTCTACGTACTATGAGTTACATAAAAACCAAAATGAAGCTAGCAATATATTCATTAGCTATAAGATATCGAAAACAATAAAAACGGTGTATGAGAATCAAATAAGTATAGCTAATAGGTCAGCACCTAACTTATGATCAATGCTCATATTTAATAAATGCAAAGGAGGAAGAACCAAGCATATGAAAGTCAGGTGTTTATAGAATTTCATGTGCCTTTTGCAATGCTGTTTATATAGTAGATTGTAGATGCTCTTACTTGGTGAAACTCTTCCATCATTTGGATAAAAAGTTGTGTAGTTATTTGTAAAACTGTGTGATAACTACACAACTTTTTATCTACTGTTTATATAGGTCAAACAGCTAGAGCATTTACAACAAGGTACAGAGAACATATAAGTGCCTTCAAAAACCACCATCCCGAAAAATGAAATTTTGCCAAACACTCACCAGATACTAATCATGAAGTTGGCAACGACAATAGAATGAGTGTATTTCATAGTTGTGATAAAATACATGAGTTGAACTTCATGGAAACATTAGAGATTCAAAAATATCTGTGAAACCCTGACTTCATTGTAGTAAATGAACAGACTGACCTTTTGAACTCAATTTTTACTGATACACTACTATAAGTTTCCATCTATTTGTATTCTAGGTTAACTTACTCCTGAAGTATCTCAATTTATAGAATGTATTGAGAAGAATGAAATAGCTTAAGGAATAAAATATCTTAAAACGTAAATTATCTTAAGGAGTAAAATAGTTTATTACATGAAATATCTTAAGGGCATTTTGACGGCGAGGGTTAAGGTTTTGTAGGGGTTTCCCTTAACAGTAGTGTAAATGAAGAAAATAAAAAATAATTTAATAGAAAAATAGCTAGACAGGATAGATAGTATGCTAGATTTGAGAGCTCTAGTTTTGCATCCATGATAGGACTAGTTAGTTAGTTGGCAAGTAATCTGGGTAGCCTTGTTAGCAATCAAATCTGACAGTCCGACGATGATTTAAATATAAATCGAAACACGTCACTGAGAGAGTTTTATTTGAGAAACTGTGTGTCAATTATACAACTTTTTATCTACATGATGGAAGAGTTTCACCAAGTAAGAGCATCTACAATCTACATGATTAATAATATACACAATAAAAAAGTGAGGAAAAGTGTTGCAAATCATACCGGTCCGTATAATATTATACCTGACGCATTTTTCCTGTATGGTCTCCGGTAGTTGCGAAAGAGCCCCTTTTACGCGTGTGAGAGTATTTTTTCCGAGGTCTGGTCTTATTAGAAACCCTATATCCTGGAAGGAAACCCAAAACTGTTGCAACGAGGCGTTGCGTAATTTTCACCTCTCTCGTATATGCTCCCCATCCTCCTACCTACCTAAGCTGTGTGCAGTTATTGTCTTACACAGGCGTGAAAGCAAGTCAGTGATTGGAAAAATAGTACAGGGATATTACGTAAATAGGGCTTTGTATTAGATGACGACTAACCTGAAACTTATGGATTGGATTTAAAGTCATTTTATGTAGATTTTGGGACGTTAAGTTGCAATCTGTCCTTGAAAATGCTGTATCACATCACGTTCTTGAATAATTGGAGATTATGCCAAAAACGGCTACTACATTTTTTTAGCAGATTGTTGATCTCCGATGACTAAAAACATTGTCTAACAATGACTTTATTTGTACAGTACTCGATACCTACTATCAGTACATCTATTGATGTCGTTTGTTTATGTATGTAAGTCATACGAATGAGAACAATTTGAAAAGCAAAGCTGGCAGTCCAAATAGTTTAATGCAGATACAAGGATTCTGTAACTAACATACAGTTTCACAAATAAAACTCCTTCTTTCAGTAACGCGTTTCGATTTATATTTAAATCATCGTCGGACTGTCAGATTTGACTGCTAACAAGGCTACCCAGATTACTTGCCAACTAACTGACTAGATCCTATCGTGGTCACAAAACTAGAACTCTCAAATCTAGCATACTATTTATCCTGTCTAGCTATTTTTATATTACATTATTTTCTCCTTTCTGGTGTCTGTCTTAGAGGATTTTTTTTTGGTGACTGCATTTACACTAGGGTAGATTACACAATCTTGATACCTACATGATGGAAGAGTTTCACCAAGTAAGAGTATCTACGATATACACAAATAGTTTCATACAAACACTGTATGAATTGAAAAAGAACATGAAACCTAGCTTTAACTTTGAGGTTGAACGTCAAGGTCACTACAGGTTCCAATTTATGTTGGAAAAATCCGTGTTTTTTAGTGATTGAATATAGAAAAATGCTTTCACACTCATATATTAATAGTGAAAAAATTGAAATTATATTAGATCCATGAAATACACTAATGTTTCACTGATCATCGGGAAACATCATCCTACGTAATAATGACGTCAAATTTAACACGATTTTTATTTAAAAAGTTTGATTTCGGACTTCCATTGTCTATAAAATTAAGACGATTGAAGATAGCATATCAATCGAAACGTCGTGATACTCAAAATTTGATAGACAATGGAAGTCCGAAATCAAACTTTTGATAAATCCACCTTGTCTACAAGTTTCAAACAACGATTTTTATTAATATTCTTTCTTATAAATGTACGGATATTCACTAGTATTTCAATATAAAAATATTATTACAATAAAAAAATTGATCTTATAGTTACTTTGGAAGTGAAGCTAGAGCCCGAAGCTACCTACGATTACTGTTTTATGTGCCTTTTTGAACCCAACAACTATTGTATTCAATTTCACACAAAATATAGGCATATGCCTTTTAAGACAAAATAATGACGATATTGATAGTAGACTAGTAAATCTTGTACCAAATAATTTAACTTAACGATGTTAAAGTAAATTTCAGTCAGCGATCTTAGCTCACATAATATCAATGTTTATTGAAAATGTGTTGGATTTTTGATGTAACATCCGAATCATACAAGTATTAACCACTCCACATCAATATTCATTGATCATTTTTGTGACACTAATATTTGGTTAGAAATGGTTTGCATTTTCTCAGTATGGATTTGTCTAGTGACAAAGAAGAGGAAATACATTTTAATAATCGATTTTTTAAAGATACGAGTGACATTAACTGTTACTTAGGTAATCCTCTGTACTTGCTAGATATAAGTTTAATTCCAACAGATCAACAGTTCCAAAATATCATACGAATTTTTATTCCTAAATTGATACTATTGCGTGGACCATTTTGTTGTTGTTCTACTCGTGTGAGGAGCAATGAATCCATTCTGAATTCATCTGTGCTCACACTGCGTTTTCTGATTCGAAGATACATTTTCCGCTATAGTCTCCTAATAATAAAAAAATCTGGTTGGCGCGGAAGTGTCGATGGGGAGCAGAGAGAAGAGAGAGGCAGTTGGTAGAAGAGTCTGGTTGCGCTTCATATGCATACACATACGACTACGACAGGCGTTTTAATTGAAAGTGGTGCATAATGCCCTCACACCATGGTGCGGATAATAGAGAGCACAGCGTGGCGCGAATGTCTCTCTACGTACGTGTGATGGGGGACGCTTACGTACAAGATCATAGACGTTCGATAAAAAAACCACTTAGGGCAATATATCTCGAGTCCCGTTATCAAATTTACAATAAAATCTGTGCATGAACGGCTCCCACCTACAAATATTCGTGCATGGAAACTGGTTGAGCTGTGGTTCAATATATCGTTCATGTATAAACCATACGACTGTTTTTGAAGCATCTGGAGGACAATTTTGTTCTGTGGAAGACTGTGAGACATGAAACCCGATTCTAGTTGATTGAGTGGGAGATCAGCATCTTTTTTGACATACTCGTCTGCTGATTCATGATCAGCATTCCCTGTACGACTTGGTACCCATAGAACAATTACTCTATTGGTATTTGCCAAGATCTTTTATATGTTATGACAATTCCATACTATCCTTGACGAATAGCAGTGGTGCCTTAAGTCCACAAAAACATCTCGGCTATCGCTAAGCTAAGGCGAGTACACACATATAGAATAATTCAAATTTTCATACTTTTTAATACGTTTACAGAAACGCGCGCTATACTCAGATGAGTACAAAGATTAACGCAACTTTTGGTTGAATGATTTTTCATGCTACAACTTTGTACTACAGGTACTATGGAACCTATATTATAAGTCATCTTTTGGGCACATTTTTGGTTTGAACTTTAGACGGTTGAGTTTGACATACATTTTGATGAGCTTCTATCCATAGATTCCAGAGAATATTGAACGGAATAACATAAACCAATATTATATGACATATGCTTTAGATACTACGAGAGCAGTGCTACAAGTCCTCAACTTGATTATATTAAATGCATAATTTCATTGTTTGGAAATATTCCCTCTTCGGTATTATATCCAGCGGATCAGATACAGAATATAAGCAATGCAGCAAAAGAACGAGGAAGGTGTGCTAAATATTCCACTGTGGCAGCTATAATCTTCTTCATTTTTTGGCGTCTCTATTCCAGCAGTTTCGTGAAGTTTTTTTCAGCGCTATCTTACAGAAGTTTTATGTGGAAGTAGAGGGTGTTACAGTTTTTATACTTTGGTCGAATTAAGCTATCATCCATGAGAGGGACAAAAATTTGATAGCTCAAAAAAATTAGCCAGATTAGATGGGATTTTGGGTAGTTTGAGATCACGGAAAAGGGCTGGACCTAACCTCTAACAGTATGTCTGAAGAAACTATAATAGAAAATGATGTTTGTAATATCGAAAACGCGCTGTTGACGGAATCACAGAAATATAAAATTGTCGAATTAGGTTTTAGTCTTACATACGCTAAGGGTACTGCTTTTGTTTAACGGTTTTGTGCATCAGAGTATGGACAAGACATGAGATATCTTTTTATTCAATTTTTATGTTTAGAATGTTGAAGCATGCGATATTCACTGTACCCTCCCGTGCCGACTATGACATACGCATCGTTGATATTCGTCCGTCTCACTTTGAAATGGATTCCTGATAGGGTGGTGATGGTTGAGGTGCTGGCAAATCCTCCGTGTGACTACGTTATTATTTTCGTCTTTATTATCAAGGGAGGCTGCTGATGCACACACAGAGAGCGTGAAGCTACAAAGAGGTGAAAGGCGGCAAAGCGGGGATACTCCACGCTCAAGGCCACATTTATTATCTTACATGCTCGAATTGACAGGGATATTGTATTATAGTCATAGTTGTATAAGAGGATTTATCTTGTCATATGTAGGGGCTGTTGTCGGGTTCATTACATTAACAGATTATCCCTTGAATGGATGTAATAGCAGTACGAGGGTCACGCTGAAAGCTTTGAGACACAGAAAAACTACAAGGTTTTTTTTAAAAACTTTATTCTGTTTTTTCAACATATTCTCCCCCTACCTGAATACATTTACGCATTCGGTAAAACCACTTGTCAAATTCTTGTGACCTTTCTTTTGAAAGGTTGCTAATTTCCTCCTCAAATGCAGCAATTGCCTCTTCATCGGTGGAAAAATGGCGACCTCGTAACTGTTCTTTGATCTTAGGGAATAAGAAGAAGTCGCACCAGCAAAAAAATCGAGTGTTCTAGCGGCGCTGTGGGCGAGTGCGTTGTCATGGTGCCATTGAATACCCCGCAGACCAGTCTTTGGACGGCTCTTGCATAGTTCTTGGAAGACTACAGACACATGATGTATCCACTTTTAGAGAAAAAATATGCGACCATTTTCTTTCCAACACTCTTGGAACGACAAATTTCCGTTGGAGGCTGCTCAATTTCAAAGCACCAAACTAATGACTGCTGTTTAGTTTCGGGATCATAATGATATAACAATGTTTCGTCTCCGGTTACATTAGAAGTGTTTTTATTCTGCCCATTATCAAATTTTTCAAGCATGAACTTAGCCCATTCAACTCTTGTTGCATTTTGCTCACTGGTCAACAAATGAGGCACCCATCTGGAACACCGTTTCTTTAGGAGAAGGTGATCATGAATGATTGACGAAATGCTGCCGATCCAATCCTCAGAGAAGCCTCGATCTCGGTGTAGGTTATATGTCGATATTTTTTACCATATTTTGCACAGCTTCTACAGTGTCCGGAGTAACAGCAGTGGGCGCTCAACCTGTGCGAAGTTCATCAACGAGTCCCTTTAACACTCAGCAAACCAATTAAAAATTGTAGCCCTAGAAGGAGCCGAGTCCCCAAAGCAATTCACTAAACTTTCGTGACATTCCGCTTGTTTTAGTTCCTTTTTATAGTCATACAAAATGATGGCTCGAAAATCGCGACTACCCGGTTCCATTCTCACGTTAAAATTCGGCCAACACTTAGATGCATTCGAGACCGTGGCAAGGCAACTACTGAACGATTCAAACCCTGCCTTTGCGTGTAAGCACTTAAAATTGTAGACAAAATAGCTGCGTTCTCGAACTTGTTTAAACTTGTATAGATTAGGAATATCTAAAGACTTTCAGCGTGACCCTCGTATTTAGGTCGCGCCATTGGAAGACACACTGATCATATTTGAAAAACTAAGCGGTAAGTAGGATGACGATGTGCTTTTCATACGATGATATCAATTTATAAATAAGGATTTGGGTTGGATTTTGGAACTGAATCGGAATAATCGAAAACATTGAAAAACCAACCAAACTATAATCTTTAACAATTTTGAAATTCTCGATGTCTTTTTTGCTTCACGCCATTTTTCATAGTTATGCAATAAGCATAAAGGAAAATATTACTAGAATAAAATTACAAAGTCTCAATATCGATTATAGTTATATATTATGAATGATATCACACAATTTGTGTATATCGCTGAAGAACTATAGATGTAAGTGGATTTTGAGGTGTTTCTTGAGGTACTGACGAAAAAAGCAATCACCGCAGACAAGATAAATATCTCTGAAACTACTGGGTTACGGATATACCACCCGATTGCTCTCTACAGTTAGACCGCCAGGCTATACTTACGTATATAAAGTTACCAATAACAAAGACAATGTAGGCGGATGTTTAAATCTCCCTCACCTAAGTCGAATTTATTGCCAACAGACTGGAAAAAAATGTAATTAAATTCACAGATTCCTAATTCAATTAGCACCTCGTAAATGGTGACACAAATGTATGTATTTTTAACTCATTAGCATTAATATAGGCGACACTGAAGAAATTCCGCTGTACGTGTACATTAAGTAACATATCAACCTCAAGGAAATATTGATTTGTCATCGCCATATGAGAAATGAAATGGTCATAAAGTATCATCATCTTGTTCGTGGTACTATTTACTTGAATTATTCGTATTTGGAAAGGCCAACCAGTATTCATAAGAGTGTAGTCATCATTTCTAAGTTTCTGATTCTTTTTACTTTGAAGAATTTCTAAATACCTCACAAGTGAAGATTTCGTAGTAGACAGCTTTTTTGTGTATTTGTCGGTGCTATTGGAATTATTGTCTATTTCAACATTTATTACTACCTACTCTAATAGGCGGGGAAAGTATTGAAATCGAGAAAAATTTCGGGAACGAGATATCTTTTGCTTGATGATTCATGATATATATAAAAATAACCAAATTGTGTTCATTAAAATATATTTATTATCAATTATCTCCTTGTGGATTCAATTCAGAATTTGGATTGTTTCTATATCCAGCACGTTGATGAAGGCTATAGATGTAGCTGAAACGTCATAAAAGCTTTCCATGGACCAGGTCTGGTTTTAACCATTGGGCAGATAATGTCTCATGAACTAATAATATTACTATATTGTAAACTGGAAACTCGAATACCAATACTGTAATCAGGTGGAAAGCCACCTTAACAACGTTTCCTACATATCAACTGTTAAATATTCAACATCCAGAGCTCATTTAACTATATGCACATTTTAGATGCCGGCATTCACAAATGAAACAATTCAACAATCCATGAAATGGGACGAAGAAGCGTAGAGAATTGCTCCGATTTTACAAATCGAATATGCATCACACAGCATCAACGTATCAGTTATGCGGTAAAACATCGTTCTTCACGCAACCTTTACATACATGGAAATCTCGTTTGCACTTTTTACACAACTCCTTTGGGGAAGCGCATAACTGCCCGTACTTATTCGGATTATGGGTGATTATTATCGGAAATCAATTGCGTTGAGTATGTTGATGCTGTATTGCCAGGTAATGGTAGCAGTTTAGAAATAAAGATGGGATTTTGAAACGGTTGGTATTTTATAATTGGAGTAAAAAAATATTGATTATAGTGACAATGTTTAATTATATTTTGAAATATAACCCAAAATTTCCATAATTTCCAGCATTTCCTAATATTATTTCAACAAATCTTCAATAAACTAATACCACTGCCTGCGAAATTGAATCAACCTATTTTTAACACTATTTAAGAGAATGAATGACAATTTCGTAATTGTTTATAATCCTTATTCTGTTATAATTCAGTTGTCTGTAATAGTAGTTACTAAACCAGGAGTGGAAGAAATTATTTATCTTTAGAGAGAAATTTAACTATGCCCTCAAATACCCAAAAACTCAAATTAAGTGGTTTAAATTTGTTTCGGAAAATTTGAAATATATCAAGAATATGGGTATGATATATCTTATATTTCAATCATCTTAATCACCAGATCGCAATCTTGAATACAGGAAAACTGAAGGTATGAGACTGCGAAATTCGAATCAATAGTTGAATTTTCAATAGAATTATCAAATTTTCAACATCCTTCTAGGCACGTTTTGATGCGGCTGCAGAATGGATCTAAATAACGATATTATGACATCGACCAAAAATTATATTTTTTAAGATACACCAATTTAAAAATAGTTACAATCCGCTGATTTTGTTCCTCTGGCGCATGAGCTGCTTATAGTATTAGGATTTGAGCTTGCATAATCACGATATAAATAATCGATGTCATCGAAAAAGCTAATGAAACGATTATTTGGACCCCAGTTGATTAGAGGTCATTACACTATGGCACGAAACGGTGAACTAAATTATCATCGTACATATGGGGCCTCTCATCTCCCTGTCACTGACCTATCCAACACCGATGTAGGAAATCAGACACCCTTTCGCCCCACAGAGGATCATATAGCAACCATGGGGCAGGAGGAAGGGGGAAAGGAGGGCGGGGTACCCCACTGCCCACCCTTTTCTCTCGCCGCCATGTCAATTCTCACACGCGTCTCAACACCTAAAACGCACTGTCTAGATACAGAAAAAACTACAGGAGCAAGTTTTGTGATTTCCTATTTGACTCTCGCTCAACATTTTCTTCCTCTGTAAACGCTTTGTGTATATTTCCGTTAGATAGTTACCCATACACAGTTTAGATACCAGAATTTCATAAATTGCGATATTTTTCCACCTAGATTAAAATGTTTTATTATGAACGCAGTATAAGGAGCTCAATGAGGTTGCATCTCATCCAGCCTGTAACTTCACTAAAAAACAAATGCAGATATATATTCATTCTATCTTAGCATAGCAATGAAATATTCTTGGTGGGTACACTTGGGTAGAACAGTATACATTTTTATATTGTAAAATTATTCCGCTGTTTCCAATCTTTTGTATTATAAGGGTGTATCTATATCCCTCCACTTCAGCAAGTATGGATGGCCACTCCACCAGTCTTTGTCGAACTTGAATGTTTCAACGACGGACGATTCATTGTGCGAATGGTGCACTAATTCATAATAACGTCTCCCTCATGGCCCCAGGGGTGAACAAACTGTGACATCATTCACACCATGAACTAAATGATGGCCTCTCATCTCCCTGTCACTGACCTACACAACGCTGGTGGCGATGGTAATCCAACACCCTCCCACCCTACATGCCAGAGGAAGGGGAAGAGGACGGGATAAGTCCCCTTTGCCCACCCTTTTCTGTCGCCGCCATGTCAATTGTCACACGCACAACGTACGCACACACATGCCCGTATGCGCTACCTTGGAGATAGCACTGATGTTGCGTACGTATCTCCCATGGCGACGTGTACTCAAAGGGCTTCTTGACGGTATGCTCGCCTACTTAAGCGGAGCGCGACAGAGAAATCGAAGCTTCCAGTGGTGGAGCGAAGATGCATCATCTTACGATGAAGATTTCGCTACATAAAACAATGTAATCCCGAGGTAAAAACACAAAACTGCTCTAACTTGAGATTCACGAACAAACCATAAGAAGACCTTAAAAAACATATATACATCTATACGTGGAGAACATTGATTATATCCTTCTTTGAAACATACCCAACTAAAATACATTACAGTCTACCGAGTAATTAAAAAAACGAGTAGCATTTTGAAGTTGGCTCAAAGCTGTATTATCACTCGCCAAAACAGTTTTATAACACGCTATGTGTAAGACGGGGTTTGAAGTTATGCGCCAAAATATGTACTATAACATTGTATACAGTTGGTAAGACTTTAAGAAAAACTAGTAATGTTGTTATGAAGGGTAATCATGATGTGTTTTTATTGTTAACTGTGGCCCAGTCCAAGGAAGGATCTAATCTCTAATTCAGCAAATCTACAGATGAAGCATAATTTTTCTCCAGGTATTCTTATGGCCAGTTCTTGGATACCTGATGGGAGGATGTCGTTTCACCCCCCTGGGATTACATTGCTGTATAATTCAATTTCTCCCACAAGACAGGCTGATTTGTTTTTTGATGAGATGTCCCAAATTATAACAAATGCTTCATCTTTATTCTAGCCTTCCCTAATAGTTCATATTAATGATGTCATTATAATCTACTTCCAATTAGCGACCAGTACACTTATAAAATAAATCACAGAGATTCACAGGATGAGTTTAAAAATCACATCATCAGAAACCAGTCTCAAACTGCCACATCCGAAGAGTAAAAAAATGTTTTATCTACCTAATAACAATGTATTTACTCCTAAACAAAAACTTTCCTTCAAGCCACGCCTACCAAAGCGTCTTACGGTTGATAAATAATACGCAAATATACAAGACAAAAAGACTTTCAGTTACTGTTTGTCGTATGGCGCTTACACATGCAGCGAACGAAGGCCAACGAATTTGTGTTGTGTAGGGGTTTGGACGAATGTATTCGGTGCTAACTGCGAAGCTCTGCTTCCGTCCACATTATATTGCTAGTGCAATGTAGATATATCATTATCACTGAGGAAACTGTTAACTCACCGAAGCAAAAGACGCAATGAAGATAGTGGATAACAATACTATTCAAAAGTGGAAATGGGTACAGAGGATAATAACCAATACAAGATTTTACCAGCAAGATGGAATATGGCTTTTTGAAAACGTCCTTCAGAATCAATTCTTCCTATTTTGAGTGGTTATTGAATCCAATTTGTTGTTCGGGGCCAATGCAGGTGCCCCTTGCTCCTATCCTCGCCAGGCAGTCTGCTTTCTCGTTACCTGGCACTCCGCTGTGACCAGGGACCCACATGAGGGTCTAACTAGAGTTATAAAAGTAAAATACGAAAACCTGTACCTCCTCCGATCGTCCGATATCCACGGTGTTTGTTAGAGCATAAATGCAACTTCAGCTCCTTTTTGTTTATTTTGCAAGTGCAATGCTTAATAAATCTCGTTTGCAATCGTTACCTCACCTACAACACGGTAATCGGCGATTTCTTCTCTAATACATAATCAACAAAGTACAACGACGACAACGACGACGAAACGGAACGGCAAACTATAAAATCTGAACGTGCCTAGATCGAACCGCTGCCAATTTCACACCGATAACAACCACTTAAATCCATTCGGGATGCCACAGAGGTGTTTACGGCTGCCTATTTTATACACTGGCGAATATTTTGAAACAGATTTTTTATTATAATTGCCCATTGGATAGAGAGTTGCTAATGCTCATTTGCATGTTAAAGTGTCGGAAATATTGCTTCTGCTAAACTGAAAAACTGTAGTCATAATCACCAATTACCAGATATTGATATAAACCTGTGTTGATACTACGCACACATTAAAAGTCCGAATACCCGCCATATAAAAGTCATCATAGATTAGATTAAACTAACAGCAAAAACACCATTTTCCAAAAATTTACTCACATAAACCGTTTAAGTACGTCTTGAACTAACATGCAAAAATGAAATTTGTCAGTAATCACGGGTTTTGACGTCCCAAAAGACTGTTAGAACTGAATCCAACAATCTAGGAACACAAAAAAATAAATTAATGGAAGTTCTGATAGTTTTGTGTTTTTGCTAATTACTCTGCGGCCAATGTACCTGTTTTAAAAAATGAAGCTGTAATCCTGCTACAAGTCATCATCATATTATTTTAATGATTTTCTTAATATTTCAAACATAATCGCCAGATGTATATTTGGTCTGGCCAAGCCATTTTTTTGCACTCGAGTTCAAGGATTGGGGGACATTTCCGGGCGTATCAGCTTCTATTTTATTTAGTTGTATTCAAAGCATTAAAGTCAGGCATCTCATGGAACATTGCATGTAGATAAACGTAGCTGATCAGGCTACTAGATGATGAAGGGCACAGGACGCTAGGATATGCAGATGACCTGATTATTCGAGGCCAAGGAAAATTCAACATAACGGTTAGACACAAAATGCAATGGGCTCTAAACGTAGTTGGAAAATGGATATCACTGGAAGGTCTAATGTCCCTCTAAGACGTCCAAAGTGGCATTCGTCAAAAGAAGGTGACAGTCCAAACAGGCAACAGGTAAAATTCCAAACAGGTTTTTCTTGAAAATAAGCATTTAATCTGCAGACGAAAACATACCCACATTGGTCATTAGCCAAATTATTTAATAGCTATTCCAGCTAAAATATCAACTGTTTCTATTACATCTATGTTTGAGGAATTTTCGAGCTAATTCTACTAGTGTATAATAGCGAACAAAGCCTTCTAATCAAATTTTACTGCATGGCTGTTCGTTGTCATGGATATTTACCAATAAGCTTTGAGCCTTTGCTATTGTGATCCTCGTTTATTTACGTATTGCAGTATAGATGAAAAGTAATGAGTCTATATATCCGACTATATATGCAACTATAGTTGAAAAATGGAAATAAATGGGTTCACACTATGTTATCCAATCATTGGTATAAGTTTAGAATTTAAGATTTGTATGGGATTTAAGAATTATTGATATTTGATTTAACAGCGTATAATGGATGGACGTATTTCTCTCGTTGTATGTATTGATTTCGGTTTTTTATGATTAAAAGTACATAACCATAGGGGAAATTACACTGAGTGAATCTTTGTGTTGCTCAGTAACCTATAAATGTTCCTGTTGCCGTTTTGTATACGGTTGAGTAGATATTTGTGCTTAAACGATGACAATTAGCTGTGGCACATACGAGTAACCTATGTTAAGGAAACAACCTTCAATTTTCCCGTAAAAAAAAAGATACAGGTTTCTTGTGTGTGCACTGGAACAGACTCTACTGAAGCAGATGTGGGGGCTGTCGTGGAAGTGTGAGGGTTGTTTGAACAAATTATCGTCATTTAATGCTTACCATATCAGTGCAACTGTGGAGGAAAAGGTTATAGACTTGTTAGAACCACTATCAAAACAAGCTAATGAGATAAAAGCATGATTAAAAAATTGTATTGTGGCCCCTGAACCTCCAAATCAGAAATCAAAACTATTTACAGATGTAATTTTCCCCCGAAGATGTTAACATGGTTAGCGAAACACCTGTAATATATAGACCGGAACGCGTAAGAGTTTCATTTGTGAAACTGCTAAATACTCAATTATTTTGTCTGCATGATGGAAGAGTTTCACCAAGTAAGAGCATCTACGGTCATAATAAGCCATAATAAGCAAGCTAATAAGAATTAAGCCAAACTCCCTGTATTTAAACAATGCACTCAAGTATTCATTTATATGAATTTTCTGGCTAGTTGCAAGTTTTGTTATTTCCGTAATTGTAAGTTAATAAATAATATATATACGCATATCAATTAACCAATTTATTATTAGAAGCCAGGCAAAACAAGTATGGCGCGTACGTTTTAATTAAATGCATGCCATCCCAAATTAAAAAGTTAATAAGCGGTAAAAAACATTGTCGCGCTGCTCATGTTTGTTTTAATGTAAATGTATATCCCATTTAGGGTGAAAAAACGTACTAGTATTATAACTGATTGTGAATCGAAACTAACAGCGAAATTAGGTACAAGGTTATTTTTGGATCTAGTAATGACATTTATAGTTTTTGAAAACTCTAAGTGACAGAATAATCATGAAAAAATGATATAAATAACAAATTACATCAAATTCAAAACTTAAGAGAAAGGAATCTTTTCAAAGAATATAGAAGTTGGAGAAACTGACAGAGTTTTCATGCGGATTGAACACAGTGGACCCTGTAGATGTTTCACAACCCTTCGTTTACTTTTACAAAGTGGAACAATGGTCATTATGACATCTGATTTGTTATTACCTATTTCGGAGTGATCCTACCTAACTATAATCTAGAGAAATTATTGTTATTGTAACATTCATCTCTAAGTGTCGCACAAAGTGGCGCTGCCTATCGGCATCTTTCCAAAGCCCAAGATTCTAACAAAATTTTTGTATTTGAGATACGAATCAGATCATTAGTGATTAGCTAAAAACTTTACTTTTTTTAATTTTCTTCAATTAACCGCTCATTGCCAGACATGTCAAACTTAACCTTTGCATGTCTGTAAAGTTTTGAATCACCTTGCGGTGGTTTAGAAATATTTTGAGAGATCATGTCAAAAACTACAAAGAATATTAATTTATTATCGATCTAGAAGTAATCTGGAGTTAAAATTTCATTAAAATCCCAATTTTTACTTTCCAAGTTATAACGTGGCCAAATTGGCAGACATCAGACAGACAGCCAGACAGACAGACAGACAGGCAGGCAGGCAGAAAACAGACAGACCGACAGACAGACAGGCAGACGCAGACCGGCAGGCAGGCAGACAGACAGGCAGGCAGACAGACAGACAGACAGGCAGGCAGACAGACAGGCAGGCAGGCAGGCAGACAGGCAGGCAGACAGACCGACAGACAGACAGGCAGACGCAGACGCAGACAGGCAGACGCAGACAGACAGGCAGACAGAAATATCGATACAAATGACTAACATAGTTTTTATGTATATATATCACACATACGTTATGAAACATTAAGAAAATATATCTCGAATTCTAAATATTTCATTATTAAAATTTTCATCGAAACATTATTGAATATTACTCCACAAGCACATCATTTCCCAAATTTTATCATACTAGGTGCTGAAATTATGCGGTGACAAAGATGCAAACACTTTCTCATGGAGAATATTATAATTCGCTCACTTCCCTATCGCTACGCTAATGAAGGGTGGCGGTCTATTTGAAGTTTCGTTTTCAAAAGGTGTAATTGGAAATGATTACGGACACGTAATAAACTATAATGACTGCTCTCGGCAAATTTAATTTATGGACTATAAATAAAAACAGAGCGATTTGAAAAGTACAAATGAATATGTGATCAACCAGCGACCAGTGGGTGGCTGCACCCAGCCAATCATGATATTAATTTGCACCTATACATTAAGCATATATTTGGTTCTTTGAATTCAATCATATAATTATACGATAATTGTTTCTCATCATCAATTAGTTTTAATAAAATAATGTGACTGTCGCGGTCTGTATCTTTCTTACCCAGATGAGGTTCCAACATATATGTTTGTTCAATATGAGTTTTCGATAGTAATAAATGTCGAAAATGATAATATTTTGAATGAAAAGTGTGCTTTTATCGCATATAAAGTGGCAGTGCTTACCAGAACTTCATTATCTTAAGGAGATCCAGATATATATACAGCACCACTTTTCTGAATAATATATATCGAGTGCGCATACATCATAATTGGAAATTCTGTAATTTCAACAAAAATCCCATGAAACTAATTCCATGCCTCAATGGTAACTGTTTATAAATAGATTCCCATAGAATTTTGAAACTTGCGATTTCGTGAGGTTCTAATAATTAAATTATAGAAAGACCAAGTGAAATTACAATTTTAGAAATTCCCAAAACTTCATTGCTTTTCCAAAACTTCTATCGGTCTAATAAAAATCTTCAATAAACCGATACTACTGCTACAGGTGAAATCAACGTACGAGTACATGAAGCCAGTTTGAAGATTCATTGCACTTCCATGACTGCTCATGATCTTTGTCCAGCTTAAATGTAGTATTCTGTACTACATAGAAATGCTGCACATCAGATCCGGATCAGTTCCGGACTTGATCCAAATTTTTCAACATGCACAATCCTGATCGTGATATAATATTCCTATTTGAGATCCGGATCGAAGATCCAAAATATGGATCAAGGATCTGAATTCACTGTTGCCTATGACTACTTGAGTCTTGTACCAGTTGAACAGAATTTAATGAATTTTAGATGAGTAAATGAGGCTCAAATTCTATCAACTCCGACGCCTGTATCAGAAAATGATCCAATCAACTGATTGTTTTTGGAATAAAAACATATTTTCTTCAATTTCACTAAAATCACTAATTTTGTAGGATGATGTAGTAATTTTGAAGACACGTAAACTCCAAAAGTTGAAAATACAAAACTAACATATGTTTGATTTTATTAGAATGAGCCGCCCATACATGAATATTTAATCTGGTTTGATTTATGGCAAATTAAACATCAGCAATTGGAAAAGTGTTGGACGTTGAAATAGATTATTTATGAGTTAAACTATGTGATAAAGTCTAATAAATCATTCCAACAGAAAGATTTAAATACCAAGAAATACCAGCGTAGCGACGGACGCATCATGTTTCAACATTTTGTTTCCGGTTATCCTTTTAGTATTAAGCTACACTTATCTGTCTGTTAATTATAGTAGTTAATGATCTGGGTAAATAGCTGTTATGGTGATTATCGGTGTTGTTTTGAATAATGGTTATGATATAAGAAACACACTTTTCTCATAATTACATATAAGTATGTTCTGAAAATATTATTTTAACCTTTCGGAAGAGTAGAAGTACCTTTTATTCTTTGGTTTATGGATATGATAACCTTCTATTGCCTTTGATGAGTATGAAATTAAGTTGAAATATACAGGGCTTAACCTCATAATTCTTCCCACGCATATGAGAGATGTCTCGGAATCGAAAAAATGTTTACCTCAGTATCTTTGTTGGCGAGTTTATTAGCACATTATCTACGTTGCTGTTTCAACGGGCTTTAGCTGGACAATAATTTGAACCGCATAAGTTTATAGAACAGAATACACCTACGTTTGGGCTGCCAACAAAATAACAAAGAATAAATTGCTCAAAAAAAATCAAATCGCTTGAATCCCCTACAAGTTTAATTTCAATGGAAAAAAAGAAACAATTTCAGTGTGCCTATTATTTTGAAAATGGAGATGCGACAATGCACGTTAATCTATTTGATGAAATGAAAAAGTTGGAAATATTATTTTACGCTACGAAATGAGTGGAATACGAATGGAAAAAATGTAATGATTACACACTTGTGAATAATGGTTTGACAGATACAGTTTACAATACATAATTTTAATGAGTATGATAGAAAATATAAAAATGTGAGATGTTTTTCTTTCAAGGAGCTTTGGAAATGAAGGGGAACAATTTGAATTGACTTAAATGGTGATTGATTCGTTTGTAGATTATCCAGCTAGTTCATAAACTATACAAGGCTTGTCGCCAAAGTCAAACCATAAGAAAATTGACACTCATCTCCAAGCGTCGCGGACTATAGGCTGCCCATTGGCAACCTACGAAGTCAAAGGTCCTAACACTTCAGAAGTGTTAAGAGCTTTGACTTCGTAAATTGCCAATGGGCAGCACTCAACAAGAAAATTGATTTCCTCAAATCCAATGACGTTAGTGTCTGTCAAAGATCAAAATTCACGGCCATTATGACGAATGTAATCAAACCGATCAAATTTATAAATCGGGGCTAAAGCAGTTTCTGTTTAGATATTTTGTTAATTGAAAATTTTAAATAGCCCTGGAATCTTCATCTTCTTTTTCACTTCTTCGTAATAAATCAGGCATTACAGAATTGAACTTGAATACTGGGGTCTCCTCAGCCCGATGTTGTTACAGATTATTTATGGCTTCAGATTTAGCTGATTAGTTTTGAAATTAAGCGATTGTTTGTGTTAGGACACACAGATGATGTGTTATACAAAAAAAATTGACAAACTTAACCTGGTTAATTTGCCATTCCTGTATTTTTTAGTATATCTATACTCCTATAGTCGGTATAATTCCCTATTTTTAATAAGACTTTTTGTAGTGTAATACTTACAAGCTTGCTTCACAATGAAATAAATCCTTGTATGAAAACGAACTAATCACAGCACTGAAAGCCACGTGGTGGCACGTGTACACTTGAGGCTCAGTCCGCTCCTGTCGTTCCGCGCACTTTGCACTTTGCACAACCACCACCGCTGACACACGCACAACCCCCCAGTGCAGGGGGTGGGGCGATTTAGGAGGGAGGGGGCGAGGTGCGAATGCTCCCGTCGATATGGAGAGTGAGCGACACCTCTTAACTCACTTTTTACACCCCGACTCGGGCTCGTTAACGCCTGCACCGACGCCGGTGCCGGGCGACGTCATCTTCGGGTTCCTTTACCGTCAGTCGCCGAACAAAAAGCATCGCCTCGGGGGCAGCAGGGGGAAGGGGAGTTCGGGCAGAGAGACTGGGGGCAAGCCGCGACCGGCTGCAGCGGAGACCTGCGGCGTACACAACGCGTGTTCATAAAACGCACACCTCAGACCACGGCTTTGGCAGTTGGCTTTGCTTAGTAGAGAGTAGAGCCTTCATGGTGGGGACACGGCACGCCCTTCCGCAACTTTGTTATGCGTTCGCGATCCCAGATGATTTGTCGCATGCTTTGCCATAGGTCAAGTGCGAGATTCGTTACAGTTAAGGTCATTTCCATACTTTATTCTCACGTCTCTCTGTTCCGGCGTCTTTCGGTAAGATAGTCATTTTGTGGACTCTATATACTACATTCATCAAGAGGTATATGTTTCGAAGTTTTAAGGGCCAATTGTCATTTTCAGCTGTAAGAATAAAAAGGCTACCAGATCTAATAAGCCCAAGATTATCATTTTCAAATGTGTCATGAAGCCTTGTTCATCCACAATTAGTTCCACTATTCTCTATAATCATAAAACCACACTCGAAGTTTTAAAGGCCAATTGTCATTTTTAGCTGTAAGAAAAAAAAGGCTACCAGATCTAATAAGCCCAAGTTTATCATTTTCAAATGTGTCATGAAGCCTTGTTCATCCACAATTAGTTCCACTATTCTCTCGACACTCGAAGTTTCAAGGGCCAATTGTCATTTTCAGCTGTAAGAATAAAAAGGCTACCAGATCTAATAAGCCCAAGTTTATCATTTTCAAATGTGTCATGAAGCATTGTTCATCCACAATTAGTTCCACTTTTCTCTATAATCATAAAACCACACTCGAAGTTTTAAGGGCCAATTGTCATTTTTAGCTGTAAGAAAAAAAAGGCTACCAGATCTAATAAGCCCAAGTTTATCATTTTCAAATGTGTCATGAAGCCTTGTTCATTCACAATTAGTTCCACTATTCTCTATAATCATAAAACCACACTCGAAGTTTTAAGGGCCAATTGTCATTTTTAGCTGTAAGAAAAAAAAAGGCTACCAGATCTAATAAGCCCAAGTTTATCATTTTCAAATGTGTCATGAAGCCTTGTTCATTCACAATTAGTTCCACTATTCTCTATAATCATAAAACCACACTGTTATATCATTGAATATTTCAGCTTCTCAGGGGAGAAATCTACCATAGTTTGTGTAATCTGCTGCCCCCTTTGATTCTTCTATACTCTGGATCACTTCTGTCGGGGTCTAGTAAATCATTTGATAGCTGCGAAATTTCACCATATCTTCTGCATTGGGAATATCTTTGAATGAAAGATCTGTCTTGGAATCAAAACTTCGATTACTGCTACATTTACCTTTCGTCAAAAGTGTCATTGTTCACCTCTAATTCGTGTATTCACCATTTTCACAGAGTCGACTTGCTGTATCTGCACCAATAGATCACTAGAGATCAAACATTTTTAGAAAGTGTCAGCCTTTAGTACCCCAGATGTTATGTGTTGAGTGAGCATTCCGTGACTATGTCCATAAGAAATTTGTTGTAGATTCAATTTTATATTATATAGTTTCCATATCACTTTCCTAAAAAAATGTCACATAGACATAAATAAAGACTCCTTAGACCACAGACTCTAGTTTGGCTTAGTAGAATAAGAGTAATTTCTCTACCCAGGGTCACTAATTAGTTTTCATTTGGGTTCCTTTTTTTGGTTTCTGTTTTACTGTCGCGGTCCGCATTAAAGCCTCTCCCACTATATCGGACATTCATCCTGTCCAACAAACTTGAAGAAATGAAATATTATAAATTATTTAGTAAGACCTTAAAACCGTTACTTATGTGTCCGATTAATTCAACTATCAAATAATACCAATTTCTTTAAAACTTTAACCAAGCAGAAGAGATATTTCTCACGTCAAAAATCGCATAAACAGCGTGACGTATGACTACAGTCGGCACGTAAAACCATCAGCGAAGATATTGAAATAATTGGCAATGAGCGCAATTACCTGAAATACACCTGGTATCCATCCGTTTACCCAGCAAATATATGGACAGGTTTATGTCTTGTTTCTCGATTTACGGGCAACGTTTCGTTTTCGGTTAATACCATACCCAGCAAAATTCAACATATGCGCGCTTTTGTAGTATACTCTTCAACGATTTCGTTAATTGAATTGCAGTTGCTGGAAATGCTCTGTCTGTCCATCTGTCTGTGTCGGTAACAGATTAGTACTGTTTAGCCCACCACGTTAATCATGACGGCAGTACTGGCATTCGGCATTCAGAGACATGCCATGTCAGTTCCTAAGCACGATAGTGTCCAGAAAAAAGTTGTTGGAAATTCCAACTTACTCTTAATATAAAACAATACTCCAATCCTACGCAACCGCTTTCGATGGAGAAACTAACGAACTAACAACCTTAAAATCAGCCTTTCAATTATCTTCGAGCCTTGTATCATCACAACGCAATGGTTTGAAGCATACCTATACGTACAAA
Source organism: Bruchidius siliquastri (assembly GCA_949316355.1). Taxonomy (NCBI): domain Eukaryota; kingdom Metazoa; phylum Arthropoda; class Insecta; order Coleoptera; family Chrysomelidae; genus Bruchidius; species Bruchidius siliquastri. The sequence goes on along the minus strand of OX438533.1, from coordinate 17,424,706 downwards.
GGGAAATATTAAAATCTGCAGCATACATTAAATTCTGCCCCCAAAAAATCATTAGTCATCAGTAATTTTCAGATTGATTTGTAAAATAATATGAAACGAACCATATCCAATATATCAATCTCACTCAGAACATTTTCATAAAGCATGAAAGCGTAGTAATTAAATAGTAGATAGAGCTTGTAATTTATGGTATGAAATTTATGATTTGTAACTAATATTGTTGCTGTGAGATTGTGCAACATGCCTAGTCAGTGGAGAGTGAATAGGTGGAATGACATAATAATCGTTGCAGAGCACGCAAACGCTTTGTATGGTTGATATACAGAGTAGCTTGATGCTACGGTGCTGGGAGAGCTAAAATTTTAGGAAACATATAAATCAATATCTGAGAAGACAAAGAGTTTACACAATATTGATTGGGTAATTAAATCACAGTTTCACAAATAAAACTCTTTTTCTTTCAGTGACGCGTTTCATTTTATATTTGAATCATCGTTGTGGGATGACTGATTTGACTGCTAACAAGGCTACCCAGATTACTTGCCAACTAACTAACTAGATTCTATCATGGACACAATACTAGAGCTTTCAAATCTATTCATCCTGTCTAGCTATTTTTCCATTAATTAAAGTTGGTAATGAAGATAGACAGGATAGATAAATTTGAGAGCTCTAGTTTTGTATTCATGATAAGACTAGTTAATTGTTTGGCAAGTAATCTGGGTAGCCTTGTTAGCAGTCAAATCTGACAGTCCGACGATGATTTGAATATAAATCGAACGCGTCACTAAAAAAAAAGTTTTTTTTGTGAAACTGAGTGTTAACTACACAACTTTTTAGCTGCATGATGGAAGAGTTTCATCAAATAAGAACATCTACAATCTACAATATTGCTTACACAAATAAAAAATTCTAAGGCACACTAGAAGCGTTGCAGAATGGGATTTTACTCTCATCGCCATGGTAATCCCAGTGAAGTCCTATTACCCAAAATCTTTTCAAGCAACATATTTTACCAAATTCTCTCGGAAAGAATAGATTTTATTTATAAGGCCATTATATCCTCTGAATTCCTATCATTACCGTATGGTATCTGTTGTTATGTAAACATACGTCCACGTCCAATATAACTGATAACTGCTTTTAACATTGGTGAGAGTGTTAGAAATACGTGTATACTTATCGCGCTGTACACTTTTAGCGAACCGACTTTATCAATTCCACTATCTTATTGAATATTTCTATCTCGTCACGTCGTTTATTATGAACTAGAAGTGGCTTTTACCACTACACTGCCATTTGTTTCACAGAATTTCCATATTTGTAAAGCAGAGTATGAATAGTCCACATATTTATACGCGAACTTAGTAACAAAACAGTGAAATAAATTCTCAGCATCTTCTTCGACATTTGTGTCTTTTTCGGATATCAACGCTACCACGGGAAGAAAATATAAAAAAACCATCACATCATCATGTTCGATCCTTTCACGTCAAAATGACTGAGGATACAACATCAATCGAAACGTTGTGAAACGCAAAAAAATTCAAGAAAATCGGATCGTGTTTTATTTTTAAATCTTCTCAGGTCTTCATTCCATCGAGGTCGTAGATACTTTCAAGATACGAAGGTCACGCTGGAAGTTTTTAGATACATAAAAACTACCAGGTTTTTTTAAAAACTTTATTCTGTTTTTTCAACATATTCCCTCCCTACCTCAATACATTTACGCATTCGGTAAAACCACTTGTCAAATTATTGTGACCAACGTTCTTTTGAAAGGTTGCTAATTTCCTCCTCAAATGCAGCGATTGCCTCTTCATCGTTGGAAAAATGGTGACCTCGTAACTTTTCTTTGATCTTAGGGGATAAGAAGAAGTCGCAAGGAGCTAGGTTCGGAGAATAGGGTGGGAGGGGCAATAGTTTGACATGTTCAGTAAAAAAATCGAGTGTTCTAGTAGCGCTGTGGGCGGGTGCGTTGTCATGGTGCCATACCCGCAGACCAGTGTTTGGACGGCTCTTGCAAAGTTCTTGGAAGATTACAGGAGCACATTTGGTTATATACTATTCAGAAGTAACTGTCCTTTAATTTTCCAAGGCTACCGTTGTGATGTATCCACTCTTAGAAAAAAGATGGGAGAATTTTCTTTCCAACATTGTTGGAACGACGAATTTCGTTGGAAGCTGCTCACTTTCAAAGCACCAAACTAATGACTGCTGTTTAGTTTCTGGATCATAATGATATAAGCATGTTTCGTCTTCGGTTACGATATCAAAACTGTTTTTACTACACCCATTATCAAATTTTTCAAGGATAAACTTAGCCCAATTAGCTTTGTTGGTTTTTGCTCACTGGTCAACAAATGTGGCACCCATTTGGAACACCGCTTCCTTAGGCGAAGGTGATCATGAATGATTGTCCGGACCGCTGCCGATCCAATCCCCAGAGAAGCCTCAATCTCGGTGTAGGTTATATGTCTATCTTTTTTACTATATTTTGCACAGCTTCTACAGTTTCCGGAGTAACAGCAGTGGACGGTCAACCTGTGCGAGGTTCATCATCCAGTGAGACCCGACCCCTTTTAAACTCAGCAAACCAATTAAAAATTGTAGCCCTAGAAGGGGCAGAGTCCCCAAAGCAACTCACTAAACTTTCGTGACATTTCGCTTGTTTTAGTCCCTTTTCATAGTCATACAAAATCGCGACTACCCGGTTCCATTTTGACATTAAAATTCGGCCAACACTTGGATGCATTCGAGATCGTGGCAAGGCAACTACTGAACGATTCAAACGCTGCCCTTGCGTGTAAGCACTTACAACTTCAGACAAACTAGCTACGTGCTCAAACTTGTTTAAACTTGTATAGATTGGGAATATCTAAAGACTTTCAGCGTGACCCCCGCATTATCGGTAAATTGTAGAGGAAACATGACGAAGGGTCATTTTGCAATTCCAACAATAAGGCATACATATGGGTTCTCCTTTTTTAAAGTCTTTCGAAAATATATACTATCTGACATTCGAAATTTTGCACGAATACGGTATCTTCATAGCGTTGTCATGCGGGATGTGGATGTGCACACTCTTTGATATTTCGTGCGTCGCGTCGTGTCGACCCAATTTCTCCGATTTTTTGCGGTGCGTCAGCATAGCTGCAGCTGAGCTTCGATGCAGCCGGGCGACCGGGGACGCAAGGAGCCGCGCGTAATTAAGATGCGCGCCAGTTCCGGCGGAGATTCATTAGTCAATGAAAAAATCATGAGGTGCGTTCTATGCGGCGGAGGCACAACGCGACGAGAGGAAAAAGGGGTGGTAGAAGGGTATGTTTTTTATAAGAGCTCGTCGAGATAGTCGCTGCCGCTGCGATATTTATGGAAAAAGCACGAGGATAACGAGCACTCCACCGTAAAGGTTTCCACTAAGTCGGGAAATATATCAAAACGAGCAGTTACCGTTTGTATGAGTACTTAAAAGCATCACATTTCGATTATGTAATATGAGGTAGAGTAATACTAGTTGTATTAGTAGTAACTTGCAAGCATTAGGTTCACCGATTTATCTCCTGTACGTCAGGGCGGTTCGTTTAACACCCTCTTGTTGTTTCATGTCGTCGTGTTAGATACTGTTATATTATATCACTTGTTACTCTCGCCCAGTAACCGAAATATTGGATACTATTCTGTGCTGGCATGAAAATAACGTCTTGTGCTGAATTATGCCAGGGTTGCCGCTTATTGTGATAGTATGTTCCATAAATATTTATTAATATTATTGCAAAATAATCAGTCGTAAAATCAAAAGCGAGTAAAATGATACAGATATCGCTTTTGAGTATACATCGAAAGAAGATATAGCACACAGAGAAAATTATAAGTTGGGTATGGTTGGATATTTCGAACGATTACAATATGTGACTGTAACTGTATCGTAATTATATCAGTTTTTCAGTGCATGCACTATGGTCCGGAAAGAATTGAGATTAATCAATTAATAAATAATAAAAAAATATGACTGATTTTTTGATTGACCAGAGGCGCAGACAACAAGGCTTTGGGCGTTTAAACTTCCCTACCGATTAGTGCTCAGGAGCGTATTCATACACATGCGAGCAGTACTCTAGCAATGGTCTGATGTGAGCCTTGTAGAGTAGCAGTAGTTATTGAGAATGCAATTTTATAGCAGAAGAGACTTCCCAGCTTCTGGAACGCCGACCCAGCGAGGCCATATTATTTTTTATGTTAATTCACAGAAGCTTGATGAAGCGTGCTTCAAGCATTGGACGTTTCCCCATCTCCATGGCTGGCCGACCATCAATCGACTTTTTTGTCAGGGTGGTTGTCTAAACCTTCTGTGCATTGAACTGAAGTACATTTGAAGATCCCCGCTCCGCACTTCTCTCAATGTCCTCAAAGAGAGAAAAAATAGACTACAGCTTTAAGCACATAGCCGTACCTATAACTATAGCAAGATTTTGCCTCATTGATTGACACTATAATAGCTTCAAATATTTTTTCATTATGTTATAAATATCTCAAGTGTTGCTCGCTAGTTGGAAATCATCAAGTAGAAAAAGAGGTTGGGTTAATTATAAAATTTTTGAACATCTCGCATTATTCTCGCCCTGAAATGATGTACAAAAAGAAAGTTCGGAATTTGGAAAGCCTTTTGAATATTTTCTTAAATGTCACTCATTCTTGTACGTCTGTCTGTCTTTCCGTGGCTTTTTCGTCACCGTGTATATCGTGCAGTAACCGATGCATCGATTTGATTTTGATGAAATACGGGGAGTAACATGGTGTTGGTTCATACTGCATTACGAAGGGAACTAAGCAACTTCATATAGCGAACGATGATATTATAAAAAGTGTAAATGCGTAAGAAGTACTGAGGCGATCTACTTAACACGTTTCATACTTATACCCTCGCGGTCACAAAACACGAAAGCAGTAGTATGGCGACATGGGTGGGGAAGAGAAAATAAATGCCTTCATGAACTGTAAAATGCTTGTAAGGAAGCACATTTTTATTATGAAAAGTCAGCGGGGTGGCGTGCTACGCCAACGCTCTCGTACAAAGTTGGAGCAATTTCATATAAAATAATGATCCCGTAACCGCGCACCCCTCGCACTCCCTAGACTCCTGCCTCACCACTCTGCTCCTTCTTCTAATGTAACGTTCATACAGACGCTCCGACCTGATAATCTACAAGCGACACAAAAAACCAATGAATAGCGTACTCCAAAATGAACTATTGCCAAGTTACTACAAAGAATATCGCATTACAAATATCTCCTCTCTTTCAAGGATTTCGAACAATATAGAATATCGATCAGTACAGAAGGTGAAACGGGAAGAATCAAAATATACCTATCAAGAATGGTACTAAGAAAGCGGATCACATTATTTTGAGATTCAAGTCCTGCAGAAATCAATTCAAACGTGAAATGCTATATAGGAAGTATTCGGGCTAGAGTTTTAGATTCAAAATCATGGTTGATATTTCTGATAGGAGCTCGTCAGCTTGTTTACAGATAAAAATTTGTCATTTAGTGAAACGTGCTTTCCGAACAGTACCAATGCACAGGTTGAGGCTTCGCCTTTGTGGCTGCTCAAGTTAAGAGAATTTTTATCGTATCAGCCTGTATATTTACTCTAGATTTTATTCAGAAATCGCAAGAGGGTGCGCCGGCCATTCTCAACTCGAGACAGCCAAGCAGTTCAGCCGCTCTGCCTCTTAAAGCAATTATTGCTAAAGCCGGAAAAGTTGAATGTGTTCGTGTTCGACCTCAGCAAAGCTAGTCCGCTGCTGTCGTAAAAAATAGCCAAGGGTATTTAGGGAATAGATTGGAGTATGGAAAAGGCGCATCTATTTAACCCATTTACATTTACCTCCTTTTTTATCATTCATTATCTTTAAACCAAGTGGCGCGGCTATTTTACTCCGATTGACGATGACACAGCAAAAGTTATGTATCGAACGAATGCGCACAAACAACGGAAGTTTCGATAAAGAGATGTATTCAGATTTTTCGTGTTAACGAGATAATTTTTTTCTCGCAAAAGCTTAGATGATTCCTATGATAGAAATTGGAAGTTGAGCATTGCGAGAGTAGTCCAAAAATGATTTCAAAAAAGTACTTTTAATATATATAATGGATCAATAATGATCCTAATGATGATTCTTATATAAGTCACTAATTTTATTCAATGGATAAAACCTGCATGGACTAAAGTGCGGTGTTTGGCTGAACATGGGGTAGCATCGTAACCAATTAGATATTCGACAGTGGGAACACGATCAGGGATACCATATATCAGCAGTGCGACAGACATAATCTGTCTAATGTCCCGCTCGCTGTGTTTGCCACACATTATACTCCAAAAACTGAAATTACATGCCACCACCAACTCCAAGAAGCCGATCTAAAAACGACAAAGACGTCACTTGCGGCAACGGGCCACAGCAACACAGAATCGGACTGGCAAAATAATGGTGTTGACGCATTCAAATATATTTTATTGCACATTTCCAGCAGAAAATAATAGTGAATCGGTATTTGTGCTTAGCTGTTGTAAAAAAGTATCTCAGTTACTTCTGAATAGTATATAGCCAAATGTGTTCCATGACAACGCACCCGCCCACAGCGTCGCTAGAACACCCGATTTTTTTGCTGAACAGGGTGTCAAACTGTTGCCTCACCCACCTTATTCTCCGGACCTAGCTCCGTGCGACTTCTTCTTATTCCTTAAGATCAAAGAAAGGTTACGAGATTCGCCATTTTTCCACTGATGAAGAGGCAATCGCTGCATTTGAGGAGGATACTCGCAACCTTTCAAAAGAACGTTGATCACAAGAATTTGACAAGTGGTTTTACCGAATACGTAAATGTATTGACGTAAGTGGAGAATATGTTGAAAAAACAGAATAGTGTTTTTTAAAAAACCTTGTAGTTTTTCTGTATCTAAAAACTTTCAGCGTGACCCTCGTACAACTGAACCGTCTTCTTCGTCAATCTATAAACCGATGCTATACATAAACGTTATAATCCAATAATCTTTCTCATGGAGCTTCCAGATAGACAAATAACGAATATTCATATCCAGTGCAACAATCTCAAGTCCGGCCCTGTCGAGAGAAATTCCTGAAACAGTTCCTGTGCATAGAGTAGCAAGTAGTGGTCCTTCCTCTTGATTGCGCCCACAAAAAGGGTGTCGCATTGCCGTACACGGTGCCGTCAAGATATTCGTCAGACACACTAACCGACCATGGTAAATCTTTCGTTTTTTACGTCTTTTTCGGTTTTTTCTCATTCCTCAACAAATAAATCAGTAATACGAGAACCGTCGCTAAAATGCACTTTTCCACTTTATTTAACTTGAGGCGAGAGAACATGAAATTTAATATATTTGAAAATATCCCAGGATAGTTGCAACGATGGCCTCGGAGGAAGAGGTCGAAAAAAATTATAGCATCCGGAATCACCTACAGTTTTGGTCAAAATAAAATACAATTCAATTCAAATAAATGTAAATTAACAGATCGACCGCAGCCCAGCATGATTTTCACATAATGGATGGAAAAATTACATTTTGGTGGAAAGTCCGCAGGTACAAAAAATGTATATAAATAGGTCTATTATTAAACTCCCACTTTTTTATCTTGTGCTTTAGAGTATGCAATGATTATCCACCCTGACGAATGATGTTCTAAAAGTACAAGGAAAAACCTGTGAATTAGTTTTTACGCCGCATCCGGGCTACAATTTGGTGCAACCTATAAATCGCTCTTGAGCAGGATACACCGAACTTCAATAGAAAACAGAAAAGTAATTTTAGTCGATATTATTAAGAGGTCACAAATAATTGAATAGACGTATGTTTAGAAAAAAATATTTCAGCACCAACTGGATCTCAGTCTCACTCATTTATCCTTTTGGCCACAACTGTATACATTGCACTAACTAAAGCATTCATCACGCTTAAGAAACAACAATTAATTATTCACACGTCAAAAAGCACCTTTATCTTGTTTTTAATAATAAATAATCTTTATTAATATAGGATGTCATATAAAATGTCTGTGTGCAAAATGAGCAAATATTAAGACAAGGAGTAGGTGTACAGGATATATTAATAACCTAATACAGCGGTGTGGATGGAATGTTTTTAGTCCATTAACTTAGCAAAGCAAAGTCAGCAGAACCATGAAATAACAAATGGTAATTTAGGTGTACATTAGGTGCTAATTATGTGCCCCTAATCCCGGAAAAAGTGCTCCTATATTTGTTTACAAAATTGATATTCTGAGGTTTAAAAAAAATACAAACATTAGGGGACATTCATCTTCATTGTTTCATCGTTTTATCACAATGACATAAATTTTATGGTTTAACGTATTGTTTTATAAAAATAAATAAAGAGGCAAACTTATTAAACTATTGTATTGTGATCGGTACCTGATTGAAGTAAGCAAAATCAACATTAATCTGCCGTTTTGAAGTGGGTGAAAATAGCGTTCCGAAATTCCGTTACAAACATATATACACACACGTGAAGCTAATAAAAGCGTGTTAAAAATGCTAACGCGTTTGCTTGGAATTCATATATTCGGTCGCACACTGTGAATTAACTACATATACTATCTGTAATGACAACGTTCACTATACAGCACCATATGGTTCGCATCGGTGAATCTGATCATTCGTCGCCACAAGAAAATTTCACTCATAAACCAAACATTATAATACACGTCGTGTATGAATTTGGTAACGTGATAATGAAATTGAACGACTAATCCTGTAATGATTACTATTACTATCATTATAAATAATGATTACATTTTATGAGCCAGTGTAAGGTGTTTTGTAACATGAAATATGAATGCCTCAATTTGCTGTTGAACCAAATAATCAATTATTTTGATGTATTGCTACGTTTGACCTTTTGTCGACTTCCTTCCCTTTCTATTCAAATAATACCCTGACTCTAATACAAGTATATGATACCGCTACACCTACATTTTTATGGTATACAGATAGGCAAATCTTTCAATCCAATAATAAGTAACAAAATAACAACAAAAAAAACGGTCCAATGGAGTGCGAAGGTCAAATAGTATGGGGTGTATGTATTGATCCAAGCCAAAATGTATATTGACACATACCCACATAGCTGTGTTCATATGACCTCGTCATCCTTTAAAAGCTCCAGGATTGATTATACTTTAACCAAAATGTATATTAAATGATCGTATTGTGTTCGATTTACGAGATCGAATAACAGCATAAAATGGGTTCCTTTTGGTTACTTTTCCATTATTATTATCGAAGCAACTTGATTTTGTTATGTAGTTATTCGTGAGGATTTATATTGAAAGAATCATCCTCCCATTTCGAAAATTGAGTTACATTCTGGGTAGCCAATGTAAAAAGTCTATTTTGGCAATCTCATGATGCTTTAAAGGTTTTTTATTTTTGGAACCTTGTGCATAAATTGCAGAATTCTATATTGATGATGAAAGAGTTTGACCAAGTAAAAGCATCAACAATGTACGTGATAGATGTCTACATGTTTTCTAATCAAGTCAAGGTATAACTTTATTGAATGATTACGTATCAAAAACAAAAGGATTTCAGATAATGTAGCAACGTTATTTTCGCCATAAATTTATATCACCAATACCAATTCGTTAACGATAAAGTGAAGAGCAATGAATCATTGCTAATCACTTCGGAAAAACTACTAAACTGACTCACCAACTATAAACATCCTTTCAAAGTCCCACTAACCATATTTAATCTATACAGCAATGTGTCTGTTGACAAAATAAGCTGATTAAACGTGCAAGTTTAACACATTACATTATCTTAATGCCCAGAATATGTTATAGTGCAGATTATAAATAACGTGATCGAAAGTCGGCATGAAATCACCACTAAAATGTTAGCTGTTTTTGAAGAATGCATCAACATTTTATAATAGCTAGACATATCAATTTATTATTATTCGTTAAAAGCATTTCATACGAGATGCTTTATCTAAAAAGCTAAAAATTTTATTTGCACATTATGTAAACCTATTCACAAATGTATTCAGTTTTTTTCATCACATTTATTATCATTATGGGACTTTATGCACTATTTCTTATCAAAAGACAAAAGATGTTGGAATGGTCAGATGGGTCGTGACTTATTACGTGCCTGAAGAGTGTTTTTTTAAAATTCTTTCAGGAATTTTCACATTGAGATATTTATTTTCCAATATCGATACTTACTGTTGTGGAACTGATAAATCAATGAACTTCTAGGAGGAACCGTTTCAATACAATTAAACTACACAATGTTGGTTTACTCTTGTCTACATCTTCAGAAATTCTCCCACTACGTATGATGCAGCATCTTGGGTTGACTTAACTTTCCTGAATCCATTTCATCACTGTATGTTTAAGCTTCGCATTAACAACAACAATTTCTCTAAAGCAACCCCAGTACTTCCATCCTGTATAAAAAAGTTGGCAACTTTTAGTTTGACGCTATCTCTGTGGACATCGCTGAGATGACATAAATTTATTAATCTGTATTCATTTTCGACCCACAAACATATGAAACCACATAGAGTTCATCCTTCGGCCAATGCTGATTATCTGATTCATACTCGACGACAGCACTTGGAACGGTTGCAAAACAGTGTCATTATCCATATCGGCATATCGTCAAACCGCTCGGTGAGTGCACGTAATGACATCAGTCCGATTGTCTAGTAAATGAATGCATATTAAAACAATTGATTTTAATGCGGTGCCGGGCCACACCGCGCAGCGCGGAGCGTTGGATTTCCGAGGCTGCCGCCCAGCCCGCAACCTCGTCATATTTTAATCGGGAGTTGAGCTCTCCATCTAGCCAACCGACCGACCAATGATGATCGTGACTGCAGAGTTGTATCCGTAGAATCCGGGAACAGTTATAGATGAAAATATGTATAATTCCTGAAACTGTCACTCAGTGATAAAGTTACTTCTGAAATTTATGCTGTGCTATTTGAAACCACATACCCAATATGGCATCTTGCACTAGAATAATTTTTAGACCAAGTCATAGCCCCTTTCGATCTTTACAAAAAAAAAACATCAGGACAGAAGTGTTAACCTCAGGTATAAAAGTCTAAATTCCTCACTATGGAATTTTTACCTTCCAGAAATGATGTATCTTAAACCTCAAGCTCTTCGGATCACTGACAAGCATTTATTACTTAAGTTAATTTCGGTAAAGCATGACAATATTCAAGCGTTCACTTTCAAATTTGATATATTACGAATCAATAAAAACATATAGGATTTTATTTTCCTCAGGTAGCAACAAACTTCTGAGTACGGTTCTGGGTAGTGAGCTCTCGCTAATGCAATAGGTCAATCGGACCATATTTATGCAGACACTTAAATAACTAGATGGCGTATTTCCCCGCTAATTAATAATAAGTGGTTTATCGATCGATATTTTGCGATTCTTTCGCCTTTCCATGTTTACCCTTCTTCCTATTCTGACTAATTAGAAAAATTCCAAATACGCAGACACATAATTCCATTGATTGACCTTAATTGACCATGTGTGGGTTACAATATAAATATAAATCTCATAATTGAACTGTTCAAGCCTATCGCGTGTACAAAACATAAATAAGTTAATTAGCCAGATTAACAGAAACGCAACGTCATTTATATCCAGAATAATAAATGTATGCAATTTTGTCCACTCATATTAATGAAATGAAGAGACATTCACAGAAAGTCCTAATCAATATATATATATATATATATATATATATATATATATTTCAATGAATCACATCCCCTTACAAATTCCCCTTAAAATCGTGATATTATGCGAAGACAAAAAAAGCCAGCCGACATACCTACCGACAAACATGAGTATACTGGATTCTCAAACATCAAGATCAACAATCAGATCATGTTATTATAAATGAGATGAGTTGTATTCTTCAATAATGAGCAACGCATGTTTCAAAAGGTTTTTGGTTATATCTTCTAATCTGTCTCTACGGACTGAAAAACCAGAAAAGTTTCAAGTCTCGATACTTTCGAAGACTTCTTTGTACATGTAATACATGTAAGACCATTATGATATTATGCATGATAGTTTAAACTACCAAACATAGGTAATTCACATTTATGAGGAAATTGTCAACATGTCAATTTTTGTTGTAGCGAGTACCAAACATAATTCAAAGCTCATGTCACAAGGTTGCGATATGATATTTACAATGCATACGTCGAGAGCTGTGGATTTGCCTTTATTCTGCGTAATAACCGATTTAGCACGCCGCCCATTCCAATGAAACTGCCCCCGGCCATCTTACATATCTACGCCATTATTCCACACACATATCCTGAATATTGCATAACTTATGAGAATTGTTGGGCTCTTAGACAAGCGATGCAATATCTGTTCATTTGTGGCACGGTATACTTAGGTCAGGTCACGAGTTCTCTTACTACCCATCAAGGGAAAGCATACTTCCTCTAGTGTGACCCCTTCGGAAAATTACCATTTCATTTTCAACACATTTGAAAACAATATTATCAGTATTATTATTATTTTTAACTAATTCCCCCACTGCAAGGATACCTGGGCCCGTTCTAAAATATCAATCGAACCCCCCCCCCCCCCCCCCCCATCGTATAAAATGTGTGTATGTCTGTATCAAATCGATATACGTGGAAAACAAGAAATAGTAAGCTTTTGACTTAAATAATTTTTAACTGGAATATTGAATGATATTTTTTGCACCATGCGGTAATTCGTAATTTAGGGTTTATTTGGCTAGGTCATGTAATCTTCATCAGGGTTGTTACGTGACGTAAGCAAAATCTGAAAATTCGGTGTAAATTAATGTGTATTGGCTCATTATAAAGAAAGTGCTATTAAAGTTGTTCAAGTAATAGTAAAAGTACATGTTTTTCAAGATCGTTATGTAAAAATTTTGTACATGGCATCCAAGATTTTACTGGCCTTAACCCAGTGGATTACTCTGACTTTAGGGTTATTTGGAACATTTGGTGTTTAGAACACGACAAACGATGCCTAAATAAGAAAATAAATGAGAGATTACTGAAAATGCTGAATAATGTTATAACAATTTGAAACAATGGTTGGTGACGTTTATCTCTGTGATATAAGAAAATCCATCACTTAAAAAATCGAATTTATCCCGCATCTTATTGTGAACATCATTTTTCTAAAATACATGATAAGTTATAATGTATTAAAAGCCATTTGTTATAATACTGGAAATATCTAAAACGACCTGTTACTTGAAAATAATTCAAAAATGTGTTTTATTACTCCTTAAAATTATAAGAAATTTAGTTACGTAACAAAAACAAAATTTAGAAGTAATTTTGAAAATGTTTTGTTTTTTCGCCACCAATGTACCGATTTTCGAAGATACAGCATTATTATCTCCCTTCAAATAAGATTGAAATAAGCCTTTGTTGACATTTTTAGGCGAAAGAAATCTGTAGATTAATGAAAAAAAGTAGACTCAGTTTGAAGATCTACGGGGAAACTGCGAGAAATTATAATTTTCTTTATATCAGGCAATAAAGCCTAGGCATTGATTTTTGAAATAAAGCCAAATATCTCCCAGAAGTTTAATTAAATTTAACGCAGCGATTACTGGGACAACGCAATGACAAATATGGATATCGACACACGCAAGGACAGACAGATACTTTAACAGACAGATCTACTGACACACAAAATGAAACTGATACAGACACCAAAAACAAAACTTTTTGACCCCCTGTACTATCAACTAAGGCACTTCCTTGTCAGCATCGATGTATCTCGAGACGATTTCCTGCTCCCTCTTTGAACTGTCAATTTGTGATCGGACAGACGCATTTGGTACACACGGTCTTCCTAATAGTCCACACACTCACATTTCTGTTGCCAAGTCGGTGCTCGGTGGGGCACTAATGGAGCACAGATTGGCATCTATCAGGCTAATTTCAAGAGTTACTGCTCTCTACAATCCGATTCCCTATATATGGGGGTTCACTACGGCTCGTTTGCTTTCCTGTTTTCTGCTTATACAAAGGAAAAATTGCGACGAACTCTTCAAATGCTCTCAAATGTCGATAACAAAACGGGACTGTAGCTGTACACTAGGAAAAATATATGTTCCCACGCATCAACGAAATAAGTGGACCGTAATGCAATTTTCAAAATCACTTAGATGACAGTTTTTTTGGAATCAAACAGTGCCTTTTTGGACAAACGCAAATATCGGTAACATTGCGGAAATTTTGGAGAAAAATCTAATTTTGCTCATGGGTATCAGATATTGACATTTTTGAGTTTCAGTACTCTTGAAGGAGGGGAATCATTTCCTGAAACAGCTTTATCAAATATTAACTTTTTACGGTCGTTTCAAACAGTATTCAGAAACTGAACAGCTAATACCATTTTTAAAAATTCCAAACTTTATGGGCCACCATAGCCCCATTACCGAATGTTACATTGATGACAACGGATGAAATTAACTTATCGAAATAAGTTAACAGTAATGAGTTTTGCATGAGAAACAGTTCTTTTCGAAGATAAAAATTAGACTTTTTCATATTTCTACTGCTATTTCGATTACTGCTATGTTCTTTATATGTGTGCCTATCAATGCTTTTATGCCACGAACATGATATTGTTTTGTAATTTCCATAATGGAGTTTAAAGAAGTCGTGTAGGAAAAGTATTTTTTTTCTCGGTGTAGCAAAACCCTACTTTTTTGTAAATGCTTTCAATAAAATCGATATCAAAACGTACACGCACGCAATTCCAGTAATTTTCCCTCCCCCACTTACGCGTGTATGTTTAAGGGTACACGAATGTACTTGACATAAATGAGAAACTGATACGAGTCAAGCCAACTCTGCATTTCTTTGTGATTTATATACTTAATTTGTGGTATTTTTTCAAAGCATGGTTGAAGAGAGATGACTGCAGAGTCCAAGAGGTTAATAGCAGGCCTCCAACAAATGTAGGGAGCTATGGCTAATGAACAAGAGGAGGGGTTCACTCCATTTGTTGGTAGGGATCCTCAAAGGTCACAGCAGATTGATTGATTATCTACTATGGTTTCCGAAAAAAAAATTAAAAATTTATTTTTCCGTTCTACGCAAATTTTCTCTGTTTTATAAACTAAGTCTTTGCTAAACTCTCTACCTTACCTTTCAAAATGAAGAACTCGCCCCGAAGATATTATGTACAATGATTTATTAACAATAAAATCAATTCATTGTTCATTCATGTGAATTTTGAGAACAAATTCAGATCTCAGGAAATATACTCATTAACATTGCTGCGGATTTAAATTATCGTGAGATTTTCGCGTTCAACAACGTTTTGATTCATGTATCTTTAATTGAAACGTTGCGAAACGCAAAAATTCTCGAGACAGTGTTACTGAAAAATCTACATTGTCTACAAATTTTAAACAACAAATTTACTAATTATCAGAGAAAACCCCATTTATTACTTCGTCGGGCACATCGGTTTTGTTAAATTTTGTGAGTATTGTGGAAGTAGACAAGATGGAATTTCGTTTTCTGAAAGTACTTTAAATTTAAATTGGTTCTGTTATTGGTAAGGGGTGTTGGTTTTCGTACTTCGATGGTTTCTTGTTGCAGCTATATATTCCTGGCTGGAAGAATTAAAATAAGACAAATCACTATTTAGATTCTACTAGGAGCACTATTAATGAATAACTGTCTCATTCTATAAATCCATGTTTGGACCCCCTGAAATTATTGTTTGTTTATAAAAACGTATGAAAATTGCTAAACATAAACTGTTTATATCGCACCAAATCCGTGGCATGGTGAATTATCATGTAATCACTTACAGCCCCATCAAAAACTAGCAGGTAAGAGGCTGACTATATGCATAGCATGAAAATGAGCTGACAGCTTTAAAAAGTATACGTTAAATATGTTGAACAAAAAGGAGAAATTCAGTAAAACAATAAGTACTTTTATGGTTGTATATTACAACATATTTAATATATTTCTTTCAGAAAAAAATCGTATCGTATCTTACAGCTTTAAAATTAACGCATATGCGCAGTGGATATTACAAAATGCAACCACGTGTGGTGAAAGCCTACCTCACTGCACATATCTCACGGACAATGGTATACAATCAACAATCGGTACTTTGAGCAACCTCTTGATCGGCTAATAACGTTCTCAATAGATAATCAACATACAAATACGCATTTCCTTGGCACGGGAAAAATCGACGGACGCTCTGGAATGCAAAATGTGCTCCGACAAATCAACTAGCATAAATCCAATTATGGTATCGTACGCTGCCGAAAGATTTACAAGATTGGCGGATGGCGATGCTTGCATATTCGTAAATTGGGTATTATGTAAACTGTCTAGAACGCTTGCGTGCGGTCTTTCTAGAGACTGGGAGGAATTTAGAAGGATTTGAAATGGTTGGACATCAAGAAAATACAGTATCTCGAATTAGAAATGTTCCGCTTCTACAATACTTTCTCGCCAATTGTATTATAAAATTTCAATTACTGCAGTAAGTATGCATTTATCTAATATATCTCCACTCTTCGCACTGAAACCTGTGATTAAATCATTATCTTCATACTGTTATTCTTGGTTCTTAAACTACATGCTTGGGTTTGGAAACCCGCAATTTCGCTTTTCTTTAGTAAATAACCGTCAATGTGAAATATTTGGCAAAATTGAGAAAACAATCAAGTATACAGACAGCTGTCTTATGATAGTACTGGCCTTTAAGTTAATCTGAATATACGAATGGAGCGAAATAAGCCTATCCTATACGTACATGTATATATTTCTCTCTACCTCAGCTCTCAGCAGAATGTGGACAACATAAAAACTGACATTATAAGAATTAACTTAATTAACACCTCGTTAAAACTAACGTCGACACTCTTAAAGCGAGCGGATATCGATAAAGCTAATAAGGATATAAAAGCTTAATTGTATAGCGAAATCAGTACGAGAAGACAGCACTCACCTTTTTACTGGCTGTGGTAATTGATCTATCACTTCTTGCCTGTTACACTCCGGAAAGCATATTTGCTACACCTAGAACAAGAAAAAAGTACAATTCATCATTGCGACCTTCAAAGATGTATTTCTAATTAAATTAGAGCAATACCGTATGCGACTGTCTCTAAGGAGTGACACAATGAATTATTATAGGCAAAGACGGCTGTCATTCAAATAAATTGTTATAACTGTATGTCGTGATTTAACCTTCATATTTCAAGAAAACATATGTAGTATCTTAGTAGGAATACATTCGATGTTTAATCATTCATTTTCTCAAATAATTTCCACATTCCACGTTGAATTGTGAATACGCACGTTTAGGCTCATAATTCCATGTCCTCGGAAATAACATAGAATTATCCGCAACAACAATGATTTGCTGCCTAGCCTCAATTATTTCGAGAGTTATGTGCATCATAAGGTGCCAACAATACTTAAGTTTATCGGTCAAAATCACCCATTCTTCACCAGGAAGTAATAGTATAATAAACTATAATGCTAATACTGATGGAGTGCTGTTTCCTAGTACGATTCTTCACAAAGTATTGTTGTTGCTTATACTCATCAGGCTTATTGCTACCTTCACATTATTAACAAAGGGATTAGTTATGTTTATTCCTAAGCTATTCGTTTGTTATAATAGTTAAAATAGATTTTAGTGTAGCGAATTTTCAACTGCAGTTGTTGGTATTCATTTCCATGAGGCAAGGTTAGGTATATTTTCTGCTGATCTATTCGTCTGTTTGTCTGTCTGTCGGTCTACCTGTCATAATCACAATGATCTCTGCATCGATTTTAATTAAATTCTGGAAGGTATATGTTGTAGTTTACGTAGTGGTACTTAGTTATATTTTATAACATGAATTGGTGCATTGGTGTTGTAGGAAATAGCAAAACACAAAGACCTTTATAACCATCCAGCATCCTCTTTCTTATTAATATGAAATAAATAATAATAAGCGAGCACACAAAATACGGAATAGAATCTCTGGTTATACGTTCAGAAAAACTAATTATTCGATTAATCTCAGGCCAAGACGTGTAGCTTTTTGCCCCTTTTGTTTACGGCTTTGCCACAAATAATGACCCCGTAATAACAGCGTCGTTTTATTGATATTCCGTAACCGCACACACAATTATTGTCAACTTTTCAACAGTGCAGTTACCTCCATAGTTGAATTTTATGGAAAATGCTATATTTTGTTGTATTATAACAATAGTGGATAAAAACAAACCATTTTTTTCTCTGATCTAAGTCCGGAATATACATATTTGATGGTTATCAACAACGCTACCAATAAAATGTATGCAGTTGAGCTCAAAATAATATAACAGTTGACACTGTGTGTCTGTTAATTTCCTTAAGTGGTACCAAAAGACCGCGGTACTGATTCCAGAAACGCTCGATACAATTGCAACATGTGTTTAACTCGGAGGTGCCTATATTAATTTATTCATGTCTTCGATAATTAAACCCATATCAATATTTTGCGGTCTGTAACAGTCCGGACGAACTGATACACATCCAAGTACAGATGACATTCATTGTTAAAGTTTCTGCCCATCTCGAAATCACTAACACGGTGATGTCATGGAAAAAGTTGCGAATTGGCTGTAGCTAGAGGCACAGCTTTCATCCATTGAGGCGGAGTTGGAGAGTCCGTGTATAATATTTCGAGTTTCGTTCGGTTTGGATACGGAACGCTAGACAATACTTTCATTAAAATGGCGCGGCCACGACCGTAAATAAAGTTGAGCGCACTCGCGCACAACTCATCCAGAAAAGACCGCAGAAAAAAATGATGATTTAAATGCGTATTCATTGTTCTCTGGTGTGTATTAGCGAGTATCGTATTAATAATGTGCCATACTCGGTGCGGTGCCAACAGACGATGTTTTCATAGTTGCGGGCTATATGCTTTGAAAAAAGATCAATGACAGTTAAAAATGATACAACAACATCCAGACAATTGTTGTATGATGATATATACTGAATTAGGCATAGAAATATCAGGTTATGGTGATGTTGAGACGGAGGTAAGAGAACAGACAACGGAGGCAAGAAGAATAGCAGGATGTTTGATGACACGATATGGCGTGATAAAAATATTAAAGTAGAAAATCAAAAAGTCAAAAATATACAAAGCAGTGGTCAGACCAACTATGATATACACTGCACAAACTCGATCTGACACAGCGAAAACTAAACAACTACCAGAAACAACCGAAATGAGAGTACTTCGCAGAATAACTGGAAAAACGCTATTGGATAGAAAAAGAAGTGAGAACATAAGAACATGCATGGTAGAAAATGTTAATGAGTGGATATTAGGTAGAAACATCAATAGAATGGACGACAGAAGAGTAGTCAGAATCGCACGCGACAAATCACCGTTAAGTCGCAGAAGTCCAGGGCGCCCTCAAAAACGATGGAGTGACAACTGGGCGATGTAATTGGCAGAATGACGAAGAACCGGGCGATTCACCTATAGTAAAAGGAAGAAGGAGAAGATACTGAATTATCCATCATTAGGTGGAATTATTAGAAACAAAAAACATATCAGTCTCTCAAGGAATTGAGATTATCATTTTCTAAGTGCAAATGATTGGCCAAACAATTGGCCAAACGATTTTCCATATTCGACAAGCTAATTTCGCTCTGATAGTAAAAATCTCCACAACGTGGATCATACATTTTAGGAAAAAAGGAACATGTCTGATCTCGCAACCTGCGATGTAATATTTTTTCGATTACAGTCATTCCTGTATTTTATCTTTCTCCTCCGAACGTTGAAGCCCATTTTAAAATCCATCCCCAGCTATTAATTATCTAGTTACATTTCAAGGAAGGTGAGATAATAAGAAGACCATGTCCTCCGTAAAATATTTAAATTAAGACAGCGTTATCCGTAATAGTCGATAAATATACTAATGCCAATACCTACTATATTCTCATATTAATTTGTTCAAAAACATCTAAACAATGTCTGCATAAAAATCATATATGTGCTACAGTTTCACATGAGCTTGGAAACCGCTTCCATAAAAATATCACTTTCTCGATATTGTTGTGCACGTTACTTTGTGTTTACCATTTTACATCCTAGGCAATATAAGCAAACGGGTCCAGCGCTAAAATTCGCGTACGAACGTACAACATACTATACATACTGCGGACTAATAAAAGTCCGATATATAGCCACCATATACCTTATAGATATTATTCAGTACAGATAAGAGACCGTAAAATTAAAAATGACGGGCATAAAGCCACCTTACGTGAACGAACATTCACTAGAAAGATTAACATCGCCATACGACGGCTATGAGATCCATAAAATATAGAATATATTTGAGACAAGTATTTTTTCTTCTTGATTGAAACACCAAATCGAACAACTTACAGGGCGACGCACTAAAGTGTGTCATATAGTTCCATAATTTGCATATTTTAAACAATGAATAATATATGCGAACATATCCACAGAACCGGTATTTTACTACATCTTTGAACTTATCACATTAAGTTACAAATGCGTTATTCGTGCATAATAATTCCTGCAACTCGCTTATATTCGATATACACTAAATCATAATTACAAGAAATATTCCCTCATACCGACACCCACATTTCATTGATTGATATAAGATACATAAAAACCCGGAAGGTATGTAAATGCAGCAAGACCGGTATCGAGTGTGAATAATGATAGCTATGTTCTATAGATATACGGCCGACAATCCCTTAACAAGGTCATACGATGTTTGTGTTCAGTTGTACAATATGGGATATGTCAGTTGAAAAATAAAAATGTTCTGTTACGATATGGTACTCTGGCGCATTTGTGATCTAGTTCATTTGTATTAATCAGACAATCAGACATATTCTTCACACAGTACAGACTGACTTCATAATGTTAGTGCAAGAGATAACATGGACTGGCAAATATGTTCATAGTTGGGACCCTGAATAACAAATGGGAAGCATATAATGATCGAATGAGGGTCAATAATAACATAATATTGATGCTAGGAATGTCGAGACAACAAATACTAATTTACATTAAATTTCAGTGGCATTTTTTATTACCTGCTTGCAAAATGTTAGCGTGTAGTAGATGATAAACCAAGAATAGCTATTAATTGAATCCATACATCACAAGTTAGTATATACATCACAAGAATTATTTTTATGTACATTGTATATGTTTTATCTAGTGAATTGTTTTTAACATTATGTCTGAATTTATCCCACAAAGTAGAAAGCAATATTTCGGGCAGAACATGCGGGGCGTTTTGCCATAAAGTAGAAATAATATTGATGAAAAAATATGGATTTTATAAATATTAACGATATTATTTAATCCATGCAAATTTGTGCTATGGTAGCACAATTCCAAATAGTTTTCGATTATTTATTCTATGATTCGAGATTTATTTTTATTTGTATGACATGTCTCAATCCTTTCACTAACAATTTCCAAATACATTAGAATTTAATCTACAAAATACAGATATACAGATGTATCAAATATACGAGTATACAAAATTAGAGGAAAATTTAGGATTCGGTTGAAACATCTTCAAATGCTCAAGAGGGAACTACTGAGAATAAACGGCGTTTTGCATGAGTTTCTAATATTTCGTTTTCAGCACTCATTTTTCAAGATATTGCACCGGACATAAGCATATTTTTACCCCTGAGTAGTGAACTCTCCAGTCCAATTGAGTACAACAAGAACTGCCGGTGACAGAAAAGTCTTGTAAAACATTTTAGGAAATAGTTTAAACGGTCATGCTTCTAGATACCATTTTGGAGTTCCAGAAAGCTTTGTGTGTTTGGAACAAAAGTCTATGACGATAGCTTCGGAAAAGCTCTCAAGCAGGAAGATAATACATGGAAAATATATACGAGATGACGCTACTATGCTTCGTCCCGATTACAATAGCCTATCATCAAAATAATATATGTTAAAATATTGAGTGGCTACTTTCAGACTCTGGCTTGTTTATTGAAAAAGGCTCATAAGCAGACATCTTAGCTGTATGCTATTTTCAAGCTGATTCATATGACATAATTATCATACCATCACTAAGTAAGTCAATGTACAATTAATTTATAATTACCGAAATAAGTAGTTTCAGTAAGAGAAGTAGTTACATATTTTCCTGGGATCTGAAAAGTGTATTTTCATATACACAGAAAATTGAGCTGGTAGCCTATCGGGAGTAAAGCGTTGAATATTTATAAGATTTTTTATAAAACATCGATTAGAATTGGATGACGATTTGAAAAATTCATGTTGTGGAATTTGCATTTTGCAATTAATATTTATAAAATTCATTAGTTACTTTATTGAACAAGTATCGTCGAAAACATGGAATGTGTATAGATTGATGTAACAGATTTGGGAGTATACGAGTAGAATATTTTCCAGAAGGAAAACTTCAAGTTAATTCACTGATCGTTTTAATTCAATCAACTATGGTACTGAATAATAAATTAATGAAAAGTAGATTTTCGACGAAAAATCTAGTTCAAAATGACGTAAAAACAGCAAATACCATTGAAAGACGATAACCGAACATTATGAAAATCCCATTATATAGGGAAAGTTTGAAGTGTGGAAAAACAATTCAATTATTGGTTTAAACACAAAAAAATTTAGACTAGAAACAACACTGATGAGGAACTTGATAAAGCAATATAGATACAATATAAAAGTTTGGAATATTTGATTCCTCACAAAATGTTTATGATAACACCAACATTTATTCGCAATCCGAAAAACTTACATAAATGTTTGTTAGTGTTTTTATTTTTTTAAACTTTTATTTAACTTAATATATGTATATATCTATGTAACTATGTTTGTTCGGTGGAATCTTGTAACTCAATTTTGAGGCAGATCTTCAACCAATTCAGCTAAAATTTCGTATATCGTGTGACGTCACTCTAAATCCAATATAGCGGAACACCCAAGATGGCGGAGTAGCTATTTTAATGCACTCCTACAATATTGGTATCAAATGAAAGGGTTTGTAGAGAATAACTCGAAAAATGAAGTGACGTCACTTTAAACCCAATATAGCAGACATGTTTTCCTACACTACAGGTATCAAATGAAAGGATTTACTAGGAATACGAATGAGAGCAAAAAAATGTAGCTCCGTTTCGCCAATCCGTCTGAAGCTTTGCTGTACTGGGGTTTATTAGTAATAATAAGTAAATGCCCTAAAAAGGATAAAATAAACTTTTCCTTTGATATTTTCACTATCAACTTATAACGTCCTCACATCATTTATTTTATATTATATAAAAGCTTTTCGTGAAATTTACCTGTGTAGATGAACAAGTAAATAACTTGATCTGATTGATTTCAATTTTTAAAATTGTCAAAATGAGCAAATGCAAAGGCAAAGTTTATTTTATTCTTTTCAGGGCATTTGAATAAAGGCTTGTTATTAAAAAAGTTTTACTTTTAATTTATTTGATAACTGCAACAAATTTCATCAAAATCACTGCAGCGGTTACTGAAGTTTCACCATATCATAAACGCTAACGGACAAACAGACTGACTAACGAAAATCAGTCAGATGGAGTTTCATGATCCAGGTATTACAAACTTTCCATACATACGTATTATCTCAAGTTCGATTTTTTGAGATCACAGTACTTCCTCCTCTGTAGCGTGGGAAGCAAAAAATTCATTCAGATATAGTTCTAGTGCACCTCTCAAGTAGGTTCTCGTTCGATCTAAATATGAAAAGCTGACATACATTAAAACGGATTATCATGGTAGTTTTACATAAACGTCCTCGCCTAGATGCATGAAGATCTATGTATCCGTCCAGTCAGCATGATGGATGATTTCTATTGCTTGTACGAATCTATCAAGTTTAGTACGTATGGCTAACCGGTTACTACAGAGAAGGACTGGAAACTCATTCATCAGAAGCCAAATACCGCAGTTGAAACAAAAATAACAGGTAGACTGACTAAGATGAGAAATAAGATTACATTCTTATTTTGCTTTTTTACTACCCATACGTAAGCGAGGGTAAAGGATTATGATAACAAACATTTTGGAATTTAAGTGTGTCTGTCGCTGTTTGTTGAGTTTCTCACGTCAGCAATTATTGCATCGATTTTGATGGATAATAAAGTCTAAGCCTTGCTTTCTTCTGTTATTGATTTCTCAAATAGTTGATTATTTTAGTAAGGCGAAAAATGCTTTATAGAGGATGAATAACCTTGAAAAGAGAGAAACTTAAGTTTTGAATGCTAGTTCGCATCATTTAGGGCATACATTATTATTATTATTATTATTATTATATATATATATATATATATATACATAGAAAATGCAATATAAAATATAATATACAAAAAAATAACGAGTGAATGTCAGTCCATCTCTGGATTTCTCAACAGCGCATCATAAAACTGTCCGTGCACTTCTCAAAAATTCATTCCGCTGATTCATGCCAGGGAATCCTCCTTTTTTTCCTGCAACGCATGAAGATGTTTCTACAAATCGATGACTAAGATTAATCGGTTCTTAAGGACATACACTACTGTTTGCTGAAGCAGGTAACAGAATGAAGAGCTTTGTTAGTAATCGCTTACGCCAAGATGAAAGTTCGTACAATTTGCAGATATGTATATAGCTTGAAAGATACTTGTCCATAAATCGCAATTACGTATAATCGTTGCTAATGGAAATACGTAGCAATAATTGGAGAACTTTACTGACGTTTCAGCTGCCTCGACATCCTTTTTTATAACGCCTCTTTCGACTTCCATTATCTTGAGAATTTTACATTACAATTCATAACGTTATGAAACACAAAAATCTACAAATTTCAAACAACAGTATTTACGTAAAGTATAAAAAATGAGTAAAATTTTAAAAATTATATTGAAATTTAGCTCTCCAAGAGAATATTGTTATGTTTCAAAATTATAAGAGTTTAGAGCATTGTGGGGTGCTCGGAAACAGATTGATATTGATGCATTTGCATTGTTGATAAATCCAAAATAAGGGATGATATTCCTTATTTTGGATTTACCGCCTGTTGTTACGCCAAAAACGCATATATGAGGAATAATAAAACACACACAACAGTGTAAACTCAAAGGTACAAACTCAAAATGAAGCAAAGCGCCAATATATTGCTGAAGAGTGTCCCGCAAGCTCTCCTCGCCACTACAGAGTCGAAAGAAATTATATTAATAGGTTTGATGATTGTTTGTATTCCTTTAAAGTTTGTTATATTAGTAATTTGACATTTACATTGGCGTAATTCTGTATCAAGCAATCCTATAACCGTGGTGCTATATTTTTTTTAAATTGTAGGTATATTTTGAGCAACTTTATTATAATAACCAGTTCCAGCGGTGAAACAGCCAAAGTACACTGTTTTCACTTTTATGGCCGTGTTTACTTCCCAAAGTAGTAGCTATAAAAGTCTGAAACAGAGTGATAAAATTGGCACGAAGACCTTATATAGGTCATATTCAAAAATGATAAACTGTATATTATGGATGGCAACATCCACATTGGCGAATGTCTGTGAGCGATGTTCATTCGCGAACAATGTATCGCAGTTTGAAGATGTTTACGTCTTTTGGCGATTGCATAAAAATAAAACGCACATTAATGACTGCAGTGGAGTATTTTATATACAACTGTTGGACTAATTTATTTTACTTAGTTCATCAACCCTAGAGTTGCCACTTATAAACTACCTAATTGGGGTTTGCTCAACGAGAGCGATAACGCTCCACTTTCAGGGGAGGATGTACGCTAAGAGATTCTGAGAACATTGGGGGTCACTGATACCCTATAACGAGGCGGAGAAGTCTAAGAAGTCAAAATTGTATTTTTTGTTTCTCAGAAGGTGGGTGGTGAATGTCGGAAAGAGTGGTAAATGTATTCAGTCGAGAGCTTTCGTTTGCGCTTTAGATTTTTTGAGGGGCGACTTTTGTCTAGAAGCCTAACAGTTTTAAAGTTTTTCGATCTAATAATGGAGATTGCAAACGCTCTTACTTGGTAAATATCTTCGATTATAAAGATAAAATTGAGCAATTTAAATAAGGTTTCATATATAATAATTGGTTTACTTTCAACGCCAATTGGTAAAAGTATAGTTATCACGAAGACCCATGTTACATTTCAGTAGGTCTGTTTGTATGTCTGTCGGTTCATCCTTGACCCAGGTATAACTCGGAAAGTACCATTCGGATTTCGATGAAATTTTGACACTATGGCCAGGACAAACAAATTTTGTAGTGTGTTGTAGTAGGTTGCAAGTTCTGCTAATTCCTTATGTTTCCTCGAAGCCATTCCCCCATTGTCAATGCAGGCTCATAAAATGGTGATTACATCGGTACGAGGTAATATTCAAAATTGATAAGCCGTAAGCGATGGTAACATGCACACGGAGAACGTCAGTGCTGTGATGTTGCTCATTCGCAGACAATGTATCGCCTTTTGTAGTTGTTTCTTTATGTGTGACGTAGCGACTTGTAATAACCGTTATACCGTACGGATAAAGGAGAAATCAAATATTCCGGCGATTTTATCACCCTCATATTTATTGTGATGAATGCATGTGTCTCATAAATATTATGTGTTTTGGGTTATTGTGACTTTTACATGCCATCATTTGTTTGATGTAGTCGTAGTACTCGTATTTAATCTTATACTATACAATTATACTCTACGCAGACTGTTTTATGGAATAGCGGAAGTTGCTCAGCAGATGTAGTTGTACTGTAGGTTATACATGTAAGGTGATGAAAACATTGAACAAAAGTAGTACTCAGTAATAAGAGAAACGAATCATTCAAACAACGTTCAAATTCAATAGATTATTCGCGAGCACTTGTTCCATTGCCAACTATACTGGCCTAGTTATCCGATATTTTTAACATTGTAACATCATGTAGATTGTCTTACATCATCAAGATAAAACTTATACAGAACGGACTGCTATTCACAACCATATATAATTTGAATACAAATACATGAAGCCAAAATGTTCGTAATTTTTGAGCAAATTACCCGTATATTACTTAGCGGTCAGTCAAGAATATATGATAAATCAGAGATGAAAAGACAGGATATTGAGTGACATTTGCTCAATAGTGTCTAAAGTATCTTTTAAGTGACCAGCAACTTAGCAACTTGCAATAATTTTTAGATCCCATCTACGCTCTAAAATGGACTGGCACTGAAAATATACTGGAACGAAATGTTACATTTTTAATGATTTTGGAGGCAACAAAAAAGGTGACTGAACTCAGAAACGATGGAGGGCCCTGAAAAAATGAGTTTTAGAGATGTTTTGAGATTTTTTTATATTTACGAATTACTAAGAGGCAAACTGACGAAAACTAGTACCACGGTTCTTTATAGTGTTCAAAAACATGATATCTCGAATTCGAAAATGTTTGCATTTCCCTCTTTGAGAAACCAAAATTTGATGAAACACCTTATATCGGAAAGAATCGGGAAAAGATAGACCTCCAATTGCTCAAAAATCGTTCCCCTTCCACCATTAAAATAGCGATAATGTACAGTTAATCCTACGATCCTATACAGAAATGATACTAACCGGCCCATGTGAATCCGTAGACCGAGTAATTGTACCCAATTTAGGATTCTTCTATTCAATTACTCTTTGCTGCGACGGTTGAAGAAAAAATAAAAGTCGGATGTTCAACATTTTTTTCTTTCATTTCTTTCGAAGAATGTGGAATCTTCATGTCAGATAATTATATCTGCAGAACGATTCCGATCAAATTATAGGGGAACAAAACAAAATTATACAACGTTGGCGTCCGAAATACAGGATTCAAAATTGACTAGTTTGGAGCGAAAGCATGCGTAGATGGTGGAACAAACTCAAAGGTACTTTATAGAACACTGTAATCTACTTTGCTTTCTGTTATGGGAACAGGTCCTGATGAGGTCCAATGAGTCCGAAACACGTATTGACAGCTATCTACACTATCATCGTGTTTTCATTTGCCTGCTTATGCCATGATCTCGATTGATTTTTTTGTTTCAAATTTCACACAATGTCGCGGTTTCTGTATTGATTTTATTTTTGGAGACAATACGTTTTTCTGGCGTTTTATAGTATGTAAATCACGAAAATCATTTCCATCGCTCTGTGTCTCAATCTGTCTTTTGGTGTTTACTATAAATTGATTTTCAACAAATTTGGAGAATGCTGTGATGAGGAAGATTATTTTCTGATATCGACTAATACTTGATGTTCTCGACGAGTTCAATCGCTGCTTTATTCAAGGTTTATGATGTATGGTCTATTCTAACCTTGGATTTGCTGAAGAATGCGAATTTGGTTTTATCACTTGAAAATTGAGATCCTAATTCTATAATCACTTGTATGTATGATGTATTTCATCAGGCGTGTCTTGCGTTTTATTTTTGATGGTACTCTGGTTTGTATGCGTTTACTATCACGTCCATAATTTATGCTGTGTTTAGCTTAATTTAGACCGATCAAACGCAAGATATCCAAACTATCAGATTCATTTTTTCAAAAGGGATGTACTGAGTAAATCTATTTCTCTTTATCTACTTTGATCGTGTCTTACACACTTGAAGTTTCAAAAAAAATTTTGATCCATGCATGTAACTGCGATGAATCTACATTTTATACGGAAGCATTGTCAAAACACAATTGTTCCATAATGAGAACTCGTGTCTTGTATCTTGGACTGTCGATTTCAATCTACAAAAGTGACAGGTGCAAACCAATTATACTTGTATAATAAATACTATGGACGGCATACAATAAAGGCCCTTTACCCATTCAGCGGTTTCAGCAGTTGGTTTGTTTTAGGCGTCGCAGTTTGCTTTCTACTCGTATTTATATACAGGGAGTTGAACGCTTCCATTGAATGCAGCACCGTAGGCCCCCAACAAAAGCGTCCGGAATACAAGGGGAAAACTGAAAACTCGTGCCTCTTTAGTACAGTCAAATCAAGTCCCAACATCATCAATTAGGAAATATGATACGAAATACGGAGTTTCCCATGAAAAATCTTTATAATACTTTTCATGTCCCCCTACTCGTTTATTTTTTATATATTTTAAGTTCTTCTAGCGTGCTCATGTCATGACCCCGTTTTCTTTTTTGTATATAGCTATTTTCACTGTACTATTTTACTGGGCTATTCCTCCCCTCCTTCACTTCGCCTTCCCTTCACCCCTCCAAAAGGTGTGCACCGTTCTGCGAGCGTGTTCCAGCCATCGATTCGTCGAACATAATGGAAAGCCGGAAAATAAGCACCCTCCCGATATATATTCAAACAATGCCCGAAAATTTCAGATTTTTTTATCATTTTTAAACCTATTCGGAGATGAAACTCTTGAATTCTCAACACCCAAACGGGGGAAGGTATTGTTAGTATCGACTCATCAAATTCCACGTGGAAGCAGAGCTTCAAACGTAGGGAAGAGGACAAAAATAATTCTCAAATCGGTTCTAGATATACACATAAAACAGGTGTATTTTTTATTCCGGCTGTTATGATTATTGCCATGAATTTTGACAGGTTTGAATAAATAGTCAATCGCATGTCATTTTAGATAGCTGCTCCAGGATAAGTTTTACACTACTCGGAGAATTATATTTCAGTGCGTAGAACGGTAGTATAGCGTGAAAAGTACCGGGTTCATATACGAGGGTCACGCTGAAAGTCTTTAGATATTCCTAATCTACACAAGTTTAAGCACGCAGCTATTTTGTCTAAAGTTATAAGTGCTTACACGCAAAGGCAGCGTTTGAATCGTTCAGTAGTTGCCTTGCCACGGTTTCGAATGCATCTAAGTGTTGGCCGAATTTTAACGTGAAAATGGAACCGGGTAGTCGAGATTTCCGAGCCATGATTTTGTATGACTAAAACAAGCGAAATTTCACGAAAGTTTAGTGAGTTGCTTTGGGGACTCTGCCCCTTCTAGGGCTACAGTTTTTTATTGGTTTACTGAGTTTAAAAGGGGCCGGGTCTCATTTGATGGCAGCAGTCCGAACAATCATTCGTGATCATCTTCGCCTAAGGAAGCGATGTTCCAGATGGGTGCCACATTTGTTGACCAGTGAGCAAAAAACAAGAGTTGATTGGGCTAAGTTTATGCTTGAACAATTTGACAATGGGCACAGTAAAAACACTTTTAGTATCGTAACCGGAAACCGTCGTTCCAAGAGTGTTGGAAAGAAAATGGTCGCATCTTTTTTTTCAAAAAGTGGATACATGGCAACGGTAGCCTTGGAAAATCAAAGGACAGTTACTTCTGAATGGTATATGACCAAATGTGTTCCTGTAATCTTCCAAGAACTATGCAAGAGCCGTCCAAAGACTGTTCTGCTAGAACACTCGACTTTTTTGCTTAACAGGGTGTCAAACTGTTGCTTCACCCACCTTACTCTGCGAACCTAGCTCCGTGCGACTTCTTTTTATTCCGTAAGATCAAGGAAAAGTTACGAGATCGCCATTTTTCCACCGATGAAGAGGCAATCGCTGCATTTGAGGAGAAAATTAGCATCCTTTCAAGAGACCGTTGGTCACAAGAATTTAACAAGTGGTTTTACCGAAAGCGTAAATGTATTGAGGTATGGGGAGAATATGTTGAAAAAACATATAAAGTTTTTTAAAAAAACCTCGTAGTTTTCCTGTATCTAAAAACCTTTAGCGTGACACTCGTACTTGACTACTTTTGCTACGTATGAAGTAATCGTCGGAGAACCGCGTAACTTTCCTGAGCGCAGCATTTTCTGGCTTTAACGATTTTCCAAACCCACCTGAAGGTGACGGTTATGCCGTATTCTGATTTAGATCAGTAACTTACAACTTTCTTCTCAACCCTTCTGTTTTAGCTTTCTCCGGCAAACCGAACAAACTCCATTAAAACTCCCGCAGGGGCAATCGGCAGCGTTATGAATCGACTTCCAAGAATAAGGAGTTCATGAATAAAAGGGAGTGGCGAAATAGGTGAAGTCGGCTCATTATTGTAATTATTATCATCGTCAAAAATCACATTGTGATTAGTCCGCAGTTCATCATATTTGATAGATCCATAAATAAACCAGTTTCATTCATTCATACATACATTTCGTTTTTTGCGTGGGCGTTGTCGGATTGCCTCATTATTTTACAAATCTGGGAGGAAAACGTCATTTTATTTTCGTTGGTTGTGGACTTACAAACGACGATAATTTTCGATCCATTTCGAATGTTTTGAATGAATTTATGTTTTATGACACATTAGAGAACAGTTAACTTTTTTCTAGACAGGGTTATTTTGAGTCTTTGTTTACGTTCCAGCAAATTCTAGATACTACTACAACTTATTTGTTAGTTTTTTAAAAAAAGACGACAGAGCTATTCAAAATTTCGAGGTTTACGGTTCAATTTGTAGCAATTAAAGTGTTGACGAGACCAGTCAACACAGTTACGTCGAAATAGAAAATATTCATCATGGAAAAGGGTCTGAATATCTGGAATCGAATCCTCCCACTGTCCATTTGCTGGGTTGGGCCGGATGACGGAAGTTTCCTATGGAAGCGAACAGTGACTGCTCCGTGTTGGGACGCGTCGCGTCGTGTATACCATAAAAAGAAAAAAGGGAAAATGGCACCCGACAGTCCGCTATGCCGGAGGTCGTTAGGAAATATCGTAGACTCACCTCAGAACCATTTAAGTAAGCACTTTGAGCATTTACGGTCGTTCTGCTGCTGTTACACGTGCTCTCAGGTATATGGAACTGCAGATTGTATGTTCCATTTTTTATTTTGCATATAGATTTAATATAAAGTGTATATGGAAAAAAGTATGTATGCAGGTATAGCTAATTGCCATATAGTTAACAGTCACAGGTGGTTTATAATATTGTTACAGTCGTGCTGAAATGCAGAAGCAAGCGTACCAATAAGATATCTATCGCAAATTTAATAGCACGAATTTTCTGTTTATTGAGCAATAATGTAGTAAATAGGATATTTTTAATTGAATATGATGGTAATGTACATAAATATCTAATAATGACTTGCAATTTTCGTGTCAATTTTTTCGAATGATAAAATTCATCAAATCAAAAGACATTAAAAATGAATCTACCTAATTTGTGTCTGTATTTTATTATTCACAGTTACTTAGGTTGAATTTGACAAATGTCTATCTGAAAAAACATATTTTGTGCGATTTTCCACTTCAGCAACAACACATAACAACATAATCATGTTGAAAACTATTATAGCTTCAAGTGTCTCTTGCAAAAACCAACCGCTATTTCATTTCTCACCTCCTATCACAGAAGTTTGTATTAATTATTATGTATATTTATATAAAAATGACTTTGTAATAATTATAACGTATTAGTGCAATGTGTCCAATGACGGATCACAGATAATCTGATTAAACAGAAAAGTAACGAAACTTCACCTATACGCCACCGAATAACCAAAATTTTATAGAGCTTTTTGAAAATAGTTCAGTTATTGTCGATTCCATACAAACAGATCATCTAGACTAAAATAATCTTTTTGACGTCTTCAACATTCACAACACGTAATGGCTAAAACATGCCAACAAGGAACGAACAACTTTTTTGCTATCATTCAATTGATCTTTATTCTCTTCTCTACACTTTGGCAGAGTTACTGTGGTTCGGTCGCCCCTATTCTACTGTATCTAAAGTTTTAGGATCCATACTCTTTATTACAATGTTATCATACGTTTTCGCATTTTATCACGTCGCATTTGGAAGCATTTCATATCAATATTTAGCCAAGCTAATGGCTTTCCATTCCGGCTGAAAGGTTAATACGTCGTTTCAAAACAGACTTGAGAAAACCCGGCTACCTTCCTATATCAGGTACGACGTCATCGTGAAGCCGCCACGGCTTTTTCCGTTGCTGTTTTCATTGAACGCTGCCTTTGCTTTAGCTCTCTAGGGCAAGAAAGAAAAGATCTTTCAGGTTGTGCGGTTTTTCAATAGGATGACCTGTTCTCCTTGATTCAATGACACATAGATACCTGCTCTTTCGCATGGTAGCAACAGAGGAAAAATCGGAAAACTATTAGGAAATGCAGTTAAAATAACTATAAAAAGTGAAACTCATACTGGATATAGCTTTCTATTAAATCAATCTTACTTACCTTGGCTGTTAATTAATATAAACATATGACTACTGAACGGAGTTCACCTTTTCAAAGTATAAAATGACAGAAATCAAATAAAAATTCCATAATTGCAATTAATTTCTCCTAGCAATACCGTGTGATATGATGATCGATAAGGTTGTTAGGAAAGCAAAACAGACAATAGTAATAGTGGAAAAGCACAGGCAAAGGCTCAAACTTCGTAAAAATGCTATTTGTGACATATACTTTTTCGTTCAAAAGCCAATTACACAATTGAAGAGCCCCCTCATATTTTAACCTGTTGAGACCATTCCGAGAGATAATTATCAAACAACAAAATCAAGTCTCTAGGAGATACAAGCAAGCAGCAAAAAGTAGTCATCACAAATATCGATTAGAGTGGTAGGTACTGAAATTTTTCCAGAACCGCAAACGTGTATTGAGGTATTACCATGTAGTTCGAGCCTTACCATACCACGAAACTAGATTTTTGTTCAACACGTCCAAAAAATGTTCCATCAAGTTTAAACTTGAATTGATTACTGATGATATGTTTTGTCTTGTAGTGATCTAATAAAACTTCACCGAAATCTAGAAGTAATCACTAACATTACTATTTTCTGAACTGAGATTACAGGTAAACTTTTTGCGCCTGATGGACGCTGCAAAGACGCTTCTCATTTGTTTGTTTTTAAATCTTACTAGAATTTTTAATTTTCACAGAACTATTTTTGATAGAATTACTAAATAAGAATAATTTCTGGTTTAGATGCATTGCGTATATACATATTATACGCACACAGGTTTGGAAGGAGTGTCTGCCAATAGCAGAAAAGTGAAGCTCACTGAGTCAATACATATTAGATGCAACTTAAAACGTTCAAGAAAATGTGAAACAAGCAACCATTCAGGACTATCGCTAAACAAGTCAGTGTTCAAGTGACTCAACTTTATTAAATCCTCTGATAATGGGAAAATAGATGTTAGCATGTACTCTAGTTCTGAAGGCTTATAGTTGGCATTAGGAGGTCTACAAAGAGCTAGGTGGCCCTTTTCATCTCTCACGTATGACTAAAACCAACTCAACATAATATTAGTTTGTGTGCCTCCAAAAGTGAAAAATTGATTAATTATGCGATTGACGTCACAAAGATGAACGTTATGCAATATTCAAAAGATAGTTTTCCAAATAACAATTTTGCGCAACGACAATTTTATATGCAAAAGCAAAATGTAGTTAAGCTGCTCTCCTGTAGATACGGCGATGGTCCTTCATAAACACAAAAATTGAGGCATTCTCAGCGTAACACAAAAGAACGCAAAATTGTTATGTCCACAACAAACTGTATATACACGTTATTCCAGTTTCAGCACAACGGAACGCAGCAATGCCCATTTTGTACGGCCATAAACGTTTTAGACAAACCTTATCTTTTCTGGGTAGCGCCAATAAAATAGCACTTACATTTTTAATGCTAATGCTATAATTCTTCATATGTACGCACAACGGTTCTGAGTTTGTTTGAATAGCTAATTAATAACTAGGTTTTTATGGTAAATTTAAAATTAGGTGGTGTCTTCGAGAAATTTCATCCATAATCAGGATTTTCTTGCAATATTAAACAGAGATTATGTGGTTAAAACAAAACAAAAATGTTATAGTTAATAGTTGAACTCACCACTTCAATCTGGTGGAATCTGTCTATACCTATAATAAAGCTTTTTGACCAGAAGTGGTACTAAACTTGTATTGAATTTATGTGAAATACTTGACTAGAAGAAAATACAAGCCAATATTTTCTCCTTACTTCCCACACATAAGCGAAGGCAGTATCTGTCGGTCTATCTGTTGGTTTGCACTTTTATCACTGTTTTATATCAATAATCGCTAAATCTGTTCTGTAGGAATTTGGGAACCTACTCTAGGTAGATAATATGCTTATTAAGAAAAATCTTTACATTGGCGGTACAGCAATTAGAAATAATAATAATAATAATAATAAACCCCTAACCACTGTTTTTGTATATTTTTTGAGGTTCTAAATGCTTTTGTAGAAGTCAAAAAAAATTCGTATAGTTTTTGAAAATTCAAAAAATTTACCAATCTCTTTTTTTGCGCACGTCTGTTTGAAATTTTGCAGAGAAGTATTTGATGGTTCTTTTCTCGAATGCATGTGGATTCAATATTACATTGACTATTTCATGTAATCAAATAGAATTCTGATTGTTTTAGGCTTTATAAAATCCAACTGATATTGTAGCTAACGGAAAATCGTAACGCAAGCTACTCACCACCATCCATATGGTTGAGCCAATCACATTGAACTTATCTGTTCATCCTCGCATTGGCGAAGTTGTCGTCGAAATTGAACATATCAATTATTTTTTGTAATAATTGGACAGATGGAGCTTCAGTCATTATTTTTACGGGCAAATGTTTTATTCAGGCTTCTAGTTAATCCAATGAATAATTCCTAAGTGGAGAGGCAAACGAAAATCGATACCGATTAAAGATTCAGTTTGACGATGACGTAGCGAGACACGTATGTCACCGCATACTAGATGGACTCCCAGTTGTAATTATTTATTATTATCCACGGGGTTGTCTATTGTTTTGTCGCGAAAAGAATGTATCGTCATACATAGATGATCCGGCAATGAGTTATTCAGGGGACCACATATGCAGAAATTTTCCATTGTGTAGATAAATATATACGAGGGTCATACTGAAAGTCTTTAGATATTCCTAATCTTTATAAGTTTAAACAAGTTCGAGCACGCAGCTATTTTGTCTAAAGTTGTAAGCGCTTACACGCAAAGGTAGCTTTTAGTCTTCCAGTTTTCCCATCTTTTATTGTAGTTTGTCTCAATCAATTGAGGACTTCACGCGATTTGGAAATCTGGACTCCACAAGGCCCAGATCAGACAACCGCAGGACTACTGTTCGCATGTGTAAGGATGCATTTCCTAAAGCTTTTGGACCCAATACAGAAACGAGCAATACGTCTAGAGGATGCATCTGGCCCCACAAAGCACCTCCACAGTCTAGAACATCCAAAAAGGGTGGCTGATAGATATTATGGATGGCAGTCGTTCGTACGAGCTGTCTCGCATAGCAACTCCATGAGTTGCCAGAACATTGAACACTAGAGGAGCCCAATGAGCGCATACTCACCAGATCGAGCTTACAACACATCAAACGAACCTCTTCAGAAAGTCGTTCTTTTGGAGAACTTAAGCGTTGTGGAATGAGCTACCGGGGAGTGTGATCCCGATTGCTACACAATCTACAGCGTTTAAAGGTTAATGTGACCGTAATAGGCTTTCTTCCTTTGCGTGAGGTGATCTATAAAAAAATAGCTAGCTAAAATAATCGTGAACTTCTAATAAAAAATGAATTTCCTGTTTATTTCATTTTAAAATATAAGGTAAGGTAAGGTACGTTTATGTGCTTGATATTTGGTGTATCTTATTATGTCCGATGTATCCGATGACTGCAACAAAATTGTATGAATTTCATTATTGACAACGAAAACGTATTATTTATTTTATATTTATGTTATCAGGCATGCATGGTTTTCTGAGTTTTTGCCATAGCTAAGTCAGTACGGCAGCAAGTCGTCACAATTGAATCCATGCTGGTAAAATGATATTTGCTCATAAATTGGTGAAAAGAAGCCTATCAGTTACTCATCTGTCTAGGGAGGAACAGGACAAACAAGTAATGTGCGAAGACATCGCCATCATCTGGGATTATGTATGGCTGTACTAGGCAGAAGAAAATCAATATTTATTAAGAGCAAAACTCACTTTCACGATCATAATATCAAATTGCGAGTATTTTTTACAGATCATTTTATTGTATTAGTGATAATTTGACTTCCACTACTCCTTCAGTGAGGTCCTGTAATGTCTCATTACATCTTACAGAGAAGTAGGCACATACAACTTAAACCGTGATACCGAGCCATCAAAGTTACATCGCCAACAAAACCTGGCAAGATAAACCTATATATAGCCACGCCAGGATAATGATATGTAAAGACCCGTTTGTACGGAGTAAATAACGAGCAATAACGGTGGAGAACTTTTAGGAAGTCGTTCAGCAAACGGTGCGACGGCGGTTCTTTTCATTAATAATCGAGAAGGGTTATTCCGGAAAATTGTAGTGGTATCGCTTTGTTTGCGATAGAGCAATTTCCAATCCGTACGTTAGATGGATCGATAGAAATAGTCAGTTAGGTATAACTACTTAATGGCGCATGCCTTGTTATTTCTCTGTTATCGTATCTTCAAAAGCAGTTAATAAATTCGCCGTCAAAGTGATGGTTTAGAAAGTGCGGCCACAATGCGAGCATTCAGATCGATAAATATATAATGTGACGTGCATAACTGGTTATTAGCTGGAAATGAGATATGAACATTGATTTTCAATATATGTATTTGTAAATTATTGTGTATCTATAGTATGAGTAAACCCGTTTGAATCACTTTTCACATGAATTATGTTATTCAGGAATATATTGAATATTGATAAACTGAGTGACAAGGAAAGTGTTGCCCAGCCGGCATTTGAAAACTGCTAAAAGTAAAAATATGCAATTTTATATGTTGGTAGGGTTGAACATTGTGAACGTTTGCAGTATAAAAACAATAGAATACGGTTTTTGAAAATTGGTATATAACCTTAGCTTCTCATGGATATTTTTCGTATTTTATTAATATTTTAAACAATAAATCAAAACCAATGCTGATGAAAAGTTGTGTAATTTTCACACAGTTTCACAAATAAAACTCTTTCTTTCAGTGACGCGTTTCGATTTTTATTGAAATCATCGTCGGACTGTCAGATTTGACTGCTAACGAAGCTACCCAGATTACTTGCAAAATAACTATTTGGTCCTATCTTGGATACAAAACTAGAGCTCTCAAAACTAGCATACTAGCTATCCTGTCTAGTTATTTTTCTATTAAATTATGTTTTCATTTGTTGTATCTGTCTTAGGGGACATATTTTTTTGGCGACTGCATTCACACTAGTGTTAAGGGAAACCCATACAAAACCTTAACCATCGCCGTCAAAATTTCCTTAAGATATTTCATGTAATAATTAATTTTATTTCTTAAGATATTTCACGTTTTAAGATATTTCATTCCTTAAGCTATTTCATTCTTCTTAATACAATCCATAACTTAATATATTTCGGTAGTAAACTAACCTAGAATACAAATAGATGGAAACTTATAGTAGTGTATCTATAAAAATTGAGTTTAAAAGATCAGTCTGTTCATTTACTACAATAAAGTCAGGGTTTCGCAGATATTTTAGGATCTCTAAAGTTTCCATGAAGTTTAAATCATGTATTTCATTACAAGTATGACGTACACTCATTCTATTGTCGTTACCAACTTTATGATTAGTATCTAGTAAGTGTTTTGCAAAATTTGATCTTTCTGGATGGTTGTTTTTGAAGGCACTTACATGTTCCCTGTACCTTGTTGCAAATGCTCTAGCTGTTTCACCTACATAAACAGCATTACAAAAGGCACATGAAATCCTATTCCATCATGTAGATAAAAAGTTGTGTAATTGTCATGAATAAATATTGTATTGTATTGTATTGTATCACACAGTTTCACAAACAAAAATCGAAACGCGTCACTAAAAGAAATAGTTTTATTTGTGAAACTGTGTGATAATTACACAACTTTCTATCTACATGATGGAAGAGTTTCACCAAGTAAAAGCATCTAACATATACATGAAAACCAATGCTATTGCATTAACACTTTGAGAAAATCCTATTTTTTATACCCAATCCTCCAGTATTACGAATTCACAAAGGAACGAAAAATACTTCTCTGAAAACTCTATATAGGTCAAAAGGAAATAAAGATACGACGCGACTCATTGTTGACTGGCCCGTAGTTTATTGCGAAAGATCGAAGCTAGAAAGTTGAGTTAGCTTGTAAATTATTGTCCAGTGACTAACCGTTCGTGAATTTGTCGGGTATTGTTTTTCCGGGGCGAATAGCTACTAACTGGGTATCAGAATGCCGTCAGTCATTTTTGAAAATGCGAGCGCAAAGCCGAGCGTGAATCAATCCTCTTAATATTCGAGCGATGGCGATGTTCGGAAGAAAGCCGTTGAAAATGGGAATGTGAAGGATGCAAGGATATATTTCCATTCCTGATCGAATATATCGCAGGGTAAACAATAGACCCGTTACAAATGGGAATGAGAAGAACTGAGAGAGAGAGGAGCTGTTTCATATATAGGCAAGATTTTTTTTGAACTACCTTAGATACAGTAAAGTGTGACCCTTGTCAATTTTGACATTCCTGCAGTCTTGAGAGAACTTTTTACATAGCAGATCGATATTGGTGATTTTTTTCTGTTTCTATTCATATTTGTTGTAGGACAACCACAAGGACAAGTATCAGAAGACTGAATGAAGATGTGGCTAAGACAGACTAAGATTTTTATAACAATCCTTATATTTGATTATCGATTCATTCCGTGAGGTGGTTATTTTTACTTGGCTTTCCAGTTGGGCGAGGTGTCTTCCGGAAACGGGGCGTAACAGGCACCGTCGCCGCTGGGAGCAGCTTGCCGGTCGTCGTCCATCCGGCAAATTCCCCCTTCCGCCCCTCTCCCATCACCCCCACTTTTTCCTTCCTTTCAAACAGCTTTTTGTAAAATGTCCGACCAAAGGCCCAACCCTAAAGTCGCTACCGACGGCAACGGGGTGGAGAATTATTTTTTAATACGAACCTGCCTCCTTTCCTCTCCACCGACTCCTAGTCACTACAGAGATTGTTTTCCGATAGCATGGGTGTCATTATTACTTGATATCATCGAAGGAAGGGAAAACTGGGGCTTCTTTTAACCACTACTACCATTACTTGCCTTTGAAAGTCGTGATCCATCATATGAGTACGTACACCATCGACCGAAATCTTGGAAGCGTAATCAAAATCGTAAATTTTGTTATCTGTAAGAAAACCCTAACGGTTTTAGGATTTTCATCAGTAGATCAAAATTAAACCTTTACTACATATTGAAGTGTTTAGCTCTCTCTGTATCAACAATCTTTTCTGTTGTTTATCTCAAAGATATCTCAAAACCCCCCAATATTCTGGAAAAAAGCAAAAAATACAGACGGGCACAAATATCTTTTGAACAGAAAATAGTTATACACATTCTCAGAAAATTGTGTCATAGAATATTACGAAACAATAAACAATAACTCCTTATACACACATTCATATATGTATATATTCAAATATGCTAATAGCAAAACGAACCATAAAATTCCGAACCCAAAAACAAAGTCGACTTTTATGTGTACACTGTATACACGATTCCGCTACTCTTAAAATAACATTTCATCGCCCTAAATATGGAAGTTTCACTTTACACGTACGCTCATAAATGTCAATATTTTTGTAGAAGTGAATATAAACCATTCCTTGTAACAGCCATTAAAAACGCCCATTCGTTAATACACAACACAGTTTATTTTGCTAAAATATTAGAAGATTCCGCAACAGTTTGCTAGCTTTCATTATGTAAATAAATGAAAATTAATGTAAATGTAGGGAGAGGCGGGAATTGCGTTGCATTGTTAGCAGGGCACTGACAATAAATATATTCAGGGCTAGATAGCGTAGCCCTGCTGATGAGAATGAACAAATGAACGTTATGTTACGTATTTTCATGTAATTAATTGTATGTTTAACATAAGGCAAACATAAAATATAGCAAAGTATCAAATTAAATAGTACCAAGACTTATGAATACCTCGCAAGCTCCTCGCCATGTTTCCACCTGCAATGTTTTGTCCATTACCTTGACTGCAGAATCACGTCTTAAGGTCGTTTGATGTAGAACACATTTCCAGGTTTGAAATGTGTAATTATATATATGAATATATGCAATTTTAAATCTTGGACACTGTTTTGCACTAGGGTTTAAAGAAAACCCCAACAACCACCAGCTTGTACTTAAGATATTCAATTAGTTAATTAAGATATATTAAGAGATATAAGAATTATATGGAAATCTATAATACAATGTCGATGGAAATGGAGTTTGAAAGATCAGTTTACTTATTCTCTTAATTTCTCTTATATACAAGAATATCAGTTGGGCAGGGTTAAGGAAAGTATTTACGACTTTTTATTAACGAAACATACATAGCTTAAAAGTTGCAGAATTCAATCAATGAAATAATTTGACCTATTTTTTTAATGTTCAAAAAATATGAAGTTTGTAGATTTTATGATACTTTTTGTATTTACCAGTAATGTGCGGTTTCCAACAATGTACATTTGCGTCTACATGCGAACATCATATTTTTTCTCAAAACTCAAAATTCAAACAGTAGTTGCTAGTTATGCGGTACCAAGTCATTAGTAACTAACTAGTACGGTTTTAACCACCAATATTCAGTAGTATGATTCAGTTATCGAAACCGGAGTAGTCTGTAAAAAGCGCGGTAGCGAAAGGAAAACAACTCCATTTGAATACAACAAGACAATTAGCCATTAAAAAGATGTATGTATGCGAGTAGCAACCTAATTAACATCATTCAAATGTGCGTGGGCGAGTTTTAGTTATGCTTCGGATGACGAAAAAATCTCGCCTTGGGCGCGTTGGTATTCGACCCTTCTACCATTTCTCATGGGTTTATCTACTTAGGACAAATGTAATTTGCGTAATGCAATTATTCACACACGCCTGCAAGCAAAAACAAACATCCACAACAAAACTGAAGGGTCTTTTTCAAATGTTCTGAACAAATTTCCTTATTTGATTGAATAAACTACTAACATCAAAAGTTTCACATCACAGAATCAGATAATCATTCAATTTTTAGGCGCGCGATCGGTACAAGACATGATTTAATAAATAACAAAGAACTCTTAGTTTATATTCCATGTCAAAGTCAGTAATGACGTTCATGCATATACAAATAGGAATGGACAATAAAAATAATAGCAACCTCCTCCGTTCTCTATTCAGAGTCTTTATCAGAAAGTAAAAGGTAGGTAGTCATCAAAATATTGAATAAGTACAAGATTAATGATTACATTTTTCCCTGAAGCATATTAAAACCAGACAGAATGGTGAATCTGAGCATATGTTGTGGTATGGGTGACTAAAATTTGATAACAGTAAAGAACTTACCTATCAGTATAGATTGACGTAGTTTGTGAATTGAGCTGCTCTTTGTGTATCTGTAATAAAAAAGCCTGTTAGATTGAAATTATATAAATAGATATACATATATTTGGGACTGAGTCACAGTACACAATTATATTTTTGGCAAATGAAATAATGAAAAATTGAAATCGCATTATGTGAAATATATTGATATATAGCACAGTTGATATAAAAAATTACGTTTGGCTGCGTCCGTCTCTGTACAATCCATTTTAACACAAAACCCTAATATCCTCAATATAATTAGCTGAGATCTGAAACGGTGCTGGATTCTCCTTTGAAAGCTGTACATCTTTCACGAAATCTGGGTCGAAAGGTGGAAAAGCAAAAATTGAACACATCGACAAGGAAATAGTGATGAAATTCATTGCAAAACAGGGAGCACACTTTAGATTCGTAGTGATTACGGAAATAAATTGAAATTTGGAAGAAATGTTATTCAGGTCTTGACATATATATTTATCATTTTATTAAAGTAACTTTAAAGTAATTTAAATGTCTTGCATCTTATAGCTAAGATAAAATACACTTCGATCAGAAAGGTATTTCAAATATTTGTTTGTGCTTCGTATTTGTTTGATAATACTAAACAAAACGGAATAAAACTGCATTCCAGATTAGATAGAAACTGTTTATTGGAACCTGAAATTAATAGCGGATCACTGAATTATTTTTAATACAAAAGCGTATACTGGCTGAAAGCACCTTCCAATTAGATAATTATTGAATCTAATCAAGATGAAGTACTATAATTTTACATATCATTTTGATACACCTCCATATACTAGTTAAGTCTAGAATCAATAGGAAATAGTGGAAATACAAATCCGAACACCAATTTAGTTGCGGATCCTGCAGCAAGCCCACATTTCAAAAATAAATGGATCCTACGATATTCCAATTTTATTCAATGCACCAGGCTGGCATGCATACGACACAGCTAGACATTGCACTAATATGCTTAAACGTTAACTAGTATTCAGTTTCAGATTACCAGAAAGGTTTATT
This sequence comes from Bruchidius siliquastri, assembly GCA_949316355.1. Lineage (NCBI taxonomy): Eukaryota > Metazoa > Arthropoda > Insecta > Coleoptera > Chrysomelidae > Bruchidius > Bruchidius siliquastri. The sequence goes on along the minus strand of OX438533.1, from coordinate 17,381,174 downwards.
GTTATAGAGACAATTACACTATCAGTTAGCGCTATGGAAATTAATCCTTAATTAGAGATAACGAAGCAGCGCACATAGTACGGTCTCATCCAGAGGCGGAACTACACTTCCAATCTCACAATCTCATGGTTAATTCCATAATTTTGTTAAAACTAGAAAAAAATAAATGCTTGATGATATAAATCAGGGTGAAAATAACACAGATTGTTTGTAGGTGGGAAGTAAACCTGAAATCTCTGGCATTCTTTACCAACATCATAGTTTTTTTTTGTTGGGATTAGAAATGCTTTTACGCACGAAGGCGGCACACCAACAGTGCAAGGACTCGCAACAGAAGGCTGCAATACCTGGTAAAACTCTCCTCCTAGCTCCTGGTTTATATACCCCATCCTGGAATTGCGTTGGCATTGAGAATCCAGCAGTTACTTCTATGACTTGGACGAAAAAGTTTTGTACTTTTTAAAGTTTGTCAAAAGATGAAAATAAATACGCGCCATCATTGTTTTGGACGTTCCGGATGCCCCTAATAATATTCCTTCAAAAAAATTGGAGAGACAAATATTGCTTGTGAGGGAACATTCCCAATTTGTTGGCATTAGTAAGAGACATTTTATTAATATCAACAATACTTGACGCCATTTTTTTAGATTTATTTGATTCCACTCAGTCGTACCGTATCGATCTCCTAGCAAGTTATGCCGAATTTTGGATATTGCTGCTGTGGCAGTAAATATATCCGAAATTTAAAACATTCAGCTCAAGTATAAATATAATCGGAACGCTTTTCGACAATTACCCTTTCCAAATATGATAATACCGTCAATGAACCTCCCCAAATCAGTTAGATCCGAACCAAATAGTACAGTTCTGCACATATAGAATACATTCATGCGAAATATCATGCCACAAATCCGGAGCTGGGAGATGTGCGTATATGCGTGAATATGCCAAAGGACTGACGAGAAACAGGTGGCCTTTTGTTACCTCGGTAACCGATTACTGCCAATACCAAATCTGGACTGAAGAAAACCTCATATAATTTTTTAACGAATATGTTGAAATACATGCAGGACAAATCCAGAAAAAAAATGCAAAGCATCTTTTAGGGAAGTTTTGAGGAAAATGTGCAAAGCATGGTCATTTCCTTTTCGGCATTCCTGTGAAGCGAGATCTACATTGAACTGCAACGAACATTAAAAACGAAATTGGTAATTGATCACATTTCAATAATTATATTAGCTTAGTGGTTCCCAAACTTTTTCCGATGGCGCCCCTTTTGGAAGTAATGTACTAAACCTGCAATCTTTCATCTACTTCCTTTCTTAGGCGTTAGTGGATTTATTAGTATGTAAACCATATATTCATAAGCATATCTACACTATTAAGTCTATGCTTTCTACTATGCATCAGACCTGCTATAGACATACATGTTTCGTCTTTAGCCTAGACTAGTCAGTATAGCCTGGCGGTGAAATGGTAGAGAGCAATCGGGTGGTATATCCGTAACCCAGTCAAGGGTGTGATAGCAACTACACCTCAACGTTAAACACTATCAGATCAATATATAAGTTCTATGCCATTTTTTTAATTGAATTCTACATCCCAAAGCGAACAACGAAATTTTCTATTACTACTTTGAATCTTAGTTTCATAGAATGGACTAAGCATTTTTAATATGATAAATAAATGCAACTCGTCACATATGTTCCTAAAAATAAGTAGGAAATTGATTCAAGGTCACGGAAATCCAAATATCATAAAATCGCCATTTCCTCGAAATTCCTAATTTCAAAACGTTCTTCAAAATGATGTCTTTTGGAAGAGATTCATTCGGCCACTTTTCCTTGATGTTGCAGACTGTGGAGGTCATTTGCAAGGACAGTAATTTGGTTATAATGAACGGCCAGAAAAAAGATGAGCCAGTGACACAACCACAACATAAGTTACGATACGATACGATTAAGTATTCAAATATTAGATATGATAATTGCCAGAAATGCTGAAAAATGCCGGAGGAGATCATTTGTCGGCCAGATAATGCTCCCATGAGATTATGTTTCTCACCATTACTACTTGCCCGTAAAATATTTGCGAGTTGTATTAGCAACCTAACTCAAGTATTTATTTCTAATCGTCTTAAAGCGTCTAGATGTGTTCGAATACATGAACGTACAAACATTATTTTGTAGGAAAAGCAGGTTTTATCGATGAATTTAAATATTGTAATTTGTAGAACTATGTAGTCAAGGGTACTTTATTCCAATGATGGTCTCACCTAAGCAATTAATGTAATAATTTTTGTGAAATAATAAAAATATGTAATTCACAATTTTCCAGTTCGCGTTCGATAAATGACTGGGAATAGTTCGTAACATTAGATATTATTATATCATTCATTATTTAGTTTTTTCAAACTACTATATCAGGTGAGTTATTAATGAAGTAATCCCAGTTGAAAACCCAGCCGATCCATTAGTAAAATTAATTCAGTAATTAATGTAATTGAATGAGCTTTCAATTAACGGTACATAAGATAAATCAAATAGAATACGTGTCCAAACAAATGTGATCAAAACGTTTTCCTTATCTGAAACTATTACTGATTACGTGTGCAATCAGAAAATATGGATAGAAATATTTGTATTTCAACGGTTTCACTCTACACAACTATTTTACCACATCAAAAATCTGGTATAAATATTGCTACTGCAACTTAATAATCGAGAATTAAAAGATAACCTGTATAAGAAATAGTAGTTTAATATTCTAAGGCGGACACGAACAATTGAGATAAAATTGCTGCACGTGGGAATAAGTTTGAAAAATCTGGTTAAAAGTCGGAAAAAATGATTTTGGTCCATTGAATCATCTGATGATGGAAGCATTCTGACCATGAAGTTGAACAATCCTCTAAATTCACGGCTATGAACGTTTGTTGAGCGTCAATTCTTATTATTTTTATTTGCCTTATACTGTTTTTAGTTCAAGGTAATCCCAAGGTACGTACAATACTTGCATCTGTATGTAAGTAGATACTTTTTATCAGGTTATTTGTCATTCGAATGACTGATAGAGTACATGTTTCTGAGTGGAAACAGTTCGCCATTTTGCGATGATTCACTGCTTACCAATGAAGACTTTCCTAATGTATAATTAGAACGTTTCAAGCGAAAAGTCATTGTGCACGAAACTTAAACACTGTTGTTGAACGGATATTCTGAATATATTCAACCTGAATATTGAGTTTCAAGTCTGAAAAAGATAACTTCAACGACACCCGTTCCGATTAATAATTGCTTTTCAGCAAACAGCGCAATACGTAAAATGGTGTACAAAGTTTGATCCTTAAGATGTCGAATTTCTAATAAGTTCAGTTATTTCTAGTTTCTCCCTACATCCTTACCTACGTCCATGGATTGTATATGGTGTGCAGCTTCTAAATTATATATTATGTACGGCATGTAAGGCATTACGGGAAGTAAATAGTACTTGCGAACATGAAAAATATGCTTAAAGAGTTCTTAAGTTCTTGCCTGTACATACAGGACATATTATTCACTGCTGGGAAAAGGGAGCGAGTGAGGGGAGGTAGAGAGAAACTGCACGGATTTTATGCGTTTGATGGCTGCATACTTTCAAACCAAAGAAAACTTAGCTCAGATGGGTACCTTTAGGAAGGTATTCGATAAATCAATCAATGTGAATATCAGATTATTCACAAACTGATCGATCAAATGAAAATGACGAACACATTTTTTGCAAGGTACCTACAACATACAAATGTAGTATCTTTCTCTCACAAGGCAGGCAGCTTAGTGTTTCAGGGACGTGTAAACATGTAATATTTTATAATGAATAAACTGCTATTGCAATTTTTTCCTTACTCCAAAACATGAGCTTTGGCTGAATAGGTCATTGAATTTTTCCGTCTATCCATTCACTTTCGATGATGAGGATGATGACTGTTTGTACCAAAATTATGTTCGTTTCATCATTTCTCCGAAAGACTCATTAATTTTGTAGCGCCAAATTATTTGTTCTCTACACCACATGGTGTTATTAAAAATTACCATGGAAAGAATCACATTTAGAATTAGGTAACTCGTTCCATTAATAGTAGAATATAATAGCCGCGATTTCTATGATTAGTTATTGCTTATTATTTATTACTATACACGATCTACATGGTTCTATTGGTTATTCAACAGATTTTATGAAGATATCCACAATGGTTTCGGTGATTATTTTGACGACAAAATTAATGTATGTAATTTGTTCTCACAACACTCTCCCAGACATCCGCTGTTCTGCTAGCTACAGCGAATTACTATTAATGTGTTACTCAACTTTGCTAAATTTTGAGCAACAAACAAGACGTAGAATTCCCTGAAATACTACCAACAATTTTGAACAAATGGTAAATTGAAAACCCCTGTCTACCGTAAATTGTGTGCAACAAGGATTTGCTGAGCGGCAAAAATTGGGTGATGTAGTCCTGTCGCTGGCATAGGTATATAATTATATATCAATATACCCTCACCTGAGACTGGTAGACAAACAACCTAATTGCTCTGTACTGTGAGGCCGCCGATCTATCACCGACGGTGATCATACAAAATTTTATTTCTGGCCTACGCCTCCAAATCAATCGGGAATTGAAACACAGACCTAACGGAGTTTGGAGCGGTGTGATATTTTTATTTATTTTTTCTAATTGCTGATACCTACCATTCCCAAAATTTCATCCAAATCGATCCTCAATTAGATCGACGAAAATTAGTCCAATGGATTTACATGTACATCATAAAATATCCATAAGGCACTTTATTTCAAGATCAACTACTTTTGCGACCACATCACCTACCTCGCTTATAATAATAACGACTTTATTTATTTATACTCATGGAGTACATACAGGGCGAGGTTCGACACCTATAGCTATTCCTTTCTTCTTGGATCTGTGTAACAACTAAAACCTTTTTATAGAAAAAAAAAAACTGTTGTACAAAACTGGTAATAAGTCCGTGAAACTGATAGTTCAGTATCTTTTTTTTGATAATAGTGCTTGAAGTGGTTTTTAAAAGGCTGTTGATAAATATCATACATCCAAATAAACAGTCAATCAAGCTGATAAAAATTTTTTGATTAAATTTTAATTTTAATCGTTGGATTACTGGATCCGTGTTTATTATCAAGCATGCAGTATATGTGTTTATATTTCTCTTATTTTATTATATTATTATAATGAGGTATTTACAATAACGAATCAATCAGTTTAACCATTCGTTCTCATTATAGGTAGGTTGATTACATGCTGATGCTTGAAGTAAACACACAAGCAGTTTATGTTACCTGTTAAGACTTTAATGAGCAACTATTAGTTTAAGACTCATAATACATCGAAGTAGTAATAGATGTTCTCCGATGTTAGATTCATGGAGTGTGGAACCAACACCATACATCACCACCTTGGTATATATATTATCAAACCGGTAGCATCAAGACAGGATTCTCCAGTATACCTTTGTCTTTCTCATCAGCAAATTTTGTTTACATAAAATGCATGAAAAAATCGTATTACCTACTACATTTTGGTCATATCAAGCTGTAATTACTCGTTAAAAATAACGAATTTCTTAGTCTCATCATTGCTCCCGTATTTCACATTTCAAGATAGAAATGAAAATTTTACCAATGTTCATCTATGATTGAGATTTTTTTAATCTTTAAAACTCAAAAATAAAACATATACATCTGCAAATAAATTATTAAAAGTATGCAGGTTAGTCACGTACGCTGGTATGAAGGGGAAACACTCGTATATCTGTCTTCTGTCACAGGAAGTACTACATTAGCATCTGGAAGTTATATAGATGCCGCTTAGGACGCTTCATATTATTTTAAAAACCTAAAGTATACCCTATATCACTATGCATGATTATAGAATGGATTCAAGGAAAGCTTGTAGTATTAATAATAATACGGTACGATGAACTCTTCTGGCTTATGTTATAATACAAAAACGTAGTTATTTTCTCATTGTTCAATGCGAACAAACAGTAATGGGAGTAGTTGACTGTTTGACAAAAAATACATTTACAAGCAACAAAATTACGTGATCAGTTGGCAAGTAATCTTGTTAGCAGTGAAATCTGACAAGTCTGACGATGATTTAAATATAAATCGAAACTCGTCAGTGAAAGAAATAGAGTTTTGTTTGTGAAACTAGGTGTTAATCACAGAATATTTTCATCAGCCTCGCAAATGCCTACAAACGAAGCTCAAGCGTTTTCTTCTATCAGATTAATAACCTACATCAAAATCCTAAGCGTACCCTCCGAGGTATCGACGGAAATACGGAGTACGGATAGTCCTGATAACTACAAGTCGCATAGATATGACTCTACTGTACGAGGTCACACTGAAAGTTTTTAGATACAGAAAAACTACAAGGATTTTTAAAAAAACTTTATTCTGTTCTTTCAACATATTCTCGCCACACCTCAATACATTCACGCATTCGGTAAAACCACTTGTCAAATTCTTGGGACCAACGTTCATTTGAAGGTTTGCTAATTTCCTCCTCAAATGCAGCGATTGCCTCTTCATCGGTGGAAAAATGGCGACCTCATAAGTTTTCTTTGACCCTACAGAATAAGAAGTCGCACGGAGTTAAGTCCGGAGAATAAGGTGGGTGAGGCAACAGTTTGACATCGTGTTCAGCAAAAAAATCGAGTGTTCTAGCGGCACTGTGGGCGGGTGCGTTGTCATCGTGCCATTGAATACCCCGTCTTTGGACGGCTCTTCCATAGTTCTTGGAAGACTACAGGAACACACTTGGTTATATACCATTCAGAAGTAACTGTACTTTGATTCGTTGTGATGTATCCACTTTTAGAAAAAAAAAGATGCGACCATTTTCTTTCCAACACTCTTGGAACCACGGATTTTCGTTGGAGACTGCTGACTTTCAGACTACCAAACTAATGACTGCTGTTTAGTTTCGGGATCATAATGATATAACAATGTTTCGTCTCCGGTTACGATATCAAAAGTGTTTTAAGTGTGCCCATTATCAATTTTTTCAAGCATAACCTTAGCCCAATCAACTGTTGTTGCTTTTCGCTCACTGGTCAACAAATTTGGCATCCATCTGGAACAACGCTTCCTTAGGCGACGGTGATCATGAATGATTGTTCGGACCGCTGCCAATCCAATACCCAGAGAAGCGTCAATCTCGGTGTAGCTTATATGTCGATCTTTTTCTACCATATTTTGCACAGTCCGGAGTAACAGCAGTGGGCGGTCGACCTGTGCGAGGTTCATCATCGAGTGAGACCCGGCCCCTTTTAAACTCAGCAAACCAATTAAAAACTGTAGCACTAGAAGGGCAGAGTCCCCAAAGCAAGTCACTAAACTTTCGTGACATTCCACTTGTTTTAGTCCCTTTTTATAGTCATACAAAATCATGACTCGAAAATCCCATTTTCATTTTCACGTTAAAATTCGACCAACACTTTGATGCATTCGAGACCGTGGCAAGGCAACTACTGAACGATTCAAACGCTGCCTTTGCGTGTAAGCATTTACAACTATAGACAAAATAGCTGCGTGCTCAAACTTGTTCAAACTTGTATAGATTAGCAATATCTGAAGACTTTCAGCGTGACCCTCGTACCTACTCAAATATTGGGCTGATAATTATTATTTCAAATTTTGCCACGTGCCATAGAACAAACGCTATGTGATACATGTTTTACATCAGCCATGATTGATTAACTCACTGTCTCAAGATCTATCTCTCAGGAGTTCATTACCTCAACCTTAAAGATGATGTGATTTTCCTATACAAATATCTGCAGGTGCTTAATTTTCCTCACTTTCCTTTTTACAATAACATTTTTCTCTTCAAAATTCATTCAGATCCCAGCTTACCCTCTTTCTTCTGTTCTTGCATGGGCGTCGGTAAATCTAAAATCTTGGAGCACCCTAAACAAAATTTACTACGCCTAACAATGATCAGAATGAGGTTTGCCACCACCAAGTTTCGAACGCGTATATGTTCATAGTGTGTTTAATTTTTCCGGCGGCTTGAAATGATTTGTTGAGCTTTCTTCTTTCTGTCGTCGCCGTCTGTCTGGTGAACAATCCTTAGATCCCCTATAACCCCAAACGGATTTTCATGAAATATTGATCTATCCAAGACTCGAAAAATCCAACTTATTTTTAGGAGAATATCGCCATCTCCACTCTGGTGGTATAGTTGTAACCTTTCTCCTTCGATTGCGCCCATGACTGTATAATCTTCGCCGGCCATGTCATTGACACAATGATTAATTACATTGCTGAGACGTACGAAACTTTGCTACATTGTTCTTGCCGTTGCTAAATATCGTTTAGTTTTTGTTCCGTGTAAAATATTCAAAGTGAATAGCAATTATTATCAAGTTTCTCAACCGAGATCATTACTCATAGCGACGTTGGATTGGTTATGCAGCGAGAATGTGTAACTGATTGATTCGTTAATGTAAATACCTTAATTGCGCTTCATTGTATTATTTCTTTTGAAAAAAATGAACACCCAGCGTTGCGGGATAAACGAACGATGAAATTCGGGGCCATCAAGTAATTCTAGCTATGTCGATATAGATAAGGATACATTTTGAAAGTCAACGTGTTCCTATAATATTCTGACAACTGAATGTATGCATAAATAAAGAGAAAGAGGCATATCGAAGGCAAATTTAAGGTACATAAGTCAGCTGCCAATGGGCCCTTTTGTACCTTTATCCGAGCTAATATCAAAGACCTGTCTCTCCAGCTATCGCCCTGGGCCCAACCCAAATTATATCTCTAGTTTTGACCATACCCAGGGTGGTTCGGGGTCAAAATATTCCCTTATGATTCCGCCCTCGCAAGTGCAGGGACCTGATGCGAGTATCCTGCACGCAATTAGTGCCTTGATTGCTGCCGGTCTGCCGTAGCAGATAGTTATCCACCTCCTGCTGCGCAATACAGGAATGCAGAGATTTTTGTCAGGAATATCATGGTGTTTCTCTAGGGGGAAGTGAGAGTCTTGTTGGGGGTCCAAAGTTAGGCAGCATTTTGTAAACCAGACCTACCCCTTCCCCTTTCCACAGTGATTTGATGGGCTCTTGACCCGCACTCCCCTGTAGTGGGATATCGTACTGTAAATTTGCATTCAAAACAGTATTGAGGAGTCATTGAATCACACCTAGAAAGTGAGGTGGAATCCTCTCTCTATATATTGGACAAGATTACTGTGCATGCCTTTATTTGAATTAAAATAAGCCCATCTGCCCAATCTATGTCACTGATTATAGTTACCTGCTAACATACATTCATGACATCATCCGCTAAAATTCCATTAGCGAGTAGAGTCAATAGCAAAACGTTCAACTTCACAAGAGTACGCAAAACTACATTACAGCATGCAAATCTAAAAACACCATGTGGGTCTCTGACTAAGTACACGGCGGAAGCAAGATTAGCCTTATTCAGCTTGTAGCAAACCGAAACAGATAGTAATCACAATGTTTTTCATGCAGTATTACATACCCGTTTATATTGTAGTGCAACTAATTCTTGGTTTGTTTTTTCATGCGTGGCAGAATACACTTGCGAGTGCGTGTACACTCTTGTTAACAATAAAAAGCAAATATATTCAGTACCACCTATTATCGCTAATAGTGGTTTGTTCTTCATATAGCAGCGAAGGTATTTAACAACCCACAATTTCCTCCGTCTTTTTTATGATATATATTAAGAATGAAAAGTGATGATTTTTCTCTGTGATTATAGTCTGGAAAAAAATGTAATGGTAACCGTTATACGTACAAATTAACTCTTATAGCTATTGCAGTAGCAATAGCATTTATTTGAATGTCAACAACACGAATATTCAGAGCTGCGACAGAAGTTATATTGCAGACCACTGAAAGCTAAGAAAGTCAGATATGAATTTCGTAGACAATAAAAGTCTAATCACTGGACCAAATAGTTTTGAAATAGCATCTAAGATATTTTAAAAAGGTCATATATATCATTGAAAGGTAACAAGTTGTACACAGATCTTGAGGCAAATCTAGTTGAAGCAAAATTGACAATGAAAATTTGTCGACCCAAAAACCGAACAAGATGTAGGCAGAAGTAATAACCATTCTGGTCTACGCAAAAAAGTTTCTTCAGCTTGGCAGATAGCTGTCAATCAGTCGAAAGCCATTTGCTGAAACAGTCGTGAGGTAATCAAGATGCTACATGAATCAACCGAATTTATTATTATTATTATTATTAGCATAACAACAGTAGGCGGAAAAATCCGATGACACTGTCGTATAAAAATATTGTTTTTCTCTCAGGGTGGGTAGTGTATAATTGGATCTGGTCTGAATAAACTTGAAGCAATAGGCAACCAAAATAAGCTGACCTTAGTGTGGGTAACAGGACATGAAGGGCATAAAGGGAATGAGAAGGCAGATGGGTTGACTTAAATGTAGGTTAGATGGCTTAGTAAGACCAGAAACCTTTTAGTTTATAAAATGATGTATCAAGAAAAGTCGATAGAATAGTGGAATGACTAATATAAAGACTAAGACAGCTTCTATGAAACCTACACCATCATCGGCTAAATATCCTTAAGGAATAAAATATTTCAAGGAATGAAATATCTTAACGGCGATAGATGTTTTCTAGGGGTTTCTCTTAACCCTGTGTGAATGCAGTCGCCACAATACTATATTTAATTGATATACAGAACAATAGCTATACAGGGTGAACATAATACTAGACAACTTTGAGCTTCGCTTAAACGCAGCGACTTACTTAGTGCGTCACACAAACACCTTGCGTCCATATGCTATCAATGATAAGTAATGGATGCGGACTCGTATTATACGCCAAAAGCTGGATCTAACTGCAACTCATTGCCTCACCAGCTAAAACATTGCGAATTTAGTTATTGAGTGGAGTCAAGCGGTTATTTGGCAGATGTCAGACACCAAAGCGGATTTGAATATGTTTTATACGGAGTACGGAGTTAAAATGGTTTCTTTTAAGTTATACGTTGATGGAAGAGTTTCAACAAGTAAGAGCATCTACAATCTACAAGAATTAATATGACAGTTCGACTGTCGATATTCGATATTTGATTTCGTGAAACCTGGCGTAATAGCTACAAAAGGTTTTTATCTAGTTTAAAAAATACCTCAAAAAATTGCAGCCATCCTCAGTATACCATTATGAGCAGGTGTCCTCAATTGTCACTGTGATAAAAAAGGATATCTATGTAAATTCATATTATGAATCTACCTGAAATTCTGAACACTTACATACTAATACTGCCATTAGACAAAAAACAATGATACACGACAGCAACTTTCATCACAGTTCACCTGTCCCATAAACACCTCTGTATGTCAGTTAACTTTCTGTTAATTCGCCAATCAAGTGAAAAAGTTATTCACCACCGATATCTGTTCGCTCTAAAAAAATTCGCTCCTCATAAAATTGATTTCCGTTGAGTGGATTTAATATAGCGAAGAGTATTTAGTGAATTACAAAATAGCCTAATAAAAGAATTTAATTAAAAGGTTCCTCTTCGGGCGCGCGATAACATTAATTTTCGTCCTCGTTGTTCGCGGATAAGTGCCCTGTTATTAAAAAATCCAGCGCTAACGGTAACGGTAGTCTCTCTTTCCCCCTTTTCAGTCTTTCTTCTGCTACACGAAAGCGCATTTTTCAGCGAGCTTTCAGGTGTGCTACCTCGTTATATTACAGTTGGTCGTGTCCTTGTTATAATACAACCTCTAAAGCTGGTGTCTACAATGGAAATCTTTATTAGTATTAATTAATGTGATAATAATGGAAGACGATTTATACGAAGTACAATGGTAACACAGAATTCACATAAGCAGCAAGAGCTTCGGCATGAAAAATAGTAATTATAGTGATAGGCAAAATATACAAGTGAAAATTTTTTAAATGGTTTCAAGCATGCGCTTGCAAAGAAGCAGCCTAGCTGAGGCGATTGCCAATATTCAAATACCTAATAAAAAAAATCAATAAAGAAACAGAGCCACTGCTTGTATAAATTCCTAATCTGAGAGATACCGCAAATTGCGTTAAAGCAATGTATGTATATGTGTGCAGAGACGATAGATGAGTCTTATCTCGACATCACTTTCAAATTTCATGAAAACGCCTATATAGATAGGCTAACACAAACGGCTATAGTAGCGTATCTCTGAAGAGTGACACCGCATTTTTCAACTCAGGCAAGCACGAAATGCTAAGTGCTTTGCGAAATACTATTTAATAGAAAACTTTCTATCAAGTGTTGGATTTATTGTACGAACATCCATAATGAGAAATGTTTCTATGACACCCGTCATCTGGATGTTCATGGCATAGATAAACAGCCTTCCAGTCCACATGGTTTTGATTCAATGAAAGTCTAGAGGTGATAAATGCAATAAACCGAAACACGATACTTATTATGCTATTTATCAAAAATACGACACAAAAACTGCTTTGTTTAGTCCGTCTCCTTATTCATATAATAACTGACTGTTGTTAGCCATTCATATACACCTTTCCTGAAGTTTTTTTTACCAAAACTTATTATGCTTGACGTACTCTGTCACATTAAAAGCATTGCTATTGTGTTTATATGCTCACTCGATCTAAAAAGATTGCAATAAAGTTCTAGAAATAACCGAGTATTTATGAAATATTTTTTCCGAATGGTCGAGAGCTACTTTGCTGAACTATCTCTAAACTACCTTCAAATATGAGTTTTTTTTGGAGTTTTTTGGAACGCAAACGGATAAGTCAAATTTCAACTGGAAAACAAAGCAGTTTGATTGACCTATTTGGGTCGAACACCTATAGAACATGTACATATCAGCCGGTTTTCTTCGACAGATTGTGGGGTACTATGCAATGTTGGGGTACTACACCACTATTTTCTGGATTGAATTCAGTATCTACGATCTGATCCTTGAATAGTACCAATTTTCTGCTGTGGAAGATAACCTCCTCATTCTAGAAAGACAATCTAGCAGGGCCAGAAATATGGTCCCGTCAGAAAATCTTATTGTTAATCTGAATCCCAAGAAGCTTGATCAAAGAACTAGAATTTTAAGCGTTCCTCCATCTCCAGACCAGTGTATCATTTTCTTTCCAGAATGAATGTCTGAGCCTTCTGTAACTTCAATTGAACACTGTAGATCCCCCTTAGAAAATTTCTTCGATGTTCTCATTTATCTGAATTGCATGCTGCATTGCAAGGAATCACGAGATGATAAGGTTAGGTTGTATGCAACATATAGGGGGGACATTACCATGTCATCTTAGAATCTGAATATTGAATCAGATAGTATTTCATGAAGTTCATTGATGTACAGAATTAGAGAAAGAACATATCCTTGGGGACGCTGGCGTTGATGGTAAATATTCCGGAACATATACATCTACCGCTACGAATGAGTGATCCGTGAGAAAATTATCCAACGCTCCTCATGCCACACTCTATTGACCACATGTCTTGATGCCCATCCATGAACATATACCGTTTGATTTGGATGATTTGAGTTTGAAAATTGCTTTAGTAATGCTTTTCCAAATCCACAATATCCATTACATGTTCCAGTTTTTATACCGAAAAAGTCTGTCTTTAAAATGCTCCCAACACGATCAAATAATACATACATATATTAAATCAAACATTGAGACGTGCACGCTACATTTATTAATTTTTTACACAATACTCTATTATAATGTATCCGTAGGCAAATACATCAATCAGATATATGCTCGAAGAACACGCACTTGATGGTGATGCGTGGAAAAGTTACTTTCAATCGCATTTAGACCTCAAAACGTCAAAAGACGATAGTAATTCTAATTATTTATTTAGCAATATATTAAAAAGCAGTTAGTTATGCAGATTGCGTAAAGCGAGATGTGGTCACGAACTCACGTGTCTGCGTATCTGATAGGATATACCTTGAGATGCGATTAGATCTTGCGTTTTTCCAAAGCGCATGGGTAAAAAATTTGGATTGACAAATGGTAACCATGATTACATATACGGTATATTAAAAACAATCCTAAATAAACAGGTTTCACTCACTAGACTTTATTCACTAAATTTAATAACCATTTGCTTTTAGCAAAAGCACAATAAGTCTTTTGCACAGCCGTTGACAATTCGAACATTCTGTTGCGGCTGTCTCTGAACTACAGGAAGTAGTGTCAGCAAAGACATAACAGTAGTTGGTTTTTATCACAAATGTGCCTATAGTTTTTATCACACAGGATCCATAAGTAGCCTTTAAGACCTCCAGACCTTGCACCGCTAGACCACTGAGAGAAATACAAGTCGAAAATGGAGAATAAGTCTCTGTGATACCGAACATAACATTGATAATTTGATCGCAACAACCACTAATTTCGATCAAAAAACTACAATATTTCCATATGAATTCTTTACGAAATAAATATATTGTCACTAAACATGAGCCAAACCTGTACCAACATATTAGATTCTTGGATAATGAGTAAATGTTCTCATCATACAATTTGAAAGCCGAGCATGTAATTGGAAAATTGGAGATCAGGAATACCCTAGAAATTCTAGTACCGTAAAGATAGGAGAGCACACGTACTCTAACAGCAGCTTCATTTCCACCACACTGTGCTTTCTAAATAAGTGTCATTAACCTTCGAACCTTACGGTGCGATTTGACCCGTGGCGCTGCCCATTCAGTGAACGTTGTTATTATGTAGTTTTTAATTTACCCGGACCATATGGAAACGGCAATTAGAAATTGATGTTCAATTTAAAATTGTTTCCGTCTATAACCTATAGCTCATTAAGTCGGGGTTCACTGATTAGCTAGTTGGAAAGCTAGTAGATATAAATGGTGAACGATAACAAAATGAAGCGGGGAATTTACTTTCTGTTATTTACAGATAAAAGTGCCTAAAAAAACTTATGAGAATATGTGATTGTGAACTAAGCATTAAAGTATTATATAAGTAGACATGTTTAAAATTATATTTCAGAATAAAATGAAATGACTAATGTAAATGCGGGATCTTCTAGCCTACGTGATCTACAGATAAAAACAGTGAGATAGTTAACTTGTCTTGATATAATGGAAATTCTCAATTGCGTGTGACATGAATCAGTTAATTGCCCAGACGCTGTTACCGGTTCTATGCCAATGGTTTGATAGTTTTTTCAGGGATCAATCCTTCAAATCCAGAAAATTCCTCAGGGATATGTTTTCCCCCGCGCTCTTCATCATCTGCACATCAACAGACTGGTGAAATCAACATCTAATCTTCACAGACGGCAGCACCGTTATATGCTGCAATGAACCAGACTAACCAGGGATACACTAAATCGTTGAATAGTCTATCAATCGGGGAAATTGAAAGACGCCCAATACTTATCAAGCCTCTGGGATTCAACATCAACATATCAACAATAACATGCTCTGGCATGACCAGCGGTAGAACGGTGTTCTTGGATTCACTTCCTTTGCAGAATATTTTCTTCGCTCTACGAGCCTCACAAAAAGATTGTGAAGAAGCCAGACAATTGAATGTCAAGCGATCTATTCTCAACAGTTTGTTGTTGGCATTACCATGTTAAAGATGAGGTGTGAAGGTGATTATAGTTTCCGAATTTATTTCCATACACACTCGAAGTATATAAACATTTTCCACGCCACTGGATAGAACACCAGAGGAAAAAGTGTTTGCCTGACCCCACGCTTCTCACTCACAGAACCCTTGGCAGTGTTGCATATAGATGGTACCAACAGCGATGTTCGTCGTACTGTAACATTCACCTTGAAAGAAGAGCAACTAATGTATATCTGCAACGACTATGAGTTGGCCAACACTGGCCTGCAGAATAGGCGGTACTACTAACGCGGGACATATTTTCGCCACGCGGCAAGAGGCTGTCTAAATGAATGTCATTAGCCTATGAACTTCCCAAGGAGCGATGTGACCTCTGGGTACTGCCCATTGAACACTATCGCGATTGTACCGTCTGTTGATGATATACAGCTAGTGACCTCTATGGCCAAAAAGTACTACGAGTGAGTACATGTTTAATACCCTAATGTTTGATGCCCAATTATACCTCATATCTAGCATAAGGAAAACATTAGCAATCTGTAGGGAGATTTTAGCCAAATAGTTCTCAAGTGGTGCAGTTTTGTGCGGTCGTCGCAAAAAAGATGTAAAAATGACACAGGCTTCAGGAAACGAATCAACCATATGAATGATTAATCAACTATTAAAATTTCTCCAACCATTCAGCAACAATGTACTCGTATAAATGCATATTGTAATAGAGGGCCATCTATCGCCGATATTAGGCAGTCCAATTTTGCTGATTTTAAAGTGAACCGCCTTACAAAATCTGTTCAGTCGACATCGATAGATTATCAACAGACCAAAAGCCAATGAAAAAAGATCCAATGTCTTTTGCCATGAATATGATAAGTGAAAGAAATCACCAAAAATCAGAAAATTAAAAAACTACAACTAATGGAGATCAATTTTTGTAACAGGCACACTTCCAAATTCACTAGAAACCTATCTATATTGAAATACAATGAAAACTCGAATCATCAACAGATTCCACAATTTTTGATTTCAATAAATTAAAAGTACAAAATCTATTTTAAATACAAGCATTCATTCAAATGAGTTAAAAATGATAAAATAAACTGTTCCACTGAAACTTTCACTATCAACTCATAACGTCATTACACAGTTTTTATGATATAAAGGTTTTTGACAAGATTCAAGTACTCGTATTAATTTAGTTTGAAAATTTTAAAGATTGAAAACGATCAGATCGTTATTTAATTCCCATGTTCACCTACTCAGGTGAATCTCGCGACAAATTTTTATATAATATATGAGTTGTGTGATGACATTATAAGTTTTGAAGGAAAAGTTTATTTATTGTTTTTAGTGCATTCAAATAACAGCTTGTTTTTGAAAAAGTTTTTTTACTTTTAATTTATTTTTTACTTTTTAGTTATCCCTGGACAGGTCTGCAAGAACCCTATACACCAAAATTTCAGACGGATTGGAGCAACAGAGTTTATGAACACCATCTTTTTTTGCTCTTGTATTATTCTGTAATCTGACGAGTTTACACAATACAGAAAAACTAACACGGAAAACAAGAAATATGTGAGTGTGTCTCAGATTACCATCTTTCTAGAGATAAGGGCATTTATCATATGTTGCATCTATGAAATAACATAAAACCCTATAAATTCACCTGAAAGAAGGAATATTCTCACATATACATCGGAGACAACTACGAATACGGTGTGGCGTATACATTTTCTCAGAATAAGACAGAAAAAATATTTGCGCAGATCATGCATTCCAGTACCAGTTACGGTATATTACGAAGACGTTCATAAAGATTCGTAGTGTGCTATACTTGTATGTAAAATATATTATTACTTCCAGCAAGATTTCATTGTTAGTATTTAGATATTTTGTGTACACGATTTGTCTTTGAAGCCCTCAGCTCAACTATTCATTATACTATCATGATATCATAATGCCAGGACTGTGCAAGATGCCTGTATCTACTGAAATCACACATCTTGGTGTCATCATTAACTTTAAAACTGTTTTCTGTAACTCTTTGGAAATACTTAACAATATATCGAATGCTGTTAGCCTTTATAAGGTCCATTATGAATATGATGTTAGGTAAACAAAATCACCCAATTTGCGAAGTAATATATACTTGATTCAGTTTTGTATGGAAGCAAAGCCCAAAAGTAATTATACATTCAACAAGGACTCGAAAAACAAAAAATCAAATGCAGTAGGATTCGAGGAGTACTGAAAGTAATATCAAGTATCAAACCTCAATTTATACCACTAGTTTGGATATAGCTTCCAAAAAATAATTATGTAGTGGTAAAAATTATTTTAATACGCCCTACCTTTACTAAAAACGTCTGAAACGTACGAATGAGGTGTGGACAATTTTGAAAATTTTTGGGCCCCCAACGAAGTTTGGATATGATAGATGCCAATGTAGATAATTCAAAACAGAAAACTACTGACTAGTACCTGCTCACATATCTCCTCTATCAACAAAATCGGAGCAGAATATACATAGTCAGATTAACGTGTTTAAAAAAAAGCTACAGAATGACAAAGCGTCATCCATATATTGGGAAATATCCAAAAATTAAATATATTAAGTTCGAAAAAAATTGCATTCACATGATCTCTTTGGCTAATGCTTGATAAATAACACGAAAAGAACCTAAAACTGCAGTTATAAATAGGTACCTACGGTTTATTTTTTATTATTTTAAGTACTGAACACGGACACAAAATCGAAATGTTTTAAAATTCCATACCTCAAAACATAAAATTTTGTAATATCAGTGGTTATTATTAACTCTACGACAGCCAGATGAATTTTGAACCAAGCCTGGTATTAAAATAATCTGGCCAGACCGCTGTGGTACGGCAGTGCAGTACCACTACCACGTCGTGATGCATGGTACTTTCGAGCAACCACCTAACGAAAAAGGAGCCTAACGTCGCATACATCATCCCATTGAATGTCGTGTACGCAGCAACGGACTGAAAGGAAGAACTGAGGTGGAGGAGGCGAAGAAGAAACGCAGTGTCGGTGCTTCGTGGGTCGAGCTGTAGGTGTGGACGAAGATTTCTTTAGTTTATATCAACTTATCATCCACAAATATGTATATTTAAAAGTGGCAAACCATTTATTTAGTGTCCATAATAACAGGAAGGCTTTTCGCGGTCATGCATACATCTGAGTTATTTATTTCTGTATGAAATTGTTCATGTCTACTAAGGATGATATGAACCACCTAATTCCAAAGCATCAAGAGATTCTGATTGAGATTTTTCCATTGGTTTTACGTCTGTTCCATATGCACGATTATGATAAAGAGTTTTTTGTTTCTGCTGATGTTATATCAAAAAATCAGTTTATGAAGAACGGCGCTTAAACTGTTAAAAATGTCCAATTATGGTGCAGTTTCCGGCCATCTGTATCAACGGATAATGAATGAATGAAGCTTTTCGATCCCAGAGGATTTATGGTGATATAAACTATAATACTGAGACGCAGTGCCTCATAAGAGACTTAGACCTCAGTCTAACCATTACTTTTACGATAATTACTTGGTTTAACTTAGTATGTATAAATATTTCATTACTTATCTAGTTAAAATCAAATGACATACCTGCTAGGTTTTACATCTGTTAATACCTGTAACAAAAAAGAAATACATTTTATAATGTATAACTGATAAGCGAGTACAACATTTTGCGTGGGGTGCAGAAAAACAAAATATAAAATGCATTGGACAGGCATATATTAATAAACAAACGTCAATGTCCTTCTGGAAATAGCCGAATAGATGCAAATGGAACATATTTTTACCACCAATATTCTAGGGTGCAGACGATACAGTAGGAACAGCTTAAAAAGATGAAGCTAGAAGCTACTTGCAATATATTTGCTGTCAATTCTGAGGAAACAATCCAACCATTGACATAGATCCGTGGCAGCCCACAGACAGCAAGCACGTTTATAAGTACAACGTGCCACAACACATCAAGAGACATATTTTCTATTTGTTAAAATGTTAATCAGTTCTAAGTTCGTAGCAACAAGCTCTCTTTAACTTCTCAATAGCAGCCATAGCATTTGGTATTAAGTTTCAATCCGAATATCAATTTGAATATAAAAATGTTGTCACGGCGCAGTTTGAGATTGTAAGCTCATAGGTATATTTTTGACCACTGGGGACAATCTTGTTATGAAACGAACCATAGTTTACAAGAAAAAATTCCCGCTCATCGATCCATGACAAATCTCTCGTGGCACGGGACTATTGCCCATTGAAACGCGCTATTACCATCTATCATGCAAGCAATCTAAAATCACCCCCTATAATCTCGCACATTATTTACTGTTACTTCGGTCGCCAACATTATAAATTATATCTCTTCCGATTAATCACTCTTCACAAGAGGTCGATCGATCGATTCGTAGGACAGTTTGTTGGCATGTGATACCGCGTCTCCGGTCAGCATAGGTAAAAGTACGTTTTTTTGGACACTGAAGTGGATGTAAAAGAAATCTAATCAACCGGATATTCAATTTTTCACGCTATTCAAATGGCCTGAATATTTTTGCGTATTGGGATTATAGGTATGTTATTTTTACCCCATAAGAAAGATGTACAGCATTTTTTTGAATAAACAAATATCAAAAAAATACCACTTTCGTCAGAGGAGTGATAATTTGAGGAGAAATTAATCAACATGATTTTTTAATAATGGATATATAGATAGGGCAATAATTGATATTTTAAGCTTGAAAGTATGGGTGTAGGGTCCATCCTTCGTTTAGCAGTTATTTATTGACTATGCATTTTGACTAAACCAGGTCTAATAATCCTATGAAATTAACATACAAAATAATAAAATATCATATTGGTCGTATTAGTACCAAATACCTGAATATTTTCAAAAAATCGTCAGTCTGAGACTGGACTAATAACTATTTGTGAATATGCAGACTTTACAACCTAATTTGAAAGTAGTAAAAAATCTAACTAATAGTCTTCATATGAATAAAACTCAAAATGCTAGCAGTATCGAGTGTATATTCCCTTTATAGACAATAGAAAGAATACATTTTTTATCCTCAAAAACAAAGTTTAGTTTTCATTTTTTCGTTATTTGTAGCTGGCAAGTGAATGCGATGACAAATACTCACAACACACAATGAGCACTTCCAGACATTAAAAAATCTACAGGTGACACTTAAGAACGATAATCAATCACCTATTATATGCACACAATAAAAATCACCCTCTATAATACCGAACAAGCGCACATTACTGACCGTGCATGTTTCCTCGCGACAGCATGTTGCTCGGTCCGTCGACATATAAATTGTAAGTGTATATCTTTAGCGATTTATCACTCTTAACAGGTCATTATCGATCCCTGGGATTCATTATGGATCACATCTGATAAAATATGCATCGCCAACTGAGTTATGTGGAACGGAGAACAATACTGTAGCAACTTACGGACACATCATCCTTATTATTAAGGAATTATGCTTCATATCGACTGGGAAGTTGCTAGTTAATTCAACAAGGTGAACTGAAGGAATATGAATCTTTTGACAATGTATATACGTTTGTGGTTACGTTAAATTTAGAACTTGATAATACTGATTTTAAGAGGCTTCGAGTATTCGGAACGTTCATTACCTTTTATAACCTAATAAATTATTAATTAGAGATTAATTTCCAGAAGGCAGAGAACCAATCGCGCACCAGTTGCGCTGTGAGAGAATATACGCATACTCACATTGATTGACTTTGAAACGCTCTAAAATTCAGCTATCGGGAAATACATTTCCCGGCTGCTCACAAAAGCTCCAAAAAGCTCACTTTTGTAAAAAGCTTTCTGGAAGGGCTTTTCTAGCAAGACCTAGAAGCTTGGGGGAATATGACGAGTATTTAGCGCCCCTCCATAATACAGCTACACAAACAAATGCCTGGTCTTGTGATGAGATCATCTTTTCCCTTTTTTTAAAACTCTGATGTAACTGTAAATTTTTCTAATCAGTATCCAAATGCTATTTCTTCATATGTCTTTGTAAAATGCGTACTGCATAATTTTGTAGTAACTTAACTCGTCAACGTTTTCACAGTCATTATAAAAACGTCATAAAGAAATTCACTTTACTGGAAACTCATTATAAGATGAAGTGTTTTTGCAATTAGTTGGAATTATTTATTCAAATGTGCGGTTTTTGCATATTACTTCCAACACTATTCAATATTTTTAATAAACCACGTTTTTGTCGACGACTGGGTAGAGAAATATTATTTATTTGCGTGGCCGATGATTCTACCATCTAGATAAGAGATTGTCGTTCTTGTGTAGGCTATTCCACTGAACCAAGCGAATTTATCCAGCGTCGTCTGGGTTGGGTAGACATTTGTATACACCATTTGGTAAAGGAACTGAAATTACGTTTTAGTCACTAAAAACTAGCGTACTTTTGATACGTTTCATTTTCTCAATAGTAAATCAGACAAAAAATCTATTTTACAGTAAATCTAAACAATTCTTCAACAGGATATTTTGACCATTTACAATTTTGCGAGAACAAAAAAGTGACCTTTGACCCCTTATAATTAACGGAGAAGAACGAATAGATCAAATTAGATCCTTTACATATGTTTCGATGCTAAAATCTTGCCTAATCTCTGTAGAGATCTGTGCATAACTGCACTTTAATAAAGTGTTTAATTCAAGTACATCCCTCGTTTTTCTGTTATTTGACCTCGTCTGAAAATCGAAACCGGTTACGAAACTGAAAGCAAGCCAGATATTCAACATATTCTACCATATTTTTCTGTCACTATAAATTGTCTTTTGATATTACTAGATAATGAGGAGCCTAGCTCAGACATTTTCCACGGTTTTTTTTGGACGGACAAATTCAGGAATTCGAAAATGTGACAGCTGCTATCAATTAGTCCTGATAAAATCGTTGACTAATAACATCGCAGAGTTTCGTCCTCTTGTTTCAGGATTCGCAAACATCAGGTTAACAATCTCAAACATAACGATCCCGATATAGGCATATCACGTTATACGCGAGCTTTTATGCGAATTAATTATTGTAGGAGCAGTCGAAGAAATTTATTAAAAATGTATACGTCACAAAACGAGTTTCAGAATATTTCTCATAATTATATACAGAAAAATCAAATCTCGAGACGTTTGTATATTTAGTTCGTTTTCTATTGTGGCCATACGTAACTTACCGAAATTAAACTGATCAAGATATAACCAAAGTTTAAAAAATATAGAGAGATTGAATCACTTTTCTGAATGTCTATATTTATCATGCAAGCTGAACCCGAAGCCAAACAGACTCAAGGACCGTCCGTTGACCAGAAGGTCTGCTTCTTGGCCTCACTTGGGCGGGCAGGGCAGAGACAAAAACCTGTTCGTTGGGATAGTGGGCTAACTTGTATTTATTCTGTAAGCTTTGGTATAACGAGCTTAATATGACTCCTTTGAGGCGCAGTTGAAGCACTGTTGTATCACACTTTGCTGGACCGGGAAGGCTGTATTTCGAACTTCACCTATGGACTGTGGTGATTACGAAAATACAAGTGGAGGGTACGCCGTGATCCTCTCCTAGATTGAAGAGGAGTATCTTCTCCTACTTACGATGAGTGAAACATCTCCTACCTATTGCAGATGACCTCCAATCTGCGGTTTGTTTACGGTAGAGACACAAAGTACGAGTGGACTAGGGTCAATGGGTCAAATTCTCATTACAGGGGCAGACTCGAGAGTCTCATTACCCAATAACGACTTAACACAAGGCTTTTGCTCTGCCTTGGAGGCTACATCTCGGTTTTTAGACAGATTCATGTGGGTGTGCCGTATCATTAAGGATTTACAGCCACCTAGAAGGCGGATAACTATCTTGTAGATTGTAGATGCTCCTACTTGGTGAAACTCTTCCATCATTCAGATAAAAAGATTGTGTAATTAACAGACAGTTTCGCAAATAAAACTCTTTTTCCTTCAGTGATGCGTTTCGATTTATATTTAAGTCAGATTTGACTGCTATACTTGCCAGCTAACTAACTAGTCCTATCATGGATACAAAACTAGAGCTCTCAAATCTAGCATACTATTTATGCTGTCAAGCTATTTTTATATTAAATTATTTTTTCGTTTCTTGTGTCTGTCTTAGGGGAAATATTTTTTTGGCAACTGCATTTACACTAGTGTTAAGGGGAACCCCTACAAAAACCTTAACCAACCAGAAATATACCTTTTATGAAGTCATGGGCATCACTGCGCACTCAACGTGGTAAAGCACAGGAGGCACACATCCGCTTACAAAGGCCAGCAGCGCAGCGTTGAGGCGTCACACACCAGACACCACATACCAAGTCCGCCGAATCGCCTCGGGCCACAAGTTGGCTCCGTTGCAAAGTGCAACGTATCGCCAGGTTCCCAGAAGGTTTCTCTCTTTGTACCTCATCCTAAACGACCAGATATGTGGTGTGCTGTATGCTATATGTGTAATAAAAAGGATATACTCTCGGGACGATCGCGGACAATGCGACAGTGACGGAGAAAACGAATGAATAACCCCTCAAAGTAGGTTATAATAACATAAAATTGGAATTTTCACAAATTTTTGAGACATTTGAATCATACGAGTACCACTTATATGTTGGTGAATGTTAGGAGCACAGTATAATATTATTTTTGACACTTCTCAAAATAGCAACATACTTCACGTTTAGTGTCGCGACAAGGGGCGCTGCCAACAAATAGTCCTATAATCCTTATATGGTATGGATACGAGGGTCACGCTGAAAGTTTTCAAGAGATACAAGGTTTTTAAAAAAATGTATTCTGTTTTTTCAACATATTCTCCCCTGTCCTTTGATTTTCCAAGATTGTGATGTATCCACCTTTAGACAAAAAAGATGCGACCATTTTCTTTCCAACACTCTCGGAACGACGAATTTTCGTTGGAGGGTGCTCACTTTCAAAGCAGCAAAGTAATGATTGCTGTTTAGTTTCGGGATCATAATGATATAAGCATGTTTCGTCTCCGGTTACGATAATAAGAGTGTTTTTACTGTGCCCATTATGAAATTTTTCAAGCATAGACTTAGCCCAATCAACTCTTGTTGCTTTTTGCTCACTGATCAACTAATGTGCCACCCATCTGGAACACCGCTTCCTTAGGCGAAGGTGATAATGAATGATTGTTTGGACCCGGCCCCCTTCTAAACTCAGCAAACCAGTTAAAAACTGTAGCCCTAGAAGGGGCGGGCAGAGTCCCCAAAGCAACTCACTAACCTTTCGTGACATTCCGCCTGGTTTAATCTCTTTTTATAGTCATACAAATTCATGGCTCGAAAATTGCGACTACCCGGTTCCATTTTCACGTTAAAATTCGGCCAACACTTGATGCATTCGAGACCGTGGCAAGGTGACTAGTGAACGATTCAAACGCTGCCTTAGCGTGTAAGCACTTACAACTTTAGATAAAATAGCTGCGTGCTCAAACTTGTATAGATTAGGAATATCTAAAGACTTTCAGCGTGACCCTCATATTTACGTCATAATGACGTTCTATGCAATGGAGACAACGTGCTCGTCTATAGCAGGCTACATCAAGAGGACTAAATTTTGAACTAAAAAAAATGTGCAATGCTCTCCAAGTAGATCTGGGCCCATATACGCCCATGGCTTGGATCTGTCTTGACCGTGAATTCGATTCAATTTGCACCAGGCATAAGACCGAAGAACAAACGTGAATCCTTACGGAAGTTGGTGTGCATCGACAAAAACACCAAAAAGACATACTAGATACAAGAAAATGTTTACAATAAATTCCACTATTTTCTCAACTTTCGCGGAAAACAAATCCGACGAGTCACCACTGGTCCTTGAACGGGTTGAAGACACCAAAGACATACGAATATTCGATCGCCGTTTTCCGATCTCTTGAAGCTGCATATGCACCATGTATATCTCCATCTGGAAGCGTGGTTGTATATAATATGTATTATGGTATGTTGTACGTAGCTTTCGTTTATTTGTTTAAATAGCTCCGAACTTGACCTCTCGCATGAATGGTATATCGTACAGGGGGTGTCACTAGTTTCACATGCTATGCCTCCAGAAGGTGATACGACCAGTAGCGTACATATATATTTTTTATTGTTCGTTAAATGAGTAAATATATTTGTGGAAGCTCATAATTATTTTAGCTATTGAGATAATTTTTTGTTGGAAACGCTAATGCACAGACCATTGTAGGGCTAATTTTTGAGGAAAATTCAAATAATTTATATAATTATTATTTTTAATATTTTCAAAGAATACCAAAATGTGTATTTAGTTGATATTCATTCATTCTCTTATTTATTTCGAGTGATTTACCATTCCGATATACTATTCAGTTTGAATTTACCCCTTACCTTTACTAAACCAAAACAAAAATTAACTTTTGTTAAAATGGTAAAATGGTCATGAATCAATATATATCAACAAAAATGTCCCGTATTAGAATATAAGCTAATAAGTCATAATATTACCATAGTGTAGGAGTTCCTCCTTAAATTTGTATAAGTTTGTATTGAATTGTGAACATTTTGAGAAAAATGAAACCAGTCTCAATCTGCTCTGCCCCAACAATTCCATACAAAAATGTTACCTCATCGTGAGAAATATTATTTTGAACCATTTCTAAATACAAACTTTCCTTCAATTAGTCGTCAATTGTGCCTTACTGCGAATAAAAATGAATTAAAGTTTGCCTTCCTGGTTGCTAACGCCATTTCTTAAGCAATTGAGAACATAACCCCTTAACTCATTTGCTCATTTCATTATTTGAGTTTTTAATTTATTCACAATATAAGAAAACGCAGATATTTTTTAAAATATATGTATCATTGTTATTAATGCATTGAATAGAAACATACATTTCGTTGTATCTTTTCTAGTTTCTGTTTAGTATATTTTTAATTTTTCAGAAAAGTCATAACTTAACTTCTCGGTAAATTAAGGAAACTTGTTTGGACTAAGTCGATCCAGAAATTAACAAAACTTGTTCGACTTGACGATGATTGGTAATAATAAGAATCTTATAGTAACAATCTTAAGCCTAATGCACGAAACTGTACCAAACATTAACAACAGACACGAACAAAAAGTCCAAACGAACAAATGATTTTAGACAGCAGAATACTATATCGGTATGGACTCTAACAAGTAGTTGCTTCCAAATTTTAGACTAGTGAAAGCGTGTGCTGTCAGTGGCTGTCAAAGTGGGGTTCACTGTAAATACACATCTAATAATTCACATTTTGCAACATGACAACTATCGAAACACATTGTGAGCTATGGAATTTTATGTGCATAACAGATTCTAATGGTGAAATTGTCAGAAGGCAATGATGAATTTCTATTAATAACGGTTTGAGAAATTTGTGTTTTTTGTGTATGTTTATCAATGTTGACGCCACTGGTATTGCCATCAACCGTCTGGAATTGTTCGTGACATTCACAGTAGTCGTGTATATGGTAGTTTCTGTTGAAATGTCACCTGACATGAAATGTGTGTATTATTTATTATCAAAAGGAACACGTATGGTAAGGAGACACTCATGAAACGGTATCTTGGCTGTATAATGTATGTCGATGTAGTGTAATCGTGAACTAAATGAAATGCAATCATCAGATTACATATTCGGATTCAGCATTTTCCTGGGAATAAAGTAAAAACGTCTTCTTTCTAATTTAAATGTTTTAGGCGAAACGATTTGTACCAAACATGACAAGAGAGCTTTTATTGCACACTTTGATTGAACAATCCAGTGAAATTTACCAGCAAAGAAAACTGAAATCGCTTGACAGTAAATAATCAATTTTGATCGGGGATGTTTAATAAAATTTGATTAATCCGCAGGTATCGAGACCTGAAATGCAATAAATTTATTTAACTTCATTCTGAATGTTTTAAACAAACAATTTATTTATTCATTTTTACAATTTTCACAGCATTTTGGATCGTTGTCCACATTTTTTTTGGGGGTTGGTTTTTCCACTTCCGTTAGAGCAACGCAATCAAGCTGCGAAAAAGCCAAAGGATGTCCAATTGTAATACTGTAATGTAAAATTTTTGGAATATAATACAAATGTGAGATATAAGTTAGCACAAAGGAGTTTTGACTCATCCAGCTTCAAATCTACCCCCTGATGTGACCGTAAGGCTTTGGCAGTAGCTTGCACGGCTTCATTCTGTCCAATGATTATAAATTAAAAAGCTACTGTATAATACGGCACACGCGGTGACAAAGAAAGAAGCCCCTATGCCCGAAATATGGTGGCTAATTAAGAGATTCTGATTAGATGAAGAGCGTTTTAAAGTGTATCGGATGTAATGGATCCACCGTATTAACCTATGAGTCAGACCAAACAGTCTCAGATGTGTTTGATATCATATTTGAGCATGTTGTGCATCTTTTTCCAGCCGATTAATTTAGTCGACCGATCAACTTGAAGATAGGATAGGATATTCAACAAAATTTGATAACTGGGAAGCTATGATTATCCATCTTTCCAAAACAAAAATCAAATAGAGGACATATTCGAATCAAAGAAATCGGAAAGATACAATCATCTTATTGCTCATATTTTCTCCAAATTATAATTTATGCGCCGAATAAGTTATATCGCCCACGAAGTTTTTACTTTTGTAATAATCCGCACTTGTTAGATACATGGTACTGTTCACACATTTGCATTCAAGTTATCACAGTGACTGACATGATTGTTTTAGCAATCACTACTACCACATATTACGGCATTTTAACTGAGGATCCTATTTTGAGTGTTACAGGGGGCGCTCTGCTATAATGAATCAACGTCATTAACTCATGAGTTAGCGCAACCAGTCTATTTGACGTGTTCCTCTGTTCAAGATGTGATTTGCTTGCATTCCCTTGTGGGATATTGAATCTCGAAGGAGTCATAAACTTAAAATGTCACTGGATGATGGTGTTAATGGGGTCCGCTGACCTGAATGTGCTATAATAGAATGTCTAGCAGCTTGATCAATTAAGTAAATGTGACGATGTAACCACACAATGTACTTTGAATAATGTATATCCAATTTCTTAATGGGCGTAGTTAGGGCTGCCAATTGATTATACTAGATTGGAGTCAAATAATTGCTGCTAGCATACTAAAATATTAGTAGACATACGTTATTCACGATATATATCTGTATTTTCTTTATTTGTTTTATTCTCAGTTCATCAGTTTTCCAATAATACCAATAGTTGTATTTGACCTTATAAGAGGTGGGAAAATTTGAAACGCCATGAAGTTTTTGATGCTGGATAAGATTTTATTCGAAAGCATTTTAATATTGTTAATAATGCCGTTATATCAGCTTACAGACAAGAAGGACTTCGTACGATTATAAGAGAAGGGTCTAAACACAGAAAAACCGAAATCAATGGTAAGTATCAAAAACGCAAATATGCACAGCAATTTGAGTATTTACGACAAACAAATGGAACAATTTGATGCATTCAATTTAAACTTAAAATGCTGAATAAGAAAAAAATGGACTCGCAGAGGTACGATGAAGAAAGAGGTTGGAGGATTAGCGTTCCACAAATTTAAGAACTTGCTAACAAACACTGCACTACCTTTGGATATTAGATACAGAATTGTAAAAGTTTATATCTACTCAAACCTCCTGCGAAGTCTTTGAAATACAGTTAACGGTTAAGCTAAAATGCTCAGAACATCCTGGACGGAACACATTACCAATGAAACGGTCCTGGGAAGAATGTAGACAAAAGTTATTGGAATTCTAAAAGTTGGGACACATTTACTAAGACAGAAGATACGAGTTCCTAATGCTTATAATGGAGGGAAAATTTGAGGGAAAAAATGACCGAATGCACAATGCACATGACTGAAGAATGTGAGACAGTGGATCGGTCTAAATCCAGATTAACTCCTACGAATAGCACAGTACAAACGATTTGCCTAAATTATAGCCAACCTTATACCCACATACATACCTATAGGAAGAAGGCACCTTAGAAGAAGAAGGACTTCCGAAGCTCATCTTGTTTCAGCTGCCACGACAGCAAAAAACAGAAATAAAACTTTTTTTTTTTAAATTATAATGATATTGACATAGATCGACTGTCTCCAGTAAATGTGTATGCATTGTTCATAAATCCAAACTGAGAGACGTGTTGCATGGTCACATCAAGAGCACAGGGCAGACGAAACTTCAGTAAAATTATTTCGATATGCATATGTTGTTTTATTTAGCAGCCACTATACAAACAATATCAACCTAATGATATCAAAATAATTCGAGTGGCGCAGTGATACAAATGTACTCGTACTTCAAATTCTAACATTTTCGCGACCACAAAACTGTCCTCTTTATGCGTAGGCAGTAAAAAATATATAATATTCAAATTCATATTAATTTTTCAAATAACTAGATAATGGTTATATTATCATTTAAGAGTTTTCAGCTGTTATGCTCCTGTTCACTTCAAATCACCATCCTAAATACTTGAAATAAGGTAAATGTGTTAGGTAAGTGCTTCAAGTCCATCAATTCCTTATCGCTGTATTCGATTTATTGCAGATTGCAACGAGTATTAGTCGCTGCCGCTATGCCAGCGTTGCAATTCTAAGACAATCGTAAAAGGAAACAGTGTCGTCCATTATGCTATTATTGTACTACCAAAAAGGTATACTATTATTATAATTACATCTTAAATGGCATTGTTAATAACGTCACTATCCAAGAGGCGGCTAGCGAGCAGCCAGGCGAGCGGCTCAAACATTAAAAGAAAAGATAAATGCCCGAGATAATGTTCTGAATGAAAGGCCGTTCAATGAGAGAACATAAATTGCCATCGATGAGGCATTTTTCCTTTTTGTACGGAGAATGTGTGGATGTGATTGATAAGGCAATTAGTGGGAATACGTACAAGTGATTCTTGATTGGCTGATACCGCATCATAACGTTCTTGCATGCATTTTTTGTAATGGAGGAAGTGGGAGGGGTATTTACACATATCTGCAAGCTCATTTTTAGCTTCAACAAGACAACAGTCAATGCTTTTCAGGTAAGTAAGAAAATAATTCACAAAAATACATTTTGGTAAATTAAATTGCTTTCAACCAAAACATTTGGTACTCCATGTACTAATAAAATTCTGCGCTGCTATTTTTACTATAGGTTATTTATACTGTCATGAATATTTTGCTCACAACTTTTTGTAGAACTATTTACTTCGAAATATATCTTTTAAAATAAGAGATATATAGCAAATATATCAACAAAATGCGTTCTGTAAATGTTGCGTCCAGACCAAGCTCCGGATGATACTAAAGGAGAGGGACTTGGAGGCGTCGGAATTTATGGACAGAACACAAGCATAGGCAGATGTCGCGAGATTCCTATGCGTTTGGAATTGGTGTGGATCGCGCACACTAGGCGGTAATTAATCGCATGATTCTTGAAGAACTAAAATTATTTTATGAAAACAGTTTCACATCAAATTTTATATAATAATAAATCCTTGGAATGAAAGAAAATCAATATAAATTTATGGTATCATTACACTCTCTTCATAGCATTTCATTGGAATGAAACAATAAACGTTCGCCTTGTAACCGAACAACAAGAGGTCATCGAAGAGAATCATGATTTAATCTTCGTGACAATTGTCTCGATTATGCGCCTTTCACATAATGCAGAGGATTTAATGCAATCGTCGTCGTTGATGGGTTAATATTTATGTTCCAAGGTCGACGCCATACTTACATTAACCCGATTTATTATTTACTTACAAGATATGCATATTATGAGCATAAAACTCCAGCAAGTCAATGATTTATCATTTAGCCGACCTACTAGAATCTAGTGAGCAAGTTCATTTATTTATGAAGCAACTTTATCCATTCAAAAAACTTAAAAATAAAATACTGACAATTTTTGACTTTTCCTAACCACTTTAACAAATTTCTCTGACAAAACAAATAGATGTTTTTTGAAAGTCTATATGAAACCATTGGTAGGAAAAACATGTTGATAAAATTTATTGACTTAATTGTTAAGAAATAACCAGCAGTTCCGTACGCAGTACCGCCGTGTGCTGACTTCGTAGCATCACCTTCATCTGT
Organism: Bruchidius siliquastri; assembly: GCA_949316355.1. NCBI lineage: Eukaryota > Metazoa > Arthropoda > Insecta > Coleoptera > Chrysomelidae > Bruchidius > Bruchidius siliquastri. The sequence continues at coordinate 17,349,287 of OX438533.1, read as the reverse complement.
ATATTTTCGTTTTCGAGATGTTTCCACGAAGATAGGAGCTCCGTTAACAAATCTAAGATTAATTTGACTGACTGAATATCCTCCTGTCCTGTCACAGGATGCATATTTTACCTATAATATTCTCAAATATTCCACAATCTTTGATCGCCTTAGTCCGTCCCTGACATCGTCCATACATTCCTCTCGTGCCCTCTGTTGATAGGTGCCGTGTTCTCGGCGATGTAAAGTCTGGTACTACACAGACCGAAAAGTTTAAACGTATGCAATACAACATTTTAGTCGGAGAAAAAAATCGCAGCTGCAGCTAAAACATTACTTCCGCAAACGCGAGGCAATGCGTTCGTCTGTGGTAAACAGTATGTTTGATAATGGGGTATTCGCGTTCACTAAACCAATGGATTTTTCATACGAAGAAGCATGTATAAACGTTTGAACCGTTTGAACTGTGGTTGCTATTTTTTTTTGTAAAATTGTTCCATAAATAAATTCGGTGATTATTGACTTGTCGGTATGTATTTGGATGTTCCAGTATAGTTTATATTGATTGTTTTGAGTACTGATGTTGGTGTATATCTGAAATATGGATCTGTGTTTTGTATTAGTCTGTATGTTGTGGCTAGTGCTTGGTGTAGGACTTTTGCTACAGAGTTGCGCCTCGCGGTGTATTCAAGTTCCAAATAAGAGTTTTGCATGCGCTAGCAATATGTTCTATCGTTTTCTTTATTTGGTGGTATTTTCTGCAGTTTTCATCTGTTATGGCGGGGTCTTTTGTTATATATGTTACCGGCCAAACCCGATTTTAGGACAAACTAGTTTTGCCTAGGCTAAACTAGTTCTTCCTATACACGACAGGATTAACTAGTATAGCCTAGTCCAAACTAATTTGTCCTAAGTCCGATAGGATAAACCAGTTTAGGCTAGTCCAAACTAACTTGTCCTATTATAAATACGCACACTCTAGGATAAACTTATTTTAACAGAAAGTAATCGAGCAAACATGTCAGGACTTGTACATGCGGGAGTTCCCGAATCACGCCCCGCGGCGCTCCTCGGGTCACAATTACTTGATCTTGGATAGCAAGAAGCCCTCTGTTTTGGGCAAAGTTGGCCATCCTGCAGCCAAGTGTATGACTATTTTCTATTAATGTAGTCTTGGGTCACTTGATATAGATGTTTTACATGGAGTGTTTCCTGTGACCAGGTGACCAAGTTTTCTTGGTGTGATTGTGCATGATTCTGTGGGTCTGCTGAGTGGTTTGGATGTGAGAGCGCAAGAAGTGTGTAGTTCTTGTCTGCTATCACTATCGCTCTATGTAAGTTGGTTTGCTTGCTTGATTTCTGTCAGGTCTTTCTTTGCATGAGTTTGGGTGTAACATTCTATCTTTTGTGAGTTCTGTTCGGATAAGGGTATGGATGCTGTCTATGTCAGTGTGGCACCACTTGATGATGCCAAAGGAGTACGTGAGGACCGTTATTGCAAATATGTTGATAGAATTGGTAAGATTTCTAGAGTTAAGTTTTTTTTCAGAATTTTTATAAGACGGTTGTTGAATTCGTTTTGCAGTTGTTCTTTGATTTGAATATGGTTGATATTTGTGTTTTGATAAAAGCCCAGATACTTGTACGTTTCGTCCTGGTCCATGTTGGCAAACGTTGCTCCATTTACAGTTTGCTCTTCTATATTATTATTATTATTATTATTATTATTATTATTATTATTATTATTATTATTATTATTATTATTATTATTATTATTATTATTATTATTATTATTATTATTATTATTATTATTATTATTATTATTATTATTATTATTATTATTATTATTATGTGTTTGGTGAAAACCACCATTGCAAGTTTTTTGGACCAAGTAACTCTGAAACTGTAGCCAGATACTTGCAAATGGACGTGAGCATTTAGTATCTACTCCCTTCATGGGTCTTACTTCTTGAACTTTACAACCAAACTTGGCGTAAGAGGTTCTGTAAGTCAACAGTCCTTAATCGGTCATTTCTAACCAGAGTTGGCGTCTACGCCATTGGGGCACTGCATATCCGATTTAATTTCGGCGCTAATCCTCTTAACTTTTACTTCACGTGCTCCCGAAGACATCTATATGAGTGAGCGGGGCTATTTTTCCATAAATACAGGCGTCGCTGATGAAAATTTACGCCTCATAAACAACAACTTGGCTCGGACGCATTTCCAAAAAGGGTGTCTGGCAAGGTGCTTATACTTATTGGTCGGTTTGGATTTTGTCCATCAGTCCAGTCGAATTGGAACCATTGCATATCCATTCCAATGAAAATAGATAGGAATACTAAGTATGTCACCACTAGCACAACAGCCTTTTGGTCTATGATCCTCAGCCCCGATAATGTTTCTTTTTATTACGGTATACAGGATCAAGGCATTTTCGTAATCATTTATTATCTTTATCCAATTAAAATGAAATAATCCATAGTAGTAGTTGCTAAAACACAGAAACATCACATATTAGGAAAAATACTACGCCATACAATAAGTGAGTCCATAATTTATTGAAATTCTCTGTTTTGAAGGCAAATGTCTCAACAATCATCTATGTATAAGTACGGAGGATTACCGAGGTTGAAAATGTTTAGATGAGAGGACGTCTTTTGCCTATCATATCGACTGATTCATCTGAATATGGGCTGTTTTAATAGTCTTTCAGCAGGATAAAATCTTAAGCACAAATTCAAAGTTTAAAGGAAATAATTTCGCCATGAATCTTCATACTAGATGTTTTTTATAAATATTCGGTTCAGATCAATGATTTTTAAATTCTTTAATAATGGTTGTCAACTTTAACACACAACACCGGAAATCTGGAAGTAATAAAAAAGCTGTTGGGATCAGATATTTTTTGACCAATCTTTACTGTATTATGCGATATGAAGTATGTTATGCGCGTGGGAAGGTGGTGGGAACCTGAATTACGGAAATTTACTAATGATGGAACTGAGCTTTGTGTGAACTATTCAAACGTTTGCGTAGGTTGTTTAATCGACCACTAAATGCTGTTCTGCTTATAATAACTTAGGATAACAGAAATCATACATCGTCATTTTGAACTATTATTGTATACCTCATTCGACGTCAAATTACAAATCCAGTCGTACCATGAAGCATTAAATATCTCTTTATAAAATCCGTTATACATAAGACTTAAATGTCATCAAAGTTACAAGTTATGTATCCAGCAAAAAAAATAAAAGTTGCAGAAAACGAATTTAGTCATCATTATCTTGAATAAGGTTGATAAAATAAGATAATGATAAATACAACATATCATCATTATATCATATTATTTAAGAAACCTCATTAACAACCTGGCGTAGGTGAATGTAGCTAGTAATTTTACTTCCACCCTATCTATTTTTTACTATATCTTGCATTGTTCATTACATTTTTTTGACATCGATCAAATAAACATTTTTTTTTTCATTTCTTCAGGTCGTTATATACAGTAAGACGTAATTATGAAAAAAATATAGTATGCCGGTTTGTTTCTCCAACATTTTCTCAATAATGCAAAAAACAAATATTATGCCTGAGTCTATATAAATGAATATCAATATAACTACTAATATATCTTTAATATCGTAGTGACAGACTCGCTTAGTTCGCTTACGATAAACCTACACAAAAAATAAATTTAAATAACTAAATGGAAGCATTTTAATAAGCATTGTAGGCAACTAATAATTATACGTCATAGGCGCCACAACAAACCCCGAGCTTTCAAAAACTTGTAATATCCAAAATACTATTTAATTGAATTAAATAATGATGATTGATTGAAATTTCGGTATGCCAAACAGTAATCCCGGATTTGCTATCATCATATCAGGATAAGAAATAACCACTCAATCAAAAGAGTTTAAATGAATAATTCCATCGAAGAATCTAATTCTACAAAGTATGGAGTAACTTTTGAGCTATAAGTATGCAGGCAATTTGATAAGTGCTTGTTATCCATCAATTAGTCACAATAAACATATATAGCAGGCTCGTAAGACATCCAGGATAAAGCAATAAACAATCACACATACAACCAGATCGTATAATTCTTAATAATCCTTGTCAAACTATTCCGTCTTCCTTTAACAACGATCATCTTTAGAAAAAGAAAACTATTGTGCATAATATACTGTGTACCATTGAGATGCCATATTTATTGCCTCATTTTTAATCTTCCTTGTATATCACCGAAACGTCCGTGTTAACCTAACAAAACAAAAATACTTTTACAGCCCAAGGTCCAAGAGTTGCTTCTCTTGCTTTTGCCTTCCATATACAGTGTTGCATTTTAGTCTCGACGTACACAATATTTTCATAAAGCGACTCCGAGCTCATATTTTCCACCGTCTTCATCTATGTATCTATGTCTGCGATTATTTTGAAACTACTGTACATATTGGAATTACTTATTTTTTTTCTAGAAAGCAGAGGCTCTTAGCCTACACAGAAATCGTGCCGGAATAAGTTTAGTTATAGGTATATCCAATTCTCAAAGCAGCTAATTTTAGCTTTTTTGTGAAGGTTTTATAGTGTATCATATATAACATGTATTTGTAGCACGTCATGTACTTGGTGTTTACAGTAAAGCCGTGGTACATTTCGTTATTCACCAAGTACGGTATAGCAGTAATCCTAAGCAATAGTAAGAAAGTTCAAGAAATGGCTGACAACTTGAAGTCGTTAACTTCATATATAGTGCTATGATCAGACAAAGAGTATCTCACCAGTACTAGAAACGATGCATTTGAAACTTACCGGCCAGCTTAGCGAAATATACCTGAAACAAACGAAAAAGTATTTAGATACAACATTACGAGTTTATTGTGAACAATGGTTTTCAGTATGCCATTTATGATTTTATTTTAACACTCGATTAAGCCTAGGCAATTGAGCAGAAAAGAATGCTGATTTTTATTAAATTCCACAGAAAAATGCCTTACTTATAACCTGAAAGTTAAGCCCTAGACGAATAAAATTCAAATTATGACCAAAATTGGCTTAAAAATGTAAAATAAAATGATGCTTATATTATGGAAATTATTTAATAAAAATGCGTCACTTCCAGTGGACCGTTTGTAGACAATTGAAAAATAAACTTAATGATATGACGATTATAGATTGCAATAGAATGATTTCTCAAAAACGGCTGTGTAATGTAATTTTATATATTTTTTCAATTCACAACATTAAGCAAAAGACCCTTTACACAACAATAGTTTATTATATTTTTGAGAGGTGATAGGCAAAAATTATCGCATCACTGGTTATTGCATCATTGCGAAATACAAAATTTATATCATTATTATAACTTGGTTAGCCGCATGTGAATTTACAAAATGGATTCTAAGAGTGGAGATTATAAACTACAATCTCAGATGTCCGTGAGGATTCGTTGAAATATCGTAAAAAGGCTTCCAAACATATTTGGCTGAATCGGATTATGAATTTAGAGATCATGAACTATAATCTGCACAAATCAGAATAGTATGGAGATTCGGTGAAATATGCTAGAAAAGCTCCCAAACAGGCGGCGATACGCTTGAAGTCATGTCCGATACTCTTTCCCTCTACTGTTTCTCATCCGCATTTCCATACATACATTTCCATAAATTGGTGACTACTTCCACCCCTCAGTATCTGTCTGAGAAGCTTTTCTTCAGAAGGAATGCACATTCCCTAAACCTAAGGCAAAGAGACTACCTCACCATCCCTCGCCATCTTACCACATTATTCCGAAGATCCTTCTCTTATAATGCAGCTAAATTATACAATCAGGTGAATACTGAGCTCAAACAATGTACGCTTACAAATTTCAAGAAAAAAATGAGACACACACTTCTAGCCGAGTAAATAGTCGCCTATCCTTGTTTTTTTCTTCTTCAAACAAACATATTTCGAATGTTATACTTATAGTTTTAGTTTTAATTATAAATAGGGTTAAATGTAAGAGTAGCCTTTGGCTAAATTTCGCCCTAATAAAGACGTATTATTATTATTATTATTATTTCCAAGCTTGGGATGTAATATTACGGGTATCGCGTAAGCAGAAGCTTAATTCTGCTTTTGCAGCCAAGTAAATGCTTTTTGCTTTTAAAGACATACAATAGGACGAAAAAATATTTATGGAAAGGACTAATCAGGCGGAACCCATAAAATAGAAATTATTAAATAGCCCTCCCTGGATCCGCCCAATAAAAAGTTTAATAGAATTCAGAACTGATGTCGAATGATTTATTTTCATTGAATTAGATACTGAAAGTTATTTGAATAACATTATTATTTTTGATAATGAAAAAAGGTCCAACAAAATTTGACTTGTTTAGAATTATTAGAAATGTTCCAATGGCGCTAAATGTATTTCAGTATACTACAGAGTCGTTTTTTGCAGAACTGACATGAGTTTGTACTGATTTTACAGTTCTTGGATTTTTTGTTTAATAAATATGATTTCAATCATCTCTACATATAGCGCTTTGAGAATTTGAAATTGTCCGCATCGAAATAAAAAAAATCTAAATATGTAATAGATTCAGATATAACTGTAAAATTTCAAGAAACAACTGGAAATTTTGTATTATTACATTTGATTCGTTAATTCGAAAAGGTGGCGCTAGAAAAGAACACATCTCTGGTATACAGAAAACACATGTTTTCATAAAGGTATAGAAAAATTTGAATGTCGACGATATAACCTATACTTTCAATTACTTCATCCGACAAAAATCAAAAATACCGAAAAACAATTGAACAGTGGAGATTCACCATTTCAACATTTGTGCAAAAAATCTTATTTTTTAGTTTTTTACCCTTGAAGATTTAAATCATTATGCAAAACCAATATGCCATATTTTGACGAGTCATTATTGAGGCATTGAAAAAATGTCATAGTTACATCGTAGTACCGAAGAAAATGATAAAAACGTCGCTGTTTCTCCCTGAAAGTGTCAATGGTGCAGTGACCAATGTAGACAGATTCCAATGCTTTTGTTCTGTTTCAGTTCAAATCCAATCGCTCGAACCCACATAGTATTTTGATGGTTTCACATTTTTCATATGAATTTGCCACAGCGTATTTGTTTAGGTTCAGTTGTGGCCACTTATGGACAGGTTGCGGCAACAGTGTCTCCGTCTCTCTCGCCGAAAAACGCATTTAATTATATTATTATGACGGGCATCTTGTTAGTCAGCCAGACCTCAGTCGGGCCGGCTTGTTGGCCATGGGACTCGTTTCAAATTCGGACAACTGTCGGCTTTCCTAAAGAAAACAACCAAACACTCATGTTTACAGGCATGCTGGCTTGCCATAGGGACTCACAGCAAACAGGTAAGAATTTCAGGGTGTCAGGACCGGCTTTGTAGTAAATGTTACAAAAAGAGAATCAGGTTTTCTATTTTTCTGGTCTTTGGTCACTCAAATCAGCATAACTACATGATTTCCCTCACAAATGCAGTCATCTTGAAACAAAAAAACTTCCATATAATGTGTCGCGAATTAGGAGGAAATGATAAGTTCAAATTTTATATGAAAATACTCTTTCACAATGACGTGAAACGTTACAGATCTGTCAGAACTTGCTGCAAGCAAAGATCATCAAATAAATACAACTTGGCAGGTCCATCCTTTTTTTCCCCTTCAGACTTCCCCATTCGCCCCGGCCGAGCAATGCAGGGAACAAAGTTGCCTGACCTCGCGTGTGTGGGTGCTGGGGCTGCCTTTGATAGCACTGTCCGTAGCTTAAAAGTCTCGATATCAAAGAATCTGATGAAAGGGATCATACATGTTACGATAGAAGTAATATGTAAGAAAATGGTTCATCGAAAGTACTCCGTTGTTCGGAATAGATATTCTAGCTTTTTTCAGTTCAACAATGAAACTTTTTCGTGTCAAATTTTGTTCTATAAGATAGGATGTGTAATTTATTTGGAAAGCTTGGTTATTCATGTACAGCTGTATATGCTTGATATTGTTTTGCTGCTGAAACCCATACAGATACAGCGATACTACGTATGTGAGTTTATTTTTTCAATTTGTCAGTGGTAGGTTTGCGTGTACTCGCATAATTTGCTAGGTGTTAAATACGCGAGGATAAGCCGTATTTACACGTTATATATAGAGTGTAATTACCTTAATTTGTACATACACGTCGTGGAGTTATTGAAAAATCTTTGCATTGCATTATTGACGAATCCACATGCATTGCGTGCCGCAAGGTCGCATTTCGAAAATTGCCGATGAAATTCCAGGTTAGACTCCATTATACAGGTAATATCTAGGTTTTTGAATGGTTCACGGTAAGGTGAAGGCATTTATGAGGTGCACGCTCAAAATTATATGGAGCTTGAACATACCACATATCGAGGTCAAACAAGATGATATTTTGTAATAATGAAATGTGTTTTTGTGTTTTGGTTTAAAAAAATACAATGTTACATATTTTTTGGTCTGCAGTCTACTCCTCCGTATAGTTTTTCATTTCTTTGTATTAGGACTACTCTTTACAAAATGAAAAAACGAAGTAACTGGGTAAGTTCAATACGTTGAAATAATTTCCATGGCATTTTTTCGTTTTGGTGTTACTTTTGATGAAAGCCCACGGTTTTTAATGTTTGATTCATCATCATTTTCCTCCACTGCAGTAAAAATTTAATGATGACTCAAACATAATAAAATAATGATATAATTATTTACAAAAGTGAGGGTCGTACAATAATGAATATCAACACTTTTTAACGTTTGATTATTTGTTGTTTATGTGCGACTGTTTTTTTGTTGTTAAAAAAGACACACTTGCAACCAGATGTTGGTTGATTCTAGCCTAGATGCCGTTTTGGGTCGTTCGTAAAAAAGAATATATATATATATATATATATATATATACGTGCTGCTTGTCTCGTATTTTCTTTTGAATCATCTGTTTCTACAGGAGGTAAATGAGAACCTATAACAACTTCATATATTTGTTCCCCGTTGTTCCTGAAAAACCTAAAACCAGATTAATTGAATTTTGAATACATGGTGTGAATCACTAGAATTACTATTTCGTTTCGTTTACTATTTATTGTTCAATATTTTTTTCATTCGTAAATTATAAACACAGACAAGATCGCAATAATGAAACATTAACTTGGGAAGTGAAAATGGCAAAGTATTCTTGTCGTCATATGTTTTATTATCTCGTATATTTTTTCACCTCATTCATCTTCATTACGGGTCAAAATCACTCCACTTTTTATGCAAAGATTCTTGTGGAGCTCTGATCAGTATATCATGTCATCAAGGAATATCTCCGAATCAGTCAAAAACAAACTAAGTCTCTTATGTGTATATCAAAAAATGTATGCTTGTTACTTGTTTTGCCCTTTAGAAGAATGGATAATAGCGGAAAATTCCACAGCTAAGCGCTTCAAACATTTTCAATTACTAATTACTATGTTGTATGTACTTCTAATGGAACTGGAGATTTACCTAACATTTGTTGGAACTAAACAAAAAAATAAGTCTCCAGAAAATGTTGACTGCGCCCTAAAACTATGGAATACAATAAAAAATGAATGGTACATTGTTTACACCGTGAATATGAATTATCACAGTAAGGAATTCCTACGGACCTCAAAAAATTTTCAGTTTTTTGTCTCCGCCTAGTTATAAAAAGGTGCAAAAAAATTATCTGAATTGTATAATGTGATTGATTATCAGTATTATCACAATGCTTCTATTGCTGATAAGTGGAAGGTAAAAAGTCACGTCAAGTAGGTTGATTTATTTTCATTTTTGTTTATTGTAGAGAACTCCAGCGCCAGCAAACTGACCAATAAAATCTACAAAAAACTGTTTCATCCTTGTTCGAATAATATAGTGTTATAGTTTCATTACAATCCAAAAAGTATTTTCCGGGTTATACGGTGGCCAAGGATTACCTAACAGAGTGCAGACGGACACAGACAGACCGACGGAAATGACACATGGTTTTTTGGGATGTATATGTTATGAAACATCAAGAAAGCACAATATCTCAATTCGATTTTTTCGTCAATTGGTAAGATTGAGATGATACAATAAAATAGTAGAAATGCTCTTGATGAAATTGCGTTCGGCCAAAGTTGCCTAAATTCTAATCAAAGTTTAGCAAAAGAAGTTCTTTTTCAAGCTAAATACGTTCCTGTGTTCCAGCCTCTACTGTAGGTCAACAATCTGTGAAACACGTAAAAATTATGTAAACGTCTGTTTAATTTCATATGCCCAGCCCGCTAGGTTTCCAGTAAATATTTAGGAAATTCCGTGTTGACAAATATGTAATATGTGGAAACAAATAAAAAAGTGAGTCAGCCACTTTTATTGCCGCTAGAAACATGACCTGACGGGATTTTTCAGAATAATATCCATTTTATGGTGTATGTAAGCATATATTTCTCGTGAGAATCATGGTCGCGTTACTTTTTTCTGTGCTACAATACACTTTTATTCAATTGAACTTGTTGATTTTAATACACTGTAGTAAATCTTAAAAGATTTGATATTTGGACAATTCTCATTCAATTTTAGCTTTTCTTGCACCACTCATTTGAAATTTCTAGCGCTTGAACCTGAGCTATGATCTTGAAGTGGTCCTGTTCGTTCGAGTCGTGGAGAGCCTCGACGTTGTGGAATGAGCTGACGGGGAGCTTGTTCCCCGACTGTTACAATCTACAGAGTTTAAGTCCTCGCAGTGCTTCTGTAGTGCGATAGGCCTTTGTGAGAGGTTATATATATGAAAAAATGTGATTTTCATGTTAATATGACAATGAGTGTAGGTTAAGTATCATAATAATAACATGAAATTTGCCGTACTAGTTCAAGAAAGAGCTGCTTTCTGGCAGAAATTGTTTCCAGATGTTTTTTGTTTAGTTACGGCGTTTATGTTTAGTGGCGAATCTGGTAGGGTAGTATGGGCTACACTCACAACCAGAGCAAGCAGAGACTAAAACATAAATGTGAAACGACGTTGTTAAGCCCCCCACCCCCAAATGTTGAACCAAGGACTTTAACTTCCCCTCCCACTCATGTTAAGCCTGGGTCCACAAATGTTTTGATTGTAAACATATAAGCAATATTGATATCTCATAACTTGACCTAGGTTGCCAAAACGTTGATGTTTGAAATTGTGTTCATTTGTAATAACGCTATAACAAGTAAACAAATAAAACCGTATGACATTTGGTTTCTTCGCATTATATTCACGTTTACAATACAGCCCGTATAACGATAAAACGGTTGTATCTAGTCTCTATTTCTGGAGTTTGATACACCTTACCAGAAAGACGTAACATTTTCATTCTGGATAAGGTTAACCACGATGAAGTCTTAAAAAGCGCCCAAGGGAATTTCGCTAAATTCACCGAGCTATCAACGAACGAGAATAAAAAAAATACCGTAAGCTCTCTGGCTCGCGCACAAAAATGTTATCGGTTAAACATAATCGTCCAAGAGAGAGATATATCTGAAATTAACGATATTTTAAAATTCCTCATTGTTGCCGGGATATCTTGGAAAAATTCCCCTGGCGCTCTTTCTCGAATACGATGCGACGTACAGGACGGCGATTATTAATAAGATGATGCCGATGCGCAGACCGAAGAAGAAGATATTAAAAATCTGGAAACGTCAAAAACGGTCGGGTTATAAATATATGGAGATTTATGCGGGGAGAACAGATCGACGACGACGATCATTCGAAACGCCATTTTTTATTATATTCCACTTCTCGTCTCTCTACGAACAACGGACGATATCTCCACCTGAAACATGGACGGAGAAGTACCGTACCTTGACGCTATTTCAGGCAATATTTAAGGTGACTTCGTCATACAGCCTCGACTCAACCTTACGGGAATAATATATAATCCATTTATCGATGCGCATCAGTTATATACAAGCAGTCCAGAAAATGTTATACTTTTGAAGGCATGGTGGAGTGAGGTTAAGTGTTACTTCTGAAACTCAACTTTCATTCAAACAACCTTAAACAAATCGCAATATATCAGTCAGAAAACATAGAAACTTTCCGTTTTGTTGTCTACGAATACGATTATTTAACATTTTGATATCAATTTAGTGTGTATTTTTTGATGATTATCTGAAAGTTAACAAAAAAAATACAATGAATACCGAAGACCGAACGTTCGAAACTGAGAAGTGTTCAATAATTTGGCATGATGAATTGATTGATTCCTTGTGCTCCGTACAATGCCCGGTACAATGTTTCAAAATCAAGTCAATCTCAATCAAAAGTGAGGACTGTTAATACCAGGAAGTAATCATAAATCAGGGATGACAAGGGGTTTTTAAAACTACAATAGAGATTTGGGAGTATGTTTATATATATATATATATATATATATATATATATATATATATATATATATATATATATATATATATATATATATATATATATATATTCATAAAAGTGTCATTAATTTACACCCGTCTGTCTGTCACGTTCTCAAGAGAAATTTGAATAAAAATTAAAAAAGAGGGCATTATTAAAGGAAAAGGTTGAAAATCGATGCGTAGGATTCATTATTTTTTTTATAAACTCTGTCATCATCAGTGGATGGTTGCATATTTTCATATTTACAATAGTATCAACTAAAACATTTAACATTAAATTGAAGTGGGGAAGACAGGCAATGCTAACCATATACGCTATAGACCCAGGATGGTTTTGATAGTATTATCATATACTACAGAAAATGTCCAATGATATTGGAAGTAATTTGTGCAATAGTACAATTATTGGGTACGCCGCTGATGGATGATGGAGATAAGACGTAGAGGAATAAGCCTCCTTTCTCGGAACGGGAAAAACGAGATTCGGTCACTTTCTGCCCCCCAAGAACGCATAAATTTATTAAATCTTCGAAAATGCATCTTAAAGACCGGGATATCGTCGGACCGTACGTTTTATGTCCCTCGGATGATAAGGCATCTCTCCTCTCTCTCAAGTAACCAAGAGCTCTTACATTACCTTACTCTTTGTGTCGGTATGTGCTCGCCACCATATCTCTCGCAAAATAAAACCTAAATACGCTTTAACATCGTCTATCCTAAATAAAACTAGAAAGAATTAATTATTCTACAATTGGGGTACTACCAGTGATGATAAATTCTGAAAATAAAGAATTACAACTCATTTATATCAAATGTTTTTCTTTCAGGGGAAATTTTTAATTTTCCCTGGCCGCTAAATGAAAACCATAAAGTACAGCTATTTGTCAGCTAAAGCAGTATATGTAGTTTCCATTAATGGTCAGTACAAGATGAACTAGAGAGACAACCATTAGAATAAGTTTCAAAAGTTACACCAAGTATTTGCAAGTCATCATCAAGGAAAGAAAAGTTATCATTTCAGACACAAGTTATTTTGAGTATATGTAAATCATGTCACTAATTGATATTATTTTTTATTATATAAACTTATCTTCCACGATTGATGACTTATCCTCGAAGAAACAAAGTGACTGTTTTTGATACTTCGTCTTTACATTATACCATATCGAGGAAACAAATTTGATAGGTTGTTAGATATTTTTTAGTGATGGCAAATGATTACATAAATAAATTGGATTGTAGTTAAATTTGCTTCAGATACGTGAAGGAGTGGATAAAAAATATTTTTTTTAGTCTGTGCTGATTGACATACATTTCTTTAAAGGAACATGAAATTTCCATGTAATTTAATACAAACGGTGACAAAAATGTTAGCTGCCAGGCGGACAGACAGACCAAGAGATATCAGGACGGAAATATGGTAAGTGGAACCAATGTTGTGATGTGAACATCCGGAAACATCCAAAAATTATATGTTAAAGTTTAATCACGGGAATTATGAAATGACAAGCGACGAAACACTTTTTAAAAAACGATTTTATTGAGAAGAAGGCAAATGAAATAAATACTGGTCAACGGAATATGATGGACACATGTTACAATCAATTTAATTTAACCTGTATCTAGTCTTACTTTAGTCTGAGCGAATATCATCATCATCATCATTATATCTAGCCAAAGTGGTTAAGTGTAAGAATAGCTAACTGCTAAACTTCGCCACTTGGGCCCTCTTGTACACCATTCCTCAATAAAGACGATTTTATTATTATTATATTCATAATCTAGCCTAGATAATGCAAACCTCAACGTCTTTTACAAGTCAAGACCTGAGAGATGCAGGGTCGCAATTCGGGTCACATAAACTGTAAGAAATTAAATTTGGTACCCAGGTGGTGCCCACCATATGTACATTTTATATATCAATAAAAAATATCAAATAATCTGTTAACAAAGATCTGGTTCTAAATGCAGTTACAACATTTCAGCCAAACATACTAAAACAAGCGAAGATAAAATATTTTGTAAATATATTGATTTACATCAGCCGCAGCCCATCAGTTATCAAATCAATAGACCTCTAAACAAAAATAAGATATTTCAAGTGAGAGAAGATCCAGAATAACTGTTAAGGTCACTGCACTATCAGAACAAGACCAAACCAAAGAGAAAACCGTATGGTCTTCGGCGATATGCATTTTATGAGGAGTACCGTCCAGAGTGCAGCAACGTCCATCCATCGAGATCGTCCGTCCGGGTACTTTCGGTTATCTCGTGCTGGAGAAATGCTGGGATAACTCGATTTGCTGCGGGTCGTTATTAATGCATTTTTTAGGTTTTCCACCAGAAGCCATTTATCTTCTCTCGCCAAAAATTATCTGACATGCCGGAATGCGCCAAACGCACTGTAATTGATCTTGAAAAATGAACGGCAAACATACATCATACATTATGCCCGTGTGCGTATAATGTGCATACGGTAGTTGCGGGCATTTGGAAATGATGGAGTCGTTTCTGTTTTGCTTTTCTTCAACAGTGCTAGCATAAAATGATTGTTCCGCTTTGCCCTTTCTACTCACAATCTGAGGATATATGAATATGACCAAAGGACTGTCTCGTAAGGAAGCAAACTGAACCACAGCTGAATCAACGGGCCACAATGAACATAATTGTGATCAAGACCACTCATCGACATAGACTCAAAGCTCTAGCCTTTGAGTACCTACTAATTTTGCCATGACTTCGAAAGAATTTCCGAAATTGGATAACATCTGCGGGTTTTGAACCACATATCCTCTGATTGCCGATGAGACACTCTCATCAACTGAGCTAAGCAGGTACTCCGCTCACTCCATCTGTATAAGCTCCAGCTTGCAGATTAGTAAGTAGATAATTGTCTCGTACATTGTGGTACTATGATTGCTCGATATCCAGATCTGGTAACCACAGTCGAATATCTTGAAAGACGTAAGCATTGGCGCTGTTCAATTTCAAAATACGAGTATCGCACACAGTTTGAACTTCATAAGGATGACTGAAATGGGTTCTTTCAAATTTGAATTATTGGTATACCACTTTTTTATATTACTTTAACGTTTTTTGCTCTTCAACTTCACATAAATTCCAAGACATTTAGCAGAAAATCAATAACTTAATGAAAAATACGCCATATGTATTTAGCTGCCAGCAGTGCTTTTGCTCGCAGAAAAGTCATAGAATCCATATCTCGCGGGAACTTCGCATTTATAATATTTATAGATTAATAATAAATTTTAAAAAAATGGACTTGATATTGTTAAAATGAAAACTTACCTGCATCGATCTAATCTTTCCAACAAACTAAATTGTTGTGGGTTCATTGATTTGAGATGATTTTTCATTCATTAGATGGTTTTATTGCATATTTCACGTACGACGACTTTAGTCCTAATCTCAGTTTGTATCAGCGTTACGGTGACAGTCTGGATTTACTTGAACAATTATTTCAAAGATTATTCAAACCGGGACACAACACAAACAATACAGTACACATACGATACACATTATCTAATGTTGTGATTGATTTACAATAAAAATGCTAAGCAGAACAAACAAACGTGTCGAATATTATAACATGCGAGTGGCGCGTGCTGTGATACCTAATTGCTATTGGTCAATCACTGCAATCGCTGGATTCGCCGAATTTGTTTGTTGTCGGTGTCGCACCATATTCGCATCCGAACAAGCTCCATATGGAATTTTGAGATGCGGAAGTGGGTGCGAATGTGTAAATCAATGCAGATGTTACGCAACTGCATATAAGAAAATTAAACAGTATGAATTACAGGACGTAATGCTTTTAATATCTTTACGTAACTGATGTTTTCTTCCTAAAAATCAGTCAAGAATTAATATTATGTATGCATATTATTCTAAAGCACATTTTATTATATATAAATTTAGACTATTCTCAATTGAATCACCATGAAAAGTAGATCCTGGATGACAACCGACGTTTTCTTCGAGACATCACGTCTACAAACACACGCCATCAATCGATTTCGAGCTATTTGGACCACGAATCTGGACGGTAGAAAATGCTTAGTGTCGATTTTGTGCGTTGAGGATGGCGTAAATATCCTTTCATCAAATACATACATACCATACATGTAACCTTCACATGATAAGGAAGCATTTTTATCACGAAGAGGTGCATAGATAGACTATACATATCTATGGCAGTCGTACAGCGACAATCGACCTTTAGAGACATGTGATATCCACGCAAATTCGTAAGGCTGAACAGTTTTGTTCCAACCCTTTTTAATGGTTGTCTATATGTTTAAAACTGTCGTGAAATAATATAAGACCGTTTATGAGTTCTAAGTTCACAAACACCTAAACACATTTTTTCATAGCTTCTATGTCTTCACAATGATTGAAGCTGCTGTGAAATGATACATGTGGTATAAGATTATTTTGTGAATTCTCTCAAGCTCGCAGACAGACGAAAATATTTTGTAATAGTTCATTTCTCTTGAAAGATTTCGTACCATACACAATGCTAATAAAAAACTACTAAACATCCAAGCTACTGGCATCTTGCAGTTTCACAGTCGTCAATATTTCAGTAGGTGATGCCTTTCCTTGGTAAGATTTTTAGCGCCTTGTGCTGTTGCAAAAGTCCCAATTAGGCGCGACGCGGGGCAAATATCGACCGAATCTGCAGGTAATTAGACTGCCGACTTCGAATCTAGAGTGTGTGTCGGATGCAAATCTGCTGTCGGCCAATTACAATGCTTGTCCACCGAGTCTTACCATGAATCCACCTAATCGTGAGAGTATCCGTTAAGCTATCCACACATTTTGGAACAAGCTGCTGTAATTGAACAAGTGACTGTCTGTTTTGGTATAATTTCATAATTATTTAAACGACTTAGGAACAAAACAAGAAAAGCATGTTTGTCCTTATGTATTACTGTTGTGCTTTCACTATAATCATCATCATTCAGACTATGCATTGGGTTTATTACTTATTAATTTTGAGGAAGCTGAAGAGAATGTCCATAATTAATTGATTTTTCATAAGCTCCCTGAAGAAAAATGAAGCATTCCTCAATAAAAATTGCATATGATAATGAACTCCACTTTCCTGCTGCCGCAGAACCCGTTTTTTGACAAATCTTTGAAAATAAGAATTGCTGATTAATGATCTCCAGTACAACAGTGTTTTGTTATTAGAACTTAATCATTAATATTTTCACAGTATTCTCGACATACAACGTGTTAAAGTTGTGAATGAGAGATATATCAATATACAATGTACATGTATGTTCCACAGAAATATCTCGGATATTAACACCAAGAGTCATCAGAACAATGAACTAACCAACACTTCTAAGGAGCCTCTTCCAAAAGGCATTCTATTGAATAACCTCAACGTTGTAGGATGAGCTGTTGAGGAGTGTATTCCTCTATAGTTACAGACTATTACCGAATAGTAACAGCACGATATAAGGTATATGTACGGATCGCCTTATATCAGATTATCGCATGACGAAAGTGAAAGAAAGAGACTGTTCACCATTCCTCAAATCAGTATCAGTATCATCATCCACTTCATTAGTATTTTATTAGGTAACACTGTTATAAAATGGTGAACGAGACCAACATATATTCCGGCATTACTGTCAATTACTGTCTATCTTTTTACTTTTACGCGTGATTAAAAATGCAATTCCAAGTGTTAGGTAATATTATCGATTTTATGTTTCTATAAATGATGGCATAAAAATTGTCCATCAGGTACAAACGTAGGTTTGTTTGGATAAATTGATCTGGTTGATTTATCTGTAGTACTAAAACTACTGTACATTGACATTAATTGATTAATTGACTTCAAGATGGAAGTATTCCGTTTTCAAATGAGATGATATGAATTATCAATATTAATCTGTACTCGGATACAGAGTGACACGAATGGGGATCTAGAAATGGAGTTCTGTTTAACGCACACAAGAACAACCCTGACAAAAAAATCACATGCTGGTTTTTCAGCCGCTGAGATGGAAGGACCTCCAATACTAGAGTCATCTCCCATCAAGTTTACTGGGGATCAATATATTCTGACATGATCTTGTTGCCGGTCTTGCCCGTTCCGCATCCTAGAATCTGGGAGTTCTCTTTCTCTCTAGAACGTTGTACTCGCTGGAAGAGCTACTGCTACTCTACAAGGCTCAGATCAGACTAGCACTGAAGTACTGATCGTATGTATGAAGATGCGCTTTGAAGCATTCCCTGAAGCTTCTAGACAAGATCCAGAAACGAGCAGTGCGTTTGGTGGATGCGTCTCACTTTACAAAATACCTTCATAATCGGGAACATCGAAGGAGGGTAGGTGATCAGCCCGTATTCTATAGATACTATCATGGCAGATGATCGACCGAATGGTCTGGCATAGTAACACCAGTAATCGTCAAGAGATCAAACACAAGGTCCAAACGGGCGCATGGTCACCAGGTCGAGCTTCCAACGCTTTGAACCAGCTACTACCAAACGGAAAAACTCGGCGTTTTGGAAAGCCTACTTAACTTAAAACATCCTCAGTGTATCAGTATAATTGGATATAAGTGGACGACGATTTGTCTGCAGTTTTGTAGTGTAGTGAATGCAAGGTGGCAGAATAGGGACAGATATAGTTTGATTGATTTGTGAACATCAAATACTACCTGGGAAGTAAAGTAGACGTAACGTAGGTAATTTCCCATGAATAACAATATTTTCAAAGATATTCTTACCTAATATCGACAAAACACACTAGCTTTCACATGCTGTTTACTAGCTGTCGTAGAAACACATTCATAGTGGTGATATTAGCTGGTGCATGAAGCAAAACGAAGCGCTTACAGGAAACGACAAAATGAGGCTTTTGGGGAAAACGGCGGGTCAGGTTTAGAGGCAAGGGGGATGCAAAGCTTAGAACCGATTAATGGGCGTGGTAGAGGTAACAGACGCCGCGACTAGCGATGTTTTATGACTATTAGTTACACGAAAGCTATCGGGGCCCGTTCACAGAATTATACACACGAGAGACGATCAGTAGGTTGAAGGAATATACAGGATGATTTAGCAGAATCCAATGAAAACTAGACTGAGATTTGAACTGAAGCAATAGCAAATGAACGCATCAATGAATCAAGCACGTTCGCACCTCTGTTCGCAATCACACCTGCCTTCTCATCGTCTCACAGAATGAAGTCATATCAGCTTTGAGTGCAGTGCCGACCTTCACCGGATCAAATTAAAGCCTCCGATACAATCCTGAAGTTCGTTTACTGTCCGTGATTCCAAATTGATATGAAATATATTCTAATATACTCCGTGGCGACATGAAATATTGTCCAAAGATTCCTCCTTTTACCGCACCGTGAATACATTGCGTCCATTACCATCCCATCAGAGGTAAAAGTGGTTCCCTGAAAGTACTATGACCAAACAGTAATCCAGGTAACCCTTCTGCTTCCTCTGAAGAGGGATTTGTACCAAATGATGTTTTTGTTCTAATTCGGATAGAACATAATTCTAAATATGTTCTAGTCATTCTAGGCTCTATGACAATCATACAGTGGATGCGTACTTTTAAACAATAGAATCTGTGAGAAACCAGGCTGTCTACCGAACTGTACGTTTGAAACACGTAAAACAAAGTGGCTTCATGGCATTTTTAGATAGACCAATAAAGTGAACTTCATATATACAGCCGTCCACATCAAGTTACCATCTGTCGTGTCTGTGTATGTCCAAAAGAGCATTAGTCAAAGCAGACACTGACGCAACAATCGGGAGCGATTCTATGTTACTAGTTATCGCTTAGATATATTTTATGATGTCTTCGTCACGAAAATATGTTACACTGAGCTTCTCAGGTTTGCCTACGCCTTCTGTTGGTCTGTCACTTTTTTGTTCCCGCATAGTCTCAATAATCGCTCAAGTTTTGATTCAGTGTAGAGTGTGAAGAAAACTTTCCAAATGGATGCAAAATTTTTATATTGTGCAGTCACTTGACGTGATTTTATTGGTATATAATCACTATGGAATGTATGCCGGAACAGCCCTGTAGATATAGTCTGTCTACCTTTTTTCTATTATCGTCTACCTATATTTATCTTCGGCATAGTTTGCTGCGCCAATGCGTAGGTAGCAATCAGTTATATTCATGAATACCGGTAGATTCTACACTGCGCTCTCACGTTGAATAAGCCATGCTCTCATTAAAACTGTTATACTCGCAGTTTCTTAGAAGAACGAGCAATATTATCGATTGCATTATCAAAATGAATCACACAACAAGAATAAAAACATTCATTTATTTATACTTCATTAAGCATAGGTTTTGATACTGCATACAAAACTACACGTTTTTTTTTAATGTTTATTCTGTTTTTTCAACATATTCTCCCCCTACCTCAATACATCGGTTGAAAAATGGCGACCTCGTAACTTGTCTTTGATCTTAGGGAATAAGACGAAGTCGCACGGAGCTAGGTCCGGAGAATAAGGTTGGTGAGGCAACGGTTTGACACCCTGTTCAGCAAAAAATAAAAAAGTCGAGTGCTCTAGCGGCGCTGTAGGCGGGTGCGTTGTCATGGTGCCATTGAATACCCTGCAGACCAGTCTTTGGACGGCTCTTGCATAGCTCTTGGAAGACTACATATATTTGGTTATGTACTATTCAGAAGTAACTATCCTATGATTTTACAAGGCTACCGTTGTGATGTATCCTCTTTTAGAAAAAAAATGCGATCACTTTCTTTCCAACACTCTTGGAAAGAAGAATTTTCGTTGGAGGCTGCTCACTTTCAAAGCACCCAACTAATGACGGCTGTTTAGTTTCTGGATCATAATGATATAACCATGTTTCGTCTCCGGTTACGATATTAAAAGTGTTTTTACTGTGCCCATTATCAAATTTTTCAAGCATAAACTTAGCCCAATCAACTCTTGTTGCTTTTTGCTCACTGGTCAAAAAATGTGGCACCCATCTGGAACACCGCTTCCTTAGGCGAAGGTGATCATGAATGATTTTTTAGATTGCTGTCGATCCAATCCCCAGAGAAGCCTCGCTCTTGGCTTAGGTTATATGTCGATCTCTTTTTTACCATATTTTGCACAGCTTCTACAGTTTCCGGAGTAACAGCAGTGGGCGGTCGACCTGTGCGAGGTTCATCATCGAGTGAGATCTGGCCCCTTTTAAACTCGGCAAACCAATTGAAAACTGTAGCCCTAGCAGGGGCAAAGTCCCCAAAGCAACTCACTAAACTTTCGTGACATTCCGCTTATTTTAGTCCATTTTCTCGTTAAAATTCTGCCAACACACTTAGATGCATTCGAGACCGTGGCAAGGCAACTACTGAACGATTCAAACGCTGCCTTTGCGTGGAAGCACTTACAACTTTAGACAAAATAGCTGCGTGCTCAAACGTGTATAGATTAGGAATATCTAAAGACTTTCAGCATGACCCTCGTAATCACAATGTCTCATTGTTTATGCATAATTATTACAATTCCTGTGTCCAGTTATATAACCGGAATATAAAAATGTACGTTGCTGTACACCTATTTATGTAATCAACAAAAGCATAAGTGAACGGTCACAACGGCGCCTTGCCCATTGGTCCGCGCACCTAGTCTGAGCACCATAGCGTCTTACCGTATAGGGGTTTACAGGAATGTGCCCGGTGTAGTGCCACACGATGTTATGGTCGCTTCCATTTGAATCTACTATCGCATACCACTATTCGATGCCAGGCTAGGCGAGACGCTGCGTCCATCGCACCGTAGTACCGTACGTACCTAGCATGGCAGCATAGCCTGCATCCTATAGCGTAATGCAGATTTGAATGAAAGCGGCTACAATAGCCCACCGCACTACACCTGGTACTTTGCTGCTGAATCCGTGCAAGGTGGCAGGGTATGGGGTCAGTCTAGGTGCAATGCTAGCGGGCAGGGAGTTGTTGCGATCAAATTTGTGCAGTAGGTTTAGTCGATAAGGGATATAATATGATATTAAATTGACGCAGTATTCTTAGCTATGCGTTCACTGAGATTGTACGGTGAAAAAAACGCCAACTGAAAAACAATTGGAACACTCAATATATTTGAGAGGGCGTATGAAGGCATCCGCTACTTGGAATAAATTTCAAAATTTGGATGGTTAGTTTCAAAAAGGTTGAATCCAAGAAGCCCGAAAAGTATTAGAACCGTGAAAAAATGAAACAATGATCTTGAAGACGCGATGGTATTTTTTCAATTTAAACGCCCGTGCCAGTGCACTGATTAAAAAAAATATGCCACTACGTGTCTACACGTAATATTGATATCGCGCGGTCACGAAAATGCTACAGGCAGACAGACAGACTGATCAAAATGAGTGATGTATTATTACATCTCAATCCAAAATGCTCCCAATCACACCATTCAAAAACGAGAGAAATGAAATCAAACATGTGAATAGCTCCCCGAGAGTCCTGGGCTATGGAGTCTTTAGATATTCCTAATATATACAAGTTTAAACAAGTTTGAGCACGCAGCTATTTTGTCTAAAGTTGCAAAGGCGTTTGAATCGTTCACAGTAGTTGCCTTGCCAACTTACCACGGTTTCGAATGCATCTAAGTGTTGGCCGAATGGAACCGGGTAGTAGCCATTTTCAAGCCATGATTTTGTATGACTATAAAAAGGGACTAAAACAAGGGGAATGTCAGGAATGTTTAGGGAGTTGCTTTGGATACTCTGCCCGTTCTAGGGCTACAGTTTTTAATTGGTTTGCCGAGTTTAAAAGGGGGCGGATCTCACTCGATGATGAACCTCGCACAGGTCGACCGCCCATTAGTTTGGTACTTTGAAAGTGAGCTGTCTCCAACCAAAATTTGTCGTTCCAAGAGTGTTGGAAAGAAAATAGTCGCTTTTTTTCTAAAAGTGGATACATCACAACGGTAGCCTTAGAAAATCAAAGGACAGTTACTTCGGGATGGTATATAACCAAATGTGTCCCTGTAGGCTTCCAACAACTATGCCGTCCAAAGACTGGTATGCGGGGTATTCAATGGCATCATGACAACGTACTCGCTCACAGCGCCGCTAGAACACTCGATTTTTTTTACTGAACAGGGTGTCAAACTATTGCCCCACCCACCCTATTTTCCGGACCTTACCCCTTGCGACTTCTTCTTATTACTTAAGATCAAAGAAAAGTTACGAAATCGCCATTTTTCCACCGATGAAGAGGCAATCGCTGCATTGGAGAAGGAAATTAGCAACCTTCCAAAAGAATGCTGGTCATAAGAATTTGACAAGTGGTTTTACCGAATGCGTAATTGTATTGAGATAGGCGGAGAATATGTTGAAAAAACAGAATAAAGTTTTTTAAAAAAACCTTGTAGTTTATCTGTATCTAAAAACTTTCAGAGAGACCCCGTATTTTGCTCATCCACTGTCGCTAGGCAAAAGATCGAACTACGCACATCCGTACTTAACCTCAATCCTTCCGCGTCCCAGTTCAAAACCTCCACTCAGGCGTCCACATTTTCTAGAACGTGTGATCCTCAACGCATTTTCCGACATACAATGAACGCACCCTTCGAACAGGCCGAGCGGCTAAAATATACGTGCGTGACGGGGTTTTCTCCACTTCCTTTCAACTTTCAATCCACACTCATTTTCTTAAGAGCGTAATGACGTTGAGACCTGAGCTTTGATGCATTCATGCTGTCGAAAAAACTTATAAAAGCCTCAGTCCATGCAATATAAAATAAACATAATATTGTAGTAAAGCACAATGTCTAACTGCTCATGTCAATTTCTGCACAATGCTCAACAAACTAAATGCTCATTAGCGTTGCTTACGTCTGAAAATATAATCGTTAAACAGTTTAATTCGTTAACTAAGATAACGCTGTATGAGAGAGCTGTAAAGTTTCGTAAACGATGAAATATTAGTTGCAGCAGTGTATCGATCATAATTTAGTGTTTTCAGTAACTGTAAAGTTGTCCAGATTTCTTCCATATCAGATTCTCTGGTGATTTTATGTCAAAATGTCAAAAATCATTTGATGTGCTTTATAGTATTCGAAATACAATGTGTCTAATTAGCCTATACTAGTCCTCCATTGTATGATTAGCGTCTGACAAGCATTTAGCAAAGTCTAGAAGCTTGCTTTTGAAAGCACTCATTTCTGTTTAGTAACCTGTCTCTAGCAAGTATCATAGATGTGTGACCAAATGAACACTATTGCACATGAAATTATTCAAGTATTCCACTCACACACAATATTTCATTTACTATTCAATTTTTATACTGCATATCCTGTATTTGTATTATTCATGTATGTATTATTTAATACTATTATTTAGACATTGAACTGACTAGCAAATTACTCAGCTAATTTCATACACCATTTACGTAAGTTATCGTTTCGGAAATTTCAACACAAACGCTCATAAATAAGTCAACAAGAAACAAACATTTATTTAGAAATATTTTGATATATAGTGTTTAAATATGGAAAGTACAGAGTCCATCAACTTGACTCCATTTTCATCTGCCTCAGCAGCGTGTGCATGGCGGATCTGAGTGGATTGCATGGCGTATAGATAAAGTTCAGCACCCGACTGCACCGCAACCCGAACGTGACAAGATAAAATAAGACACCGTTATACACCATACAGCGAGAATAACTGAGAACCACGGACAGGGATGGGTTTTTGCTTATTAGAATAGAAACAGTTAATAAATAGCTTTCGACAGCAATTGGAATAGGCTGTACTAGCATCAGTTTCAGCCGAAAACTGATTTTCGAGGAATAAACTTATCCTAAACAAATATTATACTATTTTCTTGGGCAGCTACTTCATTTCAATAAGTTTAAGACGTAAAGGACGTTGTCAGTTCTTTTTTCGAGTTCGGTGGATCGTTTTGTCACAGAGATAATGTAGATCTTCTAGTATAGTATAGACCTCTAGATAGAATGCTCAATGTGGCGGACTTCAAATGCCCAGAAATTATTTCTTCGTAACTACAATAATCGACATATTTCACTGGATATTTTTTCCAATGCAATTTGGAAACCATAATCTTGAATATACCAAATTATATAATAGTATAACTAAAACGTTAAATCATTTTTTGGGATGTACTTTGGCAATCGCGTTCTTTTTCGTTAAAAATTGAATCATTTTTCACTGGCCATTTCCTATGTAATAGGGTGTGACATGTGAATGTATCCTAAACTAGTTTGGTTCTGTTTCTGATATCGACTAGAGTGCCTTCCGAGAAAAAAAACTTCATAGCAACAGGCCACTCTCCAATCGCAGAACTTGAATGAATTTGAGTGAACTCGGAAGTATTAAATATTCCAGTGAGTTTTTTGTTTTACCCATTATTCAACTTAGGTGATCAAAAGGGTTTTACACATATTTGAAAATTATTTATGGACAAGGGTCTGGCCCCTCGATCCATTGTTGCTCTGAATATTCTTATCAAGAGGTAATTTGAAAATGCATAAATAATCGAAGGTCAGTCAAGGGAGGAAAATGGACGAAGAAAAGCATTCGTATAATAAGTTAAAACAATGAATTTCAAATTGAATATAGCTTATTAGATGAAATGAATAAAGTAAAAAATATTATAAGTAATAAGGTATTTTATAATTTGTAATAATAATAGAAAACCCAACCCTGGCCATTGCCATGGCAAACCTCGGCATCGGCAGATCAGCACCACTGCTACAGCAGATTTCTGCGCGAGTAGCAAACAACCAACTTCCGCTAATATTTATCCGCTAACACCGAAATCCTAACAGCGACCTACTGAAATTCTCCACTGGGAACGTCGGGATTACAGTTTCACTACGCTTTCGGAATTCAGCCGCAATTATAAAGAATAAACGATGTTCGCGATTCAGTTACTTAGGGATATAACCTAGAAATATGCGATTTGTTTAATATGAAACGTACCACAATGGTAATATATGTGTTATCCTCGGTATATAAACTATCTATTAAGGCAGTATTCAATTCATCGATATATTGGCTGTCAAAGGACTTTACTGAAGCGATATTTTTGATAGAGAAAGTATTGCTTTGATGGGAATTGATCATAATATCGATAACACATTCCAATTCTAAGATGGAGTTGTAGCAAGTACTTATCGATACTTTACATAGTTGTCTCGGAACAAAAATGTGCTACAAGCCCAAACAAGCGGGTCATAAGTCGGAGGAACTACATATATCAAATTGATAAATTACAAGATATACAATACTTAAGCGTAGCAACAGTGCTAGGATCTCATCAAAATAGATATAGATATATTCTACTGGGATATATACAGCGGATTATCACAGTGTTACTTTGCCACCACTGTATCAATATTCAAAATCCCTAAAGCTTGTTTGATCTTGCCTCAAATATCAATGATATCTTATTATTACTTTCTGAGCCACAGAGAACCAAGAATTACTCATTTTTGATTATTACTCTCCATCACTAAATGCTCTGAATCAATTTTCAACAAATGAAGTAGCATTTCTACTCGAATTAATTATGGGAAATAGTGGAAATTTTTCGAAACTCGAAAATTTGGGAAGTTTTCAATCATAAATTTTTGATTTTTTCCTTTATTTTTTAAAGATTTATTTCTAGAACAAAAATTGCAAAATCCGATCAAAATTAATATATCTAAACTGATGAGCGTTGGACGTTCAGCGTCAACGTACTTGACGATTTTTTTTTATTTTTTCTTATAAATATATTTGATCAAATTTGAGAAAAATATAGGATGAAATATATAAGGCTTCCAATTCATCTGTTGTACAAAAAAATTCTAAACAAGAGTTTAGATGAATGTAACTCAATTACTACGTAGGTCCTGTGTAAAATAAATGACTCAAAGTTTTACTTTATCTATGATATGAGCATATTGTTAAATCGCATTCGTATAAATAAGCGACTGTCACTGAATTCATAAATTGAATAGTTATTAACTACCTTGATTCAAGTGGCCTCTCAGGCAATTGCTGTTATTGCTGTGGTAGTACCTGGAAACAAACAAAAAGTATTGATGTTACCAATCTCATATAAATTTCATTTTAGAAGGTAGGTGTTAGAAAGTGTGGTTCAGCGGTAAAATTAACTAATCAAACACAACATCAAGAAGTCACGACAGTCTCAAAGCATTGTGGCAATATCTCCGCAAACCAATTTATCTGCAAATGCATTTGCACATTAGCATACTGAATAATAAACTATGGGAAAAAGATAATAGAAAAGTACAGCTGCTACTGTATCTTTGCTTAAGAAAAATTATAAGTAAATGTTTACGCTGTCATTTGATTATCTATTCTTACATAGATGTATTGCTGTCTAAAACATGTTTTCAAATTCGATTTCGCCAATAAATGTCACTTGACAGTTCTTTAACCACTTTCATTGCGTTCTGTCGAATTCATCCCAGTGTAAGAGTATAATTATGAAACATAGAAATGAATCAATATCAACATTTCAACTGAATTTGAAAACATTAAATAATATTATTATATATTTGCAGTAGGTTGAATCAGTGAAATATTTTTTAATTCTATTATTATCATCATTTTTGTACTAATTAAGATGGCGTACACAGAAACATATTTGAATTTGGAGCTTCCGAAACTGTTCTGGTTTTAGTTATTTTATTATGTAGGTGCTATTACTCGAAAAACGTTGATATCAATCTTATGCGCTTAAGCGCTAGTGCCAGTAACGACACTGTATATCTGTGTACGAGGGTCACGCTGAAAGTCTTTAGATATTCCTTATCTATACAAGTTTAAACAAGTTTGAGCACGCAGCTATTTTGTTAAAAGTTGTAAGCGCTTACACGCAAAGGCAGCGTTTGAATCGTTCAGTGGTTGCCTTGCCACGGTCTCGAATGCATCTAAGTGTTGGCCGAATTTTAACGTGAAAATGGAACCGGGTAGTCGCGATTTTCGAGCCATGATTTTGTATGACTATATAAAGGGACTAAAACAAGAGGACTGTCACGAAAGTTTAGTGAGTTGCCTTGGGGTATATGCCCCTTCTAGGGCTACAGTCCTTAATTGGTTTGCTGAGTTTAAAAGGGGCCGGGTCTCACTCGATGATGATGGTATATAACCAAATATGTTTTTGTAGTCTTCCAAGAACTATGCAGGAGCCGTCCAAAGACTGGTCTGCGGGGTATTCAATGGCACCATGACAACGCACCCGCCCACAGGGCCGCTAGAACACTCGATTGTTTTTGCTTAACAGGGTGTCAAACTGTTGCCTTACCCACCTCATTCTCCGGACCTAGCACCGTGCGACTTCTTCTTATTCCCTAAGATCAAGGAAAAGTTACGAGATCGCCATTTTTCCACCGATGAAGAGGCAATCGCTGCATTTGAGGAGAAAATTAGCATCCTTTCAAGAGACCGTTGGTCACAAGAATTTAACAAGTGGTTTTACCGAAAGCGTAAATGTATTGAGGTATGGGGAGAATATGTTGAAAATATGTTTTTCTGTATCTAAAGACTTTCAGCGTGACCCTCGTACGTATGTGAATTTTCAACACTGATATAATGAATTCATAATTCTAGTTCTCTGTATTGTCATCACAGCAATGTATGATGGGTACACAACTGCACTTATGTGACCAATCTTCGCAAGACATCACTGTCTTGAAAAAGTAGCATACCGAACGCATACCGAACGGCTATAAATGTTGCTAATAAAATATTTTATTGCTCGCTCAGGTCTGAAGTACACCGTAGGAGAGATAAATGTAAATATTTAGTGTCTAAATGTTTTAGCACATCCTAATATTTTCATTTAAATAAATGAAAGACGGCTGTATTACAGTCATGTTTCGGTAGCGCTCTGGTCTTTACTAAGTCAACATGCAATACTTTACGATGGAGAAAGACAAAGAGTTTAACTGTTGCATTATAGTATTCGGGTGGAGCGTTGTTTTGCCTCTGTTGTTTTTTTTTATATATGTTGGTCAAGTTAGCCCCCGCATTTTGTCACTGTTTGGAATTTTGTGAGATTTATATACAGTTATTTATTATTCCATAAAACCTTTTTCGGTTTCAAAGATGCTTTTGTTTCAAGTTCTGAAAAACAACAGCCATTGTCACAAGACGGTCAAACCAAGTGGGTTATTTAATATATCTTTAAACATATAATTCTATCCACATCAACGAACTTTGAAGGCAAGGCTGATCTTTGCCCAAGTGACAAGAGTATTCTTTAAAATATATTCTCATAAATCTTGCGAAAAATCGCATACGCTATACAATTTATGAATGAAATCTAATTTATACTTCTTATTTCAGATTAGCATAAGCTACTCAAGATTTAAGTGATCCTTTCTATAAAGTAGAAATAAATTCAGGTCACAAAGATGGATTAATTTGAGGAAGTCGGTAAGATTTCTGTAGAAGTAAACAAAGACATTGATGCAGGCTTTCCGTCCCTTTTGTTTCAATAGTAACAATAGATGTGGTCAACTGGATGGACTCACTACTTCCCAGGCATTCATGATTTTTATAGCGAACAGCAATACTATATTCTGAAGGCCAAAGTATCCATCTTCTTAGTTACTTGACATATTATGGGTTCCTCTTGTATATTAGCATTTCAATTCTTTACGTGAAAAAAGCAGTCACAAATCACACCTGTTTTTGTTTAATATTTTGTATCGATTCATTTTCTGTGTGGTTTAACATCAAAGTTTCACCATCTCCTAAGTTGAACGATACTTACGTCAATAAATAGATAATTATTGGAATCCTATAACTGCTATTTCGTGGAGAAACGTACATATATCATTATATCATTCCCACCAGAAGGTGATGACTAATATCAAAGGTATTGTCCTCACTATACATATGACCTGCTATACAAATGAATCTCTCATCTAAATCCTAGAGTCGTCACTATAGTTTGGCGGTCCTACTATCGAGAGCAATTATAGAAACTCCAACTGTCGTGTCAAGTGAAGTTTCCCATTTTCATCTTTACAAATCAAAGTCCTAAGCTTGTCCACTTTTTTGTAAATTCGTTTAGAATCTCCAACAGAATTTGATGAAAAAATGTGAATCCAAAGTCTGGAACATCGGAGAATGGTGATCATTCATCTACTCACACCACTTCTGGAGCGCTATAAGTTTTCTGCCATTTGAGCCTGTGCATGTGTTTCATCAAGAAAGAGTATGTACCATCTACATGACTGAATATTCTAATTTAATCGATTTCCATAAGAAAGAAGCAGCTATAAGGGTTCTGATAACATCAAAGCTCTATAAAAATTGAAACCATCATTCTCATAACGCCGAGTGACATTCGTCTTATGTGTCTGGAAATGTTAAACCAAGTAAAAACATCCAGCCTCGTATTCCATTACACGTATCTATACCTCTAGAAATCAATCGGAAAACCTTGAAAGACGGAAGAAACAGAACGAAAACACACTGGCGTAGCATGAGGTACGAACGTGGAAGCAGGTGTAGCTCCAGCTAACAAAATAACATGTACAGATAATAAGTAATCATGGCATGATTGTTAATCAAATACATCTATGAGCCACAATAAACAAAACCCTCGGCAATAGCTCCAGCTGCACAAAATCGCCTGAATAATGAAAAATGATTTGTATTTTCTCGACTTACTTATCTTTTTTTTTATTTGAGATAAACCGCATAAACCCTTGGGTCATTAGCGGTGGAGCTGATAATTATATTTTATTTAAGTATCTAGAGACTTGCAGAAAATTAAGCAAATAAGATACATTACATTGAGATCCTAATATAGATCTTAGTGAGCTACCTAATTCTAGAAACGGACACTCAATCAAAATATGTTTGACCGATAGCACAGTTTCACAGATTGCACAAATCGGTTCCGGTTCTTTAGCGATGAGGTATCTGTGGGTGGCTTCAGTGTGTCCAAGTCTGAGTCGAGTGACGATAACTTGATGTTTTCTGTCGCTGGAAACTGTCTGCCATGGTCCAAACTTCGGCTTCAATCCTAGGAGTTTCGATGGTTTTGCCGCCAGGCGGTATTCCAGCATTCAATTGCTTTGTTGGTCAAGTAGGTCTTTAGATCGGAAGCTGGTGGGTTTACGGTGGAGGGTATGGTTGAATTTGCGGCTGCCTTTGCTTGCCTGTCTGCAAGTTCGTTACCAGCTATGCCTACATGAGATGGTGTCCATAACATGACTATATCTTTTTCGTCTGTCCAGATGTTGTACAATAAGTCTCTGATTGTGTTTACTAGTGGGTTCTTTGTGTACATTCTTCTGATAAGCAAGAGCGAATTTAGCGAGTCTGTTACAATTAACCATTTTTTATCAGGGTTATGTTTTATATGCTTTAGGGCTTCTATGATAGCGAATAGTTCACCTGTGAGGATTGTTGAGCAGTTTGGTAGCTTTATTGTTAAGATATTTGTAGGTGTTATAACTGCTACTCCTGAGCTTTGGTCTGCTTTGGATGCGTCAGTGTATAGTTTGCTATGGTGGGGAAATTCTTTAATTATTTCGTGAAATTTTTTAATCATCAGTTCATTGCAGATTGTATGTTTATTGTTATGTGTTAGCTGCATATTGATTTCTGGTGTTACTTATCCTTAAATAGCCCAGCCAATAGAAGAGCAAACAGAAACGCTGATGTGGTTTCGACATTTAGATACTGATTACTTTGACTTCAAAGGTTGTTTATCAGGAATCAAAAGCTCCATATTAATTTGTTGTATCAATAACATAAAATCTCGATCAACTTGAATCATGAAATAGGCCGTTCAAACCCTTTGATAAAAGTTCTCTGAAATGGTTTCCGACTTCATTTGCACAAGACCTTTTGATCTGCATATATGAATGTTCAATATATCTAAATTCAGGACCAGGTCTACCTAAGCAATTTACAGTTACAAATGAAATTACCTTAATGTTATAAAAGCGGTTGTACTGATGTGTCGAGTCGCCAGAAATGCGGTAAACCCACAAAAGTTGAACGTTATCTACGCCTATGACAAAAAGATAAACCAAACTGATTGTCGTTTGTTGTGTATGCGATTGTATGTCTCTCCACGAATAGCTGAATGGGCCAAGTCGAAAGGTGTATGGGGAGAAGTTATCTATTTTATTTTATCGATCATTCACTCGCCTGGAAATACAATGGTTACATATGTGTTGGTATGCGTGTGTGTTTCAACACTCTATATAAATATGCTTCCTTTGTTAGTCAAAGTTCAGGATATTCTAGGGATAGACAGTTGATATTTAGCTGTCAACCACCTGCCAGGAAGAATGGTATTTTGAAAATATCGAATTCTAAATATGATATACCTGTTCATCTCTCCGTCCTCATGTCTGTCGACTGCATGTTTTAAAAGTTTGTAGAAAGAATTGAGTATTCGCATGGTCTATTCAAATTTCAAGAAACTGTTACCCATTTCCAAGTTCTGAAAGAAATTGTATAAATCTACATATTGTATACTCGTACATACATCATGTTTAACAAATAACAAACAAAATCAGATATAACGTAATTTTCGTCGTATCTACGATTTTCAAAAATAGATAGATTCGAGTTCATTTCTAGGTTGTGAAATTTGTTAAAACTTGATTCCTTCATGTTTCTCTAATGTTTGAGTCACCCAAAAACATTTTGATCGTCATCAGTATGTCACAGTAGCATTCAAACTTTGAAAATAACATAACAATTGCAAAAAATGAATAGGGAATCGTAAAAAATACTCCTCAATTAAAAAAAAATGGAACGAAGTTTGTAGTGATAATTTTCTGTTTCGCGTATTACCTCGCTGTCAATCCACATTTCGAAGAACAAAGCTGCATTGCTTACTACAGACGACCCACAGACATACAGGCCTACAGAAATGAATGAAATATATTTTTGTAATATTTATACCATAAAACTTTAAATACCGTTATCTAATAAAATAATTCACAAGATCACATCAACGCTCCATTAACTATGACATGTGAATCAGAAGATATAAGATTTAAGGAATGGATACACAATAGCAGCTTAAAACAACTGAATCAATTTACTAGATACGATTTTATAAGCAGTTTCAGTTATATGTTTAATAGTATTTTCCTATAATGTATATCGCTATTTTTCTGCCGTCGCGTCGGTAGTCGCGGATCAACGCCTACCACGCAATGCCAAGAAACGTCGGTCGTTTTTCTTTCCCAAAGTGTGCGGATGTTGCACGTTAGGTATTTTTATTGTCCAATTAGGGCCGGACTGATGTCGATGCCGGCGACCATACCAACTACTCAATCACTGCTCCATCCGATGTAATGATGGTTAGCCGTAACTAGGAGTTGTCATAGGAACAATCGTGTCCGTCATACTACAGTCAATGTAGCGTAATTAAAACTTTGCTACAAGAAAAAATGTGATGAATGGGCTCCCTAGGTACTCTCCAGTTCCAAAATTGGGATACAGGAAAAGTTTTTACATCATAAAAGAACTCAAACAATTCCTGAAAGTTATCGCAGATTCAAAGAACCTGATACAGAAAATGGAGTCAACTAGGTTAATGTTCTCCCACGCAATGATGATGACAACCTTTTTTGATTGGAAACAAAGTGATATTTGTCATGTTTCAATAGCCATTGGAAACAAAAATCTATAAATAATCCTCATTTTGAGATAAGCAGACAGGCAAAGTGGATCGATGTTTCTTTTTGCTACGGTGACTGTAACATACGAGCAAGACGACATCCGCCATCGCATCGGTCGGTGATTCTGAATGTAATGTAATGCCCGTTAATTGGAATTAATTGCCAGATTCCGCCTGAAAAGAAAAATACAATTCAAAAGGAAAAGAATAGTGGATGAAACAAGACCAATTGTCTCCTTCACACTGGCTGATAAATCGTAGAGTAGAAGCAATTGTATGTAGGCAATTTTCCAAACAATAAATCCATCTCACAATTTCCGTACATACTATTTCGACACAATTATTCTGGTCTAGCATTTTCTATTTATAAGCTTAGTTTGTTATGACTATGATGGATTTTGCGCGTCCACTACATTCGATGGATTTGTAACTATTCATGATTTAGTACAACGCACACAAGAAGAAGTTTAACTCATACGGTCAGACTGCTGTAAACTTGTTACGAGAAAACAAAGACAACAATAAATGTATTTATTCGTGGCTTCGGCGAAAGTGTGTTATTTCAAAAAATCAAATAGCAATTTTATAAAATATATTTCATGGTTCAAACAATATGAACACGATATTTTTTGACAATATGGTCGATTGATCATGGAGTTACTGATAAAAGCAAGAAAGTATGAGAGAGATCTGATTGATGTCGCAACGTGCAAAGTATTGATTACAATTAGAAGATATTACATTAATTGGTGACCTCACCATAACGTTAGTTCTAGCGTAGTTACTATAGAATGGTACATTTTGGCGGTACATGGAAACATAAATAATATAATAAAAATGGAGAATCAATTTGATTATGAAGTAATCTTTACAAAAATATAAGGCTAGGGTGAAGCAAGACTTGTTCATGACTTCTGATTGGATGTACTCCAACGATTCTGAATTCAATAACTTGAATATGGATATCATAACCGAGATACCAGATCAGTGGAAAGTAGTCAAGTTTTGATCTTACTAATGTAAAGTACAATATTCGGATGACTGGAATTAAGAAACCGAGCATCTTAGAGGCTGATGCAATTAACTGATCTATGTGTTGACGATGTGTGAACTTTATGCTCAAAGTTATATAATTTCAAAATAATAAAAAATGCTCACATATTTCGCAACCCTCGCAACCATCGGAGACATTGGAATTATAATACAATATATAAGTTAATCTGTGACAATCAAGACACCGATGATGATGACTCGCGCTAATAAACTAATGTGTATGCGCATCTGAATCTATTTGGTTCAAATATAGTCCATCGATGTTGCTTATTATTGGGTACCATGTCGATTTGATTTTCACAATTGTTTCTGGTATACCATTTGTTGATAGAAATGAAAGTAATATTGATGGACATCTGCATTTAAACAGAATTGATTCAGTTTCGCATATACATTAGTCTGGTAGAGTGAATAAGGTGTAGGGTTGTACGTTGCATACAGCAGGGGCAGCAGCTTGACTTTAAATTTGTTGGTCGTTTCACCTGAAGGTGAAGTCAAAAGCAGTGTTATTGAAAATCAATTTTTGAGTTCGCTCAGAAATATTAGAATGGTCACGATCACGACACCTCATCACCATCATTGATTTTCAGTACATTTTCGGTCAGCCACCGGACTCCCCCGAATTTTTCTCGTTCTATTATTACCATCAATCAACGGCGGGAATATCTTATTATTCTTCGTGTCTGGAGCATGTACATTATTAATTATAACAGTTAAAATGGTGAAAAAGCGACGAGTGGAACTCCGGCGGAGAGCATCGACTCCGGTGAAACGGAGAAATATTCTGGAGATATTATCTCCAACGCAGTCCTCATTGCTCGCCCGTCGAAATTTAATTTGAGAGGAGACACGAGTGAAGAACCGCACACTATAGCTGTTTCCATATTCTTTTTCTTCTCTTTTCATTTTCACGAAAATAAAAGAAAGTAAAGGATGCGAAAGCGTGGTTTTAAGTTACCAATCATTAATAAAGTGATAATATATGCAGGTCGTGATAAATTGTATCTAGTACCTTCGACTTCGAAAAGTTTCAAAACATATAATCTGTTTCATTCATCATGACCAGGTATCAACCAGCAATCATAGGAGGCATAGCTACCATTAAGAATATGGGCAGGGGCTAGGATATTCTATCAAATTTTCAAACTTTTCACATTGTTATGTACCATTGCTCTTGAGGTGACCAGTAGGGTTCGTGTCATTAGTTTTCAGACTTTCATTGAGGGGATTTTAGATCTTCCCATTCCTCTACAGTTATTTCGATTCATTATAAAATATGTATAAGATAAATTGAGATCTGATGATACCTTGTGTCTAGAAATGTAAGCAATCCAAACACTTGCTGGTATGTTAAGTGAAAATAGCATCCGTTGATTGATTGGAGGGTAGTAATGTAAACATGCATTTCTCACTAATGCAATCATGTTTATTTATGTTTCACAATACATTAATCTCTAATTGCTAGGTAACTTTACTGCGTTTCACCTGTCATCAACTATAATAATTATTGCTTCTCATGGAGTGAACACCCAACTATGGTTTTGAAAAATTGCGTTAACGCTGCACTTCACACAAAATATCATTTAGCTTATGAAAAAACTTGTTTAGGTCTTTTGACAGCAAATGTGTGAGCAACCACTCGTATCTAAAAAGTGCGGAGCATTCCAGAAGTCGAACGTTTATAGATGATGAAACTTTTTCTACAGACATCAAAAAAAATTGAAACCTTACCTTCCCAACCACCCATCACTCTCAATTTTGGACAAATTTTTTTGGGTATCATCGGAAACGTTCAAAAACGAAGATCGAGACTTTTTCATTTTTTGTTCTGATTTCTGACGATCACTCTGGATGGATGTGCATTTTTTAGTATTTGTTCGGGTACATCTCGCAAAAAAAAACAAATTGTCGTGACCTCTTGAAAAAGAGAGTTTATGTCAAATAAATCGTTTGCATGCAATGTTAGACGAAAATGGACAAAGTTCGGCAGTGTTGAAGTAAAACTATCTACAAAATGAGTGATTAATGAGCTCTGTAATTTAAAGTTATGGCAGGCCAAAGTGCAACCATGTGGTGTTGTATGAAAGCAGTTTTTTTTGCTGTTTGTTCGCGAAATTTCGTTTTTTTGAAACTATGCCCATTAAAAAATT
This sequence comes from Bruchidius siliquastri, assembly GCA_949316355.1. Lineage (NCBI taxonomy): Eukaryota > Metazoa > Arthropoda > Insecta > Coleoptera > Chrysomelidae > Bruchidius > Bruchidius siliquastri. Next base: position 17,311,986 of record OX438533.1, on the reverse strand, counting down.
ACAGTGCTAGTAATTACCTTCAAAATCATCGTTGTTATCGCTTCAATATTTTGCGAGAAATAAAACGTGAAAGTCTACGCTGAAATTGCTGAAACGCCAGTTTTTTTTGTATTACGTTGTTTATATTTTAAAAATATTGCTACTAAAAATTCAAGCAATGGCATTATCATTAGAATAAGCTATCGATACAATTATTTAATGAATATGTATGTTGGCGAAGCTTTTTATCTATATTTGTATCCTACTATCTCAAAACTCCAGTGTTTGTGTGCATGTGTGCAAACATCCATACGTATTTACGTTTGTGGAAATCTGCTTTTGTTGACTTGACTCACCCCAAGTTTATCTTCGGAGAGTTTTATAGGCTTTGTAGTGGAAAAACTCAATCCATCAAATGGTTGACATGATGGCTGATGGATTATAACAGTGAATCGCCATATATGCCGCAGATCTCTGCTTTATGGAAGATCTCGTCCATAAGGAATATGATGTGATTTATTCCATTATATTGTTATCGAATGTCCTGTCTTATACCCCAAAAAATTTGAATTTTATTTAAATAAACCACAACTGGATCCTGTGGCACACATTCTGACATGAAATCACTTAAATCGAAGACTTCGCTAATAAATTCTAATATGCCTTGCATATACTTGATAATTAAGGGAGATTTTCCGTAGTGCGTCGAGGAAAAGTTAGAAAAGTCAAACACAAAAAAACAACGGTTGAACAAAATCAGATAATCGATGGATCACGTCCACTGGGAATGCGAGAAGCATAAGCTACCTTTTGCGCCCTCTCTCTTTAATAAAAAATGACGGTTTTCGAATATAGACGATCATGTCAGAAACTTCCAAGCAATGTTTCCAAGCTTTTCCAAAAAATAGTTACAATACTTGAATGAATTATTTTACTTCTCACACATGAATAGCGGTTACTGAATATTGTGTAATGGCAAAAGAAGCTCCCGACAGAAAGCCAGACCGATGAAAGTGAGTGAAATTAATTAATGCAAATTCCTTCGACAAGTGAATATCGGTGCTTGCTAAATGTGAATCAGCCAGGATTGGGGATTAACCATATATCACGTGGTCATATTTAACGCATGCTAACCAGCATCAGCAGATCAGCACCACAAACGACGGCCACGAAAAAAACCAATAGATCTGTGCGCGGCGAGGTGAGCTGTCTTTTCCAAAAAATATCAGCCCAGCAGGGCTATAAATCATGCAGGGTATACACAAACCCGAGGACCCGGGTCGTGGTACGAATATTATATACGACCACGAACGTACGAACGAACGGCCGACGACAGGTCCGCGTATACACATGCACACATTCGCGTCTACACGACGTGACACAAATTAAGGTTTTTTGCGAGTGTCATTACACGTTTATGTATGATCAATGTAGGGAATCACGACACTCATTTTCGACGCAATCCTAGCAATTGAGTCTACCAAACTGTTATGGTATTTATTCGAACAGAGAATAGAAAAATACAATATTGATTGACATCTGTTTAACATGCAAACGTCACTACTAACTAGCGCCGATTGTGTGAAAACAAATCAGCAGCAAGGATGTATATTCAATTTTACAAGCACGATGTACATTTTACTTTCCCACTCATACGCGAAGAAGTATTGTGATTGTATTGGTCCCTTTTCTATAGATTCTACCAAGCAGTCTCGCATAATAACCCAAAGAGTTATCAATACAACAAACACCAGAATGTCCTATAACGGACGCATCTTCGCAAGGTTGAACTTCCAACGCCTTAAAAGTTTGTCTATTATAGAACCTCAGCGTTGTGGAATGGGCTGCCGGAAAGTTTGTCCACGATGGTTTTACAAAGTTAATGTTAATAGATATTTATCCTCTTACAGCGCTTTTGGAGCACGATAAGTTTTCTGCCTTTGTGAAAAGATATATATGAAAAACTCACTCCAAAGGCAATATCTCAACACGGACGGACTAGCATTGAGAGCTACTGAGACCAGAATTCTTCCTCCAAAACCCCATTTTATACAAATATGTGAGATGACGTTTTCCGCTGCCTACTTTCTAGATAATTCCTCAATTATTCTAGTGAAGAAGTAGCGAAATGCTACCATGTCAATGTCCTTATAAATTCGCTTTTCTACTGGCATTGCAAAAAACACTGAAAGCTAGGGAACTCAATAAGGGAATGTCCTTGGCGTTCGGATCGATTGAAAGACGTACCTTCGTAGCCCAGTCGCCTGACATCTGTCCAAGTATCTAAACGCGAAGCTGTATATTTTTTTACCACTCGCGGATTAGAAAGTAGAGGAATGTCCCAGATATCAACAACAACTTGCACCCGGACAATTTTCCGATTCCATATCCGCAGCTAGATCAAATGAAGTTCGCGGTACTGATTCGTACAACAGCTCTTAACCGCTAATGCGGCCGCAAGTATGTTTTAATGATCGCACATGGTTTCATCCGTTTACTAATTTCGATGTGATTTACACCGCCATATGAGCCTTGTCTACAACACATACACACACGTATGTACACGCTTTGTTTACATGAACACACCGGGCATCTAGGGATCCGCGTCTTCAAGAACCGTCTCTCTATACCACTAGGCAAACAGGGTGGTCTGACGATTCAATTCCTCGAATCAACAGTAATGTTCATATAAATAGATTGCGTTTGGTCTCAAGGTGCATTGGATATAATGATACAAGATGCGGAATTACGACGAACTATCTTCATCTGTCAACCGGATGAGTTAATCTTTGTTCATGGATCATAGATCAAGTCTCGAGTACATCCAGATCCAAGAGTAATACAAAAAAAAAATAGCAAAAACTCTAACTTTCGTTGTGACTAAAAAACAAAGAAATATAATACATAATTAGAAGGTATTATTATTAAATCATGTAGATGAAAAGTTGTGTAAATTACACACAGTTTCACAAATAAAACTCTTGTTCTTTCAGTGACGCGTTTCGATTTATAATTAAATCATGGTCGGACTCTCAGATTTGACTGCTAACAAGGCTATCCAGATTACTTGCCAACTAACTAACTAGTACTATCATGGATACAAAACTAGAGCTCTCAAATCTAGCATACTTATCTATCCTGTCTGGCTATTTTTCTATTGAATTATTATTTTTTCTTGTGTCTGGCTTAGGAGATTTTTGGCGATTGCATTTACAGTAGTGTTAAGGGAAACCCCTAAAAACATTAACCATCGCCGTCAAAATATCCTTGAAATATTACATGTGATAAACTATTTTATTTCTTAAGATATTTCACGTTTAGATATTTTATTCCTTAAGCTATTTCATTCTTCAATACATTCTATAACTCAAGATATTTGTTAGCAGTCAAATCTTGACAGCCCGACGGTGATTAAAATATAAATCGAAAAGATTCACTGAAAGAAGAAGAGTTTTATTTATTTATTTAGTAAATTACACAACTTTTCATCTACATGATGGAAAAGTTTCACCAAGTAAGAGCATCTACAATCTACATGATTATTATTAGATATAACAAAGTGTCAACAAAAATTCCATATAATAAAAATAAAATCCATCACAATTTGTTGAAAATAATTTGGTCAATCGTATATTTTTGCTTAAATCTTATTATAATAATTAGGAATGATGATGATAATATATGTATGATACGCATATAATTTTTCAAAATGGATTTGATTGTCAGTTTTCCATCACATCTTGTATTGTGCTACTCATGATTCAGTCGCAGCAGCTTCATGAACAGGAGCAACCAGAGCATCCTATAATATGAGAGCAACTTCGCATACATCGCAATTTTAATTCTAAAATATCCCGGCTCCGATGATGACCGGTTGCTATACGACGAAAGACGGTGGCAGCGGCCCCAGGTATTAAATTTCTCAAAGTTTTAAGACCCGATCCTGCTACTGCTACCGCTGCATCAATCTGCAGGGGGAAGTTAATTGGCAAAATTATTCGGGGGATACACGCATATCGGACGACGGGAGAACAACTCGACGCAATGCCAGTTTTCGTCGTCGTCGTTAGGATTTTGTAGTTGTAGTACAGTCATCGTAGGTTATTGATCGGTCCTTCAAGGTCTAGCTGATTAATGACTTTGTTTTTAGTATACAGGTTGAGTGGGGAGGAATGCAGCAAGGAGAGAAGTCCAAAGGAAATTATTACCTCCATATTTGACTATTGCGTGCAAGTTTACTTCACTTGCTTAAAAACGTTGGATGTTTGTGTTTGATCATAATCATTTTTGTGGTATAATAAAATTAGGCCGAAACAATTTTTTTGGCGCTCTAGAACTGACGCTATATTTATCATGGTCTTTGAAGTTAGAAAAAAATTTAGGTATATAATCAATTTCCCAGATTCGGTTTATGCAGCTCAAAGATATAGGAATATGATTTCATTCAAAGTTTTTATTGGTTTGAGTAATTGATCGGTGGTTTTTAGGTATAAATTATGGGGACAACCATGGGTAGATTATCCAAAACTATACTTATGGTAAGTATAATATGCTAAAACTGCCTGTACTGTTGGAGATTTGTAGTTACTTCATTCCCGGAATTCGGTATCTCCAGCCTACCGTCGAGATTCCGCCGTTTTCAAGAAAAGCCGCTGCAATTCAATTTTTTGCAGCCGGATTTCACATCAGAAACCGTCGGCTGCTCAGTTCTTTCTTTTTCAGGTATTTCTGCGTGTATTTCGGATTTATTTCTTTAATAATCGAGATACCGTAATCGTCGCTGCTTGACAAGCTTTATCTCTCTCGGGAATCGTCTGCCTTCTTTTCGGGAATTGCAATTATTGTATTGAGTACGCAGTGCGATGAAACAGGTCTAATTTTCAACGGCAACAAGAAACCCGTTGACAGTGACATATCTGATATTATTACCAGGCTCGTCGAAAGACAATACAGGTGCTTGAGGAAAATCTGAAAATCGGGCCACCTTTTAAAAACTCAGAACAAAAAAGCGAAACCTACTAGAGAACTGAAAATAATAGGTACGTAATAGAGTGAAAATGACTTTTTTGTTTTTTCTTCCAATAGCAGTTGATCTCTTCTGGAACAATGTATGTTTTCGGTTATTAATTTTTTCAAGAAACACTTCCTTGGTACTATTTGGAAATAGTCACTTTCTTCAAAAGACAAAATTGTTCAAATATTAATTTCCACGTCGCGTCGCGTCATTAAAAAATATTCACAGCTTGGCTACATCTTATCCAAAATTCTTTCTCTCAGATCAGAGCAAGACGAAAGTTTTTTAAAATGGTGTTTGAAAAATATTTTGAATCATTCTCGACTAATGGCGTAGTTGGGGTGATTCTCAGTGGGTTTTCAGGGGGCCTCTGAATACCACAAAGTCAGAATAATATTATTTACTGAGAATAATCGAATGTTACGGGGCAGTGAATATGAAATTGATGAGATTTTTTGTTGCTCTTCAATTCAATCAAATTCGTTGCAGTCTGTATGATGTTGGGGCCCGGAATATTTTATGGATCTCCTCAATTTTAGTAACTGAATTTAACCAGCATGTTTCAAGAATCCAAAAGTCCAACAAGAGGGGCTGCCGATTAACGTCTTACGAAATCCATGTTCCTAACACCCTAGATCACCTACAGCGGCGAAAAATGGCACCTTACGACATCAACCAACAAAGGCGAAATGATTTACAGTGTCATCCCTTATCGCTCGTAAAAACTTGTACTATATTTTCTCCATGCTTTTGGGGTTGATGCATAACTAAAATAATTTTTTGCGCATCACAATATACCGAACTTCTGCAAGAATGCATACAGGTAACAATCAGCTCCCTTCCACACATGCATCATAGCGCCGCCACTGTCCATCCGCGATATTTATCATACCGGTCATCAGCGTACGGCCGTTACTCACATACACATACGTAGAAGACGATGGCGCGATGGCTTAGACTCGCATTGTCCATGGCCACAGAAGAGAAAGAGGCGCATATCTGCTACAGCTCGTCGTTGGCCATCACGGCCAGGTCAGCCACTCTCTCGGCCAGCTGCTGAAATATCCAGTGATGGAGTATCAGTATAAAATGCCTCGACTTACAACCTTTACAATACCAACATAATTATGCACATAAATGCTGTAGTGTAATTCGGTTGTACGCTGTCCATTTTGCAACCTTTTACCTAATCACCATAAAGCGATTCCGTAGCAAAGCAGCTTAATATAATTTACTGCTGTTCTTTTTATGTAACCGCTCATCGAGCTTGGGCGCAGAAGATGTCGCCAATCAGATAAAGTCGATTCTACTTGTATACATCAAAATATAGTAAAGTACAATGCCCTTGTCACATAATATAGAGTGCTAGTAAATAGTTAGCTTTATCCTAGTAGCGGTAAATCCTGCGATGTTCTCGAATCCATGTTATAATTTCTAGGATAACTCTTCTGATTATTCAGAGTATATCATACCCAATGTATATAAACAAAACAGGCTGGAGCTTGATATTATGTTTATATCATTCAACTTGGACACTACGTTAAAGTTTCATGGTGCTTACTGTGATAATAACATGACCTCGATGTGACCGGGGGGACCCCCCCCGAAATTTCGGAAAATTTAGTTATTTGTATACTTTCCAGAAGGCACAGATACACAATATATTCACTTTTGAAACCGCGGACCTCATCTGTAAGAAAATTCTGGGTACGGGCCTGCATGGTATCACGACAAATGTTCTTAGTTGAAACGAACCAAAATAAATGCTCCAACTAGTGATCTGATGTAAACCAATTTATTTTTGTATATTTTTCATCATCATTTTATATTTTGTTTTCAAACAAGAACTTGGTATGACAGGCTAATAAACATGATGCATTTGCACTGCTCCAAGAAAAGCTTTTGAGAACATCAATTAATTCTTTACCGGAAGTACATTCAATCAAACTAGGTCACGTTCTGACGAGAAATTAGAAATACATTCATGATTCTCCTTTATAAAGGCAGATTCTTTGACCCTTCTTTCGAAATTACTACATCCTACTCTACTTTTGACTAGATCAGTGCTTTGGTCAGTGAGGATAAGGAATGTTGATTGAATATACAAAATGCATTGAGAATCGATACTACCGAATAACTTGCTGATGATAATTCGACTCGTTGAAACAGTCGATGAACTTTTCACTTTTCACAACTTGAAATTCTAGGAAAACGGCATGTCGCTTCCAAAAAGTTGAAAATTAGTTGAAAATGAAGAACATTAGTTGAAACATTCCAGAGAGTTACGCTGACCCTCATTTGATTTGGGGTATATGTACTTCTCCCGATAAACAGAATTTTGGTTTCAACATAAATATAATATTAAACGAGGTTAATGAATGTACCGAAATAATATTGTTCATTATTTTCATGATGCATATTGAGTATTTTACGTGCGTGAACAATTTCTGTAATAATAAATTGTTGAAATATGGATGACACACTGTCACCAAAGTTTAGGTAAAATAAATTTAAAATGCGAAAACATTGTTCAAAAACGAGAGAACTAAGAAAAATAGGTGTTGGTATAGAACGTTCTATCATTTATGAAAGTGTGATGCCGGTAATACTTCCTATTTTTATCAATTTCTGAACTTTAGAGATTTTAGTGTCATATTACAGAAGTCAACACTGCATATCAAGATACGACTGACTGCTTCAAGAAAGAAATCATGTATCATAAACAATATTATGCATAACTTCTTTCAACGGTGTGTTAAAGACAGGTTGGTATTTATTTCCCATTTAGTAATATTTTCAATAAATCATTCCTGAATCACAATATCTATTGAATAAAGGATAATGGAGCGGTAACGATCTAGCAAACGGGCCACAATACAAAATCCACCTCATGATATATGCGCGATTCCTTACGGTAATTTGTACTAATCAAGGCCTGCTTGACCAGCTCATGTGCGACCAAGGTTGTGTTACGAGAGGCGATGCTCTTCGATTGTTCAATGTTTGGCCCAGTCTGCATGAATATTTCGCATGAATGGACTTGTAAGCTGGCAGCTGTCTTGTCAAGTCAGCATGAATGAAAATATTTTTTTTTGCGAAAAGTTGATATTCAGGTACTTGGTATAAAGATGGAAGTAACCAAAAAAAAATTAAAAAAAAAAGAATTCAAAAAACGATTAAATGCCGTTTGAATAGCGTTAAATACAAAATGTTGTACCAAATACCTGAATTTATCAAACACAGTCCAAACAAGTAATTTATTGTGATTCTTATAACAACGCTTGTAAGTATTAATAATGTTTTTCGAGAATAACAAAAAACATACGTCAAGTAGATCGACTAACACTTCCCAAGCATTTACGTTTTGAATTGCGGCTATTGTTAATCGGATGAAAATTGCTTTAAGCATAAATATTGTAGACGTGCAAAAAAATATCATTAGATAATTGAAGAAATCGCAAACGGTTGGTGGTCAACATCTCTCTTTTTATATGGTGCTGCGAAGAATTGAAATGGCAGTCAGGTTTTGGACTACCGTAACATCGAGCTCATAATCGTGTATAATTTATGCGTTTGATCATTCGTATAAAACCTCCAGATTTTTATGTTGTATATAACAAGAAATGATCGTTGAATCGAAGTAATGTCTAACTTGAGTCATAGTACGTAGCATTTTATTGTAAAGTTGTCTTCTGTTCGATATTCCCTTATGTCCATCTTTTCCGGAACTTATTGTATATGACTCTGCAAGCAGATTAAACATTCAGACACATTCTAAAATAATGATGTGTTATCTCAACCTGTATATCTATAAATCTAATCTGTTCTAAAGTGAAAGTTGCAAATAAAAATAATGATCTTGATGCTGGAGCCGATGTCGATTTGGTAAGAGTAATAAAAGTCTGGTTTGGTGTTGGTCTAGATTCCGGTGGAACGATAATAAGACGAAACGTAAAGGTGTGCGTGCGATCAATCACACAATTACATTTCTAAAATTGCTTCTCCGAAAGTACGCCACATCAATAATTGTATTTATCCGATTACCGTGAGCCTTTTAATTAGTTTTCGTAATCATCAGATGCGATGAATATAAAGATATTTGCATTAAGTATTTAATTTTATTGCTCGGTACTCGAAAAGTAAGTGTTCTTTATTTTTGATACAAGATCTTAAAAATTATATTTGCAGCGCAGGTGAACCACTAAACTGCAAAACTAAGAACGATATATGGACATAAGTTCAGCCCACGAAGAAATAGGTGCGCATGCTTACAATTTTACCCGGCTGTGACCGTCAAACGTAAATACTCAAGTAATTGAAAGTTATATTGTTGTCAATATTTTCAAGTTCAGTTGATCATGTCACATTACTTTCACAAGTTTTCTTTAATATTTCATGCTGGCACGATATAAAAATTAAATTTATTCTTATATGGTCTGGAATATTCTTAACACTAAAATGAGAGAATTTGTTTAAATTAACGACGTTTATAACTTTGAATGTAAACCTGTTATAGCAGAAATTAAATGCCGGAGCGCAGTTCATTTACAGTATTATTTTAGAACTGTTCCCTCAAATTCACCTGGACTTTTCATTCGTGCAGACTATCTATAGTTCTAAAAATTCTCAATGAACCGAGCCGATCAAATTGGTGAAGATTTCAAAAATATATAGTTTATTGAGCTATGGCTAAATTATGACAAAGTCAACTTAATCCAGAATTTCAACATCACTTCACATACAGCGGTTTTCAAAAATTGTATTATGTTTTTTCAACATATTATATTTCTATATATTTGGACGGCTCTTGCATAGTTCTTAGAAGACTACAGGAACACATTTGGTTATATAGCATTCAGAAGTAACGGTCTTTTGATTTTCCAAGGCTACCGTTGTGTTGCATCCACTTTTAGGAAAAAAAGATGCGACCATTTTCTTTCTAACACTCTTGGAACGACGAATTTTTGTTGGAGGCTGCTCACTTTCAAAGCACCGAACTAATGACTGCTGTTTAGTTTCGGGATCATAACGATATAACCATGTTCCGTCTCCGGTTACGATATTAAATATGTTTTTACTGTGCCCATTATCAAATTGTTCAAGCATAAACTTAGCCCAATCAACTCTTGTTGCTTTTTGCTCACTGGTCAACAAATGTGGCACCCATCCGGAACACCGCTTCCTTAGGCGTAGGTGATCATGAATGATTGTTCGGACCATTGCCGATCCAATCCCCAGAAAAGCAGCCCCAATCTCGGTGTAGGTTATATGTCGATCTCTTTTTACCACATTTTGCACAGCTTCTACAGTTTCCGGAGTAACAGCTGTGGGCGGTCGACCTGTGCGAGGTTCATCATCGAGTGAGACCCGGCCCCTTTTAAACTCAGCAAACCAATTAATAACTGTAGCCCTAGAAGAAGCAGAATCCCCAAAGCAACTCACTAAACTTTCGTGACATTCCGCTTGTTGTGTTTTAGTCACATTTTATAATCATTCAAAATCATGGCTCGAAATCGCGACTACCCGGATCCATTTTCACGTTAAAATTCGGCCAACACTTAGAAGCATTCGAGACCGTGGCAAGGCAACTACTGAACGATTCAAACGCTGCCTTTGCGTGGAAGCACTTACAACTTTAGCCAAAATAGCTGCGAGCTTAAACTTCTTTAAACTTGTATATATTAGGAATATCTGAAGACCTTCAGCGTGACTCTCGTAAACTAGAGATATCAAACAAATCGTCAAAGGGTCGTACAAAATCGAGTTCCTCAGACGTATGATGAAAAAACCATACATATATCTCTCGATTTCCTGTGTTTCACTGACTTCTGCTAAAATAATAACAAAGTGTTACATATTTTATGTGACATGCTTGGTTTACTCATACAAATCAGCAGCTCCAATATCATAACATTTTATAATTCGATTCCTTCATCATCTAATCTGCTAATACATCCATCAGTGAGGAAGAGTCTGGATAACAAGAATTCAGGGAAAGATGGGAGAATATAAGAAACGCCAACGACGATCCTTCCGATAATTTCGATGTTAAATTGGCTAACTAAAGTGGCTGTTCTAAAAAGGGAGGTGAGAGCGTGTCACGAGAGAAGTTTCCATTTTGTCCAGCTCCGTTAATGAAACTTCTTTCCGACACAACCTCAGTCGATTTTTCTCTGAGTGTTTTTGTTTTGGATCCGAATGCACCACTGGTCCTTGGAATTGGATGGCGTCCTCGGGAAATAATTCTTGTCGACGCGAGCCAGTTCCGGAAATTACCTACGACATACCACCTTATAGGATGTCTTTGAATGGGGATTATAAATTTACTAAGCCCGTTTATTAGTTCAAGCGATTAATGACTGTACAGCATCGATAAGCATTTTAACACAAATATAGGTACTTGATGTTTTACATCATACACTTATCTCGCTTGTATTTTCAGCGGGTAGGCTGCCTACCTCATTACCGCTATTTTTGACTGTCTAGGATGATATCTATACCGTATACCGCTATTCCATTAATATCAGGTTCAAGCAACAGCTAAATCAAGCCAGTCATGTGCTGACAATGGAACAAATCCTCCACGTTTGCGAATCATACCCAACAACACTCAATTCTATAAAAAATCGACAATAGGGTTGAGCAGATCATCGTCTGATCAGCGAACTGCAGTGGCGCCGATAAGTGGCAACGTCATATCCATCACCGAGACGACTAAAATCATGAATTTGAAATAATTAATAATTTGCAGATGGGCTGCCATCTTACCTTTTCCTTAGCATTCATTTAACTTGCAATGTATGTATCTATGTAACTATGCAACTATGACAAGATTATGAAAACTTTAGAAACACTTATTGAGCTTAAGCTATGTGATTGTGTTTTTTTTTTCAATAAGAAGAAAAGAAATTAATGAGATAATACAGAAGAAATAGGAAATACAGACGCTTGTGGATTAAACGATGATTATTAAATAAGACACAAACAAATTTTGCCACCCGAGCCTATTGACTGAAGTCTACCAACATGCCTCAGCAGAGCTTCCTGGTCGAATATTTGCTTAATGTGTACGTTTTATACAGAACTACACTCATGAAATCGAGATCATTCAGGTAAGCAACAATCAAGAACAAAACAATACCTATAGTAGATGCTCCAGACCTTACAAAGGACCTTTACAGTGAAGAATATTATAATTTCTGATCTGTAATGGTAAAAGTTCGAACAAGTTGTCAGCATAAGATAATCAAGAGTGATAAGTACCTACAACAAACTAGGGCAACCTAACGAACGCACACCTCAAGACGATTGAAGATAGCACAGCAATCGAAACGTCGTGATACTCAAAATTTTATAGACAATGGAAGCCCAAAATCAAACTTTTGATAAATCCACCTTGTCTACAAGTTTCAAACAACAGCTAACGAACGCATTTTCATTAGGTCGGTCTTTCAACACCTCTAAAAGTAATACTTCTGGAGAACCTTCGTGTTTTGGAATGGGCTACCTGGGAGTTTATTCCTAGATGGTTACAATAGCAGCACTTCTAGAGCGCGACACGCCATCTGCCTTAGCGAGGGACTTTTCCATCTAAGAAGAAGTCCGGCAATGCCACTGAGCATACCCAACAATGCCAGTCCATAACGTAAACAGAACAAAAAAGAGAGAAAAATATGAGCGGGTTGTAAAAGGCAACTGAAAAAATCCGGACGTTTTTCCATTTGCGAATTCTTGTCTGTCTGGTCTGGTTATTGTTGATGCCGCGCGATTAATACTCGACCATCAGGTTTGAGTTCGAACAGACCGGACCGACCGATGGACGGTATAATCTAGCATTTCGGTAATTTTTCGACTGTTATACACCGTCTGACGCGTTTGTATTTTGTTTCGGATGTCGTGCCATGTACGTAGCAGCACACGCAAAAAAGCGTGTGATTTCATCCTGGCGAACAAGACCGAAATTTTCATAGACTAATTTGAGTTCATTTCCATCATATAAAATCATCTTGAATATTTTTGTGTACAAAGGTTGATTTGGCCCAAAATTAATCATTGGACTCCGAGAGAAATGACCATTTGGACCATTTATCAACCTTCAAAAAAATTATATTATGTTGGGAAGCGATTGATGTCTAATACCTACCAAAAAGTTTAGAACTACCTTGATGTTTACAAGCTTTTATTCAACTTGCAATGTATGTATGTATGTATTGTACTATGTCTGTTCGGTGGAATCTTGCAGCTCAATTTTGAAGCAGATCCGATTTAGCTGAAATTTCGTATATATGTTTAGTTTGGATGATAATGCATGGTTAGCTGTGTGACGTCATTCTAAATCCAATATGGCGGAGCACCCAAGATGGCGGACTAGTTATTTTCAATGCACTCCTACAATACGGGTATCAAATGAAATAGCTTGCTGGGAATAACTCGGAAAATAAAGTGACGTCGCTCTAAATCCAATATAGCGGAACACCCAAGATGGTGGACTAGTTAATTTTAATGCACTCCTATAATATGTGTAGGTAATATGTGTAAAGGGCTTGGTGTGAATAAGCAAAAAAACAAAGTGACGTCACTCTAAATCCAATATGACGGACTTCTAAAGATGGCGGACTAAGTTTTTTCATGCTTCCCTAAAAAATGAATAGCAAATGGAAGCACTCGCTGAGAATACGAATGATAGTAAGAAAAGATGGTGAGCATAAACTCCGTTGCTCCAACTCAGGCAAAACAAAACCACAAAGATTACGTTCCATGTTTCACTACTAGAAGACAGAGATGATAAGATACTCGTAAATCACATTAACATTACATCTACTTTATTGCGAAGACTAAACATTGTAGCTTAACTGACTCGAAAAGTTAATATCTACAAATTCAAGCTTCCTATTCGTCAGGCTCTCGCTATAAAAATTTAGTTTACAAAAGGTTGAGACGCATAATAGTATTAAGTTTCAGTTTTTGGATACAGTCCACTTCAAACGCTATATAAAACCTATCTGATCGTCGAATCCTCTTTAACGGTTAAATCCAGATACACAGAGTTACTCTCTATCAGCTACTCCTATCAATCGAGCAGCTTTCTCAATCGAATTATGGATTCAATTAGAGCTGCCATTGACGTTTCCATTTGTTCTCGCACTTAACAAGCACGCTCTCGCCGTTTTAAAATCTACATTAGCTCTCAATTGAGTCGGTTTCGCGTCAGGACAGGTACATATCATCTAGAGACTTAACGTTGTTTCAGGCTGGAACTTCGATTATCTTCCTTTCCACTCCCTTCACACGATGCGGTGTACACATTACGTCCCTGTTATTAGTACAAGGATATTAGCATTTCCATCATATCATCTCCACAATATCTCATTTAGATTATTTTATCCTTTTACCTAAGTAGCTACGAAGACAAGGCCCAGATATCCACATACCGCCATTATTATAAAGTAGTTACAAAATGGTTGCTAATACCAGCTTTGAATCAATCAGGATATACAGCCTTAGGAAAGGCGGTCTTCTGGTAGATTCTTCCAAATTCAGGAGTGGTATTCCAGCCAGTTCTGAGAACGACTAAGTTAGAATGGGGAGTTACAATTTGACGAGTCCGTCTAGCTGTTAAACTCAGAAGAGTAGATTTCAGTGACATATATCTGGAACAGTGTCATGTCATCAATTACTCGTGGATGAGAAAGTAGCCGAATTGAGTCCTTCTGAACTGCATTGAGTAGGAAAAGGGAAATTGGGACAGTACCTTCCCAGACTGGAGAGCAACATTCTAGAACTGGTTTTACCTGGATTTTATGCAATCTAATGGGATTGGATAGCAAAAAGTATTTTCTTGCTCTGGTTAGGTAAATCCAAGATTTTTTCCGGCAGCTGTTGGAAAAATTTATTATGATAAATGTCTTGCCAGAATGAACTGAATACTGTTTCGAGGTGTTAGGGCTAAAGATATTAACCATTTTTTTGGAAAGTTCCACTCCCTCTCTTTATGTTAAATACTCATAATATTCATTATATAATAGGTATTGAATAGAAAAGTACTAATATAAATTGATTCGTAAGACTAATACATCCGTACTATACCAATTTACGTTGATGTATCCAACCAGCTCGTCTGTCGCGGAACTGTGGAGACAACGAGAGGAAAGAGGAGTATGACGAGACCTGTTCGAGATTTAATTGCATACGAATATAATGTCGTTCACGGTCGTTGATATATGAGTTTAGGGCGAGAGCGGTCTCTATTGATGTGCGAGGTATGAAGCGTGATGAGAGCCATACACTTGAAAAATCGATATGTGATTTTTCCCGCAAGTGACGGGGTTACATTTCGATGATAATCAGTAGTCGTTTAGATGATTTTTGGAGACGATTGTCTGTGTATTGGTCCAATAAAAGACAATCTCTTGAGTAACTTGAATTAGCGTTAATTATAATCCATAGAGTAGTATCGAATTAGTACCAGTATGCGACATTGAGAGTGGATACATTAAGATCGAACTATAACGTCATTTATTCTCAGAAAATAGGTAAGCCCTAGCAGATTTCCTCGCGGCCCGGTTTTCCTCACGACGAGCCTGCTGGACATAGACTAGGAATCTTTTTCAACATGTCATTCCAATCATTACCTTCACAGGCAGGTCTTATAAAAACTTTCTGACATAAAAGGGATGAGCAATGAATCAGAAGAAATTTAAACTCGTCATTGATGTGGATTGAATAGATAGAAATTTAACCATTTCGCATTACGTCGTGTGACTTGCTGGCCTTGCTAGTTTGGCATTCCAGATGCTGGAAGTTTTCTTTTATTCCTTTATGAAGTAAATTTTTGTCGCGAATCACCCTGGGAAATAGTCAAAATATCTTCCTGATGTAGCAATATGTGAATTCGATTTCCTCCTGCAAACATTTTTTCTGTCTAACTTTTCTATTTATGAGTAGAAAATATATAAATGTGATATAAAAATATTTCATAATCGTAAAAGGATTTCTAAAAGAAATGGAATCCTTCTTTCAACTGAAAGAATAAGAAAGTTGAGTCCCCAAAAACACCCCAACTAATTACGCGGAAGCCTCGGCACGAAAATTAGTTTTATTCCTGTCGGACATCATCAAAAAACTTTTCAAAAAGTTATGTTTCTATACAAAGTAGTGTTGTTGCATTAAGTTGTTTTAGCAATTCAGCACGAGCGCTTGAAATCTTCTCACACCATGAAACCCAGTAACAAACGCAAAAACACCAGTCATAACAGAGATAACTGATCCGTTGAGTAGACTTTCGGCGCACTTCGGAGTGATAAATAATCACTTTCCGCTGTCTTCCTAAGGCACTGCGGCCCGTTTGCATTTTTATTTATATGTCGGAGAGAGATCTTTAGCCAAACGTAACAGTCGGAGGGGCTAAAATATGTCAGGGAATCTTAATTTTAGCACAATGTTGCTACAACAAAAAGGTGTAGAAATGCAAAAAGCAGTCTTGGACATTATACCACTACCATCCCCCTTATTTCGGCAAGGGCAGCACACTGTTCAGATCAATGAGGAAATTGAAAGAAATGTGAATGGTGATATACAAACGGAGTTCATTATAACTCCAGCAATGGAGATGGAGGGAAGCCCAGTACTTAAGTCATCATCCATCAAGCTTCTGGGAATTAACATGAATAATAACATGCCATAGCACAAGCAAGTTGCTGGCCTTGCTAGAACGACGTCCCAGAAGCTGGGGTTTCTTTTTCGCTCCAAAAAATTGTATTCTCCCGAACAGCTATAAGGCCCAGATAAGGCCATCGGTGGAGTACAGATTGCAGGTGTGCAGATCTATCCCTGAAGCTTTTGGACACAATTCATAAACGCACAATAAGTCTAATGAATCCGACTGACCTCACAAAGAACTCCACAGCCTTAAATATCGAAGAAGCGTGGCTGATCTGTCTCTATTCTGTATTATCATGGCATATGTTCCATAGAGCATAACACCAAAAGTCGCCAATATAGCGAAGACTACAGACCTGTGACGAAGACAGGATATGAATCAAATATCTATGTTACAATATAAGAATCCTGATGAAAATGTCCTGGAAAATGAGAACTCGTTGGGTGCCCGTTATCCACGGACGACTCTGATTGAAAAGCAACATTGTTGCCCCCAAGTTTTTCGGCGACAAGAGAACCCGTACTCGGCCATCCGATAGGAATTAGAGAGTCGTAAAAAACGATGTAAACGTTCCGATGGGAATACGAAATGACGATGGCATCCATATCGTTCGAAGAGCGGCATTTTCAAGTGGCTTCCAGACAATTGCACATTCCATGCATTTATACAGGGTGTTCCAAATGACATTCATATTGGAGTTGCGTAATTGGAATATGATCTCAAAAATACTAATCATATTCTTTTGTTGTTCTGTAAGGCCGCCAATTTTTATACCTTGGTGGGTTAAGCCGATCATCCAGCAGTGGTTCTGATTAGTAAAAACAGGGCGAATTTGGAAAACTGGTCCAGTATTAAATTACCAAAATCACCATATGAGAGAAAGTTTAATGATATTTTGATAAATGCAGTTAGCCTCATTAACAGTAAAACTTGGGGTCACCGAAAATAAGAGCAGAATTGGCCTAAAATAATGTGTTTTGCTGAATAGAGACACATGGATGATCGAACATACAGACTGAACTGTAGAGATGGGGTACAGAACTGGTTAGTGGCAGGGATTTTGAGTTCCAACACGCTCTATGAAGCTCCTGATATATGTGGAATCACTAAAAGATAATAAATTCAAACAGCTGATGCTCTGCCGATTTTGTGTTATATGATGCCTTTGACCTATCAGAATTTACTTGTCGATCATAAAACTTCTCTTCTTATTAGCTGGGTAGACAATATGATAAGTTTCCTATATAAAATGCAGGACATATTGCAACACATTTAACCACATGTAAATTTGATATCCTAGTTAAATAATGTATATATATTTATCGTGCCACAACTTGGGGTAATGAACTTGAGCAATAACAATAATGTGACATAATTTCAAGCACTATAAGTTAATCTAAGGGTGTATGCACATAAAACGCCATTTCGTCTCACTACACCGTCAAAACGCGTTGCCTGCTTTGCGGAATGTAAAAGACTTCATGTGCATAAGGCCTAATTTATTAATTATTTCATCCATGACGATCACGTTCAATAAGTTATATACACCATGTAATATCAAATAGTGAGTGACAAAGTATAAGAGTACGAACCTTTCTGGAATTTCATACTTTATTATATATAACATTATTATTTCAGCGCAATTAATTGCATGATGCGATCAGGATTTGCAATGTCGATCACCGTCAACCCAACGAGGGGTGAGATACAACTGGAAGTTATGTCGTTCACCGCATTATCCTCAATCGATTGAAAGATGATCATAATGACGCTAGACGGGATTAAAGTTAAATACAGAATATCAGGAATACATTATTGCTAGTTACGATTCATTCTGTGATTATACTCGTACCTTCCCAGAACATATTATTCACAGGTAGCAATACGGTCATTAGCATTACTAATGACAATATCCCTATCTTTGAAAGAAAGGACGAACCTATCATCCGACGATGATTTGGATGAGTGTAACTGTAGAAGCTACGCAAAATATGGTAAAAAAGATCGACATATAACCTACACCGAGACTGAGGCTTCTCTGGGGATTGGATCGGCAGCGGTCCGAACAATCATTCATGATCACCTTCGCCTAAGGAAGCGGTGTTCCAGATGGGTGCCACATTTGTTGACCAGTGAGCAAAAAGCAACAACAGTTGAATAGGCTTATGCTTGGAAAATCTGATAATGGCCACCGTAAAAGCACTTTTAATATCGTCACCGGAGACGAAACATGGTTATATCATTATGATCGCGAAACTAAACAGCAGTCATTAGTTTGGTGCTTTGAAAGTGAGCAGCCTGCAACGAAAATTCGTCGTTCCAAGAGTATTGGAAAGAAAATGGTCGCATCTTTGCGTGGATACATCACAACGCTATCCTTGGATAATCAAAGGACAGTTACTTCTGAATGGTATATAACCAAATGTGTACCTGTCGTCTTCCAAGAACTATGCAAGAGCCGTCCAAAGGCTGGTCTGCGGGGTATTCAATGGCACCATGACAACGCACCCGCCCACAGCGCCGCTAGAACACTCGATTTTTTCCTTAACAGGGTGTCAAACTGTTGCCTTACCGACCTCATTCTCCGGACCGTGCGACTTCTTATTCCCTAAGATCAAAGAGAAGTTACGATGTCGCCATTTTTCCACCGATTAAGAGGGAATCGCTGCATTTAAGGAGGAAATTAGTAACCTTTCAAAAGATCGTTAGTCACAAGAATTTGACAAGTGGTTTTACCCAATGCGTAAATGTATTGAGGTAGGGGGAGAATATGTTGAAAAAACAGAATAAAGTTTTTTTAAAAACCTTGT
This sequence comes from Bruchidius siliquastri, assembly GCA_949316355.1. Taxonomy (NCBI): domain Eukaryota; kingdom Metazoa; phylum Arthropoda; class Insecta; order Coleoptera; family Chrysomelidae; genus Bruchidius; species Bruchidius siliquastri. Next base: position 17,292,524 of record OX438533.1, on the reverse strand, counting down.
AGTTTTCATACTCTATGGAACAGAATCATGGACTTTGACTGAAGCCACCATGAAGAAGCTCTCAGCATTTGAGATGTGGCTATATCGCAGAATCTTGAGGATCTCTTGGGTGGACCACGTCACCAACGAAGAAGTCCTTCGAAGAATGGAGAAAACCACGGAGATAATAACCACCATAAAAACACGCAAGTTAGAATAACTGGGTCATATAATGCGTAACGAGAAAAGATGGTGTACTATAGCAAATACTGCAAGGGAAAATCCCAAGTAAACGTGGTCCAGGCCGCAGAAGGATCTCCTGGCTGAAAAATCTGAGAACATGTTTCTCTCTTGCAACCACCGGGCTTTTCAGAGCAGCCGTGAATAAGATTACGATAGCCAGATCGCCAACATTCGGACCGGATAGGCACCGAAAGAAGAAAAACATTCAGCGTGATATGTGCAATACCTGCTGGTGTTCATAACCACTGAATAAATATGTAAGTATACCGCAAAGTGGCATTCGCTATATATGTGACGTTTTACCTGAATCAGCAGGTCGCCAGAAATACATGCATATCGAAAACGCATATCATCTCTGGACAAGATATCGGTTTCGGTTTGGGCATAGCAAATCGGTCTATCGGGGATGTGTTCTGTCCCTTATGCGGGCATGTACGAGGCACATTACGGAGCGTAAAACATGCATGAGAAGAAATGCGGAACCTGAAAGATCAGATTTCTTTGAAATGACGGCGACATTGACACGCCGCCGTATCCCCGATAGCGCTCACCTGACGCGTTGGAATCAATCCGACACAGAATAGAGAACAAAGGAGAAAGACTTGGATATCGACACAACGACGTATCATTTCAAGACAGTAGCAGTAGGTTATTTTTTCCAGATTCATATTGGATGGAACTGAGAATACGGGAAAAGGGCAAAGTATAATAAAGAAATCGAAACAATACCATTTGTGAGGATGTGCAGATGCCAACGTAAATATAAAAGTGACATATAGATTCGCCATGTAGACTGCATGAAACGTTTATGAAATAACGTCAGTAGCCATTCCATCAATCGAATGTGATTTTAAGTAATATTATTAACTATAACAAATAAGCAAATTAAAAAAGTTTGTGATATTTTGATATTATTTTCCTTTTATTTAATACTCTTCCACCAAATCACAGAATATCGTTCTCCCAATTTCATCGAAATCACGGAGAACAAAAACAGCATCGGACTGATAAATTTTCCAAATGTAGACATCATAAAACGTCCAAAGAGAATATTTCAAATCAGGTACTTTTCTATCACACATTTATAAAGCTTATAGATTTAATTATTTATTGCACAACGACCAGATCTGAATTAGCCGCATTTTGTAACTGACCTCAAATTATATGATTTTCTCTTAGTTTAACTTTCCTCACTCGTGCATTGAACCAAAACCGAAAACAGGCTATCAGATTCCCATACAAGATACAAATGACTAGGGAATTACGAATATCACGCTGAAAGTATTTTTCAAAAACTTCATTCTGTTGTATCAGCATATTCTCCCCCTACCTCAATACATTTGCACATTCGGTAAAACCACTTGTCAAATTCTTGTGACCAACGTTCATTTGAAAGGTTACAAATTTCCTCCTCTAACGCAGCGATTGCCTCTTCATCAGTGGATAAATGGCGACCCCGTAATTTTTCTTTGATCTTAGGGAATAGGAAAAGGTCGCACGGAGCTAGGTCCGGAGAATAAGGTAACAACAGCCAATTCAGCCAGACACCCTGTTCAGCAAAAAAATCGAGTGTTCTAGCGGCGCTGTGCATCCTCGGTTTTCTCTGTGTGCTTAAGGCGCACGATTTGCGGACCCCTGTTACAACCCATACTATAAAAAAATCACCTTAATACCCTTTGTCGTATATTCCGGCACTACCACCACGACGTCGCTGCTAAACTATCCGCTATGTCGCGCGGTTAGTAAAAAATCGAGCCCAGCCGATTGTAAAACGTAATTTTTCTTTTGCTTCTGATCTGAAGAGCGATCGAGTTTCACCGCCGAAAAATCCTTATAAATAGATGTTCAGGAAACGATGTTTTGAAGGGGAGGATGCGAGTCGATAACATACGACATTATCGGTTCTATAGCACATGACAGGGTAATCTGTTATATGAGGAGGCCCTCCAGGTGACGAATACGCGACAATTGCCTATCATCTGTAATGCAAGATAAATCGAAGTCATCATTCAGAGCAACCATCATAACAACAAGGACCTTCAACCGAGATACGTTGGATACGTAATTGTTAGCAGTGATGAGTGACCCCGGATTTTCATTGAGAATAGAGTTCACCTAACTGAAAAATATTAAAATAACCACTGCATCGATTTTGATGGGACTCTGAGAGGGATATGATGTGAGCACGTATATTAGGTACTGCTGAATAATTTTTTTGTAATCGGTAAATCAAAATATGAATGATTTTGAGATCCTTATATTTGAATTTCCAAAATTGAGTCACTATTTTGACTGTTTGTATAAATACGGATTTTTTTAGCTGATTAGCAAACACATACATGATATCTAACATGACGTCATTAGATAAATTTCATTATGGCCTCAATTTCTTTTCGCTGCTTGTATTTCTTCAAAAGAAAAAATGTTATGTACGCAAAGAAAAACCGTTTCGAAAGAATTCAAATACGAAAACAATTCGAATATTAATAGTATACTGTATTCCTTCTCAATAGGACAATTGCGTAAGTTAATTATAATATTAGAATACATATACCTAAAGTGGGAGTTGAACGGTGTATATGATTAATAGCTTGATAGAGATGTCTCGGATATTATCCCGAATAATATCTGTTTTTAATTGACTTCTCTTTGTTATACGAGCATACCAGTGTCTAGGCGTGTCCTTATGACCACTTTGTAATAGGAATTGGCTGCTGGAGTTCTAAGAAGATATGTGTAGGCAGTATATATGCAGATCGCAATTCATGGTTACGGTGTACTATATTTTTTACTGGTTATTAACACTTTCAAGTTATATTGGACTATTTTTGTACGGACCGCTCTTCCTCTCTGTTGCGGTACTGTGTCGCTTGTAGGGATGTTATGTTTCAAACATATCGTTTGAAACAGTAAATAAAACATGTTTAAAAAAGAGTCTTTAATTCAAAATATTTTGGTTAAATCATTTAAACCGTGAATTTCAAACGTTTTTTACAGATAAACTCTATAGATATATTTTAAAGCATTAACTTTTAGCTACAGAAAAATAAAGCTTAATTTCCACACATTAGATATTTACGGATATAACTAGTGGTTATTAACTACATTGCAGCTATTTCTGCTTCTGACCTTTTTGACAGCAACAGCAGATTATCTGGAATGTCAAGTATCAATTGAGCTTTCAACCTTAGATGACTGCTGTTTGATTTTTCTCGATCGATATCGATTTTAAGGATTTTTTTTGCTGCATTACTGAAATCAAAATCAAATTTAAAGGTTGTACCGTTTTGCCTCGAAAAAATCATTATTCGGTATATTTCATTATACCAACTTTTCACAAAGCACCCGAGTAGATGTTTAAATTGTGCTTTTTTGTGAACCTTTTTGCGGGTCTGTGATCGAGTAGAATACCTTTATATTAATATTGACATGTTTGATCTCTCGGAAGCTCTTTAACCCTTGTAATGTTATGGCTGTTATGTTACGTAAATTAAATCGCCAATTTTGTAGATTGTAGATGCTCTTTCTTGGTGAAACTCTTCTATCATACTGATAAAAATATTGTGTAATTAACACACAGTTTCACAACAACGGTAACCAGATTACTTGCCAACTGACTAAGGGATACCCCTACAAAAGCTTAACCATCGCCATCAAAATGTCCTTGAGATATTTCATGCGATAACCTATTTTATTTCTTAAGATATTTCACGTTTTAAGAAATAGCTTAAGGAATAAAATATCTTGAAACGTGAAACAGTCCAAAGGCTTCATATAAGTTGGATTTGTTGCTAACTAAGGACTGTTCAGCAGACATGGTAAGTTACTGTTCAAAACAGAGCTGAGTAAAATATAACCTATGACAATAGAGAATGTCTAGGCTTATTTTTATTCGCACACTGCTGACTTGTGGGTTTCTTAGAATATATGAGTAGGTGATATATACATATGGTGATTCATAGTCGCGCTTTACATGTCTATACTGGTAATAATTACTGTTTAGACTGATCCATATTTCATGACGGTATGCGATACGACCGTGTGTACGTGTCATGAATACTGTGTTTAGGCAGTTACCGAGCCAAAACAATTGCGCTCGTTTACCTTTCAGTTTTATTTCTATGTCTGTCAGCTACTAAATTATATGAAGGAGTGCCCCATTCTTCTGTCTGGCATAGATTTTTTGTATAAATACTAGTGCAATATGTAATAATATCAATAATTTCATTACTACATACTAGCTAACTACGCGATGAAAACAACAAATAAGCAGAATGAATAATTGTACTCATTTCAATCACAGATCTTCACAATATTCGCAGGATAGTTTGTGCAATTTGTTACGTTATAGAGACAGTGACAAGCTTTGAGATCACCAAAGCCTACTGGATTGTTTTTAAATGAATAAAATATTTTATGAAATACATGAAATATTTAAGCCGTATTATATTGCAGGATCGTTGAACAAAATGAGTAATTTCATACCTGGTTGGATAAATCGCTATTCATTGAATTCTAGAGCAAATACGCTTTTGTCATGTAAGGTAGATCAATGATTGTTATGATTCTGAAAATAATATTTTAACTGCTTATTGTCCAGTATGTGTCTTTATTCAGTTCATTATTCCAACCGTAAAATATGTATGTAATAGAAAAAATGTATAAAATAGAAAGTCGCCTTAATTTTGTCCGATACTGTACATATGAGCTAAAGGTTTATAATAAACCAAAAACACCATAAGTAGATTATTATAAGTCGATCTCAAAAAAGAAAGAAAAGTCAAAACTAGGATAACAATGAATAATAAAATTCCCTGCAAAGCTGCCGTCGTGTCGTCGATGTCTTAGCAGAGTTTACACAGTCGATGCATGTAGGCGATAATGGTCGGATGATAATGTCAGCAGAGGCGAACGAAGAAACAAGCGCAACTTTATGAATTATTAAGCGGTCTACACCAAAGGTATAATTAACCTAAATCCGCACTGCCTGCCTACACGTTAAAGCCGAAATCATTATTTACTGCTGAAGGGCTACAGCGAGCACTGTACGGATACGCGTCTGATGGGTGAATTATGGTGTTAATTCGATAATTTCGAGAAAATCGCCCCCCAAAAGGTTTTGGGAAAGAGAGCAGTGGATATGTACTTTCCTGAGAGGCTATAGGCGGAATTTTTAAGTAAAACTATCATTGATTCGGCTCACTTTGAATTGTTGAGAACCGGTTTAGCTTTACATTCCACAGCTACATTTGGCTGAATATAATTTCTAACAAGCAATTTGTTTCCCCGCTTTCTTTTTCCAGCACCGCCCATGAGCCTAACTCCGTTCCTTGCGCGGTATCTCAACGATGTGACACATAATTTATCCGATGCATTAGCATCATTTATCTGGCTTTATTACTAAAAAGCTCTTAACAAATCGATCTGATGCAATTAACTCGAAATAAATTTTTATCTGTCCGTAGAAACACCGAAAGTGTCGACGTTGATGGCATACATATCGGATCCCGCTCGCTCTTTCCTCACGGATTTTAATTGTCCACAGAGACCACCCCCTAAGTGGCATGTGCACGTTTTCTAGATATATATGCCAATAAAAAAGCAGCTCAAGTGATTACTTTATGGAAGTGGCTTAGCGTCGGCGATATATAACATACTCTGGCAATTGCTACAAAAAAGTATGTTTGTCGTTTAAGTGCAGCTACTCACATGCTGATGAGTGTTTCCATAATGCAGATCAGTCTGAAAGAGCAAGCTGAATATTGTAAGATCAGGTGAACTATGAAGATCTGCTATCGTAATTAATCATAATAGAATCGTTTATTTAAAGAGGAATAAAAGAGCGCTTATCGTCTTAAGTTATTCTTACACTGTGTTGAATGTTGACATTTTTAAACTATCTTCAAATTATTCTAATTTGCGATAACCAGTTAATTCAATTTCGATGCAAATAACATTTAAATTATGATAAACAAGTGAATCAATTCAAACGCAATATTTTCATTAGTCTGGTTTATTTATTCTCACGGATGGATTTACTTGATACAATGTGCCCCGCATTGGATTCTAGCTCTTCTCAGTAACAGCGACTACCATTTGGGAACGTTGATCTTCAATTTTCAGAAGAGAAAAAAATATAGGAAGAATAAAAGGCGTGGGAAGCAATAGGAGTATGTAGGATAGACAAAAATAGAGTATTTTTTGAGGGTAACTGTAATACTTTGACTCAGTAAAGTTAAACCATGACCGAACCATTACAGGTTTTATTGTAAAAACTGCAAAAAGTCTCATATTAGTTTTTATAATAGACTAAAACGAGTTAGTGTCGATTATGGAGAGAGTTCTGCATCTCTTGTAGTGCTACGAGTCACTATATAATACTTGTTATATAGTAAAATAAGGATTTCTTATATATAATATTAACATGATATGTAACTTCTAAGACTCTTGTGATTGACACCATGATTCATCCCACTTCAACTGACCAGTCAGTGATAATACAACTATTGCATTGTCAAATGGTATGTAAATGATTACAAATAAAAGCCGTTTATTACTATTATTATAGCTATAGAAGCTCATGTTAATTTTTTGTGCTTCGTATAAATAACAGAATACAACATACGTGAATGGAATAGATACAAGAAATTTGGAAAAAAATGAGACCTAATATTGCAATCAGAAACTTGAAACATACATTCAAAAACCAAATTGACTACGCCAAAAATTATCAAGAACTATGAGAAAAACCGGCATCAAATAAGCTGAAACTGTACTTCGCACAGATTAAAATCTGATCAAAATCTTTCATTAATTTAATGTCCATAAAACCGCTTACTTCTGCCTCTATTTGCAGAATAAATACCTAATGTTCAAAACACCCCTTTTCACGTTATCAGCTACAGATAAAATAGGCATAATCAGAGCAGCTCTTTCACCCAAACTACCGTCAACTAATCTAATCGGTCAGGTAAGTGGGACACCCTGTACGCCATAAAGAAAGTTGTCAATGAATTTCAAAGGCAACACGTCCAATATTATCACTTCCATTAGTTCACAGTCAGAGAAACAATATATACTCGTATAATACTAAAAGTTCCAGCTTATTTATTGGATAGGTGTTTTAGTAAGGCGGCTGGGTATTTGGCTAGCGTTCGTTTGCTGATAAGGAAATCCGATATAAACCCAGGCCCATTAGATTAAGTCTAGCAGGGAATTTATATACGTTATGCATTACATGTACAGTTTGAAATGTGCCCCGGGGCAGCGGCAATTCACTGAGGAAATCGAAAGCGGTGTAATTTGAGCTTTAACTATGTACATTTTTATTTTGTTGTTGCGATGCAAGATATGTCGGAACTGAAAGTGTGTTAGGAGATATAATGAGTTACCACGAACTGAATCTGAATCATTCATATCAAGCACAAAACACGGAACAGTGAAGGGCAATGGATTCCAGATTCCTGCGATTCAAGCTGATTATAACCTTTATACGTTCAACATTCGGCCTACATAGATGGATTCGAGATCAAGGCAAGGCAACTACTGAACGATTCAAATGCTGCCTTTGCGTGTAAGCACTTACAACTTTAGACAAACTTGTTCAAACTTGTAAGATTAGGAATATCTAAAGACTTTCAGCGTGACCCTCGTATTATGTATTACCTCAAATTCTAATATTTTGCGATCTTCATACAAGTATCAACAATGACCATCCTTGATCTAGAAAATATTATGATAATTGTGCCGTTCATATCTAAAATAAAGTATTACCCATTTTCAAGTTCTGAAATCATTCGGCTCTATCAGTTAACTCTATGAATATTTCAGAGCATAGCGGTTGGAAAACCTAGCCAGTTTAAAGCGAAATATACGAATTACTCTCAACTAAAAATCCGGATTGAGTATGAATCTTGTATGTTTAATTAAAACTACCATTTAGAGGATTACTCCTGAGATATAGCGGAGATGTTGACTACTGCAAACTTTTCTCGTTTGCATCTTTTATCATCTCCAAGCTTTTAATATACTGTTTTAAGGAGTTTTTTACGTCTGGAAATTTAAGGGCAGAAATCTGACCAGTGGATGATGTCAAGGAAAACTTTCATTTATAGTACTTATATACTTATATTCTACTGAAATTATTGTCTAATATAAAAGCATTCGATTATAATAAGAATGACATCTCGACAATATCACCGCGAATAAACTGCAAGAATAAAGAGCATCTACAATCTACGTGACAAATATGGTTTTTAGGATATTGTACTGAAGTGGTTAATTGATTATCGAAGCTATAAGTGGCAAAGAGTTGAATATAAATCAAAAGATCATAAAGAATGCTTTGCCAAAATGAAACATTGGCGAGATATGCAATCCTGAAAAAAGTACCCCTCTCTTTAAAAATCACAAACGAGTCTCCCCAAACTGAGCTGGCAATTAACCCCTTTGAAGCCACTCCATTTCTGGAATTAACCATAAATCCCCGAAATTCCCCTTTTATGTGTACACAAAAAAAGAACCTCCTCTATAACGACTGTCGTTCACTCCATTTTCTTGTTTATCTTCATCCTGGGGTAAGTCGCCCCCGTTCAATGCAGGGCCACTCGACATTTTTCGGGAAAAGGTGCTCGAGAAGCACCCTTCACCGAATGCTAGGCGTTCCGGATAGGCGATATGTACGCAATGAGCGAGCAGACCCTTTTCTAACTTACACAAGTGCCTATATAGACCAGTTAGGTCAGAAGAAAATAAAATCTATCTGAAAGATATGAGCGAATCTAGGAAGAAGATAACTTCGTAAAATCATGTCGAGAAATGGGTATCATGGATAGAATGTAGTATATGCTTTATGCTAGGAAGTGGAACGAGGTCTCGTCCTCCTCCCAGCAGTTCTAACAGATTGGGTCTTTGACCACTCCAATGAGTCTCAGGTGCCTGTTCAATCTGCTGTGACCTGTGAGTGCTTTTGATTAACATATGGAACAAATACCTCAAATTATTATATGATATGAAATTCAGAAGAGGCAAGTTGAATACAGAGTCAACCTACTTGATACCATTTTCCAAGAAACAGAATAGCACTTCCTCCATTCATGAACCCTGATATTTTATATGTCAAAAAAAATCATCATGGCCCTCAGAAAAGTTAAAAAACGATGTTTGAGCGTTTTTTATATTTTTGATTTTTGACCATAACTCCGTCACGATTGTACGGATTTACAAAATCTACAAAGCTTTTTCGTCTTCACCATTATATTACTCTAGAATAAAATTTACCTCAAAATCCTGATACTTTCAAACCTATAATTACCAAGACCCTCAAGATCATTATACAGTTAAAATGAGAAATGCTTCAAGAAAAAATACAAGAAAGATCACAAACCGCAGTGTGAAAGGTGATTTTTTTAATATATTTGTCTGATTCGGGTTACTAAAATATCGCAGGATAATGAGTCATGATTCAGAGAGCCCCACAGAATGAGTTTCAGACGTTATATTGATTAGTCTGGGGTTTGGATGCAAGTGTGTCTAGATAACGATACGCAAGAATATGATTTAACGCTAAATAAACTAAGTTTCGATGAGTCAAAGCAAATGCTACATTTTTATCGAAAAGAGACAAAGTTGCATCCGATCAGGATCAGGATGAGGTGCCTGGACACACTAGTGTAGAAAAAACATATAATATAGAAATGACGGACGTCATCCAAAGGATGGAGTTTAACATTTTGGTGCCTGGTCCAGCTGTAGGGCAACGCCAACTATGATATAGATGAACAGATGAATGGATATACAAGAAACACATTATCTTAGGCTAGGAAATATTTCCGTCAGTCACGGTATCTCGATGCTGGACTTTTAGTCACTTGAGGTTTCTGGTGGTATTGCGAAGTCACGCCACTTTTGAGGGTTTCTCAACTCTTGATGGAAAGGGTCTAATCCCCAGTGTGAACGCTACTGTGAAGAGGCGTTCTCCACACACCCATTAACACATAATGCTGTGAGGCCCTGAAGACTGCGGTATCAGTAGCAGACTACACTGAGTTATAACTATAAATAGGCTTCTATCTTAATCCTTTTTAACTTTAGTTTCTCATAAAATTTACTACAGCCTGTATTAACTCAATCCTTACCAACAAACCGTACTATAAGCTGGTACATGTTAGGTTCTCAGGTCTCTGGCCCTTTTTTTACTTTTTACAGTTTCTGCACGAAAATTGTAGTGGTTGGGGCTGTTTTCCCTGTATTTTCAATACAGAATTAAAGTCACTTGACTAACAGGTGGCTGAATTTGGGAACTTTCACTCGAATAAAACAGTTGCCTGCTCAGGAAAAAGCACGTTAAAATAATTGTGTGTTTAAAATAGACTAGAACGAGAAATGAACGGTGTTTAACCCGCCGCATAATCAAGTTATATAAAAATCGCTCAAAAAAAGGTTGAAAGTATGAAATACAGGATTTCTTGAGCTTTCTAGGCCCCTAAAAAATTTTAAAACTACCAAAATAAATCGAAAAACCGGAAAAAACTTAGTTCGGTAATATTCTGATATTTCTTGTCTCACTATTTTTTTTTAGTTACTTTTCACATCGCTTGAATTTAAAGAGTATTGAGGTGTTCAAGCTTACGAGTTTAGAAAAACAGAGACACTCAATTCCAGATATTTTTGTTTTAATAATGGCTAGTGGATGCGGCGTCAATGTTGTGTACAGAAGCATCTCACATATTTGCTATATCCATAAATGTTAACGTTTCTGGGCTAACATGAAATTGGGCCGACCAGCAGGAGGCAAAATAATTTTCACATCAATTTCCAGTTCTGTTTTGGTATAAATTTCATATTCGTTTCCCTTTATCCTACCCCAGCTTTCATCTCTCTGCATGTACCCCCGGCCGGTGCATCTTTTGTGAGGCACCGCCTCGAATTCAAATTGTAAATCTGTCCGACAAACGGAAAACATTTATATAAAAGCCGTAATAATAAAATGTTCCCGGTTGAAATAAAATGTACATCAAAGAACGTCTGATACGATCCCACCCTATATGAAAACGTAATAAAACCTTTCATTTCTATGCTACAGGAAGCTATCGAGTTCGATGCAGATGAAACAAGATAGTTTCTGTGATTCTTAAAGAAGGCGTTTGGAAAATATCATTAACATATTTAATGCAATGATTCCACAAATATGACGATTAATAGTATTCCAAAATCTAAACACCTACTATAAATAGATAGTGAGTGTGGCAGGTATACGAGTAAATATAGACATATTTATGCTGCTTTCGTATGTAATTTGTCAATTTTATTACCAATTTCAGCTAGGAATGTATTGACTTAATACTTGACCTTTGTTCAATACAGTAATTGAATAAAAGGCTAACATAAAAAAAATTATTTATCCAAATTCAGTCATTTATTGGATTTTTTTAAAATCAATAGAGCAAAAAAACATACCTGTTATAGTTAACTTATTTGGTCACGTACCTGTAAACAAAAAATGATTATGAATATCGACAAAATTATTAATTTGAACCAAGAAAAGTATACTACCGAATTCAATACTCATTCTAAGAAAAATATATTTTTTTTAACAACCAAGATTTCAATGCTTTTCTAACAAGTATTGCTTTTTTTTGTAACTTTATATTTTCTTACGGAGCTCTGTTAATCCAATCAAGAATCTTCCGATTCGTGCCAAGTAATTCATTTACTTATTTCGCATCGTCATTTCCGTCCACGACATTTCAGCGGTACGCGTGTGTCTGTTTGCGCGCCCGTTATTTTCCATTTGATTTAATATTAATCAGCCCCCTCTCAGGATGAATCAGCTGTTAAAAAGTTGGGGTTGTGACTGTTATGAGGATATCATACAAGAGTACAGGTGTTGATGTGATATGTGAGTTGTGAATAAGCTCTATAACCAATGGTGGACGTATATCTTCTGGCCTAAGTACAGGTACCTATTTTATATATTCTGTTTATATGTACAATAACTCTCAAGCTTGAATTAGGAAAAATTCTATATGACGCAGATAAATGTAATAAAGGAGTCACATTGGTACATTTGAATGGTTATTTTTTCAAGGAAACAACAGTAGCTTTGATAACAGCTCATTAAACTTTCCGCAGGTTTATACCACTAGTAAATTATATAATGAAATTCAACTATTTGCGCCAAGATCATGAAATACTTCGGTCAGATTTTCCTTGTTTTGTGCTAAGATTATGATATGCTCAATTTGAGATTTTCGTATTCTCACTTCCAAGACTTTCCCAGGTTACACGGTTACATCTTCTCTACTGATAGGACGAAAGGTGAAACTGAGAACCTCCAAAAACGGCGTACGCCTACCCATACGCCGTTCGCTACAGGTATACTCAGGTCATTCTTTCGTACCAACAGACCCATTTACAGTACACACTCTGTAATTTCATAAATCGACCCTTAGCGGCCTTGTCAAGTGAAGCAAACGTATTATGAAAGGCATGTACGAAATTATAGGTATATCCAGCATATTTTCAGAGTGTAAAGCGGTTAATGTACCTCCAATAAACCCAACCTATTACACACCTTTTATGCACCATGAATCATAAATGTGTTACCATTAAAAATACCATTTTAGATGCGAGATCGTCTGTGAGATATGCTGTTTTCGGCATTCAGCGATTTGATTGTTCTTACTGTAACAAGCAGCTTAACAAAGTTCTAAGTAAGTACAGGCGATAAAATGTGTTGTTGAATATCTGAAAACATATTACGGCTAAATATTTATAGTTGTTTTTTACTCTGTGGCCTTCAAAACGGCTCTGATATTACGAGGGAGATATGGATAGTAAGGTGGATCACAGCATCGATTAGCATCTTCAATGTTTGGTTACTATTTCCAACACTGATTGTTATTCGGTTTGAATTTTTGCCAAATGGATCAATTTGTCTTAAAAATGGTCTACAAGATGAATATTCATATCCTTCAAAAATTAAAAGTTGATGTGCATGCAAGTAGACCAGTTCTGAACCTCCTTGAAAGAAATTGTTATACCGTAATAAATAAAGCTTTTGGGATAAAGCAGCCTTTGTATTATTTTACAACTACAGAATGATGCATTTTGGTTTTCGGTTTATAATTTCAATTAGTGCCTGAATTTGAAAAGGCCTACTAACTAATCCCATTGACTCAGGAAATAAGAAGGCAGATTGGCTTAAAATACCTCAAATCTATACTGGTGAGCCCACATTATGTTCCACATCTAATGATCACTTGAAGGAATATTTTTGGAAAAAGATGATGGATGGAATATTTGGATGAAAAATATAATGTATTTGTTCAAACTCCGTCAAAATATACAATAGAATAGAAAGGAACTGAACAGTGCTGAAAGATACGTTTCGTTCATTTTAATTGGAAAATGTTGAATATTTAGGAACACACTCAAAGCAAGATATTTGCAAAAAGCAGATATTATAATGTATAGAGAACTAGCATGTTAGGACAAATAACGACGGTATTTTGGGAGTCTCACACTTCGGGCCGAGGGGATAGTGGACATAGTAAATCTAGCAAGCTTTGTCACCTGAGACGGCTATAAAAGTTGTCTCTAACTTAAATAACCCTGTATTACAACGAGGGTCCTTGATCTGTGCTGTAGTGGCCGTACGCGTCTATAAAGGGCTGTTAATTCGATTAATAAAAATGCCGACGTGTCACATACTGGTTTCGTAAGACCACTCTTTATGAATATGTAGGAGTGTCGCCAGAGAGAACCGACAGCCGACCATAGTAGTCAGGTCCGGCAGGATTTGTCATTGTCAGTCGCACTAACGACAGCCACTTCTTTCTTCCTTTCTTTCGTGCTTGTACCTGCTAAGTACTTCGCATGCATTTCTTTTTATGACAACACGGAATTCGGTAATGTGTCGGAGCTTTGAAGTGATTCGTTGAGGATAAAACGTTCCACTTCACGTTTTTATGGAATATTATGAAATGAGAATTAAGTGATTTTTCATTTTTCAACAAGGTTTTGATTAGAAAAATTCTTTTATCAGAGGGATATAGAACCTTCCATTCCAAGGGAGGAAAATGTCCAGGTACAAGCAAAGGATTTAGTGATAAGGAGTTATACTTTGTTATATTTTCCTTATATTCCTGGTAGCATTTTCAGCTTGAGAGCGCAATGGTAACATACGTTCCACAAGAATGGTCCCAAACGGACCCTTGTGAATATCTCATAGCAAACATTCATATCTGTGAGGTCTCCTACCTATATTCCGAATGATCTAGAAATATTTCGCCACCGTACCGTACTGTCACGCCAATAGGCAGAAACTCTTTTTTTGTAAAATAGGTGCTATCATCTATAAACGTTCGTCTTGCTAATCCTCCATAGAATTGTACATTCAATTTCCTTCGTCGTCAGACTTGGTAGCTTTGAAATGAACATCCGTACTGTATCTTACATAATTTCAAGTATTTTCTTGACCAAAAATTTCACTAGCTCGGTTGGCATCTGCCGTAGTTATGTACAATCCATGTGACTAAGTTGGTGGTAGCAACATAGCAATTCTTCGGAAAAATAAACGTAAATCATTCCACGCATGGCGGGCTTTCAACCTTGGCGAACGCGTAGGAGTGCAGTGACGGTGGTACTGGAGTGCTGTTCGAACAGAATCATTTTTAACGGGATTTAAGTCGATTTTGTCGGCCGGAGAGCGCCAATAGTGGGACGGCAAGGATGCAAGCATATAGAAATGCAAAACCGTGAAACAGCTTACAGGGTCATTTGAAAAGGATTATTTCATAAGTATATAGTAAACTTATGTGAGGGTCAATGCTGCGGATAGTATGTCTATCTAGTGAATATGCCCTGTTCCGTGCGCATACCACGTATCCACATACATATAACAGCAACTCCACAAAACACCCCCAGGAATAATCAATCATCCCAATTTATCAGTTGTAGTTTTTGTGTCAGTATTTCTATGTTCCAAACTGGCCATGGAGATGTGTTTTTGTCTCTAGTTTCTGACATACTTTCCAACCCATATTCAAATGCAGTTCAATGGGTAGGGACTTAACTCGTAATTATAAACAATGAGAAAGACAAACAGTAAAAGACATACAGAGACAAACAAACGTACAAGCGGACGGACATGAAACATCAAGCAAACATGAATCTTGAATATGAAATTCTTCGTAAGTACTACCCTTCCGTCTCCTCACCCCCCTTCACCTATTGAAAAAGGAAGTAATATAAAAATGACATCAAAATTGTGATTGAGCGGGTTTGGGTAAAATTGTAAATAAAATTCAATTAACATGCAATGAGACAATAGATTCACAAAAGACAGATATGAGTTATCAAAAAAAAATATCAAAATTTTATCCTTCATATAGTTTGTACTCCTTTCACTGACCACTTTGTATACGTGTAAATGTTCGAAAAGTGACAGCATCCCGAAGTCTAGTGTTAATATACAAATATTTCCAAATGGGTGAGCAGAGCTTGTTTCTTATATTCATGTTTCTGATAAAGCTTATAAAGCGGTATGTAAAATTCCTCTTAAGTTTCTCTTACCTACACCATCGTATACATGTAGGTGTTATACAGAACTATTCATACAACCAAAGCAGAGGTCGTAAATAAATCAGATTATTACACTGTATAATCTTAATCAGCCCCTTTCAAAACAGAGAACAAAAGCGGTTGTTTTTATCTGGATTGGCTTTGGCGTCTTTATTGTTACAATCCAAGCAATACGATAGAAAAGGGTAGAAAAGTGCTTAATGCAATAAAAGACAGGTTACACATAATATGATTGCATAACGTGTGGCATACGATATTCTAATTTTGCCCATGTCATATTTTACCCAAAAAAAAAATAACTCGTGGTTTTATCTGTTTACTAACAATCGAGTTGGCGACAACGATCTGCAAACTTGTCACTGTCAATCTAACAAATTGCACAAATACAAGATATGCCAACAAAATGTGTTATACATTAGCAAAATTAGTAATAAACATCTTACTTCAACCAATACTGACAAATTTAGAATGCGTATGTATTATGTTAAATGATTTAGATTTATTAGTATCAGATTGAAGGGGTTCCATTTACTTGTATCCACTTTTTCAAATAAAACGTTGCAAAAAGAGTTGGTTGACTATCATTCTTTTGATACTGTATGTTTAAATATAACAATCCGATAAAAAATTCTCCAATCTCATGGCCAACAGTGTTACATATTTTATTCTTTATATCGTTTTATTAAATCGTATTTGGACAATACACGTATAAATTGTTATATAAAACGTATATAGCAGAATTCAAAACATCAGCGGCTTTGGTTTTTCTATTACCTCGAACCACGGTTTTTTGTCTTGCGGAAAAAAAGAATATATGCAGTATCCTGGTAATTCCATTTTAACGAACAGTTGAGTAATTTTACAATATCTGTTCGCGATATTCCAGTAAACACCAATTCAGTCTTTGGATGACGACGTAGTTCCCACTTATTGAAATCAGTGTAGAAATGGAACGTTAGATCGTATTTTTGAGTCATTGATCTTTTGGAATTAATTTTTTTTTAAATGGAAAAAATAAAGACCTTCAAATCTCTTCCATGCCTTACTTCGATAGTAGGCAGAAACTCGGAAGTATGTGCACCATCTATCGAACCAAAGGTCAATTTACAAGTGTCATAAGATGCAGATTCTACAGAAAATGCTTTCCTCATTGTGGACAGAATGTATGCCTTCTAACAGTTTGAATGCTATCACGCAAAACAGAATGTATAAACACACGGACTTGCAAATTAATTCGTTCATCCAAAACCGATCGTGGACGACAGCGTTTCATCCTCGTTGCGACCCTTCGAATAAGTACCCTCGCATCTTCATCAAGTACTAACACGTGATGTCATTGGTTCGTCCGAATCGATCACACCCTTCACTGAGATTACCTGGCATAAAGGTTCATAAATGATAGAACGTCTTTTTCGAGGGTCACTCTGAAAGTCTTTAGATATTCCTAATTTATACAAGTAAAACAAGTTTGAGCACGTCGCTATTTTGTCTTAAGTTGTAAGTGCTTACACGCAAAGGTAGCATTTGAATCGGTCAGTAGTTGCCTTGCCATGGTCTCGAATGGATCTAAGTGTTGGCCGAATTTTAACGTGAAAATGTAACCGGGTAGTCGCGATTTTTGAGCCATGACTTTGTATGACTATAAACAGGGACTAAAACAAGCGAAATGTCACGAAAGTTTGGTAAGTTACTTTGGGGACTCTGCCCCTTCTAGGTCTACAGTTTTTAATTGGTTGGCTGAGTTTAAAAGGGGCCGGGTCTCACTCGATGATGAACTTCGCACAGGTCGACCGCCCACTGCTGCATTTGATGAGGACATTAGCAACCTTTCAAAAGAACGTTTGTCATAAGACTTTGACAAGTAGTTTTACCGAATGCGTAAATGTATTGAGGTAGGGGGAGAATATGTTGAAAGATCGGAATAAAGTTTTTTAAAAAACCTTCTAGTTTTTCTGTATCATCTAAAAACTTTCAGCGTGGCCCTCGTATCTACGCCAAAAAATGAAACTTCCTCCTCCCCCAGTTCTAAAAAAATGTGATCAGGATCCTTGGAAACGTCCAAAAAGGAAATCTGGGAGTTTTTGGCCGACACTGCACGGATTTTAAATTTATTTGTCATCCTTTCCATAGCAGTCACCTAGTATGAAAATTTTATCAAAACCCGAATAGTACCTACTTTTCACTTATAGAGAGGCCAAGGATTACCGCACTGAAGACAGACAGACTACATAAAATACCAACAGATTTTCTATCGTGAATCACATTTAAGTATTTAGACTATGTTAATGAGTTTGGTTGAATATAGACTAGAACAGTTTTTTAGAAGATAAAAAAATTTTTTTGTTCGAAACTAAAACATAAGTTGGCTTTTAATACATTTTTTGCGTGGAAACCTTTTTAATGCGGCAGACAGCTTTATGTGATATTGGATGTTTTACTCAATCAACAAATGAAACTCTATAAATTTGTTCCCAGCAAACTTCAACCAACAGCTATTCAAGAACATTCCAATGAGAAGACAACACATCCGCTCAGAGGGTGCGACAAATAGTCAGAACTTGTTAGTGTCAAAGGATCAAAACTCAATAGAACTCATAAGAATGGGAACAAAAGCATTGCGAAGGTGCAAACGGATGCGCACAGGTGGTGTACGAACAAGGGTTTTTGAGGTATGGACGACGCGATTCGTTTTTTATTCCAAAGGCGTACAACAATCGTTTTGTTGTACTCCCCTTACGAAAATTTAATGCGATTATAACACAAGTATGAGATATGTATGTCTCCATGAATATACTGCTGCGAGTAATAAAGTTGCTTTTAACAGACAAAACTGTATAAGTATGAAGGTAATATAACGACAAACTATGAAATTTCTGTCGTTCTTTCTGTTCGCAGATCATTGCGCCAACTACAACTCGGAAAGTGTCATTCGAATTTCAATGCAAGTTGGTTTCTAGGTTCCTACTATGACAAGGGCGGAACATTTTTAAAATAGGTTGTGACGGCGGTGTTATTATAATATAAATATAAATTATATCACTGCACTGTGAAGTGCTGTGGAAATTAGCTCGGTCATATTAATAACTTATTAGTACCCATATCTCATTGAAATCCGAATAGTATTTTATGTGTCATGGAAAGGTCAAGGATGAGAAAGCGAAACAAGCTTCTCAGATGAGCTACTCCTCCAACCTTAAAGTTCCAACCGCGGATGTCAAAGCATCATATAAACAGATCGTCATCACCTACTGGAACAATATGTGGCAAAGTATTCCGTCAAAATTGTCAGAACTAAAACCATCTTTCGCACCATGGCAGACCCTCACCACCAACAGGAGACAACAGGCGATCATCACCCGCTTACGACTCGGCCACACCAGAGCTACCCACGAGTACCTAATTTCCAGACAATCTGAACCGATCTGTGTTTTTTGTGAAGTGCAACAGACAATTAAACACCTTTTAGTGGAGTGCCCAATGTATGAACATGAAAGAGTAATTAATAATATTGGATCCAATCTCAAAGACATATTAGGAAATCAATGTAATTTGCAACAACTATTCAGCTACCTTAAATGTATAAACATATTACACAAACTGTAAATCACCAAATCCGCCGCCAATAGCCTCTGGCTGATGCGGTTGTATTTTCAAATAAAAGGTCAAGGATCTGCAAAACGTCCTTTAAGAAAACATCCCGAAATAAGTGAATTGGATTAGATGAACCTTGGATGATGTGTGTATGACATGTAAGTACTGTATAAGTGCCTCGACTTATGCATGATTCTCACGTGTTTGATCATTGTAGAAAAAATTATGAAAGTAAACACTCAAAGTGCGCAACTTAATTTTTTGGCAAGCTTCTCAAGTAACTGATCACTTTAAGAGCTCTAGTCAAAATTCCAAGGTGTGCAACTGAATGTATATCAACACATGGGAAGTACCCTAATAGTCTAATTATCTACTTTTTTAATAGTACACATTCAGCAATCTGAAACAACGAAGAATAAGACCGTGTTTTTACAATTGACTTGCCTGCAAGGATTTTCCGAAATGGTTATGCAATTCCGTGAATTACAATTGATATATTTATTTAATTACGTCGCTGCAGCTTAGATTTCATGACCACATGGTAATGTGCATGAGATGGAGCAGACACGTGCACACGTGGCATTGTGGAAGAGAAAAAACACAACAGAGAAACCATCTGACAAATCTCTACACACTGCATCTACGGGGCAAATGATTCCATTCGTATTCGCAAAGATGGTTTAATTAGGAGTCTTTAATCAGTTTTTTTTAATGTGCGAAATGAAGACTTAGTAAGTGAATCTCACCTTGAGGTTGCCTTTAAACCTATTATTGTATTATTGCTATAATTACTATTGTTGAAATTAGGATCGAGCAAATTTCTATTTTTTTAAATCAAGTTTTATTTCTTTATTTTCAAATAACAATCATGTGCCTCGGTTTTTCTGATTACAATTTATTTCGATATTCCTCCAAAAAATATAGAACAATTTACAGCCTAAATTTCATCGATTTCTACGAGAATGAATCAAATATAAATATTCTAATAATTTGGAATTGAATGCTTCCAAATAGAAGGCCACAGAAGTAAAAGATTAAAAATAGAATCCGACTTAGATTGCCGCATTGGTAATAAAAAAAATCCCATATTAGACACAGCTAAGTGTTTAGTCCTAACGATCGATAGTAGTCTCAAGTTTGCTCCGCGAATCATCTATATGAACGTTCTCTAAAACCATTGAGAATTGAACTCACTAAACAAACAGCCATCCAAAGCCAACTTCTCTTCGAACAAAAATGATCAACTTCTTGCTGTTCCCAAGAACACAAAATTTCAGCAATGATCCTCTCATCCAAATCAATTTATATTAATTACTTAAGCATGTCTTTGAAGGTCTGGCGAGACTGAGTGTTCTTCCTAAAATAGAGCACGTGAATTTATAGTGTAAACATAGAATGTCAATTAAAAGGCCGAACTTGAAAGACATCCATTTATATTTAGAAATTCACTCATCTTGTTCCAGCAGTGTTTGTTGTGGTGCTATAGCTTTTACAACCCCGATGTTTCGAGTTACCGTATATTTTTTTGTTTTGCTCGGCTGCGGTTAATGGCGGATATATATTTCTAGATCGATTATTTTGATAAAGAAGAGAGAAATATGAGAGAAACATACAACATACATAAATAGAGCATACATTTAAAACAGAATGTATCAGATAAGTACTTGCAATTGTGAAGATCTACTGCAGTTCGTTTTCGTTGAAGTTGGACATACTTTTTGCGTACTGTTTCAAAAAATATCATGAGAAATGTCGACCTAACAGAAACTGCTGGTTCAAACCGAATTGACCATCTAATGAACCACCGGTCAAGTTACTGTATCAAATTAACATCTTACCGTAGACATTGCAAACACTTTTCAAAATAAATTACAGAGGGCGAGATATATACATGTATAGTGAAGGGAGAAATATTAAACATATGCAAATGGATATGTAAAATAAAAAAACATCTAATAAAATGTACAGCTTTCAGCACTCTTGTATCATGCATGGAGCTAGATAAGTTACTGCATTCCGATAGACCTTATATTAGCGGTAAAAAAACACTAACCAGATCAATAGCAGCATTAATAAAAATATTGAATGGTTATCTACAAATGAAATTCAGTTCAACCCACAGAAGATGCAGACGTCTACCCTGCTCTGCCAGCGTTGGAGATGAAGGAACGTCCATTACTGCAGTCAAATTCCACCAAGCTTCTGAAGGTTAACATCCACAATAACATGACAGAGACACTAGGGATTATGTTTCGCTGCAGAAATTATATTCGCCGAAACGACAACTACTAATCTGAAAGGCTCAGATCAGTGAACTACTGAGAATACTAGTCGAATGTCTAAGAATACGCTACGGAACACTATCTGAAGCTTATGAACGCAAGCCGAAAAAAACTATACGTTTAGTTGACCTACCAGATATTACAAAAGACAGTATTATTCAAAAGACAGTTGATCAATTTACGGTAATGTCATTTCATTTTTGATCATTCTATTTCCTCAGTTTGTTGACTAGAACTGGCAACTGCTCCTTGATGTCACGTTGGTTTTATCTCATCTTCGCCTTCGCGACTGTAAAATTCCAACGTTTTGCCCCGCAGACGTCATACGCTATTATGTGCACTTCTTCACAGCTTGATGGCATGTATTATCGACGAAAATAAGGAAGGAAAGAGGAAATTGAGGAGCTGGCGGGTATGACGGATTTTGGAGGATATTATGAACTAAATATGCACTTTCAGCACTGTCGAGCTCGGGGGTAGTTGGCCTCTATGCTCAACTACAAGGTGTTGCTGAAACGGTTTTGTTATACAGACAATCTTTATCATTACATTCTCAAGATACCTTAGACTTTGAGTCATATCAAGTAGCATATCGTGTATATAGTGGAGTTTATATGGATCTTTACATAAGAAAGAATATACATATTTGCGTTTCATAATGTAACCACCAAACCAAGACTAGGCATATATGCTTTCCTTAGGAGATGTTTGCAGTCGCTAAGATTATTAGGTAATTTCCTACAAAGAAATCAATCGTTAGTAGAAATGCTTTCAACCAGAATTACAGTTTTTTTAAAGTCTGAGAACGCTTCCTTTGAATACTGAAGCTTTTGTTAGAAGCGGTAGTACAGCCACCACAGTATTAAAGAGAAAATATTCAATATTCTGTAGCTACCAAGTAACATAGGTAGATATTTTGTATCAAGATACTACTTATACACCGCTGTAGTATCTGTCGTCAAACTCTGACGTGAAATCGCTAATAGCGATTTGTAATCGTACTGTTTACGAAAGGCAAAGGATGTCACGGTAGTTCCTCTTTATAATAAACGTCATAAGCGACATCTATCGCCGCTATTGAAAATCCAAGATGTCACTGTCATTGATGCCGTAAGAGGTAAATGCTCTACGCTGGCATCATGTTGTATATTTTTATTGCTACCCTGTATAGCAATGAAGTCACATAAATATTTCTAGATTCTAGAAGTAGGAATCACTGTAAATGCAAGACATAATCCTGTCTTCTGTTTAGTGTAGTACATCAAAAGAGGCTCTATAAGGATTAATTATTATTTTGCCTCTCCCAACATCAATATGAGGTTTCCATCAAAGGTCCCAATTATTAGATGATGAATTATATTAAAATTATGTGTAGAGACTGTATACGACAAAAAGTATAACAGGTTAATCCAGGGATTTTAGATATAATTTCTACCTTTTTTCATAAAATTGTACCTTCTATGGTTGTAAAGAGAGGCTTACATGATTAGTTGAAACAGTACAAGCTCCTTAATGATATTACTTGCCAATTCAAGTACATAGAACTAATTAAATAGCATTACTAACATTTCGGCTGCCTCGACTGTCTTTATCTAAATACAGAACAAGTTTCTGGTCTATTTAGGCTGTAGTCATTGAGAGCATCATCAGAAAAAATATATAAAAAACTGAAATGTTATGCCTAATGATAAATACAGTTCCTTTAATTTTCAGTAATCACGCAAGTTTAATAATCACATAAACCACTGCACAGATGTGTAAATTTATAGAGATATGACGTGCGCACATAATAGATTCTAATTAATAAGCAGAAAACGAATAATCATTAGAACTCCCCCAAACTCCATTTTTTCATGTTTCTGTAGTTGCCATTTTTAGGCGTAAAAAATGTATTTGGGGGTTTCAATCATTTTGTGATTTCCACTTTCTTGTCTTGACACGTCACGTCACCTTACGAACATTACATAAGCTGACTTATGTCGGAACAATCATTTAAATAATAAAAATCAACCGCAGGCAACTATACAAAATATATTTATCAAGAAAAGAGGCAAAAAATACCCTGTATTTTATTTCAATTAAATGGAGATATATAAAAGGGAACCTCATTAATTTGTAAGCAAATAATCATTATAACTAAAATACAAAATCTCTATCCGCTGTAAAAACAAATGCCTAGGAGATACTGAGTTGATTCCATTTTTTACCAAAAAGAGGTTTTCTTTGATGGACCGCCATTATATTACTTATAATTGCATTTTTTTATATATTTATATGCGTATACAATATAAGAGATTTGATGGAATTTCATTGATTGGTTTAATTTGCATAAATAATACTGATATATGTATACTCCAACTCAAACATCATCATCAACGGGTTTGAGTCATTACAGCTAAATCACAAAGATGCGGACGCCCAGCTGTGGGTAAAATACGATAATGAATTTTCCAAAATTTATTATAATTCCCTGTAAATGAATTTCATAACATGTATTTCATATGATGTGTGTTAAGTGGTCCATACCGTATATAAATGTGTATTTATTTTAATAAATAAAAGCCAGCGATCTCCCATAGTATAATTGCCCATAAATCATGCGGTGCGTTGTTGCTTTTAATATATAGTTACAATAATAATAATTACATTACTATTATTAATTACCTCGGTGCTTCGGGCGTGAGGTTGCCTCCAGACCAAAGACCATAGAGCATTCAACAACGAGCACATATTTATCGGATTCATGATTATATATGTGTGCAGATCTTAGGCGAAAATTTTATGTAATCTCAGCAAAGCGATTCAAGACCTAAGATTTAAGTTTCTAGCAGCACGATATTTACTATTACATGTTTGATTTTACTTTCCGCGTGCTCACGAGAAAGTACAATCTTGCAAAATTAAGTATTTAACGCACGTTTTAGCGTAAGTTTTGTTATGAACTTCTGCAGACCTATTATTTTTGATGAATAAAACCCAGTTCTGTAAACGGTACATTTTCGGGAGTCTTATATAATCGATAGAGAGAAGAAGAACAAAACAGACAAAAGTATCACATAAATTCCAGAATCGGGACGCAGAACGGACATCGGCCATATAAAATATGAAATTATATAGGTTGAATGACCAGGGCCAGAAAGCCAACGCTGCTGGACTAGCAAAAATATTTTTAGGTTGACATTCAGCCAGGCTCTATGTGCGACGATAGAGCGGGCACGTTTTAAAACCAATTATCGGACAGAGCAGAAGGACAATGGGAAATTTTGTCGGTTATGGCCTGACATGATGAATGTTGAAGCAGTTCTGTTCCGGTCA
The DNA here is from genome assembly GCA_949316355.1 of Bruchidius siliquastri. Classification (NCBI taxonomy): domain Eukaryota; kingdom Metazoa; phylum Arthropoda; class Insecta; order Coleoptera; family Chrysomelidae; genus Bruchidius; species Bruchidius siliquastri. The sequence goes on along the minus strand of OX438533.1, from coordinate 17,267,529 downwards.
ATGGTCATCTATTCGAGAAATAGTTGACTTATTCGGATAGTCGAATTCTTTTTTTCTTGATATTTTACAGGTTTCACATTATCTGAAGTACCTAAATATATTGTTACGACAGCTATCTCTCAAATTCCTACAGGGAATCGAATACTTTTATTATTCAACCTACCACAGATCAACCGAAAATTCGAATAATCTGGAAAACTGAGGCCAAAAATGTAACATACATACCATAAAACAAAACTTCTGATACAAGAAGAATAATTTTCACTACCATCACACAATAATAATGTTACTCTGTATACCATAACAAAGCTACGATAAAAAACGCATTACGCAAAAATAATTCACATCAAATTCAGACTATAAATAATGCATGTTCACAATTCGGAATCATATATAGCTCAAACTTCCGTTTTACAGATAATTTAACTAGTCAACAAAGGCTATCCCATTCTTTGCCACACCTACAGAATTCCGGCCCATTTTTGTTACATTTAATTCATACCCCAATTTTGCTGGTGTCAATTTACACTGCGTTTCCGTGGAACTGGAAACCACTACCGTAAACTGAGACGCCCCATTTGTCTACTTTCAATTTTTTCGGATTGAATGCAGGGAATTTAATTAATATCAGTTCTGGCTTCTCAGTACATTTCGAATGGAATAATAATAATAATAATAATAATAATAATGATAATAATAATAATATCGTCTTTATTAAATGTATATTATATATCATTGAAATATCTCGAGGCCTGCAGATGGTGTGATGACTTTCTGTTTATAATCCACCACATGGCGATGCGTTTAGGTTGTCTGAACTAGGAACGCGAACGCTGTGATTTGCAAGACAAGGAACCAGCGCATCATTCAGCATAAACGCTGTTGAATATTGGGCCTTCAAACGTACTGTATGTTGCCCACCGTTGTTAAAGAACGCAACCACAAGGCTTTCAAAAATATGCGGAATGACACCTCCGGCTGCTCTTCCGCTAGCAAATGCTACCAGTCCATATCAAGGAACACTTTCTCTCTGTAACAGTTAGGATAAGCATTGTGGATACGTATAGTTCCATTTTGCCATCCCTCTCTTATGCATCCATCAACTTCAACGTCATACACCAACAGCTCCCAAGCCATAATTGCACACGTATACGTGAAGGGGTGAATAATTGACAAGGCGCGATAAAAAATGCATTTAAAAAATCCCCGAGGGCAATTACACGCTCATTAACGTAATTATATCGGAAAAACTATCCATCAGCGGTAGGATAATGGCTCCGGTCCGTACACCCACCATATGTCTGTCATGCAGTCATACAACGGTAGTGATGTTCGGTCAGCCCGTACGTACGGGACCCATTGTCTCTTTAGTCTAGGCGGTAAAAAGCATTTTTTGCAGGATGACTGCTGATTGTAATTAAAACGAATCAGGTGTAAAAAGCTCCGAAACTTGTGACGGGTTGTACTATATCTGACAACTTCGGCCTAGGTGTAGGATCGACCGCAAAATTTGTCTTGGAAACACTCAAACGGACTGATTCATGGTCAAGCGGAAATTTTCAAAAACCAAATCATTCAATTTTATACATCTTCATCTCTGTTTAGTACTATGAGTTATATAATATATAATATGGATGTCCTACCGAAAAGAGTGACCACAAATAAAGCGCTCAGAAAACATGTACAATTGTGTGGCCAAAAATATTACTTGACATGTATAGAAAACAAAACATTGCTTCAAGAATCCTTTTAAAATTGAAAATTCAGAAACTGATTATACAGGTATACATATTTATATTATAAGCAACTAGAGTGCGCTGAGTTAAAAATTAGGGTTGCATGTTTGTATTACAAATACAAATAAAAGCAGTTCAATATGAAGTGATTTCAGAATAGGTTGCTGTACGAATGTGATAAATCTAATCATTCATTGAATATAAAGAAACCAGTTAATTTCTAATAGAGAGAAACTCTTCACTAAACATCCTTTGCTGTTACTAGTTATCCTGAAGAATTTGAGAACTCGCAATTGCGATTCTCTATCTATGACTCGAAGACAGTTACCAACCTGTACTCTGTATCACCATATGTTAAGGGATCATCTGAAAGACTCAGAGATTTTTGTAAAACAAGCAATATCAAAACACTTTTTAAAACAATACATATACTAATATCCCTAATTTAACACAAAAAGCGAAATAATGTGTGTGTCTGTGTTGTGTGTGTGTTTGTGTCTGTGTTGTATGTGTATGTGTAGCAAATATTACATCATTGAGTCTTGCAGACCTATTCATTATCGGATCAAACTGATCAAAGAACATGAACGTTGTATTACCAAAGTGGTCAGCACTCACTGAGCATGAGGAAACAAGACAGATTAAAATGCAAGTTTCTATACAATAGAAAGAAACTATTTTCAAGATGAAAGTTGAAGAATCTACAATTATAGAGGTACATCATAAGCAGTCTGGATGGGTAATTTTAAAAAAAATAATTCAATAAATTTTCTCCGAACATACAGATGAACCATGTTCCATCACAAAGGTTATTTATAGGTTGTTCGTTGATTGTAACTGGGTGGATTTGAGCATACAGCGCTGTTTCATCTTTCCAGTGCAAATGCATTTTAGTATCTTATAATAGTTTATACATAACAATTTTTTGATGAAAACAATTCTATTTCCTTGAAGGCATTCAATCAACATCAATGTCATTATACTTTTTTCTACTTTGTTAAAGATTACCGTAGCAGCCAAAATGTATTTCGTCAGGCATATATGGCAGCGGCCAGTACAGAAAAGATGGACCACGTAAATGTTTCCAGAAATATCCAACATTTAGATATTGTCCTGACTAAACATGCATGTCTTCTCACTCCCGCACTATCATCTTGTATGTGCCTCCTCACTGTTGGAGCGATCCTGGCGATCGATAACAAGTTATTAAAAATCAACGCGGGACACCAAGCCGCGCCGTGCCGCAGTTGATGCGCTGCTGCTACACGCCAACGAACGACGATTTCACTAATTAACTATGATCTATGACTTTTCGTAATTAGTTTTTTGCCCCCGCTAAACCATCATGCGCCATGTGTTCGTCCCTTCATACTCACTGGAATTATTGGTAGAGAAATGACTGAACACATTTGGTTATATACCATTCAGAAGTCACTGTCCTTTGATTTTCCAAGTCTACCGTTGTGATGTATCCACTTTTAGAAAAAAAAGATGCGACCATTTTCTTTCCAACACGTTTGGAACGACAAATTTTCGTTGGAGGCTGCTCACTTTCAAAGCACCAAACTAATGGTCAACAAATGTGGTACCCATCCGGAACACCGCTACCTTAGGCGAAGGTGATCATGAATGATTGTCCGGACCGCTGCCGATCCACTTCCCAGAGAAGTATCAATCTCGGTGTAGGTTATATTTCGATCTTTTTTCACCATATTTTGCACAGCTTCTACAGTTTCCAGAGTAACAGCAGTAGGCAGTCGACCTGTGCGACGTTCATCATCGAGTGAGACCCGGTCCCTTTTAAACTCAGAAAACCAATTAAAAACTGTAGCCCTAGATGGGGAGCAGAGTCCCCAAAGCAACTCACTAAACTTTCGTGACATTCCGCTTGTTTAAGTCCCTTACTATAGTCATTCAAAATCATGGCTCGAAAATCGCGACTACCCGCTTCCATTTTCACGTTAAAATTCGGCCAACACTTGATGCATTCGAGACTGTGGCAAGACAACTACTGAACGATTCAAACGCTGCCTTTGCGTGTAAGCACTTACAACTTTAGAGAAAATAGCTGCGTGCTCAAACTTGTTTAAACTTGTATAGATTAGGAATATCTAAAGACTTTCAGCGTGACCCTCGTATATGCATCGACTTAGGCAGATCGAGATATAAGAACTGCCCGGAGAGAACAAAGTGGCTGCCACAAATATGCTTGCGGTCCTATTGTCATTGTAATTTTTTTAGCCCTACTTTTGACAATGTCCTCCGTGTTGACTTACCCGCCTATTTCTTTTTCCAAAGTAAGTTATTGACGAATCAAGTAGTCTAGTAGTGGATCGTTGGTGTGCACAATAATGCGTACAGTTAGAGAAGCTATAGTCGTTAAAGATCGTTTACTATTATTAGATATACGTATTATGATGCTGTTCACAGAGGAATTATATACGATTTAGAAGTTCAGAGATAATGTCATTTATGTAACGCCACTGTTTAGGTAATTAACTCTGAATAGATTTTTTTTCAAATGAAAGGATATACGACAATACGTGGTAGCGTCACGTGAGATGGCAGGCGATGAATAACAATGTGAATGGAAGGATATCTTTAGTTTTTATTGCCTAATTGTTCTACGATAGACAAAAAATATATGGTTGGCTACAGACGAAACCCGGATGATCCATATTCCAAGAAATAAACTTTATAATACAAGACCGCAATAAAGTCTTACGCAATTGATTTGGAAGCATGAAAAACGGAGGCTATTTGGACTCCAAATTCTTATAATAGCCTTCGTCTTTTCTTACTTAAGTAACTATATTTTTCAAAATATATTTCAAGATTTTTATTATCTACATTTTTTAGTAGTAAAAAAAATATGGATATTACTGTATCTGGCATAGTTGAATAATCATGAGATTTATAGATAACCATAGGAGGAAATTTCCCGGCAAATCCAAGATTATGCCAACATTTTAAAACACTCCACCAATGATGCCTACTTCTGACTACAATAGTGATTTAGATTATAGGGAAAATCCGTCAGTCCATACCCATAAGCATATGAGGTTATGAACTGCTTTACAGTATTAACAGCACAATACTATATTTATTTGGCCATTAAGAAACTATAATAACTATTGCACAAATATGAATTCACTTGTAAATTTAGCCAACCCACAAAAGGCTAAGCCTTGTACATGGGTCACTGGATTGATTTTTCAATACTAGAAAAAGTTTTACTTCTTGACCCAGTAGCAAAACTGCGCAGAGTACCTTACAAAAGTACTCATGAGTACTTCAAAAGAAGCAACTTCAAAAAGCGCTAATATGTATTCGAATATAAGTGATTACATGAGAAGTACTCGATCCTAATAAGTAGATTCGGAAATTTTGGAAAGTAAAAAATAAGGAGTATCTCAGTCAATTTTAATTACGGACCGGCTAGCAAGAAATTACAATGATAAGTAAGTAACAGAAAAAAAAGTGAGAGATTTAAGAGTTCATGTATTCATTAAATGAAATTCAGTGTTAATCAAAATTGTTCATAGTTAAAAGTTGATATAAGTTATAAAAAATATTTTAGTTTATGTAACTTCTACTAAAATAGATCTCTTTGTGTCTTGACTGTTCTAATGTAACATCAATATAAAACAACATAAAACAAAATATTCTGATGATGAAAGCATTGACAATCGATATGACGGAGCTCCGATATCAATGCCAGTCGATGTACAAAGTTTCGAATATCTTTTGAAATAATTGTTTTTGATTCATTAACCGCTGTGCATCTATGATATACGTTTTTTGAATAAGTTTAGGTTACATACAATATAGGATGTGGGTTCGTCTATACTAGCTCTAGTACTGAAACCAGAAATGACTACCAATATAACAAACGTTTCGACTGCCTTGGCGGCCTTTATAATAGTACAAACTTAAATGAACTATTAGCTTCAATTGTCAATCTAGCTGTCTACGGAAACATATTTTTGTCTTCAACTTAGAACGTATTATGGTATGCTCGTGTTCCAAATAAACAGATTTGATAATGTAAATGAATGTAGCTTAGGTACAGCAAGATGAAAATGCAAAGCCAGTTAATTCATACAACATCTATCATGAAGTGGTCTGTTCCGCCCCTGGTTCATCAGATATACTGCTATGCTAATGAATCTCTTTCAGCGCGCGAATAGGAAACATGTGTCCACATCTTCTGTTGATGTCTGTTATAGAAAAAAATTAGACGTGTTATCCTGCTGCGAAAGCGGCACACTATACAGACCTGAACTTTTGCAGAAATACATGTGTGTAGAAAAAATCTGATGTTATTCAACTGGATTTCTACGGGTTTATAGGCGCGGAACAGATTTTTTATTGATGGAACTATACACGTTCTTCGGGAACACTACTTGAAATATCTTTTACATCAATCTATTGGCCATATGACGGAGTCCGGAGTGGTAAAATGTATATGGGCTGGTGCAATTTGCCATGCTCATAATAGGGAGCAATAATGATGATGTGTATTTCATTTTCTGTCAACACAGAGGCTCTAGGCTTGAGTAAAGAGCCACATGAATAGCTGGAACTCCAGTACAAGCCATGAGGCTTGAAAACCTTGAATTTAATTAGGCTGTAAATATCCTGATGCTCCTGATGAGACGTTATCATTATGATTTATTCTAAACATATCATCTATCTTTTGTATCATACCTTGTATAAAAGTCTCTTTGCTCTCTTATTCAGTTTCAATATCATCGTCTGCCATTCCCAACATACCTGCAACAAACAAAACGAAGCATTTAAACAATCATCGTTCACAGCCAATTACGCGAAACGATTTGTAACACCCTGCTTTCCAACAATGGTAACTAAAAGTCATTTAATCGACCGCAAATACTCGATATGCTCTAAGTTCCTACAGGTTACGGATAAGGACACTGGCGTAGACAAAGGTGCCTTAGATCCCAAAACCTTATTACCACTAATACTTATAATTACCTGAAAAAAGCCTCATGGCCTGACAAGCTAATTTATTCTTAAAACCGATAGAACAAAATGAGACTTCATTGACTCATGGAGGTGCCTATCGAATGAGGTAAACGAACAATTTTTGTTTATACCAAATTATAATGATAATTTGATATGCCTTTCTGAACATACAAGGTGGTATTGCAGTCTAAGCAAAAATAATCTAGGGTTTAATAGTATCGATGTTAGTGATATTTTCGCATTTGCATAAAAGAACTGTAAGAATGATAGAGAACACTGCCAGCAGCTCCATGATTGTAATACGAGGTACTCTAATGCCATCAGATTACCTTTTTATATACTAAATGAGTCAGTAACAAATTCTTTAAGAATTGATTTGTTTAACAATCTCCGTTTGAATGTAAGAAACCTTAGTAACAGTCACTTCAATACCATAATAAAAAAATCCTTTTTAAAACATTGCTTTTATAGCGTCGAAGAGGTTAAATGTACCGCTTTCAATTTATAGACTATTTTGTATCTTTGAGACGATTCACTCAAGCACTGTACTTTAGTAAAAATAGAACTACTACTATACATACAAGTAATTCCACCAGCTGACTAACAAAGCAGACTAGACTAAAGGGAAAAATACACATCCATTTTATCCACATCAAGAAACAAATTGTGCATAATGTTTCCAGAGTTGATTGAATAGAGAATCTCGGTAAGAAAAGCAATAATAATTGGATATGTCCATACAAGAGAGACTTTGCACGTAACATCGTAATATGCTGGTATACACATACATACAGAGAGATAAATGGCAAAATCGTCATTACACAAAATAAAAATAATACACAATTCCTGCCGTAATAAAGTTATATAAAACAGTCTCAATAAAATAATCGTACGATGAAAGGGGGAATCATCATTACTAGTTGTGATTGGATTGAATAAGATGAAAAGTTCGTGCATATCTGCCAGCGATGAATGTTGCATTCAAATATACAAATGATCATCGATATTATATTCTCGCATAACTTGCAGTATAATTAAATTCTCAAAACACGCACAAACTAAATTCTGAGCTCCCTAAAAAAAGGACAAAGCAATGAAAGTGTTGACAACATATGAGCAAAAGTTTGATTTCGGACTTCCATTGTCTATAAAATTTTGAGACGATTGAAGATAGCATATCAATCGGAACGTCGTGAAACTCAAAATTTTATAGACAATGGAAGTCCGAAATCAAACTTTTGATAAATCCACCTTGTCTACAAGTTTCAAACAACATATGAGCATTTGAAAATTCACATGGAAAAATTAAAGAGATATAAACAGGTGATTGTTACTAGTAACGAAAATGTTATATAACAATGCTTATATAACACTGATCATAGATTCTTAAATGATATTACCAAGATATAATGATAAGAGTTTTGTGGGAAATTGCTCGATATAATTTGTCATTTTATAAGTTACAACAAACGAAATATAATCACAATCCGTTTGAGCCGTTCCAAAAGTACATAAGTCGATTTTTTTATAAGTTAATTATTACTTATCTTGCTATTTTGCTACAGAATTACCTAAATACTACTTACAACAAATTCAACGTATGTTTTGAGCCAACACTTTGTTCCATTCATTCATTTTTCCAATGTAAAAGGCTGGAATTGTGTGTATCTTTTATACCGCCAGCCCCATTTCGGTAGTATATAAATGAAGGAAAACATCGAACCAATTATCTCAAACTTTCCACCAGACGATGGTAATCTGGCCCGACGCAGAAATTATTCAAAAATCATGACCGAACACGGGAAGAGTTGATGTGAAGCCAACTCATAAATAATTCAGATGTGTAGCTAGGAAAGCAGAGAAAGAGAAGCTTTTGTTCAGTTCTCGTCAATATAGACGCAGCATAGTGAAATGCCGTCGTTGTTAGCCGGAAATTAGGTCAAAAGCTATGGGAAATAATAAATAGTTTGAATCCGAAATATTGAGTCGATGCGGTGCTGGTAGATTACGGATATTACTTTTTTATACGGCGAAAAGGGATACGATATAAATGGAATAAAGGATCACATAAATACAAGTTACTGTACAGAGGCACCTTGACGATGGAATCTAAAAGTTTTATCTATTCCCTATCAAACCTAGATTGTCTGATTTGTCTAAGAATGCAATACATAACGAAGGACATTTTCGGTGGTCAGTTCACGTCTACATCAATCTGATTCTCTGTCTAAGCGAAAAAATCGCCATGATGTAAAAACGACGCGCGAGCAATGTACTGTTAAAAAGTTGCGGTGAGCTGTGTGTGCCAGATGGACAACAAGATAGTGTTCGACGTGTACCAGCGAGAGAGATCAGATATAATCATTCCGTTTTTCCAGTTAGAGGTACCGAACCCTAAAAAGTGGTGTAATATGTCAGAACGCTCTAGATATGCATCATAATAAATTATCACGTTACAAACTGTTGAGGGAGAAGTTCCATTATCGGCCACTGTAATGATGAACAGAGACGGCGTTGCTCGCTCCAAAAAATATTTCTCATCACCACGATATATATAGAACGGTATGCTCACTTGCCGTGTAACCTACTCGCATATCACAGTGGCCACCAACCGCTTCAAGCATTTTTTACTCAATCATTATAAAAATTCGAAACAAAAAATTGTCGCCAGTGGGAATCGAACCAACAACCTCCTGCATTCTAGGTAGACGCTTCAATAGTGTATTTGCCATTCTGCTTGTCGCTCTTGCCATAGCTGAACGGTAAAGCGTTCACCTAAGAGGGAGACTGTGGGTGTACGTAGGTTACTGCAAGTCAACATAAGCAAATAATATGAAATATATGTTAATATCATTATAATATGAATATGCTCCGTTGCCAATTGGATATCAGTTCTCAGATTCAGTCTCGAATGTATAGGTTGAAACTACACTATCATAAATAACATTGATCAATGAAAGTAATTGCACAATAACTTTCCAATGTTATTCGTTCATTAACAACAGACTAAATTCATGTAAACAAGAAAATGAAACAGATACACCGAAACAAAGTAATCTGACTATACAGATGTACTATAAGTTTTTATCCAGTTTCCCTTATGGTTTGTATCCCAAATGGTAGGTTTTGTTGAAAACAGTCATAAATATAAATATTGATGTCACCATATTTTCGAAAAAAAAAATCAATGTTTTGTACTTGATGAAGGCTACTGAGGCAGCCGAAACGTCAGTAAATATCCACTCGTACGTATGTGGGTTCAATTAGCGGCCAGCGAAAAATATAATGATTCATAATTCATGATTCCACAAAACTTCCTTTGCTATAACTAAGAAATTAATCAGTATAAAATACGCTTTACCAACGGAGAACTCCGGTCCTGATCTTGAAATGGTCGAAAAAGATAAAAAGAAAGAAACGTTTATGAAGAGAGTGGCTTTTTCGCCATCCTCTCCACAGCATCCCGTCCATCGACGTCGTCGTCGTCCTCGTCGTGTAAACCGCCTTCCATCCGAATTAGCTTATGAGCGATCTGATAAAGGCCACGATGCCAAATTGGAGGCGATTGAGTCGAAAATTCGGAAGCCCCCACCTATAGAATGTTGCCAAGTCATACAAAATGTGTGAAGTGATCATGTCTTTAGGTGATGTTCTCTTGCCCAACCAAGTGTGTATAAAACAGAAGGCAGGGGCGATCCAAGGAAAAGTGGAGATTTTAGGGGTTCAAAACCACCCATGGTCCACGAAACTTCCGATACAGCCATATTTTAACTTAGATTTCGGAATGCAAAGCTTTGACTGATTTATGAAGAACAAGGGATGTCGTTGTGAATCAGTTCACGCTTGTTGACAGATGTCATAAGAGACATCTGTTGCCGCTTCAAGGCGGTCCAGGTGTTAGGACCTTTGCCTTCGCCAATCAGCGACACCATAGAGGGCGACACTTGGAGATGAGTTGATAAATAATAATGACAAAACTTAACGCATCATTAAACTCAAATTGCAATGTATACAATTTTAAATGGATGAATTGCTTGAATGCACCCTTAACAGCATTTCTTTGTCCCACTGAAAATTCAAACACAAGGAATAATTTAATTGTATTGACAAAATGTTTATTGCACTCAACTTTTTTCACATTCTCACATATTATTCGTTTCACATTTTCTCATTGTTTTCTCTCCTATTTCACGAATAATATCACGTATTTGATAATATCTTCACTACAAATGCTTAAATGACATGAGCCTTCCTGATATGCGCATACGATTTTTACTAAAATAAATTATTAAATCAGTAATCTAAGCATGAAACTATTGCATATAATTTTTTTGCACATTTTTTACGTTATTCCATCCTTTTATATCGTATTACTGAATCGTGCACTACAAGAGACGGTTCGGTAATGTTTAGGTTTAAAACACAAAACGACCTAATTCATTTAAAATTCTATCTTAGCAGACTTCCAACATAAACCATAAAAATAAAATCAGTTTTCTCTTGAAGGAGAAAAAGCGTGTAGCGTTTGCATCTAACCGTCTGGTATCCATGCTATTTTCGCCCGTCACAGGTATTTCCACCTAGCACTTGACATAACAAACACGAAAATAGAATCGTCTGCTCAGATGTCTGGCGTCTTGCATTTGCAATATTAGAGGGGAGAAAACGGTGTAACAATCTCGAATATAGAAGTTTCACAAATGACGATGATTTAAATATAAATCGAAACGCGTCACTAAAAAAATATTATTTATGAAACTGCTGTGTTAAACACACAATTTTTATCTGAATGATGATTACAATCCAGATTATATGATACAAATTTTCAGTATCTTGATTATTGTGGGCAGTTTTTTGTGGCCGTCTTGAGTTAGGGGCGTTCAATGACAACAGCTCCCCCGCGGAAAGTTTGTGGTACACAATTACCGTTTTATTTTGGACATTTTCTTAAACGATTCTGCAAAAGCCAACTGTTTGTTAATGCATTTGATGAGGTCATAACACACCGAACATGACAAATTATAATGATATAAAATGTATCGACTAACAGCCATTTTCTGAGATGGTACTTGTCGTCACAAAAACAATCACTACTAGGTTGAATATAGATTACATACGCCAGACATTGTTTATAAATTTATTTTATGGATGTTCTGTGATCTATATCCATCAATGTTTACCAATAATTGATTCTATCTACAAGACATAGAATCTCACAATTTTGAGTTATTTTTTTGAGTTACATGAGCAACTGATATTTCTATGCCATCTCACAAGTTTTTCATGTTTTGGTTGAAATGCAATGAATGCCATTGGTCAAATTTATCTGTCGTGCTACCAGATTTTTCATAAAATCCACCACCAATATCAGAACAAGTCTACCGTAATGATATGAAACTCACATTTAACATGTGGCCATAGACACAAGTGACCTATCCAATAATAATAATAATTCAACAGAAAACTTGTAGGATGAAAAGCGTCAACAGATGATGTCGCTCGACTTGTAACAGCGTTTCACTTATCGTCGGCAAAAAAGGTCGGGTAATTAGGAGAAAATATTGCGGTTAAGTATAGCCGCAGATGGTGAGGATTAGCGCAATATCCCGAAACACCCGAAATTTCACGGTTATTTTTAGAGGGACGGATCGCGACTTTGTCGGCAGCCTGCATAAACATTGACATACGAGCATATGTGGACTACTGGTGAGGTTTGTAATTTACGTCGAGATCATTATGTACTATCAATTTGAAAAGCTGAAAAAGTTGCTACTAAATAACTACTTCAGTTTGTACAAACGTTAAGTAATGCATAACCATATTATAAATTTGCTGTACTCTCACTGTCAAGAAAATACATACATTTCAAGGAATAGAATTGTAGATCCGGCAGCTTTTTGGAACAAAAATGACGAATATGTTAATGAGAGATACAAAAAATGATAAGTATTGCTTTTTTCAACGCACTGTTGAAAACCTATAATATGACATCGTCCATGGTACTAAAAGTGCGCAGTGCGGTGACTGTAGTCTGAAATGAATGCCCTATGCCGCGCACAGCATCTCGCTTTATATAATTTCCGTCTATATCTTTCAATATTAAGTGATGGATGCGGACTCTTATTGTACGGAATGCGATAGTCTAACGGCGAGACGCCGCCTCGCTTGAATTGCTGAACTCTTGCTGCTGTAGTCAGATCGAGCGCGGTTTGAGGTGAAAAAAAAACTGAAGAGAGATCAGATATCAGCACAGGATGCTGGAGACAGAGGTTCGAGTCCCTCCCTCGCCAAACATTTTTCTGAATTTTTCTCTACCTAAAATTGTATTTAAAGATCGAGCTGTTAATACAGTATTATTGCATCTATTTCATTAAATATAATAACAATTCAACAACGGTTTAAGATGTTTGTTGTATGCCATAATGTGCTGTTGTACTGTACTTATATTTTCGACGAAATAAGAATTTTGAAGTATCTTTTTCATTGGCCTCATTCCAAATACAGTAAAGATGCCTATAATTCAGAAATACCTCTAGCCATCTGTTTTTTTGGCGTGGCATCCATACACTCAGTCTCCTCCAATGTAGAAAGTTAACCAATTTTCAAACAAGCAAGTTTAAAAATCGGTTGATACTGATGCAACATATATTCAAAAACTACCCGCATTTGGAATGTTTTGATTATCGTTACTGAAAAAAGAAAGGGCTGATAACGCACGATTTTTGAATGAATAGGTTTGAAGAGAACAAAAAGTCTGACCTATAGTTTATAATGAAATATAAAACATAATACATAACAATGCACTTACATATATCTTACATTTTTTAATAAAAATCATATTTTGAATATTATTTGATGTACCTAGACTTAGTCAAGTACAAGTATTTTGCCATTTCATAATACTAGTACACACAATGTCACGGTATATGTTATGAGCATTTGAAACATTATACGGATAACATATACTGAGTTTTTCAAACCATGGTTATTTCTCATTCTCCTTGGAGTGAGAAAAGGTCCCAAAAGATCTCTCTAGTAGAAAAACTATACACTGATAATTGCATATTACGTCATTACGTGAACCAATTGAACATCAATAGTCGGCGATAGCAGTCTATCCATCGAAGACATAACCGCGAAGCACTGTTTTTTGCACAATACTTCATGCAAGATAACTAAAAAATACCTTTGGAATATGGAAGATTTAATTAGGGAGAAGGAGCAGTCATAACCAACATCTCAAAGCAATCCAATATTGTAAACAGTCTTTCCAATACACACTTAATAAGATTATAGGTATATAAACATCAACAAAACTATCCAACCAATCGTTATCGGAAGTCAGACTGACTATTGTTAATAATAATGTAATAATTATTTCCGTGTGAGTATAATGCAATCGATCCTACGTTTTCTACACGGTATCGAATAGTTGTGGTTTCTAAACTGTTTTCTCACAAGTAGCGGTGACCAACAGTAGGCGAATACTATTAAAAAACCACTAATAGTATACGGCTCGATTTGGCCGATTCAGAAATCGGTTTTACTATTCCATTGTAAATAATAGGAATCAAACAAAGGAGGCAACCTTTCATAGAATTTAATTTACTCTGAATCAAAAATCCCGATAAATTCAAGTATCTACCATGAAATAATATTCGGGCATAATAGTCTTGACGTTAACAGAATCACTAAAACAGTTGTATGAAATTGGAAGATGTTAAGGTTATAGGTTACCTTCACTCAAGTCTCAAATGGACGCGGTCTTCGTAAAACCTACAGAATGTGAATAGGAATACTGGACAAAATTCTGCAAAAATTTCAAGTACCTATTTTATATCAGTGCTGTTCGCTTTAAGTGGATGGGGAGTATGAAGATTGAAGGATTTATGTAGCATTTGGAATATATTAATAGATTTTATTGTACAATGTGATAAACCGCGGTAATTTTGTAAAAGATACCTTCACTATAAAACTATACTATGAACTTTCCCTTTAAAACATAGTTTTGAAGATATAGGTCATGTACCACATACTTATACGGACATCTAGTTTTAGGCCTGTGTGATACTCCTTTTACACTTCTCAAATATTTAACTCATATACTTTACTTAAAATAATTGTGATTTTCGGTCTAACTTTATTGAGCGATGTTTTCCTCGGTATACTTGGCCACTTCACAGCAACAAACCCCATAACCTACCCTTTTGCATATCCGGAAAACAGAACATTTAAATCAACTCAACGACCAGCTACCTTTATCCTTTATTTTTAGAGACGGAAGTCAAACATAACGATCTTATTGCTTCTCGTCACGCACCTCTGTGATTATACGAGATTATGAATATTATGAGATATTTTTAGTTCAACAACACATGAACAGATATATTAATTCACATACTAAAGCCGTTAAAAGGTTCAAGAATGCGATAAATAGATTAACTGTTTGATTTCGCTTGATAAGTTGACCTATGATGAAAATAGGAAAATAATGAATCAGGTCTAAACATTTTAAATGTATTGTGTGATTGAATAAATATCACATACTTTCCTTCAAAACACAAGACGCCTATCACAAAAATGAATAAGAAATTTATTTGCTGCTTAAACACTCCATAGTTCTTCAATATTATCAGTGATTTTTAATCATTTCACTTCTAACCCAATTAGCAGGGAAATATGGTAATCGAAACATTTTTGAATTCAACATTACAAATTTCTCTAATCCAAAACAAAAAAATTTCAATACATAGTGATTTGAGATTATAAAACAATTATTTTAATATTTAGTGTGTTTTCCTAAACATTTTGAAATTTATATTTGGCATTTTTAATCAACTCTTGCGATTATCACTATCTAAGCATACATTACTACGAAAGGTAAAAAGAAGCACAGCATATGGAAATGATTGACGCCAATTTGGGTCACAATCACGCATCTGCAATGTTCCGGAATGCGAGGTCATGCGTAAAACGATAAATTCCATAGGACACGGCCGAAAAGTGCCGGGATCGTTTAAATCAACTACTCGTTCGTATTTTTTCCACTTGGGCCGCTTTATTTTTTTGGTGGTATGTGTGCAGGTGAGGAAGTCATAAAAATAATTAATTTATTGTTGAACGTCACGCATACTTCTGGGGTGCACCATTAAATATGGAAATTAGATGAAGCGGCGGTGTCGCGGTTTCCGTACACGCGGCAACGTCGCTACGGCTAGAAAATGGTTTTTATACACGCCGGTTCTTATCGAGATTTCAACAAGTTTTTCCTCCATTCAACGAGCGGTTTTGACGCAATCTTCACTGCGTAAATTCTACAAATTTGAAAAAAAAATGAAGAATTCTCTCTCTGGTTGAATTTCACCCTTACTAAGTAACTATCACCGATTATGAGCACGGAGAATCTGAGATAATTATTCATTGGATACGTGTTCATAGTGAATACCTAAAACCCCACCAACTCTCAAACAATTTTTGAAAACTGTACATGTTTTCGGTCCTTGCTATAGTAACAACATATTAACCGAATTTCATTGAAATCATTTTAGTACTTTCTGGAAAATACAAAATGTATTTATGTATGTATTTAGTGGGTGCTCTCCACTATACATAAAACCTGCCATAGACATAAATTTTTAATCTTTAGCCCAGAGTGCCTAAGCTACCTAACGGTAGAGAGCAAATGCAAGGCTGTGATCAACACCTATTTTACCACTCCAACACCAAAGATCCCATTCAAGACTTTATCAGATATAAGTCATTGTCGTTATATATATACACAAACCTAAAAATAAATTCTGAATTCAAGAATTTCGATATTCTTATAAAAATATACTCACAACAAAAACATCTGATCTTACTCTGAGACAGTTTATTGAGAAGAAAATTATTATACTCATTCTGAAGGAACATAATTTTCTGCACAACTAAGATTTCAATGCCTATCTAACAAATATACCATATTTTTTTGTAAGGTTATCGTATTTTCCAACGGAGCTGCTTTAACTTTTATCAAGAATACGAACAACTTTTGCGATTCGCTTCAAGTAATTCATTTACTTGTTTGGCATCGCCATATTCGTCAATGACATTTCAGCGGTACGCGTGTGTCTGTTACTGTTTCTATTTGATTTAATTTTTACCAACCACCTCTCAGGATGAATGTGCTGTTAAAAAGTTGGGGTTGTGACTGCTGTGTAGATCTCATACAAGTGTACAGGTGTTGATGTAATATGAGTGATAGGTGATTTATGAATGAGTCCTATTACAAATGGTAGACGTGAATATTTTGGCTTAATTACAGGTACATATCTTTTATATTCTGTTTATCTGTACGACACCTTTCAAACTTGAATTAGGAAACATACTATATGACGTAGATAAATGTGAGAAACAAGCCACATTGGTACAGTTTTTAAACTTTTTTGGTTCTCTTTTTAAGGTTAAAGAACCCACAGTAGCTTTGATAACAGCTCATCAAAATTACAGAATGTTTCTTTCATACTTATTACGAATTTGCATCTATGTTTTCCTCTTGACAATTACCAAGTAAGTCACTTTCACACCATCGTGACATTATGGGGTTAATAATACGAAAATGAGTGTCACAAGGTTTTACGGAACTATCTAAGTTAAGAAGCTAGTGATATGCAATAATATTTTCGAGCTGCGCAAACAGCATTATTATCGTCAGTAAGAGGTATGAATAATAAATGAAACATACTATATCTTCCAGTTCATTATCATTTTTATGTACACGGAACAACCACACACCCAACGGTTACATGCACATACGTTCCAAAAAGCAAACTTTATAGTATCACAGGTGCATACGCACATACTTTCAACCATGCCAGTAATGAAGTAATTTCAATCTTGTCGGGCAGATTGCCTAGTAGGATGCACGTGAAGTGGCAAATTTTATTAGTAAAATAAAATCAAAGTCTCTTGGTGTAGATGGTGTAGGCATCGATATGTTGATTTTTTGTTGTCCGACAATTTTACCTGTGATTACTCACTTAATAAATGTATGTATAGAAACAAACTCATTCCCAAAAATATGGAAAACAGCGTATATTACACCTATTCCCAAATGTAACTCCCCATGCGACCTTAAAGATCTAATACCCATCAGCATACTCCCGACGATTTCAAAAATTGCAGAAAAAGTATTCAGCACAGCTTAAAATATATTTAGAGAGGAATTGCAAATTGCCACCTGTTCAGTCTGGATTCAGATCTGAACACAGTTGTGCGACTGCGCTTTTGAAAATAACAGACGACATTTTGCAGGCCACAGACAATAATGAAATAACAGCTTTAGTGTTGTTAGACTATAGCAAAGCGTTTGAGAAAATGAATCACACGTTGCTACTAACAATACTTAAGCATATAGGCTTTTCTAATGATTCAACACGTTTGGTAGAAAGTTACTTGCATGGAAGGAAACAAATAGTGAAAGTAAAGGATAAAACATCTATTCCCGCTGATATTTCGAGTGGTGTGCCCCAAGATTCAGTATTGGGACCACTTTTGTTTTGCGTCTACACTTCACAACTTTGTAAGTGTTTGAAACACTGTGAATCACATTTGTATGCTGATGATACTCAGCTCTACATCTCTTTTCCATCCTATGATTCGTATAATGCTAGCTTGAAAATTAATAGTGACTTGAACAATCTTTCACGTGTCTCTAAAGACCGTTGCTTAGAACTCAATCCCAATAAATGTGCAGTAATGATATTTGGAAGATAAATCAAGGTTCATCAATAGTAACTTTTCAGTTAGAATTCATGATGACCCTTGCCTGTTGTTGAATTGATAGAAAAATTGGGTGTTGAATTGGATACGTCATAGAGCATTTGGAAGTCTAAAACTAGTTTACTCACATAGGAAGGTATTAAATAAAGGTTTAAAAAAGCTTTTATGCGATTCCCTTGTGCTTTCACATTTCAATTGTTTATTGTTTGTTTATTGTTCATTGCTAAAATTGTACAATATGTTTATTTTACTGCGATGTACTATATAATTCCTGCTTAAGCAAGCACGATTCTAACAGAATTCAAATTCTACAAAACTCATGTGTTAGGCTGATTTGTGGAATACCAAGAAGGCAACATATATCGCATAAGTATAACGAATTAAATCAGATGAATATGTTAGAGCGAAGGACGCTGCATTGCTTAGTTTTATATCACAAAATTATGCAAAGTATGATACCAAGTTACTTATATGAAAAAATTGTTTACAGGTCAGATGTACATAATGTTAATGTTAGAAATAAAAATCTCATATCACCTCCCCTCCATAATACTTCTATTCTCCAAAGAAGCTTCTCATACTCAATCTATAAGTTTTATAATCGTGTCCCAAGTGATGTAAAAAATATGCCAGTATCTAGATTTAGGGAAAAATGTAAATCGCTAATATTAAATTCACACATTTTTTAGAAATATATTTTGAAGATGTACATATAAATTTGACATATGGCTTTTATTCTGCTCTGTAACCTTGATCAACATCTTTATTCTCATCTACAACTTCAACTTCATTTCCATTTTTATTTCAACTTACACTGTACTTGCATTCTATCACTAATTCTTTTCATTTCTATGTTGTTTTTGGATTTCACTTTTGTGAATCTATACAATTTGTACAAGGTTCAATTTTATATATAGGTTTATTAATCAGGTTTAGTTGGGTTGAGTGGAAGATCAGTTTCCCCATATTAATGGCATTTACTGAACTCCGCCTTTTGAAATGTATAATAATACTTTTCAATAAAGCTTTTTTTTTAATTTTGCGGCATCAACTGCTATGGTTATTAGCCGCAGCTGGAAGTCTTTATATTTCGCTATAGTGATCCAAATAAAAAATAGGTAATGAAAGAGTTACTGTTGAGATGGAAATAGGTTGGTAAGTGTAAGCACACACAGGTAGGTGTCAGTTTTATATTTTTCTGAAAAAATTGATGGCTCTAAGGAAGCATAGAGTGTTACGAATGTATTCTGAGTTGGTGAGGCAGAGTTGCAGGTCTTCTGGTATATTGTGGGCTTGTCGGGAGGAAGCATAAGCAGGACAATGTAGGACGATATGGTCTCGAGTAAGGTTGTGTCCACAAAAATCGCACTGTGGAGCTCGATCTCTAATGAGCAGGAAACGGTGCGTTACGAAGGTATGTCCTATACGGAGGCGCGTTAATGTGCACTGTTCTCTACGGTTAAGATCTGAGGGTAGTTTCCATGCGCTTATAGATGGCTTCACTACCTTCAGTTGACTAGTGTCGCAGTTCCATTCTTGCTGCCATTGCTCGAGTACCTTAGCTTTAAGATATTCCTTTATATCGTCAGGTAACACTGGTATGTTGAAGTACTCTTCTTCTGTAGCTTCTTTGGCAGCTAAGTCTGCGATTTCATTTCCATAAATTCCTACATGTGCTGGGGTCCAAATATATATTATGTGTGAATTTCTCAGTTGGATTTGATACATTGTTAGAAGAATCTCTTGTTCTAAAGAGTTTCTGCTAAATTTATTGGATATTGCTAGAAGTGAACTCATAGAGTCACTGCAGATTATATACAGACCCTGTTCTTGTTCTGTGATATACTTGAGTGCTTGGAGTATTGCGTATAGTTCTGCAGAGAATATTGAGGACATTGGACCTAAACGCCATTTGCGTGTCTCCTCTAAAGTTGTTAAAGCACACCCCACACCACTGTTGCTTTTAGACCCATCCGTATAGATGATTTTATTGACATTTGGGTGCTTATTATGTATTATGTTAAGGAAGTGCTGTTTGTGAAGCGTCGGGTTGGTGTTTCCTTTTTTATATTTGGTACCTTCAAGGTTGATTTCTGGGGATAACAGATTCCATACAGGGCATTTGTTGTATGTAAGGTTATGCGAAGGAGGTATATCAGTTTGTATCTCCTCTAGTAGATTATGGATACGGGCTCCAGTAGGTTTTTTAATGGTAGGTCTGGACTGATATGTTACACGTTCTTCTTCATCGAAAATTATATCGTGATTTAGATGTTGTGGTTGTGCCCAAATTTTTACAGCGTAGTTTGAGAGTAACTGTTGTATCCGATATTTTAAGGGAGGAATGCCGGCTTCGCAAAAGATTCGGCGACGTGCGGAAAGCACCGATACATAATCGTATACCTTCCTCATGTATCCGTTCTAGTTTGTTCATATGAGAACGTCTTGCTGCTGAATACACTAGTATACCATATTCGATTTTGGATAAAACTATTGCTTTATACAGTGACAGTAGTACCTCCCTCTCTGCTCCTCAGCAAATATTCGCGAGACACTTAATAACATTCAGGGCCTTTTTACTTCTGTTAGTGATGTCGCTTATATGATCCTTCCAATAGAGTTTTTCATCCAACGTTACGCCTAGTATCTTCGTGTGACGTTTAATTTCAATTTGAACACATTTCAAAGTAAGTTTTGGGTGCTCATGGGTTTTCCTGAGCCTGCAGAAATGGATGCATACTGTTTTCTGCGAAGAAAAGGTGAAACCCATATTTTCAGCCTCAACAACCAAACAGTTTATAGTTCCTTGTAAGGTATTTTCTATATCATTCATATTTTCTGCAGTAAAAAATATAGTTAGGTCGTCCACGTAGATACATTTTCCCACTCCGGCTGGGATCTATTCGATAAGCTTATTTATGGCTATGAGGAAGAGTGTTACGCTTAGGGTTGATCCTTGAGGTATACCGTTTTCCTGCGGATAAGTGGCTGAAAACTCTTTTAATAATAATAATAATAAAACGTCTTTATTTGGGCGAAGTTTAGCATAAAGCTATTCTTACACTTTCCGATACGTACCTTGATTTCTCTATTTTCAAGGAAGCTAACAATAAATTTTGGTAGGTATCCTCTTATTCCCCATGAATGAAGCGTTTTTAGAATTCCAAATCGCCATGTTGTGTCATAGGCTTTTTCTATGTCGAAAGATACGGCTACTGTATGTTGTCTTTCAGCAAAGCTCTTTTGGATAGCGGCTTCGATATAAACAAGCTGGTCTATTGTTGATCTGTATCTACGATAGCCCATTTGGTGGTTGGATAACAGACTATGTTTTTCTAGATACCACATCAGTCTGTAATTTATAATTTTTTCTAAGATTTTACTTAGGCAACACGTTAAGGATATCGGACGATAATTCCCGGGATCTTTACTGTCTTTACTTGATTTTGGAATAGGAATAATGATCGCTTCTTGCCACTGCTTTGGGTAGGTGCCCTGTCTCCATATATTGTTAAAAAGTTCTAGTAAGCTCTGTTTTTCCGTGTCAGGAAGGTTTTGCACCATTTCGTAATGTATGGTGTGTGGAGTCCAGGTGAAGAACTTTTAACTTCTGCGAGAACATGTTCGAGTTCGTCCATAGTTATAGGTAAATTATATTCGAATATACTGTCCTCATTAAAATCAATACCTGCTTCTTCCGTTTCGTTTTTAAGTTGAATAAAGCTATTGGTATAATTTGCACTCCCACTGTTGTTTTGGATTTGTTTTGCTAAGGTATTTAAGACTTCATCTTTTGCAGATATTTCTTGGCCGTCAACAGTAAGAGTGGGGCTTGGTGGAATTTCCGAGATGGGCGTGTCGGATGAGATTGTGGACACATAATTTTTCCACGATGCTTTTTTCCTACTAAGTAGAATGTTCCTTGCTTTGGCTTTGCATTTTTTGAATTCAATCAGGTTTTCTTGCATCGGGTATTTTTTAAATCTGTTCAGTGCTTTATTTTTTTCTTTTATTGCTTTTTCTAGTCGCTCGTTCCACCACGGTACTGTTGGTTTTCTATATCCAAGTGAAGTATAATTTCTTACAGGAATACTTGCTTTCGCAGCGACTAGGATGTTTTTGGTTAACTGTTCGACCGTCTCATGGATAGAGTCTTTGACTTCAAAAGATTTTATGTTTTCCTGGAACTTTTTCCAATTTGCATTTTTAATTTTCCACCCAGGTGGGAAAGCGAAATCTAAGCATCGAGAGGCACATTTTATCTTAATAGGAAGGTGGTCAGAAAAGTGGTCGTCCATTGTTTACCAGCTAAATAAATGCGCAACATCAGGGGTGCACATTGATAGATCTATAGCACTGAGCGTAGCCGACCGGATGTTTAAGTAGGTACCAGCACCTGAGTTCAAAACTACCAAGTTGAGTTCATCGATGATGTCTTCAATGAGACGGCCTCGCATGTCTAGTTTGCCAGATCCCCATAATGGGTTATGAGCATTGAAATCGCCCAGTATGATAAAAGGTGTTGGTAGTTGTGAAAAAAGGTGTCGTAACTGTCTTGAGTCCCAACTGAAATCCGGAAGGTAAATGTTACAGAGTGCTACTTTAATCGGTTGGAAGATTTGTACTACAGTTGTTTGTAGTGGCGAGTTGACAAAGATTTCGTTAACTGGGATATTTTCTTTTACTAGCGTTGCTACACCACCTTTAGCTCGGATGCTTCTAGCAGCATCCTTTCTGTAGCATTTATATCCCCGTAAATATATGTTGTCTGTATCGACCAAATGTGTTTCCTGCAAGCATACACAAATAGGAACATCATTTAATAATATTGATTTAAGTTCAGGGTAATGTGTTTTGTATCCATTCATATTCCACTGAACTATAGAATCCATTTTTAGTGTTTTATAAATAGACAAATATACATAATGAATATACAAGAATAAAAAAAACAAAAATCAATACTATATGCTAATTGGTATCACAGATATTACTATCACTGGCTGGTATCACGTCATTTTTTAAGCGTTCCATTATCAGGAGGCTTTCTGGGTTTCCCCTTCGGCCAGCCTTTTCTTTTCTTGACCAACGTGGAAGATTCGCTGGCTTGTGATGAAAAACTTTCATCAGTATCGTCTACCGGATCATCCACATTAGTGATCCGGGTGGGTATACGTTTTCGTTTTTCTGATACGGATGGCTGTGTTGACGTATCAGAAAGGTCCTGATTGGTATCGTCTACGGGATCATCCACATTATTAATTCGGGTGGGTATACGTTTTATTTTTCCCGATACAGATGGCTGGGTTGACGTATCAGAAAAATCCTGATTGGGAGGAGGTACATTAATAGTTGTAGGGCTCAGGTTTAGATTTCAAACAAGATTGTCAAAGGTTTGCTTAATCTGGAGCTCTATTGTTTTACTTAAGAAAGGTAGGAGATCTTGAACAATGGTGTTAACTGTTGCACTCGGTGTAGACGTAACTTGCGAGTATGATATGCGAGGAGAGGGACTAGTGACTTTCTTCTTTGCTTCTAGGTAGCTAAGTTTCTCAAGTGTCCGTATTTTTTGGATAGCGACCTCTTTCTTCATTTTTGGGCAGTTTCTAAAGTTCGCAGCATGTTGTCCTTCACAATTTATACAGTGGTAAGGTGACTTACAGGGTTCTTCTGGGTGACTAGGTTGACCACAGATGCACATTTCAGGCTTAGAGCATTTCTGAGATGTATGACCGAAAGTCTGACATTTAAAACATCTCATAGGGCTTGGGTAATAGGGTCGGACGTCGAGGCAGTGAAAGGCAGCTTTGATTTTTTCTGGTAATGTGGGCTTATCAAAAGTAAGAATGTGATTCGGTGTTTCCACAAGAATTCCGTCTCTTTTACGCATCATGCGCCTTGCTTCTATAACTCCTTCCGCTTTCAGTTCTTCCACAATTTCCTCAACAGAACTATTTAGCAAATCGCTACATGTTACAATACCCTTGGAGTAGTTCAGTGTAGTGTGTGCTTTAACTTGAATATGATATTTTCCCATTTTTTGTATATTCAAGAATCTAATTGCCTGTGCTTTAGTACAAGTTTCCACCAGTAATCCCGATTTGAATTTCTTGATCATTTTAGGTTTCCAACAATTCCAAATAGTAGCTTAGACACAACAAAGGGGCTAACTTTGTCAAAGTTGCCCCCATCATCACGTTCGACCACCAGAAACCGGGGGACATGTCCCTCCATTCCCTGGCTGATCGGAACCGCTCGCGCGGCTGACGTCAAGTTGCCCCCCCCCCCCCAGACTCCGAGGGACAGACTGCCGGAGCAGTGCGGGATTCTGAGCGATTCGCTCTACCCGCCTGGGGCCCAATTTCCTTAGGTTCCCTTGACATCCTTCTTATTCCCCTGTGTCGTAGGGGACATACGCCTCGGTATCGCAGAGGATGCGAGCCGTACGCGACACACTTTTGTAGTGCCATCCATCCCATCAGCACGGCCAACACCTTAGGATTACCGGAGGAAGATGGGCGTTAAAGGAACAAGGTAAGGATGGGTAAGGAAGATTATTAGGATGGGTGTAAACCTATACCGGTCGATTCATGACAGGGTAGGAGGCAGAGAAGGAGGTGAGATACTCCTCCACCTCATCATCCTCACCACAGCCATGCACCGGTTCGGGTATATATGTAGGTATCATTTTACTTCATCTGCTCCCGTAGGAGGTGACAAAGTAAGAATGTCCTTGATAGATTTGGGAAAGATGGAAATAGGTAGGACAGCGGTCGGGCGCTGGCTGTACGATCTTCGACACTACCGTAGCACAGGAGCCATCTAATGGAGCAATGCTACAAAAGATGGCACTCCTAGTGGCCAGACGAATAAATTATTATTATTATTATTATTATTATTATTATTATTATTATTATTATTATTATAATTATAATTATAATTATAATTATCATTATTATTATTATTATTATTATTATTATTATTATTATTATTATTATTATTATTATTATTATTATTATTATTATTATTATACTAGTCTCAAAAAAATCATCATGTATAAGTAAAATATTGGCTTGAATGAGCTGCTCTTTTGTTGACGATTGTCATTAGCATCCGTTACATTTATTTGTTTTGTTAATATGAGGTTATATCAAATGTATCACAAAGTAGGACGAAAAAGTAAGTTTCTGTGAATTTGCTTGTGTGTAGCAGTATATCTCAATACTACTGCCATTTATATATTACAATTCCATCATTTGTTGAAACAGTTCGTCGTTTTTATTGCGATAAATGATTGTCATCCAGAAAAAATCTTCCTATGAAAGACGTCTTGAGCAACATGTCACTTAGACATCTCACTCCACGTTTTAACACACATCGCTCGTAGTGATGTGAATCAATGAAATCGATCGTGTTGTAGCAAAACTGGAGTGAGAGGAAAAAAGGAAATATTTAATGTAATTGGTCACGCTTCACGGCAGTCAAGCTACTCGTTAATTTATCTGTGACAGAATGATATCGTAATAAAATGAGATTTCATTGTACAGAACATTTTTTTCCGTGTCCATACGGGCGCTACGAATTATAATTGATGTCTGCGTATACTGCATTTTTGTCTCATGAATTAGTTTACAGTACAAAAACGATATAAATGTGATTTGAATTAAAGAATGTCTATTTGATCCTTTAAAATTATTTTTTGGTCACGATAATCCATTTTCGCAGTTTCAGTCAGTCTGTCTGTCCATCTATACTTGAGCTTGTCGCATTTTCAGTCTAGAAAATTAGCACATTCAGATATGAAAAAAATATTGTTGAAAATAGGAGAAACACAAAAAGATCAGGATCAAGTTTTGAAATAATCTTAGGAATGTTGCTTATTATGTTCAACGGTTATTATGGATAGAAAATTTCTAATCAGAGATAAAAAAAATTAAAGAATCAAGCTTTTGTTCAGATTTTTCTATATGCAAAAGAAAAATTAGTTTACAGTATTCTATGTGTCGAAGACAATATAATTAATCTAAGATTCGTTAGACCGGAAGACAGCCAGCGGTACCCGACACGTTCGATATTTGGAACTAACAATCAGAATTTAAATCTAAAACCTGGTGACTCAGTATATTAATTATATTTTTTAACTGCACAGCAGTAGTACTGGGGCTTCCGCTTCACGCTTTTCCAAATCACGATAAGACAAACCATATGCTCAAAGCGAAGATGTTCTCGAAAGACGGTATAGGATAGGCACACTATCTACCATGATGTAACATATAATGTAAAAAATTCAATAATAAAACCATAATACAATTATTCAGGCCACCACTAATTATCAAAAGGACTAAAGAAGAATCCAGTCGAATAATGAATTAATGTTCGAGTAATTGAAGCTGATGCATACGCCTGCAGCGCCGAGTCGGACGTAAACAAAACGAGTTATTTACAAAATTACAATATACATTTTAATAGTTATGCATACATATAAACGCGACTATAATTCAATGCGAATAATTATAAGGTGTGGGAGCTACAGTATAACATGTATGTATGTAAATGGACGACAACAAGATGTTGTATATTCGACACGGTATAAGTTTGAAGTTAATAAAGTAGTTTTTAAGCTAGTAAATACTAATCTATCTGTGTATGAATATCGTTAAACTCAACACTTACGCACAGCTCAACATTCTACATTATTAATTGCTAATAACAAACATTGTTCAAGTACCGTGAATATGAGCACCTAAATCCCTGTTCTATCATATGAAATTCTACACTCTCTATCCTTATAAGATATATAGTAATATCAGAAAGTATACAAGCGGATAAATAGTTCAAGACTACATAAATGGATGCTGTACTTATATGAGTTAATTATCACAAGCCAAAAGGCTGCATCAGTAACGGGGACATAGTCAAACAGCTCCTAGTGCAACAAAATACTAATAGAGATAGCGAATCGCTATAATTTTCTATAGACTATGAGAGAGATATTTAAAACGAAATTTAAGTAGGCAAGTAATGCTCAAGTGACAAATAAATTGCGGACGTGAGTAAATTCTACAGAACCACATCTACAAGAACACTATCCCTATTGATAGGATTTCATCAAAATCACTAAGAGTAAAAGATGACCAGCGTCAAATTTCAAGAAATATTGAAAACAACAACACTGTCACTTGAGAAAATTAGGCGCTTATATATGGCACACCTTTTGTGATCACAAGAGAAGAGCTAACCTTGTTTCTTCATATCTCAACCCCTAATCACCAAGTGAGTATGAATATCATCAAATTTGCGCATAGTTTGAAAACTTTACCGCTTCGGGAGAACTCCGCCCAAAAATCCCCGAAAAGAAACCAGCAGTCATCTTAAAATCAAGGTGGCTACGAGTTAGGTTGCCACTTTTACATGGTTCTATCCAATCAGACAGTCCTTCAGAAAGAGTGCAGTTTGGGTTAGTAGTTTCGTAGAATGAGTTGCAATTCATTAAATCCACATTCACATGAGTAATTTGGAGAGCAATGGAACCACTTTCACCCTGTATCCATGTAGACATCAAGACACAATTCTCACCCAGCTGATTTATCAGTATGATTGATGAGAACAGGTAATTACTGGTCGCAACGCGTAAACCAGTATGCCGGAGCGGAACCGCTATATTTTGATGAACTGACCGATATAACAACAAGGTTGCCAAAATTGACTGTCAAAAATATTTTGCGACCCATTAAACATTATGATTTACAGAACAAAAATATTTTCGATATATTTGTCACTATCTAGTCCTATTTACTTAAATTCATATCCCTTATTTGGATTTGATAATAATTGTGTAACTCGACATTCCACATAAAAGTGGGTTTCTCCCTGATTTATAGAAATTAATATGATAGTCACATTGAATGATAAATAAACCTGAACTCAAATAGAAATAATTAGATCATTGGAGATCCTATGAACGTTATATCGTTCATTTCATCCTGTATGCGTGTACAATATATAGAATAATAGATTCCGCAAAGTCTGTCGGTAAACGCAAGAACGTTGTCCTTTGCAGATACTGAAGGAGATATGATAGTAGATAGTAATATAACCGCTTTGTTGGCAATTAAAGTGAAATACGATTGTTGATGTCTTGATATGGAAACTGTGCACAATAAAACGAGTCGTTCAGGAAGAAGAAAACTTGTCCTGCAGTTTATACGACCTAAAAGCTGTATCTTGTATTGCTGTTTTGTCCACAGATAATAAAAGAAAGGAAACGGCATTTATTTGAGGAAGCACGGCATAACTAGCCATCAATTCTGAATATGATTTGAGGACACTACAGTTCAAAATCTACTAGCCACCTAAAATCCCCGGTTATGATTCAACTCATTCATCTGTGGTGTACAAACACCCTATCTTGATTTGTGTAAGTCAAGTATTTATAAGAGTTCATGTTCCTTCTGTAATTCTGTTTATACCGGTCAAACAGCTGAATCATTTACAACAAGGTAGAGAGAACATATATGTTCAAAAACCACCATCCAGAATGACCAAATTTTGCCAAACACTTACTAGATACTACTCATAAGTTGGCAACGAAACTGGAATGAGTGTAATTCATACTTGTAATAAAATACATGATTTAAACTTCATGGAAACATTAGATATTCAAAAATATCTGCAAATATCTGATGTTATTGTAGTAAATGAACAGAGTGATCTTTTAAACTCAATTTTTATCCATACATGACTATAAGTTTCCAGTTCCAGATCTTTGACCTTCCTTTAGAAATTATTATCCTCTTTGTGTAATAATGAAACTTGCATTTAAGTTTTTGCAGGAATCAATAGGGTACTGATATCCAGATGATTTTGTAATGAAGAATGATTCCATAATTTGCCAGCAAAATATAATTTTAGTAGTTTCTTCGTATACATCTTCAACTTTTAGGGTTAAGTGTTAGAATAGATTATGTGTTAAGTTTCGCCCTGTATATACTCCATACGTATAATAAAGCTCATATTATTATTATCTGAATATGCACAAGCAAATATTGTTTTTTATTGAATGAATCTTTATTGACGTTTCAGCTGCCTCGGCAGTATAATATAAATGAATCAAAAAAGGAACCACAGATTGAGTTTTAGAAGTTACACTGACAATAATTAATACTTGAATCTATAATTTGCAAATCCTATTTTCGGAGAGAACTTCCGTATTTCATTGTTATCGTGATGGATTTACTTCATGGATATAGCTATTCAGCCATAAATACCTATAATTTCAGGTATGAGCAGTACAGCATTCACATATTTGTGATAACCGGTTAGTTAGGTATCAAATATCTATACTGGTCAAAAGGGCCTATTATTTATCCAGGTGAAAAAGAAAATTGTTGAGCAGATAGTGGCCATAACTTCGATCAGGAAGACTTATGAAATATTTATAGAAGCAGATAATGGAAATAGAAGAATACATACTACAGTGATTTTCAAATCCAGGAAAATTAAACACTACAGTCTTGAATAGGAAGCATGATAGAACTAGGACATGGTCTAATAATATCAATGTTCGAAAATTTGTTCGATTATGAAAAACCAGCAGCTTTTGTCGGAATAGCCTGGGTTGTCATCAGAATTCTTTACTTTCTTGACTGAAACAAATCTTGAAAACAGATGCTAACGAAGAAAAACTGTACTACATTCTGTAAGTAAATCCTATTTACTCATGAGAAACTATAAAAAATATTCATAGGTAATTGATAAGCTTACCTATTGTTGAAAGTATATGGTACATAATTGCCAAAGAATCACGGAAATCCCAATGGAAATGCACTTGCACATTTACCCGGACCGTTCACTTTACCATAAATGTCCCGGAAACCGCGTGTTCAGTTAAAAATCGTGTAAAAAAGGCCGGAAAATCAATGGACAACACTGCATAAAGTTCAGTTGTTGCAGCAACATTCCATTGCCATTTTGTCACTGGTTCAGCTTCACGGCGAAACGATGCTGCTGCCACCTACAGAGGATGTACGGTAATTGTGAGAAAAGAGAGAAATTCTCTCTGGAATTTTTGTTTTTAGATTTTGGCACTAAAGGTGAATTATCGTGAATTAAAAAAAAATTGTCTCCGAATCATCCATGGATAAACATTGCACTATGAAGCATATAGTCAAGAAATGACAAATTTCGGCAACCAGCCATACGAATATATTAGGTCATTTAAACTATAATGTTAAACACAGATCCGCCTCTAGGGCATATCACCCAATCGCAAGAATTCGGTAGTGGTAAATGGGAATAAGAGTAAATGGGTATAAAAATGTAATAGCAAAAAGAGTTTTTTGTGTCAGGCGTTTGCATATATGTATTTTATTTGCAAAATGTGTCATACATGCCAATACGGAAATATAATGCGACAAGTCCTATTGTTGGAATTGGTGTATAGGCATCACTGACGATAGAGTTGTTCTATCGTCGTTGATAGGCTTGTATGATAATCTGGTGAATATCTTGTAACATGAGTTGACAGATGTTATTGGCCGGTAGTTCTTGAGGTCAGACAAATAACCGGTCTTCAGGATATGGCCTTGACAATCCAGTCCGGGATTGGCTCCTCCTGATTTAGCCATGAGTGAAAAAACTTCTAGCTTAATGCAGGTGGTTACTTGGAAACTCATTACCATTATCTTCAGTCTTCTCGCAAGATTGCGGTGTAATCTGGTATTGGGCTGTGCCAAGTCAGTATCCGAGCTATTGCTCTGTGTTGATGAAGTTTCTTACAATACTACAGGTCTGAGGATCACAGACTTTTGCGAGGTTTTGTGTAACTTTTTGTCCAGCCCCAGTTGCTGTATATGTGGTGTGAATGTGGTTGGTATGAGGCCAGAGACTGACATAATGATGGGAATGATAATGACTTTTTCTTGTTTCCATAGTCGTTTAATTTCTATTGAGAGATCTTTAGATATCTGCCCAGAAAGAAAAGGTGCTTGGCATATTTGCTGCATAAAGTACAATATATATATATATATATATATATATATATATATATATATATATATATATATATATATATATATATATATATATATATATATATATATATATATATATAGTCGTTTAATTTCTATTGAGAGATCTTTAGATATCTGCCCAGAAAGAAAAGGTGCTTGGCATATTTGTTGCATAAAGTACAATATATATATATATATATATATATATATATATATATATATATATATATATATATATATATATATATATATATATATTAGGCTGGCAAACCTTGGCGTATATAATTTAAATCACGAAAAAATAGGAACATTATTTAATATCTTACAAATCAATAGATTTTATGAATAAAATTTCGTTCTGCGACGATTCGATTTAAACCAAATACCAAATCAATAAGTTTTTATTTCAAAACCAAAGATGAAACAAATCTGTACATGTTAACAATGTTTCAAATGGTTGAGAATCAAAGCAAGTTGAACACAATTCATATTCTCGAACATAAAGGTTTAGGGGTAATTTCAACAAAATGAAATGAGCCAACATGTGAATTACTCATAGTTTCTATAATTGTGCATATTTTCTTATAGATTTTCAGGGAGTACCAACATCTGTATTACTTGTATACTAATGTATAATATAATATGTTTATGCTGGCTAGGTTTCATTCTGGGATTTTTTTTATAAACTACATAGGTCACAATAGGTAACAAAATCAACTATTAAGTATAAAACTAAAAAAAAGGTGTTAGGTCCTAGCATACAAATGGCATGACAGTTTAGTAACAAAGCACTTTCAGTTTTTTTGGTCTTGTTTATGAAATTATATAAGTTTATAAATTATATATGAATTATTGAGTCCTAAAACTCGGAACAGACTGCTCTCTCTCTTTCCCAGTAGTCTTTTAACTTAAAGTTTCAAAAAGAAGGTAAAGTTGGATTATACATTCACTATGTATGATGTCATATGTTTACTGTTATATTAAGAATAACTGGAATGTAGATTCAAAAAATATTCCACAAGGGATGGGAAAATCTGGTCAATTATACAGTTATTTCCTGAGCTATCAGTTGCTTGGTTTTAGGTTCCCAATATATTATCAATATGATTAAAAATATGATGAAGATCAAAATAAATTGGTTAAAATTCGCTTACATTTAATGTGTTTGACGAAAATTCATTACGATGAATTTCGAAATATTTTTTTTATATTTCATTTTAAGTTGCTCGGTGAGTGACCATTCAGTTCGATCATTCTCATATATTCTATTATGATTTTTGACGGAAATTCATTCTAACTCATATTACGTATGTAAGTTTAATGACAGAATATAGTAGCCGAATGAACCGGTTCTAGCATGTTAACTGGCATTATATAAGCTTAATATTGTTTATATACCCAATGAGGAGGCACACATTATGCTCATCATAGGGCTGTTTAAGGGTTATGTGTATGAAATTATATACATAGCGACAAAGTGGAAATAAATTGGTACAAGTTAAAAATGATAGGAATTATGTATAATAATTATGTTCACTTCGATTTCGAAATTTAACAGCGGCCATTGATTGAAGTGACAGTTTCGACATTCACGAGATATATTTACAACTTATGAATGCTGAGAATGATCATATTTCATGAAGACGGTAAATTGGAGAAGCAACAAAATATAAAACTGATACAGTCAGACTGTTAGGTTCTCCAAGATTTTTATACTCTCCAGAAGCATACTTTTCAATGCACTGAGATTATTTATGATCTTGAATCCTCTTCCCTTACTCTTTATAGGAGTTAAAAAATATAAAAGGACTATTTATCACTCTTTCAATGGAAAATGCAAATCAAACTTCTTACTAATTTTGCTAGGAATATTTGTGTATCGACCAAAATACATTTTAGCTTCAATTTTTCTTGAATACCACAGTTATATATCAAATTTTTCAAATAAAAAGTGAATCGCATAATAGTTAAAAATATCTGATCATCTAACTTTACAGTGGTAACATTCAAACAAACACAATGTCAATTTACACATTTTTTGACATAAATCAACAATAAATGATATATTTGAAACTTGTTTTTGATGTGCTGATCTTATATGTTCCTTTAACATGAAACAGAGACATGTTTTAAATAACTAAAATGTTTGTCTGATTTGCTAAAAATATAATATACAACTAAAATCGCCATTAAATGCGAATGAAAATAATCAATGCCATATACATGTCCTAACAACTTCCTAACTAATCTAAACATCTGATCCAGTGGAAACTAGACCAAACTGGAAAAGATTATCACTCGAACAAATTTCCAGAAAAAGTATCATGAAACTGCTCTGTTCTAGTGAATTTAATTTGACTGCTGTGATATAAATGTTTAGAAAATCTCACATTTCTATGTATGTATCTGTTTTAGCTAATATCCTAACCTCGCATTATCTGAATTATTCCCATAGCTAAACTTTATGTAGGTGTGTCCATTAAAACAAGCTAATCAATTACGTCTATTGACACATTCAATTTATTCTGTGTCATATATATGTGTGTATATCATCAAAAAGGAAAAATACATTCGATTTTGATACACGTAATTCCTCAAATTAGCAATTTCATGGACACTTCTTCTGGAATCAAATAAAATATACTTGACCAGTTGAGTGTAGTTTGAATTGAAAATTTATACAGGGGTTGTTACATAAAACGTATAAAATAGCTGATTTTCTATGAACAATTCACCCCCCGCTTTCTCAAATATTCATACACATGAGGAATTTCAATTTTGAACTTCATTTCCGATTCTATGCATTCGATAACTTTTATCTTGGCTTGTGTACCTTCTGGGAGTAATTCTTTGAGTTCCTTTAGGACCTTGTCGTTATTCGGTATACCTGCGGTAGAAAGCCATATTAATAACAGATCAAAAAATAAATCATGTAGAGATTTTATTTTATCTGCAAGAAACATGAATGTCGTCTAGTCAAGTTTTTCATAAATAATTTTACATCACAATACATTATCGTCTTTACCTAAAATTCAGTGGGCTATTGCGCATCACACAACACCAGCACGTCATGGAAATAATTAGTCAAGTATACTGACTCAATACTTCCTGTGATGGTCGTGTCATGATATTTTCAATTGGAAATAATAATTTGTTACTCACCAACACATTCACAGTTGATACCCATCATTGGTATGTCTTTTAAGTGCATAGGAAACATTCTAATTTCGTTTTTAGTGACACTGACTTCGTTTCCAAAGTCAACGCACGTTGCTGTGTATTCTTCCCCGTCTATACTTGTTATAAATGCTCTAGTCCAGCTTGCTAGAATTATATGAATATTAACCAATATAATATAAACCACCCTTCAATATTGAATTCTATAATCTTCATTATTATTCATGTTGCCAGCAAAACAGTAGAAACTTAACATGTTTTCCTGTGGGAAAAAATTGCGTTAGGCAGGTTGAAGCTGTACTTCTCACATAACGGTATCAAAATAAAGGTTTAAATCAGATTTTGGACCTCAAGTCTTTCATAATTTAAAAAAAAATCCTAATATTTCCAAAACTTACTTCAAATGAAACTGAATAAAATAGAAACTATAACTTTGTCTCGTGCCCACACCTCCCCCTTGTACTTACATTCATCCTCATTTTCAGATTTGTAGGCCACCAAACACATTTCGAATAATACTGGTTCATAAGGCGTATCATCTTTGACTTGAATGATAAAAAGTTGTTCTAATTGCTCTAATGACTTTTCATCCGTAGGACCTACAGTCATGTCAGCCACATCGTTGATAGTGTAGAATATCACGTCATGAACTCCAATGCTCAATCGTGTCCAATCCATCAAGTCCAAAGTGAAGGGAACTGAGAATGAATTATTGTTATTTTACTGTATGCTGTTGCACCAAGATGTAAGCACCACATACATTAATAACATTAATGTCAAGCAAAATAAACAAAAATATTTATTTGAAAGATATACATATTTTGAGGAAATCCAATTTCTCAGTAAAAATCAAGTAGGTACATCCCTAAATCACTCAAACAAAAAAGCATGGAATGAAAAATTCAACTTCTCAGTTTAAACTTGCTGGTTGTAGTTCTAACTTTTAGCTACAGCAATTGATGAAGTGCGAGCTACTTTCCTATAAATAGGTGGGCGATATTTTGTATACATTCTGAACAATATGTGCTGTATTACCCGTTGCCTCTGCTTTATGTTTATTTGAAGGTTTTGGAGTTGGTGATGGTTCAGCTGTGGGTTTTGCTGACGAAGACATTGTTGACGGTTTCTCTGTTCCAGGAACCTGTGGTTGATCGATTATCGGAACTAATTTAGGTAACTCCTTGGACGAACCCCTATTCAACTTGAATATCGTTTTCGACAGCAAAGTTCCATCCTCAAATTTGAGGTCTATGGCATCATCTGCCACTACCTAAAAGAAGGTATGGAATGAATATCGAAAATAAAACATTTTTTCATCATTTCCATTTATAGAAGTATAATAGCACAGATATAGAACTGAACTTTAGTCTAAGAAAATTTAAAAATATTTCATAAATAAAAAAATCCATGATTTTGGGAGTATTTGAAAGTATCTGTATCTACATAGGTATAATAAAAATGCGTCATATTTTTTTTTAGGTTCAAATCGTAGTATCCATGCTCGTTAAATCCCCAGGATGACGGTTCTACTTACTACTATCATTTTTGCCTTTTCTTGGATAAGCTGATCTACATATTCCATAGCTGAACTAACGCTATCTTCTAACGCAGTAAAAGCTGGGGTTATGGTCATCAAAGCTGGATAGGCGGCCAAATATTCGTCCACATTACGCAAAGATTTAACACCCAACGCGTCTTCCCCTGGAAAATCTATGTAGCTGCACATAAAAATTATATACTTATTAATAATTCACCCTCAAAATTATGGAAAGTCGTCTTTTCTTATTGCACACTGTTAACAGTTGGAATGTATGTTTTTTATCAGAATACGCCAAGGACTTATTTTTCGTTAGATAAAAATCAATATATTTGTAATCAATCGTCGACAAATCTAAAAACAACGAAACATTATAACAGACTGAATAATAAAATAATATCCCTATAATTATCATATAACGTTTTCGACCATAGTTCTTTTTTATACGCTAATTCGTATAATTCGTTACGAATCGCATTTTTATTTAATATCGTTTGAAAAATAATTTACCTCGCTCCAGATGCTATTCCATTATTAACATATAAATTATCATCTTCGGATGCTTTATTTTATATAAATTTCATTTTAAGTGCAAATCCATGGCTCAACTATCAGTTTATTGTCACAACAATTTTTATGCAAATCTATTGGAAGTAGGTTTCATGAAAGAACCACCAAAATTATGTATAGTCGCCCGTACGCCGCTCTCTCAATAGTTTTGAAAGCAAATTGAAAACGAGTATAAGTTTGTCTAAATCTTGAAAATAGAGGAGGTTGCCCAGTTGAAAATAATATTTGGCTGAAACCGAAATAGATTTTTTTCAAATATTGCCATATTCCTCCTCTCATGATCATAGACCATAGTTCTTTTTTATACGCTAATTCGTATAATTCGTTACGAATCGCATTTTTATTTAATATCTTTTGAAAAATAATTTACCTCGCTCCAGATGCTATTCCATTATTAACATATAAATTATCATCTTGGGATGCTTTATTTTATATAAATTTCATTTTAAGTGCAAATCCATGGCTCAACTATCAGTTTATTGTCACAACAATTTTTATGCAAATCTATTGGAAGTAGGTTTCATGAAAGAACCACCAAAATTATGTATAGTCGCCCGTACGCCGCTCTCTCAATAGTTTTGAAAGCAAATTGAAAACGAGTATAAGTTTGTCTAAATCTTGAAAATAGAGGAGGTTGCCCAGTTGAAAATAATATTTGGCTGAAACCGAAATAGATTTTTTTCAAATATTGCCATATTCCTCCTCTCATGATCATAGACCACAGGAGCAAGACAACCAATGGAGTTTGAGATTAACTTCAGCAAGTTATCTCGTTCTTCTCATACAGTTTTTTTTCTCAAATTATCAAATGACAAAAATGATAAATAAAAACCTCGGCGTACATTAGGTGCTTCACCAAACTTTCTTGAGAATGAAATATCAGTATTCATCAATTTTTTAGAAATATTTAAATTTCAGCATGAAGATTTTTCATCATTTTTAGGCAAACGATTTGGGATACCCCTAAAAATGTGCTACATCACAAATTATGATATATCCATTAGAAACTTTGAGGATCGCTCAAAAAAATGTTTTATTAAAGAGATTGGTGGTTTTACCTAATTTGAAGGGTTGTACAACTTTCTTTAGAGACCACTGCAGCACGATGCCAGACTGCATTATCAACTGCACCATCTTCCTTAGCCAGAACAAGTTGCCCTTCTTTCACTGAACTCAATGTGAGCGCTAGAATAGGGCAAATATTAATAACCAAAAGATTTTTTTTTCGAGTTGAAACTAAATGACAGTATTATGCTTTTTCCAATTATTATTCGCTTTGGAGTTACAATCAGTTGAAATTCCAGAAATTTATCAGTGTAAAATCATACTCACTGCTCTTATCAAGATTCTTTATATATTCGTTCAGTTCCTTTAACTTTTCATAACATTCTTTATTTCTCACTAATAATTGGCATTTCTTCCTACCAATCATTTTTACAGGTTCATCATTTTTCAGTTTGAACAGGGGCTTTACATCATTGGCAGTGTAAATATCTATTTCTGTGCGATTTGCTGGCCGTCTAAAAATTGGAAAAATTTTTGGGGTTCTTATAACATACTGCGTTAGTTAATAGTGGTGTAGTAAACTAGAAGTTAGTAAGACACGAATGCAAGCACGATCAAAAAATACAGCAGGATGTTTTTTTATTTGCCAACTTTCAC
Organism: Bruchidius siliquastri; assembly: GCA_949316355.1. Taxonomy (NCBI): domain Eukaryota; kingdom Metazoa; phylum Arthropoda; class Insecta; order Coleoptera; family Chrysomelidae; genus Bruchidius; species Bruchidius siliquastri. Next base: position 17,229,091 of record OX438533.1, on the reverse strand, counting down.
ATGGCATTTAAGTGTTCAACAATTTAATTAGGATATATTACAACTACGACTCATCATCTTAATATAAGCAATCACTCGTAGTGCAGCTACTAAAAATGTTGGATGGTAAATAAACTAATTTTCATTAATATGTTTAATTTACAAAAAATACCATTTTTACAATTTCTTTGATATTACTACTAACGTTTTGGTATATTCTTGGACAAACTGTTTTGTGGCTGGTGCTTTCTGAATATTTCCTTACCTCTCCACTGATTTAACCCTAGGTGTTCTATCTCTAGGACTTTCTACCGGCTTGTTAGGTATTTCTGCTGCGTCATTTATCTGCTTTGACTCAGTACCTGATGTACTTGCTCTGGTCTGTGCTCGAGTATTATCGTATGTATTTCCGCCCTCATCCAAGTTCACCAAATATGTACCATCGTCATACTATGGAACAATTAAAAGTGCTGAGATTACTAGGGCCAATAATTTAAAGTTACAAAGTACAAAAAACTGATGCTATGCGACTGACTGATTGTCAGTTAGCATTGCATATGTTCACCAAATGACTCTGAATGAAACTAATGTTGACTGGTGGTCCACAATTAATGCCAAAGTTAACTAGCGGGGCTGAGTTGCTCTTTTCAACAAATTCCCAGCAAAATGAATGAAATTGGATTTGTGCGTATTTTTAGAATATTCCGTATTTTTTTGGAAATACCCCATTCTGCAAATAAATTGTTTTGCAGCCAAAGAATGTTTGATTAGCATTTGTTGGAGATGATTTTATTTATAGGTTAGATTTCAAATTGATTTAAAATTTCCTTTTCATGGTAAAACTAAACTGAAAATGACTCTTAGGCTATTAGTCTGTTGAAACAATACTTGGAATTATATTCGGATTTACGATCGATTTTATTAGTTTAGTATCAATATCAATCCTGCCTCGTGAAAACGGAAAAAGGCCGCAAGGCAGGTATTTAAAACATATCTACCAATTCACTTACTTGCTGTTTGATATTTAACCTAAGTTTTTGATCCTCATGTACAGTCATATTGAGTTTCTGAAGTCCTGTTGTTCTCATAGCAGTAGCTGGCATGTTTTTATATTCCTCTGGCATTAACTTTAGAGCACTCGGTTTGTTTTTATTTCCATAATCTAAATAGTGAACTACCAAGGGTTCTTGGTTGATTACTTGAGCACGATACCTAGGAAATTCCAATTATATATTTTCTAAAGGTTTTGGCAGACATACCAAAAATTGAATACATGATAAATATTTTATTGCTCCATAATTCAGATAATAAATATTCAATGCAATGCAATGCATTAGATTCTTATCCACAAGTCACGTCCTCGCCGTGGAGAAATTGACGTCGAAAAACTGCATAGAAGTCAGTGTACAAGAATAGTGGATTTTAGAATAAGATATAGGAAAGGTGATGAACAACAACTAAATAGAAATAAGAATGGAAATTGTATGAAACACACTCGGTCAATCGTCGCCGTGGTGGTGTTTTACTGTTAAAATTTTAAATATATGTAGTTATGCACGTTTCTTAGACCCGAAAACGTAAACTGTCAATACTGAATATTTATGAAACATTTTAGTATGAAAAGGATAACAAAATGGGAAATAATGTATTTATATTTCACACCTGCAGTGCTTCTAGCATAGAATTTATTCTGGTTCAATCATATTATTTGAAAGTATCCTCATAGCTGCTTCATAAGGCAGGCGATGTATTTCTAGGGTGCCGATTTCTGTTTTAAACCATTACAAGCTTCAAAAGTTGCAAAGATAGATTTTGAGTAATAAATTTTTAATAGAGATGATCGCATGATGTACTTGTGAATTGTATGGAAATAAATCCACGCTGCATATTGATAATATAAACGAACGCCTATTTATATATTATATAAAAATACTTTGAATAGTTAATTCAAATACATACCATACATCTTCAAATAGTGCTAAAACTAACTGTCCAAAAATCGGATTCACAATGTCGTCAAGTAACGGAGCAGCATCAAGTAGTTTAAGTGTCATTTCCAAAACTTTCTTATTGTATTCTTCTGTCTGGACCCATTGTACTTTTTCATTATCCACGTAGCTTACAACCACCTACAAAATTTAGCGACACTTCTTAAAAAAGAGTGAATAGAAAGTGCTGATTGGATATGACGCTTATCTTACAAAATTATGTGATAAGGAAAAACCCCGACTATTAGCAAAACGCAAAACTTGCAACTTGTTCAAATATTATAACACTTCATTTTTTCAATGTCAGTGATTATATTTGGACGGATTCAATGGAAAAACAACTGACAAGCAGCAAAATATAATATATGTTAAACCAAATATAAAATATCTTCATAAACTAAAATTATATTTCTTCCTCGCCAGGTGGCGTGGGAAGTGAAACAATTTTTGCCTTTTCGGATTCAGTATTACCGTGATGCATCCGAACAATCCAAGTTATTTCTCAGTACTTAATTTGTATATGAATGCTGATAACATTGAGAAACATTCCAGAATTTCAAAAACTTCACAGAAACAAATAAGTTTCTTCACACCAGCTTAATTGAAAAAACTATTTTCTCATACTTTTTTTATCAATACTATTTTTTATTAAGATTAAACAAAAAATAGTAATATTAATTAAACCTCAAGAAAACGGGAATGATCACTGTTTTTTGATAAGTACTGCGCCCCTACAAGACTGCTTATAAGAAAGTATAATACCTCGCATTTTTCAGTCCTAAGTGTAAAACTTTCATAAACTGCAGATTAATAATTTATGGGTTAAAATAGCCACATATTATCAGGCAGACAGAACAAGGGAAATGTATCACGATTTGCTTTGGTGCTATATACTGACTCGGCACCCAAAAAAACAATGAAATTCTATATTATTAGCATATGGCATTCAAGTAAACATTAAAATACTCTACGTTTTACCAAGAACCCATAAAAATATAAATATATTTTTATTTAAATTGATGAGCTATCTTCACCAGTGTATTTTGATATATGTTATAACTGATTATTGATATGTGACACATCATTTTGTCAGTCAAAAGAAGTAGCCTTATGAATGAAGATATCTCATCCAACCATCATTCAAAATCTGTGAACATCTCTATACAAGTGGCTGAACCGAGAAACGAATACTACAGATATTATCGACCTTCAAATTATTCATCGCATTATTTTGGTCTATATTTTTCATACTTACATCATAGGTGTTTCCTGGTCTCAGAGTAACAATTTCTATCTCTTCCTTTACAGGTTTATTCATGTAACTATCACTTCTCACACTTGAACATTCGTCAGAGGATAAGATTGCATTTGAATTAGTGTATTGTCTTCGAGGTTGCGTAACCCTATTCTTTTGATTATGTTCCTGATTATTTCTATAAGGAAAAATCGTGTCGTGTTTACCCTTGAAGTAATATACAAAAATTCAATATTTTTTAAATCCCATACAATTTATAGTCTTGACTTCTGGGGAATTAACAAGTTACTAACTGATGATAGCCCTTCCCTGACAATAACCAACACTGTGACCAACTGTATCACTAACAATGTGACTGTCGTCCCCAACCAACTGTCCAATAACTCTTGTGATCAACATAATTGAGAATAGTTGTACTGTTGATTGATTAGAACTACGAAAATATAATATGTAAGAACTAGCAAAGTACTTCTGATAAACGCACCATTAATTTCCATACCTTGAACCATTATTAGCCTGTTTACTTCTTCCTAAGTCCTTATCAGGTTTCGTTTTTCCAAATTCATTATCATCAGATCTATTTCTTCCGGAGTCTTGATCACCATGGCTCCTCTTTCCAAATTCCTGAGCACTAGATCTGTTCCTTTCAGAATTATGATCATTAATGTTCTCAAAATTATTTATATTTTTATTGGACCTGTTTGGTCGACCACGTGACTGTGAGCGTCCACCATTTTTTCTATCTGAACCTACAGGTTGAACAAATGCAAAGAATGAGAGAAACAGAAGTTTAAATATCAGATGTGTGTATTTTCTGAAATAGGATAAATTAGAAATGTTGTAACAATGATTCCTCATTAACTTTCATCAAAGCACTACACAAGGAAGAAACGACGTTAATATTTTGTATTTTAATGAGCAGATTTCACAATTACTGAGCTCACCTGTTTTTACACTCCCTAAACTTTGATCATTCCTATCCAAGGATTTTTTATTCAGTTGAAAATTAGTGTGAGGTGTTCTGGGCCCTTTGGATTCTTCCTTCGCGCCCAATGTCATTCCGTTACTGCGGCCACTTGAGGTGATTGTCAAATTTGGGCCAGCTGCATTAACGGAACGCTCGAAAGTGGTTGTTGATGACCAAGTATTGGATCGGTCAGATAATACCTTTTCTCTACATCTAAAAGATGAAACCAATGCCATAAAGTACCACTAGTCGCTATCTCCACGAAAATTAAAACTAATATAGCAGCTACAAAAATGGAATACCAATCAACATAGGTTAGTTTGTACATAATACTGCTCCACAGTTTGTGTGCTATATGGAGATCAAAGTAAAAAGATCTTAATGGCAGAATTAGATAAAATAATAAGATTGGAATGGTCGCGACATGTGACGCTGCCCATTAACGTCTTATGAAGTATCAGGACCTGAATAATTTAATGAGCAACACTTGTGTGCGTATAAATTGGCTAGCAACTTCGAAACCAAAGAATCATAAAATGCGAAGTGGAAGTTCTGTAATTTTTTCATTCTTACTGCACCGCTGACGCACTGATTTAAATTAAAAAGGCAATAAAACCAGAGACATAAAATGGTTTTTTATTGTCTTTGAATAGTAACTTCTCCTTAAAGACACCAAATCCAAAATTTCCTTCGCTTATGCATCATACTTCAGCAGTAATTGATCTATCGGTTAGGATTTTTAATTGTATTTTTTATGGTTCATTTCTACTAATGCACTGCTTTCGCTAACAATTATTACGATTGGGGGGGGGGGGGGGGGTGGCTGATCATTACTTGCCCTGGGTGGGTTATATATAAATATGTTACCATAACCACCCTGCTGCATTATGGAAATCAGCGTGTGATCACATTGAAAGAATACCTTGCAATTGTTGACAGTATTTCCTCCTCACTAAAGTTCAGCTTTCTCTTCAGGAGGTAATTCCTTGCCTCAGCTAATAAAAATAGCTCGAATTCCTTAGAAACTTGCCTGAAACAGTAAAAGAAAAAATCTTGTATTATTCTGAGTATTTCACGTTCATATGGAGACCCGAACACATATACAGAATCATACAAGTTGACCCAAAAGTTAATTCCAAGCATGTATCCAAATCATTCCGATTGAAATCAGATTTTTTTGTTTTTAAATTACTTCATTCGAACTGTTTTCAATTAACTCGGATTTTTATCGCGTTTTTTGCCATCCAAACGTGCCTATTTAAAATAAATTGCTATTTTTTCGCTCCTGTCTTAATAGTACGAATACTATGGGGTGGAGAGGGGCAGATAGGTGGCCAGAATTTTTGTGATTTTGCGAATATTTTGGTAACTAAAAAACGCCAGATTTTTTCTGTGTACAGTGTCAGAGGAGGAAATGAACAGTCATTTGTTAGAAAAAGTCTTTGCCAATTGATGTTAATAATCCGCTACTGACTGTGTATTACCTTATCTCTGTGAAGTCACAGCATAGAATATATTATCGGTTATCCACAAAATTCTTGTACTGGTGTGTAATTATGAATCGGTGATGAGATATGGTACTCGTATATTTTTGAGATAGATAAGGTTGACCCTTTAGACTCTGGGGTGTAATGGTCTACCCACGTCTCATCACAGCTGACAATACGATCCAGCAAAACAACCATGTGCCAAAAACCATTCACACACGGCAAGACAGTTTGCTTTCTGATTTTCCGTCGATAGGCGAGGAACCCACCTTGCTGACACCTTTTGGTAAATCAATCATCTGGAATGATTGACTGGGCAGTTTCATACGATATTCCGATATTCCTACCTAATATATATCAAGACCTCGCGTCGCTCCTTTAACCTATACATTTCCGTTAAATGTAGAGCTTTCGTCTAAAATTGCACTAGCTGAGAGTAACGTCATGAATTGGAGAATTTTCTCACTATATATGGTGATTATTATGACTATGTATACTAACTTCCGATCCATCAACAATGAATCAAAGTTATCACGTCTGAAGAGAGCAAATCCAGCCTTTTTTACGTCCTTGTACTTAACGTATAACTCCCCAGACTCATCAGTAAGTACAACAACTGGATCTCCATGTAAAGTGCAATACCCACAATTTTGGGTGAATTCAACTTCGTCTTCGTCTGAAAAATCCATCACTGTGTCCTTGCCTATATCAGAGCTAATTATTGATGATCCAGAGGGTGGAAGTTCCTTCCTGTAAGCAAAAATAACAGGAAAACTGACGTAAATTTAGCTATATATACAATCTGGACGTAAAAGTTAGAAAGAATATAATCATGTAGATAAAATAATTTTGTATTTAACAAACAGTTTCACAAATAAATCTCTCTTTCTTAGAGTGATGCGTTGTCATTTATATTTTAATCATTGTTGGACTGTCAAATTTGAGTGTTTACAAAGGTTACTAGCCAACTAGCTAAGTACATCCTATCATGGACACAAAACTAGATATCTCCAATCTAGCAGACTATTCATTCTGTGTAACTATTTTTCTATTGAGCTATTTTTTTCTTTTGCATTTGTACTACTGTTAAGGGAAACCCCCTAAAAATCATTAACTAACACTGTCAAAATGTTCTTAAGATATTTTTACAATAAAATATTTTATTTCTCAGAATATTTCATGTTTTAAGATTCCTTCTTAATACATTCCATGGCTTAAGATGTTTACAAATATATGGAAACTTATAGTAGTGTATTGATACAAACTGAGTTCAAAAGATCAGTCTGTTCATTTACTAAACTGCAATCAGGGTTTTGCAGATATTTGAATCTTTATTGTTTCAATTGGGTTTGAATCATGAATTTTATTAGAGGCTAGAGGTAGATGCTGCTGTTCTTCCTTACTTCAGAACATCAAAATGATGAAATACAAAGAACAATGCACATCCATTTTTGCAGTTGATTTTGCAATGAACTATTCAATTTCGGCTATTTACCTCAAACTGATTTCCAAATGTCGATTGTGAGCTGAAGATCCTGGATACTCCACTATCCAACCTAGATGATTGACTTTGAATGCATCCACAACCTCTTTGCAAGTTCTAGAAGGAACTTTGAATTAATTATGCTTTGCTAACACAACACAATATACTTACTTGGCAGTTTCAAAATAGATTTTTGAGTATTTGCCAGAGTTTTCTATGAAGATCTTTGTTACTTTTCCAAATTCGTTGAATTCTCTTGACAGTTTGTTCTAAAAAAATGTATAAAATAACAAAATTAGCAAGAATCTGCTACAAAAACATAACATCATATATTGTGTCATCAAATGTGATGGTTATTATTGTATTATTTGGGATATTTACATCTACATAGAACATATATAAGAATATTTCAGTCTTATCTTGAACAAGCCATTAGGATGCTGTTTTCAATATCCTAGGCAAATTATATGCTGGATAGTAACAATTACTATTGAAATGCCTAGTAAAATTCCATGTCAGCATGCAGTGTGAATATTTTGGGGTAAATGCAGCATAAAAGGCTTTGAGGTAGATTAGTTTTGTGAATTAGCAAAAAGAATTCTTTTAAAATCATTGTAACGTTTTTTTTCTATCATCTATTCTCAGGAAAATATAATCCCATTCACTTGTTCTTCATTGACTAGTGTGCCAAATCTTCAGGAACACACGAACATATTTTTTTGTAAGTTATAGATTTTTCTTTTTCACAGTATGTTCAAATTTAGCACACTAGGTTTCTGATGAGTACCATTTTTGTAGTGCTTATTTAATAGACCCCAATTGGGTAGTAAAGAATATCACATAAGGTAAAACAAAGAAGACACTACCTTGACTACAGCTATTATTTTCTTACCCTGTCTGCGATGCCTTCGTTACCATAGACGATGATACACCTAAAATTCACACATTGGTAGTATACATCAGATACCATATATTTATAAATGACCACATATATGCATAATGTATATAGCAGTTTTTTATGTGAAAACAGTAACTTTTAATTGTAGAAAATGCATTGAAAAGGCTAAACAATAATTTGGAATTTGACTGAATGGTTTAGAATTCCGCATACCCCCAATACCACGCGATTTCATTTATAACCTTCTTACCTGTCTTCGGGATTTGGCAGTCGAGACATTACTTAAAAAAATGAAGTATTTGTAAGATTTATACAGATATAAAAAACAGTACACACGCTACACAACGTAAAAAATATTGAGATCAAATCATAGGATTCAAATACTCAACAATAGTTAACTTTAGAGGTTAAGATATCTCATATCTCAAACAACATAGGGGTTAGCTCTGTCTCAAACTGATCACAATCTCAAACAAATAGAATAAAACAGTTAAAAAGAAACCGGTAGATCACAGATTCACAGACAACTGCGCATCAGCTGTTGATCACAGAACTTATAACTGTTGATCCCACTGACGATAAAACTTGTTCTATCTTCGTTGGTTGATCCTGTTGATGTCCACCACAGAACATATATGGGTTAATGTGTTATCCACCCATGGTTCAGCATCATCTATACATATTGTCAACCACAAAACACTTTTTTCATCGACATGGGACAAGCAGAAGCACATGTCACATTATTATGAAACTTTGATTATCAAAAATTAAGGGCTAGAAAATAATTTGAATGTTCGGCGCTTTAGCAATCACATCTCAGAATTATTATCAGATTTTGTATTGAACTATTGAATATTTTAGTGTGTTTATTCAGTGTACAATTAGTAAAATGGACAATGAAAATGCCGTCATATATGGACTGGAATTTCAAGTTAATACAATGAAAATTTCATATTATATGAGCTATGTTGATTCATTTGTTTTGCAGGCTCGCGCTTTAGCACCGCAGTTAGCAGAGACTGATAAAATACGATTTCTCATTGGCACACAGTCCCTTAAACAAACTAACAACCAAATACATTTATTAGAGTTTAATGAGGAAAGGTCAACTATTAAAACATTGGTAAACAATCCTATTTTAAAATAAAAAGTTACGCTATTCAGATAATGAATGCATGAATGAAACTATTGATATAAAGTTATTACTGCAGTATTCAAGATATTTTATAAAGATTGAATAACAGGTCTATTTTTTTTTATTGATAAGATACATAATTTTGGTCTTTTGAAGATGATATTGTAATATCCTACCATATTTTATTCAATATAAAATTTTATCCATCTTCTGGTATCATATTCTTAATTTAGGTTGGCGATCACTGTTGCTATTTCTTGATATCTTGCTACTGTTGATGCATAGATCAGCCAGTGCACAAATAATTTTCAGCCTTGTGATTCATGTTCCTGCTTTCTTTCCTTGAATTTTGTTCATAATTGTGAATTGTGCTGTGTGCCTAGGGTTACCAGATACAGGCTTGTTATTTCTGAGGCACAACATGGGGGTGAGAGAAAAATGCTCATTTTGAGCACACAGACCAGGAGGGAGAGAAAAATGTAAATTATTGCTGACTACCTGCAATTATTGGTGCATAGCCTGTTAGAATCTATCATAACCCAGAGGAGGGGAATCTTACCTATCAGATGTTTCTAATCACATTATTTCAAAATGATTCCCTCAAGGTATAATGACTCATATTGTTCAATTAAATCATCAATAAAAAATTACCACAATGTGTTAAAATTACCAAGTTATGGATCAATAAAAAATTGGACTACTGGATTCTAGATATTCATTGACAATTCGCTGCTGCGCGCGTAAGAGGGGACAAGTCAAAACTAGACAATTTGAGATATAGTGGATTAAAGTATAATTGGAAGAAGATTTGTAAATGTTAGCGGATCTGAAAAACATTCTCATAGTAAAATAATTATGTTGGGTATAATAAAAGTTAAGTAACTCAAGTAATGTGAAGCTAATTCTTTAGAAATATCAGAAAAGTGCAGTTTGAATGACTTAACTCCTTCAACATATTTATGTTTAGTTTATTTACTGACATAACTCTAAAAGAATCAACAATAAAATTGAAACAAATATTAAACATTTCCATTACAGATTAAGATTTATTGAACTATCATGATTATAATGTATGACCATGTATTCTATTGTTAAGAAATCAAGTTTCGTCTTCATCCGAATCCGACAAGGCATCGATTACATCTTGGTCTGTCTTCAGATTTAGATAAAAATCTTGTAGTGATGATGTAATATATGGTAATAAGTCCAGTAGGTGTTGCTTTTTTTCTATAGAGATGGGTACAGGTCCTTTATATACAATTTGTGGTCTAAGGTTTACAGTTTGTTTCCCTCTTCTTTTAAAACCCAATACTCGATAAGGTTCATTTTGAGAAAATGTAGTTTTGACTAGTAGTGTCCGACTTTCTTTTTCATACTGAATCCATTGCCATTGCCATCAGTGTCAGTTTTACGGTTTATTAAAGGTCCATTCAATCCGGAGACGGTTTCTTTTTCCCTGTTTGTCGAATTAAGTTCGTCCATTCATGCGGATGTTCTACTTGTCCATTGAATTTCTTTTTTTGTTTCCCAATAAGACTGGGGCCAGTGTCACATTCCATGTGTGTATGTCCTGAGATCAAGAATGTATGGTCAATAACCTCTAAATGTGAAGAATCTTGTAAAGCAACCATACACATAACAGCAATGTGGCTATTTTTATTTTGACCTCCACAACAATCCGAATACATTACTACATGCTTAACGTTTTCGTCTGACTCTTTAGTAAGAAATTGGTACAAACAAAAGCCAATTTGCCTCCTTTTTTTCCTAGAGCTTAATGCATAATGCCAGAATTGCCAGATATAAGCATAAGCTTGGCCTGAATCGCAGTCAAACGTCCAAAGCTGTCTTTTATAAAATGAAAGTGAGTTGTGTACATCTGGAGTTGGAAGACATTGTTGGAGGTCGAATATAATGTTTTTTTTGCTTGGGTCATTTTTTGATAACTCCTTATCCGCTGATTTAGAAGTATAACCCAAATCTGCTTCAAGATGATGTTGAGCCAATTCATATGTTCAAGTACGGTAAGATAATAATCAAGAGCTCTAGTCTGCGAGAAAAACGGGTTAAGTCAATATATCTCCTTTTACACTTCGTATCGATTACGAACGTACCGTGAAAAAGGAGATAACTGAACTAAAACTCGATTTACACAGTCAGCCAGCCACATAACTTGACTTAACCCCTCGGGCATATGTCGATAGACATCGAACAATGCGTTGGATAACTTAACTCGTTGTGTACGAAGATGCAGAATGAAAAATTATGTTAGTTCTTGACATAAACCCATTTTCACGAAAACTGACCTTACCCCCTTTACGCGCGCGGCAGCGAAATGTGATTGTTTGTGCTACTGTGCAGATGTTTCATAAATTTTAACAAATAAAAATTAACCATATTACATTCATCAGTGCAAAATAGTCTTATCATTAATGTTCCCATTTGTCAGAAAGACATTTCTAAAATTTGAGCTAGAACAATATAAAATGTTGTGTGCAAGCACCAGCCAAAAATGGGTAAAAAAAATAAGTGAATACAAGTCTTTAGAAATCGAAATTTTCACACATTCATTATAGTTACAGAAAAGGCATTATTTCTATTGATGCTGTTTGACTCATATTTGATATTGATTTTTGTGTTAGGTATTCCATCACACAAATGGTGAAATATGGAAAATCACTACAAGTCCTCTAGATGCTTCAAAATTATCTACTTGTTATAACAGTCTGACAAGCGACACCAGTTGCACAATGAAAACTGATATTTTAAAAATACCTGAAACTGAGTATGTAGATACAACAGAAAATTTGGATGTTGTAACAACTTTAGATACATCTTTGTTTGGGAACGAAGTGAAAACAACAGAATTTCATCCAACTGAAGAGAACAAGACTGCTACAGTAACCGACAGTCATGTTGTACTATGGGACGTATCAGACAGTATAGGAAAAGCCATACTAAATATTGCTTTAGAAGGCAAGAATAATCCTAAATTCACAACAGGAAAGTGGAATCCCTACCAAAATTGCAATCAGGTGAAGTACTTATTCATAATATAATCAAAAGAGATTTCTTCAATCAAAAATACATTCAAAGAATGTATGTATCATTTTATAAAAAAATTGGGTATGGGAGAAAATCTAATGTTTTATAGTTGATGATGGTAAAACTTTTGGCCCTGTAAGATTCCTACAAAGATTTTGTCCTTGTAAAGTAGTAACCTATTGTCAACATGTTATCAAAATTCCAATTGTACGTACCTTTTCGAGTTACTGGACACACAGACAGAGAAGTCAGAAATGAGTGACATGGTTTGATGGATATGCAATGAAAAAAAAAGAAATAAATCTCAAATTCCATTTTTTTTGGTACATTTCTTACCCCGCCTATTGATGTGAAAGTGAATATTATTTGTACAATGAATGGGTGTGATTTTAGTTAGCATTGATTAATTTTGACACACTAAAACCTTTTTTCTGGAGCCATAATCCATAATTGAAGTGAATCATTTTTCTGTAATTATATTGCATTCTTAAAACTTATTGTCCTCGATTGTCACAGTTTATTCGAATAGTGAATCACTTTTTCCAGCAAAGTTAAAATTCATTAGTTATTGATATTGTGCATTTCATTCATTTGTATCCACATAAAGACTTAACTGTTCCACTAGTGACATGGTTTGATGGATATGCAATGAAAAAAAAAGAAATAAATATCTCAAATTCCATTTTTTTTGTTACATTTCTTACCCCGCCTATTGATGTGAAAGTGAATATTATTTGTACAATGAATGGGTGTGATTTTAGTTAGCATTGATTAATTTTGACACACTAAAACCTTTTTTCTGGAGCCATAATCCATAATTGAAGTGAATCATTTTTCTGTAATTATATTGCATTCTTAAAACTTATTGTCCTCGATTGTCACAGTTTATTCGAATAGTGAATCACTTTTTCCAGCAAAGTTAAAATTCATTAGTTATTATATTGTGCATTTCATTCATTTGTATCCACATAAAGACTTAACTGTTCCACTAGTTCACCACAGCCACAGAGTCTCACTTAAAGACTTATGACATCAGATCAGGAGATTTAGCCTGGGGCATAGAAGGTGTACATAGTCAGCTTGTACGGGATCTGGACTACAATATGAATAAACAATACTATGTTGCAACCTGTGGTGATGATGGATTCTTGAAGATTTGGGACTTCAGACAGACATCACAACCTGTGTTTGCTAGGAGTGATCACTCACATTGGTAATATAGCATTTATGTCCAATACACAACAAATCCATATCATCATTTGACACAGATTTGACATTAATCAACAAAGCAAAATTCCACTTTTCTGCGTGAGATTATCTCAGTTGTCTGTAACCTGTTTAATTTCACTCTAACTAAAGACACGGTTTTGAAGTGAGACACATATTATAGCTTGTGTCTTAATCATTGCACAAAATTGATTCCATTAGATTAACTGTAGACCTACTAAGCCTTATTACATCCTTCCTTTTCCCTAAAAGGAAAAAACAGAACGTTGAATACTGTTTTATCGGTCTTCAAACGTCGAACAATCAAGAACCAGAAAATTTGCTATTAATAGAAATAAACTTCTGTTTTAAAGACGTTTAAATGTTTACGGAAACATTGAATAGTACATACTGTAACATACTTGCGTGATTGACTGAATTGCTAAACTAACGTTCCGCCAGCCTTTATCAAAGTACAAAAAATGGAAAATTTAATTTTGAAATTATTTTGAGTACGTAAGTAATTGACCACTTTTCCAATTAAGTAGATCACATTAACTAAATTACCTAATTCAGTGTCATGTCAACAATCGTTTTATGAAGTAATATTGCCAATGCATCGATTTAATCTGAACATTGACTATAATCAGAAAATGTATGTTTCAGGGTATGGAGTGTCAGGTTCAACCATTTCCATGATCAACTCATTTTAACTGCAAGTTCAGATGCTAGGGTACTTTTGTCCAGCGCTGCAAGCGTGAGTTCGGAGAATAATGTTGATGCCAGTTTACCTGATGACTCCAAGATCATTGAAACTAAACAGATGTAAGTTTTATTTTTCTCTCTATTATTTTCAAATACTACATATTTATATATATATATATATATATATATATATATATATATAATATATATATATATATTCAATTTTATTAATATCCGTAAAGTCTGATGGAGACTTAAATCTATTAGCTAAACAATCTGTAATATGGCATCAAACATTCTACTTGATATGTGATACTGAGGTATTATTATTCTAATTAATGTAAATATGAATTTTAATTTGTAGGTTGAAAGATGGACCGCTACAATGGTGCGAGCATGAAGACAGTGTGTACTGTGCTGAATGGTCACCAGCAGAGCCATGGGTGTTTGCATCATTGAGTTATGATGGAAGGTTACTGATATCACACGTCAGGAAGTCTTTGAAATACCAAATTATGTTGTAATGAATTTGATATACCTCTAACATGAAGATATATCAAAGTATAATGTAATATGATAGTGGTGGATGGAATCATGAACTCTATTCCATGTATTTGCTTCCTAATAAATTTTATTTCACGGTTACTGTGATAAGTTCAATAAGGTAATCAAGAATGACACACAGTAGACTTCAATTTATTGCAAAGGGTGATTTGGAACTAATTTTAATTAGTAACTAGTTGATAGATAATATGACTGGTGTTCTATTTAACTTTAGACAGCCATATAGCAAGAAAACGGTGAGGTTGAAGATTTTGGTAGCAATGGGGAGAGTTAATAACTTTTATTTTCGACATTGATTCTCACTCTACCAAAAAACACAAATACCTTTTTTTTCACAAAATTTTGAAATCCCATTGTAACTTGAGTAGATAAAAAATACAATAATTATTCTTTTTATAATTTTCCAATCATTACATGGTTTATCAGAAAGGTTTTCCTCTCACAAAAGCATACATTAATAACCTAATTATCATATGGGAAACCTTTAAGTTTATTTTAACAAATGTTTAAAATGATGACTGCCAACTTATCAATCCATTATATAAAGTTTTCATGATACCCAAGGAGAGTTTCCTCATTGATTGCTCTAAAAGTATTTCATATTTTGCAGTGTAGTGGGAGCTTCATGAATAAACAACTTTTAGATGTGTCTATAATCTCCCTTACCTGTGTTTACACAGTAACAAATGTGACTCCAACTAATCATCCCCAAAGATTTTTGCCTGAGATTTGTCATAAAAAAATACACCTAACAAGATATATTAGCCATTTTATCAAAATTGTAAATACTAATTACATATATCATTAACAAAATTGTAATAGTAATTCTACCTCAATCTCCTTTGGAACTTTTTTTAATAGTCTTTATCACATGTTTCACTAAGCACTGTTGAATAACAGGCACAATATCTGCACACGCCTTTTCAAGAGTTTCAATCAAATATGGTAGCTTTTCCAGGGATATACTACCAGTCTGAAAAAACTGGGCAACTTGATTATGTGTATGAAGCAATGAAACAATCACCAATCCATGTTCATTATTTTCTTGTTCTTTTACAAAAGGTGATCTGCATATTCTTTCTTCATTTGTTGTGGGGTCTATCAGTATTGTGTCTTTTTGAATTCCTAAAGTTACTGATGTGATCAAATCATACATTGGAACGCCTGGAACATATTTAAATTTACATTTATTTACAATTTTGGATCTACTCAACTGAGAGTGATCCATATTTTTCATTTTTACCTGCATGTGATAGAGCTAATCCTGCTGCTGTTATAGCAGCACTCAAAGCTGATCCATCATTATGGAGTACCAAAGCATAAATGTCCACTTGAAAATTTGGAAATTCATGGCGACACACTGTGGCTTCTAGTGCCTTCTTCATTATTTGACTATACTGTTTTTCTTCAATATCCAGTTGATGCAACCTACGTTTTTCACAACTGAATGATGCAAATTTGAATTCACAATAAATTTCCCCTTTCAAACTATAATCCTGTCTATTAGGTATCTCCCTGGGATCAAATACTGATACTATTACTTTTGTCTTCTCAACTTCAATATATGCTGATCCTTTAGCTTGGCTGACAACTCCTGTTTTAATAACTGAAAAATATAATCTCACTGATTGGATGGTATTGCACTCTTCACTATCCAATTATTATATGCATAGAGGTACCACAATGGTACACAACATACTCAAAGTGTTGTGATAAGTGGTATTATCTGATAATGCCTTACAGAGTTAAATGGTCATGGGCAACCTATGTACTTCATCATCCCTTGTGCTACATAAACAATTTCATGTTGCATTACCATTCACATTGAAAGCTGATGAGTGATACTAAACTTCTGATATGAATAATGCTAGTTATGCTCCATTGTCTTTATAAAGGGCAAGGGTGTCACAGTAAATTAGAGCCACTGCCATATTAGGCAGTCCAAGCTGTTAGAACGAATTGATTTTTATAAAGATGCCAATGGCTGCTACTTGGAGTATATTGCTATCGTAGGGTATCAAATAGTTATATATAAAACGTATTTGCTCTCTAATGATGGCTTTTCAAGCATTATTGATGAGTCTGGGTAAATAAGGAAAACATGCTTCTTTATAGCAAGCTACATGTATAGTGGTATACACAATGACACATCCAATTGGAAAGGTTTGACGGCATCAAATATTATTTGAGGATTAAAAAATAATGTTGAACATTTGGGAGCATTGCAAGTCAGAATTGAAAGCTTATTGACCAACTACCTGTGGCGACAAAGTATGCTGCAGATAAGTAGGAATTAACCTTAACTGCCTAACAGGACATTTCTATCTACACTATACAGTATTTGAATGGAACAGTGATTGATTTGATTTGAAAATAATATACGAATAAAAAAAATAGGAACAACTATAGGTGTTGTCAGTTACTTACACATTTTTCTGTGCTCCAGTGGGGCTCTGGAATCCTGCCTATTACCATTTTGAACCAATTCTTCGTATTTCTGTAACAAGCTTTGTCTGTTTAACTTTGTAAACAACTGATACGGCAAAGTTTCCTCAGGACCATTAATTCTCTTGTGATCAAGAGGCATTTTTAATGAAAAATATACAAGTGATCACACAACAAATGTATCAAAATATATGGCTACAAAATACGAAAAATAGAAACAGAAAATATAGGTTAGAAGAAATCTGTGATCGCAATGTCACAAACACTCACGAACTGCGCGAGCGCGTGGCCATAGAGCACAGAATTCTGTCATAACTCCCACCATAAAAATCCTACTGGTCACTTCATAAAGCTCAAAATTTGAATTCAAACTTTCGAAATGGATTCATCAGCGCGTCAGTGGCTCCAGATTCCAACAAAAGGCCATAAAGTAAAAAAAGTGATCAAACCTGGGAAAAATATCTACCTATTTAACATTTACTTTGATCAAGTAGGCAGACATGTAACAAAAGACTGCAGTTAATTGACATTAAGTAGCATTAATCAGTAAAAAGATATATTTTAAGTAATATACAGTGTGTTCAAATTGGTTATTGATTTCAAAAATCAGTCTGTATCATCAAAAAGAAAATACAGCGGATTTAAATTAAAAAAAGGAATTATAAACATGAATACAACTAGAGGGGTTCCCCATGAAAATCATAATATTTCCTTACGAAGGGTGAAGCTCAGAGAACTGCTTCCAGACATAGATGGGATCCTTATTATAGGAGTAATTATAGGTAAACAAAGACCAAGGAAATTTTTGGACAGAAAATCTCCAGTGGAGTCATATATAGCTGTATGGAACTTCACACTTCGAGATTCACCATGTGAATACATAAATGTTAGTTTTTGGGGGTCTACTGAGGTTGTCTTCCAGGCTAACGATAGATTTCATACAGGAGATGTTGGTAAGTGATGTAAAGTTCTTTGAAAATCAATCCTTGAAAATCACAGTTTCAGTTTGATGACGGAGGATTTTTCTGTAGCTGACAATTGATTCTGTATTTTTCAATGACTGCTAAGCTATTAACACTGCTCTATTTTACTTTTCAGTTTCACTTTGACATGCCAATAGTAGCTAATCTTTTTGTTTGACATTGTTAGAACATTCAACAGAAAATATATACATCATCTATATAGGTCTATTATTATATTATAACATTTATACCATAGCAATAGCTTACTAAAAAAATTTTAAGTTGAAATCGTGAACCCCAAGATACGCCTAAGATCTCTGAATGACCAAGGTGAACAATACCGCCCTATGGTTACATCTCCATACAACTTGCAACTGAACGAAAGATCAAACATTCTCTTACATGAAGGACCCATTGATGGATATCAAAAGTTATTACAGTTGCCCACTAAACCATTGGCTGGTTACGTCACAATCAAAGATGTTCAGTCAATGGGAGCTTCAATAAGAGGTAGGTGCAAATTATTTAGCATTGCTAGCGTATACATAAATTTTATATAATTCTTACTTTACGACGTTTATCGGTGAAGCTTACTGTAAGAATTGAACAATTTTATCCTGGAATAGTTTCACAGAGTAGGAGAATCAACAATTTACATAACGATTATTTAAGATTGCCTATAAATTCGACGTCGATTGCTTGAGAGTGAAGTTAATGAATCTAATTTTTGTACGCAATTTATCTGTTCTAGACCTTAAAGTGGATGTTCTAGCTGTGGTAAAACATCTAGGAACTATACGAACTGTTAAAGCGAGAACATCCGAAACCTTACAAGTCCGTACAATCGAAGTATTTGACCAGACTAGTCCTAGTTTGAAAATTGAAGCATGGGAATCCGATATCATAGCAAGGTACATATGATTATTTTTCAAATATCATTCTCATCATGTATACGATTATTCCAAAATCATAAAATATTTGAAGGTCAGAAAAGTGGAAGCCACGTTGTACCATTCTATTTCTAACTGATCTTCGTGTGCAATGGTCAGTCTTCCAAAGAGAATTCGTAGTGAAAGTGACTTCTTGCACCATAATCACAGAAAATCCTATTGGTAGAGACGCGCAGATCTTGTTGGAATTTGCGAAAAATGCTCCCGTGGAGACAGCAGAAGTTGTGGATAATCTACTTGTTGCTATATCAGACTGTGAGTAGGAGGCATTAAAATATATCTTCTCAGTTTTGTTGCCATCATTAGTTATCAATACGCGATAATCTATGACTGGAATGTCATCTATCAGCCTACTTTGAGCAGCCGTCAACAAATTCGTATGGGCAAATATAGCTAATATTCACAAATAATAATAAGAATAAAAACGTACCTATTCCTTGTTTCAGTGTCCTTAATTCAAGACATTGCTTCAGTGAGACAAGTTCACGACAGGATCAATAATTTAATCGAGAATAATACCACAGGTTCCAAACAATTTACAGTTCTAATGTACGCGCATGTAACATCCCTAGATCTGGACGGCTTTTCCAGAGTTTTGTTGATAAAATGGTAATAGCTTAGCAGTTGATTTACTTTAAAGTTTCTAATAACAGGCACATACCCACAATTTTCTTTCAAAGGGAACGATACAGTATTGTACAGAGTAATCACTGTAATCATTTTTTTTCCTTTTTGTTTCATTATCGCAAGTTTTAAATTTAAAAAAATAGGAACTTAATGACTATTACACAAATTGAAGTTTAATTTTACTTCCATTTGTGTACAAGTAGTGTAGTAATGGACTCTGGCAGAGTAGAGAAAGTAAGTTTCTCATAACATATGTAAATTGTTGACGTATTCACTCGAGGAACACAGATTATTCCAAAATGATATAATTTTTATGCAAAATAATGTTTCATCAGTTATGTAGCAGCCATTTCAGAGTTGTACCTTTTTCAGTGCTCGTTGTAAAATGCAGCTTAAAGAATCCATATGCGAAAATCAAGAATGTCCTACGAATTTCGAAAGCGAACCTAAAGAGGTAGAGATTGCTTTCGACATTAAAATGGACCTCATGGATCACACTGGGACGTTGGCAGACTGCAAATTCGGAAACCGAGTAGCTGAAAGGATCCTCGGCTGCACGGTATGGCTTAATCTTACTCTAGTTCAATAACAAAATACACTTAACATAATGACAAGACTGGTACTTACAGAAGTTTTATATGTTGCATATAAACCAATTATTATGAAACCGCAAATTACGCTGCCGGTATTTTATTTTACAGGCTAAAGAATTCGCAAATTTGTCAGATGATCAGAAATGCATATTGAAGTGGAAATTTTTGATGAGACGTTGTAAGGTATACATAGCCGTATCATACATTGGAGGACGAAACCCTGTAATAATCTCAGTACTAGATTTCTCAGTGGCCAATTCCTTGGAAGTTGCTCAACGTTCGACTGTCTACTGATGTGTTTTAAATTCTTTATAGAAATTATCTTGCTGACTTCATAGAAATTTTGAAATGTAAAATGTGTCTAATGGTAAATTGGAATATTATAAATTATAAAGTGTTTATGAGTACTAAGTAATATATTATAGGAGTCCTTAATCAATGGTTAAACATAGAACAGTAGATAAAACGTGTCTTTCACCATTTACATAGTATAATGGAAATTGTTTTCATCAACATTAACAAAATATAAATGTGATTGAAGCTTTACCGCACTAGTTTCCTCGCATAAAACACGGAGAAGTTATAAGACAATATGAGCCACCTACAGACGAAATAAACTATTAATCAAACAGGAATCTGCACTGAAAGAACTAGCATCGATGTCTAGGCCTCATACAACATATATAAATATTGAAAAATTTTGACCATTTGTACACAGAATAATGAAATACAGATATTAAGGTGTATCTTGACTTATTGTGTAGTTGCTGTGCACTATATTTCTGCTTGATTTGGATTCATTATGTGTTAATTCAATTGTATTCAAGTTAATAATAATTTTATTATTTTACATCTATAACTTTGATCAATCATCTCCTAAGATGAAGAGATACCTCTTCAACAATAAAAGTGATAAGAGTACTAGAAAATACATTATTTCTATATACAATACAATCAGGTGAATTCGTATAATATTCGTATAGGAATATTATTCGAATATATGAAATTAAAAAATGAGTAAACGAAATCTTTGGAAAAATACGTCCATGACCTGGGTTGAATGATCACAAAAGCTTCCATTACAACTCATCGTATTAGTGCTGCTACATGCTCTCAGCTGAATCATGCTGAAACCTTGTTAAAACAAATATAATAAATACTCGATCTTGGGTTCAAGAATATATTAAACCTATGTATAGCTTATCTATGTACGATTTACATTGATTCGTCTGAAAACTAATACAATGAAATAGACCTCTGTCTACATAACACAATTAAGTAACAAAAATAATATTTGATTCAGTTTAACGCTTACGCCTACAAACTTTCTTGTGCTCTTCCTGCCAGTGTTGCTGTTGACATGACTGTGAGCAGTATGCTGTATTCCAACAGCAATGATAGATAGCGTCTTGCTCACAATTGTAGCACTGTAAAAGATATACAAATACAGTGCTTTATAATAGCTACAAGTACATTACCAACAAAATTGAGAACATATACACTTTTAGCTAGGTCGCTATAAATTCAGGCTAATCTTGAGACAGAAGGTCTCCAAGATTAGATTTGCAAAATAAAATTTTTATATATATTAACAATATCTAATCAATTCTAAGATTATACTGAGCTTGCCGCACGCTTCCAACACATAACATTAATATTATCAAGCTTCAAAATACTATTAAAACACTGTACAGAAAACATATAGTACCCATTGTTTTTTCTTAGTTTCTGATATCTGTTGATTATGTGATTCGAAAAGGCTCTTCAAATGGTCATTATGCTCTTTGGTGATTTTGTCAATTTCACTTTGCATACAGTCCATAGCACACTTTATTATTTCAGTCTTGTTGGGCAACTGTTCCAGTCTTCTTCTCATCTGAAATTACATTTCCCTTAGCTAACATGTGGCACCATCAGTTTTAAAAATATACAAACATTGTCGTTCCTTTTTATACGGAATGTATGTCCAAGTATAAGATGATATGAAAATTGTGTTTTCTAGTGCTCATTTACAGTAACCAATTCCTTCTATGTTCAAAAAAAGATTTTGATTTTGCATAATACAAGGTGATGTGGTTTGTATACTAATGCTTTCTCAGAGCAAAAAGAAAATGATCATATCTGTCATAATTAAAGCAGATAGTTTATAAATGTTACTTCTGAACTAGTTATATTATATTAATAATCACTTAATCAGGTACCAAATACTTTTCATTATTTTTTCTATTTTTGCATTTGTTTCTCAATACATTACCTGACCAAGCTTTGAAGTTATTGTTACATCTCAGTAATTCATTGACGTATATTTAAGTTACACAAACCAGTTCTTACCATTTATTTGCTTTTTGACGTTCATTCCGCCGCCACTGCTCAGATTTTCAAAAGCTATAAAGGTTTGTCATTCAAGGATTACCGAACAGGGTACAGATATTTAGACAAACGGACGGAAATGAGTGACATGATTTTTTGTGATGCATATGCCATGAAACATCAAGAAAACATATCTCGATTTAGACAGTTTTTGCGATTTCAATATTTACCCTGCCTATTGGCGTGAACCACAGAATTGAAATGTGTTGCATATTTTATTTTTGTCTTATTTCAAAACCAAGGGCCATGACAAATGGGCACAAAAAAGCAAATATCAATGTATAGCATCAGACGCTATAGTTTATTGCTTGCCTCACCTTTTCTACAGAGTCACTGTATGGTTGATCCAGTATATGCATATCAGATTCTTGTCTTGGTGACTGCTGCTTGCTGAAATTCTCTGTCGAACTGGTTACCTGTGGGCAGGCCTCGTCCAAACTAGATAAAAGTTGTACATATAATGAATATGAAGCACTCACTGGCACATTGTCAATCAAGGTAGTTTAGATTATTTCAGAATTTCAACTATTTTATATATGTAACACAACAATTAAAAAGTCAATTCAAGTCGATCGAGTCAATTCATTCCACATACTTAATTCAATAAATACTTTTACTGTTTTTTTTACTTTTCATGTGTAAATTATTAAAATAGTTTCATAATGAAGTTTTTTGACTACGCAGTAAACGATAAGGAACTTGAAATTGGGTTAGAACTTCCAAAATCGAGTCGGGTACAGTGGCTCAGTACATTCCACATAGCTAATACAATGTGAAATGCTAAGGAATTTGATATAGATACAAAATGTAAGACCTCTCAATTTCTATAATCAAAACCTGGTGGACTCAAAAAAAAATTTCAGATTTTAATATTTATCTTAAATAACCACCGATTGGAAAAAAAATCAAATGACTAAAAAAACGTAATAAACTGGGTTTATGAATATTTATCACATGCGTTCCGGACATGATTACTAAATTTACTTCATAAACAAAATGGTAATGCAGTGAAATATAGTCTTACAGTCAGAAATGTCTTACTTTGGTGAATTCTGCATCAGCATTGTATCTCTGAATGAGTACTCTTGTGTGTCATCTTCTTCAGCATCTGAAATGTCAATAACATTTCCGGATATTTGCGACGAATTTGTAGGCTTAACTGTCTCTTCTTCTGCCTGTTTCTGTCGTTTCTCTTCAATATCTGGAGCTTCAATAAGTTATAGATTTAATGTTGGAAAATGATAGTAGTTAGTTGCTGTTTCATACACTTACACAATGTTTAACAATTTTTTTGAGAAAATTTCAATATCAAAGGTTGATAACTTTGAACTATACTACTGTGAAAAATTTCGAAAATTAAAGGTGAATGGAATAAATAATAAAGATGTTACTTCCGATAACTAGGAAGGGAAAGAGGAATAAAAGCGCATAAACATTGGATAGTGTTGCCACATACATAAAAAGTCGACAATTTATGGTAGAGATGCAGAAATTTTATTTATATTATATTCATAATTACTAAGAAAAAGAAATGAAGCACGGAAGAAACTGCAATAAAAGCCCGATGGTAACGAGATAAAATGATGGGCATGTTGTAGGTGTAACACCTATTCAATGAAAGGTAATGTGCTAACAGGATCATAAAGTAATAAATCATTCATTTTGTCCATAACAATATCCCCTTATTCAGCATCTGAAATGTCAATAACATTTCCTGATGTTTGCGGCGAATTTGTAGGCTTAACTGTCTCCTATACTTCCGCTTTATGCTACTTCTATCTGTGCAACACTAATTAGATAAAAAATTAGGTTCACCGATATGACACATCATGTTCACTAATAAAAACTTAGTCCGGTAACCCTTACGAAGTTCAATATTATTTGAGTGACGTAGATCTTCATATTGTACATTCGAAACTTTTGTTTTTCAAAATATTACTTTCCTTTCCGTAAAGTAGAAGAATACTAGAGTTACGCACCAGTAGATGTGGACGCCTTCCTTTTGCCACCACTTGCAGCTGCTAGGACGCTAGATTTTGGCCTCCCGACTTTTCTTTTTGGCTGGGAAGTTGGAGGGCTTAAGCTGTTAGACATGTTCAATAGGGACGTATTCTGATTGGATTGACTTTTGCGGGGAGATTTAGACTGAGCCAATAGTTTTTCCAGTTCTTTGGGATCTTTCAATATAGCTTGGTGTAGCTGAAGTTCTTCATATGCTTTGTTGAAGGCTGCTGATGGTTTTATCTACATCAATATTAAAAATAGCGTTAAATGGCCCACACCCTACAAAATGGGTTGTAATTCACAAGTATGGTAAGATATAACTTGGAAACTTAGGATACACATAACAATGAGAGCTAGACCGGGATGAGAACCCCAATCATAATACAAAAAATTATCCAATTCATCTTCATAAATAATGTCAAGAGAAATTTGTTCACATAAATACTCATAGTAATTTGGTATCAGTGAATGGAATAAACTTTACAGATTGCATTTAGAATAGGGAATAAACTCAACGATGTAAATGTAGCAATTTTGCTGTTTCACAGTTTTGCTCAATGTATCATTATCTCCGCCACAACAAAATATGACGGAGTGTGTTGTTTGCTACAAGATAATAGGTCTAAGACAACAGCAATAAGGGTTGGGTTTGGTTATCAAACCCTCTTATCAGATAACACAAAACTGGAAGAAACTGGATGTACCTACCTGGAGAGAGTTTTTAGAAACTATGATAGGTTTTATCAAATTTTTCACTAGCAATGCTCTTTCATATTTTCCACCAAAAAATCTAACATCACAATGTGTAGCAGTCTCCTTTATCACCTGAAATTTGATAAAAACCCTATAAAAAAGCTATGAATGTGTGTTAAATCGGCATGTATAACAGAGATCACTGGTTTTACTGTTTCAGAACAGCATATTTAACAATGCCATGGCCACTATTTTAAGAATCTGATTTCATCCATTAATTCGAAACTTACACTCACGATTTCCACAGTGACATAACGACGCATATTCACATACCTTCTATTCACTAGCGAACTGTAACTGCTCGCCAATTAACATGAACATTTGACTCTGTGCGACAGCACCATATGTCATTTTTTAGCACTGAATTCAGCCATTCTGTAGAAAAGGTAATCATGGAATTTAGTCTAATGTATCTATTACAGATTTCAATAAAATAAATGGACCAAAAGTCTTCAGCTCACTATTCAATGAGAATTCTGGAAAAGTATTTAAGAGTTTGTTATTCCTAGGTATGCCGGATGTGCAATATGCGTCGTTAGTGATTTTTTTTTCACGCACAGATGAAATGTAATCTCAGTGTCAATATTACTTTTCCAAATACCTTGGCAGGCCAGTAAGGATACCCTTTCTGTTTAGCCCAAACCAACCGGTGTGGCATCCTACAGGGCAAACAAAACCATTTGGCGTTCAGCTTTTCATTGCTGTGTTTGTAGCAATCAATGCACATTTTCATTTCATTAATATCGTGATGTGCATCTCTAACCATCAATTCTGCAGCGCCATATTCTTGAGATTCCACTGGAAGTAACATAGCATTACTCACGATTCATTTTGTTTATTCTAGCAAATTAGTGAAAACATACAACTTGCTTATCAAGTTTACCTTGTCTCAATTTCCAAGGATTATACTGTTTTATAAAAATGTAAATCAAAGCCTCTTTTAGTAATTCACAGCTAGATGAAAACTTAGTAGTCCATTTTTTAATAGAAGTGAGGTAGGCCTTAAATGTTGTGATGGAAAACACGCTATGAATAAATTCTACTTCAGTTCATAAAATTTCATATAAATAGGATTGTGCAAAAACTATAGCACGCATATTTCACGTAGTATTAAAGTACTATGGATCGCACTTCGTACAAGGATTTTATATAATTCAAAAAATATATTACTTACCACTGTGAAATATTGCAACATTATGTTGCACAGAATAAACATCAGCAAGGAATTCAGATAAAGTTGTATAAGTTTGGGTATTTATCTTAACTTCCATCACAGACATATCCCTATGTTCAAAAAACAACTGATTTGCTCTCCATGTTAACTCTGTATCAGTCAACCACTCGGGTCTATCTTCTTGCGCCATAGTGTGAGTTATGGTGTTGGGTAACTGAAAAGTAATATCCAATATGGATGTGAACAAATGGAATTGAAAATCTAAAATTCCAATGGCGTATTATGAGAAATATTGTTTTCTGGGATGTAAGTTCATTCAAATGTTATTACTATATCTTTGCCGAGTGACTGGTTAAATGTCAGCTAAGCCCCTGATAGTACTACTGAAACCTTTCAAGTATTATACTAGTTGTATTAACATACTAGCTGCTACAAAATCAACAAGAGCTTCTTCAACACTCATAAGCTGAAAATCATAAGCTTGAATCAAAAATGGTATGGTGAAGGAAAATAAAACTGTCTATATCCGTGCTTACCCATGCCCTGATGCGATGCAAGACAAATCGAAGCATGTAGTTTATCTCCTCTTTATTCATCCCACAACTGAAGTCTACGTTGCTGAGGTTACATAGAAAACATAAACTTTCATCATAATGTACCATACTCTTATCTTCTCCGGCCATACTCTGCCTCGTTTCACCTTTAAATCAAAATACTGATTTGTGGTTGGGCCCATAGTATAACCGCGTGCGTTTATCCAGTCATATTGTATGGTAAACTGAAGACTGCATTATGCCACAGTCAGTTTATGTGTTGAGGGTGAATATTTATTACTGCATAAGACAGAACAGCAAAGATCTGCTTTGCATTTGCTACAAAAAGGTTAGTTATTCACCTTTCAGCAGCAATTTCATTAACTTTTGAATATCACTGGTGACAAAATACAAATTACAGGTGTGAGGAATAAGTAGGATCAGTCACTATTACTACAACAATGGGTGCTCAAAATATGACATTAGGTCCTGTAAAAACAAATCTATTCATTATTAAATTTTCTGCTGGCCGCTAATTGGAACCACATACTTGTGAATAAATATATTTACTGGCAGAAGCCATTGTCAAAGTACTTTTTTAATTGTTTCCTACTTTTAAGAAGGCAGGCTAAAATATAATTAATCAGAAAGGCAACCACATGGTAAGTTTTAGAAGTTACATTATTCCTATTATATTGTCTACAAATTTCCAATATTGTATTTTGTATCTTATACAGCTTATCTATTATGAACTCCAAACATACAGATCTGAAATGTGGTGATACTGAAAAATACAGGGAATATGTGTTTCATTAGTATGGATAATTATACAGATATTATATTAGTATGCACTTACATATAAAATTTTTGAAATTTTAGAAATATTTCAGACTAACAACGAATTTTGCGTGTAAGGTATAAATTAGATTGAACACCCTGTCATATAGCAATATTCCAATGAATCATTATCATCTAAAATACCTAGCTGGTTTGTAGTGATAGCTTCTTCATTAGCAATCACATATTCTCTGCTTTCACAGTTCAGTTTTTTCTCAGCTTCAAACTGCCGTCTCACTCTAGGTACACAGGCAGTGTGGAAAACCCGAAAGCACCTACCGCAAGAAACCACGTCTCCCGCCAGATGACATTCGAAGCAATACCAATCTTTGCCATCTAATTCCGGCTAAAAAAATCAATCAAATAGGAATAGTGAATCGTCATGTTAACACTCTCACTTTTTATACATGTAAAATAATTTTCATACATTTCAACTCAATATGAGAACAAAATATTAATTGATAACTTCAGGTTTCATAATCAAGTTCACTTCAACTGTGTAGTAGTGCATCAAGTTAGACTTGCTCAAAAATACTGAATTAAAAAAATTGGTCAATATGTCTGTCATCATTTTTGTCACCACAAAATCTCAGTAATGTTGATGAAATTTTGGGTGATATACACTGTGGGGGTATAGTAGGTAACGCTGTAATATTTTCAAAAATTGCTACATTGGCTACAGAGTATTTAGAAACAATAAATTTTTAAATATTTCAAAACCTCGTTTTTGTTTTTCCGTATCTCGAAAACTTTTGGGAGTAGTCAAAATTTTACTTTCGAAATCTTCCAACTCTTTTTGCCAGTTTTTCTGTCTGTTGCCTTGTATATCAGCGCGTAATATCAGTAAATGCGGCATCGATTTTGAAAAAGTGATATGTTGTGGCCAATATACGGTAATCTGCTATATGTTTAGTTTAGTTCACAAAGCTTTTCATGATTTTCGAGCGTAGTAAAAATTAATTTGGGAAACTCAGGAAAGTGTCCCAATTAAATTCTTACAATTATCAAGTTACTGACCATTTTGGAAAATAGTGAAAAAAAAACATTTTTAGGGTCCTAACAAGTTAGGTTATTGAATTGAATTAATATTTATTGAAGTTTGAGTTGCTGCTCTAATACCACTAATGGACTAGCACTTAATTTGTTACATTATTATAGTTTAGCTGAAAATAATTTGAATTAAAAGTGTACATAACATGCTCAGTCAAAGAATGACCATAAATTTGAACAATCTGGGCATAGTTTGAGCCTACAAATATTTCATCATACAAAAGAATTATATTTCCAAGAAAAAAATAGTGTGGAAAGTGCAAAGAGCCTAGATACTACATATTAGAGTCATAAACAGATCTCCAGAAAAGTCACTTCACTAAATTTGCCTTTCACTATTATTTGTACCAGATTTGATCAATTTTTCGGTTCCAAATTGGTACAGTTTCATCCAAAAATTGACATGATCACATTAGTCATGCTTAGTGTCAAGACTATAGCTTGATCTTATATTCTATGTAAACTAGGCATATCAAGACTACTGTACTATCATACAGCACTACTTATGAGCTCAATACACATACCAGTTCCTGATCTATAATCTTATAAGTCAGTATTCCACCTTCTTGTTTTTTACCAGTGGCCCTACAAATAAAAAATAATATGATTATAATAACAGCATAATTAAGTTAAAGTGTAAAAAATAGGTATAGAAAATTTAATTGATCTATCAAAAAAAAAACTTAATCTAAAGATCAAGTGACTAGAAAAAATCATATTTATATACATTCAAATTCAGACCACTGATAAATGAATGTAATCAGTATAAATACCACAGGTATTAAAAAATGGAAATGGCAGGTGAGATTTGAATAGCGTGGCCCTATCATGATTTCAGATAATTCACAAACACTACCTGATTTTTAAATATATTCCAAAAAAAGCTGTCAGGGAATAACTTTTGTAGTGAAAAATAAGCATCGATTTTTGAACTCTTACACTAACTAAATTGTTTCAGAATGGGTGTGGTGGTCTTTTCAATGAAAAATGTGTTCAAATGAAAATTCGATAACATGTATTATAGACAAAGATGATAACATTACATAAAAATGATAATTTAAAACTTTAAAAATCCCGTATGTTATACCTAAAAATGTTATAGCAGTAACAAGTAAAATACTAGATAGATCACTATAAACTGACCTCAGAAGTCAGCTTTAGGGTATGTTTAAGTTACAGTGATTATTGTTACTTACACTATTAACTTATCCTTCAATGCATTCTTTACAAAGCCTTCTATTAGAGTTGGAGAATAGTTTCCAATTGTCTGGATGTATTTTGTGATCCTGGCTAGATCTGGAATCTGGCAAGCAGCATTTGATGACCTTATTGCATCCCAAATCAGCTTAACTTGGATAGGATCTGTGTGTCTCCGGACAGGCATCTTGGATTTTTTCAAGCTGTATACGTCAAATTGAATTGGATAATTGTAGTATATGTTACTAGCCTTTTATACACATGCTAAAGATCGGGGTTTCCCCCGTTAACTAATTTTTGGGTATAGATGAAAGTAATGTTTCATTTTTATTTGGATAATAACGCTAACAACCAGAACCATTTGATGAATAAATGTTCGACACTGCAATAAATATTAACCAGAT
Organism: Bruchidius siliquastri; assembly: GCA_949316355.1. Classification (NCBI taxonomy): domain Eukaryota; kingdom Metazoa; phylum Arthropoda; class Insecta; order Coleoptera; family Chrysomelidae; genus Bruchidius; species Bruchidius siliquastri. Next base: position 17,198,480 of record OX438533.1, on the reverse strand, counting down.
TGATTTTTGTAAAATGTGCAGCCAATTGGTTGTTTACCAAGAAGTTTTGAATACCTATCATCAAGAAAATCCCAGTGTATTCAAGTGGATGATGCGCTTATATTTGTAAAATGTGAATGTTCTCCTTCTGGGGCATGTACACAATTGTGCCCCACGAATAAACGGGTTTTCACTATATTCCGAATAGACGATTGTCTAATATGTTATTTTAAAACAAAACCAGTGCGTTTAATCCATATTTTTCACCAAAGAAAATACATGAAAATTCCCACTTGCCCTGTATTTTTGACGTCACAAAACAACAAACAATGACGTTCTGTCAACAACGATAAAAAGATGTCTTTTAATCGTAGTTGCGTTCTGTATTAGGTATAGGTATGTGAGGTAAACTGAAATCTGAGAACCCGCAACACCCTGCGAGCGCCAACGGTCGTTGTCAAAACTAACGTAAACTACTTCGCGGTCACCACTGTCATTAATATTTCATGTCATTAAAGCCACTCGTCAGCGTCATTTTTGATACCGTCAAAAGTATGTAACTTAACCGTACATATGTAATTTATTGTAAAAACGCCGAAGAAGCTTCATCGTTGGGTTCAAGTTTTGAGGCTGGTAAGTTGTTAAATATGGTAGGTAAGATAATTGGAATTATAGTTTCAGCTTGTTTATTTCGAGTATTCATATTATAGTATTATTAATATTGTTAATAACTTTAGCTCCCCATTGACAAAAACAAAAAATTGTGAGGATGATTCATGTGAAACCCTTGGTAACTTTGCATTGATTTTAAATCAGAATTGTTCAGACAAACAGCAGTTACCTAGTGGTTCCACAGCCAGCTGTTATCTTGAAGTTGAATCTTTCATACATGAAAACAATGCGAACCCTGCTAGTTTCATGTTGCTGGCTATCTTTTGAAGCAAATTGATGTACCTCGATGTGAATCATGTAGGGCAGCACTTTTTTCAGAAGATTTGACTGAAGCACAGTTGTATGTTTATTTCAAGGAATATGATAATAAACAAAGTCTGACCTATGCAAATGACCAACTGGCCCATCTACTAGATGGAATCCACATAAAGCTTCACAGTTTTTTGGACAAGTTTGGTCATTTGTCTAATGTTGAAGCCATTTTCAAGATCAGATAAACGAACAGCTAGAAAATTTTCAGTTTTGCAAGGATCATGATATCTTGAAAGATATAATTGATAAATGCATTAGACTGACAATATTCAAGTATGTTGATGGCCATTCAAGAAAAATGAAAAAATTCAAAGCCATGTAAATCCTCATTTCGAGAATATTTACTGCTTTTTCATATTTTTTTCCATATATGTCACCATGGATGGACCATCTATAACTGGCTGTAACAATGTACCTGACAAGGAAAACTTTTTTACCAGGATGTGATAGAATTGTTTTATTTTGTTTTCAAGAATTTTATATTGTTATTATTTTTTATGACTTATTTGATAGTTTGTACGTTATACATACAGCTACTGTTATTTGGAATATCTTTTATGTTCTATTTTTTTTAAATAATTATTGTATAAATATATATGTAAATATGTACCAACTTGAAATCTGTACCTTTTACATACAGGTTTCAAAAATCTTTATTTTGGTTTACAGAGAAGTTGTTTTATCATTGTTATGTTTATTTATCATGGTGGTATCATAAGTTTTTGTTATGATATTTTGGAATTATCTTTCAGGAACCTTCATAGTTTGATAATAGCTTGTGGAGGTTCTTGTTTCCCCAATATTGCAAATGCGCCATCAATTTTCTAGAATAAATTCTATAAAAACATGTTGAATAGTTTTATTTTTCTCGTTTACAAAAGCGTTTTATATACCTTTATTGGGTGGTAGACGTTTCTCTTAACATCAAAGTTACTTTTGCTGTTTGGAAATATATTCCAAACCACTTGTTAAACAAATAACCTCCACAAATTACGCGTTTTGACAGTTGATATAAATTTAGGCAACCGTGTCGACACTGCCGTATGTCGCTGAATTTGCTGTTGCTAGAAAAAGATTCGACCTACGTTTTGCCAACATGGTAGTGTCATTGGTGTCGCCAGCCAAAATGTATTGAGTTTACGTTCTTTTACCTTATATATTCTGTGGCATAGGTTTACTGTCAGTGTTCTATCGTCAGTGGGTTTATATATGTTCTGTGCTGTCATTGTCATACAGGATACAGGGCCGCGTTTTGTAAACATATTAAAATAGGTTAACTTTTGTTAACGACACTCAACACACAAGTGAACCAAGCAGTTGAGATTTTCATATAAAACTCAAATCTAAATAGCTCCTGTGTTTTGGTTAGTATCATGCAGAAGAAATTACACTTGTCAGATCATTGGAAAATATATCAGTATTTAATCAAAAATAATATAATGAATTCAAAACTTTGTGAATGAGAGTGATCTAGTGATACCTTTTAAATAATCTTTTATCAAACTATTATGGTTTACATGAATCGATGACTTCTTTTAATCACTTAAACTTGGTAATGAATTTGTATCTAGAGTGAAAATATGGAGATCTGCTAGTTTTGAATGTAGTGAAAAACATAAATTGCAAGTAACAATTTTATATTGTTAAAATCTGAATGTAGACAATCTTTGTAAGAAGGGTATATTCCTTTTATAAATAAATAAAAGTGAACGAATACCTGTGCTCTTCAGAATAGTAACATTTCCCTAGATTGTTCACGATAAGTAAATGTTTTATGGTGCAATTGAAGTTTATGGAATTGATTTTCCTAACTTTACTTTATAGTTGGTACAACATGGATGCTGACTTATATGATGAATTTGGTAACTATGTTGGACCTGAGTTGGATAGTGATGATGATGAAGAAGAAGAACAAGAGCAACAAAATGAAGATGAACAACAGGAATATGATGTAAGACTATGATTGTCATAGAAGTTATATTTCCATAACTGAAAAATAGCCTTCCTTAAAACATGAGCATTCATCCATCTTTGCAGTTGTCTTCACTTGTAATGATATTCATAAGGGACAACATTTAATTTTTAGCAATATTTCTTTCAAATCACAATACTTCCTCTTAGGGTCAAACTCACTAAAAGTACAATGAATAATATGCTAACCAAGTGTGAAAAACAACATACTTTGATACTCAGTATATAGCATTCCCATTAATATATTTCTGACTACACCCATTAATATTTTAAGTATTTTATATACTTCTTTTATTTTTAGGATGAGCAAATGGAAGATGAACCACAACCAATGTCTATTGTGTTGCATGAAGACAAACAGTATTACCCTTCTGCTTTGCAAGTTTATGGTCCTGATGTTGAGACAATAGTCCAAGAGGAAGATGCACAACCTCTTGATGTGCCCTTGGTGGAGCCAGTAAAGAAGAAAAAGTTTGAAATAAAGGAGCAAAATTTGCCAGAGACAACTTTTAACATGGAGTAAGACATTAGCTATAATTTTTCAACACATTCCTCAGCGATATCAATATTTTACATAGATGTTGAGATGTTTGGCAAATCCAAAGATAATATTTGTATTTTTTGGTGTAGTGTTCCTATTAGCCTGATAGTTAAGATATAATTTATTATTGATATGTGCACACTAAGGCTCATTCATATAATTAAGAAAATAGCATACTTTTTATTGCAGAATTTGGTTTGATGAAAATGATAATAGGTTGATGATGAATGTAAATACTGAAAATTATCCTGATTTATCTTATGTATCTAATTATAACTACTTATGATTGACTAAGTAGCCTTACTGATATTTTGGCGGCTACTGAAAATTTTTAATATATGTAGGCAAAAACGTTAGTGAAGATAGTTAAGTGGTTTTAATTATTCAATTATGAATCTGAAGCACTGAACATGAACAAGCATACATACATAATGCCTTGAAGAAATAGTACATCCACACCTACTGTTACAAACATCTAAAATTCTGGTTATTCATTAAAGTAATATATTCATCGATTCTGTGCTATCAATTCTACTAACATCAATATATTTCACTGACCATTTGCAAATTGAGTATCATGGATCTGACACAGTTGGTGCCTATAATTTATTTATAACACAATCGCTACAGGTAAAAAATTATAATGAATAACGAGCATAGTTCTTCTATATTGTCACATATTACCCAGACTTTTATATACCACGTGAAAATCGCTCTTAAAAAAAAAATGGCGATGAACAAAAGTTTATCAGTCAACAATGCAACAATTGACAGCTAGCTGTTAGTGATACTTTGCAAACCTAGATGCATGTGGTCTAATAACACACTAATTTTTATGTACCGAATTCTACTGCCAAACCTAGGGTCTAAACATGTTTTGTTGAAATTATATATGTAGATTGTTTTATACTGCTAATTTTTCTGCTCCAGGTTCTTGGCGGATATGATGGACAATACAACTCTTATAAGAAATGTAGCATTCATAGGACACTTACACCATGGTAAGACTTCCTTTGTGGATTGTCTTATTAGGCAGACGCATCCAGGTTATCAAGATTATGAAGAGAAAAACTTGAGATACACTGATACTCTCTTCACTGAACAAGAAAGAGGTTGTTCATTCAAATCAATGCCAGTCACCATGGTTCTGCAAGATGTCAGAAATAAGAGTTATTTGATGAATATTTTCGATACTCCAGGTAAAATTAATTTTATTCCTGATAGGTAACAAAAATATTTTTTTTGTGTGAACCTGATTACATATCCTTTGACAGTGTCTGTATTAAAATAATATTATCAGAAGCATGAAACAAAATTGGTTTTAAAACAATTTATTACAATGCATAAATATTATTTAGATTATAATCATCTATAAGTTGGACACCAGATAAACACAAATTTATAATATAAATAAAATCTGCTCATATCACTTCAAATTGTAGGTCATGTCAATTTTTCTGATGAGGTCACAGCTGCGATGCGCCTGTGCGATGGAATAGTGCTATTTGTTGATGCAGCTGAAGGTGTCATGTTGAACACAGAACGTCTAATAAAACATGCAGTTCAAGAGCAGATGCAAATTACAGTGTGTATTAACAAAATTGACAGGCTGATGCTGGAATTGAAATTACCGCCGCAAGATGCTTATTACAAACTCAGGCATATTGTTGAGGAGATAAATGGATTGTTGACGTAAATATATTTTTCACTGATTATACAATACATGCATACATTATGTATCTATTTCACACTCATATTTAATTTTTCTTTAGTTTTATAGTACTGGTTACAATGCATGCTATATCTAGTGAGGACAGTTTTAAAAATTGCGACTTGAATTCAATGTCATATATTCATTAGAACATATAGGTGACGCTTATGACTTTGAAAAGTTTATGGTTATTTTAAAATTCTATAGACACATTAAGTACGAAATAAAATGTTTGACTCATGTTCCTTAATTTTATACACATACAATAATTTTTTTTTTCAGTTTATATTCTGACGAAACCAGCCCACACATTGTATCTCCAATACTTGGCAATGTGTGCTTTGCAAGCTCCCAATATGGAGTATGCTTTACTTTGAAATCATTTGCGACTATTTATAAACTTTACTATGGAGAAGTGAATGTGGAAGAATTTTCTAAAAGACTTTGGGGAGATATATATTTCAACAGCAAGAAGTAAGTAAAATATGTATGCTAAAATTTAGAAAAAAAATGATAACAATCTAATACTGTACCAGTAAATAAGAAATATTACTTATCAAGAATCCCACTGATTCCTTATGGAAAATGACTATTAGATAAATTTTTGGAACATATGTTGTCATTCTGAACAGGTATAACAAAAGTTTCTATGGCTCTAGTATATGATCACAGGTAGATTTTGATACACCACCAAACTTTTGCAGCATAATGCGGGGACAGTTGATGTCTAAATAGAACAAGAGACATAGATGAAAAATTGAATTACGTATTGTGATCCTATATACTCCAAAATAATGGAATGCTAAGATGAATTTGATGAAGTAATGAAATCAATTCTGACATTCATCATTTATGTTGTGGCTCATGCTATGACATCTTTACCTAACTAATATTGTAAAAAGGCAAGATTTCATTATGTAGCCTGTGATGATATTTGCAAGTGTATAATCTGTATACTGTTACTAGCAATATTTTTATATGTTATAGTCGTAAATTCACTAAAAAAGCTCCACACAATTCGGCACAAAGAAGTTTCGTGGAGTTCATTTTGGAGCCTCTGTACAAGGTATTTGCACAAGTAGTCGGTGATGTTGATAGTACGCTGTCTCAAGTTTTAGATGAACTTGGTGTCAAATTAACCAAACACGAGATGAAATTGAATATCAGGCCATTGCTCCGGTTGGTTTGTGGAAAATTTTTGGGTGATTTCAATGGTGAGTATCTAGAAATTTCATTTTTATAGAGTACATTTCAGTTGTTGTAGCAGTGACAGCAATTATTGTGCGAAAATCTAATGTAACATAGTCATCAGTTTGGACATAGCTGGTATTTTTCAGAAGAGGATTTTTTCAAGAATATTGTTTCAGTCTCTTGATATTCTGTATCTCACTGTTGTTATTGTCCACAAAGCTGAGAAATTTAAGTCCAATTACTGGGAGCACAAAAAAAACTATGCATCCAGATAACTCGCTTTACAGCAGTCGCTAAGGATATTGCAGAAGTATAGTCATGCTTTTGGCATGGAGTTCAGGACAAATAGGCAATAGTTGATCTCAAGAAAGTACGATTCGCTGATAGTGGATAAGAGGAACAGCTCGTGGATGGGAGCTTTTTGCCTCATCTGCATGCCAGAGAGACTTATATGTACCTTGGGGTGGTGCAGTACTATATCGAGGAGGCGAAACGGTTAAAGGGTCTCTCCGTCATATTATTTATACACTTTTGAGCACTTCATGGATTTTTAGTACACAAAACGTTTGGTTAAAGTATTGCAGAATTTAGTAGTTATTAAAATGCTTTAAATTTTAGGTTTCGTTACAATGTGCGTGGAGCATATTAACTCTCCACTTGATAATGCCAAAAAGAAAATCGACCACATTTATACGGGACCCAGTACAAGTAAAGTGTATGACGATATGGTGAACTGTGATCAGGAAGGATTACTGATGGTAAATTACAAAAACCTGCCAGTGTCCAAAATCCTTTCCAATATCTGTATATTACTACTAACCTTCATATACAGTTATTTAGTTGCTACATGTAACTAAGTACTAATATATATGTTTTATGTACTATTATTCAACAGAACCATTGTATTTTTTGTACCAAAAACATATTCGCCATTAATTTGATTTATGAAACCTGATCTGTGGTTTATTGCACTTTTTCTGGTTCCAACAAAACGATATAATGCGCAATAAATATTTGTCATAGTTCTTTTCAGAAATATTGATAAAAGCTATTGTGCTTTACCCCTCGAATGATGTCTGGATTTGCCTATATATGTACTTTTCGTTAAAATCCGTAAATATATCAAAATAACTAATTTGTTTTTCAGAGAGCTGTTAAAAAAAATGTGTTTTTACTAGGAATTATACTTTTACCATGTAGATTTTAGATGTTCTTACTAATTGAAACTCTTCATGCAGATAAAAAGATTGTATAATTATCACACAGTTTCACATATAATTACACAACTTTTTATCTACATTATACGTATATGTATTCCCATTATATTGCTAATTTATGTTTTTATTAATATTGTGATTTAATTTCATTTTCTGTTGTATAGGTACACAGTTCGAAGATGTATCCAACAGAAGATTGTTCCTTTTTCCAAGTCCTTGGTAGAGTCATGAGCGGTACTTTACATGCAGGTACTGATGTAAGGATTTTGGGAGAAAATTACACTTTGCAGGATGAAGAAGACTCGAGAATCATGACTGTGGGAAGATTATGGATATACGAGTCAAGGTTTGTACTAATTGAAATAATATTGAATAATCTGTACACTAAGTTTCATGATAAAATGTTTTAGATTTGTGACGCGTATCGCTTCAATCTTTAAAGCGTCGTCATTTTGTTTACAGGGGCTTCCAATGTTACTATCGAATTAGCTAGCTACCTCTTATGATGATTTACCAAATCTAGCATATTATTTATCCTGTATTGTGTGTTATATTAGAGAAATGCTTAGAAAACCTCAATCATAGCTGTGAAAATGTCTATATTCCAAGATATACTATTCTTTAAGCCCTTCTGCCTCAAAATATTCTATTATCTAACATAGTCCAAGAGTATTCTAACATAATACAATTATTTCCAGAAATAGAGAATCTTAAAACTTGATATATTTAGAAGGCAGTAGTATTTATAACCAATTTTTACCAATTGCATTATAAAAATCCCAATATATAATAGTGAGATTCAATATCATAGTAGGTACACAAATCTTTCACAAAGCATGCTATGATTTTTAGGTACAAGATAGAAGTAAATCGTGTTCCAGCTGGTAATTGGGTTTTGATTGAAGGCATCGATCAGTCTATAGTTAAGACCGCTACTATCACTGATTTGACAATACACGAAGATTTGTATATATTCCGACCTCTGAAGTTCAACACGCAAAGCATTATCAAAATTGCAGGTAACCGATAATCTAATATGTTTCCAAGTAAACTACATACTCGAAAAATTTATTGTATATAGTTTTGGGTACTATTTCTGTTATTAATACGTGTTAACGTTTTACTACTCTCCATTCTAATAACAGATTATCAAATAAACATTAATTTGCTTGTAGTACTGCTTTGTTGTTCAAAAAGCCTAATTTTTAGTGGAACCTGTTAATCCCTCTGAATTGCCGAAAATGTTGGATGGTTTACGAAAAGTCAACAAGTCATATCCATTGCTAACAACAAAGGTAGAAGAAAGTGGTGAACATGTGATTTTAGGTACAGGAGAGCTATACTTGGATTGCGTCATGCATGACCTCAGAAAAATGTACTCCGAGATCGACATCAAAGGTGAGAAATTTATTTTTGATTTTATTATCAGAATAGAGTGGCTCTGGATTTTTTTTCTTCCAGCCCCTTTTATGTATATCTCTTCATGATAGTGCTGTCTGGCGTTTGTTATGCAAACGTTTTGTTAGTGTTAGTAATTTTATATAATAGGTGCATTTTTGAAGCCTTGTTGAGCTGTTTTTATTGCAATACATGGCCATTATCCTCCTTTTCGCTCCGTTCAACTTGCGAGAGTGTTTTAGTAACTATCTTGCAAGTACATACAAACCCATATAATCATCTAACATATAAAATATGTTGAAACTTGAATGCCGACGTTGCCATACTATGATTAGACGACGTCAGTAGCAAATTTCTAATCACCACACAACACAATTATGTTTTCCTGCCTATGTAATTGAAGGTGTTTTTCGTAGTTGCCGATCCTGTAGTAGCCTTTTGCGAAACAGTGGTAGAAACCTCAAGCTTAAAGTGTTTCGCGGAGACACCAAATAAAAAGAACAAGCTGACCATGATAGCGGAGCCTCTGGAAAAAGGTTTGGCAGAAGACATTGAAAACGAGAATGTACAGATCTCATGGAACAAAAAGAAATTGGGAGAATTTTTCCAGACAAAATACGATTGGGATTTGCTCGCCGCTAGAAGTATATGGGCATTTGGACCTGACAATACAGGTAAATTATTTAATATTTATTATGTGATATATTCCATACATTCATTTTTTCAGGTCCCAACATCCTTGTAGATGATACTTTACCATCTGAAGTGGATAAGGGTCTATTAAGTTCTGTGAAGGATTCAATTGTTCAAGGGTTTCAGTGGGGTACTAGAGAAGGTCCACTATGTGAAGAACCTATAAGAAACGTAAAGTTCAAAATACTAGATGCTGTTATTGCCAATGAACCACTGCACAGGTAAAATATATATCTCCACAGAATATATATATATATATATATATATATATATATATATATATATATATATATATATATATATATATATATATATTATATATATATATATATATATATATTCTCACACTGTGTTATAAAACGTCGTAAAATTTTAAATAAATGTGAATCATTACAGAGGTGGTGGTCAAATAATTCCAACAGCAAGAAGGGTCGTTTATTCGGCATTTTTGATGGCGACTCCACGTCTCATGGAACCATATCTGTTCGTTGAAGTCCAAGCTCCTGCTGATTGTGTATCTGCAGTGTATACAGTTTTAGCAAAAAGAAGGTAATGTTTTATTCATTAAAATTCACGTTGTGATTAAGACAATAGCAGCAGGAACGTTTAAATCTTCTGTAGCACCGTTTCGACGGCTGGGCCCAGACTGAGCGAGATTAATCCCAGTAGTTTTATGTAGAAATATTTTTGTAATATATTTAATTAGTGTAGCATATAGTTGTGCAAGTCTTTGCCATTTGTGCAAGGACCTTCTCTGCTCACGAGGTATTGTAATAGATCTAGCATGTAGCTTTACTTACAGATAAATTATTTGTAGGGCTGAATCTATCGAAATTTGTTTTATATGACTGTAAGTAGAAATTATCGAGCACTATGTGGAAATTAAAACAATTTTTTAACTACGATTATTCATTTTTTGGAGTAATAAAAGCCTGGACTATCAGTTGCGGTTGTCTAGAAATGGTGTGTTTGTTCATTGTTATCAAACATACTAATATGTTTTTTTGTGCCTTCTCTTCTAGGGGCCACGTTACCCAAGACGCTCCTGTACCGGGCTCGCCTCTATACACGATCAAAGCATTCATTCCAGCCATCGATAGTTTCGGATTCGAGACCGATTTAAGGACACATACCCAAGGGCAAGCATTTTGTCTTTCTGTCTTTCATCATTGGCAGGTTTGTAGAAATTAAATTCGTAATGTCCATCTTTTTAATTATTTGAAGTATTATACATATTACTCCATACCAATAGGCCCATTACCGAAATGACGGCACCAAAGTGTAATACTTTTGTATTGCTATCTCAGTTAATTCCTCTCAGTATAATTCTAGTTTTATTTCTTCTAATCTATTACAACAGGTTTAGATGTCATATGAATAGCAGGTCGGTTATTTCATCAATATATCAAACAATAATTGTAAATGCAAATATAACCATAGAATGAAAACAACAAATGCATATGTTTTGGCCTCAAATAGCAATAATTGTATGAAAATCAATGCCGCTCATTTGGCCTGTGTAATTCGGTTGATCTAACAACTGCTCTCCTAAATGTCTCTGTCAGTCAGAAACTGAGATTTTGATTGTAATAAAATTTGTAGCTGGTGTCCTTGAGAATTTGTTTGTGACAACGCTGTGTTCAGGGAAAAGCCATTCTTATGAACATAATAGTTTGAACAAATTTTACAGCATCTATTGAGTGGCGACGTCCTATTTTCAAAAATATTGAATAGAACCATAGATTGCAATATACATATACATATATATATATATATATATATATATATATATATATATATATATATATATATATATATGAATGGAAAATTGTTGGATTGATATGTTGATGCCATTTTTGTTCTTTTCAGATTGTACCTGGTGATCCATTGGATAAAACTATAGTAATAAGACCACTGGAGCCCCAACCTGCAACTCATTTGGCCAGAGAATTTATGATCAAAACCAGGAGACGTAAGGGACTCAGCCAAGATGTCTCCATCAACAAGTTCTTTGATGATCCTATGTTGCTCGAGTTGGCGAGACAGGATGTCATGCTTAATTATCCTTTGTTGTAGAAGGATACTTTTACCATAGTGTCTAAGCATCTAATATCAATGTGTAAATATGTTTTTTTTATGATCGTACCCAATTGAAATAAATGTTTAGTCACAAAATTTGTTTATTTTTTCTCTACACTTATTACATTAATCCATTAACCACCAAGGGTGGGCTATCACTATACAAGAAACACCAATTACAGGTATCCAATTCACCACCTCACTTTAACTGAGAAGAATACTGTAGAGTACAGCTGCATGAAAATCTCTAACAATCTGCCCTCAGATATCAAAACGTTGAAAATTTGCCAACGTACAAGAAAAAAATAAATAAAATGTTATTAGATTTAGAACCATACTGTCTTGGAGATTACCTTAGTTTAATTTTTTTGTTTGTACCAAAATTTGTTAATTTGACGTTATTTCACCTAATGCTTTAAGTACATTGTACATGTATTTTGACGTGTTATTTTGAAATAAAGATTTGTTAAATGAAATTAAAATGAATAAATGATATTGCGTTGTTGATACATACGTTTTGAAATATTCAAGAAGTGATTTTCTCTAATTGCCTCTTTCGCCATTTTTATATCTGATGTATAATAGTGAAATTTTTTTATATAGATAATTTATACTTTACTCTTATTTATCTGCTAACCTGCTAGATGGAACGAATGGAACATTCTCATTTCTATCACTCATTAACTATACTAACATGATCCTAGTAAATTTTTGATATAATACTTCAAAACTTGCTCATTTATCCAAGGAATGCTTTGTTGGATTCTCAGCAAGCATTGATGATTGACCTTCAACACCTACTTCAAGTAATCATAATTCATTGCTAGTACCAAAGGAGCACCTAGATGTTACTACAGTTCTGCATGATCACTCATATTTCTGTAAATCATGTTCTACTGTGCAAACACATTTTCAGGATAAATATAGTTTTTTAACAGAAAAACCAAGCTCTTGCCTCAAACAATTAGGGTTATTTCAACAAATGAACTATCAGAAAGGGAGTCTAAAATGTATCAAATACATCATATTTCTAGTAAATTATCAAAATTGCGTAAAGAGCTGAAGAACAAACGGGCTGATTTAAATTCATTGAAAAATTCATATAATGATGGGAGATTACAATCAATTGACAATGAACTTAATAGTGTCACAAAAGAATACATTGATACACAATTACACATTGTGGTCTGTAAACCTAATGGACGAAGGTGGACAGTGAAGGACAAAGCATTTGCTTTGTCCCTTAACAAGCATATTCCAAGGTTGTACAGGTATTTAAGGGCATTCTCCTAATTACCATCTGCTGTGACACCTAAAGCACTATTGTCTAAAATACAATTTCAATGTGGCACTTTAAAGCCTGTTTTAGAACAACTTGAAAATAAGAGTTTATAAAATGGATGAACTGGATTGGTACTGCACCTTATTTTTGATGAAATGAATCTTGACAAAGGGCTTTACTATCAAAGTAACCAAGACAAGATTCATGGCTTCGAAAATGCATTAGACTGACAATATTCAAGTATGTTTGGGAAAAAAACACCCTAAAACGAGCCTGTGATGGCGATTCATGGAAAATAAACAGATCAAAGCTATTTAAATCCTCATTTTTGAGAGTATTTGCTGCTTTTTTTTCCATGAATGGAGCCTTCATAGCTGGCTGTAACAATGTACTGGACAAGGACAACTTTGTTACCAGGATGTGATAGAATTGAATTTGAAAATGTTTGTTTAGTTATTGACATTGTTCTAATTACTTATTTAATAGTCTGTAAGATATACATACAGCTATCATTGTTATTTGGAATAACTTTTGTGTTCTATTTTGTTGTATTATAATAATTATTCTATTATTATCGTATATGTAAATAGGTATCACATTGAAATCTGTACTCTTTACATACAGATTTCAAAATCTTAATTTTGGTTCACACAGGAGTTGTTTTTATTGTTACCTTTTTTGTGGTGATATAAAAGTTTTACTTATGATGATATTTTGGAATTATCTTTGAGGAAACTCCATAGTTTGATATTTGCTTGTGGAGGCTATTGTTTTTTCATTCCTTGATATTGCAAATGGGACCTAAATTTTCTAGAATGCTCTAAAAAAAATTGTATTTGTTTTATTTTCCTCTCTTAGAAAAGCGTTTCGTATACGTTCATTGAATGGTTGAGGTGTTTCTTACTTTCTTAATAGCAAAGCAAAGTTCCTTTTGCTGTATGGAAACAGATTTCAAACCACTTTTAAATAAAAATAAACAAGGAACAAAAAGTATGGGTCTTGACAGTTGACAATTGATGTAAACTCGGGCAACCGTATCGACACTGCCGTATTTCGTTGAATTTGCTGTTGTTTATTAAAAAAAGATATATAATTCGACCTACGTCTGCCAACATGCTAATGTCATTAGTGTCGCCAGCCAAAATGCATTGAGTTTACAATCTTTTACCTTATATATTCTGTGTTATATATGTTCTGTGGCTCTGTGGTGTCTGTCACTTCTTCAAGGTTAAGAAGTACTTAACCTGTTTTCTAGATTTTCTTGTTTCTATTTTGAACTCCTAGGGATTTGTCTGCAAACCCTTGAAAAAACCTGGACTCATGAATTAGTACTCAAATTTTTACTCAATTGTACACAATGACTTTGTACCATTTTGGGAATTGTATTGCTTTAATCTACGTTCCTTATTATCTAACGTATAAGCAATCGGGACTGTAAGATTGCGGATAGCTTTTAAGTAGTATATTTTTCACAACCTCTTGTTTTCAGTTCTGAATATGGTGCCTTCTGGAAATGTATGCATGCTGGATTAATCTACATGTTCACACAACTGGCAAAAATGCTTGTTCTGGCTACTTTCTTTCCAGACAATGTAGCTGAACTTGGAAATGACTTAATTGGTGTATGTTATGAGGTTTCTTTTGTAGAGGGCTTTGGGAAATATATTCAATATGGTTTATGAAACATCCTGAGCTTGTTATGTCGCTTTGACTGATCAATAATTGAAACTATGTACATGTGGAAAAAAATACATCAGCTATCTTGGCAGCCCTTTTTGGACGTCAATTTTTTCATTATTCTATACTTTGAAAGAGCCTATAGGGCCCAGTTTCTCTAGTGGAGGGAATAGATTCTCATAGGAGAAAAATTGCTATCAATTTATTAATGAATATGTGGATCCAGTTATAGACCTAGTTGATCTATATAATTTCATTGGAATATGTGTCTTTTATAGGAGTTCCTGAAATCTACAGTAGATCTGGCTGACTTGATTGGACTTTATTTGGTCCTATCTAGCATTCCAGGGAAAGGACATAGCAAAGTTCTTACTGCAGGGATTGGATGGGCTACAGCTGAAGTCATTTTATCAAGAGCTCTTCTCCTCTGGGTAGGAGCTAGAGGAGCTGAGTTTGATTGGATTTATATCCAAAAATGTTTTGAGTCGAATATTCTTCTAGGTAATACTGAATGTTCATTTCATCCAATATTTTTCTCTTATCTAATCCTATCCTGGCTTATAATAAAGAATAAAATCATTTTCAATAATTTGAGATGTATATGGTTGTCATTCTTCATTTTTATCTATGATCAAGGATATAGTATAATGCTGTTTGGGATTTTGTAAAAAATTATTAAGAAAACAATGAAAAGGTTTAAATGTCAGAGAATTGACCGGCATGGTTGGAAACCATACTTATTACACTTTCAGACTTTCTTGTTTGTTCTGCATGTTCGGTTATTACTGAAAATCCCGCATGTTCATGTTTATTTACTTTGATTTTCAGTTCAACACATTGTAACTGCTACACTAGTTTGGCTATGGTCCAGACATGATCTTCACAACAACTTAAGGACCATTGTAACAGTTATGCTGGTTCTGACAGCATACAAAACACTACTGCTCGATCTTTTGATTGCAACAGTCAATGCTGGGCCATGGATGGGACTTCTGATCAAGGCAGCTGTGACTTTCGTATATGGATTCACAACTTTAGTAATTTATGGAGGTCTTGCTAGAGTAATTGGAATATTTTAAGAGTATTTTTTTTGTACTGGTATTGATATTGCATAATTTCATATATTAATCATCCATCAGTAGACATACATTTTGAAATTCTTTTATAGTTTGTTGTTATGTATATATTGCTGTTTAAATAAAACTTGAACAATTTTCAAACCTAAATATCGAACGTTCTCAGCAGCTTTGTCGTATGTTTCTTGGAATATTGAACCGTATCATATCTCAAAAAAAGGCTGCAGGGAGTATCAATCCGGGTAGTATCCTAAACAGCATGTTTTCCAGCGATTTACGATACTCCAATTTACGACTTCAAACTGCGGAGTTACGATCTATCTCAGCCCCACACGAAGATGCATCAGAATTAAATTAAACCGGGTATGACGAGATAGGAAAGACTTGTGAGGAACTATCGATATGTACAATGATATGTAAAGTGTTGTAAGCAAAATTTCAGAGAAATATATAAGAGTGCTGGTAATGTCGTATGTAATCTAGCTATGATAAAATAAACTGGGATGTTTCGAGATCTTTTTCTTTTTGTCCTTTACCTAATTTGTGAGCATACTGCTGTGGGATGTTTGAGGTGTGTCAGTGCTAGCTTGAATGGTTAGTCCACAAAAATATCATCTATTATATACATTCAGACTATTTTCATATAATTTTCTATTATTGATCCATAACCGATTACTATACAGCAGGGGTCACCAAATATATATATCCTAAATTTTGGCATTTAAATTGATTTTTACATATTTCTTTTCGATTTTGATGAATGCGTAATTGAAATAAAAGAAACTAAAAATATTAAGAAAAACAGTGTATATAATATCTGATGAACAGAATCACAATCCTTAGCAACAAAAAACTTAAATACTAAATATATTAAAACAATTGATGTGGCGCAAGACTAGTCTGATGAGCACCGCTAATTGACATTTCATCATAGATATGTGAAAAAAATTAATATAAATAATCACTGTTCTTTGAAAGTTGTGACAATTATTGTTGTTAATGTTTTTAATTTATTCTTTACGGAACTTTAGCGTTCTCACACTTGTGTTGTATTACAAAACACGTATCGTTGTTCACTTATTCTCACATTTTCAGTTATTCTTTATGGAAAAAAAATCTGCATATGCAATTTTCCGCTGAGAATTGAGTCACATAATTATGTATTGTAATCAAGATTGTATTTTTTCAATTTCACCTACTGGAAGAAACAATGTAAGCTTTTATGCTTATAATGAGTTAGTTTTACGGTAATGTTCTCAGTCACCGATTTGACTTGTTCTAGATCTAGTTTTTATTGTATGAACCACTTTTTCCACCAATATTTTTGCTTTTTCGCCAAAAAATTACGATACATCAATATTGTTGAGTAAAATTCTGTACTAGGACGCAGGTTTCTTAATCAATAACAAAAAGAAATTGTATAGTACTCAAAGTTTCAATAATGATGAATATCATTTTGGTTATTTTTATCATTATGAGCAGATAATAGAACAAATCACCAGAATGATCTTTTATGAGAATATACATAGGATCATATTTACATATGTAGTATTCATTCACATAAAACATCTGGAACACAAAATAGATAGCAGTAGTTGAACTTTCAAAATTGAATTGAATTACACAAATCTATAATCAGTTTACTTTCTCTTCGGAGTTAATGATTCAGTTAGTATAGCACTTTCTTATCAAAAATTAATTCTCCAGAAAATTATACGTGAATAATTCGGCGACACCATAAATACGCAAAACTTGCAGATATGTAATTATAGCAATTAATAAGTTGTTGCTATGTCCCAGATCGTCAATTCCTACTGTGAAATTTTAAGGCAATTCTATACTACATAACATATATCACATCAATAAGTATTCATATATCTATGATGAAAAACCAAGTGAATAGGTTCAGGTGAGTGTTTCACGTTTTTGACATTAACAAGCCCGCGCGATTTTGATTCCTACATACAAAAAACAATTCTTAATTGTTGAGTATTTAGGTAGCTATACATAAAGTGGGGCTACCTTCATCTTCATCTTCGCTGTCATTGGGAGATCCTGATGTGCTCGTACTCGTACCAGGCTGAAAATATGAAAATAAATGAATTTCATTATATTCTTTACGGAAAAAAAATACTGCTGTTTTTACCGTGCTTGTCTGTGTTCAAGACACTATGAATGGATTATTGTTAACAGCAAAGATGAGCTCAGCCAGAAAATTGAGAAAAAACTGCTATCCTGTCTTAACTCGTCCAGATCACTTGGATCTTTACCCAAAACTTTTAGCTAGAACTTCTGCTAATCGTCCATACCACTATTGACGGGATCGGATGAGTCTACCGCAAAAAAGCAGACACCTTGGGACCGGTTTTCACTGCTAATTTTACAATAAACTTCCAAAGAGGCGCTCCACCTACTATAATCAGCGTGGACCCAAAAATGCTAGAAATTAGACTTCAACACAGAAATATAAAACGTATTCTAGAAAAACTGAACAGGAAAGCTAGTTATCTAGATCAAATACCACCAGCATAAATTCTTCTGAAACGTTGCGCTGCAGAGCTTACACCAGTCCAAGATTTAAACTCTCCTACCAGCGACAAGTGTTCCTTACTGGATGGAAGATCAAAAATACTACAGTGAGAAAGAAGCCTAACATATCGCTTTCAATAAAGGTACACCAAAATATGCTTCATGAATAAGTGTGCATCTTGTACTTACCCTAGTGAGTCGCCTCCACAGTCGCCAGGCATCGATGATATCGTTGGGGCCGTTGGGACTCGAATGGCCCAAATATCTGGGATTGGTGTTCCTTTTGACTGTTTCGGCAAGGCCAGGCATCTCCGGATCGGGTTCGTGTTCGTGGGACGGCACCCACACCTTCACGTCCGAATCCAGACCGCTGGTGCACAGAAACGGTAGCTGAGGGTGTGGCTCCAGGCAGTTTACCTATTCACAATAATGGAATGGTTGGGTGTTTTTCAGAAAATACGTTTTCTTATCGTATTTGAAGAAAACATGTTGATGCTGATACTATCTTTCCATTACATATCTAGATGTATGTGAATTTTTTGCTGGCGGCCTTCTGGTTCGGACACTAAATTCCGAGGTGTAGTACACAGTATGGTTTGCAAAGTAGAAGACTTCCATAATTGAAATGTCGTGCATGAAATAAATATTTCTTCATAGACATTAATTCAAACAATACGTTGCTATATGTGATCAAAATGATTTTTAGAAGATTCAACTGGCGACGCCTGGACATTTCATTTTACTGTACCAGTATAAAGGAACATGAGATGATTAAACGGAATAGTTCATCGCCTGTTATTAGTCACCGGATAGGCAAAATTTTTGTATGCAATGCCAAGGCTGTTATGAACAAATATACAAAGTGTGCTGTCTAGTTTTCTACGACCAAGATAAAAGTCTGCAACCCTTCTTACCCCTTGACAAGTGCTGGAAGGAAAAGAGATGCGAACTCAACGGCCGTCAAATAGCGATCAGCAAAGTTGCTATTTTTATTTTGTATCCTGATAGGTAACTACACGGATTGTAAATTACGTGATTTGTTCAATGATTCACATACATTCAAAGACATGTATTTTTCACTAAAACTATGAAATTTTCAAAATAATATTTTTTAGTATGTTCCTACTTTGTAAAATTTAATCAGCTTACCACTCTTTTATCATCGGCAAGTACCCACTGCACTATAGCTTCGGTATTTCTTTCCCAAAAATATAAATTTCCGCAGTCAGAGCCACTAACAATAAATTCTGACTTTGGTCCGAAGAAGTTGACACCCTTAATTGTAGCCATGTTTCTGAAAAAATATGTGTGTGAAAAACTATTGTACGACCGTAAGGTGATTGAAACGGTTGAACAATTTTCACTGGAGAAATTTCATACATAATTTATAGAAATGAGTCCTACCTACTGGTTTTTTAGCTACTATGAAAATGAATATGGAATCAATGTTATATTACCTGTGACCTCGATATTTATGTATATATTGGCCAGGTTCACAATTCTCATCAAATAAATATATGGTATCATCCGTACACGTTGCCAATATTTCGGATCCATTCCAGTTATAGACAGCACAGGTTGTATGAAAGCTATTTGATTTATTACGCTGCAAAAAAGGAAAAAAATAACCATATATGAAGGATCGAGATGAAAATAAAAAAAAAACAGGGCGGTATTATACACATGAAAATTGAGATAAATGAAAAAGTTCATTTGTTCTTAGCCAATTTGTATTTGGAGTGTATTAATGTACATAAGTAAATGAATTCGCATTTTTATACTACGGAGAAAATGGCCTACTGCGTGATTCAAACACACATGATTGCCGGTCAGACCTCTAGCCGATTTAGCTAAGCAGGCACTCTGCTCACTCGATCTAAATAGTCCATGATAATAAGTGCATTCCCCTGAAAGCCATTTCTCAATCATTTCTGTGCGCGTCGTTTGTCTTTCGAAACTGTACTTTAAGCGCTGTGCGTCAGTATTTGGATCAATAAACATTGATCTTGATTACTGCCAACATACCCCTGCATTTGACAGTAGTAAGATGGAATGAATACAGTTACAACTAAGTCAATTTTCAATCTGACTGATAGAAGAGCATTTACAATCTGCCAGAAAAACTGTCTATGATATTGCCAATTATTAAAGATAGATATTTTTGCCTATTACAGATTTTTTGGATTGTAATATCTACTTACTCCAGGAGGTTGATAGAAAGTCAGAGGTATATTAGTCTTCCTTTGGTCATATACCCTGATCTGCTCGTGTCTGCCACTAACGCAGAATTCAGTAGTTCTCATTGGATTTGCGTGAATACTGTACAAAGCGTTATTTTTTATAATATAACTTTCATGTTCTTCTTTACTATTCACTAATCTGAAAAATGATAAAAATAAAGGTGTACCTAGTTTTGTAAGCTTATCAAAATATTGTGATCGCGAAAATGATCGAGCTTCAGATATTTTAGATTCTTGATATATGACATATACATCAATAAAAGTCATATCACTAATATTCATGCGTCTATCTGTCGGCCTGTCTGTTTATTGTCCGGTAGTCCTTGTCTCCCTCTATATCGAGAAAATTATTATTTGAATTTTGATCAGATTTTTACGCAATTAATACAACTGCAAGATGGGAAATTTTTATGTATTAAAATATCGAGCTGTTGTACAACATTAAATTATAATGGCAAATAAACATTTGTTTTGACAGTACTCAGTCAGTTTTCAGACGTCGAACAGTCAAGAACCAAATGTCGTAGATATAAATTAACATATAAGTTGATGAAATGAATTAGTTTTTTGAGAACATTCAAAGTATTTTTTGACAATTGGTTGTGATGGAGGAGTTTCTGTCAAAAAACGCAAAATATCAATCTTTGTACGCTTCTGAAACTACTGATCATCAATTTTGTTTAGAGGAGTCGAAGTTGGAGGTGGGAGGTTAGGGGAGGATAACACTTCCGACATTTTTGCGTTGGTAAAAGAACGCCTATATTATGAGTAATGAATAAAATATGAATGTTGATGCATACTACTACACCACATTTGACGACTATGCTGAACTTTGGCTGGATGTGGGCTGATACGGAAAGTTACCAAATAAATACAAGAGGGATTATTTATTTCACTTGTCTGAGAAGCTACTACTGCAGACTAATACATTTTAGTCGAATAAATTATTACGAAATTGTGTTTTAGCCTATTAAAAAATGGCGTCGTCGCTCAACTGAAATTTTTGAATATTGTGTCTGATTTTAGGGCTGTTGATCCAGTTGACACGTGTTTTAATATTTGTTTTTTTTCAAATGCAAATTAAACTATCATGCGTGGGAAGTACAACGTTTTTTGGATATCATACGTTTTAGAGCGTGATAAAACGATTTTCAATTGAATATTTACTTTTCAGGTTTGTTTTTTCTAACGTCATGGCGCAGCACATCTCCATCTTCTCCCGCGCTCAGGATGATGTGAGGCTGGTCGACCATCACAGCCAGTTTGTGACATGCTCCCTTGTGAGATCCTAATTTCCTATTGTCTCTGACACCTTCATTATTTATCTGTGCGATACGGACCTGAAAATTACAAAGTGCATAGTAAAAGTAATGACTGACCTAGGTTATACCGAGAAGATATTACTGCATTAACAACTGCTATGATGTCATCTTCCCGAAAAGTTGTATTCGCAAAATATTTCAATTTCCAGATATTGTGTTTCTTGATGTTTCATGACATATACATCACGAATTATGTCACTCATGTCTACAACTCGGAAAGCATTTTTAGAATTTTTATGTAACTTTGATACAGGGGACGAGTCTGACAAGGTCGAAAAAAGGTTGGTCATTTGCTAAAATCAGTTCGGTGGCAATGCAGTTATCGTGAAAAATAAAAAACTTGAAAAATGCTCAACCTTCGTTTTCGGACGTCTCCGAAGCACCTTATTAATTTTCTAAAACTACTTTGGAGGGTTGAAATATGAGATTTAACATTTTTTCCCACTTGTAATTAGAGGATTTCTCCATTATGACAGGTGTCACTACAATTTTGTGTAGCATGGAAAGTACATAGTCAACCCATGTTTTTGGTTCTGTTCTATAGCAAAAAATACGTGTCAGTTGGTGTATTTCAGACATATCTTCATCACAAATGCATTCAAATACTTGGGGTATACTTGCTGTTTTATTCAACTTTATCAGTCTTATTCTATGCATATTTCAACTGGTCAGACATTACAATAATACACTGTTTTTGATTCATAAAAATATGGAAATATCATGTTTTGTTATTGCTATTATAATTTTAGCTCTCCGTTGTCTCGAATCGAAAATTAAATAAACCATGGACTCTTCCATGAATAGAAAGAAATTAATACTCACATGACCATCCCTGGCACATGTAGCAACATGTAAATCGCCACTAAGGTGCAAGAATTTGCTCTGGAAGACGTTGTTTCTGTGAAGCGTGTCATACTTCAGGACACACCTGGCCACTTTCCAATCCCAGAGGCAGACCATATGGTCATCAGATCCACTGGCCAAAAGGGTACCATGTGGGTGGAAGTTGAGGCAATTCACACAGCCTTCGTGTTCCTCCAATTTATACATTAGTTCCATCCTGAAAACATTATTTGGAGAAAACAACATCAACAGAATATAACTCTTTTGTACATAATCCATCTTGCTTTTTTTATAAATCAATTGATAACAATGGTACAAAAATCCCTATCTTACTTTTCACAGCCCGATAAATGAAGCATACAAAAAACAATAAATGGAATGCAAGTTACAAGGATAGTTGGCTGTTGTTATATTCATGAATGTTATATTACATGGCCAATATCGGAAAATTTACTTTTTCATGCATATTTTGTTCAAGTCTAGTTTGGTTTAATTTCAGCCAGTCAAAACTACTCAACATATTTTTAGTTGAGCAACAAATCAACAAAGACAAGTATACCAGTAGTAGTAAAAGTAAGGCATAGTGAAAAGCGTTTTTCGACGAGGTTTATTTTTCAACCCATATTCAAGTTCAACTATTGATATGAATTGAGGCTTGCTATGATAACATTAATTCAGAGTGTTGACAGTACTATAACCCTACTAGTGTATACTTGCATTACCCTTATCGAATTTCATGAGTACATTTATTGTTGGGCATATTACATTTTGAAAGATTTGAACCTGTTAGTTACATCGATACTTAAATTCCAACATTTTGTTTACTTTATATAACATCTACAGAGAAAATTATAAATTCTATACAGCATCTGAGACAGCACTACCAAATAGCTCCTGAATAAAACATAGTAAGTCCAATGCGTGCAAAAAGCATTATACAAATTGATAATTTGTTATTCAGACACCTCATGCAACATAGAAACTGCAGCATATTCTTTGTATAAGAAACTAACAGTCTCTCATGTAACAACTGTCCATTACGTAAGGTTAGCAAGGCAAATAAAGTCACTTTTTGGTGGGAAGAGTTTGAAGCCAAAAGGATAGGAGTGATTAAGCAAGACATCAGGATTAGGAGACATGCACTTTCCCAGTTCTACAGCTGATCACAGAATGAATATCATCTTGCTGATCCTTCAGGGAGAACTGGTTAATGACAAGGGATAAAACAGCATAACAAATAAGACAGTTGATTTATGCCATACTGCAGCACTGAAACAAGTTGTGCCTTGTATGGGTAGAAGTATTTACACACATCCCAGCACATTTTTATCTTTTTTTAACTCAAAAGACTGAAAAGGTTGATTGATAGACACCTGAAAGATAGGCCTCTCGAATCATATCTGAAAGATGAAAATCAATATCCCTATCAAGCATGGAAATTGGTTTAATTAGGAGTTTGATCCTATAAGTAGTCTATACACCTCAACTCTATACTTTTCAATGGGATTCAATATGTAAAGGGCATTTTATGGCTATAAAAAAACCTTGGTTGATGTAGACCAAGATTACTGAGCCCATAGTTTTCATCAACAACAACATATTAGATACTGCAACTCTCAATAAAAATACATTTAATTGATCATCATAATATTATCCATCTTGCATTAGTTCTTGTCAAGCTTACAATAAAGTCCTAAGCTTCTTTTGTAGTGTATACTATCACTCTATAAAGATAATGAGTTCCATTATGGTAGAAATATACAAATTTTAGGTGCATGGAATAAAATAATTCATCATAATAGCACATATATTAAGGGAAAGTTTAATGTATACTGGGTATTCAGAAAATCATGGGACATATTTAAGAGCGGTAGTGATGTCAAAGCAGGATTTTCAAAATTAACTTGCTTAAACAAATGAATGATTACATAGTCCTCTCCAATGTAAAAAGCTTTGTAGCCCTTCATGTGTGGACATATTGGAAGCCTCATTTACACCACAACTGTGGCACCACTGCAGCTCTCTAAAATATGTCATATGGGTTGCTGACCACCTGGTATATGTAACACAAATGAGATAAAACTTCCCATAGGTATTTCTAATCACAAAGAATACAAAGTATATAATAAGATTAATCTTAACAAATAATACTTGTAAACACCACTAACCTTTGTACACAATGTAATGACCCATAACATCTCCTCATAAACAACTCAGGTCTCTGCAGTTTGGGTCGATACCCAATCTGTCTAGTAAGCATCTCAGGAACTACAGACCAATTATGTTTGGGTTTAGTTTTCTTCAACAGCTGATGCACTTCTTCATTGGCTTCTTGGTCACTATCATGGATGACAGTTGAATCTGAGCTGCTTGAACTGAATAGATCTACAGTAGAACCATCATCTAATGCAGAGGAGTCGTCATCATCATCATCATCTTCTCCTTCTTGTTCTTCATCTTCATCTAAGATTCCCTCTTCTGGACTACTGCATACATATAGATATTTCATCACTCAAAGCAAATAGCAATTGTGAAATTGGATTGAAAAAACATAATCTATAGATTATCTGCTGTTAGGTACAGTGCTCTGAAAAGTGCATTTTGGCGGGCACAATGTCGTTAATTTGTACTAACAAACAAATAAGTTTAATGTCGTACCTATGATTATCGGAGTTATCTTCATTTGACCTACGATAGGACCTATTTCTAGAGTTACGGCTCCGGGGAAACCCACTATCGCTACTGGTTGAAGCACTTTCCTGCTCAGTGTTGTTTGAAGAACTGGAAGATTCTTCTGACTTCTCCACAGACGTTTGCTCTCCCTCGGCCTGTTCGGTTTTGAATCGTTTTGCCTTCTCTGGACTATCAGATTGTTTTTCTCGCCCGTCGTCTTCATCCATATTTCACTTTGATTAGCCACGAATTTTGATTGTAAAAACTAGAAATGGTAGGGTAATCAAATGAACTTAAGCAATACGCAAATCCAGGGACACTCAGGACAGTTTTGTATTGTAAAATAGGAAAGCAAAAATAAATACAAAAATTTCCTACGTCAAAATTGCCAGCTTGTTCACAAAACACAAAAGAGTATAGAAGAGGTATTGTTACAAAGAAAGGAAACAACACAAAATAAGTTTCAGTAATCAGTATCACTAACTTTTCATTTTCGCGGATACTTTCGTCGGATCTCGTGTGTAACAGCTGACTAACCAGTGACACTTATCATGAAAGCTTACTTTTGTGTTAACTATTTAAGAAAATTTGGAATCGCACTGAACGAACAACTTTTTTTTCGGATTTGTTGACGAGGATAGTATTTTCTTGGAAATGAATTCAAAACATGCATTTTCACGTCAAATCGGAAGGATGCATTCGCGAAGATAGTATATTAGTCTCCACAAAAAAATACACTGTAATCTGCCACTGATACAGTGGTATTAAGTAAAAAATACAACTAGTGGGTGAATTTTAGTCCCTAAAATTATAACTTGTAATTACGCAACGATAGTTTTAATCGGACAATAATTTTGAGAATAGCCTCGTTAGCGTCCAGAATTTGGAAACAGCGTCAGATATTCGGAAAACGTCTAAAATTTTATATTCTGTGATTACGTGATTTTAGTCTGGACAGGGACGTATTGAGGGTCTTAATGTATTTCTTACTTAAAAGTAGTAAACGTGTTTTTGAAAATTTCAAAATAGATATCGGAGGCAACTCTGAAATGCCTCTTGACAAGTCGTTTACCTCATCCTTACTCACATATCTATTAATATTAAGATATATAAAAAACTATAAACGGAGCCAGTAATTCATAAATAGCTCATTGTTCACACACCAACATAAGAAGTGCTGGTGGGAGAGGGTGGTAGGAATGAGCGAAACATGACAGCGATCTAGGAGAGAATCCATGTGCGCATCATTGGAGGGGGCACACAGTTTATGAATTAAGAAAAAATATATTAGTTATCACATGGAAGTAGTTTAAGTGTTCATAAATAACTATGACATGAGACAAAAACTACAAACAAAGCCACCAATCCATAAAGTTTTCGTTATTATTTACGCGCAGAAATCGGTATGGCGAGGAGCCAAGTACTTGGCGAACCAAACACGTCTTTGCGGCGATTTGAGAGAATCGATGAACGCATCATTGAAGGGAACAATATCTTTATTTAATTCAGAATGAAATATTGAATTGTTTAGTGCTCAATTTAATAATTATTAAAAGCAAGAAAATATGTATTTCCATTCCTCATCAAAAAACAAATCCGCTTGACATTTGAATCATTCACCAGATGAGTGATTTTGAAAATATATCTCTTGATTGAAAAATGAGAGAAAATCTATCATGAAGCCGGCAGTAAAAAAACAGCTGTTACATGGAACAGATCATTAATCTTAGTGATCGGCCAATACGTTTTTTTGCGAAATCCGATATAATAATGATACTGGCACCATCAATTTCAAAGATATGTTAGGTTAACATAAGTAGAAATCACCTTGAAATTCATAATTGCAATGACCCGAAAGCAAAATGAATAATATTGTGATTTCCGGACTGACCGATATAGTGCAAACACCTGTATTACAAAGATAATTGAAACAACAATATGTAATGACAAAGTCACCTTTATTAGACAAGTAGCCAAAAGAAGAAACCAAAGTGGCATACATTTTGATCGATCATTCCAAAACTTAAAAAAATTAAATACCAGAGCTCAGGTGCACAGTTCTTAGGTGAGAAACTCTAATCCAGTATATACTGATACTTTAGATTATCTAATGGACTTGTTCAACTCTTAAAGTAAACAAAGATTGGTAAAATTTTATTGAAACTTACTAGATAAAAAGTCAACACCTGACTGTTTGGTCACTCAAGCCACATAAGATTTGAAAATTCATTACTATAGTTCCTGAATACTCATGTAGTTTTCCAACTTCATTTGTGAGAAAACTACATATCACTTGTGAACAAAAATTTCCTGTAAGAATGTTGTTCATATAATAAATTTATGCCCAATAATGAGTTGCACACATTTGTCTAACCGATTGGCTGGCATATACTTGATTAGAGTCAATGAAATTAATGTAAAAACTATCAATACACAGAAAAGCTGGCAGATTACTTTTCCTCACACCACTCATTTTCCTTGCGGACTTGTTCCTCTTCAGAGGCCGTAAAGTCATTTTTGATGTTGAATGTCTTACGAATCTCTTCTGGAGCCTTCCCCTTAATCATGTTGGCCACTGTCTTGCAAGTAACATCTAGCAGACCTTTGATGTCAAGATAGTTTGCAGCTAAGATTAGCTCGAACAGTGTTCCTGGAAATATCATTAAACTTAACATGAGCAATAAATATGAAAATTTTATTTTATGATTTGTATTTACTAGTCCTGGCTGTTTATTAATATTTTCTTTCAAAGGAAAAATTTAAACTGAAGTTGTAAATTTGTGTTATAGTTGAATTCAGAAGTTCCATATTAATAGGCTTCAATACCTTGGTCTACTTTCAAAAAATCGGCATCCCAAGAAGAAATGTCATCAGTACGTTTTTCTTTGTTCTCATCATCTTCTGGTGGTGGTGGATCATCTTTGTGGTATGTGGCCCAGTGAATTACTTTGCGCAGAATAGCAGAATTCACATTTGGTAATGGAACAACTTCTTCTTCCTCATCATCCATACCTATGAGTAACATAATAAATGGAGTGAAAAGGGATCAATCCAGTACTTCTGCATTGTTGAAGTTTTTTTGACTACTCAAACCTGAAGGAACAACAAAAGTGATTACCTACACAAGATATTTGTTCATCTTTTGTGCCCTGCTTGTTTATATAGTTGTATACATCAAAAATGTAAAATTTTATATACATTGTGACTATATAGCTATATTCCAGCTGCTCCAGTATACAATAACTTCATAGAGATAGTGACATTTTATATGATAATTACTTTGCATGCTGATACATACCTAAGTCTTCCAACATAGTCTTGATCGTTACTGAGCATTTCGCAATTTCAACATCAACCTCGAAAGTCTCGCCATCAGATGACTGGAGCTTGATGTTTGGCATCTGAAATGTATGTAACAGTATACAATCTCAAATGAATTCAGAAATTTTTCAAGTATATAACAGTTAAGATATAGATGTCAGAGTTTGTTGAATGTTTGGCAGGATCCAGAATATTTTGCATCTGCATTCAAAAAAAACTGTAAAACTGCAATCAGTCTTTGTTCGAATCGGCACATGGAGGGAAGCTAAATCGTTTTAATAACAAACCGGGATGAAATATTTCTTGTTACCTTGGATGATCAGCAGTTTATTTAGTCAGAAGCCTTCAAACACCTTATAATTATTTGAGAGTAATTTATAATTTCAATACAACTTATCAAGCACAGCACAAACAAAGCAGAAAATAATGACAAGTGTGACACATGACACTTCGTAGCACAAAACAGATTTCGACAAGGGTAAGAAAATAGAGAATGGTAACGTTCGATATAGTCGTTTCAAACATGGTCTCTTCAGACATGAAATGTGGCAACACTGAATAGTGGGCCGATTTTCTACTAAAGCGTCGGTCGAGTGGGTGATTTTTGATTGTTGTTTACTTGTTTATTGTTAAGAAATAGGTATTTCGCTGGTGTATACCGACAGAAAAATAATCTCACCGATTTTAGGTCTGGCAATTAGTCGTCACTATAACATAATCAGTAGGTACTATCTGAAGATAATAAAGCTTTTGATAGTGGTTTTCAAGTGACCATAATTGCGGTTTTTAAAATTAGCAAGAGGATAAAAAGCTGGTTAATTAAAAATTATCTGTAGCATGTTGTTCAGTCCAGATTGCACTAGCAATTATGGTACCAGTAGGTAATGAGAAGTAATCCTGGTAGTGACTGGATACTTTTTATAAATTCAGTAGCTTGTATTAAACATTTCCATCCTGATAAGATTTCTCATCAAATCCTCGGATTTTGGGTCGATAGACTCTCTATTTGACAGTCGAGCAACGTTGTGTAGAGTCGGCCATGTTGAAACAAATTCCTGTCGGAGTAGAGTTGGCCATGGCTCTCTGAAATTTGAGCATAATATTTTGTGCTTGCATTTTTCAGAAATATATATGCAGTAAATATTTATTGGTCACTGTTCCTAGAAGAAAGAATAACATAAGAATGTTTGTATATGGCGTTCAGCATTCTTCTTCTTCCTTCTTTTAGTATAGGCGAATCGCCTGTTTCTTTTCGTCGTCATTCTGCCCATCGCCAAGTTGTCACTCTATCGTTTTCGAGGGCGCCCTGGACTCCTGCGACCTGATGGTGATTTGCTGCGTGCGATTCTGCCTACTCTTCTGTCGTCCATTCTATTGATGTGTTCATTCTATTCCTCCTTTCTACCTAGTATCCAATCATTAACATTGTCTATCTTGCACGTTCTTCTTATATTCTCACTTCTCTCTCTTTCCAATAGCGTTTTTCCAGTTATTCTGCGGAGTACTCTCATTTCGGTTGTCTCTAGTACTTGTTTAGTTTTCACTGTGTTAGGTCGAGTTTCTGCAGTGGTCTGACCACTGTCTCGTAAATTTTGAGTTGGTTTCTACTTAAATATTTTTATCACGCCATATTGTGTCATTTAAACATCCTGATATTCTTGTTGCCTTCATTGTCTGTTCTCTTACCTCCGCCTCAACATCACCTTAACCTGAGATTTCTATACCTTAATACTTAAATTTCATTTCCTGCTGGATAACTTTGCCTTCAACTTCCAGTTTGCATCATAATAGTGTTTTTGATGTTGTCATGCATTTAGTTTTCTGGGCCGATATCGTCATATTAAATGATTTGGCAATGCAGCTAAATCGATGTAAAAGTCGTTGTAGATCGTCTTCATCTTTTGCCACTAGTAATAATTATTTCTTGGTTACCCATTTGGTATCCTTTCAGGGAGCGCACACTCTTTATTATTTCATCCATAATGATGTTGAAGGAAAGAGAGCTCAGGGAATCAGGGCGTTCAGCATATTCATGTCAATTTGCACCTAAAACATATAAGCCACACAACAAATAATTATTATGATGGTTATTGTTATTTAGATTATTGGGATGATTTAGCTTACTTACTACTGACCGCTAATTGAAATCCAAAATAACATACGACTATTGGATGAACCTTACGAGTAGTAACGTTTTCGCTGCCTCTGTAAGCTTCATAGAAGTATATTTAATTGTTTAATGATTTATAATGAACCATCTGACAGTCCGACGATGATTGAAATATGAATCGAAACGCGTCACTGAAAGAAAGAGTTTAATATGTGAAACTGTGTGTTCATTACACATTTTTTATCTACATAAACCATTGGATTACGTTAGTGTTATATTGTAAACTTAGATTTAGGTAATTGTAATATTGTAAAGTATAGTTTTATGGAATAAATACTTGGAACATGATTAGCTTATTTATTCGTATAACCTCGCAATATAATTATCACTACCGGTGGTACTATATTCCTTGAAGGATATTTAAAATAGTCATAGTTATTGTAGATATTTGAGCATAAAATATATAGCCCAAAGTTTCCCCGGAATAGATCCGATTTAAAAGGGATGAAATGTTCCATTATCTTATAAATCCAACGATTTAAAAAAAAATGATGGCCAAACAAATGTTACATTTTTACAAAGGTATAAGTGTCCAAATTTGACGTTTCGTTTTTTTTTCAATTGAAAAACAGAATAATTTAAAAAATTATAATTATTATATTATTTTTATCAGTATATGCAAGTACAAAGCTGTGATTCATAATGTGGAATATTTGACAAGCGACTCCTTATTATTTTGACATTCTAATATGGTATGATAAGTTTGACCTGTACGTATATGTACACACGTATTGGGTAAACATACACCCAGTCGCTTCGACTTGATAACCAAAATTCATAGTGAGGCCACATCCAAGAATATAACTTCAATGGAGTATGTATGCTGAAGTCAACAGAATAATTAAATTGCGGAATTGAATCATAAGAATCTAATATCTATGTGTAACTGTTGTATTGGGGATGCCCCGTTCAATCAATTCAATTTCGCACCATCGAACAAGGAAAACACATTACCATACGAACTTACTGAATGCTTTTTCCGTCTCATTAGTCAATTTTCTCCCGGGTAGTGAAAATATCCTTTATTTTGCCTCCGGATCATGCGCATATCTTTGTCCAACGCTACTTTATATTTCAGAAAATTTGAATACAGGAGCTCAGTTATAAAGTTGGACTCATAGATAGTGTATTTGACTGCACACAGATATGGTGAGTTTGATTATTTTCATCTGGATACTGCATTAATGATTAATTTTGAATCATTCATGCACACAGGCATCAGTCGGAACCGATCAAAACATTTCAGGCTCCCGCAATACGTACATACAGAGAACGTATTTTGCATTAACAGGAAAAAATATTACGCAACAACGATACAACAACTGTTCACTGTTCAGTGTTCTATCACAGTAGAGTCATAGACTCTACTGTGGTTCTATCGTCAGTGGTATTAGGTTATAAATTCTATACGTAGAGATTTTGACGTTATAAAAATAATTGTCAATGGTCAAAAATGTTTGCGTATGATCTGAAATTCAAACCTACTGGTCACATTTTGGGAACAAAGTTCACCATATTTTTCAGAAACACGACGTTGACATCCAAAGACTTCTGAATTTATTAGTTTCGAAGTAACGGATTCCTGAAAGACATGTTTAGCAATTGTATTGCGGCCCAAATATTTATATTATGTCTCACATTATTTTATATTAAAAATGCCTCTCTTGGTATTTCAAATACATTTCAAGTAATTAAATATTACTTTTGATATGAATAACTTATTTGCAGGGCTTCTCAACGTCCACCAAACTGGAGAGCATCAAGGCTATCTGCGTTCTTTGCGTGTTTCTTCTAATCATTGAAGAAATCTCTAGCACTCCTTACAGAAAATACCAGGACGATACCCTTTACGAAAAAATCTCCCCAGTCGATTTTGCGGGGCGCCTTTATAAGAAATCGCCACCTAAAGGAGGAAAATACAGAAAAGTCAATTGCAGGTAACTAGATCTCGTATGTGTGTATATATATTCAATATTTTCAGAATCGCTTATAATACCATTCCACTTCCCACGCAAATAGGCAGTGAAAATATTGTAACGCGAAATATTTAAAATTTGATATATGATTTTCTGATATTGTATATAGATAAGATACACTTTGGATTTCGAAAATAATCATGCAATGAGTATAAAGAAAGGTGTTATATGGAGTCTTTTTAATCGGTCATTACATTTTGTCAGAAAAAATTGTTTGCAATACTTAGATAATAATTGTTTTTCCAATTCCTCAGAAGACTATAACATGGTTTGGTTGAGTGAGCTTCACAAAAATCTAATCAATGCTTGTTGTAAATATGTTTTCCAGACTTTCTTATTGTTTGTTCGTGAATCCCAGTTGAGGAGTTTAATTTTCTCTCATAAGCAGGCATTGTGGTGTTTTTGATGCGACAGCACCTTTTTGTCCTTTGTTTTGAATTAATTGATAATGCAAATACATCATATGTACCCAAGCCATTCATAATATTAGGTTTCCATAAAACAATGCTGTATCTTCAGAAAATTCGAAATTATTTAATTTTTCTATTTTTATAAAGGCAACCGAAATGTGAGTAAAGTTACTCCGTCATTACATACCATATCAATAAACAACCAATACAAGAATAAGATGATCAATATTTTAGCATTGAATTTAGAAAAAGCTGAATTTTTAGCATATTCGTTGATTTAATTTTTTGAAACTCAACTAATTTTTTTTTCTAGAGTTAATGTTTTTGCACCAGTATGTCGGGGCATTGCCGCAAAAAGGAGTTCTGGAGCACCTTATATACTTCCTGGAAGGTAAACCTTATGCTTCCGAAGATACTGAACACAAAGCATTTACATTGTAATATTACCGAGCTAAAAAAAAGTGTACTAGAACAAAAAATTTCATAAAAAAAACTCAAAATACTCAACATTTATATAGTAGTAGTAGTAGTCAGGTATTTATAAGATTCTGCGTGCCCTCTGTAGTGCTGTTCATATAGGTCAAACAGCTAAAGCATTTATAACAAGAAACAGGGAACATATAAGTGCGTTCAAAAACAAACATCCAGAAAGATCAAATTTTGCCAAACACTTACTAGATACTAATCATAAGGTAGGCAATAAAATAGAGACTCTGCTTTATAACTGTAATAAAATACATGATCCAAAACCATGACCAAAAATATCTGCCTTGATTTCATTGTAGTAAATGAACATACTGATCTCTTAAACTCAATTTTTATCTATACACTACTATACATTTCCACTATTTGTGAATGAATTGAAAATAGCTTAAGGAAGTATGTCAGTTAAAGTAGTTTTCCTTTAACATGTAGTCTTAAAAAATATTTTCCTTAAGACACACAAAAGAAAACAATTTAATAGAATAATAGCAAGTGAGAATAAAAGGTATAATAGATTTGTATTCACGATAGGACCTAGTTAGCTAGTTGTCAAGCAATCTGAGTAACCATTTTATACAGTTTGTATAGTTTAGTGTAAAACATTGTATGTATTGTAAATCCACCATTATTTGATCACTGCATCGATGTCCACATTCAATAACCTTTTTTCTCTATCCATTTCAGCTTCGAGACATTGTCTAGTCCTATTCTTAACGCTTGGGATGAAATAGAAGAACGCAGGTAAAACACAAAAGATAGTTTTATCATGTTTGTAGTACCTTTAAGAACACTCAACTGTATATTCTATCGATGTACCTGTTAAATATTGGAATAAAAGTTCTCAAATCCTACGATGTGTTGATGTGATATATTTTTTTAAACATTGAACTTCTGCTTTCTACTCGAATAGCCATGTCCTAATGGTACTTCATGGAGATAAAATAGCTGTGTACTAACACACAGTTTCACTTTTTCTTACAGTGACGCATTTCGATTTATATTTATCATTGTTTACAGTAAACAGTCAAGTCTGACAGTCCGACGATGATTTTAATATGAATCTAAACGTCTCACTGTAAGAAAAAATAAACAGTAAACAGTCAAATCTGACAGTCCGACGTTGATTTATTTATAAATCGAAACGGGTCAATGTGAGAAAAAAGTTTTATTCGTGAAACTGTATATTAAGTACACAACTATTTTAACTATATGATGGAAGAGTTTCACCGATTGTGAACATCTACACTCTACACGTCTAATGTTACTTGCCAAGTTTCAAATTTGTGCCACAAAAAATTGAAATGAAAGGTAGAAAAAGAATACATTTTTCTTTCACTTCCCACGCCAATTGGGGGGAAGTACTGCAATCAAGACAGGATGATAGACACAAGACTAATTATTTGTAGCAAATTGAAGGTAGAATTCGAAACATTGCTCGTTTAGAAGAAAAACAGCGGCGTATAATTTTTATTTGGAAAAATAATACCACTAATCCCCTGTATCTCCGTCACTGGTGCACGTTAATTTTAAGTAAGCACCTTTGAATATGGATAATACTCAGGTAAATCCACATACCAAATTTCAGTTCATTCCGGTTGACGGTTTTGAAGATATTAAAAAAATATATTTTTTATTTTTGAATTTCAACACCCCATATTTTTTTAAAGAAGCCCTCGAGGAAAAAATGTTACATGAAAGATACCTCTTAAATATGTCTCTGTATATGCTGTTTCATTTTTGGTCACGACTTGTGAATCACCCTGTACAGCGTAATCTAAGTCAAGGAGGGAAGGACTCAGAAGGTGTGTGAAAAGGAAACTATCTGGATGTCATAGCAGGGAACCAATTACACAATTATAGCATTTACTGGGTGCTTACTCGGTATCGTAGCTAAAACACTGCATCAACGCTCCGGATATCACAATATTACGTGGGTTTCGATACGCCACTGTGCACGCATGTACGCCCATGCTTCAACTCCTAAATCGAGGATTAATTTCACCGTTTACCGTGGATCACTCGCCCCCACGACTCCGTTTGCTTCAGCCCCTCCTCTCGCATACCCGAACGGCGGTCAGAAAATCGACTGACAGCTCTGCGCTGAGCGCGCATACACCCTCTACGATTTCCGACACACTTTTCCTCCACGCACGACAGTCGAAAATGTGATGGGTGAAAGGCGGTTTTATAGCGTCCGAATGTCCAAAATCTACCCTTCCTAGCTAAATAGTGGTAGGGAGCTAGGCTGAGAATGCAGGCCAAACGAGTCACAGTCAAAATGGTGAAGGTAATTTTCGTTCTTTGCGAATTTGTATCGATCATTTAGTTAGTTTGCATGCTACAGTAGCTGTTTGTCGATAGCGATCATTAGGTTCTTGCCTCAAAAGGGCACATGACTATCGAGGCCATGACCTCAATCTCAGTAGTGTAGAAGTTGACAATACTCATTTTCACAGCTGTTGACTTTGAGTTATTTAACAATAGTATGTTGAGGTAGGTTAGTTAAAATGGAACACCAATAAGTATCGCTATAAAAATATGCATTCCTTGTTCAAGTGAACTTAACCCACGAGGCTGACAGAATTAGCCTAGATTAATTTTTATTCAATATATAGCTTAAGAACATCGATTTGACTCAAAGTAAATAAATATACTTATAGGTATAGGTAGGTATATCGTTAAAGCGAAGTTACTGCAGTTGCAAAAGTCGATTTTGGTTAAAGATCGTGTTCTTATAGGAATTCTAAATCATTTAAGACTTATCTTTCCATATTAGTGTGTTTCGAATAAACATTACAGAATTACAGTATCAGTTCCACTCAGTATTTAAGTATTCCTCATTCTTTTGTATAGAAATTAATATTTTCACGTTCTGAACTACTAACCTCAATTTATCGGAACCAATTCTACTAACTTGATTATACTAGTAAGTAAATTTCTTCAGGTAGAGCGATTCAGTTACTTTGTTGTTTTGAATCAATAGAGATAAAGTTTTACTTCGGCCTCCCATTGTTTATCAAATAGAGCTTTAGAACACCAAAATTCAATACGGCACCCAAAAGAAGAATAAGGTTGATGTTGGTTCAAGTAAAACAAAACGTCACTTTTTTGACCAATACAACCATGCAAAGATGCAAATTCTAGATGTACTTGGTAAATGCATATTTACATCGGAGTCCGGATTTGAGAGATTGTCTATGAATTTTCAGTCTTACGACGTTTTGATTCATTTGTCATCTTCAATCGCCAGTTCGCCTGAAGACGTTTGTAAATCTAGTCGTGGTAAACGTTTGAGAGATCTTATTGTCCATCATAAATGACGTAATTGGGCCTTCAAAATAAAATATTCTAATTCTTCCATCAACGCTACTTGATTTAAATGAATTGGTGGACACCTTTCCGAACATGTCGACTTTCAGTGTAAATTTCAAGTACATATTCAAAATTAATAGAATACCCTAGAATTATAGACTTTTAGTACTAACATGCTTATGTCTCAAATAAATACGTTTAAATACAAACAGTCCGGAAGTCCGGAACGGTGCTCATGGAGGCGAGTGGCATATATGAGCTTATGAACTTGTTAAATATCTGTATAGAAAAGAGTTTTCATACAAAATCGGTACGTATAATAACAGATGGTTGTAGTTGGAGCGCAGATAAAATGAAAACAGCTTTCTTTGACGTAATCAACGATGTAATTCGTGAAACTTATTTTTCATTTGTTATCTTTACACATTTGTCTTATAAATTCTAATTATCAACACCATACATTACAGAGTTTTATCTGTGAAGTGGAAAAGGTGTTCTATTACTCATTAGTAGCTCCATCTACTTGTGAAACGGTATGTTAGTAGCTGAGTAACTGGTAGAAACCAAACAAATATCACAAATTCGCTGAAACATATTTATATATTTGTTCCTAGAGTTTTATATATAGTGCAATTATTTATTTCTTGTCTTCCATTATATATAATATAATGTTTGATCTGAAGTTATCAGAATAACAAACTATACATATTTTTTATTTTTTATTTTAGAAATAAACATTCTACAAGAAACTTTTTGTTAGTTCCTACGATTTTAATGAGATTTTTTGCCTTGTCAAACATGTTAGTGGGTCCATTTCTGAAGGTAAATTAAAAAACAAATAAAAAATCTCCTCCATTCCGTAACATACCCGGTTTGTAGTTGAAGGGTACTTGCTCTCCATATTACACTACATAATTATAATAAATGGTGAAAGTGTATACTAGTTTCATAGGTACTATATATGCGACTTCACCATTTTTGAAGCTCTTTGTTCAACACCTCTCTGCTTTAGCGTCAAGCGCTGAAATTATTGCCTAGGGATGAAATTGCAAGGTAAATTTTCAAGGTTGTTATAAGTTGCGAAACTCGCGACTAAGGTAAACATTTATTCCGGAATTGTTAGCTTTACCAGTGGTTGAAAAATTCCGCGTTACGTAAGCTTTAGTGTCGAAATGGCACTGTGTATATTCTTCAATACTGCGAGGATTCTTTTGCCTTGATATTGTCCATATTGCCAAGATAAATTCGGTTTAGTTTCCGCCTACAAAAACTAGTTTTTAGTCGGATACTACAAGTAAGTAATGAAAGTTTTCTTTTGATTCTTGTAGCTAGTGACCGTTGCTAAATACCGCCTCATTGCCATTACCGTAAAGTAGTCGAGGTGCCTCATCTTCACCACAACAACACATTAGAGATGTCTTGCTCCCAACAACGGCAACAACCACCCCCATCTTCATCCTCATCGCCATCAACAATCAGCGCCCAATCAAAACGCCAGAAACGCATGGGTCCGGCACCATTCGCCTCCTTTGAGGACCTGTCAGATGAGGTGAGATCCAGAGTATGTATTGACACTTTTTCTACCCTTTTCTAGAATACGTTAGTGATACTTGCACTAGGCACATGTGGTGAGACAAAGTTCGCGGTAGTAGAATGGTTCGGATAGATAAAGCTAAAAAAGCATATTCTAATTAGAACTCTGTCAAGTTATGTTATTTGTATATCACAATTTGTGTATCATAAAAGTTAATTAGTTACATGTAACTAAATTCTTAAAAATGACTGCCATCTTGGGATTTCCGCCATGTTGGATTTAGAATGACGTCACACACTATGAATTGTCATCCAACTTAAACGTATACCTATACAAAATTTTCGCTCAATTGGTTGAAGATATACGCTTCAAAATTGAGTTGCAAGATTTTACCCGAATAAACATAGTTACATAGATACATACATACATTGAAAGTTAAATAAAAGCTTGTAAAAACAGTGCTTTTCTTAGTTTTTGATGAGAAATAATATAATTGAAGACTTGATGGACCTATTTTCTAAGCTTGAAACAAGGCAAACACTTTTTGAAGTATCATCTGCCCAGCGGCCCAGGTTTGATAAAGCTTTAAGTTCAGAAATCTGTTGATAGTTGGTGATGCAATTATTGATTTACCATTGTGGTGAGTATATCTGATATGGGATGAAACTTACGAGGAGTATATCTGTTGCCGAATATCAAAATGACTTAATGAATAAGTGATTCTTATGTGAACACTACTACCTACAGCTTTGTTGACCATGCATTTAGTATATAGAAATTTGTATCTATTGTATGTGTACGTTATTCGATATTCAAGTGGTATTTTCTATTTAACATTCGCTCCTCTGAGCTCTGGATTTTGGGTTTACTTTATAATTTTATACGCAACGAGATCATTGATATCCACCATACTGAAACTAGTCTCCATTCGGGTATGTTTCTTCATGTTGTATGAATAGCTTCAAAAAGGTAACAACTCTGAAAGGGAAAATAAAAAGTCTGCCTCCATTCGTATCAGGACAAAAGTTACAAGAAAATGCATCTAGACAGATATATGTACCATATTTTGAAATTCAATGCCAAAAGCATTGATAAATGCTGATTCATCAATACAAGTGGTATCATTCTGAGTGCTATTGAGAGAACCTAAAAGTGTTATGATGTTCAGATGAAGTATTGTTATTTACTGCAACTGGATTTATTATTTACCTTATTTGTCGAAGATTGATATCACAAAAAATACACAGTTTTAACACTAGCTAAGCCAAAGCTAAATATGGAGAGGATTGAAATATGAAGCTTACATGTAATTTTCCGACCTCTCTTCATGATCCATAACAGTGAATACAAGGATCCTGTATCTATCTGGATTTCAGATCTTTGATGCATATTTTGGATCTTTGATCTGTATTTTGCATGTTCAACAATTCGGATCAAATTCGGAATGAACAAGCATTACTGATAGACAAATTCGGAATGAGATTAGCTCAACCTTTATATGTCAATCCATCTGGTACTTAGTATGTAATGTTCCATGTGCAATACGTAGCGAACCTACCTGACGACGCACTTTTTTCCCATGCAGTTGGACAGTCCCGATGAGAAGGGCATCGCCGGTTCAGTGGTCCGACTACCCGGCATCCGGGAAGACATCACACCCACAACACCAGGACGGTCGCCCTCACCATCTCCTTATAAAGGCATCAGTCTGATTGGTGCTGTAACCACTTCCACTGGAGGCGGAGCAGGCGAAAGGATTTCTAGTAGTCCACAAGCAAAGAGTGTCATTAAGGTAATCATTAGCTAAATGATGATGGGTATTCAACTTTTGTTGATTTGGCAGTTTTTATTTCGAGAAAATTATTTTTATTTCAAAGTATCATTTGCATATTCTGTAACCATATTTATTTTAAAAATTTATAAATAATAAAATCTCTCGTATAATCATGAAATAGAAATTTCGATACAATTTTGATATCTTTGGTAAAAAAGGAATATAGTATTCGTGGCTTCCATATTCAAATAGAGTTGTTCACATAGCATAGGGCAAATGCCTCTTAAGTGAATAATCTGCTTTGATGTATATCATAATCAACCCAGATTATTTACTTATGAGGTATTTGCCCTAAGCCCAATCTGTCTTCGTGCGGTAGTGGAAAAAAAATAATATCTATTAAATATATATGAAATATTTTATGTCTAAAAGTATATGTATAAATGCAAAACCAAAGTACTGAGTGATTCTGGTGCCTTCAATCTAAGGGCGTCACTTTAAATATATGGTCTCGGGGCACTTTTCCCGTGCCTATATAAAATATGAGACATATCGTTGAGAGGGAACTAATGTCATTACTAAACGTTCTTGGTAGTTGGGCCGACTACAAATGATTAATGTTTCATGATATCACATTTACATAATTACACCAGCATTTAAAAATTCAATGATGCGATATTAATTAACGATTAAAAAAGATAGTTATGGAAATACGTGATGAATTTGTATCATTACAGTTGGCAGCGACACCTCGCATCGACATCTCCAGGGCGAGCAGTTCATCCCACCACGATAGTCGGGACAGTACACCGGAAAGGGACATTTTCGAGCATTCCGCGCAAGAGCCACCTGTTGGTACGAAATTGGGACTAGGATTTAGGGAAGACGGCACTTCGGATCTCAGGTACTATATCATGAAAAATATATTTGTATAACGGGGACTCCCAATAATTAATAGCTATAATTACATCTGTTG
Organism: Bruchidius siliquastri; assembly: GCA_949316355.1. NCBI lineage: Eukaryota > Metazoa > Arthropoda > Insecta > Coleoptera > Chrysomelidae > Bruchidius > Bruchidius siliquastri. The sequence continues at coordinate 17,157,118 of OX438533.1, read as the reverse complement.
CGTTTGACAATTTATGCAAATGTGATATCGGTTTTATAGATCAATTAATTGAAAATAATTCAGACACTTATAACTACAGACTGTTGATTTGAGCTCTGTTATTTTCATTCATAGATCCTCAACCGAAGAACTGGACTTTCAAGATGCTAACGAGTCTCGGAAGGTTATCAGGACTAGACCATCATCACCATGCAACCTAGAGGAATGTATTCCACCACTTAGAAAAGATTCTCAATGTTCAGACGTCGTGCTTCTGTCTATATCTGGTAGAACGTCTAGACTCTCAAGTATAGGCAGTCAAGGAAGCGGTCATTCTGGTCAAAGCAGATTGAGTAATGCTAGCCACCTCTCGGGGATATCAAGATGCTCTTCCCCGCACAAGATGTTGCTGGAGACTTCGTTCTGTGGTAAGTGATAATGGATTTTTTCCATACAGGGTTATGCATTCTTACGAGCAAATGCTATTAGAAGAGAGGTCATAACCCTTTAAGACCCCAAAATAAACAGGTACTCTAAGAGAATATAGCTTTGAACGTGATAAATAGTTTCATGCATATAAAGTAAATTTATTAGACAAGTATTACCTTCGTCAGTATTCGACACATAACAAACAATGATTTATAGCACTACAATTGGAAATACGGAAAACATGAAGCCAAACCACGTCCTTGTGAGAAACTCAGTTGCTCTTTATTTCCAGGTGCGAAACCACCAGATGTAGTCAAGGTTGCTGAGCCAACAGGTATCAAAGAAGACATGGAAAAAGTCCTCTTGTCCAGAAAACACGATCCAACCGAAGCTATTCTAGCAGAAGGCATTTCCATAGAAACATCTATCAAAAGATCGCCAGTGCCGCAACATAATCCGAAACCATTGGCTCAGAGACAGGACAGTACAGTGAAGAGTGATGTAACGATAAAGGTGGACCTACCTCAAGAAACTTCTAGTATAGAAGAGTCTACTTCTGCAAAGCTTCCAAGCAGATTTGTGTCAGAGAGTGGCGTAGAGTACTTTTACATTCCTCTCAAAGGACCTTTGCCATCGAATTTGGACAAGATCGCGTCCCCAACCACAGTTAAGGCTGTTAGAGAAATTAAGTCTGCTAGTTACCACAGCAAAAGCAGTAGGAGCTCCAGAGATGCCAACGCAACACCAAGATCTAAATCTGCTGCACCAGCGACAAGTGAACGAAAAAGGGACAAAGAAGAACCAAAGTACATACGCATAAAGCTGAAACCCGATTCCTGCTACTCGGAAATCGACCGAGGAAGCTCCTCCTGCGAAATACAGAAACCTGATTCATTGGAACTCAGAACATCTCAGACGTCTCATAGTAGCGCTGTCGTGGTGACGGAAATACCCGAAACGGCGAAAATACCCGCTTCGGTGAATAGCCCGAAAGCCACAAAAGGCGATCCAATAGAAAACATAACTAGTGTAACCCCATCGCCGTCAGTATCTAGAAAAAATTCATTCGCTTCACTTTTCAGGAGCAAGGAAACAATAGTCAGTCCTGAATCGCCTGGCATTTCGGATCACAAAAGAAAAAACACACTGACCAGTATTCTGGGAGATGGCACTAGAAGTAGAAGTAGAAGCAGATCAAAAAGTAGGGATAGGGATAGTCACAAGTCTTCGATTTCGACTGCTCCGTCATCCACTGAGAGTATAGACACCAAATCTAAGCACAAATCGGTGCTTTCCTTATTCAAAAGTAGCAAAAAGGATAAGATGAAATCAGAATCTGAGACCAGCTCACAGGTAGGATTTAAAATGATGTTTGGGTTACTTTTTCATACACTTATTTGAGGGAATATGCTTCGTATAGCTCCTTGATTTAATGGTTTATTAATATTTAGATATCCTTTACCGTTAGTCTTAGAAATGCACCTGACTAGAAGTGGAATGGAGTAGATGTTGTTAATGATATTGTTTTTGTCCACTGGTACTCTTCAACATTAAATTTCGCCACTGTGCTTTGTTCACAAATAGCTAACGAATGATTGTGCCAAAGACTCAGTTTTAAACGTATATTGCTTATGATTCCAGGAAACGTTACCTAGTATAGAAGGAATCGGTAAGCTTGAGTTCAAGTTCAACGAACAGAAAAAGACCCATTACGAAAATCCTTTAGACGCTGCAAGCATCCGAATACCATTGCATTCACCAGACTATTATGAAAAGAGCTGGAAAACCTCAAGCCAGGATTCTCAGGATACAGGTAAACATAAAAAATAAATAAATGATATGGCATATTGCATTAGCGAGAGGAAAGTAATTAACACCAATTATAAATTGCGCTACCATTAAGAGAGTGTCTGCTTTTTGACTGTAAACAAATAAACATTCATCAATTTTGTACTTAACACACAGTTCCACAAATAACACTCTTTTTATTTCAGTGACGCGTTTAGATTTACATTTAAATCATCGTCGGACTTTAATAATTTGTTATGCAATGTCGCCCGATAAACATCGAATATTTTTGACAAAAAATGAAATTATTTATTAGTATTTTTCCATGGAACGCTTTAGGACAGGAAATACTTACTCATACTTAGAAATATAGGTACGTCCTGTTTACTGAAAAAAATAAACATTATTATTGAAACTATAGTTATCGAAGTAGCAGCTAGTCATACAAATAAACCTGAGCCTGCGATCCAACGAGAGGAAAGCTTCGTCAAGTCGCAAGCCAGCAAAGCAGCCGCAGTAGCCAGCAGTAGGCAGAGTAGTACGAGCAGTGAGAATGTGGTGTTTTCCACGAAATTGGATAATGAGGTGTTCACCACTAAGCTGCCGAAGAACATTCCCAAGGACGTGACTAAGACGGAGATGAATGGTATAATAGAGGTTAGTAAAATTGACACAGTAACCAGAAGAAGTTGAGAAACCATTTTTGAAAATAAAATTTCATTATTTATCATTTGGTTTTTGGGCGGTGAAATGGTTAAAGGATTGTGAATGGGTCCCACAAATGTGCTGGTCGGCTCTTGTTGGTGACCTCTGTTTTTTCCCATACGTGCTCATTTCGCTGAGTACATATGAACATTCATTTGTGCCTGGTGAAGTCAAGCATCAGAAATACGTATCACTTGTATGTTAGTATCATTTTTGTTTCAAAAAATGTATAAAAGTTTTACAAGAAGCTGTTCACATAATGATATCATGCTACATTTTAGTTCTCAAACAGGTCTTTTTAACAGGTGAAAAAGACATTGGAAGTGATGACAGCAAACGACATTGAAATAGAGGTTGTGAATGAAGTAGTCAAAATAATCAATGATGTTCAAGTGAACAGAGAAGACAGTACTGAGAAAAAAGAAGATATCCAACAGAAGCGAGATATTATTGAACATGTGCAAACTATTAGCGAACGAAAAAAAGATACCGGCTCAAAGAAATCAGATATTGTCGAAAAAAGACAACAGGAGCTGAGTGGCAGCATCTCCAAGTCCGGAAGCAACATGAGCTTGAAGAAAATTGAATTTTCAACAGAAAAGGCTGAAAAATCAATGGATAAAAAGGTTGTGGAAGAGGCTACGCGTGAGTCAATAGAGGTGAAAAAAATATTTATACAAAAAAGTATTTTATAAAAAGTAAAATGGAAAGTATGCAGTCGCAAAATTTTAATAACGCTTGGATTTGCAATCTGAACATACAGGGATGCAAAAAATGCTGATATTACGACGTAAACATGCCAACTGATAAAAAGGCAGCTTTTTTAGGTCGAATTGCTGCGATCGTAATATCTGGTTGATGCGTGGGAAGTAAGCTTGAGATATGGTTAAAAAGGCTGGATTGAAAGTGACATTGAAATGTTTAATTTAGTGTATCTTACATATATGTAGTAAATGGCAAAAATTCACTTTAAATTGACCATTGCCATTGACATCCCGAAGTAAAAATCAACGCGATAACAATATGCCTAGATTATAACGCGCTATCGAAAAATATTGTTCAAATAATGTCCATTGAGTTAAAACTGTGTAATTCAAACATAGGGTTTCTGAAATGTTTCGAATCGATTTTCAAATCATCATCAGACTGTCAATTTTGAGTTTTTGTGAAATCTTGTGTTTAAATTGAACAACTTTATCTGAAAGATGGAAGAGTTTCACAAAGTGATAGCATCTACAATCTACATAGTCTAACGTTTTAGGAAACTAAGCGGATATCCCAGGTTTCGGCAGCAAGTACTGCCACGTCCAATGCTGACGAAGATCGTGACTCTTCAGAGTCAGAACGTGATGCCGAAGAGTTCGCGAGGAACAGAAAAGACATCGACCTGCGGCTGCATTTGGACGTGATGGAGCCTGAGAGGAAAGCGATAGTTTTGCAACAGGATTCATTCGAAGACGAGTTGCCTTACGTTCCCACCACATTGCCCTTAGAACGATCAGCTGCCGTGCCTATTGTCCCCGTTAGACAACGATCTACTTTCGAGATTAAGACGTGTCCCATCGAGAGGCCAAGGTATTTTGATATTGATATCCTTCCATAATGGTGTTTGTTAATAACTACGAGTATATATGTTTTCTAATAAATAACAACAATAACGCTTGTTTCGCACCTTTGCGATGGGTGCCAGAACGTCCAGCACACAACACGAGTTGGACAATACATCAATTCATTACGTATTTATAGCGTATTTTAATTTTTGTTCTGATTAATTTCAAATTTAATTTTCATTCTTTGTTTTGTTTATGGTGTGACACCTGTGGTAAGCTACAAACTTTGTCAAACACACGGCAGACTTTGAAGATTCATTACAGGGATTTGTTCAAAATGAATCATTCTGGTAGGTCGACTACTCCAATCAACCCTAGCTGTTTAGAAGAATACTGCGAAGAAGTTATGGGCAGTTTCAATGTGGAAAGCTTAACTCAGACTATAGAGAAGCTGAAGATATCGTTACCTAGGAACGAGTCTGTCGAAAAGGGGAGTAAGGTAATTCAAAACTGTATTTGTTATTAACTGCATAAGATTTCTGTTTCATAGTTCAACTTTTGCGCGTTGACTTTGTTACGAAACACTCTTGTTTGGACTCTAACTAAAATAAACTATTAAAATATGTGTATTATAGTATTGGTTCTATTCCTTCTTATAATAATTTGTTATTTTTGAATGACCTAATTCAACAGATAGAGAACCTCAAAGTCAGTATACTTGGGTATATGCTGGATATACGATATTAACCTTAATAGTAATATATCCTGTATTTACCCAATGGGTATATCCCGAGTGCAAGTCTTGGGTATTTAACCAAATTTTAATATACCGGATATTCGCCCATCGCTGATTAGTTTTCCTCGTATCATAAAGGACATTCTCATAAATTGCTGTTTCTACTCATTTGAATATTTGACCAAGTTAATATCATCATCAACAGGTAAAATCTCCTAGAAAAAAGGATGCAAACTGGCAAGACTTCGCTGGAAAGGGCATCAAAAAAACTACTCCAGTACAAAGCGAAATGCCACCGCCTCTGCCTCCCAAAGGAATACAGAAGTCATGGATCAACTTCGAGGAAATTCCAGAAAAACGGAAAGCACCGAAGAGAATTCAGACTATACCATCGAGGGGCTATATTGAGGTGATTATTTCATGAAAATTGCATTCTTTGAGCAAGTTCAATACATAGGGTCAGAAGGAGGAATGCAGTTCATCGTTACGGATCAATAATTTGATTCTGATCTTTTCGCTGTATAGTTTTTTTTAAGTTTTACGCATATTCCAAAACTGCATTTTTATGCAGTTCTATATAAACTTATGCCAGTAACATCTTCTAATTGTTATTATTATTTGTTATTATAATCATATTTAATGTAAACAGAGGCAGCTAAGCCTTTCGAATTTTCAAATTATGTGAAAAATAATCAATAAAACTGCTATTCCTTTTCAGCAAATATTATGGTCAACTTTTGTTTATTTTGTGTCTCCTGTGAATGTTCGATCCTGTTCTACGATTTTGTTCCAGGTACCGGAAAGCGTGCTTCAAGAGAGTGTCATTTACAGCTATGCAAATCCAGAGGAATGCAAATGTGAATGTCATGAAATAAACGCCAAAGAAAGGGAGAAAAAGATTAGGGAAGGCAGTAGAGACAGTAGTCGGGAAAGCAGGGATGGTACAATAGAAGCTAGAATGGTGCAAGAGGACGAGCTCCCTCTTTTGGAGGATGATAATGTTGAGGAGGACAAGATTGCACAGTTTGAAGGGAAGAGCAGATCTAAGTTGGACGTTGCTGATTGTAGGAGTATAGTAAGGTACGATGAAAGGTCTTCGGATATCTTTATTGAAACCAGTAATCTGCCTTTTTGGACGTTATTGTGATGATTATAGCTTTGCCATGATTTCTGAAAATTTTATTTTGAGGCCTATAGTTGCTGGATTTTCATCCATCTTTATCTTCCTGTTTATATATTTTGGTGTATCCTCATGGAACTTGAGCATACTATATTTTCATTTTTAAACTATACTTTATTGACGAGAATGTTTATTTTCAGTGACTCATCAGTGGATTTGAGCGCATGTGTGGATCCTGCAGGAAGAAATACTTGTGATGTTTCATTAAAGATGCCATTCACCAGTGATTTAGGTTTGTCCAGCAATCGATCCAGTATAATATCGCAGGTAACTTCAGATCTATAGAAATTGGGTTTTTTATATTTTGTTGCTAGAAGATCCAATAAGTAATTAAATTTTGATGATTTTTCAGGAGGATCAACCCTCTCCAGATTCGCCAAATGCCTTTCCAAAGATCTCCTGAACAACTATAAGTTATTAAGTGAATCTAAATAATACATCATATTTTTTGTGTATACGGGTTTTCATTTAAATCGGTTAAATGTATGTAATTTTATATGGTAGTCTATTATAGCTTAGCCAAATCTTCAGAGTTACATAGGTATAATTATATACATGGATTTATCGTGAAATTTTGTAACCTTGCAAAACGTTATGTATAAATAGAATTATTTGATGGTTGATCCACGTAGCAACAAGTAGTCTTACCCAAGCTAATAACAGTACAACTACAACTAGATTTTCAATAATATGATAATGTTTAATGCATCTGGATTCACTTGAAAAATGTTCCTGTTAGACTCTTCAACTATATATTTTTTTCAATCAAGAGCTTATTCTCTATAGAGATTGTGGAGCCACGATCAAGATAAGTACATGATATATTCAAGAGATTGAATGCATAAAGTTATTAGGGGGATAGACGAAGAAAGCTAGATAAAAGTCGTGAATAACATAGCTTCTAACACTCATCCTGTGGTTGTCTTTTTGGTGCATAATATTTTCTACTAGTCGTTAACTGAAACCGTATTTACATTATTTACAAAAAAAATATAGTTGTATGAGCTCTAAAATATAAACACAAGAAGTATTTAAAAAAAACAAATATCCATTATATTGAACATGAGTCCTTCCGCATTTAAAAGTCATATTGACTGTGGTAGAACTGCTTGATGCTAGATTTTCCTCGCAAATTGTTGTAAGAACCTTTGATGATAATCACAACTCAAATGACTGTTATTTATTTAATATATAGTCGACCAGATTAATTTGTAGGTTGTGGAAATATTTTTAAAACTGTGAAAGGGAAAGTTATCTATAGATTCGTATATGCAATTCATGGCTTTTTTCAAGTTTATGTTATATTTTTCAATGATTGTTCATTAAAGCCGACGCGACCGAGCTTTAGTAACATTCCAGTTACCGGGTTGGCTTTCATCAGAATACAAAATATAAAAAATTAAATATTCAAACTACAATGCCATTAACAGTTCTGACCTAAAACAAGAGTCATAACGGGCTGCCACACCAGAAGCACAACGCTGCTTATCTTAGCGATAAAATTATAATAATAAGTTTTCATCCAAGTAACCTTATGGTTTGCTTTTGGATTTCAAACAGTGCAGCTTTAGAAGAAATCAACGAACAAGGGTTTTGCGCCACAAGTGAGCAGAAACGCAAAGAGGGATTTGGGATAGAATAGAATGAAAACTCTCAGATAAACGAGCTGTACACACATTTCACTTTAGAGAAACATCGCTGTTTCTGATTTCGATAAACTGGGCTTTTAAACGAATCACGTATAGCGGTCATTACGGTACGGTGTTTTCCTATAACTAGTAATCCTGCACGTAAAGATATTGTGAGATTTCTATGTATCAAACCTATAACTATAATGAAAAATACAAAGTAAATAAATTCCTTCTAAATAGTAACCGTGGTGAAACTATTTTTTCAATAAGTCACGTTCTAGAACCAGTTATTAAATTGAATCAGCATGGTTAATGAGATGACTGTGGATCTCAATTTTTAGTAGTTCAACTTGCCTGAAGTTAGATTAGCTGATCAGGATGTTTTGCATGATATATGTAATAATTGTTTGTTGTTAAAATATACATTTGCACTGTATAATCTTATTAAGTTTTCTTACGCTTGTTTACAGCTTCAATAGTTTTGATCATTTCAATATAAAATATGATAATTTTATTTAAATAGATTTAATATTGCATGCAGAAAAAATAGTGAATATAAGGTTCCTGGAAATTACCATCGTTACCTATAAATGAAAGCTTAAGCTGTTTAGACATTTTTTGGTACCTATCTTATTTGTAGTGTAATCGATGTGGTCTTGAAGTTTTTTTTTAAATTAAGTGCTTTCAAGTATCATTCATATTCAGGCACTTAGTCCTGAGCTTATTTACTGAGCCCAGAAATGGTCGACTTTCGAAGAAGGTAAGAAAAAAGGTATGTCATGATAATTTTTGTTTCAATAGCTCATTACATCATGGCCCGTGTAATAATTTTTCCCAAATTCCATCAAAATCTATTCAGTGCAGCGGCTATTGAGACTTATAGGTGACAAAAATACCAAAAGATTGCCACTTAGATAAAAGTCAGATTAAGTTTTAGGAAAACTGAACGCTTAATGTCCGAGTAGATTTTCAATGAATCAAGCATTGAACATATTGAAGAATTTTAGCTTTCGACTAGACTCTTACATGATCATTAACTTGAAAGATTCACGAACGTCAATTTTAAATACCTCAGATTCATGACATCAACAAAAAAACATTTAATATTCACTACACACACAGAAATATGGGGAATTAAAAATCATAAAAAACTAAGTTTGAGAATGTTTTTCCAGAGATAAAGTTGTATTACCCACTACACTAATTTTTGTCTATTCTAGGAATATTCAATGAGATTATCACATTGTTACTTACATCCAAGGGTGAAATGATTCTATATGCTTTAAAGAACTGAAGTCACTATATGCTTTATAGAAACTGAAGTCATCTCAAATAATATGTTGCAGTTCCGAATTTAAAACAAAAAAAATCAAGAAAAATATTGTATTTCGGGTTGAAAATCTCGATCACTATAAGGTTCAATCCCACTTGATACAAAACACAGTCATTTTGAGAAAAAGTTATCTAATCAAGTCATTTTATGTTATGAGTGAGCGTAAGTTTCATGACGCTTTTGTACCACCACAAACCTTCTTGAGTTTGTTATACTTCAGTGCTGTATTTGTCTATAGTCTTCACTCGAATCACTTGGAAGTTAGCTTTTATCGTATTTTCTTTACATAGTATACTGTAGCATTTCTAGATACTTTTTCGCTGGATTGCTTAGGCTTAGAGTTGATTCGATAAAAACAAGCATTTCAAATCATGGGCGTTTGTGAAGTTACGAATCAGTTGAAATTAATCTCTATGGCATTGAACATTGTTATGTAGTTGTAACATAAGTGTACAATTTTGTAAATTCTAAAAGGTAAAGGAATCATTTGGCTCAATAAAATCAGTCGCCAGAGGACCATCACTACAAAACGATGATTTATGAAGATAACACATAGGCAACAAATAAATGTAATTATGTGGAATAATCCTAATAATTGGATATAGTTAGCAATAATGGTAACATGGTATACATATATTTAACTATATTTTCCCCTTACTTATTTAGGAATAGTAATAGTTTGATGTAATTATTTTTATGAAATACGACTGAATGTAGTGATTAGAAGTCATAAATACGGACTGAAAATAAAACGAGATATCATATATAACATGAAATGGAAATTGACACCTTACATGAGTTTTGTCAATCAGGTCGAAAGAATATGGATTCCTGTTAAAAAAGTCACAGTTCGGCTCCTTCAAAAGGGACAATTTGTTTTCAGATAAAATATAAGCCCGCTTTATGGATCTTGTAACTTTCTGCTTCTATTTTGATCACGATTATCGTGACCCCTTCAACACTGTAACATATTTGTGCTGAACTACAAAGTCTACAATCTATTGCAAGCAAGAAGTACGATGCAAATATCATCGAAGGCTGTATGATATCTGTTCCATTATTAGACCAAACCAATTTCTATATGTATATAAAAAACTCGCCTCTTGTAAAATGAACGAAACAGTGTTACCGACTATCCTGTATACAATGTTATCATTGTATTTTCTTGTTACATCTATAATGTTAGATTACGCATTGTTATATGATTATTCTATCTTTTGTGTTATTGTATTTCATATGTTTACAAAGAATAAATTTTTTGTCAATTTTGATTTCTCGATTTCATATCCGTTCAGGTTAATCACTTTGAATTCATCTCAGCTAAAAATGTTGGTAAAGGTTGTTGATGACGATATAGAAAATGATCCAATAGCAACTACTTATGAGACTGAACTAACCTTGAATGCTTAGTCTACGTGGCTGATACTAAAAGCGAAGATGACTAGATGCTCTCACAGCAAAACATAGGATATCCAGGATATATTGAACCTACATGATGGTTGCGAGACACATGATAGAGAAGTTTCAACAGCAACAATAATAGAGACCCAAAGTAGGATGAACAAATCTTCAGTTCAACGTATAGATTTTCTAAAACAACTGAGAGGGCGCTGGCGATTGAGTGTCTGTATAGCAAGATGGTACTGAGTTATGAGGAGCACCAATCTCATCCGCTATATGTGTGAGCAAGAGAGCGCTGGTGAAAAAAAACCTTTACTTTTGGGGCAGCAAGAAAGACAGCCGAAGAACTGGTGCTAGATTTCAAGCAGTCCATTACAGAGCTGGGTTTGCGCAACTTAGAACCCATATCAAAACTGCTCAAACCAATTTACTTCTAAGGTTTTACAAAGATAAAGAAAACAAAACTAGTATACAAAAGTGCCCATTTGGAAGACACATATGTTTAATTCACGCTAAATACCCTGTACAATTCAAATTAGGTAAAATTCGGCGTTTTACCTTCCTACCAACTTCGTTTATGGCACCTTTTGAGATTTATTATAAGAGATACCAAATTTGCCACAAAACTGGCACAACCTGCATGTGAACTACGAGTGATTAAATCTTAATTTACATCAAGTCCAATTGGGCCATTAGCGCAGCCTTCGTAAAGCCCACGAAAAGGTAAAACCTGATTAAAGTACAACCCTCGCAGCAAGCATGTTCGTTCGTCTGTCTTTCCCTTGATGCATTTTGAAACCGCAACACTTGCCGTGTAATTAGTGTACATCCTTTGGGGGTAGTTTGAAGCCTCTAGACGATACAGAATGCTAGGCTGAACCAGTCTGGAGACACGTCTTCATTTCCATACTTCAAAGGAGGCTGTATAAGGCCGAGTTTAATGAGCGCATAATTCCAAACCAATGACGGTGATTTCTTGACGTAATAGGGAATCTCAACAGACATACAGTTGGTGTTGCTTTTGTGCATGTTGAAAAACAAGACGTTCAGGTTTGTCACGACGTATTATTTAACTAAAAGATTGGAGATTTGAGTCCTTCTAGAACATTATTAACAGAAAAACGATCGTGAACGCGGGTAAGACATAAAATCGCTTTTCGGGGCCGACTTGATATTTTTTGTTCTCTGCTAACTAGTCAGTGTATTGATTTCCATGGGTATAGCCGCATTACCTACTAAGACCCCGGATCATGTCAAATCTTCAAAAATTACAAATACGCCGATAGAGAGACCGACCAAAGGACAGACTGACAGAACGACAGGCATTATGGAAACTATGAACAGTCGGTTACTATCTTACGTCGTACGTTACGTTTCGGGAATTCTGAAACTCTTAACTCCCAGATCGGTAGGCGAAGAATACAGCTTTTCATTCCTTTCTATTCCAGCCACTCGCCGGAGCCATCGTTGGTTGATATCCATCTAATTTCCACCTAGTGTTCCTCACATACGCTGTGCTCGCGTTGCGGCATCTCATCCGCTACAGCAGCGAGGTATAGTAATTACTCAACATGTAATCCCTTTTTCAGCCCTATATGGAGCGGAGTTCAGGAAGCGCAACTCCCTAGGCGACCGTCACAGATGGAGCTGACGCTATGCTATGGTTAAATTTTCCCGAATTTAGGAATTGTAAAGAAAACATGTCGAGTAGGCTGACGTTGTACTTTTTAAGAAATGGTGTCAGTTGGAATGAATATTTGGGTCGAATTTTGCGACTGTTAAGATTTTAGAATTCAATTAAAAATATTTTAAAACCTTGAAAGTATTATGATTATTTAAGAAATTACAAATTTTTATTTTTGGTAACAGTTCTAAAATCCATGAATGAACTGATTCCATTACACGTGGAATACAGATTCCATCCACTTAACGGATTTTTTGAGAGACCAGATAGCACGTTCTTAGTTTCATACAGACAAGAATAGGTTAGATGTGTTTGGAAAACCCAAGGGTTAACAGATGAACAGGTTTGAGAAGACCTTAGAGACATCAGGCTCAAAAGCTTGAGGATAACAACACTATTTCAATATGAACATTTACAAGTTTTATAAACCCCAGTTCATCTTCCAAAAAATTACTTCCCTAATTTTCTGTGAAATAGTAAGGGGATTTGGAATCGCCCAAAAGTGCGATTTTGAACACCTTCAATCCGCTTTACATTTATCATTTTACTGATTCGGTTTTCAAATTCATTGAGCACCTGGTTGTCAACGTTTAGTAGTACCTTCCCGAGTCATAGGGTGGTCGGGGGTTATCGTACAGGTAGACCGACAATCAAAACGATGGAAATGAGTGACTGATTATTCATACGTTTCATATGAATTTCATATTAAGAGATATAAAAAGTAAACTTTCTCCAAGTAGCAATACCATGCATGTGTAATAAGAATGCTATTTGAGATGAAGACGTAGGAAAACAGTATTAGACAAATTCACTGTCTGCTGGACCAGATTTGCATTCAAAGAGAAACCGGTCGCAAAATCTTTGGGGTCTAATGAAGCTTCCATCCAGCTATTCTGCAGACCAACCATAAAAAGTTCGTAGGATAGAGAATATTCGTTGTCAAAGGATGCATGATGAAACGGATTCAAAAAACCTTAAAGACATTTTAATTAACTTGTTCTCTTTGTGTCTTTGTAATTGTATGTTTTCTTTGTCTGCTCCTATCCGCTAAACAAGATTACCGCCATACATGAGATTTGGAATCTCGGTAAAAATGGATGAAATTGAGATATTTTTTACCTCAGACCTTTCTGATTAAATCTTCAAATTAGAGCGATGTTCTGAAATCTTTCATATGGAAGTCACAGCAAGGGAAATAACACAAAGATTGGTGGGTTCTTGAATGTAGGTACTGACATGTCAGTGTAAACGTAGGTACGTCGTCTGTTGGGTTACCGCATTGGGTGCGTCTATAGTGGATCTGCCTTTTCTGAACTCGTATGCGTAGTTCATTCTCAGTTTCAGCATGATCCCTCAATCTTCCCTCTATCAGTCATTCCAAAAGCTTTCGCCCAGTTCTGTCATCGTAAACTCTCGCATATCCGAGGACTCATCAAATTCCCATTCACTTAGTACAAATTTTGGATACCAGCCCTTAGCAATCTGCATTTGTTGTTTAGCATCAAGGGAGGGCTTAGAAAGTCTTGAACTGCTCAAATCCTGGACTTTACGATACACCTCGGAGGTGGGTCTGAGAAAAAATAGATAACAAGCTTAGTTTTGGTTGATCTGACACAGTCTATAAATACAAACTGCTACCAGAAATCTACAGTAGGTTGAAGCACTGGCAACTCGTCCAATTAACTAATATTTGCTTCAAAATAGACAATTCTGCGTAAGCTATAGAATACATAGATGAAAAGCGCGATGTACACTGCTCAACAGAAGAAGAAGAAAATTTCCGGAATTATATTTAACGTTGAATTCCAACTGCAACATGACTTCCAGTTTAAAGAAGAACCCATTCGGTTCATCAACCATTGATGATTCCGATCTCTATGCGCTGGATGCAGTCATTGGACCACGCCGAAACAATGTACCATGTGCTGTGTACAGGCGCAAAGTGTAGGAGGGAGATGATGAGAGAGGGAGAGAGAGCGATCTCTCCAAAATTCGTGGGTATCTGGAGATCGTCGGGCAGTTGCCAGCCGCCATCGGCGTATGTATCCCGTCGACGCGCCGGGAGAAGAGAGGAGAGGATACATCCCGCGCTTCCCGCTTCCCACGCTTCTCGAAAGAGTCGTTGCGCATTTCAACGTCACACGAAAACTTTCTGTGAGTTTCGGAGTTGGCTACGACGGCTGTTGACGGCCGGTCTGTTGCGAGATATACCTGAGCGCGTTTGGGCGACTCGCGTGAATCTGTTTTTGTTGGAACTCGTTCTATCGCTCTCTTTTATTAATCTAGTAATTCAAGGATTCATTTAAAAAAATCTTACAAAAAATATTCATTAAGGTTTTAACGGGATTTTTGCGGCTTAAAAGTGATTCACGTAGATTAACTTAGTATTAACTACGTAATAATATAAGTTTATTTTCAAATTGTTAAGATACCTCAAAAAAACATGATTTTGGGAGCCTTTTCACGAACAGACATTTTTCAACGTCAAATGTGAGCCGCCGTAATTTGAGACGAACATAAACGTGAGGATTGGTCGATTAACATTTTATTTGACCAGCCTAATTTTCTTTGACAATGTTACATATGACCACAAACTTGAAAAACGTGCGATAATTAGTTACACAGTCATAAAATGACTCCAGACAAATACAGACTCGTGCAATTGAGTTTTCATCTTATTCAAGATCAAATTTAATATTTTTTTCAAATCTCAATACTCGTCTAAAATCATTAGTGTTGTTTCTTGTGGAGACATTTTCCCACATAGTACAGTTTTCAAAACTTTCCCGAATTTAGCAAATAACTCATCTTACGCTGTGCAAATGTCATAATAATCATAAAAAGTAATTCATTTTCTTTTCTGACATTTCGTTTCGACTTTAAATGTATTTCAGTTGAAATTTTATGAGTATTTATGATTGTTTGAATGTGGCCTAACTGATACTATCGTCTTTGACACCGATGCTATCTTTCTCTAATATATAGTTCTTTGTTGTTTATAATAGTATTGGAAAGAGAAGCATTTAGTATGCTGATCAGTAAAATCAAAAAAATTATGTATGAATGAAAATTAAATTAAAAATACCTTCCAAGTTAAATGTAATCTGAAAGAATGTTCCCATTTACGTTTCATTATATTTTCTGCTGGCTGCTAATTAAATCCACATACGATTGACCAAAATACCTTCTCTAACATTTCGGAGCTTTGGAAGCCTTGATCAAAGTGTAACATAAGGAAGCTGTCACAAACGTTGTCATTACATTTTCTAATTTAATTATTAAGCGGTAATAATAGCGGTCATTGAGATTCCGAGTGACAAAACGGCAACTAATATGCAATTCAGTAGACAGACTGTTTTCGAATGCGTTGAAGAGATTCAATTTGTGATACCATAAAATCTCTTTCAACTCTGATCTCTGAAAGAAATGAAATCGAGAAAGAAAAAATACTTACCTCACGTTGTATGTATCTACGTCATATCATCTACAAATTCCGTCAAATCGGTATAGCGGTCCTTATCTGTTAGCTTAGTTTTACTCGCATGGATAAAAGAGAGCTATTGAATGGCAGCTTACAAAAATGACTTCTATAATCTGAGAAACGTAGTTGGTGATTGCAAATAATTGATACAAATTCGATTATTCAATTCAACGCAAAATATAGAAACATAACTAACCGTATCGATTTCTTAAACATCTGATAGACATTCTAACAGTTAGTTGAACAGTTCCTGTGAAGTATGGCTAGGAAGAAGGGGTACAACTTTTTTTATGTGGCCGTCATTTTTATATTCACCTTTCTAAGTTTTGGTGAGTAGTTCGTAGATCTTAGTCATCTTAGATCTCAATTAGTTACTATGCTGATTAGAACTAGAGCATGCTCTCAGATTCATTTGAAGTTGAATGACTGTAGGTTTTTAAATGTGCAGATACATCTACTGATTATTTGTGAGGATTTATCTCATAAAATAATTGCTGGTTAAGGGTATGTTTATGAGAAATTCCACATTATTCAAATCTTATATTACATAGTGGAATATCTGTAAGATTGAAATTGTAAAACTGAGAAACAGTTTCACAAGATAGATCGTTGAAAAGGTTGTGACGTATTTCACTATATTTCATTATAATTAGTATAAGGGTTAATCAAGTGGCTTTAGATCAGTTACTCAATTTCTATCTCAAGTATGATACAGAATTTGTTGAAAACGGATAATCGTCCCAAACTCGATACTATGAACAGAGTGGGCGAATAGTGGGTGAATGGGAGATTATGGGTTTTATACCAATTCCTTCGTCAATTGTACTGTGCTTAGTAGCAAAACATATACGAAATATAATCCAACATAAAATAACACAAAATGAAAATAACATATTTTATTAAATGCTTAAAATGAATCCACTCCACTAATTTATAGAAATGAAATACAAGTTATATTGAATGTACTTGTAAATCATCGAATGCAGGTCCTTTTATTATAAATCGGAAAATCAGAGCACTGAGTTTGTTCATTCTGTTATTGTCAATTTTGGCCTTTGATTAATGTAGAGTCACTTTATATGTATTTGTTTGCTAACGATATTTGACCAGGAAATGTTTCATTGGAATGCAGATTGTTGATGTAATTTCATCGTGGTGATGATAAAGGCGAGGCCTAACTGTGCGAACAAAGTGTATTGCTGTTATAAAAAAGATTTAAAAAAATGTTACTGAATCATTGTAAATCTTTTTTAGGGGCACATTTGAAATATATTTAGAATCACATAGGATAAGGCATTATTGAACTGTATAGCACAGTTTTATTTTCATCAGAATGCCTTATGTTTTAATGCATATTTGAACTTTATAAAAAGATTAAAGAACATTGATCTAACATGCTATAGGTATTGATTATTAGTTAATGACCTCTTGATCAGGAAAACACTTAAAACTGACAATCCGCAGATGTGCCGCATGGAGTTGCTGGGAAATTAGATACTATGCACAAAAAATGTATCATCTTTAAAATCATCCCTAAACAGTGTTTAACAACGAAAAATGTATTTTTGCTCGAAAATTTCAATAGGAACATGTCTGTATTTACTGTTTTGTACCATTTGTTTAACTAATTATCAAGAGAGTTTATAAGACCGTTATTTTATTGTAAACAAATTGGGGGCTAAAACATAATTGAAAATTATTAAAAAAAAAATATTTGCGTCTGAATTAAAACGACGGCATGTTTGCTAAGCCAGAAACAAACTGAAATAAATGAGAGGTTGTGTCAGCTTTCAGGAATTGTAATACGAGGAATTACATTCAATCAACAGTCATGGAAAAATAGAGATGGGACTCTCCTATAACAATCACGAGAGAATTAAGTAAATTTTGTGGACGTGGATGTCTTTCCTCTGAGGCCGTAGTTTCGTGCTTGCCAGGGGCAACAGATTTTCCGGAGCCGGAAACGCTGTTTAACAGTTTTTCGCTACTTCATTCGAGCTGAATATTGATATGAATGTAAATGCATTTCTCAAGTTAAACCTGAACATTGGACAACATAGATATTCATTTTATAGTCGCTGAACCGCAGAGCATTTGTCAACAAACTGACATTGCACCCGCGTCGCTTGTTATCTATTTCGAAGCACCAGACAGAGCGTGAAATAGTTGAAAAATGTGCATTCGCGATCGAATATAAAGCAGCAATGCCTGTCAACTCGGCATACTAAAGCCTCTGACCATACATCAACCGGTATACACCGTAAGAAAAATGATACATAGGGTGATGTATCAAAAATTCCTACGCTGCTTGATTTTCGGTCGGTTTATATCCCGGGGAACTTATTTCGGAGACATTCATGGGATTACTGGATCGCAAGTTAGAGCTTACGACTCGCTACATTTATTTGGATCTAAGCAAGGGAAACTGTCATCGATCACTGTCTAGATATAAATGTCTAGACTGAGTATGATAACTGAAAAAAGTTCATGTAGTGAGACATCTTGGTGATCCTATTAAAGTTGTTGATCTTGTGTAGTTTGTACACTCCTGTTCGGCGATCATTCCATGTCATGTTCCTTTCCAAGTTCATGCTGTTCAACACCATATTATTAATATTTCCTACTGTGTTTTGAATAAGAGGAAATGCTGTAGATCTGCTTTCAAGCTATCTTAGTAATAGATCACAAACGGTTAAAATGAATGAAACTTACAGTGATTATATGATTATTAAAACTGGTGTTCCACAAGGCTCAATTTTGGGACCTTTACTGTTCATCCTATATACTAATGATATCTTGAAAGAGATCCCTGTTGAACCATTTTATCGTATGCAGATGGTACTGCAATAATTGCTACTGGTGATACTAGGAGTGAAGTTGAGGCGAAAATTTATGAGTATTTAAAAATTGTTGATGAGTGGTTGGAATTAAACAAATTATCTCTTAATGTAAAAAAGACTATTTGTATGACTTTTGGCAACTATAATGATAGTGTTCCGTTAGAGATTAACATTAAAATTAAAGATAATATTATAGATAGAGTAGAAAAGTGTAAACATCTAGGTTTTGTATTTGACCATAACTTAAAATGGGACAAGCATAGTCAATATATCATACAAAAAAATTAAATATCTAGTCTATATTTTCTATACAATTGTCAAATGAATGCCAAACAGAAACGCTATACTATTCTTTTTTTCAGTGGTGGAGCTTATAAAAATAACATAAACCTATATTTTGTTTCATTATGAACGATAATAGTTAGAGATGTTTTCCCACATATAATCTTTTCAAACATCTTCTGTACATCATACACCCACTGGAAGAAAGTACATTTTATTTTTTGAAGAGCTTCAAATATTTTGTGGAGTACTCAGACAGACACAGCTTAAAGGATAAAATCGTCTAATAAGCTTTCATATGGATAGTTTTATCCAGCAAAAACTAAACAAAGAACAAACACTAGTATAAATCTTCCACTAGATGAAGTAATAGAGAAATTCAAAACCATAGACATCAAACCAAAACTATGGATTCATTATGTAGTCGATAGGTTCATAATATATGGAACCATCGATCAACACCACCACCAAAAACCACTTGACAGCCACCCAGAATCCATCAAGATAGTTATTTTTCGCAGTTCAGTCCACCGAGCTGTCATACTTGCTAAGCGTTGTTTGTGATTTCATGGTTATTTCACATATATACTAGGTTATGGCTATGTGGTTAATTTACAAAAACCATTCACTTGGCCCTGCGCAGTGCAAACTGAAGTTTAGTTTTATTTTTACAAAGAGGATGCAAAGAATGTCGAAAACCGATTGCGCGGAAATCGTACATTTAACTTCAATATGGATCTTTAATGTAAACTGGAAGAACTGAGAAGGTAGAAACTAGGTCGGTTTTACCTTTAAGAAAGTTTTATAGCTTCAGTGAAATGAGGTGGATCGTATTCTGGCTGTTCTGTGCTCGATGCATAGAGCTTTTTTCATGAATGTCACAAAAAGTAAGTTCAACTGACTTTTCCTACGAATGATAAATCGTATAAAGTTTCTTTTTCCTGTTCTAAATAAAATTGATGTTACAGGATTTACACGGTTTACAATTTTGAATTCGATTTGATATTAACATTCCTTACATGTAAAGTATTTGTTGGCGTTTGAGAAAAAAGTGATCTGTATCAATTTATTATCTCTGTTACTCTAAGAATTATAAAATAAGTTTTGCGGGTCGCTTGCACTAACCTTGATGGTTTCTTGGTCCCTATATTTTTTCCCAGATAACCTCCCGCAAAAACAGAAAGCCTATCGCGCACCAGCAGCGCTGTGAAAGGATAAATGTATATTCACATTGACTTTAAGGGTATGAAAATTGTAATAATCGAGAAACAACTTTCCTGGCAGGTCATTTCACCACATCGAAATGGTAACGCAAAGGAACAACTTTAGGAAGATGTCCTTTCAAATCGTTTGATGTTCAACCTGATGAGAATGCTTCTCTAGTCTTTGCTGTAGTAATGATTCTTGTGATTCAACTTCAGGGTCAACTTCACGAATGTTCGAGGTCTCATCTCAAATATAAAGTCTGTCCATCAATATCTACAGACAGCCTTGCCTACAGGCCATATCTGGACGAGTTAGGATATGAGAGAAGTTTGTCCTTAATTGTATGGCTACAGAATTAGAGAAAACTAAAATAACCCAAAGATTGTTTCAATGGAAAACAAAACTGCATATCGAGAAATTATTGGAAATCCAACTATGACGAGACATCTCTCAAATATCATTGGTGTAATTTGACGAACTCAAACTCCTGTAGTGTAATTTGATGAAGCAATTGTTGTTGACTAACAGTATTTTATGTAACCTGACAGACTTCAGCAATAAACGTATAGGATGCAGCTGCTCGAAGCATGTTTGAATGGTACAATTGTTTTTACAATTAATTTCCACCTTGTACGGATGATGGGGTTTCACCCCGATAAAAACCAAACTGCGGGCTCTTCGGGCATGGTACATTTATCAAGGAAAACAGGGATATTCCGGTATTTCCGTCTCCTACTTCGGTCTCTTGATACGGCGAGAAAATGTAAATACACTGTAATTTTAATAAGGAATCCCGACGGATATAAGTTATGAAAAGCAGTGGCGTACTAAAATATTGCTTCGCTAGTGTAGCAATAAGCAATGCTTCCGAAACGTTCTCAGCTATATTTGCATCGTCTTGTTAACTAAAAGAACAAAGTTTAATCAAATCTCGAAGGGTAGTTTCAGAGTTATTGAAGATCTTGCAGACAACGGGCAGACGGGAATGAATGGAATGTTTTTTTTGGTGTATATGTCAACAAGTATCTAGAAAACATAATCTCTCGAATCTAAATTTTTGTCATTACGGTACTTTCGTACACGTGAAAAAGTTTCTGAACTTCCCGGTTATTGAAACATCCACATTGTCTTCAAATTTCAAACAATAATCTTCCTTGTTCTAAAATCTAAAAGAAAAATGTAGAATGCTCCACAGATGAATGATCTGAATCCAGTTTTTATTTTTCTTGTTCCTTAGAACATAGAGATACTGTAATAGTTACAAAAGGAATATGATCGATATATAAAATTTGGAATTCTTTACTGCATTGAGATCAACTGGAATTATACATGCACATGTTTCACCAATCAACAGGTTGATCAACCATCTCTTCATGATTTTTCATTCTAGATTAGTCTTTGTGCTATTCGAGAATTTTTGTATCACATTTATTCTGGATTTGTTCACAGGAGTGATAGAATAGATGCCACACCCTATTGTTCAAAGACTATATGATGGTGGCGCTTTTAAGACATGTCATCCAGGAATATTCAACACGTATTTGTACGATTCATTAATTGATCAGTTTTGTAATTGGATTTTCAAAAATTCTCCACAAGTAATCCAGGAATAATATTTCTATAAAGAGAGTACACAAAACTACGTTACTCCTTGCCCGCACACCACTGATAAACATGGAAATATTTCACATAAAAAGAGAAAAAGTGCTGGAAATTACAATTTGTTCTACGTGGAAAAAATATGGATAAAAGACGTCGGAGGGTCTCCCCGCAGTGGTATATTGTATGTATCTTACCTACTGTGTATACGACAGCAGTTTTTTTTGCCGTATTATGATATTTCGAAAATAGTTCATGAAAAAGTTTCAGTCCCTTACGCTTTCATTTTCACATTTATATAATTAGATTGGGTGCCACCTTCAAATGTCCTGTTCTGTTGAACACATCTCGTTATGAGAGAATATAGATTTTCATGCATGGCAACGCAAACATCTTCGAAATCGAGATTATACATTTTTTGGGCATTTTATAATCACATCACATCACAGAAATTAATGCCATTCATTTTGTCTGTCTGTTTGGTCTGTCTGTCTGCCTGCCTTTTGGTCTGTCGTTCTTTCGATCGGTACGGTTGAGGCTTTTATTTCAAATTATAATAACAAAAATATGTTTTGTCGCTTCCTGCATATCATGTAACGATTCTTATATAAATCACTTTGCATAAAAACCCTGCTTCAAGCATATTTATTCACATTGTATCACACAATTTCAGTTATTTTCTAAGATGTTTTTCTTGCACCACTCAGGTTTCTTGTCAAATATTTTTGTATTTGTAAGGTTGATATGTTAGTTTCCTATCGCATGCTTCTATAGGCTAATAGATATTAAATTTTTATTTTTGCATCATTCTCTCGTTTATCAATTATCTTGTTTATTATTTAGTGCGACCTACAGGGTACACGTTGTGGATTTAGAGTTTGTAATAAACGTAATGAAGGTATATTATATATGAAATGTAAAATGTACCAATTTTATTCCATTCTACTATGATTTATTTCATGCACGATTTGAAGCCAGCACTGCAAGCTCGTCTTTACCAGCAAAAATATTACAGATACTCTGTATGCAAACTTTTCCGCTTAACAAGCGGTGAACCTGCTCAAGAGATTACAAGGCAGACTTTTTTGACCTGACTTTGGCTCTTGGCGTCCTGGCACACTGTTCGCATTTAGTTTCCATACCTACGGGGTTGTTACCTCTCCTGGAAGAACAATCTGGAAATAAAATTTGTTGAAATATGTATAAACATGAAATATTCATTTGTCATAAGGACTGAGTGCATGTAGCGTAAAATTCAAACAAAAAAGCAATATAAGAAATTGTCTTTTATACCTAATATGGTATATAAACAGATTTCCTAACCTTCACTTTTGGAATTGAGATTTGGGTTTTAGGGCCTCGGATCCAAACCAAAAAACGTTTTCTTATTTTTTTCGTTTCTCATCAGAAACTGCTGCCACTGTATCAATTTTCAACAAACATCAAGAAAACCCAACTCATTGATTGTTTCACGATATCTGTACTTTCTCTACCTTTTCGAGCAGGAAATAATAATATAAAGCATATGATAATAGTTCAATCATCACCTTGACCGACATTCTGTCCAGGAGTTCACTTAAACACACACATGTGAGACATCAAATTCCTGGAGAAGGAACATGAAAGTAGAGAAGTGCGAAGAGAGATTCGAAATAATTGCATCAACACCTTTTCAGCAATAAAAGCAGCTTTAATATCACCGTAAAAGTTTTCCAGGGAATTAAAAAGCATAAAAGCGGAATCCAGCGAGCTCCGTCACGGAGCGACAACGGCGTAGTAGTAAAATGTACATATTTGAAGACGATGATTGTAGGTTTGGGTAGCGGATTGCAGAAATTACCCTATTATATTAAGTGCTTATACCACAAAGTCAATTATATGAATAATTACCGAAAAGTACAAGGTAAACTCAATTTGATCTCTGATAACTGTTCTTATTTAGACGGAGCTTTATCCATTTAATAACTTGGGGCCTAAATTGTGTAAGCATAAGCAACTATCCCTCAAGTTACGATATACCTTGAATTAACTCGGCCAATATGGATGTCTTACGAAAAGACAAGTGGGAAGTAAAATTTTGACTTAGTTAACATTTTTTGTTTTTTTGTTTTAGGGGGGCATAATGCCTTCATATTAAAACTGATCAAACTGATCAACCATTAATTTTCCTTTGAATTCTTACAAACTAATACTTATCACTAAAGTAAATCCATCGATGTCCTTTAGATTACGTTAACACTATAACTACAAATTCGTACACATTCTCTGCTCTATGCACCAAAGCACTACACTAATTCGTATGGCTTGGTTCTCTTCAATCGTCGGATAGCGTTGTGGTTGTCCAGCAGCTGAAGAGCTTCTGCGTTTGGGTGGTGATGGAGCCTTTCTTCATGCCTGGCCGCCATTCTCTTGATCTCGTCGACTACCAGAGGTATATTCAAATCGCGATGAATATCCTTATTACGAATGTACCAAGGGGCATTAACAATAGCTCTTAAAACTTTATTTTGGAATCTTTGTATAATCTTGATGTTAGAATCTTTCGAACAACCCCACAGTTGACAACCGTAGAGCCAAACAGGTTTGAGAATCTGATTATAGATCATGATTTTGTTATATAGGGACAGTTTTGAGGATCTTCCCAATAACCAGTAGTATTGTTTGTAGCGAAGATTGAGTTCTTCCCGCTTTTTTTTGATGTGATGTTTCCATTTCAGTCTTGTGTCAAGGGTCATACCTAGGTACTTAGCGTTAGCTTCTCGTGGTACGGTGGTCCCATTAATGCTTATTGGAGGAGGATTTATCTGTCTTCGGTTAGAAAAGCAGACATGGATCGATTTTAATTCATTTAGTTTGATTTTCCATTTTTGTGACCAAGTCACCAATTCGTTGGCAGCTGTCTGAACTTTATTAGTAGACAAAGCAAGATTTTTGTCAGTTGCAATCAAAGCTGTGTCGTCTGCAAACGTTGCAACCGTTACGTCCCTCATCGTTGGAATATCACAAATATACAATAGGTATAATATTGGGCCCAGGCCACTTCCTTGAGGTACTCCGGCTTTGATATCCATAAGGTCAGAATACTCATTTTCTTGCTTGACTCTGAAAGTTCTATCAGAAATATATGACCTGATAACTTCTACATATTGGTTAGGAAGGAGTATTTTTAATTTGTTGATGAGTCCTTCATGCCAGACTTTGTCAAAAGCCTGGGCGACGTCTAGAAATAATGCAGTGCAATATTCTTTTTCCTCCAAAGCTGATTCTATGATGTTCGTGATGCGATGAACTTGATCAATGGTGGAGTGCTTATCTCTGAATCCGAATTGATAATCAGGGATCAAACCATTATTTTCAATAAGTGGCTTAAGTCTTTTGAGTAGCAGCTTCTCAAACAATTTTGAAATAATAGGCAACAATGATATGGGTCTATAAGATTTAACTTCATTTGGTGGCTTTCCTGGCTTGGGAATCATCAACACTTCTGCGACTTTCCATATTTCAGGCACGTATTTCAACCTAATGACTGCGTTGAATAGGTATGTCAACATTACTATACCTTTTTTCGGTAACTGTTTCAGGACTTCTCCAGTGATGAGGTCAAATCCTGGGGCCTTTTTTGGATTGAGGTTATTCATGATCTCGTTGGTCACTTCTTTGGGGGTAACGAAGGGAATGTCTTCCAGAAGATTGCTAGCGACACCTTCAGGAATCGTTTCAGAGTTCACCTCATTTGGTTGGAATGTTGACGCTAGATGTTCTGCGAATGATTTTGCTTTTTGTTTGTTGTCTCTAGCCCATGCTCCAGTATCACTTCTTCTTATGGGAGGATTTGATGTGATTGGTCGTTTGACTCTTCTTGCTGCTTTCCACAGAGAATAACCAGAATCTTTACGATCAGTTAATGATTCTAAGTAATTGTTAAAAGATTTATTGTTAAGTTGTTGAATTTCTCGCTTCAGCTTTTGCGTTTTGTTATTAAGAATATTTTTGTCTATTGGATCTCTCGAAAGTTGCCATTTACGCCGGGCCCTCCGTTTTTCAGCCACTAATTCTCTTATTTCTGTCGGATAGTTATTTCCTTTAGTAATATGAGTAGATGGTTTAGTGCTATCGAACGCAGCATTTTGGATGATTTTCACGAACTTTTCTGCTTCAAAGTCTAGTTGTTGATTTGTTTTCAGGCAAACATTTAGAACTTAGTTAACATATACATCGTAATTGCATCTTAAGATAAAAGCGTTCAGGTCGCTAACAGCTCATATTCAGCTGAAAATGGAAATATGCCCAGGGACATTGTAATGGAGATGACAGAAGTGCTGGAAGAATCATTTTACTGAAATTCATGGCTGCCAGGTTGTTCAAAATTACTTTGGAAAGGTTTTTACTGTGGTATTTGCACCATTCAACGTTTTTAACTGTCCTAATTGTATTGGTTGTACAAATGTGCATGTTCTCAAGCAGTGAAGCTTGTGGATGAGTACACTTTGTATTCCATACGGCAACATCAGGTTTCATGATTTGGATGTATTAATCACGTTTTCAGATATACATCTGTTACTGCTATTTTATTTCAGAAACAATATCTATTATTTAACTAGTTTAACTATCATGTAGATTGTAGTGATCTTACTTGGTGAAACTCTTCCATCATGTAGATAAAAAGTTGAGTAGTTTTCACAATTTGACAAATAAAACTCTTTCTTTTAGTGATGCGTTTCGATTTTTATTACGTGTCACTGAAAGAAAGAGTTTTATTTGTGAAACTGTGAAAACTACACAACTTTTTATCTAGATAGTTTAACTATGTTTGGGACATATTTTGAATGTTGGAGCACATACACTAATACACTTGAATAACAAAATTTTGGGTATTCGAAATAGATAACTTATCCAATTATATCAAGTTTCTTATTTTATATAAAACTAATACGTTGGCTTGAAGATAAGAACCGAAATATCCTAGAATCTAAAATCTCAATAAACTCAAAATAAAAAAAAATTAAAAATATGACGAATGGAACATCGCTACTGCAAATAAGTACTTAACACAATTAACCTCTTTTATGACGTGATGTTTCATATTTCAGCAATAACGGACGATCCTAAGTTTGCTGAGCCGATACCAAACGTAACAGTGGCTTTGGGCAGAGATGCAAGTCTGCCATGTGTTGTTGAGAATCTAGGATCGTACAAGGTGAGTGAAGTTTTTTTTGATAAGTAACGTATTTTGGAAAACATCACTTAAAAGGGCTGTATAATCGAGTGAAGCCACATATTTGAGAAATGAAGCTATGAATATACAGGATTGTAATAAATGATATATTATGTTCATATCTATGAGCTATATCGCTGGCTAAATCTAAACAAGGAGACTTTTCTAAAATTAAAGCCGAATAAAAAATGCAATAGCAATAAAAATGTATTTCAAACGCTCGATCAAACAAGAAAACAATGAAGTCTGCGTCTGTACGTCGTTTGTATGCTGTTTATATGTCCTTTGTACACTGTCTCTATATCCTTTACATGTAGTATGTATGTTGTTTGCATGTCGTATTTATGTAGTCTGTATGTTGTTTGCATGTCATCTATCTGTCGTCTGTCTTCGAATCTCTGTCATTCCGACCTTGTCGTCCTGAATTTCTCGTTTGGTCTCTGTTGGTATCCTTCCTCTTTATTGCCTCGTATCTGACGTCCCATCTTCGGTGTGACTGTTGTCCATAGCTGAATGATGGAAAGTGTCTACTAGCGACACATTTTTATCAAAGATAGATAGTAGAAGTTTTATAAAAGAACACACTTTGTTCGGGAAGCAAAGTCGATAATCTTTCCATCGATTTGCAAACAGCTCTCGATTCCATCATATCAATCAAACTGGAACTCCATTACCAAACAACTGCTGTTGCAATTATTAACCAGATGATCTCCTGGAACAATATTTGTTCCAGAGGCAAAGTCAGCGAGGGAGTCGGCTTAGCTTAACACATGAATAATTACATACTTGGATCTATGCTACTACATCGACAGTCTATTGTTTCCGGGGCCGTAAGTCTTGGATTAATCTAATACCGGCTTTCTGGCCAAACGAGCTGTTTTCCGGATATAGATATTCCGATTGCAAATCGGATGCAGCATGCAGCGGTTGTTAAGGGTACATATCTCACCACAATACACAAGGTCGAGAAGTTTCAAATAGTTTGGAGATGGTGGGTTTGACACGCGATGTGGCATTATTAGGGTTTAGTCTGGTTGATTAATAGCTCGTGCTACATTTTCAGTTAGACATAAAATTATGGAGAAGGTCATAAGATAACATTAAATTTAAGATGTATGTAATTACCAGTTGAACTTTATAACCTTGCTGATTCTCACATTATCCAGATACCTTATTCTATGGAAGATATCATATCCAGATAATGATATTCATTTAATTTTCATAAAAGCGTTAGGGACGATTTAACTACACTGTTAAGTTTAAATTGAATATGATCGTTAGCTACAAGCTCAGTGCAGCACATTGCTTATATTTATATGATGGTCCGGATCATATCGATGCAAATTCAGATCTGATTCCCTCCTATATGCAGCGAAGACGATGATTAAAGAAATTCAATTCAGCAGCAGAATGAAAGAAAAGAGTGAATCGAGCGTTCTCGAGAGAAGATTAGCTGTTCTGGTGAAGCAGAGGTAAAAAAATAATCTCTGAAAAAATCCACTTGGCTTCATTTTACATTGTTTTAAATTGCACAAAATTGAATCGGACGTATAATCATTGCCCAGTTAAATGTTTCATTCTTATTTTGATATACATTTCGTTTACACTGTTTGCTCCACTAAGTTTGAGCGTGTTACATTGTGGCGTGAAGTAGTAAAATTCTAGAGGCAACTCACTGTTCAACATTCTCACCCAACAATTGAAAAATCAGTTTTTTGTAAAATAATTTTTCAACAATTTTAAACCGTTTTCGTTCCGTCGAATCAGTTTACTTTGATTTCTTGTATTTTTATGAGGAATATAAATGAAGTCTTTTGATGTCGATTGTAGATGCTCTTATTGGTGAAACTCTTCCATCACGCAGATGAAAAGTTGTGTAATTATCACACAGTTTCACAAATAAAAACTTTCTTTCAGTGACGCGTTTCGATTTTTATTAAAATCATCGTCGGACTGTCAGATTTGACTGTCATGTAGGACATCAAGTTTAAGCATGTTATACCGACTATAATGTTTCCAAATGAGTAGCGTTGACACGAAGAATTCTCTAGGATTGGCAAAAAAATTGTATTATATCTGAATAAATGCTCATCTGTACTAATAAAGCAGAAACTCCGAGTCAAACAGCGTTAGAAGTTGCAGTTTGACAATTTCAGCCAATTACCCAATGTGTACACGTTTGTATAGATAATCTGTGTGTATGCAAATGTATCTGCCGATAATTGCTAACGTGCAGATTACCGCTTTTGTCGCCGCTAACTGGAATGCTTTCACTACGGAATGGCGGACATAACAACACTTGATGCTCTTTTTTCCATTCGGTTTTAATGTATGTACCTATCCCAATGGATTGGGAAATGTGCGGATTTGCTTTTATGGACAACTCAGGTATATGGGGATTGGATTACGATTGGGACATTGTTAATTATACAAGATATTCAGTGTTTTTCCCCATATAATCCACACTTACTGTTATAAGTATTCTGTAATGATCTGGAAACAGATACCGATTTTATAAGCTTAACACTAGATTTACGGACCGAGCCAATTTGACTCATTGAAAATTTGATCACTATATATATATATATATATATATATATATATATATATATATATATATATAAAACTTATTACTTTTAAAAATCATACGTTGGTTTTTAGTTAAGTAATGAAATATATTGTAAACGTTCATTCCTCTTCCCCACACACCCCTTCATTTCGCATTATCGAATGTAGTATACCTATTTTCACGGTTGTGAGCCAATTTGACTCATAGAATGGTTTAATAGTTTAACAGCCTGGGCAACAGTCAAGTCGCCTGTGATTTTGTTTCTCTGATTGTCACTTGTTTTCGCTACATTATTACCCACTTCTGTCATCATTTCGATTTATACATCATGTGTGAGCCGTGCAGTGAAGCAAATAATAATATACGGAGACAACTCAAGTAAATGTTTCACGGAAAGATTTTATTTTCCAATTGGCTGAAGAGCTAAGAAGTAAATGTAGAGAAGAAGTCAAGAACACTTCTATTCCAATGACAGAAATTCATGCTACTGACGCAAGGAAGAATTGTCAAGTTCAACAATCATGCAAAAGAAACAGATCTTCAAACTATTGTACTAAATGTAATAGAAATGTCTGCGGAAAATGTGTTCCAAAGAGAAAATATATATGTAAAAAATGTTTTCCATGAATTTTTGATAGTAAACATTTCATTTAAATTGATTTGGAACTATTTTCTTCGGAAAAAACTTTAATTTTATTGTATGAGTCAAATTGGCTCACTTCAGTAAAAATAGGTACATAATCAACATCCGTAAATCTAGTGTTAATTATCTGCAAAGAAATGAGCACAATTGCACAAGTGCACATTGACAATACGAAATGTCCAAAAGGAGAATTTTAGAAGCAAGTAAACAGTATGAAACATTTCCGTCGGTCAAATTGGCTGTTGATCTGCGTGTCAGTGTGTCGGTAGTCTCGGTAACAACTACACCAATTTTATATTATTCAATATTATACTATTATCTCACATTACTGAACAATGATAATGAATAATTACGACAGTGTAATTTAGTCTTTGTAATTAGAGTCAAATACCGAGCTCTTTTTTCAGCAAGGGCGAACATGTTGCTCACAACACACCATGTAGAGTGGAGCAGAATTTCTCCCCCCAAGGAACAAGTAATATGACCTCTTTTGACAAGCCAGAAACATGTTAGACTTTGGACAAACTTCAAAAATAAGTTGATTTATACAATGCCAGTTTCAGTAATTGTTCCTCCATGCTGTCAACTTAGGTAGATTCTGAATAACTGTGTACGTGAAATCTTCAGTCTCATTTGTATCTCATTTCTTGTCAGGAAAGATAGGAAAATACCTCTTTCCCTAGATTCTTGTGTTCTTTATTGAACTATTCTGGAGCTACAGATTTATTTCGCTTAAGAATTTGGAGAGGTGTTAAACCTTAACCATTAGCTAGAAGACCTATTACAAGCGAACGTACCAGAATTGCGACTAAAATCATACACTTGACAAAATGTCTCAACATTTTGAGGATTTTCTGAGTCGATGACAGCGCCAGCGCCATCTTCATATGCGCGCCACTACCATACCATCAAGCACGTCTTTAATTGCATGTCTCAGTAATCCTCTTAATTGCAGCTGCAGCTGCAATACAACACTGCTACCAAGCGGAGGCAGCTTATATTTGGAGAGGGTCAACCACTACCTTAGATTCTCCTAACAGCTCTATCGTAATGTGTTGAGGAGAGATACATTAACATCCCACTTTATAGGCGAAAAAAGTAATGTGAACGGGGAAAAGTCTCAAATTTTGGATAATACCCTTTTTAAATCGTTTTACGCTACCAGAATATCTGTGACTTATTTGGTTTGCACTGTTTCTTGGTGTGTTAGTGTTCTATATATTATGTAACGATTCATACATTAAATCTGGTAAAATATTCTCATGGGAATTGCACTAAGATTGCATGCACCGAAGAGAAAAAAGGATATCTTGCATTCTACCCACAACCCGAATAAACATTTCTATTGGCTGATTCCTTCATCTGGAAATACAAGAGGATTAATTGTGTTTTATTTGGATGCCATATGTAATATGAACAATAAATTTAAGCTATGAAATTTCAATATTTTTGGAGAATACTTGACTTTTGAGGTAACACCACTAATTATCTGAACAAATAAAAGATATCAAAGATATCTAGTATTGCACGCAATGATGAGGATGAGAATTTCTATGTATTATTATCTATTTTATGAGATTATACCATTTCCGATGAGATTGTCTTTCGAAGGTGGCATTATTTTTATATTAATTACACATAAATATAATTTACCCCTTACTTAAAATGTTTACGTACTGCTATGATCGTCACTGTGTAGTGAATGAGCGAAGGCAGCCATATAGAGAGTGGAGTGAAGTGCCTCTGCGGAATATCTAAAACTACCCGGAAACTTTAATCTCCAAGATTAAAGTCTTGTAAATAAGATAATTTCTCTTGACAATTTTTTGAGGCCTCCAGTAGATGGGCCCCTTGAACTCACCGCCCTCGCTTTGACATTGGATTGCTATTTTGCTCGCAATTCGGTAATCGATGGTTTTGTATATAAATCCATCCAAAACAGGACAACAATTTTAATGACGAGATTATTTTATGTGTATAAAGATGTGTATAACTTTATTAGAAAGGAAAGGTTCAAAGGAGGAAAATATCACTATACATTTTCGCCTATCTGTTGGTTTATTGTATATTGTCGTCTTTGTCACCAGGTAATCTCAGTAACCGCTGCATCAATTTGGGTGAAATAAGGGATAAGATGTGATGTAGGCGCTTAGTATGTTTTGATGCTTGTATTTTCGAAATCGGTGTTTTGGCAGCGGAAAAATACGCCAAAAATAAATAAATATGAGTACAAAAATTCTATCCTTTCAGTAATATAATTAATATAATCGTGTGTCATCTTGTGTCATATGGACATTTTGAGATTACACAATTTTACATCAATTTTTTCTCATTAAAAGCTTTCAACCTGTATAATTTCAGTAGCTATAACGTTTCAAATTTCGAAACCAAATTTGTTAAGATTTACTTAGCGTAATTGTAATTAAACAAGATAAAGTATTTCATTGAGAGATTAATATTGATTGTTTATGAGTTAAAAGCATATAAATATAATAAATGTAGACAAAAAATTGTGTAATTAACATACAGTTTCACAAATAAAACTCTTTCTTTCAGTGACGCGTTTCGATTTATATTTAAACCATCGTCGGAATGTCAGATTTGACTGCTAATAAGGCTACCCAGATTACTTGCCAGCCAACTAGTCCTATTATGGATACAAAACTAGAGCTCTCAAATCTAGCATACTATCTATCCTGTCTAGCGATTTTCCTCTCAATTTTTTTTCTTTCCTTGTTGTGTCTCTTAGGGGAAATGTTTTTTTGGCGACTAGTGTAAATGCAGTATCCAATTCTAATACCACATCCTTGCAAATCAATTGCTTTGCTATGATTTCCAAGCTCTTGCTCTCAACTCAACAATACGCCTTCCTTCACAAGGATTTTAATTCGATGTTCGCCTTTTCTTCACTTCCCCTACCGTCGAACCTCACAATCTCCGAAACTATGTAGCTAATATTATTATTTATGATAAGCAACAGCAACTGTCTAGTTGACATTGAGGCTACGTTGGCCTGAACGCTAAGAGTATAGGAGTCAGTACGACAGCAAGATTCTAATTCTATTGTATCAATTTCATACTTTGAAAGTGGTGTATTCAGAAAAACTGTTCCTTAGCGTGAACTATGTTTCTAACTTTAAATAGTCATTTACCCAAATTTAAGATAAACTGGGTCCATCCTGTATATCTTCCTGAATATACTGTGTCATGAGTGGAGGATCCATTGCTCCATCTTTCCGCATTGCATCGTCATCCACGTCTCCCCTACATTTCACTTTTTACGAGGTATCCACATCTCCTCGTCGGAATGCTCTGTTACACATACCAACTGCACTTAGTGTTATTACTTTTGAGGTATCCCTCACGTATACGTGATACTGCGACATGTTTTTGGATGCTCAATTCGTTAACAAAGCTTTTTTGCTCAGATGTAGGGTCGCCAATAGCATTCGCTATCGTATTATACAAGGAGAATTGGCAGAATAATTGATGTAATCTCGAAACATTTTGAATTCTAGATACTATGTTTTCGTGGTGTTTCATGACATAATCATCAAAATCAACACATAAAGTGCAGACTCGAAGTTCAGATGAATATCAACAAAAATATAACTGATTACTGCATACTGGCGTAAACATGGGGGTCTCAAAACGTATAATATGACAAATCACTGATTTCATCTGAATATATTGGGGATGATTTTACGGCACTGGCTGGTAATGGTGTTACTTCCAATATAGACTTTCACGAGAAATCACCCCAGACCGATATTAGCTGACTAGCCCCTGGGGGCGGGGGTAGTCAGCTAATATCTGTCATTTCCTGGGGACAGACGACATTTTTGTCTCATGATTCCAGAAATGGAATCGCTTCTATGAGTACATGCGGTTTAATTAGTCAGTCTATATATTTATTTCCAATTTTATACTTTTTTGACATAGTCAAACTACTCGGACTTTGACAAAACATAAAAATTGTCTCCAATGTTCACATTAATCGCTTCAGCTCAAAAGCGAACAAACCTGTTTGTATCTCAATCTCGCAGCGTCTGAAAAATTCCCCATTTTCCCGAACGGCCTGGAATTTCCATATTATATTCGGGTGGTGTGTTGGCCAAACGATTCAGGTGACACGTGACGCGATACGATGGCGATGGCTGGATTGACAAATGATCTCGCCGATCTATCGACATGTCACTATGTGTAAGAGTTTCGGTAAAAGCAATCAGAGGCGTACTTCGATATTTCCTTATATTAAGGTGAATTATTCTGTTAGAACGGGCATTCAGCAATCCATCTGCTGCATAGAAATGAAAACATGTATTATGGTTGGTAAAATGGTTAATCGTGTCATCTTGTGTCATATGGACATTTTGAGATTCATATCTGTTCATAGCTTGACATCACAAATTGATTATCAGATTCGATTCGATGGGTATTTTCAATCTGTAAGTTTTGTATTTTTGAAATTTGTGTGGTATGTATTTGATTTCTCTTCTTGGATAACTATCGAGATTTGTAGCAGCCTCACAAGCTGTTTTGTGGTATTCTTTCAACTTTGAAGTAAACTTTAATATCCACGTATTTTTCTACCGACTCAAAGCGCTTCAAAAATGATGCAACACCATTCTCTATGTTGTCTTATGATTTACTTTGATTCCAGGTAGCTTGGATCCACATTGACAGGCAAATGATCTTAACTATACATCGACATGTGATCTCCAAGGTGCCCAGGTACAGCGTGACGAATGACAACGACAAGACGTGGGTGCTTCACGTAAACAGTGTTCAGCAAGAAGATAAGGGATACTACATGTGCCAAGTGAATACCAACCCCATGATCAGCCAAGTGGGGTATTTGAAAGTTGTTGGTGAGTTGAACCAGTTGATATATCAGTCTCATTTGTGTTCAGAAGCATTTTGAGAATTGTGGACGAGTCATCTGTCCAATTTAGATATTCGGAAATTTTGGAGTGAGAATAGCTAAAGTATTGTTGACCAGGCTGGCGTTATCCAGATTGGTGCGATTGTTTGTAACCAAGAAGGTAGAGAGAGATTAATGGCAAGGACGAGAACGTACCTTACTAGACGATTTGTTGTTGTATCTATCATCTAATCAAAAATGGACTTTGACATTGCAAAAGTACCTGCGATCATAGCATTGTTTTTAGTAGTAGAGTAACCAAGGCAAAATGTAAATACCAGATGACCATAGCTGAAATAACCTATCACTTTGATGTTGTGAGGGCAAAATAATTACGCTTGACAGTCATTGCGTACACTGTATATGTTTGGATAATGCTATGGTAATAACTTTCGATTAATTGTGTTCAATATTAATTTGTCAAAACTATTTCTTCGCCATAACTTTTGTCTATTATTTAGTAGTAAGGACACTGAAAGGAGAGAGCATATGTGCGATTATACTGAAGCCGCATTTCTTGTTTTGGAAAAGCAAATTGATACCAGCGCACTAATGAAGCTCTCATGTCGATTCCACGCAATGCAACGCATGCGTGGAATGTGTAATTTGAATTCCTCCCATATCCCTACACGCTGCATGTGAAATCATCAGATATACACAACATGAAAGCCGTGGAAGCGAGCGGCCAAATTTGGGGCATGATCTAGTTAAGACGTATCAAAAATGGTGGCTTCAGCTAGATAAGCTCCTACCTAAAAATATTAATAATACCGTAGGCACTTTCCTCATATTAACCTGATTCAAGACTAATTTTTTAAAACCATACTTTCTATTAGTAGTCCACAATATTTTTTGACACATTTGAGTGATTCAATCCGAAATCTCATGCTTCTTATTATATCTCAAATCCATACGCAAGATCAACGAACTGTGGTCGGCGTGAAGCAGTATTACGTCGTGAAAGGCATCACTGCAGTAAATATTTGAGGTTCTTCTTTATCTATTATTTATTTAGCCTTTTAGGATTTCGCGTGATTTGGTACATTTTCACTTAGTGGCAACGGCGGCGGTTTTTCTGTCTGACGGTCTGTTGATATATTTGTCTGTCTGTTAACGTTTTTGCGCGGCATTAACCACATCAGCCGTTGTCTGTTGATTTGATTTTGATAGAACGTTGAATAGTTTTATTTCTCTTATAAATGACTGTGAGCAACCATGCTGATCCGATAAACGCAATACGAACTATTTTTACCGAAAGCTTGAGAAATCCGGGACACTTAGATGTTAACGGAACATTCTGTATAGTTAGAGTTTGCTATCTCAATAAATTACTCTCCAACAAACAACGCTTTTCAGTATAAAATAATAATGTATATAGGCAATTCACAAAAACTGTTCTCATTAATTCTATCTAGACAATTTAAACCCTTTCACAGGCAAAAAGGAGAATGGTGTCCCTTGTCATGAGCTGCCAAGTGAAAATAGTGGGACAATCCTAAATACAAAGCGAAGAACTAGGTAAATACGGTACAATGTGTGGGGTAACAGTGGCCAAAGCAGTTGCAAAATAATTTTACTTCAAATCCAAGGAAGGAAGTTGTGATTGCGAAAATTTCGAATTGGAGATAATGAAACCTAT
The DNA here is from genome assembly GCA_949316355.1 of Bruchidius siliquastri. Taxonomy (NCBI): domain Eukaryota; kingdom Metazoa; phylum Arthropoda; class Insecta; order Coleoptera; family Chrysomelidae; genus Bruchidius; species Bruchidius siliquastri. The sequence goes on along the minus strand of OX438533.1, from coordinate 17,120,304 downwards.
AAATTCATCTCTTCGATTTACCTTGAAATGTCTTGCCCGGTAATTGAGCCCACAGATGACAGTAGAAAACTTTGCTCACGTTTTTGCTACCTCGGCAGCTGTTATCAAAGTATAAATTGGAATTTATGTCATCGTAATTTAATTTTTTATTTTCCTCCAATTTGTACATGGATAAAGGCAGCCTCAAGGTCAGTGTAGTTTGTGGAGTAGTTAGTTTATTAACTACAATATTTTATGAAGTAATGACGTAAGTTATATATGCTTCCTCTGTACTTTTTAGACTTCCCTTCAAAACAGAAATTTACGAATAGTTTATTGAATTATTGCGAGCTATACCAACAATTAGTCATGATACATAAACTATATATCTGTTGCTTTTGAATAAATATACAGATTTTTCCATATTTTCACACATTAATTGTCACTTTAGATCATCGTCAATTAATTTCGAAAGAAGCTCATTTTTATTCAATATTATTAGCACACATGAATTACTACATTAGGTTCTGCGTAAACCTAAAGCTGCCTGATTATATCTTCATATGCATGGATATAGTCACAACTGTAACTCAAATTCCTAAAGCAATTTACGTTACCAATAGCAGTTCTAAGGTGGCCATGCTCATTACCTTGCTATAATGATACGCATTCCTCGCAGATTCCTCGGCATACCATGTGCATTGCCTTTGTGAGGAGGCGGGGTAGGAGTGACGAGAAATTAGGCCATCTGGACGTCTAAATGAAAGTGATGAATGTTTGGTATTGTCATCAATTACTGTACAAAACTAATATGTTTTCTTATGGTCGCTAAAAAATTCAGCGTAAGTATGGCTTATTGTGGTTCCAATCCCTTACGAAATCTGTTGCCGCTTCAAGGGAGTCCAGGTGTTAAGACCTTTGACTTTGTCAGTTGCCAATTGGCGCCCCCATAGAAGGCGACACTTGGAAATCAGTTGATGTTGCTATCACACCATTGACTTGGTTTCGTATATACCATCCGATTGCCCTCTATAACTTGACCGCCAGGCTACCATATACTGACGAGTCTAGGCTAAAGACGAAACATGCATGTCTATAGTAAGTCTGATGCATATAACTTGATTATTATTCGATTAAATTGCAGCAATCTGCAGTAGTAGTTCGTAAAAGAAGTGACACAAATTACGCCCTTGTATTTATTTGGTAACTCCGCTTTTATGTACAACTTGGCATCACAGGCAGCAGTCCACCAAATAAGTGCAACTGTCTGCCGATCAATCAGAGGCAATGGAGCAACATCACGACCAGTCGTAACTTGGCTGTTCTGTTTATAGCATTCTAGACGTTGCGTCATGACATTTCATTTACGACTCCAAATATAGGAGTCCAACATTGAAGGATATCTCAGTTTTTAAAGAGACTGTGTGAACTATCGTTTATGTGTTACAAGCACGGAGAATTAATGAGGCGTGCGGAACGAGAGGACTTCTTGAACCAGTGCAAAAAAAACTTAGGAGTGTTCCTCCCTCCAACCCTCAAAAAATGATAAAGTATGATCTGGCAATCAAGAAACATCTAAATGTGAAGTTTACATTACTTCCTCGCCAATTGGCGTTGGTTATATGGGAGCGTTTTCAACTTTCACGTCCGCAATGAATGGGAGGAAAAAACTAGACACATCCTATTTCATGATACATGATCTTGGTAGTACATGTCTCTTGTCGTTTTCTTATTATTAGAGAACTTAGCATTGTCCGCAGTATTATAGTTTGCAAAATCCTATGCACCTATATTGACACGAATTATGTTGAAATGAGAGCTCATCAGAGGACGTGTATGGTACTTATTGATCTGTCAGCGAGTTAGTGTCATACATATATAACCCTCTCAACGGTGTGAAATAAATGTCGAGATAATAAAGCGTTGAAATCAGTTAATGCGCGGTGTCAACAGAAACAACAACGTACACGTCCCGATAATTCTATTCAAACAGGGCGACGAACATCAGAAATTCAGTTAGTTTTTTATACGAGGGGAGAGGACAGCTCAAATTTTTTCTCGAAACATTAATATTAATTTGATTGGATACATCCGAAGAACCATGCCATGCTAATACAGAACAATGAAAAGTGACAGGTTTATGTTTTGCCCAATATGTTAACCTAAAAATTCAAAACCTGGGAACATCATTTTGATATACTCCATCACGATAATATTTCCATCTTTTTGATGTGATATAACAAATAAGCAAGCACACAATAATGAAATGAAAAAATATTAGAAACTATAGACTATATTTGAAAAATCCTTCCAGGGAAGTGAAAAGCTGATCTATGCAGCACAACTGAAAACATTTAAAAGCAAAGTAATAGTGAACTAGATTTTTAAACTTCATAAAAAATGGAATCATGTGGGTATATCCAGTTGATACACAGTAATATGATCCAAACTCGCATCAAATTTACGGACACAGAAAGATTCCGAAGAACTATTTTATGCTATGCTATCATTGCAGATCTGACAGGCAATAAAACTCATGAGAATTTTGATCCCCATGAAAACGAAAGTTGGAAACGGAAAAAGAGTTTGAGGCTAATATAACAACTTTTTCCTTCAAAGCAAAGCGGCATTCTTGTTTAAAAGTTGTAGACAATCTGTATATTTCTGTAATGCTTCTCTAACTAACTCACTTATTAGAATAAATAAAATACTTCACCAGGTAACAACAGATTGCTCTGTGAAACAAACTCACTCATTAAAATAAATAAAATAATTCAACAGGTAACAACAGATTGGCTCTGTGAGACAAACTCACTTATTAAAATAAATAAAATAATGCATGCTCTGTAAGACAAACCCACCAATATTCAAAAGCACTTGAACTCACAAAAGTTACTCTTCACAGCACTGTATTTATTTTCATACTACGACGTTGTTTGAGAGCTGGATATTCGTAACGCACTTTTCAATAAATACATTTCTGTTTAGAATAGACAGCAAATGATTCTGGACTATAACGTCACATAAATTAAATAATGAACGTGCCCTATTGAAGTCGGTTCCGGCAAGATGCATACGTGTGAAAATGAATCATGATGATCGGTAATTCAAATACACCAATGCCGACGAATCTTTCGCTATGACTGAAAAGTGAAAATGCGTTGAGACCATATGCAAAAAAAGCTGAATAACAAAAACCAAAAAAATGGAATACCTCAGTATCAAACATTCTTTTACTTTTTACGTCTCCTCGTAACCTTGCTCGTCAACAAACTGATGAAACGTGGTTAACTGTTCAACATGAAAGTCGAACGCTTCGTCGTGCATAAAAAGCTGAGGAAACTTTTTTGTCGTGGCGTTTCAAAAACGCTCATACTCCATAATATAACTGCGTACAAGCAAGGCCGTGTAGTTATAGATATTTTCATTACGTCATTAGTGGCTATGAATAATATTCAAATATGGAATGTGAGAATTAAAAAATCTGGAACACCTTAAATTTGTTTTAGCTATGACCGTTGGTAATTGATGTCTTTATGAATGTAAACTTCATTTTGTACCACTATCTATCATCCCCCTATATTGTAATAGACAGTCAGCCTCGCAACTGGTCGACGGGATGTACAGACATCATATTTTCTGCAAACCGAACCAGGGTTATATATCATTTTTAATGCGACGCACACACCCGTCAAATGTAGCTTTCTTTTTGTTTATCCAACGCTATGAACTGACATTCGGATTTGGCTGAAATAAATGTTCAAGGTATACTCTATGGTCATAGCAAAGACTAGATAACTAACGAGGGTAGGACCCGGCTTTGGGAAAACGAATATTGGTCATCTTTGACATTGTGGTAGTATATGTTATGGGTATACTGCTTATAAAATTATAGAATGCAATATTCAAAAATAGCCGAGGAAAATGGCTGCAAAATTCGCACAGCACTTTATATATCATATATAACATTTTTATTACGTATGCCACAGCTTAAGTGATAATACTCGAGGCTCATAATCCGATATGCACAAATTCAAGTCCACCTGTTTTGTACATAGTTCTGTGCTAATAATCATTTATCATTATTATCTATTATCCACGATACTTAAAAATAATAAATAGATAAAGAGTGAAATGTAATTTCTTGTACACTTCTACAAATCATAAGATATATCTACTAAATATGATTGTGATAAAAACATTCAAAAAATAGATCCTGTCTGCACCAAAAACAAGGTAGTTTTAAACGATCTAATTTGAAACACGCTTCTTTTACTTTTTTAGAATAAGTTCTTATATCGCATAGTCCACTGGAATAACTAACGAGGCATATCTCACAAAAATACTTGCCGGAACATTTTGTTAGGCAACCTTGCGGACACGTATTTCTCTATAAATAGTGATTTATAAAAATTACATTTTGATTAAAAACGCGATGAACATAGACATTATGCAGCCAGATCTTAGACTATGAGTACTGTTTTCTATTAGTAGTGTTTCAATAGAGGGCATATTAAAGTAATAAGGAAATACACATTTGTAAAAATCTGAAAGATTAAGTTATAGAGGTATATAGAAAAGATTATCATAAGTTTACCATCTTCTGATTCTTCTGATTCGGAAGTTTTGCACCTAGTGGCACTCTGGGATGGTCCATCTGGCTGATGTATCTTGTCTATGTTGGGTTCTGCAAAAAAAACTTACAAAAATTAAACCACAGATAATAGAAACCTCCACAAAGCCTACCAGTATCTCTATCTACTTCTGCAGCCAGGATGTTATCTCTGATTAGGTCATTTAAGTTCATATCAATCTCCTCCAGAGTTTTTCCGTGGTACTCGGCTCCTTTTTCTTCATCCATGATTAACAATAGTTTGCCTATTTTTGCTACAAAAAACCATGAAAATAATTATTAGTCTATTTCTGAAGAAAGTGCATATTTAAAATATATTGTTGTGTATAAAATATGTTCAAAAGTACCTTGGACCTACTTGAGGATACATTAATTAAGATATAAACCAAAATGTTAGACTTCAAATGAATTATGACGATGAAAATTGCAATTGAAAAAATTTCGGGGTGTTGGAATCGAACCTACGCTCATTAAAAACCTCATTGTAAAAATTGACGCTTTAGACCACTCTACCAGTAACGCAGTTGTCAACAATGTTATTTATTTTACTATTTACTCTCATTATGTTTCCGGAAATAAAAAAAGCACTATAATTTCATGTTCGAACAAAAATGTGAAGCATAAACTTGCAAAAAATGTATGGTTTCTCGAGATAATGTTGGCAAAATTCAACTCATTACTCACTTTTAAGTTCCAACTTTCTCTGTTATTTATTTTCCATTCTTTGAATTCGCTCCAGGGGTCGCAGTCCTCCTCAAGATTAGTAATCGAGTATTCGTCATGTTCCACACTTTTAAGAATGCCGCTGCAACCTAAAAGTGGAGTTTAGTAAACGTGAAACTAAAAAGATGCAGAAATGTGATACTTACCTTCTTCTGCTGCACTCTGATGACTATTTGTTGTTACAGCCATTTCCAGCAGACGTTTACCACGGCTCCTCATGGTGTATACCAATAATATATGTAATTCTTAATCGAAATTATTCACGAAATGCACACACCACAGACATTCGCCAATGTGAACACTAACCTTGTGGTAACACGTTCTAATAAAGGCGGGAAAATGGATTTGTATCCCTCCTTTTAGGTTAGATTACGTTTGGCAGCAGCGCTGGATCTCCTCTATTTGTACAAACATCAACATATACATTTAAGGATCTCAGATGTTGCTATTATTTTGCTTCGGATCTCACTTTAGCTACTTTTTGAATGTACCCATAAATAATAAATTGCAACTACCATTTCCAGCATATAACTGAATCATTGTGCTATTAAAATCTATATATGAAAACAAATTATATTTCCTGAGAAAATTTTGTAAGGATCTCGTTTTGTTTCACATTTATACGGATCTCACCTTGGATAAAAAACGTATATATATATACTGCCACTTGTGACCAGTACAAGTATTAGGTTTGTGAATTAAATTATATAGCTTTTATTGTCTTATACAATTTCCCTCACCAAACTCTGTATGAATGCGCAGAAACCGCCATTCTGCGGCAAAATGGACTCTTTTTTCCGAATGAAGGCCATATTGAGAGGTTAATATTTAACTTGGATGGCACCGCGGGGACCAGTTTGAAACTTTCAACTGTTCACGAAGTGGCACAAATGATACACTTCAGTGTTACCAGCGATAAAATGGGTAAACTAGAGTACTGTAACTTTATAATTTTTGAATAGCGCAATAAGTGTCGAGGTAGCGATTTGACAAAAATACTTTGGAAACATTTCTGGTCACATGTCGTATCTCTACTAGCGTCATACATTTTTGCCGCCTCGCTCTAAAATCGAGATGATGAATGATCATAGGAACTGGTATCTCAAGAACAAACCATAATATAAATATGGAAACGGATTGCCAGTTCGTAGTCTAAGATAGTCATGCCACTTCGATGACTGATAATATATTTTGATTTTTTTTCCAGTTCCTCCACATATTATTGACACCGAAAGCACACAGTTCACTGTAGCAGTAAGAGAGAATCAAAATATCAGCCTCACATGCAAGGCTGATGGCTATCCGATACCCAAGATCATCTGGAGAAGGGAAGATGGCCAGGCGATCAACATTGAGAGACAGAAAAAAGGTATAAATAGGATTGTTTGCATTGATTATTAGTAGGCAAATTACCATCTACCAAGGTGGTGTGTATACTAATGGTATATGATAATTTAGTGTGTAGGTTACCAAGCACCAGTTTTCCATTGTTCTTTGTTATCTAAAAGCAATAAAAAGTTTTTACTTGTTATTTTTTGATGTGCTACGTCTTACTAGTTTTAGGTATTGCATGCAAAACAATCACCGAATACAACATAAGGAACATATTCGTTAGGGTGGTAGAATATCTTACTTCTTGTTCTTTTCGAAAACAGGAGAATAAAAAGTTTGAATTTGTACATCAGTATTTTCCTTTCAAACTTGAAAAGCAAAATACACAAACATTACAGCAGGTATTTACTTACCAAAGATGAAAAGCCAACGTTTTGGAGCACTAGTCCTGCTTCTCCTTTCACAACATTTAATTACTTCTAGATCCCAAAAATCGTTAAGTATCACAACATCACGTTTTATATCTGTTTTACGATTTTTGCTCAACTCCTACTCGCCTACTTGCAATCTCAACAGTAATAAATCATTCGGTTGTACCGATTCTTGGATACATCTAACGAGCAATCAACCACATGATCGTTTTCTAAGTGAGGCATCGTTTGAAGTTCACCAGAGCAAACAAACCAAACACCGATCGGGCATTAAGTGCTTATTCGGACTCTCTCCTAACTCTATCCAAAGAGAATCTGATAAGAGGTTAAATACGAGTGCCACTGATGGATGTGTGCTCTAAATTCGACACAAAATAAATCGGAATCATCGATTATACCCTTGCGTAATTTAAGGCATACAAGTCAACTGTGAATGTCAGGATTATTTTTGCTCTAATTTTAAGGAGCTTGAAAGTTTGAAGGGCTGCCATACTTCTGCAAATAATATGAAGATATTCATTTTTATAGCAACACGTATTTATTGGGAAACGTAAAGATTTGGATCAGAGTTTGGAACTTTCGATATTTTGGGAATGAATTTAAAAAACATCGGAATTATTGAAAAGTTTCGAACCTTCTAGTTTTCGTAGATGTTCATAATTTCCAATTTTTCTAAACAATAAAATCTTCGATAAAGGGATAGGGTTTTTCCTCTTGATATAGTAGTAATCTATCGGTCATGCTTTATCTGAATCGAAGTAGTTTTTTCAGAGTAGAGGAAAATGACAAGTTGTCTTCTTTATGTATATATCATGAAACAATATCTGGAAACATATTTCTTTGGTCTGTTTTAGTTGCTGCATACACAGAAGAGAGACTCACCCTGGTACGGATAAGCAGGTCTGAAATGGGGGCCTATCTTTGCATAGCAACTAATGGAGTTCCGCCATCTGTTAGCAAAAGGATAATTGTTGACGTTGAATGTGAGTAACACTCAAAATTTAGTAGCGTCATTTGGAACAAAGTGTTGCTTTGCAACTAATTTAATAATGAAGGTTTATTGATGATATCCAGTATCTGTTCTACGATAATAATGATCATTTCAAGGTCCCTAAGTTAACGTCTTTGTGGCGTTAATATAAACCTTTTATCATCATGATGCACACCTTTCTAAATATGATCTAAACCTCTATGATAGTTTTCTTATAAACGCATCCGGATATCTGCTTGTGTATTACCTTTGGCGTTTTCCATTTCACTTTTACTTTGACTTAATGTAATACGCTATAGCCCCAGTCCCATAGAAACTCATTATTGGATCTTCTGGAAATTCATATTTCTTTTTACCAAGACCAGAATTGTTTACTGAAATATTGAACTTATTGTCTGTCTATTTGATTCATCAAACTGAAGTCATAAATATCATCGGTATGTATGATGAATGACTCACTTTACGAGTATATCTCTTCTATAATGTACATCGTTCATCGTCTGGGTACAAATGACATTTGTTATTTATAAAACTCTATAGAATTAATTTTTTGCTTCATTTTTCATTGCGGTATTGGAATATTATTATTTTCTGGGCATATCTCAATAGTCACATAACCTTCTAATAGTGACTGCATACTGCTGTTTATGCTTAATTAGCGTTGGTCTGGGAGTTGCGATATTAAATGACTTTTTTAGTCAATGTAATCAAACATAATGCATCCATTATTTATTTATAAATATCTAGTATAACCCATGAATTGTACAATTCGATTCACTAATGTTTCGCAGACATAACGGAGTCCAAGTAACTGATAAGTGGTTTATGGAATAACACGTCACGATTCTCAGCAGCCACAAAGTCTGCATGGTTGAAATGATTGTCCTTTATTTCATACATCATTTGTACATTAGGCAGAATTTTTTCTAGCTTCTTCACTTTCTGAAAAAATGGTATGATTCTGAACCTGAAACTTACTCTTCAGGATAACTACACAATCATTAATACAGTTATGCACAAGGAGCTCTGAAAGTATTGCTTATCACTTGAATGATCCGAACATGATCTATGGTGAGAACAGCAGTCATTCAAATATTGACCTCTTATGGTTAATGCCGGTATTAATTCGTATTTCCTATTCAAAATATTGTATTTTTTGATATTTCGTGAAAAATACATCACAAAAAACCATGTTACTTATTTCCATCCATCAAGTTGCCTCTGCATTCCTCGTGTATTTGTATCAGTTCATTGAATATTTCGTTCGGGTTTTTGATCCACTTGGAACTGCTTTCGATAATATTAAATGAATGAATCAATGATTTCACGAATATCTCAATTATTTAACCGACAGTTAATATAGGAATAAGAAACAATGGAAACACTTTAAGAAGTCGTTTTCTTTAAAATGGAAGGTGACAATCTGTCGTTTTTAACTCAAAACGGAGAACCGGTCCTTAAATAAATACATTGCAAAGAAATAAGGATTATATCAATTTTGTTTTGTTGAATGATCGAATAATATGAAATATCATAATTCATAGACTATACAGACCGGAATCATTTATGAAAAATTAAACAAGGAATCCTTACCCGCAAAGGAACAAAGTGATCGTGGGGAGCATAAAACATCGCTACAGGTGCTGTCACATTCGAAATATCTATTTTTGGAGCAGAGTGGTGACCATATTTGAAGAAATTTCCTATAAACCCATAATCATATCGCTTGAATTGATCTGAAATGGTAAATTATATATCTGTTAGCTTGGATAAGTAAGACCTGAACTGAAACTCGGTGCCTTTAAATTATCCTTCAATTCCCACATCGAATACTACTATCTGCAAAGACGGACTGGACTCATAATCAGAAAAATTAGAAAGAAAAACTGGCAAATATGCCATGGGTACCCTCCGGGAAATTTTATTTTCACTAATAATAATCGTAATAATAATAAGACAGCGTAGGCTTAAAGGCCTCCGCTTTCGCCCGCTCAGAGAGAAAACAGTACTGATATCAGTCTTTTTGTTACTTACCTGATTTTATAATTTGATGATAGTGCAAAAGCATTTTTGAAGAAATACCATCTGGGAATATATATGCGATCATTGGCATCATTTTCTGGAAAGTAGTTCAAAATAATTACAAGGTGACGAAAACCAAAAACGCATTGCTAAATCATAGAGCATACTACATAAAATTATATTTATTTTCTTGTGTTCTTTCAGAATTTCTTTCTACAGCGTTTTTATCATGATCGAATAATATTTCTATTACTATTACTTGAGTATAATTATATTCAAACTTTATGAAGTTCTCACGTTGGTTCGAACTAAACGTGTAAGTTTTTTGAACTGTACTATATTTGAGAATGTTTGGTTGAGTGAAATACATGTAAAAATAAACAGGTGATATTACAAAAATTTGCATTTAGAAGACGGGAAAACGCAGCGTTCCTCCGAATTTCAAATTGCGTGTGTTATTCATATCTAGAGTCCCGACAGGCTTCCTACATCGAACATTCATAATACTCTTCCCCACGAACATTTGTGACTGTTCTATTAACTGGACAATTCGCAAGATTAAGACACTAATCAAATTTATATTTATAAATCGGAAAATTGGCCCACGACGAGAATTGAATGACGCGCGTTTCGCTAGCCGGTCAGACACTATCCGTTGAGCTAAGTAGGCACGTCTTCCAGACGGTCCGAGTGGAGACGTTAGACTTCCGGAAAGAATTCTTCCTCCAGATTTCGAATTGTCACGTATCCATAACTATTTCGCTCACTTACCGGATTAATAAGACGTGAATATCCAAAAGTAATCTGATAAAGCAGCATACATAAATTGAATCGCTCTCTTGAGCATAACAACCTTCCAAGTTGTGGTAGTAAAGGTCCTGGTCTAAATATCTCTTTAAGACCTAACAATTTGATGAAAATCTAGAAAAGTAAGCTTTTGTACTAAACTTCACAATAAATTGAATCGGACAAAACTAACTGCTTGCTTTATAACAAATGAATAATAATAAATACCATGACAGCGTTAAAATTATCGGTTTACAAGAGGACTGCTAATCTTTCTGTAACAGTGAAAAAGCTAATCGTATGTTAAAATATACCGAAAAACAATCAAATGCAGGTGTTGTAATATATTATCATAATATTATTTTCAATGTCAAACATGAACAACTTGATTTTCATTTTTATGTGTCGTCACCAGGTATAAGAGAACTAGTATTGCAATACCGAAAATCTTCGAATTTGAAATCATCTCTTTTTTGGAAAATTTATTACGTCGATCTTAATGTCGCTTTGTATGTCGGTGTGTGGATCTGTGGGTCGTGTGTCTGTCGGTCTGCGGCACACCAATGTATAAAGGGAAATATTTTGCATTGGCACTACACATAGCCAATGCAAAAATATTTGATATTAGTATCGCCATCATCCTTTATATTGTCTAGCTATAATATAATGAACATGCCATGCACTAATCTATAATAATATATACAAAACCATAAATAGAACTGATTTCTGCACGGATAGAGTCGCGACCAGGTTCATGATTTGGCAATTTTAGAGCATAAAAATGTTGTCAGAAAAACATGATCAAATATCTTCAATAAAATGTAAATGTACTTTTACTACCTAGCGATGCTAAAGAACAAACTATGTTACAGCATATATTTCATTGCCGAAAATGTTTGCCTACCGTGGCAAATATTAGGAAGATGTTGTACCGTAATCCAGTCACGAATACAATGGGTGAGGCTGCTACAGCCACCTTTATCATTTTATTATATTCTGGTCTTCTGGAAGCCATATCAAAGAATGCACTGTTGCCCTGTGAATGTCCGATGAATATCAACTTTTCCATTTTGGTTTCTTTCAACACATAATTTATCATCGCTGGTAGATCATAGTATCCCAGTTCGTCAAAACTGTAACAATCATAGTGTCAAATTAGACTATTACTTTATCCATCAGAAAGGAGATGAGATTCTTGAAGCTACAATCTTTTATGTTAACGGAAGTGGTATAATTAGAAGACAGTGGGGAAAAATCATTTTGTAGTTGTATAACCATGACCTGTTTGTTGTAAACGTTACCTGAAGTTCCAGAACTTAGGATCATTGTTTGGGTTCAGTTTAATATGCCTCCTTCCATACCGTGTTCCTCTGGCATTTCCCATCCATACATCATACCCAGCATTGACCAAAGCATATCCGAGAGACTTCGGACCCCAGTACACCCAAATTGGAGATGAAGCCGCAAGTCCAGGCATCAGAAATACTACAGGTCTTTTGGAATCGCTGATGTTTTTGGAATTATGTGAAAGATGATGTAAGGTTAATATATACCCATCTTCAGTAGTAACTTCATGAGTATCGATATTATAACCGTATCTGTGGGTTAGTTCCTCCTGCAAGTTGATAAATATTTCCATGGATAGAAAAGGCGATTCAAAAGTAGTGTGATTTCATGACCCAAACACATTGAACTTGTCATGTTCAAATTTATCTTATACTTTAACTGAAAACGGTGAGTTTTTTTATGAAAACGTTCAGATTTCTTGGGTGCAATGGGAGAGAGTGGATGATGAATTTTGTTTTCGACATTGACAGCGTTTTCAAGCGTTTGAAGGTTTCACATATGATAATTACGTTATTTATGCTTTTGGGAGAATAAAAGCATTTCTGTGCAAACCATGTAATTATTGGAAAATTTATAAGAAGAATAAATATTGTATATTTTACCTACTTAAGTTGCAATCGGATTTGAAAATTTTGTTGCACAAATGATCTTTTTTCTAGTAAAGTAAGAATCTACCATATAAAATTCATATCTTCCCATTAAAAACATGATTGACCTTGAAAAAAACCTTGAAAATGCTGACAATGTCGAAAATAAAAGTCATAACTCTCCCTCATTGCACACAAGAACTTTCATCAGAACGTTTTAATCTAAAACATACCGTTTTCGCGCTATACGGCTGTCAAAAGTTAAATGGTATGTATATATTCATATATATATATATACGTTTTTTTTATCAAGGTGAGATCCGTATAAATATGAAACAAGGCGAGATTCTTCCAAAATTTTCTTAAGAAATATAATTTGTTTTCATATATAGATTTTATTAGACCAATGATTCAGTTATATGCTGGAAATGGTAGTTGCAATTTATTATTTATGGGTACATTCAAAAAGTAGCTAAAGTGAGATCCGAAGCAAAATAATAGCAACATCTGAGATCCTTAAATGTATATGTTGATGTTTGTACAAATAGACGAGATCCAGCGCTGTTGCCAAACGTAATCTAACCTAAAAGAGGGAATACAAATCCATTTTCCTGCCTTTATCAGAACGTATTCACCACAAGGTTAGTGTTCACATTGGCGGATGTCTGTGGTTTGTGTATTTCGTGAATAATTTCCATTAAGAATTACATATATTATTGGTATACACCATGGGGAGCCGTGGTAAACGTCTGCTGGAAATGGCTATATCAAAAAATAGTCATCAGAGTGCAGCAGAAGAAAGTAAGTATCACATTTCTGCATCTTTTTAGTTTCACGTTTACTAAACTCCACTTTTAGATTGCAGCGGCATTCTCAAAAGTGTGGAACATGACGAATACTCCATTACTAATCTTGAGGAGGATTGCGACTCCTGGAGCGAATTCAAAGAATGGAAAATAAATAACAGAGACAGTTGGAACTTAAAAGTGAGTAATGTGTTGAATTTTGCCAACATTCTCTCGAGAAAACATACATTTTTAGCAAGTTTATGCTTCACATTCACATAATGAGAGTAAATAGCCAAATAAAGAACAATGTTGATAACTGCGTTACTGGTCGAGTGGTCTAAAGCGTCAATTTTTACAATGAGGTTTTTAATGAGCGTAGGTTCGATTCCAACACCCCGAAATTTTTTCAATTGCAATTTTCATCGTCATAATTCATTTGAAGTCTAACATTTTGGTTTATATCTTAATTAATGTGTCCTCAGGTATGTCCGAGGTACTTTTGAACATATTTTATAACAACAATATATTTTAAATATGCATTTTCTTCGGGAATGGACTAATAAATATTCTTTGTAGCAAAAATAGCCAAACTATTGTTAATCATGGATGAAGGAGAAGGAGCCGAGTACCACGGAAAAACGCTGGAGGAGATTGATATGAACTTAAATGACCTTAACAGAGATAACATCCTGGCTGCAGAAGTAGATAGAGATACTGGTAGGCTTTGTGGAGGTTTCTATTATATGTGGTTTAATTTTTGTAAGTTTTTTTTGCAGAACCCAACATAGACAAGATACATCAGCCAGATGGACTATCCCAGAGTGCCACTAGGTGCAAAAATTCCGAATCAGAAGGATCAGAAGATGGTAAACTTATGATAATCTTTTCTAAATACCTCTATAACTTCATTCAGATTTTTACAAATGTGTATTCCCTTATTACTTCAATATTCCCTCTATTGAAACACTACTAATAGAAAACAGTACTTATAGTCTAAGATCTGGCTGCATAATGTCTACGTTCATCGCGTTTTTAATCAAAATGTAATTTTTATAAATCACTATTTATAGAGAAATACGTGTCCGGAAGGTTAACAAAATGTTCCGGCAAGTATTTTTAATTAAATAATTGATTTTATTGGAAAAATTTAATTCATTTCTTTTTTAATTAAATCATCAATCATTTCAAAGATAGATATATACCCAACTTAAAAAGTTCTGAGAACTTTATACCATCATATAGAGGAAAAAATTAGCTTTAATTTGATACATCAATGATTAAAAAAACGTTATGAACGACAAAACTCAACGGTACCTGTTTATACCAGGTTGCCAAGAGATTGCGGTCAGGTGAGTAAAGGCAACCAAAACTATTTAAGTTGTGTATATATATATATATATATATATATATATATATATATATATTTATCTAAAAAACGGACTCGTATTTCTCTATAAATAGTGATTTATAAAAATTACATTTTGATTGAAAACGCGATGAATGTAGACATCATGCAGTCGGATCCAGTACTGTTATATGTTCACAATATGATGCCAAAAATGTTTGCTGACTTATAAGTTTTGTTTAGTTCCAGGAAATATTGCACCACAAGGGTCAAGTAAAAAAGGAACAGACTCGAGGATCATGGGATCCAAAACAAACTGCTACTACGAAGAAATTTTTCAAAATGCACATAAAAAATAGGATTTCCCCCAAAAAGGATGAATGCCTCGAGTTTAAAAAAAGTATCCTCTCCTTTTCCAAGAGAAAACTTGGATACAAATTAAAGTATTCGTTTATAATAATTACAGATTAAAACAATAGAAGTTTACAAATTTTATTTGGATCCTGTTTCAATTCCATCTAACAAAATTACCCTATCTGCTCTACAAATACTTCAGCGCATTGCTAACGCGTACTGTAGTGGACAGAGCCGCCGCTTCAAAACAGGCCGAATACGCTTGCTTTCACAGTCACAGAAAGCAAAATACAAGTACATAATACGAGTATATATCCTACTATGACTCATCAATGAAATTATTTTATCGCAAAGATGCGATCCGCCGCGATGCCACAGGTATAGTGAAATCAACTTACTATGCCAATTCCCCAATCTGGAGTAGTTCTAGTAGGTATTGCGGCTAAGGCCTTTCCTATTACATCAAATGTTGAGTATAATGCGTTCTGTCTCAATAAAGAACAGTGCGAAAGTTGTAAGAATGTAAAAAATAGTGATGCAGTTAGAACACTCATTGTGATACTGAAAGTTGGTATTACTCAGGTAATTCCATTTATAGATATTTCGTTAGCGGCCTCAAAAGCTCAAAGGGTAACAACCTATAATTATCAAAAATAATATCGACGAATTATAATTAACAAACTTGAAAATACTTTAATAACATGTTCTTCGGATCATCGGAATCGCTCACTGGAACTACACGTGGGGTCTAAAAGATACTGGTTCACTGTTTTAAATTTAAAGGGAAAATGTTTTTTGTTATTATCGTTCGGTCTTGCAGTATCGTGGAAACATAGCACGTCCACAAAAGAACACAGTAAGGTTAAATCAGAACACGGCGTCAAGTTGCTTGATGCTGTACTTCCCACGGAATGGTATTGGCTTAGAAATGATCATTATGATTTGCAATCGTTGAAACGTTGACTTTTTGGAATCAAGTTCCAAGAAATATTGAAAATACTTGAAAACTGCAGATCTACTTCATTCCCAAAATAATTGAGGTTACCGAAATTCACAAAATGTCCTTTAAAAGGATCAACAGTTCCAAACTATAGTATTCGAAAAATCATTGTTTGTTAGTAGAATTGTTTTAAAAAAACTGACTATAACTTTCGAGGCATCATATATTTTTTGTTACTGACACAAAAAGTATGCTTCAGTGTATCATTTGTAATTCAAGTTGATTCAAATTGTGGCTAGAACAAGGAACAAGAAAATTCCACAGTATCAAAGTGATATGATGAAAATTGCATTTATGACTGTCAAAATATTCAACTCGTACATCAGTGACAAAAAAAGTAAAGAATATCCTTGAATCAAATAATTTCATGAGTTCAGATTCTGATTACCTTTTACTTATTTGAAATGTAACAAGCTCACGTAGTACCAAATTGTTCACTATTTGACAAACAGATAAGTTCAAGCGAATTAAATAAGCTGGTATTATATTTCAAAGTATGAAACTCATTTTCGCACTCGCCAACTATTTACTTCCAATCATAACTTTGGTATATTTCCGTGATTGTTTTAACGAGATAATTGCTTTTCAAGACGGGGTAGTGCATTCTCTTTCCGAATCCAACTGCGAGTTATTCAATAATTTTCATTATAGTTCATCATCTTTCACTAGTGTTCATGTGAAATAATTGTATAATGTGAGTTTAGTACCTACATACTTTCTAGACTGGAATAACGGTTTTTTTCAGATTTGATGCGAGTTACTTGTATTTTACCAAATGATTACTTAGTTTGAAAATTGCTTTCCTCATTAAACTTTTATCCGCTCGCAGAGCTTGATAAAAATATGGATAAATCAAATTACGTTGTCAATAACACGTAGGCTAATTGAATTTTTTTGAAAATTTTATTATAGTAGTACTATACTATATAGTACAGTATTTAATTTGAGCTCATTATGGTCTGTGCAAGGACTGAGGGAGAAGTTTGACGACGAATTTTCGAGGTTAGTAACCTTATTGGACCTCATTGGAGCTGAAGGTTCTAAGTTAAGTGAAACACATTCGTTATCCGGGATATATCTTTTGTAAGATAATCCCGCATAGTCTAGCAACGTACATAAACTGAGACTACGTGAAAGGAATTCGGATTCTCTCGTCTACGATGAAAATTTCCACAACGATTAGAATGCAAAGTAAGAACTTTCGATATATATATTTTCGCTTACTTCTTTTATTTTACTCACGTATATATGGTGGCATTTGAAACTTTCCAGGATTATAGAGTTCCTACAAGTGAGTAGTATATTACTCTAATGTATCTTGGAAAAAAGCTTTGCCAGAGTGCTGAAAATGTATATGGCTGAATTAAGACATTGTCCCTTTTGACTCCACTGAATTCTTAATTGACTAAAAGTTACTCTACTTTAGGACCCATGAAATACAGATAAAAGATAAAACTGTGTCAAATATACGTATCCCAATCTCCTTATAGTTATTTAATTACCATCTGGAAAGCTCTAGATTGGGTTAGATGTGATTTTCAACGTTGTACAGCAAAAAGTGCATTGTAGCTAGGCGTTGATGGCTAATACATCAGGATATAGATATCCAACTACCACTACAAATATGGATTGGTCCCTGAGAAAACTAACCAACTATTATGGGAAGCGCCACCATGCGCGACAGTTGGTGATGCGTGTTAACATCCATGATTCTTAAAGCTCAAACCATTTATTTGTGATGCGAATGTATACATTTTTAATTTATGAGCAAATTTGCTCGCGTGCCTTACATCATCCGAGAATAAGTTCCAAGTCCTTGAGTTAACCAAGCATTATTCAGTAATATATGTTTGCTACTAAGTTGTATTTCTGCCATCTCTCAGAACTTATGACTCGTTGAATAATTCCAAGCCTTCGTGATGGCGGTAGGTCGACGTTTTGTGTTTGGTGCAATATTTCGCGACACCAGCATAGCTGCAGGTTACGATATTCCCACAGGTTGCTTTTCGCGCATCCAACTTTGCAACTTTAATGGCCGCGATACATTTAGACGAAACACAAGCTGACAAATAAACAGAGGCTGCTGTCGCGTGTCCAGTTACAGGTTGGAGCACATCAAGAATAATCTCGGTAACAATATGGAAGTCATTTTCGATTTGCAGGCCTTAGATGGGATATCTGCAGTAAATTGACTGGCTGCTCTCATATGATACGAATATTTGTTGTCACTGTTTCATCATAATATTCCACAAAAAAAAACAAGTCCAGTGGCGTCCCGATCACCACCTTGACAAATGTTTTTGAAAAACGATATACACCACTGGCATTTTGTAAGTTTTAATCTTTTTTTAAATTAATGAACTAAAAATATAACTTTAATATTTTCCGATTTTTTTCGTATCTTGCTCAATTTTTAAGAAATTTAATCTAATTCACTATACCTGAGCCACACAAGGAACAAGTGGAAATATTTATGGGTTGCTTTGGAAAACAATTGCAGCATTTCATACAGAACTTGTCAGCTGTTATGAACTTGTTCATAAGCTGTTAGATTGTAATTTTTATAAATAGTATTTTGGTAATTATAATTATTTGAGTCATTGTTTATCCAATATGGTTTAGTTCACCAGCAGAGAAATGACAGATATGCATGTTTTCTATAGAAGTTGAAAGAATTTCTAAAGTAAAATCGTAATTCTCTTCCTCTTTCCAAATTCTCAAAATATTGTTACCCAATCTGGTCTGATCAATGTTGAGATCTAATCGATAATAGCATGTTTTATTATTTAAATTTAATTGTATCATTCTAATTTTGTGTTGTTGATAAAGGCTATCAAGGAAGTACAAACATCAGTAAAGTTGTTTCGGTTGTCATATGTGTTTTAGATTAGTGACAAGCATGAAAAGATGAGCGATGTAATATCATAAAACATGGTATCCTAAATTAAAGCAGTTTCGGGATTACATCACTCATCTCGACTATGGCATGGGAAGTAGAAAGCCTGGCTCTGTATCTATAACGATATTAATGTTTAAAGTGACACAAAGTGATGTATTCTGTATGTAGTATGCTATAGCCGCTTAATAGAGCCAGATTATTCTCTGACGAGGTCGACCCATCAACCATCAGCTCCGTGTCCCTGTGGGACAGTCTGGTACCCTGGGGATTCCGAGCGCTACTGGAATGGACCACACGACATGGGGTCTCTTTGCATAACAACGAAAGCGATTCAAACTGAGGTCGATAAGTGGAGCGAGTGAGATTTTCTATTGAACTAAGACAAATCCTGGCAATTGATTTCGTATGTAATTTTGCATTCAATCACTTCCCAGTGGCAAACCTGACCATTATGATATTGGTCCTTGTAACTGAATAATTCGGACTCTGTAGTGCACTAAAAAGCATTCTTGGTAATGCGGTCCTATTAATTATCTGAAATAACTGTGAGCATGAAACATTTTGGTAAAGAGACTGGCTAGGTGAATTATCTTTTCAAAGTTGGTCTGCGATAAATCACCTATTGAGGGTGTAAGTAGTATAATAAATGTAACCACTGAAATGTATCTGTGGTTATATTTCTTGTTCATTATAGTTCTTATTGTCTACGTTAGTAAAGGATAATCAACCTGGTATATATTATGCCCACTATACGCCCAAAAAATATCACCAAAGTTCATCAAAATTGATAAAGCGATTATTGATGTTCTGTGCAATTTTCCTCAATGCATATGAATGTTAAAGTTTTGTCAGGACCCACTGGTATCATATCAGTGGTCGTTCATTTCTTCAACAATATAAATACCGTTAAAATTCAGTTTTGATCAAACTAATCTCTCAAAAAGCCAGTTTTATCTATTAGAGGGAGCCTGAAAATTATTTTTCATTTTGAATTTTTTTAGTAGTAAAATCAAATGCTATTCAAACGGCAATTATTTCGATTCGGTTTGCACTTTTAGCTTATAAGTGCTTTGATATATAGAATGTGCACAAAATCTTTATCCTTCCAAACAGATAGTTCTGTAGTTAGGCGGAACTAATAAAAAATACATATACACATACACATGTGTGTGTGTGTGTCTTTGTGATCCTAGATTTTGAAAATCAAATCATTGAATATTTGACAGTCTCCTTCGACCTAGGAGGAAAAAATATATTTAAAAATGAAGTTATTTGCAATTAGAACCATAGATTTAGTGCTACCGGGTGATGTTTGGGAATAGTCCGGTTTTCCGGACGGAGTATAATCTATATTTGTTCACAGAAGTTGAGATATTCGGAAATCTGGAATGAAAGTCTTGTTGCACTATCCATGCAGTAGCGAAATGATTATTTGACTTGCTGTCGCCTTTCGCATCTAGTAAAATATGGCCTAAATTAAAAACTGTATGACATTTTGTTTTATTTCCAATTTACCAAATACCTTTATATACGCTGTTATTCGCTCATTAAAATGCACTTTCATCAATGCTTACTGGTCAAGTAGGCTCCAAAGTTATTGGCGAGCTTTCTCTTCCAGTTTCACCAATGATCTACGTGCCCAACCAACTGGTAGGCGCCCCACTAGGCACCGACGTCACAGTCCACTGCCACGCCGAAGCCAATCCTCGAGCGATAAGCTACTGGATGTACAACGGGGTTATGCTATTGCCATCCAAAAAATATGCCACGGAAATGATAGAGAACAGCTACAGGACGCACATGAAGCTAACGGTCAGGGATTTGCAGGAAGCTGATTTTGGCAATTACCGGTGCATCTCGAAGAACTCCCTTGGAGAAACAGAAGGATCTATCCGACTCTACGGTAATGTATTAAGTTGTATCCAGGCGTGAAATCGTTTAGGCATAATTGTAGGTTCATGGAAATTAGATAGTCCCTAGAATTCACATTGAACATATAATTATTATGATTACTGTACTCGGTTTGAACATTGAAATGTGAGACTACTGCACTATGACTAAGCAGTATGACAACATTGTAGGTGAGGTACAATGCTGTCAATTATATGCTTAAAGTCATATTTTGTCTTTAACTTCACCCGATTTTGATGGAAAAACAACAGCTAAAAAGCTTCTGTACAACCAGTGGGATTGTAGTACAAACCAATGTAAGTATCATGAGTCATTCAGGTTAAGCAAATTGCATCAATCGTAACAGAGATCGCTACTGACGGGATTTAAAGAAAAGTATATTATTAGGCATTATTGATATGTTTTTCTACCACTTGGAAACCATCGAGTTTCACGAAATCTTGTATTTATATGTAAAAATGAATATGAGAGTTAGAATAAGATATCAAGGCAATGCCAGATCACGTATACTACACATTCTATGAAAAGTTTGATTTCGGACTTCCTTTGTCTATAAAATTTGAGTATCACGACGTTTCGAGTGCTGTGCTATCTTCAATCGTCTTCAGGTGAACTGTCCGAAATCAAACTTTTCATAAATCCACCTTGTCTACAAGTTTCAAACTACACATTCTATTTTCGAATAATTGCGCCAAATACATTTTGAATACGGATCTGTGTATATACCTGCCAGCTAGGAAACATCCGAGAAGCAGCAACTATTGGGCAAAATCCCCTAGAGAGTAACAGAGGTATCGATCAGACGGTACCCGTACAAGGTAAATAAGTTATAGAATTTACAATCTATGCTAGCCTAAAAATACATTTAGGATAGAATTATTTTCCATAGTATTTTTGGGATGCACTTGTGCCGAAATTCCGTATTTCAGGCATGAAAGACTTTATGTGCCATCTTTTCATAGTCGTTGTGGAGGCACTGATTGAAGATTTAGCGCCTGAATTACATAGAATGAGGTGTTCAGGTGTTTAGTTGAGAAATGTACGTTGTCCGGTAATATTTGGCCTATTTCTATTGGTGGTATCTTCACATCCCTTTATTACTTCAGCATTCGTGGATACACTTTACAGTCGTTAAAACTTGTTTCAGTAACGTAGTTATTCTCAAATGAATACACAAACATACTTTTTAAGCGATTGAGTGTTCATGATTCTTATTCCTTTTAGACAAAAGCGAATTTCATTATGTTTTTATTACTAAAATCCGTGTCATTAATTTGCATATGCCTGTCGATCTGTCTGTAAGTTCGTTGTCACAGCGTAATCCCAAGACCGATTTTGATGAAATTTGGGGAGCATTATGATATTGGGTGGGTAATGCTGCTTTAAGGTACCAAAACAAACCTTAAATTCGTTTATATTCGTTTTTGAATTTCCCTAAAGGTTTTGTTAAACGTTGATGGAGCCATTTCGCCCATTCACGATATTATTGGTTCTTTCCAGTGGAAATGTTTGTTCCACGTGCTAAGCGTATACCGGTTTAGTTGTTTTTTCAAAATAGAAATTATGTTGGTAACAAGCAAAATACGTGACGGGTATAAAATTGGGTTTGGCGAACTGTCAAACGATACGGCGTTTGAGGTCGTTGCGTCTAAGGTTCCAGTATTCATAGCGCTGAATACCCTAGAGCTGTTTGACGCACAACAGTTTTACACTGAAAATTATGGTAAAAAACATAAACATACAATTTTAGTTGTAGTTGTAACATGTAAAAGAAATATATCGTAATTGGTAAAAGTTTTCGTAGTAAAATTATAAACATGTTATATTTTGCCTACAAACTTTGTAAGAATCGGCTTACAGCATCAGTGGTTGTTAATTATATACTCTCTCAAAAAAGTCTTGTTCGATTGCCAAGTTATGCGCTCCTATTGATCAATAAGCCATAAGATATTTGACACAACAAGCTAATAAGAATGTGGTAGTGTGAAGATGAAGCGTTCGCGTTTGTGTTGACATGACGTAAATGGAATTTGAATAAAGTATGTCCATCATGGTACTGGAAACCTCACTCACAGTCCGTTCCTGTTTACCCGGTAAAATATCCTTTCTAAGGAATAGAACATTCAACGATGTACAGCATAAGTTAGATACACACAGACAGCCTTTGCACTAACCGTAACCTTCTGGTCGTGGAATCGATCTTTCCACCACCACACATCCACGGTAAATAAAACATAAATCCTCCTGCGAACGTGCATCGTCTTCAGACGAGCTCCTTTTTCTGCCGAAAACGCTGCAGGCTGGATTACTCTCCAAGTGCCGAGATATATAACACCGGAGATATACTGCCGCCGTCTTCTTGCATAACGGGCTGTATCTTTTCATGGTATGTAATGTGTACTGCTTATGCTTAGGATATACGAGTCCTCTTCTGTCTTTTAGTGGAAAACAGTGGACATGTCGAATAATGTAGCCTCTAACGTATAGACCATCCATCAGGAAGATCTTCCAGTTACATTCTGAATAATATGTTCTACTATTTATAAAAACAGCAATAACTGTTCCGGTGAATACAACCTTCTGGGACGGAAGACTTTTTTGTCTTAGTTGTTATCTTAGTCTTCTTTCGGCTAAACTAGACTATATTTGCAGATTCCCATCTTGACCATCTTTTCGATGAACTCATTAATCTGAGAAACATGTTGTTCTGGTCGACGTAAGATCTCATAATTGAGGGCCTGTATCTCTATACAGCGTGAACAAAATTCATACAAATTAAATGGTTTTGCGAGATGCGATTGTACATTATGGTTAAATTGAATTTTAATAAATACGAAAATACCCTGCTTAACAGTTCTAACCCATCAACTTTCGGTATTAGTTTTAACGCAAATATAATCCCGATATTACTGTTTTTGAAAGTTCCAACTCCAAATCAACCATTTTGAGAGATATCTCTGAGATATTTCCCTACATAACTCCTCAAAAAAGGACGTTGTACAAGTCTTTCGAAATTAATCTAAAAGCATAACTCACCACTGTTACCGTTGCTTACCAGTGACTGTGCGAAATCGCTTTTGTAGTGATCATCAGAATAAGTTCGCTATCTCAGGCTTACACTAGATAGAGGTGGCATATTCATGGCAATGAACAAAAAATATTGGAATGAAAAGAATTACCTATTTAATTACCATGCCATAAGGCATATATAACAATAAACCATCTTTTATTTTGTGATAAATGTTTATCAACTGAATACTCTGGAGTAGCACCCATTGGGATTCGGAAAAGGAGGTAAGACGTTTTTCACTAGGTTGTAAAACAGCTTCTAGTAACCAACTCTCTACTTCAACCCAATAAATACGGTAAAAGTTGTACTTTTCTGTCGAAAATACCCAAGGGATTCAAAAAAAGCTGCTGCCGCTTCCACATAAAGATCCGGCAGCTATAAATAATATATTTGGATAGGGTTCGACGGGTTACCCTTATCTGTAAAAATATAACGTTACTTGTCTACAACCAATAGACAACAAACCTGAATATAACGACTCAATCCAAAGCGGAAATCATATTTAGGATATAATATATACAGTGGACTTGAGAGGTAATATACTTAATAAAATTTTAGTTTAACAAACCAAAAAAATCCTCGCACATGTCAAGAACAATATTTAAGTAAGCTTTGTATGGATTAATTATAATATGGTGACGTGAACATCATTTGAGGTATGACATCATAAACATATTTTCAAAATGAAAACCCCCAACATATTCTGTCTTAAAAAATGCTGATACAGGTCACATGCATCAGTGCATTTTTTCACATAGGTTTTGCACTGTTTGAGATATGATCTCATAGGTTTGCACAACAACAAATTTTATAATTAAGTAGTTATCAATGCATACACAGCATATCAGGTCCTTAATGTCTCTACTTGTGCTGGCATCCAAGACCTGCCCTTTTTACGAAGAACTTTAGCTTCCAGTAGTCTGCCCCCTAAGCCTTGTAGCGTCATAAAATGTGCGCCGAGGATT
This sequence comes from Bruchidius siliquastri, assembly GCA_949316355.1. NCBI lineage: Eukaryota > Metazoa > Arthropoda > Insecta > Coleoptera > Chrysomelidae > Bruchidius > Bruchidius siliquastri. Next base: position 17,095,141 of record OX438533.1, on the reverse strand, counting down.
ATTGATTACAGTACAACTATGTGTCTGTACTTGCTTGGATTAGCTTTTTATCCTTTTTCCCAGAAAGTACAGTTTTCTGATCATTTCAGCCTTCCGTGAATCACTTTTTGATAACCGAAACGCTCGAACACAAGCTCTATCAAAATCTATGCAACGCGAAACTTCAGACAAACCGATGGTTATGAGTGTATCTTTGAAAGCAAGTTCGAAAAATAAGTATACATTTTCTCGTCTACCTGTAAGCTAAAATCCGAAGTTAATGCGAAAATCTGCTCCAATTAGCTATGAAAAGCTCATAAAGAGATACCAGACAACCGAAGAAAATTAACTTTACAGCTTCTTTGTTCATTTTCGATGAAGAGTCGAGTCCCTACTACATAAATCATATTTACCTTTATGGAGATGCGGTAGTAATTTATGTACTCAGATTTTATTTGATATTTTCATTCGAATCATTGCATGAATTTTCTTCATACGCTTTCCTATTGTATATTATCTCACTTTGACAGACGATTTCTGGATTTTTGATTGTCTGTTTTTCGAATAGAAAACCTCTCAATGAATCAAAAATAATATTGTGCTACAGAAACGCCGTGAGGGATTAAATGTCCAACTTCCCGGTTTCTCATTCCACAATGCTTGGGTTATGCCATTTGATGAGTTTTGGAGACTCATATGAGGGTTTGGAGATTCTACCTAGAGAAGATTGGGCTTATCTAATATTCATTGACTCTCGGTGTTGTTATCCAAAAGAGTTAATTGAATCTGCCGTGATAGAATATATGGAACAGGTACTGATCAGCCTCTTTCTTGAATCATTCAGGCGATTATAATACTTTATTCATAATTTTGAACAGTGAAACATGATTTTAGTTATGCTTGAAAGTTACCGGGGACTTAAGAAATAATAAACTGAAATGAATTTTATTAAGCTTTTGAGCACGAAAAGATAGTTGTGTGGACCCAACAACAGACAGACATTGCTGATTGATGAATAAATTTTTAATCATGTAGATTGTAGACGCTATTACTTCTCAAATGAAGTGTGAGTTAAATACACAATTATTTTATGTGATCAAGGAATTGTGGGATGAAAAGATCAGATCAGCTCAGAAGTTAAAAAAAAATAACTATCAAATTGTAATCTTTATGTCTATATTTTAGTCATTATTGAATTTTGATGATTGTGATACAAGTCCTGGTTTGACAGCTTATGGTAAATATGTCATTCATTATTTTGTTTTCAATCCGCTTCCTCTGTGGTGACCCTGAATCCTAGGCGAAATATTTTTGTTGGAATTTGTATCATTTATTGTATACTGACTTGATATGAAATATATAACAACTAGTGATTTTTCTAAATACCTCTAGGATCCTTGATTTCAAGTACATAGATAGAATACTTCAAATAATCGTCTGAATTTTGATTATAACTATTCGTAGTGCGACATTTAGCGAGATGAAAGGATCAACACAAAACCGTCTCTGTAAACGACCAGCTTTATCTCCAAAGAAACAGAAAACCATGGCGCATGAACTCTCTCGGATAGCTCAGCAGATATTTCACCTGTCATAGTTGTTTGGGTAATTTGTTTTGTGCATTGAGTAAAAAGACACTGTAAACTTCACAGTTCGCTGTTCAATTTTGTTCACGTTCTATATTTATGTTGATCGATCACAACACTTTACAGCTGATGAGGTTATGAAGACAGATAGCTACTAGGAAACTACTGGGTTTCATATTTCAATCGATACTAAAATATAAACAAGGATATAGCTTGATTTCATAAAATAAGTTTTTGACGGTTACGGAAAGGATACTTTTGGCCTGTTTTACCGATCACGAGAACCAATACTTGAACTATCATGGTGATTCCTTCGAGTCGAGCCTACCAGACCGTTTGATAAATGTCACGATATCAGACCATTTCGTTGAGTAGACCTTTTCCGGAGTTCCAAACACGTCGGCACTAAGGCCGCGATATCCACTTTTCTAGGAAATGGAACGAGGTCTTGTCTTCCTCGCAGTATTTCTGACAGGCAGCGTCTTTTTCCACTTCTATGATGACAAGTATCTTTTCAATCTGCAGTGTGTAGCAAGAACTTGATTTTGAACCCTGAATCTCAGTAAAAAAAACTTCTAACGAAAGTAAAATATATTTCCACGCAGCTCTAAATCGATTGCGTAGATTAGAAAGAAACATTCAGATGGCCAGTTCTGTTTTGGATCTTTCCAAAATAGATTAATCCGATAGGTTTTCAAAGATCGCTCTATCTGTTTCCGAGATATTTCGAAACAACTTCGCATACACGGAAACGGGCTGTGGACGTATCGGTTTCCTTATTTCGACAAATTCACTGATATATGTGTATAGAAAACGAATACTATTCACTTTATAAGATGCCTTTTCAGTTTTTCTTATTATAGGAGTATACACTTCCCAGGATTCACTCCGAATTCGTTTGCAATCATGATCCGAACAACGTCAAAACACTCCGAAATCTAGAGGAGATCGCGAAAAACTACACATCTCCTTCGGGTCAATATATTAGCGACTTTTTCTTTCGCACAATGAAAATTTAGGGTTTCCTTAATAGTGAGACGTTTTTTCGCTACCTGATTCCATCTATTTTGGTCAGGATATTGGAAATTATAGAAAATGTATCTAATTTCATCCAAACGTCACACATCTTTCCCTCCAAAGTCGATTACATACATCACAGAACGACAGAACATACATCTTATAAACGTCAGTTGTGGTCGTCCATTACCGTCTACGCTGTTGCCAACATGTGCACTGCGGATATCAGGAAGTGACTCCTTTGAATGTTAACATTCTTTCCATAGAAACATATTAATCGGAGTCTTTTTAAGTATCATAACAAAATGTTTGTGGTTCATTTTTATTATGATTGACGAAAAATATCATACATTTACTGGGGAAAGATCGAATCAATTGAGAGGACGGTGTAGGTCTGGAACGCTATAAATACGATGTCTATTCTTTTCCTTTGACAGAATGAAAATCTACGATTCCGTTGCTGATAAGACGTTTCTACTTGGCCCGATTTACTTGAATTTAAGTCAGGATACTAAAAATAAATTATAAATGATGTATTAAATTTCGTTTAAATATGACAGATCGGTTCTGTTTTGGTTCTTTCTATTTCAAGAATTCTGAGCTAGTGGTTCTCAGATATAGTAACTGCTTCAATCTACAATCCACTTTTGTCTTACCTTAGTAGTCAAATGTACAACTTAATCCAAAACCCTCATAGAATTGTATACATCTGAAGTCTTTGAACACTTAGACTTGCCATTACTCTCCTCTGATAAACGCCCCTGGTCGCTCTCTATAGAGGCACGTCTGAAGGTAAATCGCCTGCCAGGCGATTGGCCGAGGAACGATCGTTCGTCCGCTCCTCGAAAGAATATTCAAGTGTATTTGAAGGCAAGACGGCCACGAAATCACATGTGTATGGCCAATAAATTTTGTATTTTTACTGCCACCGGGCTGCCGAGGAAACCGCTGTGCTGTAGCCAAGCGACAGGCACCAGGCGGCAGACTCTTCGGTCACGTCCCGCTCTAAATATTTCCACCAGGTTAGACCAGCCAACCCGCGCTATATAAACCATGGGATGGATGAAACAAAAATGTACAGTTGGTAGGGAAATGGGAGGAAATTGATAGTAAGATTTGCTACTTTACCGTAAATATGTACAATTCTATGGTGAATATATTGTTATAAAAAATATAAGAAAATTCAAAGACGGGAATTTTGCCAGATATTGTTCACTGGAAATGTATATTTTCTGCTCATTTTGTGACAAGTCTCAATCTCAATCGTCGCGCTAAGGCGAATTGAATTTAATCGCATGTTTTCAATGCAACATTTATTCGTTTATACAATATCAGCAGTAAACGCTTGAGCAGCATCGAATCAATCTACTTGACTGTGTCTTTCCATACATCTGAATCGTGCCAACATAGTCGAACAAACATTTTGCTGGCCATTTCCTTCAGTTTTTATCCAATTATTTTCCGATCAGAATCTCATACTTTGGTGCCGCGCTGTAACCTCATATCGTACCGTTTCCGATAGATCGCCAACATTTTCCTTAGCTGCTGAACATTTTTTGACCAGTGGCAGCTTATGAGTTTATTTTCGTTACCAAAAGGATGTACATGCTCGTATTATGACTGATGACTTATTGACTACAACGATTATTGAAGAAAAAATAACACGAATAATTGTATCAATTGATTATCTTAAACCTATAAAGTTAACAATTTGGTGAAATCAATTGTTCCGTTAAGCTGGAATGGACAGGCAAGTCTTTTGCAGACTAACATAATAATTATTTACACATTATGACACAAAATGGAATGAAAATAGTTTTCATAATAATTTAAAGGATATGCTGGACATGTTCATTTCAAAGGCTGTGGATTTTCGAAGTTATTTATTTAATATTTCATTTGATGGCTACATTCACCAAAAATGTAAAAAAAAATATTTGAGCTAAATGCAGTTCATCGACTCACATCTGCTCCTCAGGGAATCTATCCCCATCCTATCATTTTTTATGTCTATCGTTTGTCCTAAATAGCCCGTTTATCGACATACCGAGTTTTTCGTATTTTTAGATCCGAAAAAGTTAAAGGCCTTGCACTCGAAGAAAAAAACAAACTAACAATAGTAGTAGTAGAATTCGATTATGGGCAGTGAAACCATTTTTTACACAATTTGGAGATATATTTATCTGATTCCACCTACTTGACCGGCCATATGAATGCCTAGAAGTCGTCACGAAGCCAACAAGAATTTGATATTTCATTTGCAGTAAATTTTGTTTTAACGGACAATATCGTTCTATATATTTCAAGAGTGGTGCTGTAATACTATTACAGTATAAAAATTCAATGAACACGGCAAAAGGCGTGTTTGTACTCACAAAGTTAATTATATGCTCCAATATATAACATAACGCCCGTTATACCGTAAATGTGCCAAGTATCCTGCAGCATGTACATTCAACATATTTTAAAATGTCTATGGTATTTCCTTTTAACTTGGCAACGAGAGTTGATTGTACGAAAATTAAAATCCGGTCTCAATAATATTTTATCGCCAATATGATTTCCACAAAATTATGTGTGAAATGGAGTAAGGCTGAAATATCGAAGAAAAGAGCTAAACATCAAAACTTTTATACTGTGGCATTAGAAACGAAAATAACGTTTTCTCGTTAAGAGTATTTGAGTGCAATTAGTCTTTAACCTACTGAAACTGGATTTGGGAATGCCTACAATGGAAGCTCTTGACCTGTTTGAAAGGCAAGATTTATTTATTTACCAGTGGGACCTTAAAATATGATGTGCAAACCAGAAAAACATTATTCACCAAGTATAATTAAAAAATCTAACAAAGTCGTAGCGCGCCGTAGAAGTTAAATATACTATGTCTTAAAGCGTAAAAGCCCCCTGAGGAGACGCAGCTGTCTGGAGTCTAGGAGTTGCGTTGCCCGATCTGGCACATGAACACGTTATTAGGTCTCTAGATGGAAGATTAAACTGTTGACATTTGGTATAACGTACATGTAAACTGCTGTGCAACGTTGAGCTAGAAAGACACGCGTGACCATAGCGTTTCTATTGAACAAAGTAATTGCCTCTGAAATGCTAAAGTGAAAGAGAAATAATGAGCGACTCATAATATAACTTATTACATATCTTCAGATAATCCGCTCAAACTCATACATCTAACTTGCATCGTTCACCAATTAGAACAACATAACGGTACACACGAATGAGACAGGATACTAATATATAATGAAAGTTTCCATACTGCTTAATGTTCGGTTTCTTTCCAATCTATGAAAGGTTTCAAGTAAGCTGAACCGTTGGTCAGATTGAGATAAGCCCGACTCAATTCTTTAGGTATCCGAAATTCTCTTAGAGCCGTACGCAAGCCTTATCTAACGGCTATGAATAAAACATTGGACGTTCTTTTTTAATTAAAGCTGTTGCCGTAATTTCGTTTTAGCGTCAGTTTCGCGCCCAATGGGCTTTTCTCACAATCAGCAGTTGAATGTGCTATCTGCAAATATTTTGAGAAGAGATTTTGTTATCCTGTACATTCAAGGAAACAGTTGCAGTTTTTTTTTCAACATTTGTGAATGTTCACAATGTAGCAACTTCATTGATCTTTTTGTAAAATTATCTACATAAAAATGTTGATAGCTCATCATATCTGTGTTTCGAGAGAAAGTCATTGCTTCGATAAACTACTGAATTTTATGTTTAAATAATTCTATAAACCTCAATTGTATTTTAATTTAACTTTGTTTGAGAATTTTATTTTGAATTCGATGGAAGGATGGAGATATCTTGTCAGCCCATAATAGGAAATGTTGCTATATTTTTAAACATTAGTGCACTGATGGCATAATAATTAGCAATAATAAATAAATTTTTAAGCATCTCCGAAATCCGTTTTTTTTCTTTTCCGAGTTGCTTTCCATTCTTGGGTAGACGAATTTTTTTTGGTGTTTCAGAAGTCTTAAGAAGCTTGGTCCTCATACATGTTGTTTCTGATAATATAGAGTATAATCGAGCTTCAATATTGTCAACCTTATTCAAACATTTCTTAATGTCTCGGTCCTTTTATACGTAGTTAATATGTTATATTTCAAACATATCGGTTTTAAGATATTTCTATCTTCTGCTTACCATCATTTCCAAGCATTATCTAAAAAATATATATTTGGTGGAAAAAATTATGAACGTGTCGATTTTTATTTTTTTTATGTTTTTCAAGTTTTTGATCATATTAGGTGTTATTTAGAAAACAACGAATTTTCCAAATTCAATTGATTTTTTCTGTCAGAGCTTTTAAAACATACAATTGATTATAAATTGTTTATGATTGAATGGTTAATTGGAAAGTGGATTTATATTAACGCGTTGAAAGTACGGGTTCAATATAGATACTCAATTTTTCATAATAAAGAAATCAGTTTGGGCATCACTCTGTATAAGCTCCACTGTCCACCCTCCTCTCAAACTTTTTTAGAAACAAAACAGCTCTCTCTGACCTTATGGGGTCATAAGCTTCCTTAATTTGCCTCCAAGGAATGGCGGAAGATGAAAGGACACACGTATAGAGAAGACTTCATGCTCATATTGTCACTTTGTTCCTTTTTACTTAACTTTGCGCTTGCTAGGATAATGCTACAACTTTCGCACCATGGAAGTTACATTGTTTTCCTCCCAAGTCGAGAATAGGTTTCTTGAACTTTTTCACCCGAATGGTACAAGTTTAAATTCGTCCGACAGAGCCTGGTAAAAAAATTTACCACTAGACCGTTTCCTTAGGAGACCTAAAAACTTGCTAGTTTTTGCATATTTTAAATGTACGTTAGTATCGTTAGTTGAAACTGTCGTTTATTCACAAACAAAGCATTAGTAGTGTTACAATATTATTGAAGTTAGGCTTATATTACAGAAACCAAACATAAACAGATTTATAAGCAAACAAAGCGTATTAAAATGAGAATATTGGAATTTGCAAATTTCAGTGACGCGTTTCGATTTATATTCAAGTATGTCATAGTACGTACTGTAATTTCCATCACAATCTAAGGACCCAGGGCTTTCTCTAATTGGATGGGCCAATCAGCAAACCAAGTGGCGAGCTAGTTAAAAACTTCGCCAATTTTATTATGGTATTACTGGTTAAAATTATATTTAGGCCAAACCACAGAACTATAAAGTAAGTTAAAAGTTTCAAGTGTTGGATTTCAACTTATATATACAAAACTATGTTTCAGGGTAAATAATCCATCTGAAAAAAGGTTATAGTTCAGAGAGGAATTACTTTAGAAACAGAAATGCTTGATTTCTCTGGAATATTGGATTCATTCCAATACAAACAAAAAGTTTTTCAATCTATCTAGGTTTGACGTGTAGTTCGTGCTCCGTGCTAGATCTCAGTTTCGTGAATAGATGTCATGATTTCTGATATATTCGTTACATATTCTTAGTTCGACGAAGGAACCTCAGAATTTGACATCTTTGGAAATTATTTAACAGAATACTGGTCTGTGTATGGGTTGGAAATAGTAGTAGTAGTGTTGAAGCCTGAACCTTTACGCCTGCCTACGGTCATCTCTCTCTTCAGTCATGCTTCTCCAGCTCCTCCATGAATACTACGATAGGTGAAGTCCTCCGGTGGAGGTGTTTGGGGTTGAGGAGAATGGGTTTTCTCTATACATGTTGATGTTAAAGTTGATAAGTTTTTGTGTATTATTGTGTGTGGGCGTCTGTGTGTATGTATATGAGTGTATGTGTTTAGAATGATATGTGCGGATGTACTCATGGTTCTTGGAGTTATAACGCGAGACAGCTCGGTTGAACATTAACCATGATACAATCCATAGAATAAATACAAAGTGTCCATTCACTAGACGTATTTACAGTAGAGTGCAAAAAGTAAAAGATTGGATAAGAATCTCATAAATATTATAATAAAAAGATATATTAATTAAGATCCATCCGATACCAACCCTACCTGCCAGAAAAAGTTGATGTATTGGACGTCGGCCAGATATCCATTCATTGTTTGCCTGCCAAAGTGAATAGTTCATCATCTGCATTGTACATGCATGCCAGAGAAAATTTTCAAACTCTCTATTAGGGCTTGCGAGGTTCAAAATACTTGCTGGACGAGGTCCAATGTTCTTGTATGGTTCATAACGTATAATATTTTATTTATCATATTTTATCTAGAAGCTTAAAATACCCAACCAGTAATCGGTGCAAAATATGAATAAGTGACTCAGACATCTTTTGGGATGGAGAAACAAATCGTGGAACGATGATTCATGCTACACCGGACTCTATATGCATTGTCGTCTTCTGTAACATAATTTGATTGATAAATAAAAAAAATTAATTAGCGGTTTGAACAACGACCGAACTTTCCTCACATAATAAACACTAATTTATGAAATTCAATATCCCAATGAAGACACTCGATTTTTGCCACAGACCACGAATAATGTGTACCTATGTAAATATACATATTCATTTACATTTAGGAATATATCCTGTTGAACTCGCAAACGATAACCTTTGTATCCGTAGTGTGCTGAAGTTGTTGGAAGTTTCTTAATGAAATTAATTTGTCTAGGACCTCTCGACTCTGTTCGGTGTGGCTCCCATGGCTTGGACTACATGTTGCTTTTAGTTTGGCTACAACAGTATCTTTGTTAATATACGACTATGTATATGCATACGGTCTGTATAACTAGGCTTCCTGACCTCGCCTCATCTTCATTATTCTTTACTACCCAGCAGAAATATTGCTCACCGGTTGTAACTGCACATACAAAGATGGCGTGACGTTAAGTGAGAGCTTGAATCACGTTAGCTTATGTTTCTCGTTGTTGACGATTATAAATACCTTTATATGAATTACACTGTAATTCAGTTACTACTTTTGAACTCTATTTTTTCAGCTTGGAATGCGAAATTGTATTGTAGAAATTGGAACCAATGCACAGAGAAGTGAACATAAATTTTGAAAGACAGAGGCATGAAACAAGATCTGATAACTGAATAGCGACATAGCCATGTCGTCTTCATCGTTCTTGAAAAGATATCATCAATTTTTATAAATAAGTAACCAATGCAAATGATATGAATATAATTGCAAAATTAGCTAGGTACTAGTTTTGAAATATCACCGGTATGAAGAAGTATTATCATTACATTATAATTTTATTGTTCGCATAATTGTTGCTTACTCAGGATATTCAATAAAAAAAGCCAGAAATATACAAAAAAAACATTCAATTTCCGATTTAGTTATTGAGCTGCTTTGCATAATTTTTCCATTTGATGTGCTCATTAGTATTCTTGTCGTTTGGTTATTTTACAACTATTGAGCACATAAAATGGCAAAATGATATAAAGCTGGTAATAACAGAATCGGAAACTGAATGTTTTGATATCTTAAAATAGAATCTTAATCTACCAAGCCACCCCCATGTTAGCTTAAAGCTGGCATGAATGAACAAGAGCTATCACTTCTAAGATCCATAGTGAGATTCAGCGAAGTGGAAACAATAGGCAAAGTGCATATAGAAGGCAGCTTCCATGGAAACCAGTGTAGTTTGTGAATCAAATACGCCTTAGTGAACAGAAAAAAACATACATTTTCTCATAGCGATCCGATATTCCAGCGTAACCTGAGGAAATAAGGAAACTGCCAGACTGCTACTTAAGCTCGGCTGTGGTGGCGTATCTATAGACAGGTATATTCACGTTGGTCGTTCGAATTCCAGGTTATATTAAATATTTAGGGAAGGCATCGCCGCGTTTCACGTCTTTTTACAGCCAGCCGGCAAGTGAAAACGTGCTCTTTCCGACCACTTCCTCCCCTTTGCTCCTTACCTTGCCACGCTTACCCCTTTCTGAGACTGCTAGATTGGCTCTTCACTCTCTTTATGGGCGCATACCCAATATAATCATGTACAGGGAACTAATAACGACGAATCTTGTTTAGGAAGGGAGTTTCCTAAGATTCCTGCACTCACAGGTGAAGATAAATATAAATTATTTCTATGTTATTTAGTCAAATGTATAAACGATCATATCTATGTCTAACAAGTACAGATAATTAGTTGGGTCAACAGTTCATAGCTGATAGAACGGCTTTTACCAATTAAAAAAAAAGAACTGAGATTTCAAGCTAGGGCCTAACCTAACCCCCTATTACTTACCCTTTTCAAATTAATTTTTGCAAAGTAGAATATTTTATGTTTTGTTTTTACTCAATAACTCAAATTAAGTGTATGCTCTAAACCACAGATAAGCAACCCTTTTAATCAATGGGCCAATTTAAATTTTACAATTTTTTGGCGGACGGCATATAAAGTAAAACTTATTAATAATTTACAAAACTTTATTTATAATAAACATTAGAATAAAAAATATAAAGGTTAAAAAAAGTGAAGATTTCATATACAAATTTTCATGCACAATAAAAACAAACAAGAAAAGAACAGAAAACGAATTTACTTGAAATTTTTCATGAGAAATTTAGCATTGTTTTTTCGATACAATAGACGCAGCTTTCTAATCGTGCATTACTCTTGATCAGTGATCATTTTTGATTAATTTCATTGAAAATAATTGTTCGCAAACATACGCACTTCCGAACAGAGACATCATTTGCTTTGCATTTTTCGTCAAAAGCGAACATTTTTCAGGGCTCACATAAGGTTTATAAAAATGTTTACTGAGTGAAATACATTTTTTAAATCGGTATCATTCTGCATGTTGAAAGTCTTTGGGAACTGTATCGCCAATGGGCAGTGCCACTAGTCAAGAACATAGAAAAAATGTTAATATCGATGAATTCTGTTTGACCAACTTGGTTCCTTATATACTTGATTGCATATGCGGTGTTTAAATAAAATGTATACGTAGACAGGGACCAACAATACAAACAGTATGTAACATCAAATAATAGTTATTTTGCAATTTTCTCAGAGCCACTTTGTTGGTTTTAGAGTGTCCATATTACGTTGAACATAAAGCTTGTCCTAAAGTACGTGTGCGATGTAAGCGAGGTAACAAGGGAGCTTTATCGATACAGAGAGAGCAAATAAAACTTTATTTCCTGTCGTTATTGCCTTGCTTTGCGTTATTTTTATGTTTCCGATTTGGCCAGGTCTGATTTCCGGTTTATAAATAAATAAATTGTGCGCGCCGATATATATCAAGCTAAATTGCTATTTTTATGACCACAGGCGTGAAATGCCATGACTTTGGTGTTATTCTTATAGAGATATATCAGTGTTTCACTATTGTTGCATATGGGATCAAGATTGCAACTGAAACAGCATCCATGTCATCAGACAGTCCAAAGTTACATTGAATCAATAAATGTATTGAGAATCCCTAATAGGCTAGCATATATGAATGTTTTACAATTCCAATAATATTCTGATATAATAATCTGAGAGTTGCCTTTCCATTATCATACACCCAAAAGTTGAGCTATGTCGTCAAGATATACATGCATCCGAAGAGCATACATCAGAAACAATTACAAATTATTCAGAAAGGGAGGTGGCTGTCTGAAAATTATATTCAGAGAAACGACAGAAACACACGTATGCAAGCACGTTAAGACTCGAGCGCAGTTATTGTGTAGGGAAGTTAGGGACGTCAGTCAAGTCAGATCCATCGTGGAGCTTTATTAAAGAGCGCTGGTAAAATTACTGTATTACTGCCGCGCTCTGGATCTTTGCTGTTGTTTTGTTTCCTGGCTCATTTTCTGGAGAGAGACACAAGATACATCTCTTTGTTAGGAAGTGTGAATTTTTCAGATGATTAAGTTCAATCAATATTTGCAGTTGACCTATTCCTTTACGTCTCAAGCCTGTAGCAACTATTCCAAAACTTAAACTGTGATCAGTTGATACAAAACATATTTTTTAAGCACATTGCTGGAAAATAGATATTCTGTAAACTTTTAATCTTGCAAACTCTCCGCACTCGTTAAACATTGCCGACATTTCACTCACGTGCCATCAAATATGAAACATAATACAACCACATTTTAATAACTTTAAAACTCTTGTACAGTTGTCAAAGTCAAAATAACCTCAAGGAAAACTTCATTCTGGATAAAATATATCTACAAGTGTTTAAATTTTTTAGTGCATTTGTGTTAATATTCTTCTTCTCCTAGTATTTCAGGAGTTCCGTTCTCTATCCCGTACGTGTTGTAAATAAGTGCTATTTTCGGTATCTATGACAGGCTAGAGCGGTAATTTGACGGAACCTAAACCAACCGATTCCGTACTTATTTTTTTCATCAAAAAGTTTTGCGTGTGTTTAAACTCATATGTTCACTGTGCCTCATTCTAAGTCGTGTACAAGACCGCAATTGGTTTCCAATAAGAAACTCGAAAACACTTTTCTTTTGAAGGAACGTCGCGGGATACCAGATGTATTAAATTTCTTTTTGTTTTTTGATTGATGGACTTGCTCCAGATTGCCTCTACTACTGAACTCAGAGACATAAGATATATATTTCTATATATCATAAGAGTCAACTGCAGCGAACGTGACATCTTTTTTAAGTTTCGTCGTCGTATTCACTGTTGGACGTACAATGTAGTAATGTTTTTCTAAGAGAACAGTTGTATGAAAAATACTTGAACGAATTCATTGCTAGAAACTAAATCTCATTTGTTACCTTTCTATGATTTCTGAGCAGTTGTACTATTTAAAATAATATTGAAGCTCTAAATAGGCAAACGCATAACTTTGGAGGATGATTTACAGCGTCATCCCTTTTTCTTATACTGACGAGTCTAAAATAAATACGAAACATAGCAGGTATGATGTATAGTGGAGAGCATAAATTTATTTATTCATCAACATTATTCAATGACTTGGAATCCTATAATCGTCTGTAGACATGTTGAAGTATCGCAGAGTATATACAGTCACTCTCTTCAATATTTATATCATTGTTATGTACTCCATTTCATTTAAACCGTAACGTACTCTTATAACGATCTGCTACAATAAGGATGAACAACAAAACCAGCCACAATACCAATTAAACGCGTAGCAGCTTTTGCTAACTCCGAAATTACCCTTAGACAGACAAAATATGGCAGTTGCTTTCGCATGTGTATGGAAGGCAAATAATCCTCTTAACTATGAGTTAACCGTTTATCGCCATTGTTGCCAAGTTTTAGAGAACAATGCTTCATGGAAGGTTATAGAATTATAGATGATTAAACGTTCAACCACAGCCTTTTTAAATTAGGAAGCCGCGCTGCTGGTGTGGCAACACCGCAATCAGCTGATGGAGGTGGTCCGGTAGAAGCGCGCATTTTACTTTTTTCGGTCGCAGTTTATTCAAATTCGAAACCTTGTTCCTTCACTTTTGAACCAATTTTTTTAATCAAACTGTTTTATAAATATAAACGTTAGGTAAATAAATACATATTTTTCTTAGATTTGGTAGATTAATATTAACGGTAACATGTAACAGATAAATAAAAATCAATATCAATTTCATTTTTAATATTGAAAAAGAAGAGCAACATATCATAGCAACTAGGTGACTGACAATATAAAATAAATGCCATTATTATTGTTGAAGCTTTATATCTTCTTTTGTTTGAGACAATTTGGGTAAGTTGGTCTATAATATTATTTATAATTGTCTGGCATAAAGAAAGCTGAATTATAAGTGATGTTATGTTTCTCCGGACCACCTGCCTACATTCCCAAATTTCAACAGCGCGGCTTTATAATTTAAGATGGCTGTGGTTCAACTTAAAGTTCATCGATGTGTTTTTGATTCTCAATTTGAACTATTATTCATTGTTCAATACTTGTTCCTTTTATATCACGTAACAGTAAATGGTGAAAAGGGAAACGGGAATTCAAGCTTCAACAAATTCTCATGTCATGTTATCACAGTATATATATAAAAATAATAATAATAATAAATGTCTTTATTTTACATCCACAGTAGAGGCGAAGTTTAGCCACATGGCTACTCTGCCACTTAACCTCTACTATTTACACACATATACATATATATATCTATATATATATATATATATATATATATATATATATATATATATATATATATATACATATACACATATATACATACATATATACACACACATACACATATATATCACTGAGATAACAACATGATATACATAAAAAAAGGAGGCGAACTTATTGTATGCATATACAGCTATATATAAAGATAACTACAAAACATGTATTTTACAAAATGAAGTATGTTGTACACCCATATATACACATGTACACATATATGCATACATATATACACGCATACATATACACATACATGTACATATGATTTAATAGGAGCTTAGTAGCTGCCTTTTAAGGAGCTTGTTGAAGGTTTCGATATTTTTACTTTTATGAGACTGGCAAATAGAATTATAAAATCTGACAGCGTTGTAAGTGAAGCTTCTTTGGAATAAAGATGTGTGGTGAATGGGCATTTCAAGTTGGTTATTATGTCTTAATGGTCGAGGTCTAACATTCCCTCTAAATATGAGTTTATCATGCAGGTCGGTTGGCAAACTGGTTTGAAGAACTCTGTGCACAGATGTTGCTAAGAAATATTGATATAGGTTATCCACTCGCAGCCACTGCAGCTCATTGATCTTATGACTTACGTGACTATACTTGCGAAGTCCATACACAAACCTGCAACAACTGTTCTGGATCTTCTGTAGTCTATACTTAGACGTAGTCTAGACATGGGTAGTGAATAGTCATAGAATTGAACAAAACAGACATAACCAGATTTTCAACTAATTTTTTCCGCGTTTTAAAATTTAAAATGTGACGATTTGTATATAGACTTCTCAGTCGCAGATATGTTATTTTTGAGAGATTATTAATATGTTCAGTAAACCTAAGACGTGCGTCTAGCGTGACACCTAAATTTTTGGCATGTTCCACTATAGGAATATGAATATTATCCAAACTAAGGAAAACGCTTTCATCAATGCGCCTATATAATTATTTGGGACAGAATAGCATAGCCGATGACTTCGATGGATTTATCTTTAAACAATGTCTTTTGCAGTAGTTACTTATATTCGAAAGATCTACATTTACTTTATATGAAACTTCTCGAATATGAATAGAGTCGAAAGAAAAAGAAATCTGAGTGTCGTCGGCGTAGGTTCAGATCAAAAGTGTATATTAAATACAAAAGAGGACCCAACACGGAACCCTGAGGAACTCCACAAACGATGTTTTTATAATCAGAGACACCTTGCACAGTTTTTACCCTTTGTCTCCTACCAGAGAGGTAAGACTCGAAGAAACACAAAGCAGTATCAGATAACCCGTAATATTTCAATTTACTCAAAAGTATTTTATGATTAACTGTGTCAAACGCTTTGGAAAAATCTAGCATTACAAGAATAGTATTTATATGTTTATCTAAGTTACGGAATATATTATCAGTGAGATACAATATTGCAGTTGTGGTACTATGACCTTTTCGGAATCCAGACTGGAAAGCAGGGAAAGTATTATTTTTTTCTAAATGATCGATAATTTGCAAGTATACAGCTTTCTCCAATATCTTTGACAGGGTGCTCAAAATACTGATGGGTCTTAAATGCGAGTGATCTGTGGGGTTTTTTATCTTAGGAAGTGGAGTTATCATTGCCTCCTTCCAATTATTTGGAAAGAATCCGGTTTCAAGGCAAATATTCACAATATGTAAAATTGGATTTAATATTTCGGGTAGACAGAGGCGAATCATATTGATGTTTATTTGGTCGTTACCGGTTGCAGAAGACTTTATAGAAGCAATTATATCTAGAATTTCTTCAGGATTTAACATTCTAAAACTAAAAGGAGTCAAGCTATTTCTATGAAATTTATCGTTATAATGATCTACAGTTGAATCTACTATTCTATCATCAATAGTGTTAGAAGAAACATTTGAGATAAAATAGTCATTGATTTCATTTGGCTCAAGTAAATTTGAAGGTATGTCAGTTTGCTTTTGAGAACATATATTCATATTTTTCAGTTTCTTCCAATCTGAGCTTTGATTTAGGTTTCCTAAGTGACTTAGGTATGCCTTTTTCTCTCGCCTAATTGAAGCCACGGCATAATTCCTTAGTGACTTGTAGATTTCCCAGTTAGCGTCAGTCGGATCTTGTCGAAAGGTATGTGCTGCTGTGTCTCTTTGCTTCAATATAAGACTTAGAGCATATGTTAGCCAGGGCGCTGCATTTTTCGTAACACGAGCCGTCCGTATGGGTGCATGTACGTCAAACGCGTATATCAACATTTCGGTTAATAGTGCAACTTTTATATCTATATCCTGCATGTAGTATATCAGATCGAAACTCATCTGGGATAAATACAATTTAAATGCTTCAATGTTAATATTTTTCAAGTCCTTATATGTTATTAGTTTAGCCTGTTGCTTTGATATAAAAGTAGATAATTCGCAAAAAATTAGTTTGTGGTCTGAAGTATGATCCACATTCACGGTACCTGTATTTATCACCAATTCTGGATTGTTAACATAAATAACATCAATCAGCGTTGAACTATGTCTGGTCACTCTTGTAGGTTCATCAATAATTTGCACGAAGTTATACGAGTCGAAACATATTTTAAGTCTATTATTATGATCTAATAGGTCTACATTCATATCTCCAAGGAACATAATGTTATCATACTGAGGACTAAAGAAAGAAAGTACATTGTCCAGATTTTGTATGCTATCATTCAACGGGCAGTGAGGTGGACGATACACAACGACAACTAAGAGACTAGTAGAATGTATTTTCAGTTTACAGCACAAAAGTTCATGTGATTTTTGGAAAGCGAAATTCACGTTAACCAGGCTACTAGTGAAGTTGCTATTTACATACAAACCAACACCACACCCTTACTTGAACGATCTTTTCGCCATGTTAGGTCCTTTGTCCTACCACGTCATTGAGCCTGAAGATGCACAGCACTGACTCCTCCCCTAGTTATTTTGTTTTTCTACAGTTGGCTTTTCTGATTCTGTGCAAAATTGCACTGATTAAAATAGACTACCCGCATATTTTTAATAGTTTTGTGATGTTTTATCGGTTCCTATTGATTATTTTCCATCTGAATCCTGATACTTGGTAACCCTACTGAGAAGGTATTTTTTCCAAGGTTTGGATGTATGCACCATAGTTTCAAATGAATCTACTCGTACGATGGTAAAATGTAGCTTAGGCTGTCCAACGTTTCTGACATCCCTCGTATCCATACATCCTTCCAACCCCATTGTGCAACTGATTACCCTCCAGCATACATTAACCATGCAAGCCTGCGCGGCCCTTGGCCGTCATGATTCCAAGTCCAGGGTCGCCAAGCCCTCCATCAAATTCTCAACGGGTGGCCGCCGAAGATGCAGCAGGTGCGAGAACGAAGGTGCGAAGGAGGCTTCGTCGGCATGGTCCTGGTGCTGTTGATGATTACAACGTGCGGCTGCTCGGGGTTCGGGATGATGAGCTCATATGGTAGGAGCAAGGGCACTCCGGAAGGGACTTCGCCTACCGGATCAGGTAAATCCCTTACTCAACCCATTATACTTCCTTGATATGATTAACAAAAGGGGTAATTGTTAAAAATCCAAAATTGGGGACAAGCAGATTTAGAAGTTTAGAGTATTAGAATCGTTTTTCATAATATGGTGGTATTTGTAGAACCTGATTTGACATCCAGAATGAGCTACGAAATGTCGAGATTTAATCAATAGTTTAATAAACTTCATTTCATATCAATATCTTTTTTTAAAGAATATCCAAAGTGACAGCATCTAATTGAAATCACGTGCAATTGGCGAACTAATCGGACTAACGTTTTGCTTCGGAAGCCGTATGAAACATTGAAAAGAAAGTTTAGAAATTATTACACTGTCTTTGTTTCGGGAAACAATTTTGTTTTTTTAAATAATACCATGGTATGAACCTTTGTGGAAGGTTTGCGTACAGATGATGTATTTGCATTGTTAATAAATCCAAAATGAAGGATACATCAGAAATACAACGCTACCTGTTTATGGGAAAAAACAAAACATACAGCAGTGTAATGCCAATGCAACAATACAAGATCCCCACTTCTGGGGTTCAAGAACAAACCATAAGAAAACCTGAAGAAACACTTATAGTACATAGGTTTTTTTATTTATCTAATCGCATGTGGAATTAGCTATCAGTGCAAAAATGGGATAAACCAGAGATGCAACCACGGTAAAAGTTTCAAAAGTCAGTCAAATATCATCTTTGTTTGTTTTTCATCCAGGAATGAGGAAACCCTGCATCAACCAAGCCAACTGTACATTCATCAAGGGAACGACATGTCTAAGAGGATTTTGTTTATGCGCGGACAATACACATCCTGTTAATGGACTATGCAAGGCTATGAAAAAAGGTGAGGATAGTTACATATTTATAAAGAATATGATTATCTTCATATTAAGTAGAATTTTGTTACATGAACATTGTAAAATAAGAAGTTTTAGGTCACATCCCTTTACGCAACGAATGAATCCTGTTACTTATTCTCTGTAAAAGCTATGTAACTTATTATAGATCCCGCTTCAATAAGGATGTCTAAAAGCCTGACGACACTGATAAAATAAATCTCAGTTTGAGTGCTTTACACTCATCTTCCACACCAGGCCTTCAATAATTGCCACCCTGAATAGTCAAAGCTCCACATATTCCCAACTTGTTCATTGTGACATTGTTATTTTGGAGTTTGCTACAATTCTATGGAAAACACAACAACAAAATTGTTGGCGTGCCTAAATGTGTGGGACTCCAGAATAAGACTCCATAACATTTCCAGCAGGTTACTCTCAACACACATGCAACATAACTCACATACATACATACGAAATACTGCTACCCAAAATTGCCTCACATGCATAATATTATTGCCTCTGAGCTGCCGGAGTTAATAAATATACAGTACGCGAGGTAATTTCGCAAAGCTGAAATATTAGTTCCCTTTTCGTTTTATCGGGCACCGGCAACTACAGAGCAAGTTCAAAGTAATTGTTGTATTAGCACACTATTTATGCCAGATCTCGCTGCAAGATTATTCCCATGTTGAGACTTTGGAATCACGATATCCGTTTATGTAAATACCTACCTGAGTGCACAGGTTTACGATATTTTTACATAAGGAAATATAAACTTAACCATAACAGCCATATAATACAATAATTTCTGCAAGTGACTTGAACTACAGTGGCGTTTTATATTGAGGATATTTTGTGTGAGAGGTCTATCTACGGTTTTATTATACAGATTCTGAGATTCATTAAGGACACTATTTTAATCGAAACCTCTGACAATCCTTTACTTCCTTGGTAAAGACATGTGAAATAAGGAATACAAAGTTTTAAATATATTATTTGTTATTTTTATAGAGGATTCTTGCCTTTTAATCAGATTTTGTACCCTTATTGGTATCATTAACCAGACACAAAATCCCACGAGATGATTTTCTCTGTTTCAGGACCAAATCATCATTGTCAAAAGGACGAGGAATGTGTGGACGGGGCCACCTGCACACAATCATCTGATATATCAAAGTCAAACAGTGATAGCAGTTATGGTGGCAGCAATAACAATGGAAATAACATCGGAAATGAAAGCATTATGATTTGTGAATGTATAGATGGAATGACAGACACCGATTCTTGCAATAGTGAGTATTGTTTGGAATATTTATTCAAAATAGTTTAAGGCTAGTATTTATGAATATCAAACCTAATTTACTCAGGCAAGCTGTCTGAGCTGTCGAGAGAGCACAGAGACCAGTGCATCAAATGGAAGAGAAAATCTATTAGGCTCTGTTAAAACGCAAGCTACCTCAACTATATACATCGACATCAACAAAATCTGGCAAGAACAAAGTTGCTACAATAAATATGCTTGTGGTTATTATACAGTTTTGGTGCTGTCGATGAGCTGTGATATGTTGACACTTAACTCGGGAAATGATAAAGATCTAAAGAATTTTACACCCATGTTCTCAGTTCCGAGTATATACCTTCCAAAACACCCGGTAGGGCTAGAACTATTAGACTATTGGGCTTTGGTCACAGCCTGCAACTTTATGAGCAGTACCTCTCTCCATATCTGCCTTGTGCGTGAATTGGATGCTGATAGAGGAGTCTTGCTTTCCAGGGCAGCAAGTAGAGCTGCCAATGCCAATGCTTCACACTAAACTTCAAGGGACTTCAAGCAAACTCATATATGTACTCTTTTACTTTTATAAACATCTAAAAGAACAAGACATGTCTAAGCAGTTAACCTCCTCTTTTGTAAGGTTTAGTTGGTTGAAGTCAGAGAGTGAGGGCTTCATAGTGGCTTGCCATGATGGTATCTTTAATTTGATAGGGTTATGAGTATGGAAGCACCTGATATCGCCTGTAGAGCATGCTACGAGTAGCACAGATGCTTAGGTATCTTTTGTCAGTGTGTAGGTTGTACGCTTAAGGTAGGGTTAATACCTTAAGTGTGTATGTGTTATCTTCGCAGAGATATTATAATTATTGTATTATTACTGAGAACGTTTACGGACAAGTCCTTCTCTTTCCATCATACAACTTTATAATTAATTCACTAAGTTCGCAGTTGCGATACATAAGTCGTGTAACAACGTCAGAACGGTAATTCTTCCACATACACTACTTTTTATGCTTTTTACGCCCTCCTTATCCGCTGACTAATTTATGGAGGCTGTAAAAAACCGCGCAGCTCACATTCTCCGTTCTCTAAAAGCAAACAGAGAGCTGGCATGAAGGCGCTTGTAGCATCCGGGCAACGATCTTTAATTCAAAGCTGCTTCAGCTATGAATATTTGACGCGGCGATGCTTCGTTGGCACTGCGAATCAGCTGCTGTCGAATATTATTATGGTAAGGTCACGGTGGAAGCTGAGACTGTCAATCCCGAAGGATTGATTATTGATACTCTTAATTGTTGGAATTATTCCATCATTGAGATAAAGTTTAATGATTACTACACGATCTTCACATAGAATTCTCATTGCGGCACTCTTCCTTAAATCTTGAAGCATCTTCAGGCTGTCATACTGTTTACAATAGCTAGCCAGGATGTTTGTTAACTAGTTAATTAAGTGCTATTAGGAACACAAAACTTGAACGTAGCAATCTATCAGGCCTGTCTAGCTATTTTTCTATTGTATTATTCTATTTTATATATTCTGTATATTGGAGGATTATTTTTGCACTTGGGTTACGTAACTATTTGGCTGGCCTACTGAATTAATGAAAAAATTTATCCAAATATTAAATAAAAGAATGCAATTAAGCATCTAGACAGGTATTGTTAATTATTAAACAACGATGTCTGAGATGTATCCAAAAAGTCAACTGTCGTTTTATTCCATTACATAGTGGGAGTTTTGTTTCCTTTCAATATTCACTCTGAAAGGACATCATGCAATAAAAAATAGCGTCAGTCAACAGATCGATTTCATTTTATTACTGGTTGAAAATTTAGCAGCCATTTTATAGAAAACAATATTTCCATCTACACAGCCAGGTTTAGTGTCAATATTAATTGGGTTATACGGACTATGCACACGGTAATGCAGGGTCATAAACGAAAATTTAATATACAGAGTGTATCATACATCACCTTCGAACAATGGATACGAGGAATGTATCGATAGTAAGTTTATACATACTGTAAAAAATGTAGATATGTAGCTTGTCCAATTGAACATTTCCATCATATTTTAGAGCTGCTTATACTCTTGAAGTGACTTCTGAGAATAGTGGAAATTATGAAGATTTTTAAGTGCTCTACAATTTTGGGAAATTTTATATATTATACGACTCAACAAGGCTTCTAATATTTTTTAACCTCAATTTCAATTTTCAACATTCCGATTCAAACCTCATTCTTAACTTGATAGTATTGTGTGGAAAGTAAAGTGTCTTGACGTCATTTTTGAGATGTATGGAATCACCATAAAGTGAGGGGTATACTTTTTAAAGTTCAGTAAATAAAATCTAGTTGTTCCAGAATATACTTTTTGGTGCGACTTCAGAGCTAAATGTGTCATTTTATAATAATTTTTTGAGGTGATATAGAATGCAGAGCCGTATTTGTACCTGTTACTAGTGTCAAATCCTGCAGATGTTGAACACCTCCACGTATATACCAATGAGTTAAATAATTTTTGAATGTTATTTTCCGAAATCGCGTTAGAAACTAGCATTTTGTAAACTCATTGTCTCCAAGATCGCCTAATGTTGGCCCAACGGATCTATGATGATTCAAATGATTTAATGTTTACGTCAACCTGCTTGATGCCATTATTTGTACGTCAATAAATACTGCAATTGTGTGCTCAGATATAAGTGAAGAAAACACTGCTTGCATTGTTTTTAGAATGGTTGCGTTTCACAACGTTTCGGTGGAAGATACCATATGAATCGAGATGTAAAACGCAAAAATTCTCACGAAAGTGGAACTCAGAGCAGTGTTATTGAAACTTTTGAAATATCTACAAATTTCAAATAACAGAAGACTTGAGGATTTCAGATACTGTAATTAGATGATAGGACATTCTAATGTTAGTACAGTGAAAAAAAACCATTTCGTTTCTCCCGGTAGTTGCCCCAAAACAACCCGATTTCCGTGTATAGTGGCGGTGCATCACACGATAGGCCAATCAAAAATTTAACGGTGCGTAAGTTGATTTTCCTATTAGCGCCGGTATTATTATTTATAGTTCATAAATTTCCTAGTCGTAGGTGAATGTCGACATTGAACGAGACATGCAGCAACGCGTGTGTTGTTTTATACAGGACCCTGTCGACAAATTAAACAACGTTAGTTGCTAGAAGCAACTCCCGGCGTGCATAGGAATACATGCGAAATTTTGGGCCCTTAGGGTAACATCAAATATACAAGGTGTTTGGGAAGCGTTTGCTTGCAGCTACAACTGAACTTTAACAGATTCGGAAAACAAAATATGTACGAACATGATTAAATCTGTACAATCACTTTCTTGGTAGAAATCGCAGAATTAACCCATTCCAGAATGACTGCTGGTAAATTTATCATATGCCCATCAGTTGTTACAAATGGTGCACCTGATCCAATCCAGGATGGAAATCCATATTTTTCGCTGCAAAATATATAGTGATACTCCTCTTCACTTGCATCTTCTTCGAACACCCTATTCGTCTACAACATTGTCAATAGTAATTGGGTTTGGGTGAACGAATGGTATTGCAACTCTTTGCTTATACACTGTTTCGATTTCTAGGCTTCCAACCTGTAGGGGGTGGAATGAGGACTAACATTTTTCTATACTCTCGCAATGTGGGAACCATGTTGTAACACTCAAAAACTGTCAGTACTGTCAAGTCGTTCTCGATTTTGGTTTTGGTTGAACAAGTGAAATTAGTCAGGAGTAATGTACTGAACTCCAGAAGCGTAGTGAAAAAGTGAAAATATTATTTGTTGTCAAATGTTCATTTGTTTTCACGTTTTGTAACCTTTTCTCATTCTTCTGCAAAGTGATTTCCCTACATCAAAAGATGCTTGGTAACTACTAACTCGATTGTTTTAGATGCAATTTTTGTCATCTAGAGTATTTTAATTTTTTTGCCTATCTCGTATTCCATTTTTGCACTGCATTGGATGTAATGTGGCCTGAAAGCGTAAAGTTTATTAGAGGCGGTATAATTTCGCCTGTGCATTTTTATTAACGTGTAAACACGAATTAACACCGTAAAATAGCCATGCTCTCCCTGCGAAATTGCATGCATAAAAGACCGGAGAGGATAAACGAGGAGTTCTGGGCTTAATCCAGGTGCTGATATATACCTCTAGACTAGGTAATAACTTTTTTCCATTCACATCCACTATTCCACTGATACAAATGAGCTTTGCAATTCAGTAGATAAGTATAGTCAAAAGATGAAGTTTACCACCAGTTATACCTGTAAACCACTCATATGATTCCTTGCTCTAACATTTCAGTATAATAGCTCACATTTCGACTTATACGTTCAACTTCTATTATAATATTATAAGCGAAAGCATACTTTGAAAGCCATCATTGCTTTAAATACTAACACCTACACTTAAAGATGTCTACCAAGATTTAAGTTATTAGATTTTGTCAAAACGCATCATTAAATAAGATATTGGCAGAATCGATCTATTTTATTATAAGAGGTTTACAAGATACTAGATCTAAAATACAAAATGCCTTCAATCCCTCAAACATGACTCAACCCGAAACCCGCGGCGAAAACAACTAATATTGAAAGAATCCAAGTATCCAACAATGTTGGTTATTGGATTGACAAAAAACTATTGAAATCATTTAGTGGAAAGAATGAATTCTGGACATAATATCAACAATAAAAAATTACCTAGCAATTTATACTTATATTCGCATGAAAGTCAAGGTTTAGCTATTACGTAGATTATATCTTCTCTTTGCATAGCATTGATTTTTCCTAGTAACCTGGCTTTCTTGCAGTAATTATAAAACTTCAGCCTAGTGTTCTATTTGCCCAATTTACCAGAGAGGTGCGATAATAAATGTGTTTCATACACTAGATTTGAGATATTGGGTGAAATTTGATAATTATATCCGATATGTCGTAGAATGTTTGGAATCCCGGTTTTCTTAGCGGATTTTTAATATTAAATACAGATTCGGAACTTCGACAACTCAATGCAGATGTCCCTGTTGTTTTATTTTGAAATTGTACCTCTTACAGTATTTTTGAGCGCATCCGGGTGCTCGAATTTCCAATTCGGAAATCAGATCAGAAAATCATGGTTGTACGAACAACTACAGTGGAAGAAGTGTGGCAAATAGCACTGCTGTCCAACATACAGAAGATCTCACGTTTTACAGCATCTAATTGGATCAATTACCCTCAAATACGAACTATACATGATTCTTATATTAACCTGTGGCTTAGTCTTGAGTGTGTGATGAGAAATGCCATGGTAGGCGAGAACCGTGTATCCCCGTATCTACCCCATCGCTAAGATGGTTGGAATAGATCTGTCGTTTATGCCTCTATTAAGCTGCATGCACTTGTCTCAATGCCAAACCAAACAAAAAAATATATCTTTGAGCAAAGATATTCACGAACTTTTAGCAAATCTATTTACTAAATAACTGCAAAATTTCATTGTGTATGTGTGTGTGAAATATTCATAGTAATAATTAGATTATCTCTATTCTTTCAGGTGGATCTGCAATCAGTCTTAGTCTCCAATTACTAACATTGGCACTGATACCAACACTGCAGTTCGTGCGAGTATAATATTTCAGCTGTCAAAAGGAGTTTGATATAACTATGTGTTCGTGTGTATATTTACCAAGAGCAGAAATAGCATATTTTGGCAGTCTACTAACATTAATAAAAATAAATTTATATCGAATTTGGGAGAACCAATAATATTAAGATTAAATGAATCGTTACACATGTGGATCTGTGGCGCGTTTCACTGTATTTCAGTCATTCAACGTTTACATAATGCGGTCAGTCATGAAATAAGTTTTTTTACAATCTACATGAAATAATAATATATTTCATTCAGATTGCAGATGCTCTTAGTGCATGGAACTCTCCCATTATTCAGTTAGAATTTTATACAATACAAATCTCATTCTACGAGTATTTGAGAAGCCCTTTATACAAGTTACTCAATTTTATCTTAATAATGTATGTCAAAATAATATTTTTAATAATGAAGAGTTCTTTCTTAAGCGACATTTAGAGGAATATTGATTGAACATTTGAGAATGATTTCATTATGAGCTGCCATATACTAACAGACGTCATCAAAGGGTCGCAAAGAAGGAAGAAGTTAATTTGCTCAAAACAGCATCGTTTCCGTAACATTAACTTGATAATAATAACCTTGTCTATTGTTAATTTTTATAAACACTACCACCATCATGTAAAAGCATTCAAAACTGGGAAAAATCAATTCCTAAATATTATTTCCCAAAGCCATCCTTGGCCACTCCCGCCAATCATAAGTCAATAAAAAAGTTGATATGATCGTTTGAGAAAGCATTTCGAAACATAATATTTGGCTTTTCATACTATGTTAGTTCGACATACTCAGCAATATGCCTTATAGTTCTTTTATCTACTGTATTTCTATAACATGGCTATCATATGAATTCAAGCTTTTTGACAACATAACGTTGAGTCATAAATATATTGTATTAGTTCAGTACAAACGTTGAGTGATAAATATATCGTATTAGTTCAATACAATCATAAATTACTTCCATAACCATAGTGTGAACATCTTTTGTCATACCAATATTATCGATTACGTTCTTCATAGATTGTTGCTCATATTTCAGTATGTGATTCAGGGACGTAGTTACAACATGACTAATCAGGGCGCCGCGCTGGCAGAAATGAAGAGCAATATCTTGAAATATAAGGCAGCGGTAAACATGAAAATTAACATTATAAAGAATAATACAATGTTGTTGCTCTTTCAGTGTTTCCTATATATTCTCAGTATTCATCTTCTTGTCAATGCAACAAAACATGCAAAAAATTGCCTTAATTGCAGTGATGGTCCTGATCTGGTTTAAAATGTATCACGATTATTATGGCGTTACAATTCAGCATTCGAAGCATTATCATAATATGTACTATGATTATGGCTGATTATGAACATAACCAGCAGACTACTGCTATTTGTAATAGTCGAAATATATTCTGGTAAGATTATCCGTCATAACTTAATTTGATTATTCAGCGAAATTTGAAGTGCCTTTTTGAAATCTAACGTGTCTTAACATTGAACACATTTGGAAAAAGTGTTGATGAAAGTGATTACTTATCATATAATTGAATATTCAAGTCTTTATGTGAATGTGATCATCCTCAAGAACCACATGTAATAATTGGGTGGATCAAAGATGCAAATTCAAGTATCAAAGGATTATAATAACATGATAAAATTGTTTTAATAATAAAATATATTTCTAGTTTCTATAATCTATAAAAGTCTTAAAGCTCAACACAATTTACAAGTTCAGTACAGTAGCATATTTTAAAACAATTTGTGTCTCAAGACACTCCGAACAGGATAAATAAAATATACCGTATACACAAAATGGTAGAAAGAAATTGCTCAAAACTACCTGAGTTACAATTATTCTGCTAAATCATAGCTGCTAAAAACTATTTTGTATATTTAATATGTCAAAGAATGATGTGTTCAATTCATAAAAGGTAAATTGCTATTTCCATTTTGTGTCGTACATTTTATTTAAGATAGTTGCAAATCGCGATTACATACCACTTTTGAATATTTCAACTGTAGTATTTAGATTTTTCATTTGAAAGTCAGATGAGCGCTGGAAAACTATTTGCTTTTAAATTACATACATTGTAACAAATAGACATTTTAATTTAAATAGGCAGTGTAGTTTCAACTTCTGTAGAACTATATATCAATAAATGTATACTAAACATATTATTCGTATTTTTGGTCTTTTCGAATTATTTATTCACTACGTCTAACTGAATCAAGTCATGATATCTCTGCTCTTCTTCAATGCTTTTTTAACAAACGACCTGTTGGGCAGTAAAACTATGAGCTTCAAGTTTTCTCAATGATGCTACACCATCAGAAAATAGTTCTGTCAAGAATTTTCTACTTTAACTATGTCTTTGATATGAACAACCATTTTTCAAAAAAGTTTTTTTTGTTAACAGGGTGATGTAAAACTCGCATAACCCATCTTGTATTCATAAGAACTGCTAATTAAAACAACATGTGATTAATTACAATAAGATCCTGTCTCTACGATACAGATATTTCGGAAAATGAATGATTCCACTAATTCATAATTTTCGTACATATTGTGGCATTTCGGTGCAGAAAGAAACATATAACATTGGCTATGAAAAGATATGAGTCTAAGTACCTCAAAGTGATCAAGAAATTCAAAAACATAAAAACATGGTTATATATGACAACGCGAGCAAAAAACATGAACATGGGGGGCGTTCTTCATTGTTTCGTTTTTTAGCTAAACAAACTTTAATAAAATATAACATTACCAACAGTCAGCCACACATGAACATGCATTCTACCGTCAAACTAACAGGATTGCAACAGGAAATTATGGACTTATGGTGTAGACATCATAATGTACAAAAAATAATGTTTCAATTCGAAAAAATTTTGGGTTATATATTGGGAGCAAAGACATTGATTTTGGAAACACCCTGTATGAAATGCAATTTGCAGTGGCCATAGTATGTATAACCAATGAGCTTGAGCAATATAAATATCACACATCAAAGAATGTTGCGCCCGAAATTCGGACTTCTTAGGCTTCTACGATAATTCGCCCATTTTGTGCAACATGCCGAAAAGTTAACCAGTAATTAATTAATGCAAAGCAATTAACGCATCACAACGAACGAAAAACGAAAGACGCTTCACAAGGGGAATGATTTGTGGCTGTAGTTATCCTTTTAATCAATGTAATTATCTGTATCGAACAGACTTCAAACATTTGTACAGGAATCCATTTTGGAATATTTCTTCTCAGATTGTCCACACAGGTAGAGTTTACAAACGTATAAACAATTGCTGCCGTATATAACAGCGCCGGCGAACAATACGCTCACCACCACGATCAAGATGGCCTTCCAATTGCTAGGCTCCGGTCTCTTCTGAAGTTGAGGCGGCCCTGAAAACAAAAGATGAGTTTTATATAATTAAACCATCTCACTTATTTCGATGAAGTACCAGACGTTTCTGACATAATAATGTTGGACTTGGAGTCATGAACGAAAGAAATTTATCACGGTCTTAGTCGGATTTCCAGGAAATTTCATGACCCTTGGTTAAGAATTGCGAATATACTCGAAAACAGATTATATACCCATATCATAGTTTTGATTGAATGATTATTATGTATGTTTCATATTGCACACCGTCGTCATCCAATGTCAAATATTTTAATCTTAGTAAATATAGACATAAAGACAAAAGTAATATTTTATTTATTGGATTTCCATAACGTTAGTATATATTCATAATGATAAAAAATACAAAGGACAAAATACAAATATTGATATTTTACGAGATATTCGGCAAACATTTTGATTAATGCATCAGTTTAACTCCCATCAACCAGCTCCCTAATCATAAACCCGAACCAGAAACTGCATCCAAATTTTGTATGCTATTGTACTAACACAAAGTTATCCAGCACAGTTTATTTTGTCAAAAATATTAGTAGGCAATTCTCAATTATTAAGAAATTGAACATTTTAGAGTTTCACGTAAATGACAGTATGTATGATTTCGTTATGATTGAAGCCGAATTAGGCTTTCTGTAAACATTTCCTTTTTCGATATTTTACATACTAAACGATGTTATGACACTGTTAGATGACGCAGCGGAATAAGTACAGTTGCCAAGTTCCTGCGTTGCTTTTTCATGTAACAATATTTGTTTTAGTGTAATTATGTTTTATGGTTGTTTGCATAAATTTATGAAACAAATTTATCACTACGTTATGTACAATAAAATTACCATGATTTAAAAAAATGAGGTTTATATAAAATCGTGTGAATATTACAGGTATAATGAATAAAAATACATATTACTACCAAATGGGAGGAAGTTTTACTCAAAAAGCTGTGTTTTCTTGATGAAGTATGATTCTCATTTTGATTTAATAAAACATTGAAACTTTAACTTAACGCCATACTTCCAATTATAAGCAGTAAACACGAGCGAGGTGATTCCAAATCAGAATATTTACGAGTATATATTAAATTTGTTTGTTGTCTGTATTTTTAGAATATTAAATGAGACTTTTATTTTTTGCATTTCCCACCAGAAAATCTACAGTTGCAAGTTCTGATCCAAATCATTAATTCTAAACTGACAAAATCGAGTAGAAACTGTTTCATGATGTACATATGTCATGAAATGTCAAGTAAACATCGTGACTTTTTCGTGAAAACAATACTTTCCCATCCTATTGGTGTGGAAAGTAAAAGCTAGATAATTATACACCCAAATTTGAAACAATGGAAACACAGAATTGTTTAATATAATATTATTACTTCTTAGTTCTATGTCATATTTCCAGATACAGCTTAAACATTAAGCGAATATTGAGCTCAAGGTTCAGATATTTCCTATTTGGGTTGCGTTTCCGGGTATAATGTGATTCATAGGCAGGAAAAGATTTTATATGGTCCTGAACAAATCTGCGTCGCTCCTCTGGTGTTTTGTTCGATGTAGTTCTAATCTTTTTTAAAACTCTAGTCATACGTCCGTCTGGGATGGCATATATTTGTAAAAAATATTGCTTGCAGACCTTGTAGGTTTGAGTCGATCACTGAAAGTGGAAATTGTTCATGAAACTTCTTCACTTTTGATTGGTCACGAGGACGCGCTCGTTTGGCACTTTCTTGTTTGATCAGACCGCACATAAAAGCATCGTGAGAGGAAAAATTTCCAATTTGCCAAAATTTGTTAAATGCTGACCTTCTTTCTTCTTCGCTAATTCTTTGAAAGCACTTTTTTCGACAGTTACAATCTAGATTTGTAAACGTTTTTGCTGGCACTTGTTTATTTTTGGTGGAAGTATATTCTACACCTGCATTTCGCCTCTCTTTCCGAATTGCTGCTTTTCTCATAACAGGTTCCCTGAAGCGTTTTCGCCTCAGCCTTTTTGCTATTGAACTCGAGGGCTCTGCACCTGGCTCAGAATCTAAACAAAAGTTTTCATTTAGAATTAAATCTTACTTAAGTCAGAAGTGCATAGCTTACCCGATGAATTTCATGGTTCATCTTCACTGTCACTTGTCGAAAATGGTTCATTTTCCATATTTCTTTTATTTTCTTTGCTCATTGCGTCCAAATCGTGCAATAGCCGGTAAATTCTAACCTCAAATAACAATATTTGAAGAATGTTACTAGCCAAAATGGACTTACACCATTCTGCCTATTAACATCTGAGCAATTCCATTACCCTACATATTTTTATCGCACCATCTCTCAGTTTGTAGTTTTAATAAATAAATCCAAAGAAGACGCTATAACAGAGAACTTTTTCATCAGTTTCATCTGTACTGTAGCGTGATTATTCAAAATATCTCGATAAGGGTATTTAGGCTATACCTTATATTTTTCTTCTTTTTGACAATTTCGCAGTCATTCGAAGAATGTTTAATGAACGATGAAATACAAAAATATTTTGTACCTCATAATGACATTGACCCATAATTTGCGTTTCTTCCATAAACATAGAGCCGCAGTTACCGAATTGTGGAACGGTCAATGATGACCCAAATGATTTGAATAGGTTTGTAGAACTGTTAAAGCGTATGAAAAATATCTTAAATTTTAAATTTTACAGAGTATCAATTCTTCTCATCTAAAAGGCAGGAAGTAATAATCTGTGTAAGTATAAATTCAAAATTATGAACCATTATAGTGTTGGAAGATCAACTCAGGTTAGGAAGTGTTAAAAAGATGTATATATAAGGATGTGGCCTTCACTAGAATTGTTTCAATGCCAGCCATTTTGCTGCTTATGTCACCAATACAAGCTTGCATGTATTGAAAATCCACTAAATTATGTCATATACATACAAAAAATAATTCAATCGATAGCTCAGCACAAGTGATAATTCTATAAAAAGTATTACTCCAAAATCTATTTTGCGGCTTAAATAAATATGTCATGTTTTCTTGATCTTCTATGGCATATACATCACGAAAAACCATCGTTCTAATTATTGTCTGTCTGTTTGGCTGCCTATCCAGTAATCCTCAACATCTTTAACTCAAAGAGCAGCATTCGGATTTTGTAGAAATCTCATCTTGTTGTCTTTCAAATTTTACACCCCCCTAACTCCCCGTACTCCGTAGAGATAGATAGTTACTCACCCTTCAAAACAGAAATGATATACCTATGTACGATAGCTGTGGAATTTTACCATATATCTGACTCATATCCTATTTATTTATACACTTGATTTTTGTTGTACAATATTTTTAGGGCATAGTCAACTTTTTGCTAAAGCGAACTAATTTGTACATTGTTCCCTACAACAATCGCTAGCTAAAGCTGAATATTTTAATAAAGAAAGAAATTGATTGTTTGTTTTCTATAAAAGATGAGCATTCGAAACATCAACTAAGTAACGAGTAGCCACTTTGCCGACGATTACATGTATATCGTGTTAATTATAACGATAAATATGATTTTATGACTCGCACACTTTCTGCTAATAAGTATTCCATAAATGTATTACTTTTATACATTCAACATGTCTGACTTCCTATGTGTTGTATTTTGTTAACTGAGGCCTCATATACATTTCAAGTATCACATCCTGTTAACATTATGGATTTAATTTCCTGCAGGCGAGCACAACTTTTCCATACATAATTGACAAATTATCGACTTTCAAATGAATTTGCCTATGACTTATCGACATAGACTCATTTTAAAAATACGTACATCTAAATTTTCAACAATAAAATTGTTGCTTACTATACTGAGCCCAATATTATTATCACGAACATTTTTTGTATACCTGTATATCGATCAGTCTTGTCGTTGTTTTCATCAATGCATAATCTCAGTAACTGCTGCACCGTTTTTTATGAAATTTGGGGAGCGATATGCTGTAGGGTGGTTGTAGGTAACGCAGGTTCTTGAAAATAGCTGTATTGACGGAGGAGTTATTAACAAAAAATTAATATTACAACTTATTGACACATGTATTTGTCTCGAGTTTTAATCCATTGTTGATGTTACATGAAAGATATACCTACATCACAGAACAGCATGTCACTCATTTGCGTCGGTCTGTCTGTCTGGCCTTGGCCGCTCTATAAGTTGAAAAGTACCATTCTGATTATAATTAAATTTTTATACTAGGTTACTAATGTCACCATTACGCTGAGATCTTTGCAGTTTTTAAAAATTGGAGCACTTGCGTCGAAGTTATCGTCAAAAACAAAATAACAAAAAACGCGCAAAATTCGTTTTTGACCATTTTCTAGGTATTTGATCACAAAAAGTAAGTTTAAGTATAAAATATAGGAAGAAATGGTTGAGATTCAAATCTTCACCTTAATTTTTTAATTAGTAAAATACGTTCAAGCATCTATAAGCTTTTGACTCCGGTATAATCCTACGTATATTTGTTACACAGATCAAAGATATATTTTCAATAGATGTGGATTAATGATTTTACATCCGAACTATAAAGATATTGATGATTTTTTTATGTACATAGCATGGCCGCTTTCTGTCGACTGTTTGTGTAAAACAAATGAAACATGTTTCATTTTATTATATTTGACACAAAATGCGGGAGAACCTTAAGTGTATGATGCATGGCTGAAATGTGATAATACATCATACAATTATCATATAATTCATTCGACATGCAAAGGACTTAAATACATTTTAAATTGAATCGTGATAGCTTGGTAGGCTTGAGAAAAATATGAAAACAACCATACAGAGAGCGAAATGATACGATGTGTTCTCTATAGGAAATCATTCATTCTAATTTATTCAAGAAAACATAATACTCCAAATACTTCGTTCCAAAAAAAATGCGCCTCTTCGATTAAAAATTTTAAGGGCCATTGTATCAAGGAATACAAAAAAAGCATCGACACGTATTATTGCTTTAAGATCTATTTTATTTCCAAACGCAAATAATGGTTATTAGTCTACTTGTTAAGGTATGCATGTTATACGAGTGTCACGCTGAAATTCTTCAGAAATCCCTATCTATACAAGTTTAAACAAGTTTGAGCACGCAGCTATTTTGTCTGAAGTTGTAAGTGCTTACACGCAAAGGCAGCGTTTTAATCGTTCAGTAGTTGCCTTGCATATAACCTACACCAAGATTGAGGCTTTTCTGGAGATTGGATCGGCAGCAGTCCGAACAATCATTCATGATCACCTTCGCCTAAGGAAGCGGTGTTCCAGATGAGTGCCACAGTTGTTGACGAGTGAGCAAAAAGCAACAAGACTTAATTGGGCTAAGTTTATGCTTGATCATCATTATGATCCCGAAACTAAACAGCAGTCATTAGTTTGGTGCTTTGAAATTTGAAAATTTGTCGTTCCAAGAGTGTTGGACAGAAAATGGTCGCATCTTTTTTTCTAAAAGTGGATACAGCGGTAGCCTTGGAAAATCAAAGGACAGTTCTTGATGGTATATAACCATACTTGTTCCTGTAGTCTTCCAAGAACTATGCAAGAGCCGTCCAACGGCTGGTCTGCGGGGTATTCAATGACACCATGACAACGCACCCGCCCGCAGCACCGCTAGAACACTCGTTTTTTTGCTGAACAGGGTGTCAAACTGTTGCCTCACCCACCTAATTCTCCGGACCTAGCTCCGTGCGACTTCTTCTTATTCCCTAAGATCAAAGGAAAGTTACGATGTCGCCATTTTCCTACCGATGAAGAGACAATCGCTGCATTCGAAGAGGAAATTAGTAACCTCTCAAAAGAATGTTGGTCACAAGAATTTGACAAGTGGTTTTACCGAATGCGTAAATGTATTTAGCTAAGGAGAGAATATGTTGACAAAACAGAATAAAGTTTTTAAAAAGAACTTTGTAGTTTTTCTGCATCTAAAAACTTCCAGCGTGACCCTCGTATTACCACATGAATATTAAAATCTATGGTATAGGTCAATATAGGTACGGTATAAATATGCAAATAATTCTCTAATTATAAACTCACCTCCATTGAATTTGTTGCTGTTCCTATATGCCCTAGTTTGTTTTAAACTGCAGTCTGCTAAAACGAAACCTGTAAAATTACACTGATTATAGTTATAAATGCTTCAAAACCTAAATAACTAGAAGTTGTTGATATCAAAGTAGCTAACAATATTCTAATTAGAATGGTTTCAGATGTATCCATAAGACATTGCGTCAAGTAGGTTCACGATGAACTTACTGCGTAATGGTACCAGTATAGAAATAAGGAATTTTATCGGATCGTTGAAGTGCGAGAATTGAAATTAAAAATTATTAAAAAAAATTTCATTCTTTTATCATAGGTATTAAAAATTCACAACGTTTTTAAGTTCCCAAATATTCCCACAATCTTCAAAACTACCTTCAAGTGCATCAGCAATTCATTTCTAAAATCTGATCAAAATATTCATTTAACTGATTCACCTGCACGCAAAATACCGTGTGAAGCAACATGAAGCAATGTTTTAGACGGTAAATAGTACTTTCCGCATTATTAATGAGTCCTATAGAGCAATCTGTAGTGAAAGTCGCTGAACAGAAACGAGACAAATTAGCCCTCCTCAAGAAAAAATGTAACTATACCCTGAAACACCGTACAACATGAAAAAACTGAGACTGTATTGGTTTGAAAGTCCACATAAACATTCAAAGTGTTCTTTTTGAATGCCATGAACCGATTGCGCTACATTTCATATTCAATTAAATGAAAATTATCGGAATATTCAATGTTATTTATGTATAAAACCATTGATTAATCATTATCTGTCAATATTTCAATCACGAAACTAATTTGATTTAAATTACTCTCAAGGCATTTCATATCATTTTTTTTAATTCACAAGCGAATCATTTGACGCGCGGCTAGAAGCCACTGGACGATTAAATCACAACAAACTCAAGTCGTATTCATAGTCTAGAAATTAATTTGATTATCCTGTGTCCTATGCCAAAAACAACCCAAAAAGTTTTTTTTAAAAATGAGGTGAGAAATAATTAATGGTGTAGGGTGGTTGTGAGGAAAGGTGGAATCTCCAGTTAAGTTTAGGCTTTTCAGTGACTCGTTTCGCTTCAATCTTTAAAGCATCGTCAGGCTGTCAAAATCAGTCTTCACAAAGGCTACAAAGGTTACTCGTCAAACAACTAAATCCTATGATACATATAAAACTAAACCAATTAAAACTAGCATTACGTTTATCCTGACTGGTTATTTTTCTATTCAGTTTTTTTTCTCTTATCTGCCAACTGCATCTGCATTTGTTAACGAAATCTCTAGAAAACCTCAAACAAATTTCGTTATGATATTTCATGTCCTAAAACATTATATTTCTCAAAATATATATTACATTCTCTTTCAACAAAAGTTATTTGTTTGTAGAATCTCGGCATTGTGGCATGGGCTACCAGGGAGTTTGTTTCGCGATACAATTCACAGCGTTTTGAGGACAATAGGAATAGACAATTTTCTTCTGGCAACTTATGTCAATTAGGTTTACTCAACGTATAGGGATAGCAATTTATTTTATTGAAGATTTGATATCTCAGATCAAAGTGTAGAAATATCGACGTAAATGCACCTTATTTACGTTTCGGCTACCGCAGCAGCCTTTTTCGATATACAGGATGACAACAAAAATAAATTTTGTGTATTACTATAACATTGGCCTTAATTGGGTCTGTTATGAGAAGCTCGAATACAGTGATGCATTAAGAAACAGAATAAGAGTAATATTACACAGTAACAAACACGTTCTTATATAAAATAACTTAATGGTACTCACAAAGAATGAACAGGGTAACAGCAAACCTCAGCCTAGTACCACTCTTCCACATTTTCAAGCACCCCGAAACCTATACAGTAGTTTCACATCACCACTTGTGTTCGGGTACCGATTGTTGGTTGATCACTATGCGAGCGCGAAGCGTCTGATTTCCATGCAAGCAATGCTGCGCTACAGGCAGTGCTTTCTGTGCTTCCGCTGACAGGACGCATACCAGCCAGGTCTACGTCGTTATACGAAGAACCGACAACTCAAGATACCGAGGGTCAAATTGCAGCAGGCTATGAGTCAGACAAAAGATAAACGGCCGCGGTCGGTATCGCAGATCATACAGGGTGAATCTCTATAAGGCCTCACAGAAAATTAGACTACAGAGCGCTGATGCCTCCCACACAGTTAGAAATATTTATTTATGGAACTAGTTATGAAAACGCTAATTTCTTCAGTATCTGCGATTTTTTTGTAATGAGTTTCCACGAGTCCTCCAATGTGACACGAATTGGTAAAGAGTCATTTTACCACGTGGTTCATACAATATTATTCCTACTTTTAACCAGTTTTATATTTTTGAAGAATAACGCGTATTCTTTAGGTCTTAGCGATCTAAAAGTTTCCCGCAGCCAGTATAACTTATAACCTAACAACTTCCCCAAATGATTCCATCCTACTTGCGCTACCCTTTTAGTAAAACCACATATAGCTATTCATCGATGTTCACGAACATTTCGGCTGTCGGAAAATCTTTTTTCAAGCACAAAATTCAAAAATCTAATTTTAACTTCTTGTCATTTTGCGCACCACCCTACGCCACTAACTGATAGATGAGGGGTCTGTTTAGAGCCAGCTTCCATTATACCAACTTCCCTCAATCGACGTCTACTAGATATCTCAGAGACGGACCAAGCGGACGATCTCGTGGGTCTGGACCACTCCCGGAGTTTATTACTTCTTTTCTACGGTTGAACGTACCTATCAGGTGCCAAAGTGTGTAGCTTTAGTAAAAGCAAGTCCTCCAAATTCCACGGACAAAATTCAAACATCGCGTTTTCTGGAAGGTGGTTTTCTTTTGTATCCTTCTAAAAATATTTTTAAATGTTTCGGAATTCTCCAGATATAAAAGTGATGATACAACCGCTCCTTCATTCTTAGGGTGTTAAGAATTTGAAGCATTTGCCAAGAGACGCTAAATATTGATTAATTCAATACTCGTACTATTTATTAAACTCCCTCTAACTTTATATCAGCCTCGGTACAGTGTTGTGGCTTTGAGATAAATGAATATTTGAAAACATATTCGTTCAATTTCGAAATGTCGTCCCGGACTATGCATTGAATCTTCTACGTATGTGCCTGTTATCAATTTTGCTACTTTTCAATTTCACTAAAAAGTTTGAAATTTCTGTGTACGAAAGAATAATTTTTTAAGCCGCTCTTAGCCTGCCTAGCAACCCCGGTTACGTAATATAAAGTGCCCTATGGTACGTCTATGGTACGTCATCTATCGGAGCTGTTGGTGTTTGTGCTATTGGTCGGTATATACGAGCAGTGTTACCAGACCTACTGTTTTAACCTTCAATCTATTCTTCTCCTGTTTTTACTATGAAATCCCCTGTCGAAATCATTTTTTATGACATTGTATTTACATTACATACCCCATACCCTTACACGCTTACGCCTCATATGCCACCCTAGAAAAAAAAAATTCATACGATTCATGACATCATTGAAATATGAAATGATTGGTTACGCAATCTTTTCTCAGGACATTAATGTAGACACAGCGAGACGGCGGAAACCTTTTTTTTCTTGCATGCACTTGTTTCGTCTATTCCACTGCAGGCTTGCTAGCACGGAGGAAATTCCCTATTATCAGCATTTCTTCCAGAGATCAGAGCCTATCTGAAAGCCTACTGAATAAGCAATCCCATATATAGATTCGGGGTTTTGTTGTCAGTAGTGTTTTTGGTACAGAAAAACCTGAACAGAGAGTACAACAACCTGATGATCAGCTAACGATGCTCTCATCTGTCAGATTCGCCCAAACTCGAAAAGTGTATTTTTGTTACCGGAGTTTATTTTTATTTTTATAGATTGTAGTTTGTGACTTATCGATTTGATAATATTTTTTATTTTGTTGTTTTTTGTGTTATATTTTCTCTGTTCTTTGAAAAAAAAAGCATTTATTAAAAACTACTGTTGAGATAGACAAATCTACTGTTTTTCTTGTCCTGTCCTATTGTTGACGTAAATTTCCATCTGGCAACACTGTAACTGTATACGAGTATGAGACCTGTGCATGGGTAGTTTACTGTCAAGAGTGTCAAATATATTAATTATTTATTTTGTTATTCAATTATTCATTATCAGTTGTACTGAAGTTTGAATGCTCGTTTCAAACTACAAGATAATGAAAGAAATCGACGAGATCATATCAACGCAAGACGATAAATGCAGTGGAAGCTTGAAGATTTTTGTAGAAAATGTAAGTTATTGGATCATTTTGCTCATCATGTCTAATATTATTATTTCTCGCAGGCATCACAGACGTTTTCATTTCCTCAATTAGATGAAGGTAACAAAAGGGAGGAACTATGGAATGCTTTATATAATGTAGCCAAAGTCACAGAGAACACGGAAATTTTAAGAAATGTTTTTATAGCTATTCGAATCCTTAGGTTTGTATGGATACCCATATTAAAACATAAATAATCGATTACAAGTTCTGAATGAATGATAAGATAAAATCTCAAGTAGAATTATATATATATATATATAATCCTTTTTGTATATCCTATAAAAATATTAATTTTTATAGATTTTACTTACTGTTTCTAAAGTTTTGTTTCAATTTCTTTTCCAGTCGTGAGAAACAGAAACTTGGTGAATTGGTAACAGAAGAATGGTTGACACTGATAAAACAAACATCTGGCTTAGACCAAGAAAAGCCAATGCCAGATATAACAATTGTCACAGAAGCTCAGAAAAGTTTATGCAATATTGTTTTCAATTGCCAAAGTATAGCAAATAGGTGTTGCCAGAATGGTATTCTTTATAGCATCAAAGAGAGAATAAAGCAGTTTGGGTATGAATAACAGCTTGTACTTTATATTTTTTGGCCATATATGGATTCCAAAGGATTATACCCAATATATCTGGTTTACTTAAGAATGTAAACAGTATATAAAATGACCTCAATGGTTTGTAAAATAGTATGGAAAGAAATATGTTAAGTTATACCTTTTGAAAACATGGATAGTAAGCTTTCTGGGAAAGTTTACCAAGACTTATTTTACTGATTTCCAGTGTCAGGTTGTACTTCATGTACTTCAGCACTTCTTCATCACTTAGCTGAAAAAATTGGGTATCTGCTGGGGGACTCATTTCCTAGTTGCACTGTAAGAGGTACAGGCTACCTCTGTGTAATTTATTATTGTCCACTTTTTAGACTTCACAAACTATTACATTTTGGAATTATTTAGTGGTCGTCTTGCATGCTGATGAGAGTTTATTTGAATGAAATTTCGTAGTTTCTCACACATGGTGGTACCAATAGGACACCTGTCTGGTTAGCGATACAACAAATATTTATATTAAAATAATATAGGTATAAAACTCATTAAATATTATTTCAACCATTACTTCTATTACAGTGAAGCAAAGCTTCCACATGAAGTGAAATTCTTTGACATGAAGCTGTTCTTCCTTTTGACAGCATTATGTCCTGCAGAACGGGAAAAACACGAAGAATTCCAGTATATTCTGATTAACATTTTGGAGAGTATATTAAGAGATGCAGCTGAAACTCATATGCACTCAGATAAACTGCCTACAGTATTTTTGTCTGTAAGTAGAAAATATATCATTTTGGAATGGCATGGTAGTGGTAAAATGATATATAAAATCTTTGAATTAATGACTTGTGGGCAGAAATTGATTTGCACTCTAGTCATGTGGATTGCAGATGCTCTTACTTTGTGAAACTCTTCCATCATGTAGAGGAAAAGATTGTGTAATCAACACACAGTTTCACAAATAAAACTCTTTTTCTTTCAAAGATGTCTGATGATGATTTAAATATATACAGAAACGTGTCACTGTAAGAAAAAGATTTTTAATTGTGAAAATGTGTGTTGATTACATAATATTTATATCTGCATGTTGCACTCTCGTTTTTAACAATATTGTAGAAAAACTTTGTACCTTGATCTAAACGTAAAAACCCTATTTTGCAGTCAAGACAGACATTGCTGTTAATTGCAAAAACTAAATAACACCAGTAAAAAAATGTGAATAATTGATTGGAATATTCTGGGCTACATTGTGTTGCGTTAGAATGAACCGATGCTTCCACAATACAATACTTCATGCGAGCTTCTTCGAAACTCCGAAATTCCCGGCAATTTTCGGTATAATCAGAATCAGAGTTCAAATATCCATTTATTATTCTAACCTGTATATGCCTCTCTCCACAGGACGATCAAATAGACATGGCATGCGAAGTACTGAAGACTCTTTTTAACATCACAGTGCATATGGATGAGAAGAACCCGGAATTGATGGAAAGCTGCTTCACTTTAGTGGAAGTTCTGAGAAGCTATTTGCTCATATCTTCCACCAGTTTGGAGAAA
This sequence comes from Bruchidius siliquastri, assembly GCA_949316355.1. Classification (NCBI taxonomy): domain Eukaryota; kingdom Metazoa; phylum Arthropoda; class Insecta; order Coleoptera; family Chrysomelidae; genus Bruchidius; species Bruchidius siliquastri. The sequence goes on along the minus strand of OX438533.1, from coordinate 17,053,280 downwards.
ACTTGGATGCTGCGCAACAACATAGTTAACTTGCTCACCAACATGCCAAATGAGACGTATAAGGCATTGCTCATCAAAGTGGAAGATGAAAGCAAAGTGCCCAAGACTTTGCAGTTTGATGGGTACAACATGACAGCCATCTATGAGATTCTCATGTTTTTAAAGATGAAATTTAATGACAAACCTGTGAGTAGTTATTTCAAAAGTAGTACAATTTGAGAAACAATTTATTACACACACATGAACATCTCTGGAATCTAGCATTTGGCCATTTGCATATAAATATATATCATAAAATTAACTGTTGAAGCTTGTAACTTTATCATGAATTAAAGTCATTATTCAGCTCACCTCTACAAAACGTAATGGCATTTATTTGCTATAAAAACTTGAAAATTTGTATAAACAGAGTGACAAGTGATAATAATGTATTCCAGAAAATATCCAGTCAACACGAGGTACTTTCCCCAGTCATCACAGTTCTGCTGAAGGGAGCAAATGGGAATCGCTCAATTCGGAAGTTTCTGAGACATCACATTCTGCCTCCTTTGAAAGACGTACACACAAGACCAGAACAAGGAGATAAGCTGAGGAACCACCTATGCAGGCTACTCACGACCCCTATTACGCAGCTCAGGGATTTGGTCGCAGAATTGTTGTTTGTGCTGTGTAAAAAGAATGGTAAAGTCCATTAAGTGACAGTTAATGTGATTCCTGAACTAGCACTATGATACACATACACTGTCATGCTAACTTTCAGTCATCTACGTCACAGCAGTTTCTATCAAAGTGCTGAGTGAAAATATTATATGCATGATTTGAATCAACAAATCGACTTGGATAATAAATTATTGAATATAGAAAATGAATGGTAATAAATAGTTCATTCAAATAGATCATCTATAGATTGTATAAACACATTTTGCATTTCCAACCGTAAAAACCTAATTTGAATGTATTATTACTCGACGTCGAATCATGTGCAAATGCTATAACACTGTTTTTATAATTCAGTAATTTATTACTATTCTAAGATAAACGTTCTATAGCTCAATATTTCAATTGTCACACAGTATCACGTATGATCAAGTACACCGGGTACGGGAACTCAGCCGGTCTGTTCGCTCAAAGAGGTCTTCTAGCAGGAGGTCGTGATGAAGGCGAGGATGACTTCACCAGTTCGGATTCCGATAGTGAAACGGAAGAATATGCAGAGTACAAGCACGGCATCAATCCTGTAGTTGGTTGCTACCAAGAGCCTCATACCAGCGTTACTGATGAAATGACTGACGAACAGGTAACTGAAACTTTTTACAGCAATTTTCTACTATCGTTGAATGATGGAAGACTAGTTCCATGTACTTGCGTCACACTTATCTAATAAGAGTTTGGCAAAATTTGTTTGACCTTTCTAGATATTTGTTTTTTAACGCACTTATATGTTCTCTGTATCTTGTTGTAAATGCGCTAGCTATTTGACCTATATAAACAATATTTCAGAAGTTACAATTTTGCTAAACATTTAGTAGACACAATAGATAAAGTGTGCTTGCTTCATGATAGTAATGAAATATATGATTCAAACTTCATGTAGAATTTAGAAAGAGATTTGTAAAACTTCTGTGTTCAACAAAATAAATTATTTGATCAATGAACTTGTTACTTTATTGCAGAAGGAGTATGAAGCAATGAAACTAGTGAATCTAATGGATACCCTGTTAAAAACGGGCACTATAAAACCATGCCGAGTGGGTAAAGATGGCAAACCAGAAGCCATCGAACATGTGGTGCAGCTACAAGATCATATGAAACATTACCAGGTTAAGAATGAACATAGTGACAGTGATTGAGTCAATATATACTTTTGGAGGACTAAACACTAACAAAAAGTCATAGCCCAGAATTATTGAGTTGAGATAGCAGCGATACCATAAGTGATAAAAATAAGATTATGCTTCCTGTACTGCCGAAAGTACAAAAAACATCGTGTCAAAAGTATCGATCAGTGAAACAATGTTGTCGACCAGCACAAATCAGGACAAACCAATCGTGATCCAGTTGGGGATTGATTACTGGCTAGGAGATCTAGAATTTGTTGATAACTTTTGCAGTACTACCTCAATCACGAATGACGTGAAACGTAGCAGAGATATAAAGTATCGCGAATCATTGCTGCCAAAAATTCATTCAATAGAACTTTTTATTACTGCTATTGAAACGCGGGATTTAAATTACTGCGATGTACGTATTCTCAGTAAAGATTCAGTTTCTATATGTAAGTACCACTTTTTGCAATAGTGGATGCACGACGATCACCTTTAGAATTCATAAGCAATAAATTCTCATTTTATACAATGACAGTGATAACAACACGAAACTATACCAATTGATGTAGATTGTAGATGCTTTTACTTGGTGAAACTCTTCCATCATGCAGACAAAAAGATTGTGTAATTAACAGTTTCACAAATAAAACTCTTTCTTTATGAAACTGTGTGTTAATTACACAATCTTTCTATCTGTATACCAATTGACATACAAGCTCATGTTTATTCAGCATAGATGTTCATGTTGGCTTGAGACTGCATGTCTTTAATACTGTATTATCAAAATTTACAAGCTTTTTCTGTATGACGTATTGAATTCTTAACAACTGTATGGCAACATCAGACACCATGTTTTTTATTCAATGCTCGCAGGACTTTAAAAGTTTGTTTCAGGTACTGGAATAATATGAAATACCTCAATCTAACATTCTAAAAAAATATGTGTTTTATATGGATAACTATTTTCAATTCACATAAATGAACACTGTAGATAAGTTTCAGCTGGAACGTGAACCTTCATAGTACCTAAAGTATATTTGTTGAATCATAACAGTCCTCTATAAGACAACTCTATTTATAATTCTATACAAGCACTCGAAATTTAGTTATTTAAACTTCTCTACATTAGTTAAATAGGATTTTAGATGAGAGATATCCATTCCTGTGCTTTCGTAAATCTATGGATTAAGAAATATGTTTTCGGGAAGGATATACCCCAACAAGTAATCACTATTAGACATAAAGGTCCTGCGATGTGTTTTATTACCTGTAAATTTGAAAACAATTCCAGAATGAATGAAACAGAATTCGCCTTCAATCCAAAAAATTATGCTTTAAAAGATGTCATATTTGCGATATAATTGGATTCTCAACTATATGCGGGCCGAGTAATTGAAGAAATCAGATTTAGTATCCCCGATCGTATCCAATTTCACACGTCATTCAAGCTAAAAAGGATTGACAACCATGTAAACGCCGCTGCTTTCCGCTTCTCGCCGCTGAGTATCTGGTTATATTCTTTATAGATCTCACACAAATAGCATGTGGCGTTTCATTGGCGCTGCGAGAGGATGAATGTATAAATGATTGTCATTATTGGGAAATATAGTCTCTGGTAGCTCATTCCACAACGTGGAGGTTCTCCAAATGACTTGAAAGAGGCTCGTTCCAGGCGTTGTAAGCTCAACCTGGTGAGGATGCGCCAACTCGAAATCTTTTGAGTATGCATTTTTGACTTGATTGCTTCTGTCAATGTTTGTTTCATATCTGAGTTCAGATGAAAGTTCGAGCATTGCTGATTCGTCAGCATTACTCAGGAACTCGACAGTTTCGGTATTCCTCTCGTCATTTTATCAAAGTAAAGGTGGTGCTTATACATGATACACTTGCACCAATTTGGCACTGCAACCATGATAATGTCGTTCTTTTTATGTACCTCATGTTACTTGGTTGGCTGAAATGAATGTCGTTACTCCACGAAAATATCTCCATTATAGTTTTCAACTGATCCACAGCGTATTATCCAAATATGAGGGGCAGGAATCATGAGCTTTCTTGTGCTCTTCTTCTTGAGGTAAACTTCCTAACTGAGGAAACAGTAACTGGTCATATCGGCATTGAAGAGTCAAAATTACCCCTTGGATTACAGTCACAGCATCGGTCTTGTTTAATATGGATCTTCCAATAAAAATTGACATTTTTTGCAAGTGATCAAATACAATTAGGGTACGTACATTGGCTTTGATCATTCATACGTTCGTGGCTTCTAAAACTTTGGATATGTACTTCCACAATTTATGTTCAGGGATATATCTACTCGACCAGTCCAAAGTCAACAAAACCCTGGATGCAGATAAAATAATTATGTATTTGACACACAGATTCACAAATAAAACTTTCTAAGTTTTAGCCAGGCTTATTACTAACATATAAAATTCGACCCGATCGGGGATACTTCATATTGATTTACTTACGAAAGTAATTAATATAATAATAATCATAACTTTCATTTCAAGGATTATCATTCTTTATTTTCACTTCATAACACCCGGTATCAGAATTTTTGTGTTTTAACTTTTTGTGAAAAAAAAAATAGAGTATGACAGAATATTTAACTAATAACAAGCCAAGATAAAAACTCACTTCCATATTATAGTGATTATATTTATACATGTATTATCTGAAAGATATACATATAGCAAGTTTTTAACGATAGCCTTTACATTGCGAAATATATTTTTGCGTTTTCTATGTGATTTTTAGCTTTAACAATAATATGTATTTCAATGATGGTACACAATAAATTATATATCAGCATTTTATTTCACATTACTTGATCAATAAATTGCCAATAATTTTTCTCCTGAAACAAGATATTAACTGGAAATTAACCTGAAGCAATTTTAACTTCGGAAGATGACAGGCTTCCATAATGCAATTTCACTGTAAATATAGCAATTGCATTTACTCTTATCAAGGATATTAGATTGTTGAGATTTGCTAAAGATATAAGCCACCAATCTTCTATGCACTGTATACAATCAAAATTTGAATTTAACAAAATTTAATTTTACTGTAAAAAGATAGATAAACTGAATATATTAAATGATCAAAACAATGCGTGACAATAAATTCCACTATACTGCAACTGTCCTTGGTGGAGCTGCAGGTGCAAAAGGTTCATCTGGATCTAATCCCCTGTATATGGCGTATGTCCAGGGCTTCAGTTCCCACGGTACTTGTTGTTCTAGGGGAGTCAAAGCAACGCCAAGGTCTTCTAAGGTTGGAACATCATACTGTACCTAAAAAAATTTAACAAAAATGTAAGGTCGAGTCTCTTGAGGAAACAGCTTATACCTTGAACAATGAATCTACCTGCACTGTTTAGTATGTTGTTCAAAATATAATAACTTTATAACACAGAGTTGACGATTAAACGTTTTTCATATTATTTGTGAACTACCGGAACCATTCAAATCTCACGATAGAGCCAGTTTACTGAAACACTCAAGACAAGGAATGTTAAATAATATTAGAGAATAGCTTCTGTTGCTTTGGCCGGATGAAACGTTCATATAAAAATATATTCATAAAACCGTGGCCTGTAGTGCCAGACTCTCCTGGACATTCAGCACACCACACCATGGTAGTGCTTGCTGCATGTCGTCACTGTGATGGTAGTTCTATTTTATATTAACTTCTAGTACATATCTGTAGATTATGCAGCTATGAATTCATATCTAGTTTTTTGCCTAAAATATCAGTAAAAGAACGCTTATAGTTGATTTGTCTGTTTCTGTCCTCATATGCCTAATTTTGTAGCGAACATGCATTGTCTTGAGATTTTCGCGTTTCACATTTCTATTGATGTGGTATTCTCAATCGTCTTCTCCTGAAGATGATTGATTCTTCAATAAGACAAGTTAATTCATAAACTATTCTTATTATCTTGGTAATTTGAATACTTACCACATCTGACACGTGTTCCCTTTCGATTTTTTCCCAATGCAAATTGGCCAGAGGGAAATTGATTGAAATAAGTTCTGTGAGAGTGACTTTCATCCGGAAAAGCGGATCCCATCGCATGTCGTAACGTACGTAACCCCATTCGTCATCTTTTCGCATCACCCTATAGAAATAGTCGACCAACTCGGACAAAAGATATCTTTTCGCACTGAAAAATATTTTGATTTAGTATTCATGTATATTTTTCATAGACGTGGTACCCCAAAGAACCAAAACACTGATCACCATAATATTGATTAACATATCGTCATGTCAATGTTAATGTTCTTCAAGTGACTGCATCATTGTAGTGTTAATTGCCATACCATGTGAACTTGTCAGAATGTCACATGAATTTGCTTGCCCAAAAGTTTGCAAAACAACTTTCTAACAATAAGTGTTTTTCATTAAACTAATTAAAACAGATAAACAAATTTTATACCCATATATCTATATCTAACTTCATGAAATACAAAAACACAACAATTTAATCAGAAGCATTTACACAAAGTTTACTCAAACCACCTTATGAATCCCTACCCCAGAGGTATAAACTTTCTATTATGCATCTGAAGGCCTGATTATGAACATAGGTGTTTTGGAAATCTTAAAATACTATGAAGTAAGAAATATCTGTTATGCACTAACCCAACAGCTTGATACACTTTTCCAGCAGTATCAGCATCTTTCACAGCATTCACAATGCCAGCTGCTACATCACCAACCCAGACTGGTTGTTTTTCTGTCTGCTCACCTTTTTTCCACAAAGGTAGATAGGTTGCCTGCCTCCTCCATACATGAGCATAATATCTAGGATAAATTCATAATTGGTTGGTATCACAGAACAGAAAAATTGCATTAAGGTTGTAGATGCTCCTACTTGGTGAAACTCTTCCATCACCAGATCAGAAAACATTGAATAAATATATAACCCAAAATCAAAAAAATTTTTGTAATAACTCCATTTTACTTTTCTTATGCATAGTCAGCCTACCTAAGGAATCTGTCCTCTTGACCATAAACATCTGCAGGCCTGATTATAGTTGCTTCAGGAAATTCTTTCAGCACAGCTTCTTCTCCTTTTGCTTTACTAGACAAGAACTTTGAACCTCCTTTCAATATACCAGCAGAATTTGGTTCACTACTAGCATTCAGGGCTGACAAATGGATAAACCTCTCTACCCCTGATTGTTTTGCACACCTACAATAATTTAAAATGTGATACTCAACATGATTTATTCCAAGTTATATATTTTGTACCAACTTTTGAAATCATATAAAAATGTCAGATAATGGCTTTTTATTGGAACTTTGTCCACTTGCCATCTATCATACCATACCTTGCAAGCATTCGTGCACCTTCCACATGTACATCATTGAATTTAAAATTTTTTGTTTCCCAATCTCTGCCTACAAGATTTATGACAACATTTGAATATTTCATGCATTTCAGTATGGATTCTTCATCTTTGAGGTGATATGGGTGAAAGTAGATTTGACCCAAATCTCCCATCACTTTCAATCTAAAGGGTTCATAGTTGTCACCTCTATATGGGATGATTAACTGGAAGATTAATAAGAAATACAGATGATAGTATTACAACATATAGAAGGTGACTGTATATAATTCTATTGTTAGTTGATAAAGATAATGAACAATTTTAGTTCCAACAGGGTTTATAATATAAAATATATCCAGCAGTGGTATATATGACTGCATCTGCTGATACATGTAAAGGCTTTTCAGTCACAAAACAACTTCAAATGCTCTTATCTAAACTAGCGGAGCTTTCATGGATACCTATTTTGTGTGGCCACAGTTACTCACAAGGGCAATGATTTTAGAGAACAAATATCCATGCCATATTCAATTCCTTGTGGCTAAATGATTAAAAGTATGACTATGATTTACAATACCTGTGTGCCAATTTTTCCTAGCCTGTTCACAACATATCGGCCAATGAAACCAGTGGCTCCAAATACAGTGGCCACAATTCCATTGAAACTGCTACGACCTCCTGTACCCCTCTTTAAATTTGCTAGGTTATAAACTTTATCTTCTGTGCTGTAATTATTTGCCTGCACATAGGCTACTCTTAAAATCCCTGGTTGTTGCTCTAGAATGAAAATATACATATACAGGTTAGATTATGCAATGAGAAAAGATTATTGCTTGAATTCATAGTACGTGAATAGGATCCAATAGTATCAACATCATACTTAGCAGTTTCGACGAAAATATAACTATATTCATTTTATCCTTTGCTTAAATCCAGATTTTTCAAAATGTTATTTGATGACATAACACAGCACAAAATAAATTGAGTGACATTTGACCAGGGTTGCCAATGGAATTTGTGAAATTACAGGATGAGCTTTTCAAACTACAGGCTTCACACCTCTTCCGAAACCTTTAAAATAACGGGCGGTTCAAATTACACGGTTTACAATGCCAATTTTTCAAATTGCACACAAAATACATGCCTTTTGTAAATGTTCACAAATTACACAAATCGAGTATTTAACGGGTTGGCGACCCTACATTTGACATTGTCGCCAACCCACAAGCATGTTAAGGAACTTGCATCATTTCCAATAGTTATAAATTCAAAGTATGAAGCAAATATGGACGTATGTAGTGTAGTGCCTTATTAAAAACAAATATTTATATTCCAATTCGAGTGTAGCAGATCATGTCCATGCCAAACAGAGCCGCAAATGCTTAACGGGGCACAACATTTTGGTGATAGAACGTGAGTAATATAATTTGAAAGAAACTGCAATGAATTAATTTCAAAAGAGTGGAAAATGATTTCAGTTAAAGTATTTTTGGGCTTTAAGGTTTCAGGAGTGGCTGGTTATGAGTTTATGGTGGGGCGCAAATTACGGAACGCCCTTGGGCGCCACAGATCCCAGCTACGAGACTGAGGGGCCCAACATTTAAAAGAATTTTGAAAGGCAGCACAAAATTTTTGAAAAAAATCACAAGCCTCGGAGGTATTCAAAAGCAACTTCTTCAATTATTTGCGATAACAATACTTCTCCCGTTCTACCGCCAAATGGTGAGTGAAGTAAAAAGCTAACTACAATATAAAAAATTCAAATAGTCAATTTTTTTTAACATTCGAAGTACATTGAATATCTATTTTGTAGGTATTCGTTCATAAGTGTGATGATTTTATAACTTCAACTTCATATGGATTGATCATCCGATTATAATGAACAAAATTAAGAAATTGTCATCCGTTTGTTGATATAAATGAATATTCAGAATTTCCCTCGTATCCACTCGTTCTCCGTTAACGCCTGCGTAGCTTCCGGAAAAACATTTTCCAACCAGCTGTTTTCCTTTACGCATAATCCCACAAAGCATATTTACCTGCCTCCAAAATTTTGTGTGAAAATTGTCACGAATAGATTTTAAGAATACGAGCATTTGTGTTTATAGTGGTGTCTTCAATAAAACTGGCGTTTCGATGGCAAAGATTTCGGCACTATTAATAAATTTGTGTGATGAGGCTTAAAGCCTTACTTCTGATTGTGTTATTAACGTGTTTTGGTTTACATGTGAGTGCTAGCAAGGGAGAGAAGGAAGGTGCGTGAGAAATCAATTCTTTCTAGACTAAATGCACTAATGCACCGTGTGAGAATATATAAATAGATGAATTCAAGGCAATATGGTTTTCTTTTCTACTGGACATAGATACCAATACCTTCATTTTTCTTCGATTAAGCTAATCATATTCGAATAATAATTATTATTATTGAGGACCCATCATCAGGACGTTACAATATAACAATATAATAACAATATATCACTAAAATATGATCAACACATCCGCATGTTATAAAGTTATGATCTGTGATAAATAATTGGTAGAAAGATTTAAATATTACACATATTTATTGAAAAAGCATAATTTTATGTTATATGTTTTCACGGAACATCTTTCTTCGCTAGCCATAGATTAACAAAATACGTAAATATGCCGCAATATTAGGAAATTGAGCAACGTGTCGCCATTGAGCAACGGAAGTGCTTTCGGCGTTGTCAATGGGATATCTGCTTCAAGTGTATGTAACAAACAAATAATCCTTGATGGATTTTATATTTCACCAAGAAAACATATCTCAATTTGCAAGCCTCGCGATTACAACACTTCACCCGCCTGTCGGTGTAAGAAGTAAAATGAGAAATATCGAAAAATACATTTCCAGTTAATTTTACAAAGTTGTCAGTTTTTAAATTGATGCAAAATTCGATTCAATAAAAATTTGTGAACTTTACGTTTCGTTAAAGTTTCAAAAAAATAAAATTGAAAATTTAGTAAGTAAACATTTTGCATCAAAAATTTTATTAGTCAGAATTTGTTTCATTCAATCACGAGCTAAAATACAATGTAATTGTTTTAAAACGATTGATTACGAGGAAAAGATCTTTTCTTGCTAAAAGCACCTTCTACTTCAACTTATCAATCAAACAACAATTGGTAACATTTTGAAATTTCGTTTAAGAATCTACTACTAGATTTTGAGCAAACTACTACAACACTACATAGTTCTTAGCTTCTGTTTGATATGTCTGTATAATTATTGTTATATGTACATTTATATTTATGCACTTTTACAAGTGGAACTGATAAATCAACCATACTGCCGATGTGGGTCAGCATACATAAACAATATGCAATAAACGGCATGTATTGACAACAAGTTGTTTCACTCTCAACTCTATTGAAGAACAGAGCGAGACTATGTAGTGTCAATTCAGTATTTCAATGTTTTTGGAAAACTCGATCATTTTGGGATTTTTTTAAGTTAGCTCTCCGAAATTACCAATATTTTAACGTTGGAAATGTTTATGTTATGGTATACGAGACAGAAAATGCAGATTTTAGCCGTGTCGGTGGGTGACATCGGCGGTGGTCTGTCTATCAGTGTAGGTATACGTCGATCTGTCTGTCAGTCTGTTTGCTGGCGTTTTTGCGCGCCATCGACAATGGAGCGTGAACCAACTATGTCGTAAAAATTACTATAAAAATGTTTCATCGCGCCATTTGAGGCATAGGCGAGGGGGGATATAAATATATTATCATCAACGTATACACTCAAAAACGGACGCTTCTTTCATTTATTTTATTCCAATTTATCCGATGGTGGAAAGGATTACGAAATCTGTGAATTTATTCCATCCGATCTAATGTCAAATTAATTCAACTACCCTAAAATACAATCTTCATATTATTATAGATAAGTGTACGATACATATTATAACCGATAAACTTTGGGCCCAGTACTTGTTAATCATAGATCCGAAATCTGTATCTATAAATTTAATACTATTGAGTTGAAAGTAACTTCTTGATGGCATTTTCAATTTATCTCCACTGCAGATTAATGATGTGCTTGCATTCATGAGATTTATGTCAGGATACAAACTTATTTATTATAGTAGTAGTAGTAGCAGACGTTTATTTATGCTAATATGTAGTAATGAATATCGCAACCAGAATTGCGAATGAAACCACTCGTTGTTATATGTATACATCGTTGCAATTCTCAATAGTTTCTTGCTAATAACAATAGGCAACCACATTAAACCATTGACTGCTTGCACTTGCAGAAGTGTCATTAGAGTTCTGCTCTCCTCCTAAGCTGATACTGAATGGTTCTCAAACGGAAGCTGGTGATAAACGAGTTCACAGCGACTATACTCAGGTGAAAGAGGTGAAGTTCTCTGGATCTATTGGTCCTCTTGGTGAACAGAGATTGTGCAAGATAAAATGTATCGCAGGACAGTGGGTAGGACCATTATGCGTTGATCAACAAGGTAAAATTTAAAGTTTAAAAAAATGCGTTAAGGATAAGCTAGAAGAAACAAATTGATCAGTGTTCTTAGGCTTCGCATGGTACCAATCGCAATAAAATGGAACTACCACTCATCATGCAATATATCAATTGAAATGTTGGCACTGCGTTACCAGTTAAAAAAAAGGAGAAGAAACAAGTTTCGGAAATGAGTTTTGTGACAGTGAACAATATGAAGTTTTAATAATAGTGTGAGCAATATATAAAATCAGAACATTGGTTTCTAGCAACCTTTTTTCGTTCAGTTATTATAATAATAATTATCATTATTTCAGATAACGGGAGGTTTCAGCCATTATTCAGAAACTGCAAACTAGATCACATAAACACTCATCTTCTAATCACCTTCCGAAATGTAACTATTCGTGTAAGTATGTAATTATTTCAATTTTAAGATATCATAATGTTTAGTCGTTTCATGGTTTATACACATCGATAAAATCTGTCCCAGTCATTTTCCTTTATCTGTTTGTGCGTATGAAAACTATCCAGCCAGTGGCACAGACTGGGTGGCAGTCCTTAGGCAGCAAGCTTGATCAAAAGTCTCTCATGCCACACGCTATCGGAAGCATTCGATATATCGAGCGCAACGACTCGAGACTATCCGTGAAGCTCTATTGGTCTGCTCCAAATATTTGACTTGGGCCAGAAGATCTCCCGTGGATCTATGCTTGCGGAAAACATATCGGCGATCGTGGATGATATTATTTCTGTCTAGATACCTCAGAATCTGCACGTTAATAACAGTCTCCATGACCTTGGACATGCCGCAGAGCAAAGGCACACGTCTACAGTTGCTGGGTATATTTTTCTAGCCCTTCTTAGGTATATGTTTCACTCGACCGATCTTCCACCCTGTAGGGAATACTCCTCGTTGGTAAGAGAGAAGTTTGCAAAGCTCTGCATTGTAACGTTTCAGGAGAATTTCTGGTATTTGGTCTGGACGCTTTCCCGGAGTTCAGTTTTCAAGTACACTATTTATATATTGATAATAAAAAATATAGTAAATGTCTTCATTGTTTTGCTAATTGATCCGAAGAAGAATAGTCATCCTCTAATTCTAGATTCATTATCTTAGTCCACAGGATGGGATTTTCCGCATGGAGCCAAATTGCAAATGAGATGTCGGGAACTGGGACTTTACAAACTGTTGGGCACTTCCGCGCCCCAATGCCAAAATGGAGCTTGGAGTGCAAGACTACCGTCTTGTGTTCCCACTACACTTCTCACAAATTTCACAGGTAATTACATACGCTGGTGGATGAAATTTTGTATTAATTCATTACTACCCACGCATATATAAGTTCCGAAAGTATTATTTTGGCAAATTACTCATCTATCAACACCTGTACTCATGTATATATTGCAGAGGATGCGCCCCCTTCAATTCTGATAAGGATACCTTCTGGATCGGCATCTGTAGAACCTGGAGGTGAGTTAGCAGCTTTTCCAGGCTCTACAATTCATTTGGAATGCATTTTCTCGCGGAGAATCGGATCTCCTGATTGGACGTGGACGTCCCCTTTAGGCCAATACTTGACAGGTTAGTCACATTTTTATTAGTTTTTCATTAAATATAAATTTTTTACTTTCCATGCGAATAGGAGAAGGAAGTATTATGATAGCAAAAAAATTCGAGACATGTATTCTTGTTGATTCAGAGAGAATGCGGGTATCGGAACCTTTATTTTCGAGGGCAGCAAACAGGGTAGCCAGAGAACTTAAGCGGGAAGATCAACAGTGTCTATTAATAACCCATATCAAAACTGCTGGAGCCAATTTCCTTCTAAATCTTCACAAGACAAGCCTATTCATAGGACCTTCTACAAACGTCTTGAAGAGCGTGGCTTCTCTTTGCCAAGGTCTAGTGGACTGAAATCGGCGACTAAGAGCTTAATTATGGCTTATCAGGAAGTAATCTTCAATAATTTGGTATATCGTAATAGCTTTATGGGTATGGAAGTACTCAAGTACTGTAGAGTATGCCGATAGACGCAAGAGACGCTTATGTGCTTCAAGTGCTTTACTATCATTTGAGGTACTCCTGCGGTATACATGAAATATGAGACACCTGTGCTACCCCCCAGGGGATATTGAATTCGTTGTGGATAAAGAGTAATGTCAGATTTTCTGAAACACACTCCAGAGTGTCCAAGCTAATAAGCCTGACAAAGTCCTCTCCGACCATCAACAAAAGAAGATACTCGTTTTTGAGTTCTTGGCTCTTATTGAGATAAGGTTATCTATGCTAAGTACCAGAAACTCCTTAGCCTCAAATATTAATATTATGACCTTCACCGGCTTCACCTCCAGTGATACATGGGCGGCAACCAACATTGCGTCTATATATTTCAGCCAGAAAGAGATCTAATGTGCCTTGAAAGTGATGAGTAAAAAAATCATTCAACATGGTTTAAAAATTGAATAAAACTGAAAAATGTTTTTTTTAGCATATCTAATAGGTACATAATCGCTTGAAAAGATCCACTTTTCTTCTCTTGACCGGACAACCTCAGTGCAGCAAATTTCACAACATGAAATGTGACGATAGTGCCAATAGAGATTATACTGATACGAAAAACACAATGAATGCTATACAAATTTCTCACAAAATGGGTATTTATTTTTTTAGTCCAAACTCGGCATCTCCATTACATTGTTGCCAAAGTGCAAAATGTTTTTGGGGGCAAACATTCTCGTCAACATACAGGGTAATAAATATACAATTTCTGACTCATTTAGATGAAGTCTGGAATCTGAAAGAACGATTTAATTCATCAACTGTACTACGGAATATATCATTTCAAGTGGGGCCCTCTGGAATTTCTGTTTTCGACATGTATCATAAACCTAGAGTTGAAATCAAACTCATATGGCGGCCGATAATAATCGATAGGATGCATTTAAACTGAATATATTCCGTCGCACATACACATCAGTCATCAGTTGATGACGATTGAAGATACCACATCAACTATTTTTAGTGTGCTGAATATAATTATAGTATTGAAATAGACATAATTTAGGAACATATAATCACATCACAACACATTAACAAAATTTTGGCAAGAATGCCAAATATTTTCTAGCGAAAATATTCATCTATCTTTAATATGAATTTTTTACTCAAAGATTAGGAATTATGATTATAGCCCTCACCGATCACAAGTTCATAGGATAACAATTTTTGACATTTAAGCATGTTGGCATCGAGCACGATACCAAGATATTTTAGCATGTTGGCATGGAGCAGGATACCAAGACATTTACAACAAATATAATTCTTTACACTTCTCGATCTGTGTTATATGCCATTTTCATAAATATGTCAATTGTATAGCGGCTTCATCGGAAACTTAGTCGGGAGAAAATGTTCCAGTTTAGAGAAATTCAGAAAAAATCATTACGCCAACCAGTTTTTAACTAGATTTTTTCCATTAATAAATATTCATATCCTAACCTCAATTCACCAACAGCAGCGACAGTAGACGTTTAATTCATAGGACTAGTTACAGGTAATTATTGCTTGGGCATGCTCTTCTCGAGCACAGTGCGTGTCATAGCAGTAATTACCTGTAACTAGTCTGTGAACTAGACGTCTTCTGTCACTATGCTCAGTACAAAACATTTATTAATGAAAAAATCTGTTAAAAGTGGTTCGTGTACACTGCGTAATTCGTAGAATCATTTGATTGATAAGTAATTTCCTTGTTCTACTCCCATGACATGCGATATATGAACCACCATAGAATCACCCTGTACACAAGCATTTAGAGTAGGGACATGTACTGACTTTGATTGGCAACATTGCATAACCTTCTTCAGTTTCCTTCCAACTTAGAAATGGTTTGAAGTCAAATGGCAAATACAAGAAATGTCAAATAGTGGTCAAAAGTTTAGCAATGTGGTGACTCCAGGCAAATAGATTTATTTTCGTTGTGTCGTTATAGAACAGTTATACCGTGATTTCACCATTACACATTCAATTCGAGTGTCATCTTTTGTGTCTCACATAATGCTGTGACAGAAACCGTAATTTTGGCGCCTACCCGCTGTGTATGTGAATAATAATGGCGCCATAAAACTGTTCGCTACCGTTCTCTTCCGAAGTACATACATTGATGGTTTAAACACGTGGTGTACAAAACTACAAACAACGCTTCTCTATCAAAGATGGAAGGGACACCTGTTTCCTCTCAGAATACAGATTGCTACTTCATCCCATCTGTGCACGCTTCAATGTTCCAGAGCACACCAGCGGAAACCCCAAAACTTGTCAAGAATCCTAGAAAACGAAAGGCAGCAGACGCGGAAAATTACGAGGTGACATGTCCAGAAACACCACCGTTTTCAAGCACCTTAAATGAATCTTTGTTCAACCATTTTGAGAACTTTCATCTCGACCATGGAGAAAGTACGATCTTCGGAGAAACACCCACAGTTAGCGACGAGGAGCGGGCAAAATGCAAAAACGGTAGCAAACGGTTTTGTTCCTTACCAAATACACCAGAGAAACAGCAAATCAAAGCCACCAGGACTGCCACTAGCAGTATTGTAAAGAATAACTTTGTATCACAGTCACCATTGAACAAGGAGGCTTATGATATCCTATACCCATCAATCCCATCTTTGGATCCTGCTAGAAGACAGTTTTCAACACCTCAAAAAACCAATGCTTCCTATACAAAGAGATGCTTGTTTTTCCAGTCTCAGAAAGATCCATTTAGTTCTGTTCTATCGAATGCAGTTGTGATGGGACACATCTTCAAATATTTGTCTAATGGTGATTTGTATAGGTTATCACAGACCTCAAAAACCTTCAAAGAAGCAATAATTTTGAATAAAAATGTCAAGACTAGGTACTACAACTACCTACAGATTCATGAGCTACTTAAAGAAAACTACAAAATAACTCCACCATCTTCACCTGAAAAAGATTCAGGATGTGAGGATGCCAGTCCTGGATCTAGGAACCATATATATTTCCGTGAAATAGCGAGCTGCTTAAACAAAAATCAATCTTTGATCAAGTGTCCAAGGTGTAGCAAAGCATCTGTGGTAGAGAATCATATTGCTCAGTGTCAAAACATATATCATTGTGGCTATATCTTTTGTCAAAAGTGTGATAGTTTCTCTAATGATCCCAAAGAATTCAAAGATCACTGTAATAATGCTCAATTGAATGTTCCTAAACCAAGAAACCTCTTGAGTGATCTCAGCAATTGTACCACTACCAGTGATTATGCAACAGACAGTAGTGCTTCATTGTTCTCAAGTTCACTTAATCTTACTTCAAGCAAATATGAGTCTTCAGGATTTTATTCAGATGTAGAAGTTACTCCTAAACAGACTGTGAAAAGGAACTTATCTAAAACTCTGTCATCCAATGAAATAAAGATTTTAGCAGTTAGGAACATAGACATTGGAAAAGAAAGTATTAGAAGCCAACGTCGTACATCTCTTTTACCAGTGGTTGCCTCAAATTCAAGTAAGTCGGTTGAGTTCATAGAACCTTCAAGTCCTCCAAGAATTAAGCAACATGCAGTTTGCTCAAAGCAGAGCAAACGTAATCTAAAGAGACTTACAAGATAGGACTGCACAATTCTCTGACGAGTGTTTTTGTATAAAAAAACATTAAAGAGTGGCTGTGATTCAATTTGATCTTGTTTGCCCAGTGCACATGTGTGTATGTCTATTTTTAACTTTTTTAACTTGAAATGTAACTTTATATTTTTATATTTTTGTATTGTACCGTACATTCCTTGTAGTATTATTTAAGTCATCACAGTATCCTAGAAATGCTGTTTTGAATGGTTGGAGTGGAAACCTTCATAGGTAGTTATGTATGTTTAATATAATTTCATGGGAGAAAGTATGTGCCAAAAATGTTTATATGTAAATTTTCTTTGTAGTTCAGCAAACATTTCAAGAATATTCTATTTCCTCAAAATTATCAACTTGTGAATATGAGGCATTAAATTTGACAAGAATTTTAATGTTCAAAGATTATTATCACTGATCATAATGTGTACTCTAATACTTTCTACCATGATTTTTTCTTTGTTGAGATATTTATCCATTCTTAAAATATTTTGTGGAACCTTTACTGAGTAATTGAACAAATTTATAAGAATGACTAAAAAGGAGTCTTATATATTGTAACTTACTTTAAGTGATCAAAGCAAAGGTCAAAGTATGCTCATGGCAGGAGACCCAGCAAAATATTTCACAACATATAGACATATAGTCTTCCAAATTTGATCTTGGAAACCCTGAGACATGTAAGGTGAATAGAAATGGGGCAACTTACATATTTGCAAGTATGTCATTGATTAATCAAAAAATTATTTATCTTCAAAATATATTATTAAACCGAAATGACCTGTGTGTATTTATTTCTATCTTTCAAACAGGGATTATAAAAGTAGGACAAATTTACATATACATTCCCACATGTTTCATATGTTGATTATATCCGATATGTCTTGTTTCATTTTCCTGACATCTAACTGATTCAATTTCTGAGGAGCTTATCTAACAGTCATTGATATAACTTAATTCAAACCAATTAAAACAGTGGGTCATGGTTTGAGGTTTCTGAGACTCCTGAAGTAATATTTGAATTTGAAACGTGCTGTATCTTTGTCCAATATCACCAGATAAAATAAATAACACAATGCATACAAAATTAGAATCAAATATGGTCTGCAACATGAGAATGCCTTGTTTTAAATATATAAAAAATATATTCAATATTTGTAAATGTTTATGAATCTTATTTTTTATCAGTATGTTGTAATTTGTATTATCCAAATTATGGACTTTTTTATGTGCCACAAATATACTGATTGAACAATGTAAAACATTAGCTTTTCAAAAATTGTATTTTTTCATGGAAATGTTATATCAAAAATGATACAATATATTGGATTAATTTATCATATTTACATTCCTATTTGGTGGTCCATATTTTATTGCTATAATCATGTGAAATATTTCATCGGGTCCAATATGTAACAATGAAAATGACCTGTGTTCCTCATGGACTAGTAAGAATGTGGAAAGACTGATTCAATGATGTTTTTAAATTGATGATGATGACTAATGATGTTCCTTTTTGATAAATAGTTGCCAGAGAGGACTGTTGAAACATTTTTGTCTGAATGACCACTAGAACACTACACAATATATTATTTCTCAAATATATTATATTATCCACCTAGCGCATTTATATCAACACCTCAGGTGACATCATTATAGCTCCATTTTCTTTCTAACACTGATTGAAAATCACATCAATAATAAACATCTGGATCTTATGCTTTTCTTGTCTCTGGTTCCTCTTATCCGAGCTATTGAACCTAAATATGATTACTGAAATAACATTACTAAAGTTTTGGCGACCTCTTTCATATTGAAAAAAGAAATTATTTTAAAAATCTAAAGATTGACATTAATTGATCAACTTTCTCCAGGATTAAAGTGCTTGGTTCTCCTATTGGATTGGATCCCAGGGAGAAAAATCATATGATGCCCCAAAGTGCAGAAATCTCATTAACGTTCCCTGTACTTAAAGATTGACCACAGTTTTTTTCTCCAGATTTTATCATGGTTGCATCCCAAATGGAAAATTTTTTGTTACCCTGGGATGTTGCAATTTTTCTAAAACGGACAATATTGTTTCTGGGCTGATGATGCATTATGTTCCCCATGTTTATGAACATTGCAAATGAAGGACTGAATTAGTGAAATTCATTTCAGTGCATACTAAGTTATGATTTGAAAACAAAACGGCTATTATCTAAGCTAAATCAATTGCTGTGTCACTGTATTATTGAAGATTTAATTCTTTGATTTTTTGTACTCTAAACGTCTGTTGATGCAGATAAAACGTTAGCAAAGTTTATTTGCTGATCATATTGGGTTTTAATTTATGGCCAGAACAAATAGAAAAATTGAATCTCGATGAAAAACGCTGAACACAGCCCTTAAAATTAAATTAAATTCATGGAGAACAGGGAACCTTGCGAAAGTTTAATTGCAATATATACCTACTTTCAATTACAGTATGTCTAATATTTTCTGAGAAAAAGTCCCGAATATATAGGATGGCTGGTTCATAACCACAGTCACATTTTCATCAATTTTTGAATATTATTTTTTTCTCATTTGATATTTGCTTTATTCAGTAAAGTAGTACTATTATTTTATGTATTGATTATTTTTAAAAATATGTTTTCATCAGGCAGTCATGCCTATGTAGTTTTTTTATAATACCGTAAATAAAGAATCTAGAAGAAAAATATTCACACATTTTTTCTTTGTTTTAACCGTGAAGAAATCCTTCACGAATTTGCTAACTACGAAGAATAATGAGTTAGCTTAACATGAATTTTGTTTAATCGGATATTCATTTTGCATTTTTATTTCCGAATTAGTATTAATTCGCAATTTTTTCAATGGTTTTGATTTCATCCATCTGAAATAACATTGTATCCACTATTTCAACTAAACTTCAAAAAAACCAGATCGTTTTATAGAAAATAAATTTAGATAAATTAATATTTCTTATACGATTCACTAAAAAGTATCTTCTTGGAATGATAACTACGTTTATAAAGTACTATATGCAATATACTTTAAAATTTTAAATCCCAGAACGGTTGATTATGAGAATAGTAAGTTAGTCGAAATATCAGATTTCTTTTTTACCACAGAATGCTGTTATTTACAAAAGTGAAAAAAACGTTGCCAACACAGCGATTGCGTAACAGTAATACAATACTATTTTCCCAATTCCGTGGTTGGGCGTCTTTAAAGATATATATTTTTATCATATCCATGCATTAACTTTTAATGAGAAGCTATTCTGCATTTCTTCTAAAATAGTGATACTAATTTCACGATTCCCAATTCCCTGGCTAGACGTTTTTTTTGAAAAATTATATGTCAGTTCATATCCATTCATTAACTTCAACGAAAAGTAACTCTGAAGTTGATGGCATTTCTTTTGAAACGCCTTATGTGAATCCATGAATTTCAGGATGGGCCATCGCTCCAGAAGAACGGGACTGGAAATACAGACTATCGATTTATTATGCTAAACCACAAGATTCTGGAACCTTCACATGTGCAACACCGAGAGGAATAACAAACAGCATAACGCTTCATGTGGCAGGTAATATTTCAAACGGGAACAAATAATATTTTACGTCAAATAGATTGACTGATTTTTTTTCAACTGCATTTGCACTACGCTTGAGGGGATCCACCCCTCGAAAAATATCAAATATCCCCGTCAAAATGCCCTTAAGATAGTTCATTCTTTTAAATATTATATTAAGATATTTCAAGGCTAAATTAACATAAAAAGTTATACTCATCAGAACATATGGAAAGTATAGTATTGTATGGATAGAAATTGAGTTTGAAGGATCAACTGTATTAAAAGATCAGAATGGAGGCATGAGTAAAGAAGACTCTTTGATAGTGGTGTTTGAGATTTTTCTAGAGGTATCTCTCAACCCTAGTGTAAATTCTGTCTGCTCAACATTTTCAAACAATTCTTCACATAATCATTTAATATTTGATTAAGTAAGGACTCTTGAAAAATCATGAAGTAAAATCAGATGGGCTGTATCATCACTTGAATGGAAAAAAATCAGAAAATCATATTAACAAATAAGATACATTCATATTTATCAGAGGAAAAATTAAGCCAGTAATATGTTTTGCAATGTTTGATAACAGGGAATAAATTGTGAATTGTTATCATACGTATGCGATAATATGTATATTATGAAGTCTTTGAACTTTATGTTAAATTAGCGAATTGACTTAACTGATATACATAATCCAGTTGATGCGTAGCGATATTTTGTGACAACAATAATTAATATATCTAACGAATGGAAATTTATAAAATACATACGCCGACCAGATGATACATTTACATATATATTTTGTGGCTAACGACGATTATGTCATTTTTATATACCATGATCAGTTCAATGAAAGTATAGAAGAATTTTTTGTAGAAACAATTATTAAACCAGCACAAAATTTATTGTTATGGATAATCTGAGTATAATGCAGCATTTCTAACAGAGGTATTTTCCTAAAAAAATGGCGTCAAGTAGGTAGGCTCAGTTCTTACCACTCAATGGTTTAAGTTTAGATATGAGGATTTTTGATCAGTTAATAGTTAGATACCTCAAAAATCACTTAAAGTGATTACTGGGCAGAGTAGAGAGAGACAGACCGTCGGAAATGAGTGACATGGTTTTTGTGATGTATATGTCACGAAACATCAAGAAAAAATTTCTAGAATTCAAGGTGTTTACCGATTACTTCTTAATTCTCCGCATATTGCGTACGAAGTAAGAATGAACACTAGGGCATCTCAGAAACTACGATCTCATTACTAATTTAAGCAATATATCAAGCTACAACGTATAATTTTTTTCTGAAAGATTGAGGCCGGTCGCAAATAATACTGACTTGCATTTCGATTAAATCATATATGACAAAACCATATGAGGTCTGCAAAAATAAAATAAACTGAATTCATAAGCTCTCAACTGGGAATGAAATAATATTTTTGAGCCAATGACTGTAGTTATATTGAATTTGTCTCCACTTACTTTACTGTTAGCAAAGCTTTTTTCAATATTGTATTGCGATATGTCAATCCAATTTTTCTTCCTACATACAGCCATCCACTGTGAACCAATCTCCGTATCTGGGATGCACCTAAGTGTGAGAGTTGAAGGAACCAGACTGGGGCACATGGCCATTTTTCAGTGTCCTGTAGGATTCTTTGTTTCTGGTGAAGCTAACCTCACCTGCCAAGCTTCAGGTAAGCAAGATCATGATTGTATTTGTTCATATAAAATATGGAACCTTGTCTGGATGTGACGTAGCTAATGGAACTTATATTGTGGTCGATTCCATGATTCAGCTGTATACAATTTTCCAAGATACTTAAAGTAATTGATTTTGCGTAAAAAGCTGCCTAGCCAGTAACACCTTTGAGCTATTTTTTTTCACTAGGGAAGGTTGTCGTCAATGGTGGGAGTTAGGAACGTCTCAGAACTATTTATACAGAATATTTTTCTGGAGGAGAAAACTTATAGTGGGATTTCTAGACTACTATATTCATTTATTTATATGAAGTACCTACATATATTGCTTTACATTGATTTGTTTTGGGAGTTTGGAACCGTTTCCGATATAGATACTGATGATAAAATGTAGTAAAAATAAATCAGTCAAGCAAGCGCTGCGTTTAAAAATATATACAGGATTGAAAGCTCCATCTAAAAGGCAAAATTATAATGAAAATATTGACAGTCTGACGATGCTTTAAAGATGAAAGCCGAACGAGTTAGTGAAAAATGACGTCTGTTTGCACAACCTTGTGCATAAATAGCACAATATTTTCTTAAAGCTTCATAGATTAATCTGCAAAAATATTCCAATCACCCATTGCGATTTTGTCATATTTTTCAGTAGACACCAAATTAGTATTCCGATATTTAAATGGCAACACTGAATTGATACTAAAAAAAGTATGATACTTTTTTGTTAATATTATTAACATTAGTTAATATATAAATTGATTTTAATCCTTATAGCATTGATTGATTGATATTACTTCTAATAAATGCTTATAGATTTATTCGAATGAAAATATTCTTAAAGTTACCTCTGATTCAAAATTTTTACGGCATGACATCAGGTATATGAAATAAAAATTATCAGAAATAATTACATCTTACATAAAGTTAATTAATTAGCAAAGGAGCTAAATCTAATACTTCATGTATTCTTTTCTTGATTATTGCACAGGGAAGTGGTCGGCAGCAGTTCCGAAATGCGAGCTAGTAAAATGCCCGTCGTTAGACAGTCCTGAAGGCATTTCCGAACCTCATCTGCACCTGGAAGAACACAACAACAGCTACGGTGGCCGTGCGGTTTTCAGGTGCGCATGGGGCTATAGGTTACAAGGCCCCCCAGGTATCGAATGTGAGCTGGACGGAAACTGGTCAGGACCCTTACCCAAATGCGTGCGTGAGTATACAGATTTCATTCTAGACCAATAATAGATGAGTCGAATGAATTGAATGTATATGTTAGAATGTTCGAGATGGAAGGGTGAATATAGGAGTAAAAACCTTTATATTCACTTATATGAAAAACTTCTGGGAATATTCTCTGCAGAAGGGTTTTTTAATATGCTCATTTAAGCCAAAATATGTTGTTCTATGTAATGTAGACCCAGTAGATTCCCATAGGTGTAGATATCGACTCAGCTGGTCGTAGAGAACCCTGTACACATACATGTATTCGTTACAGCAATTCAATGTCCACCTCCAGTGCTGCCAGTGAACGGTCATTTGATCCAATCAGAAGCTCCTGGGATGGATGGAGGAAGATACGCAGTTGGGAGCTTGGTACAGTTCGCCTGCGAAGGAGCTTATAAACTAGATGGAGAGGCCAGCATCATATGCACCGAGATGGGCGTCTGGTCGCACCCCCCACCATTTTGTACGTTCACTTCCTTTTACTATATATCACACCATTTCATAATAATCTGATCACTAACAGATGGATATTTGTAGTGAGATAACTTTAGGCGACATTAGCGGAATTGAGACCTAATTAATGGATTTGAACTGGTGGACGAATTTGAATATTTAGGAGTGATTATTACCAATAACTGCCAAGAAGAACATGGAATAGATAAGATATTTTTATAAGGGCTGGATCGCTAGCTAGAATCTTATACGCAGCAGAAGTTTCAGGAAGAGTGAAAACTCGAATTTATGAAACAATATTACGACCAGTAGTTTTGTATGCATGTAAAATATGAACATTGCAAGATGAAAAAAGTCTTGGGGAAAACATGTTAAGAAGGATTTTTGAAGGCATAAAAATAGCAGAAAGAAAATAAGAAAATAGTCTACACAAAGACCCAGAAGGTTAGGACATATCATTCGTATGCCGGAACAGAGATGTTCTAGAAAAGTGTTGCTCATAGCTGATGGCGGCAAAAGAAATCGAGGTCGACCAATGGAAAAATGGATGCAGGAAGTAGCAAAAGATACAAGAGATAAATGTTGGCGATAGGAGGAGATGAGAAACTCAACTGATCGAAGCGAATGGAAACAGATAGTGGAGAAGAAGCCAAGGACCTCCAAGGCCTGTAGTACAACCTCGGTTAATGATGAGTTTCGAACGTTTTACAACACGTATTAGTACTTAATTTATAAATCGCAGTCTTAATAGATGATAGAGAAATATTAAGCATCGCAATCAAACATCTTCCAAAACCCACACCAACTAAGAAATTACAAAGAAGGGATTTCACAGAATTGCTATGTACAGACGTGCTTATCAGATTGATACTACATTCATTCATCTACCGGGAAATCTTAGATGAAGTAATACGTAGGACGCGACGGTGGACACTGCACGACAGTTATATTTTAAGTGAACAATCTTTTGTTATTCAATATTTTTTGAAAAATGTCAACCAACTTCTTCTTATAAGATTATCTTATTCGAATACATATTTAGGATGAAAAATGGGATTGTGACATGTAAGTGTTATCGATCTACCCTTGAAAGATTTATCCTATGACCACCATTGGAACCAAAACAGTAAGATGGGAATGAGGATGAGATTAGGGCTAGAAAAAATTATTTTGTAACCGTAGAAATTTTGAGATATTCGCACCTATGGTGGTACATCAATTTGTAATATGCTATTTTCGAATTCAACGTTAGATCTCCCGTTTTTTAATGATTTTAATTACTTTAATAGGTAAACCTCGTTGTTCATACATCGGTGAACCTAAAAATGGTTTCATATCGCCTACGAAGTTCGCCTACGATCCAGGAGACGAACTTGAAATCATTTGCAACAGCGGCTATGAAACAGAGATCGAAGAAATACCAAGATGTCTTTCGGACGGAAAATGGTCGAGAGCGCTTCCTGAATGCCTCGACGCCACAATTAGCAATAGCAGTAATAGTACAGAAGTATGATTCGGTGGCATTAATGCTTATTATTACTTTTTGCGTATAGAGTATGCATTGGTATTTATGACTAGAAACATATGTCCGCAACGGCACACATTTATAATATATTCAGGTTACATTTTTGTGAAAACCTTATCATTCAGGATAACCAGACTTATTTGTTCAAAATTTATTTGTTGGTACTGCCAAGTGTATCAATTTTGATTTCATCTGTTTTAATTTCAAACAAAACGCAAGAGTATTGATCGCGCCAACAGAAAAAAAAACAGAGAACTGAAATCTTAATGACCCACCCTTGTTTTTGTGAAAAAACTACTGGAGGTATAATTAAATATGTAAAATAGGTTTTGAGGCCTAAAATATGTGTATTTGTATCTTATATAAAGTATAACTTAATTGAAAGTTATACCTAAAGAACTTTTGGATAGGTATATTGAAAAAAATGAAAAACAGTGTCGCAAATGAGATTTTTGATTTATTTCACATTAGGAATAGTGAATATACATTCAAAAATAATTCGCAGGTGGATCCTTCAAAATATGCTACCAGTCTATATTCCATTGACTACCTGAACCGGCTATGTATAATGTGTTCTGCCTTTTTGGGGTTGTCCATAAAGTAACTAGTTAATTTTAAAAGTCATAAAAGGAAATCTCTCTGAAGGTTTTTTGTAGTTTTCAGTAACGGTTAAGCGTTATTGAATATATTGGTTTTAAGGATGGACTTAAAAGAGACACACCTTGAAATTTTAAAATAGAATATAGACTCTGTCAGACTACCATGAGCGTAAGTATAAGAGACGATTTCAAGTCATCAGCGCTATTTTTATCAAATGGATTAGCTTTGTACATATCTCAGAAATGCACATTCAAGCATCGACCTCGCAATTCAATCCTGACATCAGAAGATTCGGTAATTAATGAATTTCAATTTTTATGCCCTTTGTACTTACAATAATGTCTGACAGACAGAAGTTAAACTTCGAATGTTGTGATTTATTTAGTATTGTGCAATGTTATAAAGAAATGGCTTCATTCAGATTATGGGAAATAAATATTTGAAACGTAATGAAAAATGATAAGTATGAAAAAAATATGTCGGTTTCTTTCGAGAATCTGAGCCTCAATATTGTATACCAGATATACAGGCATCTGATTATATTTTTGATTAATTTGAATCGTAATAATTAGCCCATTTTTTGGTAATTATCTAAGTCAAATAGCATTAAAATCGCCATTAATGTTATGCTATGGTATAGAGAATCAACGATATCAGCTGCCGTTTCACATTTTTTAGAGAATGATGATACTTGTGGTCAACTGATCTTGAACTTAGCATCGCATCGTATATATAAATAACTACTATATTAATCTTGACAAAATTGATGAATCTTAAGCGCAATGTTTTTTGTATGAAGTAATTATTTGAATTTTTTATATTTAGTATTATATAGCATCATTCGAAAAGATGATTGTAGACTTCGTTGGTATTTAAACAGAAAATGTTGCACTGTAATAGTTACATAGTTTATTAAATAATTTTTTGAATATATATGCATTTATTTAGTATACTTTCTGTTCTCCACAAGAATGCGTCTAACGCCATTAATTAAATTGTTTCATATGTACTTTATTCCAGATAAAGGTGATATTGATGTAGCAGTTTGGTTTCATCATAAAAATATTTGAGTTTTTTGACAGTATGAAAATTGTCAGCAAGCTGCTCACAGGTGACGGCCATGAACTGTAGTCAAAAATATAACTATTAATATAATGTAATTTAATATGTATCAAGGATTGCACTACGTTTTAGAAGCCTGAAATGCTCAAAGCTATTATGTAGAATTCATTCTCTATATCACCATATCATACCAAAATAATTATGTTGAATAAATCGTGTATTTGGTAGGAATAGTGAATACCTAAAATGATATCCTAATAAAATACATCTAAAATCTAGTTTAGCCTCGATCTCTTAAAAGTAAATCAATGAATCAATTATATTGGGATCATTATTGAATAATTTCATGAAAATAATAATTTATTGAGGAGAAAAGATATAAAGAGAAAAATTACAGCATAAAAAATGATATTGACAGCAATGATACACACATCAACTATGTTCACGTTCTCTATTTTGCTCTGTAATAATTACCGTGTTGCAGTAATATATAAAAATACACCTATTTTAAACAATCGTGACACTAACTTGCTTTGGAACCTACACATTTTTTTGTATCTTTTTTGCACTTTTTGATTAGTACACCCTCACTAAATAGTGGCAGTTACACAGCAAAATAAAGATAACAGCATACAACTGGGAAATCGTATGAGCTAGTGCTTGCTAGACTTTACGAACTCTTTGAATGCTGCCTGAATTTCTTCGTCCATTTCGGGTTCTGGATCACATAGGTCATCTGGATCGGAATTATCGCTGCAAATACAAAATAAAATATGTCTTGAAGATGGAATCCATTGATAACAAGATTTATCGATAGTTGTTTAAACATAAATACCATTCAATACATTCAGCACACAAGTACGCTAAGCTGGTACTTGAATTGGTTCCTCATCATAATACTGAATACTCCAATTCAATCCCAGTTGCTGCTGATGAGCTATCTGTTCGACCCAATGTATTGATTTTTACTAAATACCTCCAAAATTTAGCTAGATGTTTTCAGGATTATTATATAATTATATTTAAGTTTTACTGAAATTTGAGATATTTGTGAGTCTTACGCGTCAACGTTGGGTCAAAATTTGTAAAAGTAGTTTGTAATCCATATTCATTAAAATAGTGTTAGTAATTTTTTGTTCATTTCGGGTTCTGAATCACATTGTTCAAATGTTTGCGATTATTTTACTTTCCCACCTATTGATGTGAGAAGTAACAATACAATATGAGAGAAAATGAAACACATAGCAGTGTAAACCCAAGGCAATGACTCCCCTCTTATTTGGGATAAAAAAAAACATGATAATCTGGAGAAAAAACTTGTGGTTAATCTGTAGGATTGGAAAACATACTCTTTTCCTCGAAGCATACTCAATCAAATTGAAATCGTAATTTAACTTTATATTTATTTTATTTTTCAATCTTGTTTTAATTTATTTAATATCCTCCAGAACCTACTTTAACTAGCTCAAATTTGACTGCATGGATGTTTAATCTAAAGAGGCAGCAGTCCCTATCAATGGTTTCAAATTAACAATGAAGACCATATAACTACTTTGATAAAACTCAATTGATATAAAATTTAACTGTTCGTTGTAAGTATATAGTAGCATGAATTTAAAATAACAGAAGAACAATACCTGGCATACTCTTCATTTGAGTGCATGTGGGAAGCTATGAATTCAGACTCTTCATTTGTCAACACGTTTCCATCTGGTTGATAGAATACTGTGTTTGCTACTCCCTCATATACGTAGTTATCTATTTCGTATTCAGAGCTGTAACAATAAAGACAGATATCAATCACCGCGATTAGGGCACTTAATTAGCACTTAAATTATCATTTATTTTATGGTTCTGCTGATTTTGCTCTACCAATGTAATGAGCCTCAATTCGTGTGAAAATTAGTATTACTTTTTTTTGACCGCTGATCAATACTGTTCTGTAAGATTTGCTTAAAAAGAAAAATCAATCCAGCAAACAATTGTATAAAATTGATGAAAAAATGACAAAACATGCTGTTCAGTGTGATATATATGGACATTTGGAATGAATTCAAAAAACTGGTAAAGCTGTGGTAGAAGCATTTGCGATGCTGCAATACTGACAATTGACAAAACTGCTACTGGATTGAGCGTTTTTTCAACGGGCGATAGGGGGGGGGTTTATGAATAAACGTA
Organism: Bruchidius siliquastri; assembly: GCA_949316355.1. NCBI lineage: Eukaryota > Metazoa > Arthropoda > Insecta > Coleoptera > Chrysomelidae > Bruchidius > Bruchidius siliquastri. The sequence continues at coordinate 17,023,677 of OX438533.1, read as the reverse complement.
TAAGTACCAGATTCAACTAGTACTATGTAAATAAATGTATGCTTATCTAGTTGAGCTTTAGATGACGAAATTAGACATTTAATTGAGTTCATATAAGATCTTTGATTAGTTGTATTTATGTTCCACCAAGGCAGTATTTTTTTATTCTTAGTGCAGCATTTATCAAAGCATGCCTATGTTTTTTAAAAATTTGTCACTTTTATATCTCTCCACCTCACTGGCTCTATCATCTAACTCTGATCAACCTGTGTAGCGTGTTTGTATATCAAGATAAATCAAATGAGTCCAAACTTGGGGTGTTACTAGAATCCATTGGAGAGATCCACCGACCTTCTGGTTCACTCATCAGGTAAACTCCAAGGCACCGAATAGAGAGTTCAATTCTTGAAAGGTTGTGTTTATGTTACATAGTTACATCTTACTGAAGAGTGTAAAAATTTGGAAGGTGTTTAGAAATCATTTGCAAAAATGCAGAATTAGTACTTACTCATTAGAATCACTACAGTGTCCCCAGTTCGAGTACCTAAGATTGATAACAATATTCAGCAGAGCTGTAACGTTTCCACCAACTGCATTTTTGATGTTTTTTAGCTGCTCAAAAACTTCATCGAGATCATTTTTATTGCTTTTTTCAAGGGAATACCCTGTGAGCTGCAATAAAAATATGATTTTGGCACATTTTCCATCAAAGTGAGTAAGTAAAAGCACCATTTATAACAAGGTAAAAATAGATATTAAAAAATTTATTCACTTTCAATAGGGGGCATTATTACTTCCAATAATTTAATATATTTTTGAGTAATTCTTACGAAACTTTTCTGTTGAATGCTTCTGTAATTCAGTGTTTCTGGTTTTTACTTAAGTTTTGGGACTTATGTGCTTTGGTAATTCTAAACAAAGGAGAAAACTACCAAAAGAATGTAAATATTGTTCAATGTGAAGCATCAATTGAAAAGTAATATTGATTAATATTAATAAAATCTCTAAAGGAAGTGCGCTTCAAGGCAGTCCAGGTGTTAGGACCTTTGGCTTCATAAGATGTCAATGGGCATCCCATAGAGGGCGGCACTTAGATGAGTTGAAGTTGCTATCACACCCTTGATTGGGTTACGTATATATCACTCGATTGCTCTCTACAATTGGACCGTCGGGTTATACTGACGTGTCTAGGCTAAAGACGAAACATGTATGGCTATAGCAGGTCTGATTCACAGTGGAGCATACACTCAAATCAGATTTATTACATAGAAAATATTTTTGTTTGAACTATGTATGTAAAAATGTTAATTTCTTTTCTTGTTTCGCTCAAATCCCATCACCGCATCACCCTTTGAATTTTGAAAACTCATATTTGAATCACAATGCCTGACAGTTCGCGTAATACAAATATGAATAACGAGGCCCTTTTGGAAGTGGCGATGTGAACATGTGTGAAAGATGTATCCAATGAGCAGGAGCATATTCAGACCAATATATTTGTTGTAATGAGAAAGCTGAATCTAGACTGATTTTTTTATAAATTAGTTTTTCAGTTCATTAATAAAATAATTCCATATATCGCCATTTGACACTACTTTTTGTGGTACCCGGGGTATTTTAGCAGTTGATCATATCAAGGATACCTTCAGTGCCTGACAGATGCATTTGACATTATCATCTCCGCCAGCAGCTAACAGCTTCTTGAAGGAGTCGACCAGCAACTTCCCGTAAACGGCCACATGGGGCAGCTGTGCATACAGCTCAGCGATGAACAGCAAAACGTTGTGCGGATTGCGGGTATCCTGGAGGTGCTTTTCACAACGCAGAGGTAGCTCGGCCCTGAATTCAGGGCAGTTCTGTTCCAAATGCCAGCACAGACGTGCGCCAGTGTATCGGAAATTCGGGTCACTGATTGCCTATATCACAAGGAAAATATATTAAAATACATTTATTTTAGGGTTTAAACTACAAAAATTGAACTTTATTAAAGCTGTGATCACTAACATTATCAAAATGTATATCTGGAAGAATGTATGTTTTAATATGCAAAGTTATCAGACCTATGAGTCTGAACTAATATGAAAGTGCCAAGTTTGAAAGTGATAGTCGATCAGTACTTTGTTAGAATTGATTCAATTTCCAGATAGGATGAAAAAAACTGGTTGCACAACCAAGGTACAGCATTTTATTGTCGATTAAACTGGGTCTATCATAATTTCCAATAAGTGTCCAAGGCTATTGGAGTCTAGCTACATTTGGGTCTGTGTATAGAAGATGTTAATAAATGAGCCTATACATTTCTCAATATACGAGGGCTGTTTTCTTTCTGCTGAGCTTAGTAAAGTAGAACACATTTAAAAAAAATTGATATATAATTTTTGAAAGTATTCTCCACAGTCAATGCATTCTCTAAAACGATTCTTGAGAGCATTTTCTCCAATCCTCTGGCCAAAGTTTTTTATTTCATATTAAGTGGCATCAACAGCTTCTTTGACTGATGGAAAACGCAACCCCTTAATTTAGGCTATACCTGCGGAAATAAGAAGACATTAGGTGCTAGCTCGGTATTACACAGTAAAAAACTTATTATGTATGTGTGTATTCTTGGGAATTCAAATACTCATTTAGTCATACAATATAGTTTGAGCGGCAGTGTGAGCCCAAGAAATATCTTTAATGCAAGATGCATGCAACACAAATGCCTGATTGCCACTGTTTCAGTTAGTGAGTTAGTTCAAGTAGCTGGTGGCCAATAGACACAGTGCTGTTCCCATGTTGCTGGGTGACCACATGTAGTTTATGCTCCTGAATTTGTTTTGTTTCCCTCATGAACTGGGTCTATAATTCCTGAATCAATATTTTTCACCTCAATTTTAAAAATAGTTTGAATATAGTTAATAAGTTACCAAATTTTAGCACTGTGTGCAATATTTCAACTCTACGATTACATATAATAAAGTCGGGTAGCACCATTTAGACTACAAATTATATGAATAAACTTCTGAAACCTATCTTGTAGTTTTCTGTTTGACTCATCTAACTTATCCTGGCTATTAATTAAAAGCATATCGTCATTTATTTATTCATCAGTTGTACGTGGTTTTAATTATGGCTAGGACAAGATTAATTATATGAATAAACAGGCATTAATTATGTCATAATAGTGGAAAAATATGTAAAAATCTAACAATACTGCAATGTGTGAAATGATACCAATAATTTATATATATTAAATACTCTCTAACATTGAGTTTTCCACTTTTGCATTCAAAATATGCTGAAAATAAAATGGAAAGTGCACAAAGTAATGAGAAAAGTAAAAAATTAGGTTATGATATACACCTAATTACTATCCGAAAATAATACAATTTAAAGTTAGATTGCATAATGATTATTTATGAAATAATCACCACAAGTTTTCCATTGCTATATACAATATGAAATATTGGTTATGCAGTATTCAAAAATTTTTTTTGATTGTTCGTCCTCATGTTATATTAATAAAAATATGTTATTCTATCAAGCAGCTTGATCAGATAAATACATAATTATGTTTCAACACGTTGGAACTATGAATTTGTTAGATATCAGGTTATGCTACTAGTTTATCTTTCAACAAGTGAGAGTTTATATTAAATTGTCTCACTGTATTGATGGAAAAAATTTAAATATTATAATTTTACCCTAATTTCAGTAAAAATTCTAACTAGACAAATTTACTTACTTCATCCACAAGAATTTTTGCAACTGTCGAGAGAGTCATTAAGTCTTGGAAGTATGGTACGAGGGTCTCCATGAATAAATCCAACAAATTATCAAACTGTCCTGGGTCTCTTGATAATGTGGTTATGATCTGTTTTAAACGCTTGATATCATCATCAATATCTGGGACAGCTGGCTCACAATGGTTTTGCGAATGATCTGAAGCACTGCCGTTATTTTTGTGTATCTTAAGCCTGCTCTGCAGACTGTGGGAGACATTGTCCACTTTCTTTGTCATTATGCTGTTGTTGGGGAACCATTCAGGAGCATCAGCTTTCAGCGATGATTTAGCCACAATATCATTCATATCCTTCTTATTATCTGTTTCTTTAACTGTGTCTGCATTTTCCGTTTTGAAAACAACGTCAGGCGCACTTTTAGGCAGTCTAATAGAGGACTGCACATTTGTTGTACCTTTATCCCACAACACTGGCTTGTTCTCCATGGTTATAGCTATGTAGTTCAGATTTCGTTTACATTCACTGAGCTTCTGTAATGAATACGGGGATTTGATTTCCAAAAAATAGCACAAAAAACAAAATACCTTCTAAAATCCAAACAACCTTTGTGATCTTCACTTGCCAAGAAAACAACAAACGGATGTTGACGTTTTTGACAGTGCGAAAATTGTCATTTAATTGACAATGAAGTTGACGCTTGGGTGACAGATGTTATGCTGCATTGCCGTCATTAGGAAAAGTCTGTAAGTAGCGTAAATTTAATACAGGGGTTTATTCAATAGTATCATATCAAAATAATATTTAGGGATTATCAATAACATATGGGCAACAAATATTGTATTTCAAGTTAATATATTTTCAAGTTGATATGTATATATGTTGTTATGTTTATAAGTAAACTACCTAGCCTCCACTATTTCCTGTTATACCACAGTAATTTATTTTAGTTGAATGTACCAAATTTCGTTCACTGACCTCTGTCACGTTACGCGTACATCTCGCCTCATGGTGTATAAAAAATATAGAGAGGAATGCCGAATATGCCTCCAACAATGTTGTCACTTGAGTAGCGTTATTTGCCTGTATAGACTCAAAAAATTCACAGCTATTCGACATTATTCTATCATACATATTTCTTTGAAAACAAATGAATAAATGTTCAGCTAGGTTTGAAAGGTACTAGATATCACCAGGTTGGAATCATATGACAATGGAAACCCCTTTGTGAATACAAAAATTTTGGACCATTAGTAACTTACTGCTAAAATTTGATACAGATCAATTCAGTAGTTTCCGAGTTATACGAGGGGCCAAGGATTACCAGACATATGACAGAGCGACAGAAATGAGTAACATGGTTTTTCCTAATGTACATATTCTTCTTCTTCTTCTGGTACCATCTCCTAACGGAGGTTGGCAATCATCATGGCTATCCCGACTTTATTAACAGCTACTCTAGACAGTTGGTTGGAGGAGATTCCAAACCATTCTCTCAAGTTTTTAAGCCAGGATGTTCTTTTCCGCCCTTGGCTACGATTTCCTTTAATTTTACCTTCAATAATATTTTGCAATAGTTTATACTTTGGACCTCTAACTATATGTGCAAAATATTCAAGCTTCTTCCTTTTAAGCGTTCTTATTATTTCCTCTTCTTTTTCCATCCGATGTAGAACGTCAACATTTGTAATCTTATCAACCCATGATAACCGTAGAATCCGACGATAACACCATCTTTTAAACGCTTCTAGCTTGCTGATTTCTGCTTGCTTGAGTGTCCAGGCCTCTGCTCCATATAATAATGTTGAAAATACATAGCACCGAAGCATTCGAATTCTTAACTGCAAATTTACGTTCTTACTACAAAGATATTTCTTAAGACTTATAAAGGTAGTTCTGTCAATTTCTATCCTTGCTTTTATTTCTTGTGTTTGATTAACAGACTCATTCAACCATGTTCTCAAGTATTTATAACGTTGAACTCTTTCGATTGGCGTGTTGTCGCATGTAAGATTTACATCGATGTTGCTTTACTTTGTTATGATCTTGTATTTTGTCTTCTTTACATTCATGTTAAGTCCATAAAGTTTGCAAGCATCATTTACTCTTTGTAGTAGCGTTTCTAGGTCGTCTATGTTATCTGTTAATAGAACTGTATCGTCACCGTAACGAAGGTTACTCAATATTTGTCCATTTATGGATATCCCTTCCTCACCCTCTGTCAGAGCCTCCTGGAAAATTGTTTCACTGTATACATTAAACAACAGCGGGGACAATATACAGCCTTGACGAAAACCCCTCATAATTTCAACCTCGTCGGATAATTGATCTTCGATTCTGATTTTCGCTGTTTGACACCAATATAGATTAGCGATTAGTCTCATGTCACGACTATCTGGGTTTTTCCGTTTCAAAATATCTATGAGTTTATGATGTTGCACTTTGTCAAACGCCTTTTCAAAGTTAATAAAACACATACATATGTCCTGATTTACGTCCAGGTACCTTAGCATGAGGACATTTACGCCAAACAAAGCCTCCCTCGTGCCCATACCTCGTCTGAAACCAACTTGATTGTCACTAATTTCCATGTCTAATTTTGCGAGAATTCTGTTATGTATGATTCTCAGTAGAGCTCTGAGAATATGACTCATTAGAGCGATTGTGCGGTACTTGGAACAATCTTTGGCGTTTTGCTTTTTTGGCATTGTAATAAAAGTTGATTGTAGCTATTGTTTGGGTATAATTCCTGCTTTGTAGACGGTGTTGAAAAGTTCTACTATAATATCAATAGAATCATCATCGATGAGCTTCGGTAGTTCGATTGGGATTTCATCAGAGCCACACGCTTTGCCTCCTTTAGTCTGACGGATGGCGTGCATAATTTCATCTTTCAGGATTTTTGGACCGCTGTCATCTTCTGGATTTAGTACTTATGCTGGTCTGCTATCTTTAAATAGATTTTTTATGTACTTAGTCCACTCTTCCAGCTGATGTTTTACATCAGTTATTAATTTTTCATCATACGCCCTTAGTACGGTAGTGTGCTTGTATCTTCTCCTACCGACGAACTTCTTGATTTTCTTGTGCATATTGAAGCTATCATACTTCCTCTCACACTCCTCTATTTCTTCACAGTTCTTACGTACCCAATTTTCCTTTGCTTCTTTTATTTCAGATTTTATGGTTGCATTTAGTTGTATATATTTGTCTCTATTATATTTGTTTTTGTGCCTCTCATCCATCAGATCGTAGTGGCCAGCGAAATAATAAGCCGATCTTTAGTAAAACTGTAGATTAAATGTAGACCAAAAGTCCTCTAATTACGTTCGTACATATTCTTTATTACATTTAACGTAGAGAAGAAATTATGTTTTAACAAGTTTTTTCAATATTCACGATCTTATTTACTGCTAGCGATCGAGGAACATCTAGCTATACAAAATTGTAAAACAAAATTCAGTTAGCAGGTTGTTCCCTTTATCTACATTCTCTCGACCAAAAGCGGCAAAAAAGTATCAAAACTATGTGGTTGGTGCCCATCGCAGATGCATAGGTAGTACAACAACTAATCATTTTAGTCAGTCTTGAAGATATTTCAGAATGGGCAAACTACCAAGTGCATTTAATGTCTCAGTTAGTAAGTTGAAATCAAAATCAAGTTTTTCTTCAGATATAAACCAACTAAACTCCAATAAGGCGGTAGTCTCCAATAAATGTAACATTCTGTATGCAACATCAACAATGCTTTTCGTTACGTATGTACGCTTTCAATTATAAATAATATATACAGTCTCATATTGTACGCAGAACGCTACCTCTAGCTGATCTAATATTTATTTTTGAAATCATCTCTTTTGTGATAGTCTGACAGAGGCTAGTACTGTCCGTCGGCCTGTTTTGACATCCATAAATAGATTTCAAGACTATTTAGTCTGTAAAAACTGAAATATGGACAAATACATACATATAGATGCAAAACAACCTCCTCCAGCGATGCCAGACTCATGTATATCTGACACTTTTACCTGTAGGCAGTCGCAAAACAACTTAACTGGAACAGATATTGTATTTTGTCACATAATGATTAGATATAGCTTGAATAATCAACCATTGTGCATGGAAGCCGTACGCACCCATATTTATCTGCGAATGTGCACAAATAGACTTCTCGAGTGCACCCTGTAGGTTCAGTGGTATAAGTAAATAGCTGTAATATTAGGTAGAGATATATCTAGACGTGGCAACACTGGCTCTACCTTCCGATTAGAGATATGTTAGACAAAAAGCAAAAATTGACATGGTCGAGTTTTCATATGCATAAATTTTAGTTTTATTACATGATTATTTCTGTTTTACCGATTCACGAACCGATTACTGATTAATTTAGTACGTGTAGTGAGCATACTTCTGATCCGCTTCTCATCCTTAAACTGTTATCATGATGTCCAAGTGAAGTGTAAACAATTAAGTAATTAAAGTACCGTCGATATAATGGCAGCCTGTTTTTTAATAAAAGTTTTATAAATATTGCGAATTTGTATGTGTTCAGTGAGTGCGGTGCTTATATTGTAACATTTCAGTAAAATGAGGGTATTACCTCGGACCCTGCTATTTGTTTTCAGTAATTTAATATGCCTGAGCCAAAATATTGTAGGTAAGTTGACATCGTGCATCTGTTTCTCAGTTTTATGGATGTATGAGATGTTTGGCATTTCATAAATTTGATCGACCGGATTCCCACCGGATCTTGTAACAGATTCATTTATTATTGGTTTGAATTAATTAATTACTTAGACCTCAAATGTAGGCCGATATCGGTGACTATCGTCTCTACATGTCATTAAAAAAATTAAATATATTTCATTTAAATGAAATGTTCTTACATACAAATTGATATTGATGTAATGTTGACAATATGTCGAAATGAAAATGAGTCTTGAAGTACTTATAAAGCCTAGACTTCTTTTCTTGTCAGTGTTAGTGTTTGGATTATTTTAGGGTGGGGGGTTAAGGTGCCTTATACTTTTTTGCGTTTTAGAACTATATCTACAGTGTACATCAGGAAATTGATCAATGATGAAGAGGTAGTTGGGGATCTCAATACCTTTTACTGAACTCCCATGTATATTATTATTATCATTAATATTATTATTACCTTCAATGTTTTCACAAGATTGTCGTATGATCAGGTTTTGCCTAGTACCGGAGCTATGGCTTTGCATTGTGGTAGGAGTTCCCAATGCTACAGGCCTTGAGAACCACAGACTGTTAGAAGGATTATTATTATGATAATAATTATAATAATGATTATTATTATCACTCCTGATTATTCACTATGACTATTGCATCGACCATTTGCATAACTGCTTCTTCACCAACTTGAGTAAATTCATGTTATATTGTAGAGAAAAATAAGTCAATCTTTGTATACAATCGATAACAGTAAAAAGGGTTATAAAATTGAATGTTTTTAGATTTTTTATAAATTTCTTTATTCAGTATGGTAAAGTACAGGAAGTTCTACTATAAATGGGGTATTTAGATTAGCTTTTCCAAGCTTGCATGTCCAATCTGGTTTTGGATGTTTCTGAACACCAATTGGTGAGTTTGCAGAAGTGCTTGTGATACATGCACACATATAGTATTGTTTGCAAACCACAACAAAATTCCTTTTTATCAATTACCAAAACTTCACAGAGAAAACCACATTGTGTTAACAATTATTTTTGGAGCCACAACTCAAAACAGTTAATATGTTTTCAATTATATTTTGGTCAGTTGAAAATACAAAACATTGTGGTTTATTAGTTCCAAATCATATTCAGAGAATTTTGTAATCCTACAATATCACAGTACCTAATTAAAATTGAACAGAGCAAAGAAGCTGACATTAGTTTTGGCTTTCAAAATCCATAATTTTGAAAAATTAAAATCAATAATTCCTTTTTCGAAAACATTTTGTTTTCAAGTATAGTTAATTTGTGCTCAAACATGTTCGAATGAAGATCCTGAAGTGTATATTTTTTAATCTCCAAAATTCGGAATTTTAGAAAATCACTTTTTTTCGAAAATGGTTGGTGCTAAAATATAACCAATAGGTGGTCAAATATGGTGAAACAATTAAAAAAATGTTGTTGAGTTTTAACAATTTTTGTGGTGCCAACTTCATGGAGCTTTCATATGCTTAGCTACTAGGAAGTGTGTATTTAATATTTTCATCTGAAATTTGCTTTGTGCCAAGTTTTATGAGTTTGAAGTACATCAGGATCCTACTCAGAGTCTTAGCTTTAAATTCTGTTATACCTACTAATCATCTACGAAATGAGAATGAAAGTTAAATTTACCATAGGATATTTTAATGAATAAAAAATACTTTTGGCATTTCAGTATATAGTTATCTCAAAAAACTTATTTTCTTTTTCACATTTGCTGTATTCTTTTTATATACATATGTTTTGTGTATCATGTACTTAGGAGAGTTTATGATTGCATATATATTTTTATATCAAGTACAGTGACCTGTACCTCTCATGCTGTACCGATACTGTTTTCAGCTTGGATATGTAATTATCAAATGGCACTATGGCTGTCCTGTTAGACAAAATGGAATTTAAAGTTGTTTTTTGCAAATAGCTTTTACCAAAAAACTTTTTCCAAATCATTAGGCAGATTGACGGAAATTACTGATATGACTCAAGTGTTAGTCAAGTTATATCATCATAAATCATTCTAAAGACTTATTACAAATTTGAACATTTCATATCATCATATAGCTTCCCTCTATGTATATTTTTTGTAAGTAATGTGGGTTTTAGAGGGGTCAGAGTTTTAGCTGAAAACTTATTTTTTTGAAAAACAATACCTTTCTGGTAGAATCACTAGCAAAAAGAACATCCCCAAATTTCATTACATTCTTGAGCAATCGATCATTTTTGATAATGCTAGAAAAAACCTTTCTCTTAAACTCTCACTATTTTGGTACTCTTTAATCTCAATTCTTCAATTTTGTTGATTTGGGGTGGGGTGCAAGACTGAGGCTAGAAGATATAATAGTACATATTTAGATTTGAAAATCTGTATATTGGCAGTGGAGTATTTAGCAAATAACAAAAACTCACGTCTTGTTGTCTGATGTATCTCGACTCTCCTGTCATGTTTAGACAGAACAAAAATATTTAGTGTTATAAAAATGCTTGAACATCAGTGCATTTATGTATGGCATATTTTGAAAGTTGCCTATCAGTTATAGTTTATACATTTTTTCATTCAGTTTCTCCTACGTAAAATTTTTTTTATTGAATTTTTACTGACCTAGATTTATATGTTATTCTGTATGCCATTGTAACCTAACGGAATTCATAACTTGATGTTTTTTAAAGTTTCATGATTCGAATGAATTCTTGTTCAAGAACCTGTTCATCAAACTAACTGATCTATTTTTTTTTGGTTCCAATAAAAATCAAATGAAAGTCGACATAGATAGTGGCGGGGATAGTGAAACATGACATTATCAGTTCGTACACTGTACATGGCCTTTTTGGGCGCAACATCCATTAGCATTTTTTTACCAACAGCACAAGTGAAAACGAGAAACAAAATCTAGAACAACGATATTTGTATTGGACGTAAAAATATACATGAAAAATAAATCTATAAAGTTTGGGAGCACATAAGGATGAACATCAATGAACTTGTTTATGGGATATAAGAGATAACATGCCCACGTCAAAATCTCGGTCAGTACGTAAGGAGTTCAGCGTAACAGCTGATAAGACATTATCGCGGTTTTATAATATCAGACGCCAGGATGTGATCGCGCGAGGGTCATAATTGAAGTGTTTGTATGCTATGTTAGCAAACTTTTTCTAGGCTCATGATATACATCTGAACTACACATAGGTCCAACGATAAGTTTGAAATTCAGGCACATACTAGCTTTGAAAAGTTTGACAGGACTGTCATTAAAAAAATCTCCAATTGTGGATAGAATTGGACCGCTTCTATTAAATTGGCGCAATGATAACGACCGGTGCAATCGTGATATTTACCTCAAATCAGCCCAAGGTTCCATTAGTTTTTATTTCCCATATCAAAGTATTTAGATATCGTGTATTCTTGTGACATGACATCGCCAAAATCCGTCATTCATTTCCGTGTGTCTGTCTGTCAGTCTGCCTGTCTGAATCAGGTAATTCTTGGCCCTTCTATAAGAACATTCTGAGGCAACTTGAACACTATGTTACTATTGTATGTACTCGTACAAGCAAGAAAAAACTCTGTAAATTTTCAAAATCGGTTCAGTGACGCTGGTTCTATCGATAAAAAAACAAAACTTTCAAATCTCGTTCTTATACGATTCCGCGACCAATTATGATTTGATTATTTGATGAGTCGTTTGTAGAATACGTTCTATCAATTATAATTTTTTGATTTCGGTAATCCCACGCATACGTGGGTGAAGAATTGTGATCAGTAACTCTTTTGACATAAATATTTTTTTTGATGATTTTTGATATCTATGCCATAAAAATCCCTGTCTCTCATTTTGGAGCTGCCAGTTAAACTATATATAAATATGAATAGAATAGAGTATAGTGTAGAAATATAGTAACAAGCCCATGTTTTTGTTACAAGAAAAATCAACAATAAAATCTTATAAAAATTATTTTTTTATTATTTAGTGTGGTTTTTCTATTAAAGCGTTTTGCGATTTTAGTTATTGTTAGCTATAATTTATTCAAAACATAGCTGTTGTAGTCTGGAAAGCATTGTTTGTAGGTTATTAGGCCATCAAGTGAATTCACATTTGTTCTTTTTTAGAAATATGGGGATTGAAGTGCAAATGCGACATTTGCAAAAAGACAAACTATACCTGCGAAACCACCGGATACTGCTTCGCCTCCACATACTTCAAAAATGGGGTTCAACAGTATGACTACAGGTAAAGCAAATTTTTCATATCGTTTATTCTATTTTTTAGCTTTTAATATGTATAGCTGTATTTAGCGGATCTAAATTGTTGCAGAAAATTAATTGAGCAAATAAATAAAACTCATCTGGTTTATTCCTTTTCATATAATTGGTGTATTTAAAATTAGTGTTACAGCTGATGTTAACAATTGGCTTCTTTGGGGCTTAAGGATTTACTAAAACGATATTGTACATCCAAAATGCACACGTACACGTTTTCTCCATGTATTCTATCAACATGAGGTGATTGTTAATGAGACTATACCTTATCTGTTTAAGGGTGATACTTTTTTCCAGCAGACAAGCAGGAGTGGATATCAACAAGCAAAGATTGGTGGATAAATTGATAATTCAGTCTAGCCAGTTTGCCTGTATATGTGGCAGTCTCCTAATAACTTTGAAGTGACTATTGTAATCTTGATGAAATGTTGATGGTCCAGTGGTATCGAACTTCCAGAGAATATAAAGTCGCTCACAACTGTATCTTTGGGAATTTTTGTGATTCATGTTTAACTTGATATTTAATGGAAGATTTGATAATATCAAAGAAGGAGGAGAAAATTCATGGCAAGAGATATTAGGATTGTGACATTCACTGTGGAAATTCAACAGAATCAAGTGAATTATGCTATTTTGAATTAAGACTAGGTACTGTTTATGGTGCTATAAGTTCATATATACTCAGAGAATCTAAAGTTTGCTTTTATGATCAAATTGTTATGAGAACATGTACTGCGTTATAAAAGCAGAACCCTGGTTATTTTGAACAGTTGCAATTTGGTAATAATTTTAATCATTTCCTCTATCAAATTACTACCCAGATTGACCAAAATCTCAATAAGAGACTTGACTTTTATACATTTGTATCACTTGTCAAAATATAATTAATGGCACCGCCTCGAAGGATATATTGTGTTTCATAATCGTGAAAACTCTTACGAGAGGTAATTTTTTGTAATGACTTCTCCATGCTGCTTGCAGCCCATATACATTGCTGGTGTGTTGGTTTTATAGACTTGGGCGAGTGCACTGGAGCCATTAGTGATGAAAATTCAGTTCCACAAATCACTGTATACTAGGGAAACTGACTATAAATTAGTTAGCCTTCTGTACCAACCCGTACACAAAACAGTGAAACAGTGAGTTTTTAGTACTCATTTAAAAGTAGTTTATTGTAAACCTATATAATTCTGATGACACTATTCCTATCATGCATTCTTCAAGAGTTTGCAATATAATTATCATTGTTAGTGATGCATTTGGAAATGTACGATCGTACTTTAGTGATGTGTAGTATTTTCTGGGACTGGGAGACTGATAGGTCCTTAGATCGTTACCATTTTGTTACTGTTCACAATAATGTTTCACCTCGCTGTACGTTAGGATCTATGGAGAAAACACTCGAGAAAACACACGGTTCACATGGTACACAAATATACACAAGTAACTCATCCAAATCACTCTCTCCTGTCACTAATCGAGAACACCGTGTATGACAGCTGTTTAAACAGAACCAAGTTTCTGCCACCCGAAGAACCGATCTGGTGTCACGAAACGCCCACAGAGCACAGCGCGCAGGTATGCTGTTCTAGCAGAGATTTCTGCAACGCTGATGTGCGGTACATACCCGTTCTATTGACACCTGGTGGTAGTATGACAGGTAAACGGTTTGCTGGCCCCTCGATTTTGCCCCCATTTTTCTAGCCTTCTGGGCTTCTATTTTGAGCGGTGTTTCAGTTAACATCCAGAACATTGTTGTGATATTTAGAAAAACTACTTTACTTACCGGCGCTAAAGCGTATAAACATTTTGATTACACTCTGAGAAGCTAGATGCTAGATCTGAACCCTGTTACAGCAGAAGGTGCAGATATGTTCATTTGTTTTTGTTGTGTGTAACTTTTTCTACCATTGATTTGATTTAGGGAATTTTTTTCCGTTTGAAACGCACTATTCGACCATAAACTAAGACACACAATTTAATTACAACAATGTTCCTCCGTATAACCCGCTAATACTGTGTCCTATTTTATTTTGTTGTTGTTGTGAATTAACCTTTTGTTTTTAAACTAACAATGTTTGGCGTGTGCTATTTTGGAATACTAAAGTTTTACATATGCTGGAGCTGAATATTTTGCCTGAATAATATTGTGAAACTGTTTGCCTCAGGCAGTGAAATATAATATAGACGTTTTGTTTTGTTGATTTTCTACACAAGGCTGTCATAGAGCCCGTTTGTAGCAACTACTTGTTACTATGAGACATATAAGGTTATGATGCTACTTGTAAGAAATGATGTGAATAGTTGTTTCATGCTTTGATTTATGAACTTAAATAATATATCAGTGGCTATAACGAAAACTATAAACTAAAAAAAAATATATATAAATGGATAATCCGTCTTCACCTGAATAATAAGTTCAGAATAATTCTATATTCGTAGTCAATATTTCTTGAAAGGCTGAATGTATTTGCTGTACAAGGCACATTATACTTATTAATTATATATTTTAAACGGATGAACCAGATGCAGTTTTATTTCAGGTATAATAAGGGTTTCGTTATCGACCAAATATGGAAATATTATAACCATTTCATCTATTTGGTATTACCTTCAAAAGTTCATTACATCTTCTACATTTGAAACACCACTTTACAGTTATTGACCTATTACACGGCATTATCAATTTATTTCTATGAAAAAGGTTTGGATTGTCCATGATTTTCAGTACCGAAATTGGGTTGCACTGTGACGCTGACCTATGAAATTTCAAACTTAAATGATTTTCAGAAATGTTCAAAAATGGAAATTTCATAACTCTAACAAACCGTTATTGAAATATTTGAGAATTTGTGTGTGTGTGTGTGTGTAGATTCTAGTGTTCACTACACTAAGTTTCACTCTGCACACTGAAACTCAATGATTGATATTGTACCATCCTAATAAGATGGAGGCTAAGCGAATTTGAGCTGTGAACTTTTGTTATGAATCAGTCTCTTGAGGATTGTCTAGTATGGAACAGATATACTCAAAATATTTTTGGTGAAATACACAAGAAGTATGGAGCTCCATTTGAACTTTAACTTGATATTGAAGTGATGTTAAAGGTCAAATTCACATGCAAAATCTGCATGGCACAATTCGAGGAAATTCTAAAACCATTGGTAGATAGGAGTTATCTTACCATACCTAGACCTTTTGAGCACCAATAATAAATACAAAAACGACTACTTTACGATATCATCAAATACCTATTTTGGTCTAGAAATTATCCACCCAGCTTTCAAATTGTTATAATATTTCTAGTGATACGATTAATACGATTATTCAAGTCACGTTCGATTTCTTTGTTCATTTGTTGGTTTCCAGAAAATTATATTTTTTTCGATATCCGAGAAGTTGTCAATTCTTTTCTCAGAAATACTTTGATAATCCTGTGTAATTGATACCCTTTACAAGGTCAATTTCAGTGAAGTAATATTCTTATATCTAAACAATAGTATTGATGGATAACATTGAATTCAAGTATTTTTTCTCACAAAATTTGGCCAGTGCATTGAAGATAGATGTCATCAATATTTATTATATTATTTGCCGCCAAAGTTAACATTATAGATTTACAAAGGTATAATGGTTAAATTAAAGAGGTTACATCATACCACATTAAATTAAGTTTCACGAAAGAACCATTGCGAACCATTGTCAACAAGTTTATAAATCAATTTATTTTTTTCTCATAGATTATCCCTCAAATTTAATCAAAGTTGTTTCTTGATGTTTTGTTTTTTAAATTTATAGAATTATAATATGTGTATGATAAAACTGTGGTTTTTGAATGAACAGGATAGAATCTAAAAAAAGAGGAAAAGAAACTTATGCCTAAAAGCAGTGGTCATTCGTAATGGTAGAAATAACATCGCATGTTTATCCATCCTATCAATGAAATATACAATTATATTGTTCAATCGTTTTTATTATTCTCAATATTTTATCCATCAATGTCATTGGTCCGGTATCTCAGACATTCAATGTGTTGAATAACAGTCTGGACTCATTTATATACACTGTATGGGGGACCACCATGGATTAATATAAACTTTTCGTGACACTGTATTCCAATTCGCGACAATCACAATTTACCATCCGGAATTCCATCAACCATGTATTAATGTGAATGTATAGGTGTCTGGGACCGAACCTGTCGTTACCGCACAATAATCCAATGTTCTGCCATAGCAGCAACTCATTTAACGCAACGTTCGCGATGAAGTGCTGCAACAAGGAGGACTATTGCAACAATCATTTGATGCCGGAGCTTACGCTTCGGCCCCAAGGTAAAATAACACGGCGATCTATGCCAATACAAAGTCCTCTTGTAGATCTCCATTTCTACATTCCCTGTTGTACATATACTTCTCTCTATTTCTTCTACTATTTTTCCATCTAGCACGGCACTGCTCTAACCAAATAGTTTTTCTATTTTATAACTCTATAGTAGTTAGATGTTAGTTTCGGTCGGAAACGATAGAAGTATCTTAACAAATCAACTGAAAACGACTATTGGAAACGGAACTGTTGATTGTGGTCATACTTCGTATGTAGTTATATAGTTTTACGACGGTACTCACAGTACCGACATATAGATAAACGCAAAATTCATTCAATATATTTCTCACCAATAAAAGTAAAGTGGCAAAAAACGAGCAATAATTATTCTGAAGGATGTATGTGGTTCAGAAAATTGACAAGGTGAAGAAGAATGAATCTTGGAAAGAACGAATTTATTATTAAAGCGGTTATACCTAAGCTTTTTAAGTTCATATCAAAATATACGATTTTTGGCTTACAATCATTTACTCATAAACTTTTCTGAGTTATGTGAATCAAACATCGCATAAATCAATGTAGTTTTTAGCTCATGGTTTGTATTCATCTCAACGAAATTGAGAGTCTGGATCAAGCAAAAAATTCTAAGAATATCTCTGAGCATTTTGATATAATATTGTGAGGCTCTCCGAAATTTTTGTTGTTTGCTTGATTTCTGCTGTTTACAAAACATATGCAAGGAACACCGAAGATTTTGTATTGTTAGTTGCCTGACGAAATATTTTTTAAATTAAAATAGACATACATTCAACATGTTTAGTACACAGGAAAAATAACTATAAGGAAACATAGATTCTATAGCAAAATTTAAAATAAAAAAGGAGGAAGCACAGAGCATGATCATCAGCAAAACTAGAAGATTTATTTAATCTTTATCAATCAATTGACGGTCCTATGACCGATCCTCATTACTTATATTTCATTATTTTGCTGGTCTGTAACTAATACTCGCATCAAAATAGCTCTGTCATAATGGTTTGAGGAGATATATGTGTAGCTAGCAATATAGAGCTTCCTATACGTTCCTCCTGTAATACATTTCTTAAATCTCTGAATACCGGTTTAAAAATGTTCTTACCGGTACATGGTTTTACATAGATACTTCTGTTGGAACTGACTTGCATAGCTATATGATGATAAATTGCTGTATACATTCTAGTATACGTTGTAGAGTTCGAAATATATTGTTGGCACAGGGATTTTCCATTTTTCATACTTAGTTCAATGTCACAAATTATGCAGCTTCATTATTAGTATTGCTTTTTATTCAGAACTACAATTGTTGTATGTATATAATGAGTAGTTTGAGCGCACTACTTCGTAGCAAGAAGTGGGTAGTTATTACTAGACGTATTGAATGGCTTTGTAAAGCTTGCTTTAGTAAACCAATTGTACCAAGGGAAAACCTCAACGTTGATATAACTCTGTACTGAAGATCAACATTCTAGTAGACTGCAATGACAATCGGTAAATCTATTTTAATTGCAGTAACTGTTTAATTTTGAGGCGGAACAGTAGCCTGTGATTTCTAACGTACAATACAAGGACAGTTAAATTATATGTAAATATTATACATCACTTATGCTTCTTCGTTACATCCTACCTGTTCTGTATCAGGAAAATCACATGATTACTATACTTATATCTTTTGGTATTGGACCAACAGGAGTACTTAATCCAATAATTATTCTAGAGATTGTAGCGATGTTGAAAAACGAAGCTTTCATTCATGAAATAATGCTCTCACGCCTCACAAATAATGATGCGGTAGGCAACTACTCGATATGGTTTTCGATTGAAAGATCCATGACTGTCCTCAATGTGAAAATCATACTTATGATTTCATTATTAAAATAGGATATTAATAACTCATAATATACTTAGGACATATTTTATAATGTACTTTGCAAATGCTCTTGATACACTTTTCAAGGTTTGTTTTACCGCTTTATATATTTTGCAATCGGTAAAGAATGTAACATTAAACTGAAAAACTACTGTTTAATAAAACTGAGGACGCTACTAATTACCCAGAGCTATAGATGGATAGGTACATAGAGTATTGGTGGTAGAAGTTCTGCTCAAAACTATGTGAACTACATCGATTTTCTCATTAAAATAATGTATGTAAAATCTTTTAGTTCTATCGGGTGGTAATCATTTGTCACTGTTAACTGTGACATAGATTTCAGCTTGTAGGGATATATTCAAATCAGAATAAAGATAAAAAAGCAGATCTATCTGCATTGAAAAAAGGTGGTGGGCACCCTGTATATATTAGACTGCCACATGTTGCATTTGTAGCGTAGGTGTTTCAGCTGTAGTCCATGAAGATTCATTGGTTGGATTGAAACATCTGAAAAGTTGATATTTTGCATAAACAGTAGCAGAAGTGAGTTTTGTTCATCCGGAGGTTGTTGGCTGCATCAATTGCAAATCTATAACTTAGTTCTTCAGGTTTTGACTAACTAATTTCTGGAACTGTTCATAGCAGTCAAAAATTACACATGCTACTAGTCCAATCTTACCATATATATGAAACTGTTATTTATATTTAAATTTATCTTTCTCTTCCTATAAGGTGTATAGCTCTTCCACAGTACCGCAAACCAAGTTGGAGTGGAGATACATGTTTTTAGGTCATCAGATGTTTGAAAAATCCGCTATCAAGCATACTAATATACTTGTTCCGAAAACCTTTAGTACCAAAGATTACATGAATGCATCATCTGTATTCTAGCCTATACACATATACACAATAGTTTATACTGAACTGTTCTCTTGAAAGCGGTCAGGAATTTCAATCAGTTCATCACATTCGCAATGGAGGCTTGTCGGAGAATGCTGGAGTTCCGCCAATCGACTTTCTCCTCTTAGTAGGATGAGATTATTTTTTATATCCAATTAGATGGCAGATGGTTAAGATAGTGTAACTCATATAACTTCTCAATTCAAACTATCTGTTTGATTGATTTGTTACACTTGTGTCTTTAATTATTTAAATTGCTTTTTATTTTTCCTGCTGTATTAGCTGTCAAGCTGCTCTAACTACAAACACAGTTTGTGAAAAGAATCAAGACTGAATCTAGTAAGGCAAGAGTAGTTACACTAAGTAATGGCATCTCAAATCAACATTTCCAAATGTTTGACTGTATAATTTTTTACAAGTCTTCCTTTGCTGAAGTAATAGTAAGAAAGATATGCAAATCTATACATCTCTAGTATAGACATGAATATATTTACATTATCGTTAATTTGATATCGAATCTTCTAGCTTACGTTGTTAGGTATACCAAAAACAGATTAGGAATTCGGTTTCAAATGGTGAAGCACATAAAGGTAAATAATGAAAATGAAAAAAGAAAATACATTATATAAACAACATGAAAATTCGATAACATTGACCTTTAGATTATATAATGACCGTCTCAAATAAATCAACATATTCCTAGAACATCAATATCTTGTATATCGAAGTAAATACATATTCACATAGCACTCCAGATAGCAACAAGAGAAATACGCTCAGTTTTGGTTAGGAGCTTCATTTTTGAGTATTTTACAAACTTTGGAAAATTCCCATTACGATCGCAATGAAATGTTGAAGATCATTTTGTTCGTCCTGTTAAGAATAAAAAATCTTGCATGGTCGCAATATCGGCAACATCTGAACTCAAAAACTAATACAAAATCATCATAAAGCTGTTGAAGGTGTAAATATGTCTTTTTACTAAAAGTTTTCGGTTCAAGTGCTACATGGATCAGATATCTAAACATGCCCATAATTCTTTAATGCAATTCTTGAGAGAAATTTGGGAACGAGGGAAACGAGCTACCAATAACTTTATTGATGATAATTGATTGTTTTTTTTGTTATAAGGTAGCAGTCTGAAATGAAAATTGGTTTCCAACTTTCTCGCTAATTTTAGAATATCATGTTGAAGTCTGGAAGCTCTAATTATACAATTTAACACTGATATTTTTGCTCTTTTATCATTGTGGAAAATCATTACACGTACTGAAAACAATACTAAATATAAATTTTACTACTAAAATATGTGAGACATATTTATAAGCATAGTTTCATTCGTTTTTTGCCTGTTTCCTTAGTTTCTCTACTTGATTTGTACAATCGCCTGTCAAATGAGATGTTTATAGCTATCATATATTTAATGATTTAATCATTAAAATGTTTTGCCATTCTAAGGTGAAAAGTGATTTTTTCTCATTGAAGAAGCGACTTGATATATTGAACAAGAACCAAAGTGGAACAAAGCATTAGGTTTGACAAATACACAGTGAATTCATGTTGATATTGTGATGATAATGAGTCAAGCAAGCATACAAGATCGGTCAAAGTACTTTCTCTCAAGCATCACACTATTTCTTCTATGACTGGCTAAAATTTCTTATAAATATTTGTTTGCATCTTATTGTCGCTAATACTCAGTATTACTCTACAGTTGGAAAATTTGTTTTGTTTCATTGTTTTCTATTAGCCTAGAGGGCGAGGAGTTTTGATCAAATTCCCGTCCATAGGCGAGATTATTGTTGGAAGCCCTTCATTTGAGGTTTGGTTGTATACCCTAAGTTTGCTTACAAATCGATGCTCCGCTTGATTTTATAATAGGTACTAATAACAGTATTTTTTTCTAATTCCTTCAATATTTCCGTTTCTGTTACTCTTATTGTTATATATCACTATACAATGCATTGGCAAACTTGTTCACTATGAAATTATCAAAAAAGTATACCGATCGAGGTCGCCAGGTGCATGAATTGTAAACGTGCAAATTGCAAATGTCCAAAAAAAAATTCAGCAAAAAGCATAAAAAACTACGTTTATCAAAATATAACGAACTGATCATGCTAATTTTTTCACACCATCGGAATAATATAGCTTCTTTTATATTCTCCTATAGTATAGACAATCATTATATAGTTATTGTAATGAATACCACCGATCAATACTGCACCCTTTACCTCCAAAACAAAAATATTCTCTCCCTTCTGGTATTTTGCTTGCTCTGTCGACAAAAGTACAAGATTGCAATCATGATGTATGAGAAAAAATCACTTCCATCATTAGGTGAACGTACCAATATTGACAAAGCACCTTAATGGTATCTAGTTTAAATGGCGGTCGTACAAACAATAGAATACCTATGATAGAAGTTTCAGACTGGATGCTCTGACCGTTACCATCAAGGTTCAAACAGCCATTATGTTTCTGTTATAGATGTTACGACAAAAAGTCCCTACCGGAAATCGTAGTACAGGCAGACAGAACGGCTCAGTATTGCAACGAAACTCTGTACAATGTTGCCAATTCCGAATTCACGTCTGTTCTCACGACCTGTTGTAACGATAGAGACTATTGTAATGTCAGGCGGTTGTATATAGACCCCAAAGGTTAGAGATTGTCATTTTCTGTGGTCCATGTGATATCACCATATGATTGGTCTGCTTTTGTTACAAGGTTTCGAAAACACACCACAGACGAGGACAAAGAAAACAAATCCATAGCATAATACTATACTAATAACAGAAATAGTTCACCTTGGACACGCAAAAAGATTCGGAATAGATATAAAATTTGTCAAAAATGAAACCAACGATTATAAATATAACACATTGAAAAAACAACATCTAATGACTACAATTATTACAAGGTTGTATATTTGGGGCACTTGATACATAATAATTCAGCAAAACTATATGAGTGATCTTCGGTATGCTTTATCTGGCTCGCATGGTAACCTCAGGCTCTATAAATTAATTTGTTTGTCAAAGTTATGCACAAAATAAATTCCATATTTTGTCATAGTATGTGTCATATTTTATAATGAAAAACGTGGTGTTGTGATGCAAGACGTTTTCCTCAAATGTAAAAAGTAATCATAAAAGGCTTCCTTTCAGAATACAACTAATTAATCGAGTTCAAAGTACTATGGAAGTTTCGAGCAAGTTTCAATTTTTTTTTAAATAGACCAATATAATGTTGATATTCACTCACGCTAAAGCTTTTGTATAGCAGGACGCGGTGATATTTAACTATATGATATTTTATATTCCAAACCTGTAAAAAATATAATACTGTATACTTGTAACGATAGTGGACCATAAAATATACATCATAAGCCGGGCGCTACCATTCTCTATGTTCTGTAATGAATGGCTTAGTCAAGGGGTAATAGGAAGAATTGGAAGTAGAATCTGTAACGGTTAATGTGAGAAATATCGCACTGAATACATCAATATGTGTGGAGTACAAGATTAATTATGGCTTTCATTTAACCAGACTATTACTGGTACTTATATTTATAGTTGTTTCTGCAATCTGGTAGATTGCTAAAATAAACACGGTATTTTTATATATAACTTTTGTATCGCAGAAACTAAAAAAAGTTTGTATCGATCGAAGTGGCAATAGAAATAAATTGTTATCCAATTTTGAACCATCCATTTCTACCTTATAATGGCGGATTCCTATGAACAGTTGTACACACTGAAAGAGCAGAATAGCAATCATTTGAATTGTCTTAGATTATTTTTAGGAATCAGAATCGTCTGGCAGTCTGATGATGATTTAAATTAAATCGAAACGCGTAACTGAAAAAAAAATAGTTTTCAAAGTAAGAGCATCTACAATCTACATGATTAATGAAGGCACTTATCCAAACATCATTTTGGTTGTAGAATTTATTTTTGAATGACGGCATTTTTTTGGTAGTATCTGTACACTGTTATATGGAGCAATTGTGAGCCAAGTTGGCGGAAATGTGAAAGCATAATAAATATTTGTTCAATTTCCGCACATATTGACAAGATACTTTATCTAGTACGCTGCAAAATATTGCTCGTAGTTTGAATGATGTTTTCAATCGCCTGCAACAATGTTTAAATGTTTTTCTTCAGAATATATGACTATGCGATTGTATTGCTGGGGTTGCTGTTTGTTTTTATAATTTCTACTCAATTCTTCCTATGTTGATTATGTTCCTTTATAACTTTGGCAAGTTTTATACAAGGAAATTATGTCTTGTTCATATATGGTCCGACTAGTAATAGGAGTGTATCTCGGGATTTTTTTTTTCATTTAATGCTTAGTGTATTTGTATTATTTCAGAAACTGAAAGCTTAAGTATGGACCATTCATTGTTTTTGTCTGCTAACATGTTTGTTTCATATAGGTATTAACAGTTTCATTCACTGGGTTTGCTTTTTTCGTTTTCATACACAATGTTTATCGAGAATTAATATCTAGATATTGAACAACTCAGTTAGTATCATAGAAATTCCAAAATGGAAGTTTTTTCTAACAATGAATCATATAAATTTACAAATTAAATATTTGAGTTCCTTCAATGTATATAATCAACTCTTTCTATGTACATGTAATTGTACTATGTAGACAGTTTAAGTACCATTATAAGATTAATGAGAAAATTTGTTTTGTAAATATTTCTACAGTACTTAATGGCAATAAAGCAATATCAGATTTATAACAGCATTCTGGTTCTACACTCCTAATGAGATATTTTCAATGTTAATATAGCTATGGGGATATTTCTAAGTGACAAAGAAATAACGTCGGACTTCGAAGGAAATCTGCGTGATATAATTTAACATATTGATAAAAGCTTGGTATTTTGGTTTAACGCGACTGATACCCACGTATACCAGTTCAAGAGATTTAAAAGGGTGTTTTTAGTGTCCACTTAATATATTATAGCATTAGTAAATCCTATGTTTTGATATTTTAGATTGATTGATATATTTTGGACAAGGAGCATGTTGATATATTGATTAAAATTTCTCTAGATGTATTACAGTTGTGAACAATCAGAGGTTTGTATAAAATCGCCTGTAAACCAATCATATATAACACTAGGATTGCATGCTTTTTGTTGCTTGTGCTTTTTTTGTTCTTGTTTTCTTTCTAACGATTTTTTTGCAGGTAAGTTTTAACATTGATACTCTTAAGACTCTCTCTCTCTCTCTATATATATATATATATATATATATATATATATTCATTTTGATATTTTGATACGGGTGAGACCGTAATGCATGAAGTGAATGTTATTTGTAAATAGGTATTTCTCCATAGTTTCCTACATACATGCATACATAATAATAATAAAAAATACATACACAATAATAACATAAAAATGCCTTTATTGGTTACATACAGATTAACACGTCGGAAAGAGCTAACAGTATAATTATCGAGGTTAAGCTGTCATGTTATACGTAACCTAACCACAAGCAAGCTAAATGTTAATGTGGAATATAAAAATGCGAATAATCAATAAATAATGAATCGAAAATTAAATCGTAATATTGTGAACAAAAATGTTCGCTTAAGTTCACTACTGTTATATTTGCTGAAATACAAAATTACTATACAGTGTAACAGAGGTATAGTGGAACATCTAGTAAATATGGTAGTGAATTGGACAGCTATTATTAATATAGAAGTATTGCGTATAAGCATATCGTGTATACTGTACCGAAATGTAAATTTATCTCGGAGGAAGAGAGGAACTCGAGCATGGAGGAGGAAAAAAAGAGCATGTTGTGATTGTGATCAGGTTCAATTATTTTTTCATATTATCAAGAGTATTTGGATTTGCTTAGTGTTGCAGCAGCACAGCAAATATTATTGTACTTTTTCATGATACATTTGATCTTGTTTATTATTTGCAATGAATAACATTGTAAAAAATATTGCATCACACTATTATTCGCATTTTCATATTTACATACTAGATGTTTTCCATGAAAATACACAATGCACAATATCTATATCTTGACTTTATGATGTATGTATGGTATGTATGAAAACTAGTACATATTCGGTGATCTACATGCATTCACATGGGAACACCAGAGTACTATGAATTATGTTCAAAAATTACATTTTATTAATTGCATGAATATTCTGTTGTCTGATATTTGCATTACTTCATTCAATTCATTATGCCAAATTCGTGCAGTAATGGTCAAAAATTTTATGGCACTCAGCGACGTAAGTTGCTGTAAACATCTACGTAGTAAGATTACTTTTGTTTACAATGTGAAATGGAATTTGTTACAACAAGCTCACACTTCACTGCGATGTTGTCTGAGTACATTGCATTGTAATTGCATGTGATAATTGAAGGGAATAATAGCATTTAGAATGCTCCAGGTATGACTTAAAGCATAACTAGGAGAGTTGATTTTTTTTCAGTCATGTTGGTATCAGAGTAAATTCAAATGTTTCTTAATTTTTGGTTCAAGTAATTCTGATGAAATTTAAGCCTGAGAGATTGACTGACTTTCCTGTACTGTCTTGAATATGGGTAAAAAGAAAGATCTTTAATTTCGGATGGAACGCCTGGATTGCATTTGAAATGTACTTTGCAACAGACAAAGTGACAACTACCGATGATGTTCATGTAAGCGTCGAAAAACGCCAGTTGATGACGATTTCTACCTTCACGCAAAACGTATACGAAACATGAGAGCATGTGAGCGTCTTAAACAGAACAAAAATAGTGTAAATATGTTAACAATATTGCTGAGCTATCAAATTAGAGATTAAAAATATTGCGTAGATATTCAAGAATTTTTAAATGTGATCTCCAACAAGTATTCTTATTTTGACCATTACTGTACAGTGTTATAAAGTAAGCAAAAAATCGAGCGACAAATTGAGCAGATACTACAATTGAATTGATTATTGCAAATCTGGAAAGAGGTCAGTTCTATATACTTTGCTCGCAGAATTAATTATGTACAGCGATCAATATTGCTCAAATATTTTTTATAGGAATCATTGTAATATAAATAAAGACGTCTATTATTATTATATATTTAATTTAGGTTATTAATGTGATTCCTGTTGTATCATCGAATCATCTGTGATTCTCTTTGAATGATATTAGGCATTATTAGAATAATAGATAGATATATTTAATTTATAATAAATAAAAACCCTTTTAGTTTAACTTTTGATACACACATATTGGTATCTTCCAGTTTCATTTGAGATGGCATACAGAATTGTACAAAATGTCTTTTGAATAATATTACTTTTTCAATAATTTCGCTCTGAATTTGGAACATACCTAGACACTCCAGGCGAATATTACTACTTTGGCGTTATTTTTAAGTAGAACTCTCAACAGCTACATTCATTCTCATTAACGAGTGAATGATGAAGTCCCAAAGGTGTATAAAAGATATGCAGAACTGACCTTTTTAATATCCTTTAGTAATATTCGGTTACAAATCATCAATTTGTTTGTGTGCTGTGATAATATAATCAAACATTAAAATGTTTCAGTTCATGAATGATCGGCGTTAAACAGTAGCAATTATTTTTTGTCTGTGAATTACATTCAATATAGTCCCAATTTAATTTTTTTCCCAGAAATTGGATATAACTTTTAGAGAAGATTCGATGTTGCTGCATCTATAGTATAATACTCAACCATATACATGTTAGATGTCAGAACACAAAAAATCGTTCGTATTATTGCATCTTTAATATATAAAAATGAGTCAGAGCCGGTTTGAATCAATATTTTCACGAACAATACACGTATCTGATTTGTGACCTAAGTTACTATAGGAATTAAATTACTTTGAAAGAGTTCCTAAACGCCAGATTTCAACTTGTTTACCTCTTATCAGCAGCAATCAAGGAGTCCGCATACTTTACCACGTTGGAGATTGCGGCTTTCATCGCTATTCCTACTCTGATCCTGTGCATCCTAGCGGGAGCGGTTTACTTCGTGCACACCTCCTACCATCGCAGGGACGCTGCCCATCGCCATTTGAGGCATGGGGACGATGCGTTGGAAGCGCCGGAGCACCCGCTCTTAAACAAGGGTGTCAGTCTGAAGCATATGATCGAGATGACGACCAGTGGCAGTGGATCAGGTTTGTTTGTACCACTAAATTCTTTTTTAACTACACCATATTTCAACGAATATTTGATATTCAATTTTCACTTTTATTTCTCAATTTAATAGAAAACAGTACCCTTAAATTTTGAGTTGTATGCGGCAACTACTCATCCCCCTTATCATTCGACTAAAAAGTTCTCCGTATCTCATGTAGCCTCCGATTTTTATCTGATTTTATTCTGATGTCGTTAGCATTCTGTTTCTAAGAGACTAGTTGATAATTCAAAACGCCGCCTGAAACCCACTTTACCATTCATACGAAAAATTGCGACCTGTTGCGAAAGGTAGATTAAAGCTAATTTCAAAGGTAGCCACGGTTCTCCCAGTAATGTGTTGTTTACGTTTTCTAGCATCTTCTTGATGCCGAAATGCTACTATCGTGTAGCTACTGCGTCACATCTTTTCTCTCCTAATTACCACGCTAATATATTTTTTGTTTTGCAAGATTCACAGCAGCATTCCTCCAAGGTCGATACAACACAAGATTCTACGGTTGGGTTCACAACAGGGATCTTGTTGACGGCCTTCTTCCATTCAGTTACTACCTAATAACTCACTGTATCTCAGAATTTTCTTTCTTCTTCTAAAGGAGACCATGTCTTACTGAGCTGCTATATTTCGATTTGCATAACAAGCAGATGAGTGCATTAACTATACCTATATATTTTTTTCATGATAAATGATGATACATACGTATACAATTTTTCAGGTCTTCCGCTATTGGTACAACGCAGTATCGCCCGTCAAATCCAGCTGGTTGAAATAATTGGACAGGGGAGATTTGGTGAGGTGTGGAGAGGTAGATGGAGAGGAGAAAACGTTGCGGTGAAAATTTTCAGTTCCAGAGAGGAGAGGTCGTGGTTTAGGGAGGCAGAAATATATCAGACGGTCATGTTGAGACATGACAACATTCTTGGATTCATTGCTGCTGATAATAAGGGTGAGTAAGATTTTCAATAATCTTTTGTCTCGGATCCTCCAGAAGTGAATATATATCACCAACCGTAATATATCTGAAATGAATTAAACTAATACTGCCTAAAGTGCGGAACCAGTAGTTATGCATTATATGCATGAAATGTGTTAGAGATAGTTAATCTTTTGTGGTGGTGAAGTGTCGGATTACAAGATGAAATGACTTCAATAAACATGGGCTCAGCACTTCTACCGTCACATATGTGCGAAGCATATACCATTCATATTGTAACGATCTCGTTGTATCGGCGTTCATCCTGGGATGCAACCTGGTTGTAGCGGCAGCTAGCTACATTTACAGCTGGGAAGATTACATACCTCCAACATGTTTCTGACCATTCTCCAGTCTAAGTCACTGCGCCTGCAATTTTGCTTAGACATGGCTGCTCTCTTGACGCCGTGTTTAAGGGCCTGGTACTTAAAATGGCATAGCGCATTCCATAGGCCGTAGTAGGATGCTGTTTGGTATGGCCTGTACTTAGTAACCAGGTTAAATGGATGACGGTTGGAATGCTTGATGACCAATGTCTTGCCCATTTTTGGTGCTTGAGCCTTCAAGCGCTTGCGTTGACTAAACCTCTTCTGTAACATTCTGGTGATGCCTTTACGTACCCAGAGCTCCACCCGTGCAGCTTCTGAAGTATCTGAACAGAAATAATATCATCGCCAATATGGTTTTCGCAAGCATAGATCCACAGATCTATCTACAATCATCACTATTATTGCTAGTCGGTAAATATTATGCTTCCTCAAATTTGTGAAAAGTAATTATATTTTAGTAGTAGTTGTAGTAGTATGGGTAATATCTTCTTTCATAATGAGGATGAGATTTATTTATTTCATTATAATATGAAATACACCAGTTTTCCATACAATCTGCAGCCTGCAATAAGTATTAATTTCTTTTACTTATAGATAATGGGACATGGACTCAATTATGGTTGATCACCGACTATCATGAACATGGCTCTCTATTCGATTTCTTGGGCAGAAATACATTGGATACCAATGGAATGATACACATGGCATTGTCGATCGCTACTGGTCTTGCTCATCTTCATATGGACATCATGGGAACACAGGGTAAGTGTTAATATTGGGATCTTTGATATGCTCAATCTATAATAATACCGTAAATATTTAATCATACTTGAAATACGTCGTATTTTGTTAATTTCAATAATCAGGGGATCCAATCTATGTTATGTAACTTCTGTGGTTGCCTGTCTGATTCATTATATTCTCTACTGGCCGATAATTGAAACCACAGATGAATGACTGAATATCTTTACCGACGTTTCGGCTACCTCGGCGGCAAATTTCAAAGGACACAAAATGAAAAATTAGATTTTGAATTGATATAATTGATATTCATTACTAATTCCACATTTCGCACATATGTTTGAGGGTAATTTTTTTCAACTTGGAAAACTACTGTATGCCATTGCGTGTCTAGTCCTAACTGATGAAAACTATGCTTTGATATGATTAATATTCTAGGTAAGCCTGCAATCGCCCACCGCGATTTGAAGTCGAAGAATATTCTAGTGAAGTCGAATGGAACTTGTGCTATTGGCGATTTAGGATTGGCCGTCAGACACGATGTTACTACAGACACAGTTGATATTCCTTTGAACAACCGTGTTGGGACAAAGAGATACATGGCTCCCGAGGTGGGTGGCTCATTTGAACATACTTAATCATTTTATTAGGAGAACTATAATTACATATCAGTGAATTCTTAATTCATAATTGAAATTCAGTTCCCTTGGAGATAGTAAATAAATAGAAACGTCATGACCCTCAAAATTATATAGACAATGGAAGTCAGAAACACAACTTCTGGAATCTTTTATTCGGAATTAATTATATGATAGGAATTAAGTGAGGCTTTCAACACATTTTAATGCAGATGGTATTGGCTTTGCAGGTGCTTGATGAAACAATGAATATCGATCAGTTCGATTCATTTAAAAGGGCTGATGTCTATGCTTTGGGTTTAATATTCTGGGAAATTGCTAGAAGGTGTAACGTTGGAGGTATTTATGATGAATACCAGTTGCCGTTTTACGATGCTGTGCCTCCGGATCCTACTATCGAAGAAATGAGACGGTGAGATAGTATATTATTATAATACGTTATTTGCTGTTGCAAAAAAAACAAATATGTTCTAAGTAACTTGAAAATGCTCTTTCTTAGGTGAATTACGTCAGAAAAACGACTTATATTTGTGAAACCTTGTGTTTAAATTGCGATATAGCTAGTACAGATTATCGGAAAATTGTCAACAGCTACTGCTGTGAGCACCTATTATAAAGTCGAAGCATTCGTTTTCAAGCCATAATTGATAGTCGCGACAAAACTTGTTGCTAGCTACTTCAATATTCAGTCTATGCAAGCATACTCTACTTCAAAAGGATTTGGCGTACAGAAAGTATAAATGTCTGTAGTTGCAGGTGGCTCTATGATATGAGAAGTATTATTTCCATGCCTTGAGGAGTAATAATTTCTTAAACATATCTATTATGTAAACTTACCATTAGATCTTTTTAAATACATTGTTGACGTCCACTTATCAACGACAACTTTCAGAGTCGTGTGCTGTGAACGTCAACGACCAAGTATCCCGAACCGGTGGCAGAGCTGCGAGGCGTTGCACGTTATCTCCAAATTAATGAAGGAGTGTTGGTACCATAATGCGACGGCCAGGCTTACTGCGTTGCGCATCAAGAAGACGTTGGCCAACTTCAGAGCGTCGGGCGAAATAAAGGCGTGAAGAGGTACCGCGAGTTGCTGCTAGAACTGATTGGAGAGTGAATGGAGGTAACGCATTAGTGCAAATTCATACATTCTACGAACTGGGGATAGGAAGCTTCTCTTAACGCTATCTCTGTCTTTCTTCACCTTTTTATGGAGTCTAAGCTTGATTTTTCTATCTAGTATTTCTTTATGATTTTGTTTTGGATATTCACGACAAAAAAGTGCCCATTCGTCTTTTTAAATATGCAGATGGGATTTTCACGCAAGTCATGAAAATCATGACATGTCTGCATCAAAATATGTAGATATAAGAATAACCCAACAACTTCAGTATTCCACTTTTTTCTATCAGGTATACCCCATGCAGAATATGGGATGCTAGGTGAGCTAGTGGAGTTGTGCAAAAAAAACTCAAATGTCTCAATGGCATCCATACCTAGAATGCGCTGCACCTATTGATATTACATACTGTGCTGAAAGAAAAACGTATGCCCCGTTATTTGCGGTGCTTCATTTTCTGGTTACACCGCGAGTAGTTTTGTCTCGGAGTGAATAGCGAACGAAACGGACAAAACTGAGTTAGAGAAGTTTTCCTATTTTCAAGTTCGTCGAATATTCGAACTGACATCGTTCATTCAGAAAAAGATACGCTCAGAGCGATAAGAATGTTTACTATTTAAAAATTATTACTCTTATCGAAAACGGTTTATATTCATATGAACTAAAAGAAGTTTCCGCACATGAAACAAGTGAAACAGTTTGCTTTATTTCAGATAATATATTCATTTTCCTCAATATTAAATTGCTAAGAGTTACATATAACTTTTTACATATAAACTTAGGAATTATTCAACCACCGATCAACATAATAGAATTTGCATGTATTGGTTGAGGATGATCTCCATACCACTTTGTATTCGAAAATTTAGTTTTCATGTCATGTTTCTTTTCCAGGTTTTGTTTAATGATGGTGCGCTTGAAGTCAGTAGTCCTAGTTCTTTATACCCTGTAAAAATGTTTTATACCAAATTAATAGGTAGTTTCGAGTGATTTTTAGTATTATGTGATTTTTTCAATTACTACTAAGAGAGTCGCCTGTTTTTGGGAGGCTACCAGTCTTTCCCCGATTCAGTTCGATAATTTCCTGTGCATGCACTTGAAACGGTTTTAAAATATTTTTGAATTTTCAAGTAATGCTAGGAAAGTGTAATTATTTTTTGAATCGGGTTTATTGTCCATGCTCTTGCCTATGCCAGATCCCAGTGATGAATTTCCTTTTGTTTGTAGAGCTATTCATTAAATGGAGGAAACATTAACCGTTCACTGTATATGTTGTACTACTTAAATGTATTCACAAATCCAAATATACAATTAATACTTGATATACTCAAGTGAGTCTCGAATTTTATTTAAATTACGACCTTAGTTATCAGTTTCATGTTATGTTCAATAAATAGGGTGTTTTCATAGCTAACGTTTATCTACAACTTTTCAATACACTTTTAATACACTGTCTGCATGTAGTATCTATTGCTTAATCAGTACGCATAGGATGCCCTGTTGTTGCTGTTACCTTCTGTATGTTAATAATTATTATTCTCGTTGATCAGCCACTATAAATTAACTGCTGCACATCCAAAACACCATATATTAAGTACTGTTCATTGTTGTATGAGCACTTGATCAGTATGTAGGTCTCTTCATATACGGAATAAACAAAAGTCAGCTTTTCCAAGATTGTAACGTAAGATTCGAAGTCATTAAGTCATGATACTCGTATGACTCATAAAATAATTCTATA
Source organism: Bruchidius siliquastri (assembly GCA_949316355.1). NCBI lineage: Eukaryota > Metazoa > Arthropoda > Insecta > Coleoptera > Chrysomelidae > Bruchidius > Bruchidius siliquastri. The sequence goes on along the minus strand of OX438533.1, from coordinate 16,990,123 downwards.
GTTGGACAATATCTCCCTGAAAAACTGGCGACTGTTATTTAACATGTTTGTCTTATTTTTAAGACACCTTTAACAACATAATTTTATTTGCCGACACACATGATTCCATATCTTTATACTGCCTCCTACATACCACATTACCAGTGATATTAGTTTAAATAATTTATTTGTTCATTCTACTCTGTTACTATCACCTGTACATGATGCTTTTTGCCGTTAGTATAAATAATAAGGACATTTGGTAATTGAAGTACACTGTATTCGCGTAATCTACAACTTGACAATTTACGGCAAGAAAATGTTATTTACAATAAAAGTTGGCCACTCAAATTTATATTGCATTTGCTTAGGTTTTGGTAGTTATTCATGATGCATATATATCTATTCACATGTATCTTGAAATAACTTTTCATTTTTTTCATGTATAGTGATTTTACATTTTTAGGGTGTAGTTGAACACTTTAGAAGTTTGTTCACAAATTGATGATCTGTTTGAATTAATAATTAACACTCGATAGAAAAATTTGAAAGACCTGAAAATTCCCGAATTGGTGTCTATGTTGTTCCGATAATGTACGTACAATTTGAGCAAGATCGGTTCATTACATTTTGAATAATTAACTATCATTTTTTTGATTAAATTGGTTTATAATTGACAAAATCATTTAGAACATTCAAAAGAATAGTAAACGCTATTTCTTTGGAACTTTTCATCAAAAATGCAATTTTGACTGATTTTATTTTTTCATAAGCGCAAAATAACTGAAATGCTACTTCATAATCCCAAAATGATTATTTTTTCGGACTCGGATGCAGTTGAAGTTTGTTAACAATGGAAATTTTCTAACTTAATGAATTGTATACTTATAAACTAATATATATGCAGGTAACTGATAATCGCGTATAAAACATCATAAAATAGGAAAAAAATTGCAATTTTATTAAAATTGCCGTCTGCTTATTGATTTTTCCATTCATAAAGCAATTTAAAAAAAATCACTTTTGCTAATTGAACACAAAATAAACTTTTTTCCTCAATCGCTCAAAATATAATGAACCGATCTTGCTAACTGTTTTTTACATTATCTGAACAACATAGACACCATATTCAGGAATTTCCAGCCAATATGTGCAGTTTTTTTTAAGTAAAAAATAGTAGTATAAACGTGGTTTTGAAGCTTTTGAGGCTACTTACAAGTTAACAATTGCACTCAGCGACATTGATCAGTATTTATTTTTTAGACAATTTCAGAATTAACAAGTTTCCTAATGCATATATTAGACTTAAAGTGAACAGTAACGACGGTATCAATGGAAATAGAGAAAAAGTACATTTTTTTATTTTTTAATTGTAAATTCAAGCGGATGAACAATTTGTAAGCAAACTCAGGGTGTAACTGCACTCTACAAAAAAGTGATTTCAATAATAATCTCGCCTATGGACGGAATATTTAATCAAAACTCCTCGCTGTCCAGGCTAATTTGTGTAGGATGCATAATTAGGACAAACGCTAATTTGGTCACCAATGGATACTTTGTATCAGCATTAGTTCTTATCTGTTGAATGGATATATTTTGTTTGAAGTGGGATATGAAGATAAAACAACTTTTTTGATACAAGGTATAATTCTCCATTAATGTGAATTTACTGCTATATATTTTGTGTTCAGGTTAATAGGAGCAATAATTATTCCATTATATAAAAAAACTATCGTAGTATCTATGTTCTGCATAGCATTTTCTGTCTGATTTAATTTTTTGATTTTAACTTGTCCTTGTTTTATACAAGTATGGGGCATAAGTGAAATGTCGATTTTGATATATATTTTTTTCAACATCTGTCGCCGCTGGTCTGTCTATCATAGCTTAAGCTCAATAAAGGAACTTTCTCGAAATAATCATTTTTGAGGAGTTGAACATCAACAAAAATACCACAATTAATTATGTATTTTTCAAATTCTTCACTATTTACTATACAGAAAACATTTTTTGTCGGTGTCTTGTTATTTTGTTTGCATAACTAAACAGCTTTGATGAATATCTAAAGGACTGACGGACCTTAAGGCATTGGAACTATAAAACGAGGTATTTGTTTCAAAAATAGATATAAATTGAATATTTTTTTGTAAGCTTATAGTGACTGGAGTTTCTACGGAGAAGCTTACTGATGAACCTATTATATATATGTGAAATATTATATATGAATTTTTTAATTTGAATTTTTTTAAATAGCAGCTTAATGGCAGAAAATGCTATAGGGAGCAATTACAGCAGAAGAATTAACGTGTGTGAAACCGTTATATATTTAATGAGGTTGTTTCAATAACACATTTTGAATTTATTCAGAAAAGAAAACGGTTCTAAGATGAAAAATTAGTTCGCAAAAGTTACATGATATTCATGCGAATACCATCCATACGCCGATTGCCTTTTGGAAAACCTACAGCACATTTAATTGTACATTCGTAATATTTATTTAATTATATATGCTTTTGTCTTTGAACAGCTACTGTTTGTATAGCTATTGTAGACATTAAAATACCGAAACTATGATTACTGATGAAATATGGTGGTAAAGTTGTTTGATACAACTATCACATTTTCCGTACTTCAATAGCTTTATATTTTTCTGATAGATAAAAGACATGATTCATCATCCATACATGTTTTCTGATTTAATTCTACGTTAGTGTGTCTGTGAATTGGCTCTTAAACGTTATGATAGCAACATAGTATTTAAGAACTAGACACATTTCTTTGAACATAATTGACAATTGTTTCTAATGCTGATCAGTATAATATATTCTATGTGCTCTAACTTTGTACATTCGGTCAAATATTTTATTTTGTATTTTGTAGTGGTGATAATTTATTCATTGAATACTATTCTGTAGTAAGCATACTTGTAGGTATGTTTTTTACATCATTTGAAAAAGTGAACGTATTCAACTCAAATCTTTGACGTATTTTTGAATGCAAGTATCGATGATTTTTGACAGTTGATATATTTTGTCAGTTGCAGTGTTCTTCCAAATACCAATTTATTATACAATATACTGAAAATAGTCTTAATCGTTCACACACAATTCCATGCAAAGAATGTATTATGTTGTTTACCACTTTTTTGAAGTATTTATGTTGTTTAAGATTCTTTATTTATCTGCTTTTGAAAGCAGTTAATTTCTTTGTAGATATGTGTAAATTCACCATATTTTGTTTTATTTTATATTTTAATATAGCTGTTAAACACGATGTACAAATTTTTATTTTCTTAGTGATATAGTTGTAGACTATGGCGAATGACTATATTATACAGTTTATAGTTTAACAAGTAGCATTTTTCATCGAGCATAGAAGATATATTTTATCCTATAGCTATCATGGACGTTTTTCAGTGAGAAATGAGTATTTTGGTAAATGTTAATTTTTGTAAAGCATGCATACCTGAAATGTTAGGCGATTGGGCTTGATATTGATTCTATAAATAGTTATATTTATATATGACACATTGCCCTGGTGCATCTACAAGTAACTGCTAGAGTTATTCACGAAAGTAATTTGCAACAACTAGTGACAGGTCTTCGACTTTGTATTTTAGTGTGAAAAAAATATAATTCCTGTTCGCAGTCGTTTGCTCCGGAGGTCACAGTTAAAAACGAAAATGTTGTACACAGAACTATCACCGTAACTTAACGTAAAATAACTTGCAGAGAAACGCAGTATAATGTGTACGGATCGGCAGTTACCGTATGAAAAACATGCGACTTGCGAGAGTAACTCTACCATAACTTACTAGTGATGCACACAAACTCTATGAGAATTGACGTTGATTGAGCATTATATTATTTTTAGAATTTAACCTTCAGAAAAGTTACTCAATTGGAATAATGATTATACAGGTTAATATCAAATGAAAATATAGTATATAACACATACGGCTGGGTATTTATACACATTCGAGTTAGAAGTTTTTCCGAAGTTAATGCTGTTTCCACGTTTCTAAATTATTCATATATAGTCTTCAATATCAAACTAAATCACATGCAAAATGTTCTAATGTATCGTTGAACATTTGTCTTCTAATCAGGGATGTAACGTTACCTGGTGGTGTTTAGTAAAGTATGGAAGAAATATTCTTAGTGCTTCATAGAGTTTGAAATAGTGCGCTAAATTTTGCAATAAACAAAAAACAAATTATGCAGCCTGTACATTGCAAACAAAATGATAAATAGCTTTGTTATCTTCTACATTCACATAGAACTTGACATCTGATTAAATGGTCATTCCAAAAGTAACTATTCAATCCATAATAATTATTCATGAACAAGGGTTTGTCAAAAAATTCAAAGTACAAATGAAAATATCTTTAAAAAACAAGACATCCGCTGCTAGAGCAAAATTTATTCCTGTTTCAAAAGTACAGGAACAAAAACAAAAACAGACGTGCGGAATTGAAAACCGAAGAAGGTACACAGCAATAAATTGCTTGGTTGTTGTGAAGTGAGCTTCACAAGAAATGAACTTTATGGAAAATTAGATGTTTGTGACATTTTTCGGTGATCTGTTATTTGAGTAGATCAAAATCAAATGAGAGCACGGATTTTGAATTTTCTATTCTAATGAGTGATAATTTCATTAGACTTTCTACTTCGGAATAACAACTCAACATGTTACTCCACGGTCTATAGAATAAGTGCATCGATAACATCCTTAAAGTGTAATAGGATGCTGGGAGGTGATTTAGTCACTTGATCCGTGCTTTGTGCAAATTCTAGCACTTGAGGAAAATACAATACATGGAAACATAAAATCAATGCCATCAAGCATGCGGTCTGGCGGAGTAGTTTAGAGCTATTTGTGTAGCTTATTAGAATATATTTTTTAATATGGGACTAAATTCATCAAAACGATTCTTAAAAAGACAGTTCAATTATGCATCAAGGTGGCGATATTTATAATCAGGTAAACATATTCCTGCTCTATTTATTTTTCACATTGCGTATCAAAGTTTGCGGCTCATGAGATTGGATTGTTAATATGCCTTCCTTAATGGTAGACATTTTCGATACTTCATTGACAAACATAACCAAACTTTTCAGATGGTGTGTTCTAAGACTGACCAACATCATTATCAACAGTAAAGACGATTTTCAGCATTAACTCTCCATATAATTCTATTAACGTTTAACAAGATGTATGTCATAGATATTAAGCCATTGTCACCTCACTGAATAAGATTACGGGCGTTATAACACGTTAAAATATAAAATTATATACTGCAAGTTTTACGAAAGTGTAAATATATTATATACGATAAACTTTGGTTGAATAAATCTTTGTATGGTGATTTTTGGTCTTATTTTTGTAGTTTATAAGTAGTATGCAGAACTTCTGAGTATTATTGGTAGGGCTGCTCTACATAATTTTGAATAAATCGACACTTGGATTTTGGAATATTTTCCATTGAGCGCAACAATGTGCGTCGTGTTGAGAGAAAAGCCGGTCGTGGGGGTAACCTGGAATCCGGGTCCACTAGAAACTTGAGAGAAAAAACTCACTTAAATCATGAAGAGCAAAAAAAAAGAAATATCAAGTAATTAGATAGACTCAGAAAAGGATTTTTAACAAATATACTTTTTCAATTTATACTATGTAAATAATAAATAAATCGCTACTATAGATCTGACTTGAATCCAGAAATGCATTGAACTATTAACGATTTCTGAAACCAAATTACTCGTTGAGATTTTATTGGATTAGAAAATGCTGGAATATATAAAAAAAACTTTATTCAATTAACACTAATACAAAAATAAACTTTTATTAAAAACAACAGCAACATTATAAGTAGATGTATATCGAATCGTACATAGATACTAAACACAAATGCATCTTTGGGTTGTTTTATTTTTAATCTACACACACATCTTAGTCTACTATCATATAGTCTTTTGATAGATAACTTTAAATGTAGGTATATTTGCAGATTAAGAATGCATGAAACAAATAGTACTTACATCCTACGTCTTATTAGCGCACACTTAAGCAAAATGTAACGTGCGACATGCAGTATAGTTGAATTTCAGTTATTACATTAAATTATTCACAAATCCAACCTAGAGCAAATGATTATGGCAACGGTTTTGGATTTTTTTTAGATAGGTGACATGTATGTTTTCACCACCCTTACATAGTTATATTTTTTCTTAAATCGGCTCATTAATAAATACCAAATTATATAAATCAACATATAATGGTCTAACATAGTAAAAATAAGCACGTACCAGCTTGTGCAATAGCGGTCATAGTAATACTTTTTTCAGATATTAAATATGCTTTTTTAGAGTTATAAAATATAATGAAAAGTACTATTAAAAAGATTTACGAATACCTGCAATAATCGTCAACCTATACCAAACCAAGTAACTTGCGATCCAAAACAATTAAATTTTGAAGTCTATTAGACAATGTTCCTTGGTCAGATTATTATTTGAAATCACCGATCATTACCAACTAAATTGGACTCGTTTATTCTCACTTTTGGATTAAGCTCGATAACAATACTACACCTCTGATTTTAGTGAGCTATTGCCATGTCTCAAAAGTGATATATTCTGCTTCTTATTGTTTTTATTAAACAAAATCCGATACTGACAATTACCAATTTATTATAACCAGTTATAAAGTATGAAATATTATACGCAACTGGCTGTGTAGCTTCATTTAACAGCAAGGCATGAGAATATGAAGCAAGATAAAAGCAAATTGCCATAACATATTACAAATAATATTATTATATGTTATTTAGTAATAAATAAGTGAAATAAACAAATGTAGTCAATTCAATCACCAATACAGTATTCAGGAGACAATTTGTGCAGTTTGTTAGGTAGCTGTGGGAGAAACTACAGCTTATTTGTTGTTAATTGTTTTCGAGGTCGGAGTTATTTTTTGTTCCATGAGTTGTTCTAGATTATAAAAAAATTTGTATGAATCATTTTACACAATAACATAATTGGTTACATTGCTTCATAAAGAGCTGTTCCTCCATCTAACTTGTCCTGGCCGCTAACAACTAAAACACATATGACTACTCAACGAATATCATTGACGTTTAGTCAGAAAAAGTTGGATTTTTTTGCATAACTAGTTATAAAAAGTATGATGTGCAAGTACTGAAACGTTCTACTTTACATACGTTAGGCAAAGATTAATTTAATTAGAGCTTCAGAAAAATGAAAATAATTGATATATAATTATATTGATTGAACAAAACGGTTTCAATTATACTTGCAGTATCGGCGTGTTGTATGTTGCATTTCCCATGCCACCTTGATATGAGAGTGTGGTCAAAGCTAAATATTTACGTTTTAGATAAAAGAAAGAAGGATATTTTTCACAATAATTATTTTTGATTGCCAGAAATTAGCTTCATTTTGTCAATAACAAATTAAATGTACATAAACATATCTAGTAAAGCCAATCTAGTCACCATAATAACGGTTATTTTCTCCATTTTAATAACACTTCATCTAATTATAGCTAACGTATTAGAAGACAAGTGAGGGTTACAATAATCATGCGACTGTTATTCACTGTGTGTTCTAGAATGAAAAAAATCGTATATTTTGTGAAAATATTCAATCTTTGTTTTCTAAAAAGGTTAAAAACTCTGTCAACTCTAGTTAGAGTAACTTAAATAGAGTTTGAAGAACAGCATTCAGCTGGATAAACGATAAGTCCTTTATACAGACACCGTTCGATATCCCATCAATATATCGACTTTTTTGGAATGATGATGGTATTATTGGTTGCATGAGGTTCCTATAGCACTGAACACAATGAACACTGGTGATATTTTATAATTAAAAATAAAACAACTGAGTTGAAACTACTGCTGGGACCATGCATTTGCTACATGCATACTTGCGATATTAGTTGGAAATGTGTTTTAGAGCTTACAGAGGGTGCAATTGGTTAAGTCTGAAGGTCAATTAACTTTTGTATAAGATATCTGCTTCAAGCTTTTAATACTATATTTTCAAATCACTCATCGTTTACTCGTACGAGAGATTCCATATGCAATCTACCAATTTAAGACAGGAAAAAACTTTAGCATACGGAATCTGACGCAACAATCGTGACAACACTGTGATACATCTCATTCGATATGACCTGAGAGAATATCCAATTTCACCCATGCACGAATTCCATTTTACATGTTCGATTAAAGCTTGTTAACAATGGATGATATATCTATGTTGATGCCCTTTATCGCTTGTAGGTGCCCATATTTGTGCCACAGTTGGGACACGTGTGTTCCACATCCATGCATTTCTCCATACAACAGGGGATCAGACAGCAACCCCAGAAGCATCTGTAATAGAAGACAAAATAATTAACTTATTGATAATATAAATCACGGTTGGCACTACAGAAAAATTCCTAGGCCAATCATCATTCACATCCATTAAACATCAGATATTTCATTTTCTTGGATCGACATTTTTCCTATCATCTTTAGTTTCCTCGACCTAATTAATCGACGGACTGAATGACAGTCACCTAGCTTATTGCCAGAGGCGCATGCAAAAATTTACCGCCTATAGACCTTAGTTCAATTGAAGCCATCAAACGACTATACACTATGCTAATAAAAAGCTGATAAACTCGAAATATTTTAAACATTTACGCTCCGGCTTACACGGTGACAAGTCGTCGACAGACCGACAGATCCGCCGACAGGCAGGCTTAAAAAATATGATTTTTCATGATTTTCCGTGATCATACTACTTCTCTCGCTTATGCGTGGGAAGTAAAAGTCATGATATTTAACTTCAGAGCGATCCTGTCTTTCTAACATAACCTGCTGATAAAGTTGAGCTATTATTGGGCTAAAACTGGGTTAATGTGTCAAGAATAAAAGTACTGGAGACTTTATATTCATTTCATTTTTGTGAAGCTATTTTTAGTGTTCGGAAGATTTAGTATGACAGTAATGAAACATGTCAGTACAAATTAAACGCTGGGTGTATAATTTAAACGAAATTAAGTTATTCAGACAACAGAATATCAAACATTTTAGCAGTTTATTTTTATTTTGTTTCAAAAATCTAATGGAATATTCGCTCTTTAAAAGGATGTAGCTCAATTGTTTTTATCTTTACTACGGTTGGCTGAGCGTGATGCAGTTTTAAGTAGTACTATCGTATTACATTGTTTATTATTTTTATGAAATTCAATATAGGTTTGGAAACAGCCTTACAGTTGAGTGGTATTTTTCTCCGTTAAAAAAACATCCATCTGGAAACAATGTGTTTTGGTATAATCTGCCTTCGAAAATTGTTAGTAGACATCTGTTTTCCTGTTGCTTGAACTCTGTTAGCCTGTTAGTTAAAATCAGTACTTAGGGTGGTGAAAGTAAATGGAACGGCTTACGCTTCACCAACTCTTTCTGTGATTGCCCCAGTTTCGCTCTAACTCTTACTGATGTCAAAAGAGCTTAATAATAAAATTGAAGAGCTCACTAATATTGTGGAAGAACTTAGCAACAAACTTGGAGGAACAAATCTACCACAGTGTTGGCCTTGTTAACGAGTCATAAAGTTCTGGTGTGAACGCAGGCATTGCAAAGGAACATGTTTAACTTCTGAAGTCGCACAAAAAGTAGTAAACAAAAATTGACGATGTCGAGTTGGGGAGGGGGAGATCAGAATTATTCTTTTGGCCTTTATAAAACTAATTTATTACTAAACTGAAATACTAATTTGTTAGACGACGTTGCGGTTGTATCAGTTTATTGAAGATTGTGATAAGATTTAAGAGCTGCACATCTAGTTGAACTAAATATTGGATATATCGGAAATTATGTAAGTTTTGAAAATCTGAGAGCCTTTCAGAATGAAAAAAATATGTTTTGGTATATTATAGTCAATTGTAACTATCAACAGTTCTAAAATATAATCAAAATCCGTATTTCTTAACTCACACCATTGCAAGGGGAAGTACAGCGCCAACATGCTTCATATGATTTTTGCTGTCTCCTTAATGATGAATTAAAATAAAAGCTGTTTTCGTTCTGTTTGTTACACAATAGTATTTTGGTATTTCAGTCATCATTACGCTTTCCTGGATACCAACATTTCATGTGTTTACTTTTACGTCAATTTTGATCTAGGCTGTCGTAATTTACAAAAATTGGCACCGATAGGTAACTGCGTGCGTCAGAATAGGATGCCAAGGATACATACTATGAGTTTATGGGAATTACTGTTACGCTGTATCAACCAATCAAGATCGCAGTCAACAGACACTGGATGGTACCTACATTTTATTATTCTGTAACTGCTGTGCGGATAGGGTATTGGTAGTTATTCGGCATCTCATTCCAACATTTTCGTGTTTTATGATTGATAGAAACTTAAATATTTCAGCTGTCTCTGGTCTTTCAAAGTTAAAAACAATAAATAAAATGGGTTTGATAAATCGTTTTTAAAGAGTCTCTAAGTGTCAATAACGCAGAAATTATGCAACCGTTCTGAGAGGGACATCTGTGTAATACAGTGACGTATTGGCACTGTCAAACGCAATATGAAAAGCAATATATATACACAGTATAATCTTCTAAAGGATATCAACTTATTTTTCATTCATTTCAAAACGTATTTCCTATATTTTCAGTTTTATGAAGATTGTTGAGATAGTTGGTAGTTTTTATCTTCTGATCTATGTGTTTTTTTATAATAACGAGTACATGAAAGATTAACCATGAAAATAACCTCATGAGTTTGAGAGGTACATTGAACAGTTTATTGTTTTTATAATTATCATTTCGATAAGGAAAATGCTGACAATTTGTCTGTGTATATAACAATATTTGTTGTTTGAAAAATGTCCACGTGTTTTCATAATAATTGTAGTAATTATTCCCTTTTTACTATTATTCGTAGTTTGGCTTTTCTTCCGTTTCCTGGTATCTTGCAAATTTCTGCCTGTCAGATCACCTTGTCGATATGCCAGCCTGTCACCGCGTAAGCTTAATAACCGCTGCATGGTAAGTAGGCCACTTAATTGAAAAACCAGTGTCTAAATACAAAATTTAATCTCTAGGTACGTAGCAGCCGTGAGAAAAGAGTATATAGTTTTGTTCACTAATGATGGTATATGATAAAAACAACATACCTACGTACGTTCACTCTTCGTCATCAGAATTTATTTCGTTCATAGTGAGAGTGAATGGGAGACATGACAACACTGTTGTATGAGATGAGGCGAGAGATCCGTTCCAATAAAAGTCACGCCTACTCGTACGCCGCGTATGTTTGTATCTTAATTATGTTCCAGTAATGAAATTTGACACGACCAACTCAAAAGAAACTGCGCATTTATTTACGGTTCACCTACTATTATTTCGATCATCATCATACTCAAGCAGTGTTGCCAATTATCGTGTAATTACACGATTGGTTTGTATTTTGGATGCCTTGGCTGTATTTTTGAGATATTGAAAAAGCCTGCATTTTGCGTGTAATTTTGTAATTTGAAAAACTTGATAGATGAGCATCATGAGCAGCAATAAATGTAATTGAATTAGATTACAAAAATGGAGAGCAGAAGAGAAATATAGCGCCATGATATGAAAACCTGTTGGATAATAGATATTATCTGTATTTTAAATGACGCAAATGTCAATTTTATTACTTATTGGATAATGATATTTGACAAGCTACAAAAATAATATAATTAATTTAAAATTTGGTCTTTCAGCTGATGGTCGTTACTGCTTGTTCATTTGCACGATATATAATTATTATATTATGGAGATTTTCGAGGTAACTTATTCATTATATTGGCTTTATGAATAAATGTTTAAAGTGATCTTCCCAGAATCAGATCCACTTCGTGGAACGTTAAAACACCGACATATAATAAAAACCCCACCATACATATGGTTCATCAAAAGAGAGGAAAAAAAATGGGAAATATGTTTTTGATGACGCATTTCTGTATCGCTCAACAAACGAGCCCTTCAGCTAATTATAGCTTGCTAAGAGCGGTTAGAATATCTTATTTATGGCTCACGTTTCTCGTGAGAAAATATGATACAATCACAGATACAAAATTTAATGCATATTAGATCATTATCAATAGTTTTGTACAGCACGATACTGCAGCAGCCACTGTTCTCCGGAGAACAGATATAATAATGATTACAGTAAATGAAACGGTATACCGGCAGAATGACCACATTAAGAAAGCAGGCGCTGACCTACATATCAACAAGTATCTCTCCTAAACCAGTTCCTCTTTAACACACCAGTCTTACGCTAACGTTCAAGTAGTTGAAAAAAATGCTACTTTGTTACTGTATGCAAATCTCCTAATGATCACAATTTTCTCTAAATACTCTGGTTTTCAAACGTTGAAATTAAAGTAGAAAGAGACCTAACCAATGTACATAGAGGCAGGTTACGGAAAGATCTAGCTTGAGAACCTAGATGGAGAGCGGAGCTTTATGAAAAGCCACATATTTTAATCATATAGATTATAGATGGTCCTGGTCAAAATTTTCCATTATCGAGACAAAGTTGTTGGATTATTCAAGCGAAACGCGTCACATATTTTATCTTTTCCGTGAAATCTGGATCAAAAGCTTGAAGGACATCTATTTTAAATAGTGGGCTATATAGACTGTTCGTATCCACTGCATATACAGTGATACGTGTAGACCTTGTTATATTTAAATTGATATAAATATGTTTAATCAGTACGCAAAACATTTTCAGGTATTTGTCCTAGTCGTCTGAACCATTTTTGATTGATTATTGTAGTGATTTTAATATTTAAATATCACAATGACGTAATCAGATATTGAATATATTACCAATACAAATTATTCACACTATTAGTTGTATTGCGGTTGCATAGCAATACTTATTTGTAGAAGATCAGAGACATATTTGCATTTAGGTGTAAAGTTGAATACCGATGCTATGACACACTCATTGGAATTAATGTTAAAATAGTTTACTCACCCTATTAAGCATAGTACAGCTCCAGATATATAAGCTATTAGGCCTGGCTTGGACTTCGTGGTTGTGTCGATTTCAGCTTGGCAGTAGGGGCATATCATATGAGTCGGGTTAGGACCCACAGGTACTAGCGTAGTTACGATTTCTGTCGGTCCTTTCGTTGGAACTGAAAGAAAAAAACGTATTGGAGCTCCTGAGCTTCGAGAATTTGAATCATGGTGATGTCTAGGATGATGAAAGTTCAGAGTTCATTTTTTGCTGGAAGATGAGTTGTAAAGATTCATTCCATTAAGGATGATTCAGGTTACATCTTGCCGGAGCCGGACCGAGGCACGGTCAAACATTCACAGTATAGTTTAAAAAAAATAGAGCGCTGCTGTGATCTCTTCAAGCTGTTTTATTTTTGAATATACACGTCGATACAGGTCGCTATCTTTAACATAAACATATGCACGGCTGTCATAAAGTTAATCACAGTCATCTTAATCACAGTAGCTGAAATGGTTATAGAAAGATGATTATAGATAAAGTAATGATAGCCACGAGAATTATGACTGTTTGACGGTGTGGAGGACAGGATAAAACTAGTACACAAACTACATTTCTCGACTCTGTCTGACGGCTTCTTTGTCAGCCTGCTCAGTCAGTCTGTCGATCTGTGGAAATGTCTCAGTTGCTTTGTCTAGTACATTGGCGATTTCCTCTCCATATGTACTAGAATTAGATTGAACAATATCGAAAATTTTAAAACTTTATTATATTTACATATTTTCCAATATATTCACAACTGACTTCAGTCGATTAACAGTTTTATAATCCAATCAAAATTTTTAATCAACTGGTACCACTGTACGTGATCATTATGCTAAAATGCGGTATAAATTGTAATAAAATGTAATTAAGTGTATGCTCTCCACAATGCATCAGACCTGCTATAGACATGCATGTTTCGTCTTTAGCCTAGACTCGCCGGTATTAGTAAGTGTTTGGACCTGTGACTTCGTAAGTGGCAACGCCATAGTGCGCGACGCGTGCAGATGAGTGAAAAAATGTAATGGTTCAAAAGTGCTTGATTCGAAATGTTTATTACATGAATCGTTAAATTATACGAGTATATCCACTGCTATTGGAAAACATTCTATCGTTTGTGTTTTTCAACTTCATCTTCTCTTACCACAGTAGTAAATTAGCGTCAAAGTTTCTTCAGAATCCGAATAGTAATGTTCGTCTATGGATTACTGGACTGACAGACCTATTGACAGAAATGAGTGACATGGGTTTCTATGATTAGGTTGGAAATCGGGTAATCAACAAGCTACAAAAAAGTGAATCAAGTTTGAACGATTATGATTAATAGATGGCATCATTCGTTTTTCAATCCGGAGAGGCTTGTTGCATGTTATAGGAACTTAAATTTTTATTTAAGGAATTATTTAGTGTTATATCGATATTTGACATAGGATCAAGGTTTACGACTATCACTATGTACATAAATATTTTACTATATTTTGAGAGAAAACAAGTTACGAACATATAATTATTTTCGTGAACTTTAATGAAAAATAAAAAAAATTGCGTCATTCTATTTTATCAGTTAATTATACATATGTTCACGATATATTTCCAATAACCAATAATCTATTGACTGTAATTATGTAATACTGATACTAATGGCGAAATTTCGCATGAACTGTTAAGAATGTTATTGACTTTAGACCATTCAGTCAGCAAGAGCAATTACAGGACTTTGAAACGCAATATTTTTAAAATCATAGTAGTGTATGAACATTTTAGCATGAAGTATTCACTTTTGCTTTCCACGCATAAATGAAGGAAGTATTCTGATCGTGAACATTTTCGAATTTGAGATAATACAATCTTTTGGTGTTTATGATCTATCTACGAAAATACGTATCGCTCATTTCCAAAGGTCTATCTGTAGCTTCTCAGTAATCACAAGAATGAATATGCAGCGAATGAACGCAATTTTGACAGGAAAGATAGACCATGCTTTCAAATGGTTTGTGTCTTTCCTCGGTTCATAGGAAATACGTCATAATCATATTCAGTTGACTGGCCAAAAATCGGTAGCTACAATAAACATTTCAGTTCAATTACCAATTTTTTTAACACCATGAAAAATCTTTTAAAAACAATCAATAATCAGTTAATTATATTTTTGAGATCAGACCTTGTGTGAGTTATGTCCCAAAAACGAATTTTATTGTAAAACACAATGAATCGTCAAACGATTTCACTTCCTCGTCTTCGACTCAGGCATGTCATTTAAGAGTTTCTTTTAACTTTCTATTTATAACATAAACCTCTTTATTTTGTGCCTGGGACTAGTCTTAAATTTTATGACGTATTGGCGAGCGGTTCTCTAGATGTATATATCTTCGTATTAATAGGAATGTGACCTTAAACTACATCGACACGTTTTATCTCGTCTCTGCAGAATGAAATAGATATATCCATACAAAAAGTTATTTTTTTATGTATGACCATTATTGCGATTATTTTTATTTTGAGAAATCAATATTTTATTTTATATACAAAACACAAGTTTCGGTGTATCGGAGGGCGGGCTAAACATCTTTTTCTTCTTTCTTATCATATGAGTGGTGTCCTCAGCATACAATATAGTCTTGTATTCCGTCAGGTGAGCAGGCAGATGATTGACATATGAAATGAATAGAGTAGGGTCTAAAATGGACCCCTGTGGAACGCCTGCCTTACTCGTATATATCTGATGCTAACGACTTTATGCCATTGTATGTTTTCTATTTAGAAAATATAATTTAACAATCCAAGTGCTTTGCCTCTCTAGTAGAATTGTGTGACTGACGGAGTCAAAAGCCTTCGTAAGGTCACGAAAAATATTTGTAGCCATTTCCCCCCTCTCAAAAGCAGCAACTTGCCTCACTAACTCCACAATAGCATACAAATTTTTCTTAAAACCATACTGTGTGTGTTGAGCTTAGGAGATTGTTATTTTCTAAGTGGAATATAGGAGCTATGAAGTCTGTATATATTAATAGTGGTTATATTATACGTATTAGAAATTGGTCAATATACGGGTTATCGAAACAACCTTACTAAAATAGCGTATGATGTATCTCATTAATAGTCCATATACAAAATGAGTGTATCAATTTTTATATATGTGTTTTACATATCAAACATCTATCTGAACGAATACTTGATTTGGAACAGATCGAGTCATGTGCCTACTGCATATTTATGCAGAAATTTACATTGCACAAGTGTTGCAACGCAACAACCCTGGATTTCTGTAATTTTGTTGCTAATTGCATTGTATGCTTTATGCGTGGGAGGATGGCAAACACTACGTCATATTCAAATACATGATCCTGATTCAATTAGTTCCAGATTAAGGTATACTCTATCTAAAGAGATATTCGTCATGGAACCCATTATGACATGTTTTGTTCAAATTAAATTGTTTCTTATTGAAAACCGATTTACGTACCTACGGGTGTGTAATTCTATTTTTATTGAACTGTCATCGTATGTTTACATGTGTATATCAGTAATAATAACGATAATGGTCAACAAAGCTATATTCCAACACAACAGGCTATCCAAATTGCTCACACAAGGCATTACGTACATAAAACCCTGAAAAGCAGATACCTAAAACTCATCAAGTTATAGCTCAATCACCTGCCATCTTTGTATAAGATCATTATCGCAACAATATCCTAAAAATAGAACAACACAGAGTAATATACTTTTACGAGAGAACAAAAAGGATATAGAAAACAAAGCCAAGTTTCTAGGGAACAACTTGTAACTGATAGCTTGATCATGGGACAGACCAGAAAAGAAGGCATAAATATTCACACCTGTTACATGGACTATAAAAAAGCATTTGTACCCGATAGCTGGCTTTTCAAAGATTTTATACACATACAACGTGGTAAAGGAACAAAACATGCCATATAATGATAATAATAATTACAATAATAACCGAAAAAATGAAATTAGTTAGAACTGACGTATAAGAGTCAAACATCAAATATTATCAATACAATATATACGCACGTGGGAAATAGAAATATCTGACTGAAAAAAAACAATAATAAAAGAATGCATTGTACAATAAGAATGTGGTAAATTATTACAGCTTACGTAACGAAATTAAAATATTTTGAAACATCTGGCTTGCAGTGTCGTGGAAATCAAGGAAATGCATTTTGATTCACAGTTTGGAAGAACATTGAATTAAACAGATGATATTAACTGCACGAAGTAATTCAGTGCTTGATGCAGCAAAGCAGCAGCCTTCATTGCAACTGCATTGAATAAGTTTTCAATTTATAGTCAAATTTATTGATGTTAAATATTTTAAATTCCTCTGGGAGTGAATAGAATTAAATACGAAGCATCGTTGAAAAATTACTGTCTTGTCCTTGAACGTATTTGGGAGCAAGGAACAAATTTGGACGCTAGAGCATAGATAAGAGTCTATGAGTGAATGTATTCAAATGGAGTATTCTTCGATTTACCATATTTAACCAACAACACTCTTCTGAGTAATAAGTTCATATTTCCTTATTCCATAGATTAATCGACCGCAGGTGTTGCTGTTGAATGCGTTTTATATCTGTTTGCAACAGACAGGGGCCATAAATAAAATCTATAATTGAAACGACTCAATACTAAACAATCGCACAAAGTTCTTTTTATGGTCCTATTAAGAATATGACGACTGTTTCTTCAATGACGCGAAAGCTCTACTGACCATGTTCCGCACATGCTTCGAAAAACGTAGACCCGTGTCTATAATCCAAACCTAAATTCCTTGCAGAATCAATGTTGTTTAAATTTATACCATTAATTTTGTGATATTCTTGAGAATTATTTTGTGATGTTACCTTCAGATTATGCTCTGCAGACAAAGAACCAATTTTTGATAGATCATCGTTTATTAAAGTTTCGGCATTTTGAAGATTGACAATAAATCTATAGTATAATAGTATATCGTCTGCATAAGCTTGTACTTTGCAGTTAATTATAGAATTCAAAATTTTCGCGATATAAATAATGAATAACAGTGGACTTAAAATTGATCCTTGGGGCACTCCTGAAAGTATGTCGGTGCTAGAATAATATGACCCATTTATGGAAATCAAATCATCCCTTTTGGTACGAGTAATAATGGGTGGTCAAAATAGAAAAGCTGTTTATTTTTTAGGTCCGGTGCGATGGTAGCGGAACAATAGTAAATAATAAAAAGCCCTCAAACATTGAGTAATCATTTCCTAGGGACATAGAAATAAGTTTTCTGGGACAGAATCAGTATTTTAAAAAGTTCTAGTCTTATTTTATTGCATCTTACATATTTTAAATTCTTATGCTTGCCAATCCTCTAGCGGTAATTTTTATTCTATATATAGTTTCGTTTTTAGTGCCATACAATCATATAATTTACTTCCCGAGGAGTTCAGATTATATAATATAAATAAGTTTAAGTATAAACTGAAGACCTATCTAATCGACAAACAATGAAGATATTGCCTACTTTTTCCTTTGATTCTGGTCTCCTTATTTAAATTATTTAAATTGTACATATCTACCTATTTTTACAACTACCTTGCGGATATATATGTTCTACCAATGCTGCTTCAAATTATATTCTTTTTTTTAAATAAATTTATTACTTTTTGTGTATTATTATATTCTTTCATAGCTTAGCTTACCAGTTCTCTGTGAATCTTCAACATTTTATTTTAGTTCGTTTGGGCGTCAGCCCACTGATGGTTAAGTGGAGTAGCCAGTAGCTAGACTTCGCCATCAGCATGCTCACATTGCTATTGTAATATTATCTTTTATAAGGAATAAAAGACATTTATTTTCAACCCACAGCGGCATCAACTACGACGGTTATTAGCCGCTTCCCACCGCCCGATTTAGGTCATTCTAAGGAACATGATAAGACTGGGACACATTTCACGCCTCAGCGGACTATCTGGGCGACGTTGTTAAAACACAATACACAGGGAGGTCCACGGATAGTTTGAGGAGATAACAAAGGTTAAAAACGAATAGGTAAGGGTTGGTAATTAACTCATACAATTTAAAATAAGAGACAGAAAGGTATATAGATAGATGTGACCGTCGTAGTTATTATTATCAGTATCACTATTTAATTAATTACAATGTGGTTCTTATAGTTTTAAATATAAACCACTGGCTTTTAGGTAAACTAGGAGTTTCTCAATTGCAGTACTGTTTATCATGCACTGATCTAATGTTATAGGGAGGTTGCATTGTTTGCGGATATTCACAAATATTCTACAGTCAAAGAGTAGGTGATCTATCTAGGTGCAAGATGAGTGTGACCAATTCTTACGCGCGTTAGACAAACCTGATTCCTTCTTTTAAGGTTTTTAGGGTAAGGCCATTTATCTATGGTTGGTTTAATACGTTTTAGCTTACCACTATTACAATGCCACTCACGTTGCCATTGTTGATGACATTTTATTTTCATATATCGCTTAGGATCATATGGGCACACTTTATCATTCCTTATTCCATCCTGAATCGCCTGCCGAGCTGCAGAATCAGCTTGGTCGTTTCTCGTAATACCAGTATGCCCTGGGCACCATACATAGATAATTTCTTTGGATTCTGACTGAAGTCGTTGGTGATTGGTCAAGATCTCTCTTATCAGAGGTTGGCAATTACACTGCTTGCGTAATGCTAGCAGTGTGCTAAGTGAGTCTGTACAGATGGCATATTTTCCTGGGGTTTGTTCTTTTATATATTTGGTTGCCTGTAATATAGCAAACTGTTCGGCTGTGTAAATAGATACTATATCATTTAGTTTGAATTTATATATTTCTCGGTTGGAAATAAAAGCCGCTCCCACACCTCCGTCAGTCTTGGAACCATCTGTATAGATCGTTTCAGTTGGATTAAGTTGGTCAAGGGTGTTCATGAATATTTGTTTGTGCATTGAAGCGCTAATATCTTTTTTTGGGCCATATTGCTGGATAATTATAGTTGAGGGAGAAATGATTCATGGAAGTACTTCACTAGAAGTCTTTGTATATGTATCATATAGAGTTATATCGCTCTCCCTCAGTAGTTTCGATATTCTTGCTCCGATTGATTTCGTTATAGTCGGCCTCGTATCGTAAATTTCATTGTTTGTTTCGTCAAACATCAGACTGTTATTTGGGTGGTTAGGGTGAGCTGATATGTTAGCCGCATAGTTAAGTGTTAAGCGGTTAATGTGGATGTGCAGTGGTGGGACACCTGCTTCACAATATATGGAGGCTGAGGGACTAGTGCGAAAAGCACCTAGACAAAGGCGTAAACCTTGAAAGTGTATTGTCTCAAGCTTCTTCAGGTGCGTTGGTCTTGCAGAAGAAAAAGCGATTATTCCATACTCCATTTTCGATTATATAAGCGTCTTATATATATTAACAAGCACGTCCTTGTTAGCACCCCATTTGATATTACATAGGCATTTAATTATATTTAGGGCCTTCTTGCAATTAAGGGCTAGATATTGTATATGTTGTTGCCACAGTAACTTACGATCAAAAATGACATCAAGAATCCTGTGGTGTTTCTTCACTTGTATGGCGGTACCTTGCAAGAGGAGCGTAGGATCCCTATGGGGGGTTCTCAGGCGACAAAAGTGCAACGCAACTGTTTTTTCTTTAGAGAATAGCATTCCATTTCTGCCTGCTACGTCGACCAACTTATCAATAGTTGGTTGTAATTTATTTTCTATATCTTCGATTTTCTCTCCTGATGCGAAAACTGTCAGATCGTCTACATATAGAGATTTCCCAATCTGCTCATCGATTGATTCAATGAGATCATTCACAGCTACTGTAAAGAGTGTGACTCTCAGCGTTGAACCCTGTGGTTTCCATTTTGCTGATCAAAGGTCTGAGATAGTATATTTTCCACTCGTACTTTGAATCGACGGTCTCTAAGGAAGCTTCTGATCAGTATTGGTAGTTGGCCTCTAAAATCCCAGTTGTATAGCTTTTTTAAAATTGCTGGTTTGGAGACGGTATCATATGCCTTTTGGAGATCGAATGACACTGCGACTGTATGCTTGCGGACTGCAAAGTTATTTTGTATTGTGGATTCTAGTAGAACGAGTTGGTCTAACGTGGATCGATATTTCCTAAACCCCATCTGGTAATTTGATAACAGTCCTTTTGTTTCTAGTACCCATGTAAATCTTTTGTTTATCATTTTCTCCATAATTTTACTCATGCAGCTTGTTAGTGAGATAGGCCTGTAGCTGCTGGGGTCCTTAAGATCCTTGCGTTGTTTGGGTATGGGAACAACGAGTGTCATTCACGGTTATTTCTGATCATCCAATCAGAGATGAACGCATATTAATATTGACTGTACCATGGCATCGTCAGAATAAAATACAGATTTTGCGTATGTTCACTTTCCTATTCTTTTCATACACGTCTTGAATTAAATTCTACTACGTAATGTTTAATAGTGTAACCCACACTGCTTATAACGTGTATGATCAGTCTCTTATATACTGTTTGAAAATTGTAGACATAGTAGATGTTTTAAAAGTGGTGTTACAGGATTCCCTTGGTTATATAAATTTCAGTGTCTGGACTCATATCAATATTCGATTGCCCTCTCTATCTGAATAATTTTTTTATTTTACACGTTTTCAAGGTTGAGACATATGTTTTTATAATGGAAATATGAAGTGTAACTTTCCTGAAGTCTAACATTTGATGTATTTGATCGGAGATTTGAAGTTTGATCTACAACTTACGTGAGTGGTTTGGGACATAGGGACTAGAAGGTGGTACACCTCCGACGGCTTGCGCGTAGCTGGGGGGAGCTGCAGGTGGTGGACCATACGGCGGTGGATCCTGGTACTTGGGCATTCTGGTGACGGCTGCTAATCACTAACCCAACTAACTAATCACAGGTACGTGTCCACGTAAAATCGGTCGATTGCGAAACACCAGTCGATCTCTATTTTGGTGCGCGATGCGAGAAGCCTAGCTAACTGGGTTACACGGCGCTACAATACGCGTAGCGGTAGCTAAGGTCACTACTTTAGCGATTGGATGGGATCGAAGAGAGAGCCGTGAGCTGCCACTGCCGCCGTCCCACCAATACACAAACTCTGTTCCTATAAGCGTTTCATATGCCGTGTTTGCAGAGCAATCAGTAAAAGTCTGCGTTTTGATACACCGATATAATTTGTTAGACCATCAGTTACAACTTCCAACAGTCAGTCGTTTATATTTGTTGTTTGTGTTCATTTCCTGGGGAAACATTTCTTTAATATTGCGGAAATATTCATCTAGACTTTAGATTCTCTTGCTTGATAGAACTCTTCCATCAATAAGATTTAGTTTTGTGATTATTAAATTTTGTTTTATTAATAAAAGTATCACGGGATTCGTTTTAGTCTTTAAGGCATCTTCAGACTGATTCATAATGGCTGATTTATCGTTGATACATTACTCGAAGTCTCTGTATATTTTATAGTATACTATGTTAGCTTGCTTTTGAAATATCATGAGAGAAATTATATCTTAAATGTGATTCGGAAGGTTTTCTTCAACATTGGTCTGCAGTCTACAAACAACTACATTTCGCTAATAGACAAAAATGATAGACCTTTGATAGGACCTAATGGGGCTCGAGTCAGAAATTTGAGACTTTTATTCGTGAAACCCCGTGTGATAATCACACATCGTCTCAAAATCTTCATGACAAACATTGAAAGTTGAAGCGATTTGCTTATTTTAGTCTGCGGTGTATTGTGAGCTAAAAAGCAATTCCCAACACTTGGAAGAACCTGACAATGAATTTTCAATTTGATGCCTCAAAACCCATCGTATTTGAATTATAGCCGTAGTCTCCTTGAGATGCGACTCAAGTCTTGAAAACAGGTACCATGATGACAGTATGATAATTGAATCGATCGAATTGATTTTTGTCGGTTTTGATGTTTGTGTCGATCCAGGTGATCGGACATTTCCTTGTTTTTCACATGTAAACAGGTTGAACAGGTTGAACCAACACGCGTATTTTTCATACCGCATGTCAGTCAGTTCTGCAACGTGTGGAACAAAGCTGAATCATTCTGTGCTTGGCGCGTTATATTAAGAGGATGATGTAAGCTTATCGACGCCTCACGGCGCGCCGCCGCGCGATGCACCGTTTGATGCTTGATTGCCGACGTGACGTTCAGTCAACCATTCACTTTCTATCTGTACAAATATGATGATATTACCAGTGTTTAGTGTTGTTCTTACTCTGGAATTAGATTTACTGATCGCGAGGTTGAAATTTCACTAGGTAGTGTGGTGATTTCAGTTTTATCACCTAGTCCTAATGCATTTCATCTCTGCGATATGGTATTGAATCTGGCTAGCTTTTATATCTATGGGGGACGGGACTCGGAAGGAGGGGGCAGCTGCCTTCCATAGGGGTAACAATAAAAGTACATTCTTCGAATGATAATGGTGTCGTCTGAAGTATGTACATATAACAAAAATTGAATACACAAAATAATTATGTAACATTAATGTACAAACATCGACAAAAACAATGTGTATATTATATATACACATCCACAGCATATAGTGTAGGACGTATAAGTAGTCAGGTAAATTAAGGATTTTTTTTTATGGACTGGTCAGGTGACATTTAGACATCCCAGGTCTGGGAAATGTCTGGGCCAATGAAAATGACAATGAAAGAAATGAGAAAAACAATTACAATAATAATATAATTTCTGTAACGCACGGTCCTTGTATAATATACTTTGATTACGTGGGCAATGCAATAATATCTCGGTCTGAGCGTTGCTGTCAGGATGTCATGGAAATTCACTTACTTGGTGAATGATAGATGTCTCCCCCTCGATGGCTGTAGGGTCGAACTGTCGGAGTCAAGCCTGCGTTTGGAAGAACGTCTTCGAGTACCCTCCACACTCAAACGCTACATGACATGGACATTTCTACTACGCTGTTATTATAAAGCTTAGCTGATATGATACTGGTATTATCATCAACCAATGCAGTAATGCCCAGGATGTCTTCCAAATACATCAAGGGTCACGAGCATAGTCTGGAGATGATCTCAGTGTTTTCTCTAAAATATATCAGGCGCAATCTCCTAACACCGCCACATGGTGCTCATCTGCATCTGTGTACACTAACCCAAGGTGCCACGCGAACTGCAAAAGGTGCATCTTGCCTTCACTAAAAAGTACACCCACCGACAGAAGTGCACACAGACTACATGTGTTGACTCGCCACACAGACTGATCGATGGATCTATCTAGGTACGTACCTTCACACAGATTTTGTCGTGGCGAAACAGCCCTTAATAATAACGCAGGTAGAACAGGTGCAATCTACCTCCCATATCGAGTCGAACGGTAGCCCCCTACCGCATGGAAGTCAGGCTTGATATGGATCCACGTGTGCAATGGAAGATGTCGACCAATCCACATTCATGGATTGTCGAATAACTCATGTGTGCCTAACGATATATTTTGGAGTAGAGGTAATGGTAGTGCCAGGTATCTCCCATGTTTTTCAACCTGCTATTCAGTGAAGCAATTCCACCTTGGCATGGAATTCAAATAGGAATTGTTGTCTATATAACACAGTCGGGATATGAGGAGTCGTAAAATTAATTTCGAATTTAGAAAGCCACTCAAAACTGTAATTAATTATAGTCATTTATGCCTGATAACACTCGCATCACAACTATTTAACTTTTACAAGTGATGTTCACAGGAAAGACACAGTGGCGGATTTGCTCACAGACTGGCAAACATTTGCAGCCCTATTCCTTGTATCTTCCAAGTTGCGTAGCACAACTTCTTTGAGACAAAAGGTATTTTCTGTCTAGCTATGGCCTATCTATTTCTATTTTCATGATATATGTATTTTATTATACGCGAAGTGCTTACTTGTCTGCGTGAAAAGTCCCTGCATTTTTTCATTCTCAACATTTTTAGGTTAAGTACAAGGTCCACTAATTTAGACGCACTACAATAAATGAATTGAAAAAAGTTAACTAAGATAAGTGGCACAGATGAATGAATCTCTCAAACGTTTAGCATTACCATATCTGAATGGGTAAAAGATTCCATGACATTTTTCAGTATTCCAGTGGCTCGAATTTTGAAACTTATGTTTATGTTTTGATTTTTGTATTCTGTATATCTGGATTGTAAACGTAGCAATACGTTTGTAACTGTAATGTTGATCTATATCCAAAATTACTTTTACGGGTGATTCTGCCCAACTTGTGTGACGGAACACATTCACGATTCTACCCGAGACGCGTTTCTCAAAAAACATCTAGGATCTCCTCGGATTCATTGTATAAAAGCGACGTTTCGCTTTTCTTGAATCAACAACTTTATTTTCCATTTGGGTCCCACATTGAATGTTGGCTTTCTTCGAATGGTTTTTTCATAAAGAATGAAAAGTGGGAGCATCCTTAAAATATCTTTGATCCTTAAAAATTCAAGACAGGTACTATGAATATTCGCTACTATATGATTTTTGAGACTTAATTGCAGTATCGAGTTTTCACTTGATATTTTGCGGCGAATTTTTAGATGCAATTAATTATTAATGATTCAGAATCGATACATCGTGCTTTGGAACCACTGGAATAAAATCACACATCGATTCAATCAAACATGTGGTATGTAGTATCCATTAATTAACTAAAATCATATATTTATTGAACTGTTTTTCGTTTTTAGCACGTACACAATTCTGAGAAGTTACTGGATTGATTAGTTATTTACACAGTACCAATTCATAATCTACATTTATTACATCCAAAGGGAAAAATATATAGCGTAGTGTCCGAATGAATAAAGTATAGATTTCAGTTACTGTATCGAACTATCGAAAACCGTGATAAGAACGAAATTGTTTAAATCTAGGTGAATTTATTGAGTTCTTTGCTAGATCTACATTTCAGATTTATAAGTCCTTGCAAATATTTTCCAAATATCGATGCCGAAAAATATTGAATTATTATGATTAGCTACTTTTATGGGATTGTTTTTTCATCCAGAGAGTAATTTTAAAATCAATATTCGATAAATCAGAAAAGTATTCATATGACGAGATCCAAGTCTTCGACATCAAACACTTCACCATCATCCACAAGATATCATGCATATTCATAACACCCCATATAAGTTACGTACCTAAGTAGTCAGGTAGAATATAGACAGGTGACATTCCTAATAACAATAATAATATAATTTATGTAGCGCACCGCTCTTGTATAATACCGAGCGTTAATATCAGGATGTGTTGGAATTTCACTTACTTGGTCTGATAGATCTCTGAGTCTACCCTGGAGTGAAGCCTGCATTTCATTTGGAAAAACGTCGTTGAGTACCTTCCATATTTAAACCGCTCCATGATATGCACAACACTACTATGCTATTATTAAAATGTTCAGCGGATATTATACTGGTATTATCACTAAAGAATGCAGTAAAGCCCAGGATGTCTTCGAACTACATCAAGGACTACGAACACAGCTTATATATATATATATATATATATATATATATATATATATATATATATATATATATACATACATATACCGTGTATCATTTTTTCCACCGCCATCTGAATCTCGGTGGTATAGGGTGCATATTGCACTTCATATCTAAAATGGTATAAAACCTTTCATACTTTTCACCCGGACAACAAAGCGAAAGGTGGAAGCGCAGTTATCATCAAAGAGTCGATCAAGCATCATGAAGAGAAGCACATCCAGGAAGCGGAAGTGCAACTGACACTAGTTTGTGTTAATTCTACAAAGCAAAATCTGATAATTGGAGCAGCTTACTTCCCACCAAGGCATAATTTAAAAACGTCTGACTACAAAGAATTTCTCAAACAAGCAGGTGAAAGATTTATAATTGGAGGAGACTTTAATGCAAAGCATGTTGACTGGGGCTCAAGACTAACCACTACCAAGGGTAGAGAATTGCGTAATGCCATCAGAGAGCTGGGATGTGAATATCACTCTTCAGGTAAGCCCACCTACTGGCCAACGGATGTCAACAAAATACCCGATCTGTTAGACTTTTTCATAACAAAGAAAGTTTCTCCCAATTTTTTGGAGGTTGAAGAAAATTTTGATATGGATTCAGACCATTCTGCGGTTATAATTACTCTCAGCGAAACAATAATTAAGAAAGAATCTCGCCCTATGCTGGTCAATAATTCCACTGATTGGGATAACTTCAGACATAAAATTGAGAATAATATCAATCTAAATGTTTGCCTGAAAACAAATCAACAACTAGACTTTGAAGCAGAAAAGTTCGTGAAAATCATCCAAAATGCTGCGTTCGATAGCACTAAACCATCTACTCATATTACTAAAGGAAATAACTATCCGACAGAAATAAGAGAATTAGTGGCTGAAAAACGGAGGGCCCGGCGTAAATGGCAACTTTCGAGAGATCCAATAGACAAAAATATTCTTAATAACAAAACGCAAAAGCTGAAGCGAGAAATTCAACAACTTAACAATAAATCTTTTAACAATTACTTAGAATCAATAACTGATCGTAAAGATTCTGGTTATTCTCTGTGGAAAGCAGCAAAAAGAGTCAAACGACCAATCACATCAAATCCTCCCATAAGAAGAAGTGATACTGGAGCATGGGCTAGAGACAACAAACAAAAAGCAAAATTATTCGCAGAACATCTAGCGTCAACATTCCAACCAAATGAGGTGAACTCTGAAACGATTCCTGAAGGTGTCGCTAGCAATCTTCTGGAAGACATTCCCTTTGTTACCCCCAAAGAAGTGACCAACGAGATCATGATCAACCTCAATCCAAAAAAGGCCCCAGGATTTGACCTCATCACTGGAGAAGTCCTGAAACAGTTACCGAAAAAAGGTATAGTAATGTTGACATACCTATTCAACGCAGTCATTAGGTTGAAATACGTGCCTGAAATATGGAAAGTCGCAGAAGTGTTGATGATCCCCAAGCCAGGAAAGCCACCAAATGAAGTTAAATCTTATAGACCCATATCACTGTTGCCTATTATTTCAAAATTGTTTGAGAAGCTGCTACTCAAAAGACTTAAGCCACTTATTGAAAATAATGGTTTGATCCCTGATTATCAATTCGGATTCAGAGATAAGCACTCCACCATTGATCAAGTTCATCGCATCACGAACATCAAAGAATCAGCTTTGGAGGAAAAAGAATATTGCACTGCATTATTTCTAGACGTCGCCCAGGCTTTTGACAAAGTCTGGCATGAAGGACTCATCAACAAATTAAAAATACTCCTTCCTAACCAATATGTAGAAGTTATCAGGTCATATATTTCTGATAGAACTTTCAGAGTCAAGCAAGAAAATGAGTATTCTGACCTTATGGATATCAAAGCTGGAGTACCTCAAGGAAGTGTCCTGGGCCCAATATTATACCTATTGTATATTTGTGATATTCCAACGATGAGGGACGCAACGGTTGCAACGTTTGCAGACGACACAGCTTTGATTGCAACTGACAAAAATCATGCTTTGTCTACTAACAAAGTCCAGACAGCTGCCAACGAATTGGTGACTTGGTCACAAAAATGGAAAATCAAACTAAATGAATTAAAATCGATCCATGTCTGCTTTTCTAACCGAAGACAGATAAATCCTCCTCCAATAAGCGTTAATGGGACCACCGTACCACGAGAAGCTAGCGCTAAGTACCTAGGTATGACCCTTGACACAAGACTGAAATGGAAACATCACATCAAAAAAAAGCGGGAAGAACTCAATCTTCGCTACAAACAATACTACTGGTTATTGGGAAGATCCTCAAAACTGTCCCTCTATAACAAAATCATGATCTATAATCAGATTCTCAAACCTGTTTGGCTCTACGGTTGTCAACTGTGGGGTTGTTCGAAACATTCTAACATCAAGATTATACAAAGATTCCAAAATAAAGTTTTAAGAGCTATTGTTAATGCCCCTTGATACATTCGTAATAAGGATATTCATCGTGATTTGAATATACCTCTGGTAGTCGACGAGATCAAGAGAATGGCGGCCAGGCATGAAGAAAGGCTCCATCACCACTCAAACGCAGAAGCTCTTCAGCTGCTGGACAACCACAACGCTGTCCGACGATTGAAGAGAACCAAGCCATACGAATTGGTGTAGTGCTTTGGTGCATAGAGCAGAGCATGTGTACGAATTTGTAGTTATAGTGTTAACGTAATCTAAAGGACATCGATGGATTTACTTTAGTGATAAGTATTAGTTTGTAAGAATTCGAAGGAAAATTAATGGTTGATCAGTTTGATCAGTTTTAATATGAAGGCCCCCCTAAAACAAAACAAAAAATATCTAAAATAGTTCCGTATTGACGTTACTCGCGACTTGGTACGACGAGTATAATAATTATCAATACAAACATGTAATTAGTGTTGGTTGTTGTTGTTGTTTAAATCAGTCGAATCAAATTCTTCTCGTAATTGCAATCAACGTGCCCGACAACTACACTAATTAATGTTTACGAAAATTAGCCATATCAACAATAAAGTTTACCTCTCTAGGGTGTGACGTCCAGAGATGGTCGGCGCTTTCCCGATGAAGAGGCTTCAAGCTGCTTCCTCAAATATCTTTCTATAGAGCTTCTTTTTAGATGCTGTTATTCAGAAAAAGCAGTAGCTGCTTCAACTGCTTTCTCTAATAAGCAATTCTGCTCATCCATACTTTTCAGGCTTGTTGCTTGACAATATATATTTCCAAATTCCAAGTTCACTATGTGGCGGCATCTGTACCTGCTCAACTGAAAGTGAACCTTCTACTATACTGTTACAATACGCTTATTGATTTGATGATTCAACTCTAAATAGTGTAGTTCAGGTTTTACTCCATAGAGAGAGCGGCTTATAGAGAATACACAAGAAGGTTGGAGACATGGTTCCGGATTGGTATAGAATTTTACGGTTTCCATAGAATTTCAATCTGTGTAGAATGTGACGTAGAACATCTATTTTCGTAGAAATGAGATAGACAAGGAACGCAAACAGGAAAAATCATAATTCTTAAGATGTATATTCGCAAAATTGTTCTGTGTTCTGTTTGGTCCCAGTGTGCCATTTCAGGATGTATTTCTGTGTTTTAGTTGTAGTTTGCATTTGTGTTTCCTAGATTACTGTGATTTATTCTTCTTATAAACAGAGGGACAATGAATTGCACGTAATACCCATTCCCTTTGAGACGTATTGTATTCTGCTCACAGTTCGTTACAAGATAGCAGACAGAATTATTATCGGGAATTTTTGAATTGTACATCTTGGTAAACTGTGTGCAGTTTTGTGTAAAGGTAAGACCGCACTAGGCGGAACTGCACTGCAGCGGAGCGACGCGACACGACGCGGACAAATAGTATTTAATTGAATTTGTATGACATAGCCCGCACTATGCTACGCGACACCCCACCGTACTACAAAGTAGAGTTTTCCACCAACATTATAAATACATTAGAGTCCCATTAGAGTCCCATTACTAGGGTTAACCATTAGACAGAAAAAATACCCAAAGTGCGCAGGCCTATTATAATCCTAAAACGGTCCAAAACTGGTTCTTGCTACCGAGCAGGTACTGATTTCGGACGGTTCTCGGACTATCCTAGAACCGTCCGAGAAAAACCAGAACGCAGGATTCACAGTTCGCAAACAGTTCGAACAGAACCAGAACACCCGATTCTTAATGCGCATCCTCAGTACAGTTCTAGGACGGTTCGCGGCGGAACCAGATCAAAGCCTTTGTCGCGCCGTGGCGTGCCGTGTAGTTCCAGTGCCGCTGCTCGTCATTCGTGTTTGGACACGCTTATTTAAAACCTTGTTTGTCAAGATGAAGGATTGAATTTATTTTGAGACATCCTAAAGTAGGTATGGAATCTCTTCGGAGCCCTTTTGAGTCTTGGCAGAAGCGTATGATACTCTCATTCTTCATATCGTGAATTAGGAATATCATGCAGCCATATTTTTTGCTTTTTTCTTGTTTGTTCCAATGTTTCTTCTTCCTCGCATAGCAAAGACACTAGTATTATGTCCTCGTTAATTCCAACCATCTTGCTTTAATGAAGGCGTAATAACTATTGAACAAAAATATGTCGCATAGTGTCGTACCACAGCAGTTGTAATGCGACAGCCTATTGAATATTTTGTAGCGTTGGGTCGCGTCGCGTAGCAAAAGTACGGTCTTACCTTTAGACTGTTCAATTGTCTCTTTACAAATGCTATTTACCCCAAGTGTCAGCAACTGACAGCTCTTAAAAATATGTTGACACTTGACAGTATTGTCACAGACCCACAGAACATACAAGAAATAACAGAATAATGTGGTTTGAGTACAACGGAAGCAACGGAACTAAATTGTGCACATTTCTTCAAAGGGGTGCACTTCCGCAGTGAAGTGAGCTATTGTGCACAATACTGCATCAGTTTAAGTCCGCCTGTAGGAGGACTTCTCATCATGAGATAAACACGGAAAAAATTCTTCGTGTCTTGGAAGGTGCTAAGAATTTCGCTGCTACTGGCCCGGATGTCATAAACATCTACTAGTTGAAGAAGTTTCCTAGTTGCCACCGGCATCTGACTAAAATTTGTAACTCGCCCCCGGACAATGCGAATTACAGCACTCGATAAGGCTGTGCATGAGTACAGTCATGCTATTGGCATGGAGTTTGGGATGGACAAATGCGCAATGGTCCATCTCAAGAAAGGACGATTCGGTGATAGTGGAGAGGAGGAGCAGCTCGTGGATGGGAGCATTTTGCGTCATCTACATGCCGGAGACACATATACCTACCCTGGGGTGGTGCAGCGCCACATCCAGGAGGCGAGTACGGTTAACGAGTCTCTCCGCCGTAAGTATTTGCATCGACTTGCAGATCTGGTCATCAGAACTGTTCGGTAAGAACAAATTCGCTGCTACAAATATACTTGGGGTCCCATTTTTGTTATACACCTTTGGTGCCATCCACTGTACTGTGGATTAGCTAAGACTACTTGACACTAACACCCGAAAAAGGATGAACATGGAGAGAAGTTTGCTTCATAAGTCCTCAGTCCCGCGTATATACTTTCCAAGACACCTGGTAGGGTGTGGACTATTGAGTTTGGAGCGTCTGCATAGCAGAGTGGTACTGGGCACAGCCTGCGACGTGATCAGAAGCGTCACATTCTCGATTGAGGAATATGCCAAACAAAAATTACTAGTAGAAAATATTATGAATCACGACTATCAACGAACATATAAGTGATCCTATTTCTTCCAATACAATTGATATATGTCTGTATATCCCTTTGCAGCCCTTCTCGTCCTATCTCTAGACATACACAAGGGCGAACAGATTTGATAAGGCATATATTTAGGCGTTCTGTCTTGATATGGAATGCGTTTACGGTCGGTTCGGCATTTGCTTGCTTTGCGCGTTCTTGTTACCGCCGCCGTCGCGCCACAGACGTGTTTGCTTTGCGTGCACAAAGCTTAGCGACTCTGTTGCCGAACTGCTGGAATGATAACTATACATATGAATATTCTAGACAGGATTCAGAAAAAAATTTATACATTTATTCATATTATATTGTCCTATATTGGGTTTACTGGTTCTGCTTGATATTTTCTTGAATTGGACGATTTCACTAAGAAAAGTTTTGAGATTGAGAGATTGTGAGATGTTAATAATAATAATAATAATAATAATAATAATAATAATAATAATAATAATAATAATAATAATAAAAATAATAATAATAATAATAAATAATACCTTAGCAAAACAGTTCCAAAACAACAGTGGGAGTGCAAATTATACCAATAGTTTTATTCAACTTAAAAACGAAACGGAAGAAGCAGGTATTGTTTTTAACGAGGACAGTATATCCGAATATAATTTACCTATAACTATGGATGAACTCGAACATGTTCTCGCAGAAGTTAAAAGTTCTTCACCTGGACTCGACACCATACATTACGAAATGGTGCAAAACCTTCCTGACACGGAAAAACAGAGCTTACTAGAACTTTTTAACAATATATGGAGACAGGGCACCTACCCAAAGCAGTGGCAAGAAGCGATCATTATTCCTATTCCAAAATCAAGTAAAGACAGTAAAGATCCCGGGAATTATTGTCCGATATCCTTAACGTGTTGCCTAAGTAAAATCTTAGAAAAAATTATAAATTACAGACTGATGTGGTATCTAGAAAAAAATAGTCTGTTATCCAACCACCAAATGGGCTATCGTGGATACAGATGAACAATAGACCAGCTTGTTTATATCGAAGCCGCTATCCAAAAGAGCTTTGCTGAAAGAACAACATACAGTAGCAGTATCTTTCGACATCGAAAAAGCCTATGACACAACATGGCGATTTGGAATTCTAAAAACGCTTCATTCATGGGGAATAAGAGGATACCTACCAAAATTTATTGCTAGCTTCCTTGAAAATAGAGAATTCAAGGTACGTATCGGAAAAGAGTTTTCAGCCACTTATCCGCAGGAAAACGGTATACCTCAAGGATCAACCCTAAGCGTAACACTCTTCCTCATAGCCATAAATAAGCTTATCGAATCGATCCCAGCCGGAGTGGGAAAATGTATCTACGTCGACGACTTAACTAAATTTTTTACTGCAGAAAATATGAATGATATAGAAAATACCTTACAAGGAACTATAAACTGTTTGGTTGTTGAGGCTGAAAATATGGGTTTCACCTTTTCTTCGCAGAAAACAGTATCCGTCCATTTCTGCAGGCTCAGGAAAACCCATGAGCACCCAAAACTTACTTTGAAAGGTGTTCAAATTGAAATTAAACGTCACACGAAGATACTAGGCATAACGTTGGATGAAAAACTTTATTGGAAGGATCACATAAGCGACATCACAAACAGAAGTAAAAAGGCCCTGAATGTTATTAAGTGTCTCGCGAATATTTGCTGGGGAGCAGAGAGAGAGGTACTACTGTCACTGTATAAAGCAATAGTTTTATCCAAAATCGAATATGGTATAATAGTGTATTCAGCAGCAAGACGTTCTCATATGAACAAACTAGAACGAATACATAAGGAAGGTATACGATTATGTATCGGTGCTTTCCGCACGTCGCCGAATTCATCTGTCTTTTGCGAAGCCGGCATTCCCCCCTTAAAATATAGGATCCAACAGTTACTTTCAAACTACGCTGTAAAAATCTGGGCACAACCACAACATCTAAATCACGATATAATTTTCGATGAAGAAGAACGTGTAACATATCAGTCCAGACCTACCATTACAAAACCTGCTGGAGCCCGTATCCATAATATACTAGAGGAGATACAAACTGATATACCTCCTTCGCATAACCTTACATACAACAAATGCCCTGTATGGAATCTGTTATCCCCAGAAATCAACCTTGAAGGTACCAAATATACAAAAGGAAACATCAACCCGACGCTTTACAAACAGCACTTCCATGATATAATACATAATAATCACCCAAATGTCAATAAAATCATCTATACGGATGGGTCTAAAAGCAACAGTGGTGTGGGGTGTGCTTTAACAACTTTAGAGGAGACACGCAAATGGCGTTTAAGTCCAATGTCCTCAATATTTTCTGCAGAACTGTATGCAATACTCCAAGCACTCAAGTATATCACATAACAAGAACAGGGTCTGTATATAATCTGCAGTGACTCTATGAGTTCACTTCTAGCAATATCCAATAAATTTAGCAGGAACCCTTTAGTACAAGAGATTCTTCTAACTATGTATCAAATCCAACTGAGAAATTCACAAATAATATATATTTGGACCCCAGCACATGTAGGAATTTACGGAAATGAAATCGCAGACTTAGCTGCCAAAGAAGCTACAGAAGAAGAGTACTTCAACATACTAGTGTTACCTGACGATATAAAGAAATATCTTAAAGCTAAGGTACTCGAGCAATGGCAGCAAGAATGGAACTGCGACACTAGTCAACTGAAGGTAGTGAAGCCATCTATAAGTGCATGGAAACTACCCTCAGATCTTAACCGTAGAGAACAGTGCACATTAACGCGCCTCCGTATAGGACATACCTTCGTAACGGACCGTTTCCTGCTCATTAGAGATCGAGCTCCACAGTGCGATTTTTGTGGACACAACCTTACTCGAGACCATATCGTCCTACATTTTCCTGCTAATGCTTCCTCCCGACAAGCCCACAATATATCAGAAGACCTGCAACTCTGCCTCACCAATTCAGAATACATTCGTAACACTCTATGCTTCTTTAGAGCCATCAATTTTTTCAGAAAAATATAAAACTTACACCTACCTATGTGTGCTTACACTGACCAACTTATTTCCATCTCAACAGTAACTCTTTCATTACCTATTTTTTATTTGGATCACTATAGCGAAATATAAACACCTCCAGCTGCGGCTAATAACCATAGCAGTTGATGCCGCAAAATTAAAAATAATAATAATAATAATAATAATAATAATAATAATAATAATAATAGCTTTATTAGCCAACAGATTCCATTTATAGGGTAATTTTAATAGACATCCTAAATCAACAAAATACATATGGATACCTCAATACAGCATAGCTAAAGATATATTACAGCTGGATTCACTAGCTCCCTCAGAGTACACTTAAAGATATCACAATAATTGCATATCTTGTTGAAATTGTTGCACATAACGTGGACAGGAGACTTAACTAAAATATTTGTCCTTGGTCTACTGCATCTGAACGTAAAATTTGTCCTACTACAAAATCGAGGTACATTAAAATTAAGCTGGTTTAAAATGATAGAGCATTCTATCTCATTATGTATGATTTTGTATAGAAATGGAAGAGATGCTATATTTCTTCTTAGTTGCAATGAATCTTGATCGAACCTACTACACAAAAATTCGTAATTAATGGCTCGTTCCGGGTAGATACCGTCAACTTTAAAAGCCAAGTATTCCAAAACTTTACGCTGAACTCTTTCTATTGCTTGTATATAACAGCCATATATAGGATTCCAAATCACACAACCATATTCTATCTTAGGACGAACTAACGAATAGAACAGTTGCTTGATTAACTCGATGTTCGAAAAACTTCTACAATTTCTAACAATGAATCCATACAACCTCAATGCCTCTGACACTTTCTGCTCTACATGTTTCGAAAAAGTCAACTTTGAATCAAAGATTACTCCCAAATCTTTAATAGTGGTTACTTTCTGGAGTTTATTGTTATTAATTTTGTAATTATAATCTACATTTATTTTTCTTCTGCTATATGTGACAACCTTACATTTTTGAGCATTGAGGCGAAGGTAATTCTTATTGCACCAGTTTTCAATAGTTAGCAAGTTCTTTTGAAGCAAGTCACAGTCATCAATCCCATCAATCCTTGAAAAAATTTTGACATCATCAGCAAAACATAGAACATTACAATCTACTGCTCCAAGCAAATCATTCATATATAAAAAAAACAATAGAGGTCCTAGGTTCGAGCCTTGTGGGACACCAGACCTAACTGAAATAGAGCTCGACCTATATCCGTGATATGAGACAAATTGAACCCTCTCTGTCAAATATGATCGAAAAAGATTTACAAGTCTATCAGAGAAACCGTGATGAGAAAGTTTCGACAGTAGCATTTTATGAGAAACTCTGTCAAACGCCTTGGACAAATCAGTATATATAACATCTATCTGTCCTTGTTTATCCAATACTTCTGAAATATATTGCGTTATTATACTCAAGTTGGTTACAGTAGAGCGCTTATCTATAAATCCGTGCTGATTTGTTGAAATATAATTCCTGACAGAAGGCTGGATTCTATTGTAAAGGATAATTTCAAAAACCTTTGAGAAGTTAAACAGTATAGACACTGGCCTATAATTTTCTATATCTGTTTTCTCCCCACTTTTTAATATAGGACAAAGCTTCGCCTGTTTCCATACTCGCGGAAATTTACCTGTTTTAAGCGACAAAGTGAAAATTAATAATAGCGGCCCAGCTAATACACCAGAACAGTCTTTGACAAAAAAGGATGGAATACTATCTGGACCAGATGTCATCTTATTTTTCAACCTTTTGATTGCTTTGATTATTTCAGCTTCATTTAAATCAACAACATTGATAGCTAGGAAATCGGCATCTGTGCTGCACCCATCTAACGTATCGTTTGATTCCAATGAATACACTTGCTCGAAAAATGATTTGAAAGCATTCATAATACTATCAGGGTCAGAAAGTTTCATACCATATGAAAACATTTCCCCAGGAATTCTTGTGTTTCTGTTTTTGGAGCGAATATATGACCAGAACTGCTCTGAGTTATTAGAAATATTCAGTTGAATGCTTTCCATATACTCAGCATATGCAGATCTAATCTGACTCTTGACTAATTCGCGTAAAGTATTGAATTCCAATAGGTGATGCATACATCCTGTTCTCTTGTACCTTTTGCGATAGTTAGCTTTCAACTTAATATTTCTAATAATATCTCAGTTAAACCAAATAGGATATTTTCGCTTATATGTCCTGTACAAAGGAACATGTTTGTCTAGCATACTCTACAATTTGTCGTAAAATAACTTCAATGCAGTATCTACATCATAGCAGGTTTCTAAAAATTGCCAATTCTGTTCCAAAAGTTCAGCATATAGAGCAGGATAATTCGCTCTCCTGAAGTTGTACACCTTAGCTGAGACATGAGGCTGGAAGTTCGCTTCCTTGACATCAATACTTTTAACTGTTATAGAAATAGCCGGCTGATGGTTATCTACTTTAACAAGTGGCAGCTCATCTTGCTCAACGTGGCATTGTTCGGATGAAATAATTAAATCCAAAATACGACCTAGACCGTTTGTTACATCATTATATTGAGCTAACGTGTGCAACTCCAGGAAGTCAATTATGATGGAGGTTTTTTTATCTACTCTATCTAAATCAACGAATCTTGCAGCATTGAAATCACCAAAGATAAATACAGGATTATCTTGAAGCCACTCCAGCTGTTCCAATCATTCAAAGAAAAACTCAAAATCCGTAACGCTAAGCTTATCGGAAATATACAGAACTAAAATATAAAATCTCTTATGACCAATGAAACACTTCACTGCTAACATGTCAACTAAAGGAGTTTGGATATTGAATGTGGAAAGATCTAAAACAGTGCCTCTAATAAAGTTTTTCACTGCAAGCAACACACCACCTCCACATGCTTTATCGACCAGTTCCAAGTTACGATCCTTACGAGAGACATCATACTCTTCTGGAAACAGTTCTGAACTGGACACATCACAGCCAAGCCATGTTTCACTCAAAGCTATGATATCGTATTCCACCGCACAAATACCAGTGTAGAATTAATTTACTTTAGAGTTCAATCCACGCACATTTTGATAGTAGCATGAGAGGTCCGAAGAACAGCTGGGAATTAACGGTTTAAAAGAACTATTTTAGGCATTCCATTGATGTACCTAATTACATAATTTTCTGGACCACTAGCATTTTTAGTGTCAAGTTCAGCTTTTAATTCTTTCAAATAGTTCAGCTGTTTTTGGGTTCGATCAAAAGAGACTGATATGTTTCAATATCTACTATTTTTCAGCGTCTTAGCTTTTCGTATCACCGAAAGTACATCACCCTCTTCTTTTAGTGTTATTTTTACTGGGCGAGCTTTTTCCTTGTTAAAACGACCCAGTCTGATCGGTTTGATATTTTCTGTATCAAGCACCTGGTCTAAAATAGAAAAAACATTCCGGACTTCGCTTTTGTCATTATTGACACGTACTTCTGATGATAGTTCTTGATTTTGTTCTGGCAAACCATAAATAATAATATTTCGTTTGCGTTTACTGCGTTCATTAACATTTCTCGAACAACTTCCTCGAAATCGAAGCTACTCTGAGAAGATCTTAAATCTCTTTTTTTCCGTTTTTAACGCTTGAATTTCAGATTGAAGAGTAAGTAACAAAGACTTAAGGTCTTTCAATTCATTTCCAATCTGCCTACAGTTCATGCAAGACCAATCAAAACCATTATCTCCAGCCGCAAACATATTAATCTGATCCATTGATATGCTGACGTAAGCATGCCTAAAAACCTTGGAACACACTGAGCACTTAATCATCAGATTAGATTTGTACGATTTGCTACAGCAAGAACATATCAGGTTTGACGGCATGACTGCGTGTTACACCACTGGATCTGAAGAATGTCGCACTTTCTATGTTTTGATCTGCTCCAATTCAATTCACAGCACCATATTTGCATAAAATATGGAAGACTTGAGGTGGTAATCTTTACCCAGATGGTTCACGGCTTGATCTGCTAACTGGCTAAACTTGTATAAATTATTTCACACAAATAATCGAATATTTTGCACAAATTTCAGGAGCGAGTAGATACACGTCTTCACTCGGTACCATAGGCGCACATGTAATAAGTTGGTACTATAACAGACAGAGAACCAGACGGACCAACGATGTTTGTCATGTTATATTTGAAAAATCAAATCCGAAAATTTTTAGGTTTTCGTAGACTTGATGTTAAAGGTAACTGATTTCCTCTAACTCTTACTTTGCTTCCAGAATTGGAGTAAACAGAAAATATTGCACTTTTGATTTACGCGAATTTCAAGTCAAATATTTTTTACACCGGTTCATGGCTTATGGTTCTACTAATTTTTAGAAGTGTTGATGTCTAAGAAACTAGTTGCCCATGTGATGTTCATGATGGTTGTTATGTCATTCCATCAATTATGTCATTCCAACAAAATTGCAGAATTCATATCTTGATACATTTCGGTATATTTGCATCCTGTTCAATACTCTGTAAAAAGCTTGCAATTGCCCAACAGATGAACGAGGAAACATGAAAAATAACATTGTAGTGCATTGGTAGGATTAAATTTAGAAGAAGAATAAATTTGGTCGTAGCAAGTCGTCATTTATATACTGTGCTAAATGGTAAAGGAATTGAACAGAAAAACTAGAATTTCGAATTTGCCAAGAATCAAGGCCAAATACGAGGCGGACTTGTAGGAAAGCATAAAAAACTTAGTCCGCTATTTTTAGAAGTCCGCCATATTGGTTTTAGAGTGATGTCACTTCACTTTTCGAGTTATTTTCAGCAAGCATTTGATACCCATACTGTAGGAGTGCATTAAAAATAACCAGCTCGCCATCTTGGGTGGTCCGCCATGTTGGATTTAGAATGACGTCACACAGCTAACCATGCATTATCATCCAAACTAAACGTGTATACAACATTTCAGCTCAACCGATTATATAAATAAGTAAGCTTATTTTATTAATTATATGCGTGTGCTGAATTAAGAGGGTAAGTGACTCCACATTATGTGAAGCGGTGATTCTATCTATTCTATTTGAATCAGAACTTATTTGAAGAGTGAAATGTGGGATTAAACCGACGGTTTCGACTGGACTATCCAGCCACAGTAATCGACTATAAAAAGCGGGTTGGAATAATATCATTTGCATTCCAGAGCTGAGTTTAATTGCCTTTTTACGATATGTCTCCCCATTTACATAAATCTCGCGTACTGTTGTCGTTCCATAATGCCGAAAGGCTGGCCATGAAAATTATATTATATCGAGGTCGCTCGCATGACTAACAACTATTCCGCATTTTAATTTAACCCCAACAATTTTCTCTCTCGACTCTAGAAAAATATGGCTGACGACTTCGACTTTGCACTTCGCAAACCGTAGAGGAAAATAAAAATGGAACAAGAAAATAATGTAATAATACATTTCCATCGTAGCATAATATAAAATTTGGCAGTGAGAAATATCCATCAAAAATATTGCAGCAGTGGAAAAACCTTTAGATATACCACAAAGTATCGTGATTTCATTGGCCAGAGGATTATTGGCATCTCCTAGTTCAGTGCCGTTTATTGTCAACCGCTACATGACATGCAGAACTCATGAAAATACTACAACTTTTGCGTCTTGCATTATGGTTAATATCCAAATCTGCCTTAAATTTCTTAGTGTACTCGGAACAATATATGCCAACAACTTCTTGAGAGTAACAATTTTTTAAACTATGCTTGCCACAACATACAACTATTATACCACTACAAGAAATTGTTATAATGGCTCCATTTAAAACATTGTATGACATTTATATGATCAGCAACATGTTACTATCTTAAACCTACAAATACTCTTTGTTTAGCTAACATTTTTGCCTTTACATCGACTGAGACTTCAATAATGAAGTTAGCATAAATAGATTTTCAACTCGCAAGCCCATTGACCAATTCTACGCCACTCACTGTGCAATTCAGATCATTTCTTTACACAAGATATTGTAGAAAAGAATCTTGATCCGACTTGTTTTGAGCTCCTATTCTAGGAACTTTACTACCTTTTGCAAGATCTCAATTTCACGTCTCAAGTTTTCTTTTTCCTGGCGATCATCTTTCGAAGTACTTTGGGCTACTTAGGCATCATTTTTCGTCGAGGCAGTCGATGCATCTTTCACAGATCCACCTCACTTTAGGCTATCCGTTTCTTGCTTACATACATAACTACCTGACATTTCTTTATCCCACAGTTTGAGCGTTCGGTTTTACATAGTCAAATACCATTGACTATGTAACTTTTAACAAAAGACTCTCATAGTCTATTGGTAGAGCTTGATGATATTTCATCTCATTGGTTCAATCTAACAGATCGTTTGTTGATGAAATCGGCCTCTAGAGAATATATCGTTTTTTTTGACTTACTGCCAATTAATTCTTCCTCTGAGATTTATATTGGACTACCTCTGGTCGAATACGAGAATGTAAATGTTATATATTTCGAAATACTGTGTAAATATTATGGACGACACACACGCACACACACACATATGCAAGTAGTAGTAATTTGGAGGCAAAGCCTGGCCTTTGGCCCTTTTTGCCGATCCCGAAGACCATCACTAAAACTATGGCAGACCTGGTAACTCCCTAGTGTCGTACTTTCCAGACCTTTTGATGAAGAACGTTATAATTTTTGGAGTACCTGAGCAAAATACCAACGATGATGGAGCTACTGTAGACAAAGATAAGGTCGCAGATATTCTGCATACCATTGATCGTGATTTAAGTCTCCAGGATGTTAAACTAGTTCGTCTTAGTAAGCAAATTGGAGGGAATATTCGTCCTATCAGAGTATCTTGCAATACGGAACAGCAAGTTTCTGACATCATAAGAAACGCCAATAAACTTAAGAACTCGTGTTATAAGAACAAAGTCTTTGTATCATATGACCGTACCCCTAGACAACTTGCATACTTCAAAAAGATAAAGGACCAACTGAAGGATAGGCTGGATGTAGGCGAATCTGGTTTGAAGATCAGACACTTTAATGGTATTCCGAGGATCATTCCGGAAAACCACTAACGTCCAACAGTACTGAGAACTGCTTGCATTGTTATTATCAAAATGTTCGTGGTCTTCGCAGCAAGCTTGATGTTTTTGTGCCATCAGTTACTGACTGTGAGTATGACGTCATTGCTTTAACGGAAACAAATTTGCAACCTGATATACTGAGCAGTGAGCTGTTTCCATATGGGTCTTATACTGTTCATCGAAAAGACAGGAAATGTGGTGTAACTGGTGATAAATGTGGTGGTGGAGTGCTTTTAGCGCTAAAAGATGGCATCGAAAGTGAAATTATGGATGTATCATCTTTAGATGCAGATTTTCCTCAAATTGACACCTTAACTTGCAAATGCTGGATAGGCCATATATATTTCTATGTCGGTGTTATCTATATACCTCCATCTGTATCATCTCAAATATTTGAGCAATTTTTTGAGGAACTTGAGCAAACTGTTTATCTGCAAGCTAAACGTGTGATTTTGTTGGGGACTTCAATTCTCCCAACTTAATTTTTGAAAATATTTATGATGTGAAGAAAACTGCAATCCACAGTTTGCTCAATATACTGAACATCCAGCAATGGAACAATGTTTTGAATGACACTGGAAAGATGTTAGATTTAGTTTTCTCAAATATGAGCTGTATCGTGATCAAAGACAATTTACCATTAGTACCTGAAGATATTCCATATCATCCAGCTCTTGACATAACCTTTGAAAGCATCTCTGCCAGAGTGACTACTTTTCCACTACTTAATGACTTAAAAATGTATAACTTTCGTAAAGCTGATTTCCCTGTATTATACGAAACGCTTTTTCTTGCTGATTGATCCTTTTTAGATAATATTACTGACTTAAATTTAGCAATTGAAAAATTTTACACCTTCATCTATAATATTCTTGATTTATATGTACCCAAATATGTATCTCATAGTCGTAAGTATCCTCCCTGGTTCACTGCTGATATAATCAGGAATATTAAGCGTAAAGCAAAACTGTATAGGAAATTCAAAAACTGTGGTAATACTTCACTTTTGGATGAATTCAGGCGGCTTAGATCGGTTATTAAAATACAATTATCGAGTGCATACAGTAATTATTTGTCT
Organism: Bruchidius siliquastri; assembly: GCA_949316355.1. Lineage (NCBI taxonomy): Eukaryota > Metazoa > Arthropoda > Insecta > Coleoptera > Chrysomelidae > Bruchidius > Bruchidius siliquastri. The sequence continues at coordinate 16,946,505 of OX438533.1, read as the reverse complement.
CGAGTTCAGGCATCTATTTCTAACGATCCTCGGTGTTTGTGGTCTTATATGCATTCTAAAAATAAAAGTACAAGAATACCTGGAAAACTAAAGCTGGATGATATGATATTCCAGTGTTGTAAACGGATTTGCTGAATTTTTCGAAAGTGTATTCCTTGCTTCTCCTGGCTGTGATAATTTTAATCAAGATAATGCTACAGAAAAACCGCATATATATATATATATATATATATATATATATATATATATATATATATAATATAACTGAGAATGAGGTTCTGGTTGCGTGATTTCGGTTGAAAATCATGTTTACATCTGGGCCTGACAAAATACCATCATTTTTTGTCAAAGACTGTATTCATGTGTTAGTTAAGCCTTTGGTAAAATTATTTAATCTTTCAGTAAGCACTAATACCTTCCTCGATATCGGGAAATCCTCTAAAGTCAGTCCCATTCTCAAATCAGGGGACCCATCTGATATAAAGAATTATCGACCTGTATCCATTTATCCAATTTTTCCAAGCTTCTGGAGATAGTCCTGTATAACAGAATTTACTTCACTGTCCATAGATCTCTGTCGCCCTTCCAACATGGATTTCTTGCGCAGCGCTCTACAGTAACGAATTTAATGGCATTTACGCAGAAAGCTATTTACTGTGTTGACCGGCAGGGCCAAATAGATGTGATATACACGGATTTTGCCAAAGCTCTTGATAAAATAGATCACCATATATCATTGAAGAAATTATCTCTTTCTGGTTTTCACTCATCAGCCTTAGCTTTTATTGAGAGTTACCTATCTCAAAGGAAGCAGTACGTTACATTTAATGGATATAAGTCTTTTGAGTATATGGCTAGATCAGGAGTGCCGCAAGGCTCGAATCTTGGGCCATTACTTTTTATTTTGTTTATAGATGATATTACAGAGTCGATAACTGGTGACAGTCTTCTTTTTGCTGATGATTTAAAAGTTTTCGCTAATGTGTGTTCACGTGAGGACTGTATGGTACTTCAGCAAGATATCAATTCAATCGAAAACTGGTGCAGAGTAAATAAACTATTTTTAAACCCCTCAAAAAAATTCTTAGTTTCACTAGAAAAAAGACAGTCTTGTTGCATGACTATCAAATTGGTGACACCGTCTTAGCTCGATGTGAGTCCATCAAAGATTTGGGAGTTGTTTATGATACTAAGCTCACTTTTTCTCATCATATCACCCAGAAGATTAATGAAGTATCTTGAGCTTATGGATATATTATTAGGGACTGTAGGAGTTTCAATCGAACTGATACACTCTTAACCTTGTACTCATCATATATCAGATCTAAATTAGAATACGCCTGTATAATATGGAACCTAATTTATAGATGCTACAAAGATTCGATTGAACGCATTCAAAGAAAGTTTCTTAAAATCCTATCATTCAAAGTTGACGGCTTCTATCCAGCGCAGGGAATTCCATATGCTCACTTGTTATCTAAATTCCATATGCAGTCTCTAGATACAAGAGGAAGTTACGCTTCCATTACATTTTTGTATAAATTACTCCATAATAAGATAGATGCTAACGATATCTTGGCTCAATTGAATTTCTACGTTCCTCCTGTGAGAACTCGGAATGTGAAGACATTTTATTGTGATAGAGCTCGTACCAATTTATTTACTATGTCTCCGATATTTTTTATATGTAGCAATTTCAATGAAATATGTAATGATTGCGATATATATAGGGATAGTTTGAGCGAAATTTTGGATGTGGCAAATCAATATTTAGGTAGTATGTAGTTCCTAGTTACATATTACGTCAGCAACTATACTTCTTTACAACTTCTTTTTTTTAATTACATAGCAAAATTTTTCTTGTTCATAATAATATACTTTATCTTTCTTTTAATTAGATTGTCCTGTAAATGGTTGATGTACTGTTGGACAATAAATGCTATTATTATTATTATTATTATTATTATTATTATTATTATTATTATTATTATTATTATTATTATTATTATTATTATTATTATTATTATTATTATTATTATTATTATTATTATTATTATTATTATTATTATTATTATTATTATTATTATTATTATTATTATTATTATTATTATTATTATTATCATTATTATTATTATTATTATTATTATTTTAATTATTATCATTATTATAAAGGTTATGATGTCCGACCATTCCGCTAAGTAGAACTCTTCCCTGTCAAACTTTGCTGTGTCGAACACCTCAGCCCTAAGGCCGTTGTATACGGCAGTCTCGTCTAGGAAGTGGAACGAGGTCTCGTCCTCCTGCCAGCACTTCTGACAGATTGGGTCTTTGACCACTCCTATGAGTGTCATGTGCCTGTTCAATGTGCAGTAACCTGTAAGGATCCCCACTAACAAGTGGAGTGAATCCCTCTTCTGGTTCAGTAGCCATAGCTCCCTACATTTGTTGGGGCCAGCTATGAACCTCTTGGACTGCCTGTAGTCTTCTCTCTCCAACCATGCTTTCGCAAGTTTGTTATATGCCCAGGCATCTAGGGCAATACTAACCTGGCCTCTGCTAATGCCCAGTAAGGGTTCGGGGCCAACATGTTCCTCTTGCTCCTATCCTCGCCAGGCCTCTTTACTGCTTCTCGTTACCTGGCACCCCGATGTGACCAGGGACCCACATGAGGGTGACAAAGGGTAAACAACATAATATATAATTATCGTACGGACTACAGCAACAAGAATTTTCGACAAAGGATCCTCATAAGTGGATGCCATCACAAGCAGAATTTGACGTCCCCTGGCAAGAACATATTTATATCTCTAGTTCATGAATTATGCATGTAGGTTCGTTCGATGGATGTGTAAGCAAAACATAAATTGTTTCCAATCGCCTCGACAAATCATAGCTGACGTTAAGGCCCACCTAAAATACCGTTTTGGAGTATTTATACGCCGAAGTAGACTTTTTAATGCACTCAAACTGGAAAGTATATTAGATTGCAAGGATTTATTCAAATGGATTCAATCGAATTTTGAGTTGTGTGTTTAGTTAGCTTTATTCGATTACAAGATAGTAGCAGCAGCGACTAGATACCAATTTCGTATTTATAATGATACATAGAAAATGATTCATCGACTATTATATGCAAACAAAAAGTTTCTTCCTAGACATATGCGAAAAGAACTGTGAATCACTATAATGCCTAAACTATCTTACTGTCTTATTGTATATTTTCCATTCTTGGATTCTTCCACGTTTTACAGGTTGCAAAAAGTTGTGAACTCTTGTTGTAGATTTGTTAGAGATATTCGTAAGTACGATCACATATCTAAAAACCTTTGTGACCTTAAATGGCTAAAAGTCAAGCAGCTATATTTGTACTTACTCTTGACCTTCGTTCAAAGAATAATTCATCCATCAAATCCTCCATATATTTTCACCAAACTGATAACTAGAGGTTCGATACATAATGTTAATCTAAGAGGTACAGAACTTTTGACAATTCCACACCATCGTACTGCATTGTTCCAGAAAACGTTTTTGTACAACGCTGTGAAACATTATAACAAGCTATCTGGCCAAATTAAGCAAATAAAATCTATTCTCACGTTTAAAGAGAAGCTGAAAGACTTCCTGCTGAACCAACAACGTCATGAACAAACTTTTTAGACTATACATTGTATTTAGTGAACTAATCAAAATAGTGGGAGGTTAGGTGTAAGAGTTGATCAATCTAAATCTCGCCTCCTGTAGAATAAATACGTCAATAAAGACGTTTATTATTATTATTATTATTATTATTATTATTATTATTATTATTATTATTATTATCATTATTATTATTATTATTATTATTATTATTATTATTATTATTATTATTATTATTATTATTATTATTATTATTATTATTATTATTATTATTATTATTATTATTATTATTCATTTGAATGGATAATTGTATATTATCCATCCGTGGCCTGATTTGTCGTACCTTGGACATGTATCTCAGACATGTGGTATCATAGCAGTCCAGTGGGACGTAGTGGGTGCATCTCTGAATACTACTTTTGCTGAGAAATGAATGAATATTATATTTTCCGTTGGCCGCCAATTGAAACTTCATATATATGAATGAATATCTTTAATGACGTATTAAAAAGCAAATATCCAAAATAAAAAGAAGAGTTTTGTTAAACGTTAATTGTACGCAATAGAGTGGAAAATATTCTCTAAAGTTAAAAATATACTGAATCCGGTAACAATCTATTGATTAATAATCTTAATGAAACCCTCCTTCGAGCCACGTCCATGGGTTCATTACAAGTGTCCTCGTGCAAAATACATAAATATTATGGCACAACGGGAAAGTGGCATAACCCACACCAGCTTCTGGGATGATAAGAGATAATCGATAGGCTACAACCCACCAAAAATTAATTTGTCTGTTTTCTCTGGCCATCATATTTATGGCGCTGACCCGTTTGGGTCTCAATGCTAACTTTGAACAGACGATAGTCCTTTTTCCCTATCTGTCCTTTCCGTGTAGGCTGAAAGGAAAACAGATTAGTAAATTATCTTTTCCGAGAATTGCTTATAGGAAACAGATACCATGTTGAATTGTTGTAACATGATATCGTAGGGCTTCATTTATTTGTATTTCAGCGTTAATTAGTTTTGAAAAATGTGATGTACTTTTTGAAGATTACCCTGTAATCCGATATGCTGGATTATTGTTGCTCCGGATAGAAGTCAGGCACCTACGTACATCACCTCTTTCATTGAAACTCCTCATCCTCGTTCAACATATCTCAATACTGCAGTGTTAAAATAGTATAACATGTGGAGAAAATGATACAGATGGCTATAACAAGACATGAGGAAAGTATATCGATAACTTGATCTTACATCTCCTAATCGTTAATTGAAAACAGATGTGACTGTTGAATCAGCCTCAATAATTTATCGGCTGCATTCGAAAAAAATACATAATAAAAAAACCAATTGCTAAATTAAAATGAGATTAATATTAATAGATTAATAAATTGTGTCTTGAAAAACAGTGATTTGTTTCAAATTAGAACTCAGTATGAGTTAAAGAGAACTTTTCATACAGTCTTAACTCTTAACTTTTTTAGAAATACAGATCTGCAGCCGATTATTTTCAAAATTACCGTAAAATCCAATTTTTAAAAAATTACTGATGCACCGGTATCATTGCACTTGAAATACATAATTTACCAAACTGGCGTTTTTAAAATGCTAATTGGCATCTGAGTCATCATCATTTTATCATTAAAAGCCCCCTAAAAAAGCTAATTACTTCCTGGAATGTAGATACTTCTAGAAACAATATTCAAATGAGGTTAATTTGTTTGAAATATATAGATATGCCCCACGAAAATCCAATTCTAACGTCCTCGTGACGATGTGAGCAACAGATTGCTATTCCTTAGGTTCATCGATCGATAGGAGTAGCAGTCTGAAGTATGCAGCATAACTTCCACCGGGGCCTTGGTGGACTGTCCATCTGGCCTGGATTGGCATATTTCGTTCCGTCGCTCGGCTGGAGGTAAAATACCTAACCAATCAGATCCCCCGGTGCCAGGTGGTTCTAGGAATCCCATGAGCGAAGCTCGTTTATCTGCACCTTCTGCATCAGCTTCGCTCGGACTCGCCGCAAAGTCAAGGGAACATATTCAAAATCGACTTCACGAATGTTGTAGGTCTGGCCTCAAACGTAAAACTCTGTCCATAAATACCTTCAAGTCTCTCATTCTGGCATTATTAGCGACCCAATTCAGTTTGTCCGTAATGGAGAATTGATTCGGATATCTCGGATATGAGATGAGACAAATATTTGGTGCATGTGTATATGTCAAATCAGGTTATTGAACAGAAGACTTTTAACCTGAAGGTTTCGACATTTCTGGTTCAAAAAACCTTTTAAGAATTTGTCCAAATTCATATGCTGTCATCCATATGTGGAGCAGAGAAATTGATCTCCTTGGAGAGTATCGTTTCGACGCGCTCTTGATCGACGCCGAACATTTTTTTTAAATGATTAGGGGCATCAGAAACGTCCATGGATGAAGTTTAAAAAAAAAATCATAATAGTATTTTGTCCTTGCTATAGCAGAAACCTAGTGTAAGCATTTTATCCATATCTAAATGCTTCTTCGGTTCTTCCCAAGTTATAACTCAGGCTTATCGAACAGATCACAAACAGACAGATAAACAGGTGAATGTGAGTGATGTGATTGCAACGTATATGTCCTGGAATATCAAGAAAACAAATTTCGAATAAGACACTTTTCTCGACTACAGTACTTCCTCTGATTATTAGCGCGTAGAGTGGAATTAACATTTGAATGATCGAGTAACTGCTGAGGTACACTGCTTTTTGCCGTACGGTGTAAAAATAATAAAATTTGAATTAATACTCACTGTACAATATTCAACACAGAGCTATTAAATTATTCCCAATCCAATTAAAAATACAAAGAGCTTAACGGACCCATTTTGACAGAACGCTACTGTCCAATAACAGGCCTACTTTTATTTGCATTCATACATCCAAAATTTCAATTCCATCCAATAATCTACGAACGAATATGCTATTATATTCAAATTATTTGAAATTGTAAACGCGCGCTGTCATTATGTTAAATGAGGCCTGCCATAAACGCGTTTATCCCATGGAATCGACAGTTTTGAACTGTAAAAGCAACAATTTTCTAGGGAACACTGACTAATGGAAATAATAAACCCGCATATCCACTACAGACATTACTGGATATCGTACCTATTGGACTATTTCAAAATGGAGCCCGCATGTGGATTTTATACCATTAGGAAATTGTACACTCAGGCAGAAATGAAGCTGCAAACAAATTTTTGGTTGAAATAAAAACCTTTTAATGTTTTTGATGCTGATAGTTTTAGTTATTCACTTATACGAAAACGTCGTCTCATAAACCAATTTTAAAACAGCCTAGTAGAGGTAGAAGAGAAGCAGGAAAGTAACCTCATCTTTTTTTGCCTCGCTCAAGTACAAATAATTACATTTTTTCACAAGAGGTACATGATTTTAGAGCGTAGGTATTTTCTCCTGAGAGGGATAATTTGTTCCACTTCTGTTTGAGAAACAATCACTACAGATCACTGCATCATTACTAAATGAGAATGATAAATAATGAAGAAAGTATTTAGCCTTTAAAAAAATGGTGTCAAGTGGGTAAACTCTATATTTCACGTGCAGTGCCCCCAGTTTAATGAAGTTCTTGTTTGGATTTTTGAAGCATTGATTCAGTTGAAGTTAGTTCTAGAAGTATTATAGATCCAATAGGAAGGAAGTTTCTGTGTGATTGAGACTAGTATTGGGGTAACTCTAATACTAATTGTAGATGCCTTTGAAAAAGTTAAACATCATGCTCCACAAACAAAACTTATTCTTTTTGACGCGTTTCGATTTAATCTGAAGATGATTCAGAAATTAAATAGAAACGCGTTATAAAATCGAGTTTTATCTGTGTAACATTGTATTTAAGTTACACAATTTTATCAGAAAAATATGATGGCAGGACAAATCTGTGCTCCCTTATGGTACAGATAGTGTGGGATACATTATCTTCACTCCACCACTTCAAAGTACATTCCTAGCTTGCCATAAACAGATATCACACCAAATATTCCGATACAGACTGTTGAGAGTTCGTAATCACGGCCGTTTGACTTCGCCGCGTCTGCGAAACTTGAACATCGATTTGCAAATCAAAAGCTCATGCAACGCTGTGTGCCATGAAACACAACAGCTTCAGGTAAGCCTCAACATGGTGTAAATCCCAGTCGAAGCAGGGACGACTCCAAAGAGTGTGCAGGGAAGTGATGAAGGAAAATGCATATTTTGTGCAAATCGATATTAAATATGAAAATCAACAACAAAAATTCTTTATTACCACTAAAGCAACAAAAAATCTGTTTTGGATTGACTTTTCAGATCAAGTAGGAAGGATGCTGTGACGATAATTCCCTGGTTCAGGCAAATCTGACATGCATAGGAGAGCAACTACAATCTTCCGAAAATTGTTTTTCAATATCAGACAAAGCTGGCTTCTCCTTTTTTCCAAACGCCAAAAGTCATCTAAAACAGGTGGGACACATTTAACGTTCTTTCGATTTGTGATATTTATTTCCAGAGCATGTTTTATTTACCATTTAATCGGGAAAATAGATTCGGATCCCTAGCGGACGAAACTTTGTTAATGGTAATGCCTCCTGGGAATGGAACCGAAGCGGCCAATGGATGGGAGCACGTTTTTTACGTGGATTGATTTCAGGATGCTTTTGGATAAAGTTGAGGATGGATCGGAGGAACGAAATTGCAGCTCTTCATGATATGAGATCCTTATGGCAGTCACTCTTATTTTGCCATATAGTCTAATAAAAACCTTTGAATAGAGAGCATTGTTTTTTTGGTTACTAGGAAAGATATAATTACGCCGCATCTCTATCTTCTCGAGTTCATTATCGTTACTCAACTTTGGTACATGATCTGATAATTGATTATTATTATAAACAAACAGTTGTTTCCATCCAACGAAGCAGTTTTATTAAAAACTGTAATCAGCAATGTATGTAGTTGAAGCGCCCATGTAGTCAGTCAAAATTGTGCAAAATGATTTAAAAAACTATCCCTGACATTATTCAGATTACCATTCCAATTTAGAGACACTATTTTTCTACTCCAATAACATTACCCCATACCAATACATTTTTTGCAAGTATAAAATATGTACAAAAATATACTTAGTATCGTGAATTATGGATCAATTGTTGGTTTATTACAGTTGTGCTTTATAGGATGTGGGCCTCATCACGAAAGGAGTACATTTCCTTGTATTGGTATGCCCATATTTCCACATTTTCTTATATATAACGAACGGATGCATTCACAGGGATCTAACTTGTTTGGATACAACAGGAAAGCTTTCAAACTCCTGTTGATGTTTCTAATCTGACTAGACCATAACAAAAAACAGTCCTCGCGAATAAATCATCCCCCCCAGATTAACTCCCCCAGCAGCAGTAGAAGCACATTTACAACGATAACTTCCTGGTCCTTCTTTCAAGCATTCTTATCCGGAATGAATTGTCTGCTTCCCCATTGTGCTGGGCCCATTCAAACCGAACAACCGGCATAATTAGTTTCCAAGCATAACTAACGAGTACCAACTTACATAATAAATATTCCGTTCGTTATTTAGTGTTTCAGTGTACTTTGGAACTATCCGCTTTCTCTCTTGTGTTACATGACCAAATGGAGAAACTGTCAAGGGTACACTATGACAAGTCTTTCTTGTTGGTCGATTGGGTGGCATATTGCGCATTGGCGCGCAACCAACCTGCATTGGATGAATTTCTACTAGGTTCATTAAGAGATTGAAGGTTTGGAACAGTACAAACAACCAGCATTTTCACTGAATCACAAACCCTACTTTTAATGTCAAAGACAGGTGCTCAGAAGGAATATAGAATTGAATTTAGGAATATCAATAACTCCCAGCTTGCATGGGATATAAATCATTGTTTTCAACTCTATTAATTATCATTAAAGGAAGCTATGGTTAAACTCAGTGCCGACGTTTGTGGTTATTACTGCACAGCTCATGCATGCACCATGTTGACCAATAAGGAAACCTACTTGCTATGTGCTCACAGCATACCCTCACCGAATTCGATCAAAATCGATGTAGCAGTTTCTGAGATAAGACTATATATATGCCTAAAAATTAAAATACAAAAATACGGCCTTTCAGGGCAGTCTCTTATATCTTTTATTTTTAACTTATCATTGTGTCGTCAAGTTTAGTCAGAATTGTTGCAGCAGACGGATGGCATCCAGACATATGGGTAGCAAAATTAGACAATTGGCTGATAAAAAATAACTTGGATAGTAATTTCATATTGCAAACATACCTACCACATTATCTTTATTTTGCCGAATGATCACGGATTGTAGAGAAAGAAAAAATGGTTTCTGAAAGTTTCACCTACCCAATTTTTTTTATATGATCGTATATATTTTAATCTTTCAATGTTATTTTGACCATTCCAATACGATGTTACTTCGTCTTCTAGAAAATAAATATGATTATTATTACGTCGACACTTACATGAATGTATGTAGACTCATTTGAGTGTCTTCTTTCTGTGAAGAGAAAATCCGTATTCTTTGAAGGTAAACTAACTATGTATCGATATACTTCGTATTGCATAGTGGACAATGGTCTAAGTACATATTTTCTAGTAGAAGGCTAATATTTGCTATGTCTTGAATTTAAATCTGAATGTTTAAATTATTAACTATTTTTGGGATATTAGAGTCGCTGGTGAACTTTCTCTATATCCAAAACACAAGTAGGGAAGTCAAACCGACTCTGAACCCTCCCATTCAAGGTCAAGGTCTTTTTCAAGGTGATATGCTGTCTGTGCTGTGTTTATCTATAGGGGTCGATTCTGAATCCTTCGGTTAAATTAGATATATTTAAGGTCAAGGTGCAGTTCAAGGCCAGTTTGAATGGTATGTGTATTCGCAAGTGTTAGAAAACTTTGCACCCTCCCATCCAAGGTTAAGGTTGTTTCACGTTTTTTTTTGGGCTCTTGAGTAGAACTCACACTGACGTAGTTTGACCTTGGCGATATATATGTATAAATGGGGAAACATCCTTGCTGCATTGTTTTTGAATTTATATTCACTTTTCAATCGCTAAGATCTTGAATGATCCACAATTTTTCCGCTGTTCCTTGTACAAATGGGTATGTCTTAGTGCAACAAGTATAAATCTGCAAATTCCGTGGGAGATCCGTTATTACAGTCCAGCAGCGTGACGGAGAGTGCGGAAGCACTACGGAGAAAGGAGAAGGAGTACCTTCAGATAAATTAGCCTCATTTATTTCTATTACGGATGAGTAAGAGCATTCCTTACACTCGGGAATACCCTCGAATACCCGCAGCGATGCTGACGGTACTGAATGTTTGCTCTAGGATCCTTGTCAATACGGCGATTTGTGGTATAAAATATAATGAGGAATTATTCCTTCTTTTCCTGAACATGATGCATTGTGTTAATAGTTTGTAGGTTACATTTGATCAGATAAATTGCCTAAATATACCATAATATAATAATTTGATTGCTTCTTGACTATAACCGCAGCAATAAAAAAGCAAATACTTACATTGAACTTCTTACATAATATGGAGTCATCATCAGAATACAATATCAGTACATTGAGGAGAAACATTCTGAACAAGATCAAAATGTAAATGAAAAATTAACTTCCGTCAAAAATTTGTACAAAAGGAACTCTATTCTTCTGAAGGCGCCGCTTTGAGAACGGCTTGATAATTAAGCTTTTGTTTTAGTTCCTAGCAAACCTGATTAAGAATTTATGTAAAGGTTTCGATTCTCCATTTTTAAAATACTTTTGATTTATGCTTTGGCCTACCTCTCAGAAATTTACCGACCGAGACAGAAATAAGCAGTATTTGAAAGTTCTTCAAATTATATTTTTTATGTGTTATTTGTTATTCAAAAGGTAAATTTTGCTATCATCACTTTCAAGCGATTTGTCAGAATGTCAACTTATGGTGAATGCTCCTCATTAGCATGAACAATGCACATCCACCAATATGTTAAAAATATTCTTGTGGGTACAAAAAATGGCGTGAAGTAGGTTGATTGTACTTTCCGCGAATGGTATCAGTTTAGAAAACCTAAAATGCTTAATATAATTTACAATTTCAACAATTCCAAAAAATCTGAAAATCCGAACCTTTTTTGTTCTAAGCGTCAAAGATCCATCAAAATCCAGAAAGTGCTTCCCGAGTTATAAAGGGGCCAAGGATTAGTGGACAGACAGACAGATCGAACGACGGGAATGAGTGATATCATCAAGTTAATACATTCTGTGTGTGTTACTTCGTAATATTACTATATTGCATTTTACGTAGACAATTTGGCATAACACAACATCACAAAAAAATTTCTATAGTACGGCATAATGTTGATCAGTCCATAAATTATGTTATCGTGTAATATTACATTTTTTTTAGTCTCGACGTTGCTTCATCTGAGGAAGGTTCCGGCATATTCACATACAAGGATCTAGCGCTATAATCAGCCGAGGTAAACGGTAACAGTTGTTCGTAGCATTCAGCACTTCGAGCTGTCTGTGTTAGCAGTTGCAATGAAAAAAAAGCTTCTAATGTCTAGATGGGACCGAGCCGGTGATAAATGAGGATCTTGTATGATAATGAAGAGTGCCAGTGGCGAAAACAAAACCTGTACTTTCCGGCTGACTTGGTGGTTGACGACGGTTGTCACTTGTCGAGACGTGACGCTGCCGTTTGCGTTCAGCTTCGGTCGTCTACCTCTGGATTCGCAGACTTAAGCCCACTTCTTGGTTGTAGTTGCTGTTATTCCTTCAGTAACACCGTTCCAATGCATAGTGGTAGATATTGTTTTGTCTCAAGCTCTCCGAAAAACTGTAGAGATAAAGTCTTGTATTGTTGAAAGTACAACTTTACAGTAGAAAATAAAAAGTAATTGCTAGCTGTAGGATTCAAACCGTACATAAAGGGTTGTCGTACCTATGCTCTAATATCAGTTATATTATAAGAGACCGTGAATAGAATTAGCACTCCTATGAAGCCTCCTTTATCCATTGATATTCCAAGCTACATATTTGAAGGCACAAAGTTATTAGGTCATTAGTATGCAACAGGTGGGTTACCCTGTATCCTTAGTAATTAGCAGTATCACAACTGTGTCCTCTCATATATATCAGCCTTATGAATAAAGACGGAAAATTTCAAGTAGTTTCGATGAAAATCTCTTCAAAATATCACCAACTTTGTCCGACTTAAATTTAACCTGATGCTATAGAGATCCAAGTCTTCCAGAGTAGCATCAGGCATGGTACCGTCAAAATTTTACCGAATCTCTCTTAATCACCACCTTCCCATTGGTTTCATTATCCTTATTCTCACATGCCCGGAGATATTAGGTATAGTTGCACGATTTTGGATGTACAAGATTCTGTCAAAATGTTAGCAACCATCACTATGTTGGTACTAAATGTATTGCAGTTTTACACCATTTTATAGGAACAATGTAGCTATACAAGGATGAAATTCAGTAAAACTGAATATGTAACGAAACTTGTGGTTCTGCTCTTGTATAGACAGTAGAAATACTGAAAATGAATTTTTCTTAATTTTTTGCCTAAGGAATGTATTGTCGCACTACCTCCAGTAGACCATTTGTCAGAAAACCAACAGGATATACCTACTTGTATGAACTTTTACGTTGAGTTTTTATTTATTCATTTCAATTCAGTACGTCTACGATCGCTGTATGTGCTCAGAAAATCCTGGGAACGAGAAAAAGTTCATTTTGCTGCAACGCAAGGCGACAATTAATATAATGGAATCTGCGAGGCAAAATGTTCTAATAAGAAGTCGGTTGACTGCATACAGTGTCCATGACACATACACGGACCGCGTAAAAAGCGGAGACAAATACTGGCTGGCACTAAATTGCGGCGCAAGTGTCACGCCCCCTGTCGTCTGTTCCAGGGCACCAGTAGATAATAATCGGTTCCGTCAGATGACAAGTACAGCTCAGGAAGTTACTTTGGCGCACGGAAGAAGTTTACGGCTGGTAATTACTGTCACAGTTTCGGCCGAGGCGAGGGCCTGCTCTTAGATAAATTATTCACTGTGTATTGCATCTCTTCAATCGGGTTTTGTAGCATAGTTTTAGATACAAACCTGTAAAAAATATATGGAGAAGAAAATGATTATGTATTTCGCGTGCAGTGGTATCAGTTTACTAAGTATTTCAGTCGGAATTCTGAACAGTAATTCCTGCTAAAGTAAGTTTTGGAAAAAGTCATAACATCTGTGAGGTATTTCAGTAGTTTGACGTTAAAATCTTTCTAATTTCCTTAGTGATGCGATTGCGATTACGTGGGAAGTATAGCCATTATTTTCCTCTGGATTAAATGAATTTGAGCTCGCTATTCAAGCTCAAAGATCAAATTCTTTAAAAAAGCGGTGGAGTTAATTAACGAATTCTTAATCGATAAAGCACTGCCCCAAGCCTTGATTTTTTATACTGCACAAAGTAACTCCAGGCTTAAGCTGGGTTCATTTGGTCGTGACGCGGCGCTTTGAACGAAAAGTTCTTATCGTAGATGCAGATACCCATTATGTAGCTAAAAAGAACTTTTATCAGAAGCAATTTATCTTCACAGACTTGCGAATAGAAAGAATCTTTTCTATGAATTGTAATAATTATTTCCTGTAATACCTATAACTAAGGGAACATGTTCGGAAAGATGCTGTCTTAGTGGATTTTGAGCCAGTGTGTTCAAGTTAGTTTCAAGAAAGTATCTTACCAATGCCCTCCAAATGGGTGGACCATTCATATTCATTTCTTCAAATTATATTATCTGTAAAAAGTCTTCGACAGCGATGCAAGCTGAATCCACATATGTTACGTGCACATAATTGTGTTCATCCCACAGAATAAAATATAAATTAATTCCACTTTGTTATGCAAAACAGGTTCAAATACTTCATGCAACTGAGAGTCAGGGAAATACCGTTTCAGGGGTAAACGCGGAACGCAACCTTTCAAACTTCTCGAATAATATCATCCCCTTGTATTACAGCAGCATATAATCCGGAGAGTAAATATAATATTCATACATGCAAAGCAACAAAAACTGGAGGGCTGTAACTTTCCCTTACGAGCGTCACAGTAGTAGGGTGTAAACATTCTCAGTAAGCAAAACAAGGTTGAAAGATTAAAATGATTACTCTATCATATTTTTGGAATGCAACATTGGTCGGGCAATTGTGAAACAACAAATTGCACAAATCACAAAAATGACTCCATGCGTTTTGACTGTACTATTTCGCACATGAATTTTAATTGTATGAATTTGGTATGAACCATGGTTACAGAATATCGTTTATCCAATTTTGATATGTAAGGTAACAAACAGTGACAGTTCTGAAGAGAATGAGCACTCAATCAATCATTTTCAGGCACCAGTTACCTTGAACCTCGTGATACATCCAAATTGTAGATACAGTATCAATTTTGAAATCATACATAGTATCCTAGCGACCACCTTCCTGTCGTCTTGGAGATGGGTAACGAGTAAACCTTAACAAAGGCAGCTCCACCAATGATACGCATTGACTGTGACCTCTACAGAAAAATCCAAAGAGTTTTACAATGATCCTATCATTGATGTTCACAACGGAATAGATGCTGCTCAAACGGAGTGGACAAATTTCATTCAACAAACTCGGCAGCTGCTTTCTGTGCAGTGCTCAGGTAGACATTTCCTCCCGACAGAAAAAGTCCTCTCACCATGATAATATCCTTAAGGTTACAAATACATTCTAAATCTATCTATGCTTGATCCAAAGGCGATTTATCGTCTCTCGCTGAATTTCGTTAGATGTCTGACGTCGAATATGTTTTTCGATCTCAGCACAGCACGGAGCTACAGGTACTCATGGTCGTGAAATACGTAACAAAGGGATTCAACCTCAATAAAATTATGGACATTTTACTTCTGGATATCTCAAAAACATTTTAAAAGGTGTGGCATGTGGACCTCTTCTATTAGTGAATCCAAAAGAACTTCCCACTTTGGCCTTAAGATTACGTGAAATGGGGATTTTCGGATCAAAATTGGCAACGTCTTTTCTACAAAAATTAAGGGCCGGTGTTTCTCAGGGTTTGGTCCTTAGAAAGATACTCACTTTTTGTAAATCCCTAACCTTAGCAAAAGTAAGTTATATAGAGATAGTGATAGGATCCCACAGACCGCTTTGACGGATGACGTATGATGAAGAATACATTCTTACTTGTATTCACAACTTGTAAAATTAATTTTCCATTACTAGTTGGTCAATGTTACATTTTTTAAATAGTTATGAAAAGTAATTCCTTTGAGTAATACCTTAATCTGTGTCACTTCACATGTCGAAATCAGAAAAACATAATTTTCTTCATCTCGTGTTGTATTTAAAAAATCACACTTGTTGAACTAAATGAGTAATTGCACAATTGTTTACATGAATAGATACGGTATCACAGTGCAAAATAGGCATGGTCTCAGAGTAGAACAAAATATGAAATAAGAAAAAAATATGCAACGACTAAATGTTAACGTCTATTAAGAACCCAGACCGTGACAGTGAGACATTACTAATCGATGATATTACACTGTGAATTATGCAGCATGCCTAAGAGGGATAGCAGCAAACTTTTTTAACTATGATCGCATTCTAAACTCTCCACTGCACTCGAAAAACAAACCCCCTCCGGGGTGTTTTTAATGAGAACACTGCTATTCAGTGGAATCCTTGAAATTGGAATACCAGAAATACTATGTTGGCGAGGTTATCATATGCGGCCAAATAAAGGTTGTCCCCTGGGGGTAGTCTTCAGATGTGTGTATATAGAGAAGGCTAGGCAGATAAATTTTTTAACCAGAACGATATAGAAGTTTTTAATCGACCCTGAAAGGCAAATGAAGCAAACGGCATACACCGCATTTCCATGTAAGATTTATAGTAGTGCAGTCCTATTTTCAGAATATAAAAATGTCTTCTTGTCTGATTGCTCTTATCTTCTTCACAGTCTCTTAGAAACATATTGCATGTAGAAATACGATTAATATTCCGTATCATCATAATTTAATGAGCTGTAGTTATCAGCTAGTGTAAATGCTGCCTCTAAGCGGTGTGAAAACAGACGGCATAATGCAGTAAACAACGTTATTAACAATGAAATGGGAGGCAGATTTAAAAAAAGAGACTAAAAGGTTTTAGAACTTGAACACCTCTTGTCTTTGTTCACGCTTTAAGCTGTAAACACGGGCGGAGCGCAGTTTAAGATTAGTGAGTGAGCTATTACGTTGATTTTTACTTTTTGCTTTGTAGTGTTGACTTCAATGGTATTATTATGATCATTGTCTGTTCGTTGTGTAGCGCTTTAAGTAAAAATATACGTGTATTTAATCTTACTGAGGTTTCGGCAGCACTTTTTAAACGCTTAAGTAGAATTTAAGTATTTTGACTAGATTGATACTATCACAAAGAATCACGAGAGCATGAATACTTTATATTCAAAATTGCTGCGAGAATACCAAAATTGTCGTGGTAAAGGTGTGCACTGGAATTTGCCAAATCCTTTCTCACATCTTTCAGGTACTACAGAGCTTCGGTATTGAAAATAATTTAAATGCAGTATACAGACGGAACCCAAAAAAGGGCCAAGACCCTATACGACCAACTGCGGACCTATAGTCCTACTACCTGTAATAACGAAATTGAGAGAGCGATGTCTCCTGGAACTTGTGAAATCCCTGCGAGAATAAGAGGTACATCCACCAAAAATGTAATTTTGGTGCAAGAGCCCCTTATAGATATAGGATTCTCTCTAAAAAAACTTACAATCTAACTACTGCCTACGCTTTTAAGTAAACTAATTTGCAAATAGGTACATACGCAAAAATGTTTGAAAAGTGAAACGGTGACTTGCTAGTTATAATATAAATTCAGGGTATTCTAACTCCTACCAAGACTTATTAGCAACTAGAAAGCATGAATATGCCCTAAAATAATCTCGAGCTCGATATACATATGAAAATAGTTTTCACCACTAAAAAACAATCTAACTTTGAATGATAGGGCATTCGAAAGACAAAACGATATATCATGTAGATTATAGATGCTCCTACTTGGTGAAACTCTTTCATCATGTAGATAAAAAGTTATGTAATTTACATACAGTTTCACAAATAAAGCTTTTTTTCTTTCAGTGACGCGTTTCGATTTATATTTAAATCATCGTCGGACTGTCAGATTTGACTGCTAACAAGGCTACCCAGATTACTTGCCAACTAACTAACTAGTCCTATCATAGATACAAAACTAGAGCTATCAATTCTAGCATACTATTTATTCTGTCTAGCTGTTTTTCTATTAAATTATATTTTCATTTCTTGTGTCTGTCTTAGGGGAAATATTTTTTTGGTGACTACATTTACACTAGTGTTAAGGGAAACCCCTACAACACCTTAACCATCGCCGTAAAAATGTCCTTAAGATATTTCATGTGATAGATTATTTCATTTCTTAAGATATTTCACGTTTTAAGATATTTTATTCCTCAAGCTATTTCATTCTTCTTAATACATTCGTCTTTATGAGAACGTTATTCATTTCAAACTCGTATCAATAAATCTTCCAAGACCTATACAGCATAATACGGTACCTACTTTCATGGACCATTAGATAAAAACATTTCCTCTCTAAAGCTCTCATTAATGTTTGCCCGTATGATTCAACTAATTAGAAATCATATAATTTACACCATTTAATCGCTAATAAGTGCCGTATTGGCATATAATCGAGCTAGCTCCGGGATTTGACTTAATACGTGCTGATTGTGATCAACAAATACAGATTAAAATTTATTTGCCGGATAAATGAGTTTGCTAGTTGTACCGAACCAGTGCTTATATTGCTTATATTACCCTGTTACTACTATTGGACTTATACTAAATGAAGATTTATAGGAGACGAAGTGAACAGAATAGGATTTTGGTATAATACTTTTTTGAATATTTTTTGTGCTACTTTCTCCCTTCGTTCTTTGGGCGTTTCGGTCTGTTGGTCTGGCGGTCCGGCGGTCTGTCGGTTTGTCAGTATGACGGTTTGTCGGTCTGTCGGTCTGTCGGTCTGTCGGTGTGTCGGTGTGTGAGTGGCCAGATTTGAATTTACAAAATGAAGTCTAAAAGAAGAGACTATTAGCTTGATTTTCGCAGATTTCTGTGAAGATTTTTTTGAATATGCAATTTTTTTTCCAAATGGCAGGCCATAAGAGTCAATTTGCATCTGATACTTTCCTTTGCTGCTTCTTACGCGCATTTGCTCGGATCGTGGCTTCATTCGTTCATACAATATCATTAGTAAGGCGTTATTTCATAGATTATTTTTAACATATTTTAAAGAATGTTCAAGTAAGTCTGAGTTATAAATATTGCACTTTATTATTTCTACTTTAAGAATTCTGTGTTGTACTCCAATTTGAGCTACTCGGGAAATACGGTTCGATTTACAAAATAATGATACATTGTTTATGCCCCAATTATCTACTAAGGTGGTTATTCTTCACTTTATTCTCTTAAAAGTACATAATAAAGTATTATTTTGCAATGGATCTGCGCTCAGTGTTGCGAATTATGAGAAATACAAATATAAATGGCGATTTTTTGACTTTTATATGAAACATTTTTCGGTCACTAACTGTGAAGCGCACTTTGGAATTTTTTAAATTTCCTGTGAACAGTCTTATTCATCCATGGTCTACCATTGCAATCAAATAATATGAAGTAATCTTTTTGTTGTGCTATTTATATATAAAATTAAATGCCCCATGAAGTGTCTTAAATAAACAATGATGATTATAATAATTCCATTTGCACCACTGTGTACAAAATTGTATAAGAAGAATAAATAACATAGTATTCATTTATTGTAAAAAATGTCTCTCATAGGCGAGAACTGAACTACTCAACCCACCCTCGTAGATCACCACAAGTCGAAATTAGTAAATTACAGTTTTCACTGACAATCTTTGTTTGTTTTAGCGCTGAACATACAGTTGTTTTAGCACATTGCTCTGAGATTTATGTCCGTCAGCCAGCGAAATGTATTCCGGATTACCGTCTGAGCGCTTCGAGGAGAAAATTTGATAATGTGTATTAGTGGAGATTGGAATAGTTCCAGGAAGCTTAACGGAAAGTTGAGGGAGTAATAGCTTTGAAGCTGAGCCGGGCTGATGCTACCCCATGCTATTGATCACGGAAGTGCCCTCCTCGGCTAGGGATATCCCCTCTGACCAAGCTGGGTTGTTCTAACTTCGAAAGGAGCAGCAGCTTGGCATGAGGAAGTGACCGCTAATACATGTATTGAAATTTACTTTGGCAAAAGTGGACAACAAACAAATAATAATTTGAATTTATGTCAATATACATAGCTGATTTTCTGGAAGATAATGCTATCCGTGATGCCCTGTCACTGTCAGTTCGTGCTATCTTTATTCCTAATCCAGTCAGTTTGGTTTGGTTTGGTTTTGCAGATTAAAAGTTGTGTAATTAACACACAGTTTCACAAATAAAAATCTATTTCTTGCAGTGACGTGTTTCGATTTATATCTAAATCATCGTCGATTCGCCACATTTAACTTATAAACAAAGGCTACCCAGATTATCCGCCAACACTGTATGGAAACTGCCACACCATTACCACCCCCACAGACCATACTTCGGTCACTTCAACAGCTACCTGCACAAGAGGACTCTGCTTGACTCGCCTAACTACACTTATTGTCCAGGTGCCGTAGATAGACCAGAACACACGTTCTTTACCTGCGAAAGGTGGAACGTGTGGAGGGCATCAATGATGATGACCCTGAGCGAAGTTGTTACGCCAGATACCATAGTGAGCTGCATGGTTCGATCCGCTCTGAATTGGATGGCTGTGGCGGGATTCGTAGAGATGGTTCTACGGGAGAAAAAATCAGAGGAAAGGGCCCTACAGCAGGTGGCCCAAAGAATGCGAGCCTGATTATAGGCGCTGGGAATAGTGCCCGCCTACAGCAGTCTGGTTCATATGGGTTGGGCAAACCTGATTGTAGGCGCTAGCTACAAGGCTGCCACCGTGAAGTAATGTGTTCAACAGTTCCGCGGTGGCGCTTGGCGTTCGGAGGTTTGGGTTTTAGTGGGTATGTCATCGGGTGTACTAACTACTACTGTGTAATATTGACGGTAGTGGTAGCCGGAGGAGACTCCCACATTTCGGCTATAAAAGCTTCCCCCTCCATAAAAAAAAACTTCGGAGGAAGCAGCATGTTATCCAGATGAACTAGTATATCAAAATAATCGACCAATGGGGAACTATGAATTGAGATCCGTTCAAAGCACAGAAGACTAGGATAACTACCCTCGCAAGCAAATCACATGCTGATCTGCCAGCTGCCAGCTATGGAGATGAAGGGATGTCATCCTCCATCAAGCTTTTGAAAATCAACATCAAGATTAACATATCCTGGCACGACCATATTGCTGGAATTGCTATGTCGCTGACCCACATGTTGGGAGTGCTCTTTCGCTTTAGTAAATTGTATTCACTTGAATAGATATTACTACTTTATGTTCAAATCAGATCATCTTTGAAGCAGGGATGTGCTCCTTGAAGCTTGTGGACTCAATCCAGAAATCAGCAATACATCCCTGGACATGCGTTGTCGTGGAATAAGTTTGATCACGTTGTCACTTGTTAGTCTGACCACTTATTCCTGATAGTTCTATTTACTACACAGTTCTGTGCTATGCTGCGTTAGCCAAAGCAAAATTCTTTTGATATCCTATAATAGACAGATCATCAAATCATTGAAATGAAATGGTGCAATTTTTTATGAGCGATGCAAGATAGAGCATCTAAAATCTACATCAAAATATTCTTTTTTAACGTTTTGTTTCATTTGTTTGTTTCGATAAGAGACTGATATTGCTTGACAAGAAAACAGAGGTGCGTTCTAGTGCTTAGAACATTTGTAAATAAATAAATTGACTAATAAGTGTGAATATGCTGATTACAGCTGTTTAATTAAAATACGATGATATTTGATCTGTACGTAGCATAGCAATGAGCAGTAATGCAAAATATGGAGCAGACTGTAATGCGGTTGCGGTAATCAGTATACAATATTATTAGTTACTCGAATTAGAATGAACGCGTATTCAATTCTGACTGTCAATAGCTGAATATTACGTGTTAATTCATAGCGTCCATCAATGTAAACATGATTGTCTCCGAAGCGATTAATTGCAACAGGACTGTGCCTGGAAACAGACGCTCATACTGCATTAATCGGATTCTGCTGGAACAATTAATGTCAAACTGTTCGGAAACTGCTGAATGCACTTTTAGAAGAAATTGTATTATTGCTATCATCTGATAAGTCATAGTGACGCTATGACAAGTATCATAGAGATTCATGTTACCACACAAATTACATGAACAGGCAAAAACGTAAGCAACAATTACCTATTTTGGAATATTGGTGAGATCTTTTCCTGATGCATACTCAATCAAACTGTCACAGTCTGTTGGGGAATTAGAAATAAAATCATCGCTCATCGCTTTATGGAGGCACCCACTGACATTCCTCAGTTCCTCTAGGTATTATCATCTCCTTTGTGAAGCATAGACATTTACTTCCATTCTACTCTCAAACGTTTCCATTGAGTGCTGATTTGGACGTTTTCCCATTACAAAAAGATTGAGGTCTTTGATTCCACATCACTTGATAGGTCTACAAGACTCATCCGATGTAATATTTGACAGAAACACGCAGTTTTTAGCTACATCACATTTTTTGGCTTTTTGGGGAAACATTTCTCAGTTTTTAGACAATCCTCTCACACATAATATACAGAGAGTTCTAGTAGAGATTGCTTTGTCTTTGGGTTATAGATAGAGAGTCCTTGTAGTTGTGTTTTGACTAATTCTTGACGATAAGCATTACTGAAAAGAAGGTTTACTAGAAATAATTTCTACCTATCAAAAATTGATTGGTTAATCTGGAAATGTGATGTCCATATTGGAAATACTATTTGTGACTATTGATATTTAAATATAATTTTTTCAACTTTATTTATTTATACTTGTTTGTATTCATAATTGCTTGATTATACAGCAAATGTGAAATTATTAGTTTTAAATGTAAGCTATCTACTATTATACACCTAAAGCCTATTGTTTTTTAAAGATACTTCCTCATTATCCAGGAAAGTTCCGGAACATCGCAAAAGACCAAGAGTACCCCTAATTTTAACAAAATTACCTTAAATGCGCGAAAAGCAACACCTGCTCTGAAACTTCCGACACAACACCAAAATAATTCCGTTGAACTTCGTAGGGCTTTCTACACATTTTGCGAGAATTTTCACAGTTCATTAATATTTGCCGAGGCTGGTGTAGCAAACTAAAAAGTAACTAACTGCTTTGCTAATAAGTTAAGTAGAGTCCCCAAACTTTTATGGATCACCTCAGGAGTTCTGTCTTAATTTATGTAAGTGCCTGAGAAGAAGCATCTTTTTGAGTTTCCTCAATGAAGGAATTGTGTAGTACTTCTTGTACATCCAAATTTAGATGGAATAAAATATTTGACGAAATAGTCTATGCATCTTCATATATGACAAGAAGTTTTTCAAAAAAAAAAATTCATTCATTCGCTGTAAATCGAGTCTGAATACAAATACCAATTGGTGGATATGTTAGACCTTACAGTCTCAAAATCGTAGAACACTCTTCTATATGGCTCTAGTACTGTTCAGCTTTGTGGTGGATGACATAGAGATCATCTATTGCCACTATGTTTCTGCTATTATATTAATATTAGTAGATGCATATTAAATGTGGTAGACTATTTATAGAAATTATACAGTGGAGCCTATGCAGTTAGCATTGTCATCATCTGGAGAGGGAGGAAGGCTAATAATGGATTGTATCGCAATATTTAGAGAAGATAAATTAAGACAATGTTGTTTAGCTCGTTTCTGTAATGTATGGGGTAATGCCATTACTCATTTTCAATGTTGCATAAATGTATAAGAAAATTCGTTGACCCCAGGTCATTGTTTAGCGAAGTACCTACTTCCGATGCACAAGTTCGTTGGCTCAAAAAGTGTATCCTGTAAAGTTGATGAAAGGTACGTCATACGATAACTTTCATACATTGGGACAACAAACAGCATTTCGACAATACTGCGAGTTATTTACGTTAGCCCCACGTACACTGTTTGTTGAGAAAATGAAACCTTATGTCAATACTACCGATTCTTTACGTTGTTCTAATGTATCTTATTGAATGAGTGAATACCTGTGTTCGTCAATATCATGAAATGTTTACATCTGATTCATCTGCCTATATTGATGGAAAAGAAAAGTATTCAATAAAAATCAGATGTGCGGAATTCAAAAGCTCCATATTGTAGTAGTATTCAATGCTATGTTACATGTAACATGTGAAAACTGGTATTTGATTAACAATTACGTGCGGTACCCCTTCGAGTATATTATGTATCAAGATTTGCTGACACATCACGTCGGAATAGTGGGAAACTAGGAACATTTTGGTTTCATATTACATTAGATACACATTGGACTTAAAAGCTCTCTCAAAGTCAAGATCAATATCGCCAGCGTCCCCACTCGATCATTATACATCGCTCATGTATATTTCTGTAACTCGTTCTAGCCTTAGGATGCCTTTTGTACCAGCCTGTTGTATCAAATCACCCTGTAGAAAGAAAGAAGATAAGCTTCCAAAGCCCACCTAGATGTTCGACAACCGCAATGTAATTCCGCTACCATACAAGCTGCTGTCTAATTTTAAACAGGATCAATCGCAATCGCCGACGAGAGCGGCTGACAGCAACGATCCGATTGTCAATGCCAATAGCAGGAAGACGCTTTATTGGCTGTCACCGGCTGATGTGCTGATACATGCACGGTTTGCAAGCTAATCCAATTCGCCAGTTGATGACTGGTCGAGATTTTATTGGCCGGAAAGCTGACAAGGTGATGTTCAGTTCTCGATTCTTCCAACAGTTATGTACGTAATCCATGTATTATGTTAGAACTTTGCCAGAAAGTTGACCTACAGGACAGAGTCGAGCAAAACACACTTCGAGACAACTTACTTAATGAGCAAGAAAGGTATATTTTCGATTTCAATACTCATTTTAAAAATAAAATATCCTAAGTAAGAATTAAATTTTCTGCACAACTAAGATTTCAATACTTTTCTAAAAAATGAAATATATTTTATTAGCGAGGTGTCATTATTTGTAGGAGTAGCGTTGAAACTTGGACGTAGTTTGGTCGTATCATGTTCTAATTTATATCAATAGTTTCAATATGGCATTACTAACATCAAATTAGGAATAAAAAAATCACTTTGTTTTGTAATATGCCCTATCAAGCATGTAAATATAAAGTTTTGGCATTTTAAACCTCTTGAACATACAAAAAAATTTGAATTGCCTGAAAATGATTGGTAACTGGGAAAACATAAGAACAAAGCTTTGAGAAATATTGATTATTTATAGTTTTTTGATTATTATTCTGGTGCCAGTGCATCGATCTCAAAGAAGTGTGTAGCATGACTTACTACTGGTTCATATAATATCATCCTTCAAATTTCATCAAAATTGGTGAAGGAGTTACTGAGACTATGAGGCGACAAAATGACGACATTCAACCTACGGAATTGAGTGATATGAATTTTCGTAATGTAGACACCGTAAAACAAAAAATTAATAACTAAACATTTTCATCATATTGAGTTTTATGAAATAAAGGCTTGCTTCTTAGCAAGTTTTGCGCAATCCAATTTTTTTCAAACGCGGAGTGATTTTGGGAAAATTTGGTAGGATTTTCCATGTTGTTTTCATTCCATATGTACACAAGCTGCGAATGGATTTGTATTGATACATTTTACTGTGCATAAATTTTTGTTTTGCTGTAAACGTATTTGATAGAGTAGGTAGTATAGCTTCATTCAATGAAAAAAGTATCTGACTATTTCATTCTACTCATATACCTAATATTCCTAATCTATAAAATATTTACCATAACTTTTATTTTCTGTTATTCCCCAAAAACCAATGATATTGTTACCCAAAAAGAAGTCGCAGTTGTGTTCCCTTTGTCAGCCAAATCATCCATTAAAATAAAAAAAGTCGATGCTTATATTAAAAAAAATCCATCCTCGAAGTTTATAAAAATAGGCGAAGGGATGCATAATGAACGAGGCATATGAAATTAAACTGTAGCTTCCTCTAAAAAAGTAAATTCCGTGATTTTGTGAATTTATCACGGATAAAATTGAGGCCATAAACATTTTTCAATCTGTCACGTCATTTGTTCTTTCTTAATTAAATTGATCATATCAGCTTTCTCCAGAAATTGAATTGAAAATGAGATTCATACTTAAAGTATAAATGCTCATTTTCCTAGATATAAACAAAGACGTAACCAAAAATGATTGCAAATCGATGGTCTTAATTTTATATTTGTATTTTGCACAATATGGCTTGTTGCTCTTCAAATACCACGTCTGTGAGAAAAGCAGACACGAAACATTAAAATATAACTTCAAACCCTCCTTGTGCGGTTTAAGTGAGAATATAGAAACATCAAAAATCTTATTTTGAACTATTCAGTAACCAAAATTGAACCTTCTCAAGTTAATTTTGTAAAATTAAGAAGATGTAGCGTAGGAATTGAGCGTCATGCCTCGAACGCTCTACAGCATACAATTCCCGTCAATATGTCGATCACACACCCTAAAACAAACTTATCTCCACTCGAAGTTGATGAATTACGAGGTAGTTTACTAGAAAACTGTGTATTCAACAGGCGAGCGCCCGGCAAACTTAGCTAATTTCAAGTTAACAGGATCCGCAAACAAGATAAGGAACAAACTCTGCTCAATCAGGCAAGCGCAGCCAGCGCATATATCGGTTGTTGACAGATGAAGTTAGGAATATTTGCTTAACAACCGCCATACCGGAGACCATGCTAGCGTGCATTCAAGAGTTATTGAGTGTTTTCGAGTGTTCTTGGTGAAACAAGCACTAGTGAAGCTTTTATCAATACCTTGTGAGAGACGGAAGTATTCAAGCTTTGTTTTTGTGACTTGTGTGACCAACTCGCACACTGGTGAAGATGACTTAGAGATGAGATGAGATTTTTCACCAAATCAAAGAACTTTGTAGTGGTTATTGATAGAAGAGAAGTTGTATAAAAATGATCAACCTTGTTTATCCGAAATGCAGCGTTACCGTAACCGTGTAAGAAGTTCTTTTCTTATTTTCTTCCAAGGCATTTGGCCGTGAAATAGAGAATCACCCTGTATACAGTTCGTATAACATAACGATGTAAATATATAAAGCGTATCACCGCAATATTTTGCTGTCAGACGCAGATACAATCGAAGCATGTGAGGCTGAGGTGGAACAAATTACCAAACATTTCCTTCTTGATTCACATCCGCTAATACGTACGGTCGTACGTATAGGTGAATTTAATATAGGAAGAAATTTGGAAGAAAATTATACTGGTTTTGATGAAAACAGTTTGGTTGAAATCTCATGGAATTGCATGTATTTTTCTTTTGGTGAACTAAAATACTTTTACAGGTATATTTGATTCCATATTTCATCTTCCTGTGACATCCTTACTTCCTAAAAAAGACGCTATGAATGAAATTTCGATGACAACATATATAATACTCATACCACTGTTTTATAAATATTTATTTCCGAAACGAATGTCAAGTCGACGCTGTACTTGGCACTTACTGGCATTACTTTGGAAATGGAGATGAGAACAGGATTCTAGAACCGCTGATCTTTTGAATCGCGATAAGAAAAACTACAGAAAGACCGTAAATATTTATCGAGCATATTGTGTTCGCCATAGTTGATCAACGACTCTCCACATGTTTTCATCTTGGAGCCAAGGTTCGTCGGATAATAGCTAATTATCTTGTGGTAGTGTCGGTAATACTAGTGGGCATTACGCGTAGCTTTTTCAGCTGCCACTGAAGTGATGGTCATTAACTTTTTGCCGTTGAGAGAAACAGAAGGGAAACCAATCTTCCGGCTAATTTTCCGAGTGTGCGAGGCGGTTATATTTAATTGCTCTTACAGACGCCAACCGTAGAATCAAATATCAAAGCCAGATATATTTGCAGGGGGTGCTGATTGATTTAGCTGAACCATTTATGATTAGTTAGTGCTGGCTGACTGACATATCTTTTCTATATTCCTGACTGGGTATGAACACATTTTTGAATAGATTTCCATTGCTCGTGAATTATATTGTTTTAGTAACAGTTTTGGTATAATTATTAATATACCATTTCAGATTTAAAGCATTGTTTCCGATATGGACCATAAGATGTATTTTTAGAATATTATCTTAAGCAATTCAAACTTCCCAAACATTTCTCTATTGCACCGACATTTGACAGATTAAGTATTATGTTTGTTTTTTACTATGCCACCTTCTAGGTATTTCATGTTTTGCACATAGTTTTGCACATATATATCATGTAGATAAAAAGTTGTGTAATTATCATACAATTCCACAAATAAAACTCTTTCTTTCAGTGGTAATTACATAACTTTTTATCTACATGATGAAAGAGTTTCACCAAGTAAGAGCATCCTCAATCTACATATATATCAGGCTAAAATTTTGGCTTCACAGATCACCACTAAAAAATCATAACGGCTGGAAAAGAATTATGCTTGTCGGTATTTTATGTATTATGATAACTAACCAGCCAGGAATACTTCTTTAAACTTGCATGTATTTTTATGCTTTACGTAATAATAAATATTGTACTTCCAAAAATAGAGAGTACTTGCAGCATTTTCCCCGATTATTCCAAATTTATTCAGCATTGAAAATACCTTAAAAAGCATCAAGACGTTATTGAGATATTTCCTAGGAATATTGAGTAATTTAATTTCTAGTGCACCCTGTGTTTTAATGCAGTTGAATTGTGATTTCTAGACTTGCCAGCCGATCGAATGTCTCATATTTGCTCTGCAAGCTCCACAACGTACAACTTCCGCCAATATGTCAATCACCTGCGCTGGACAAACTTATCTCCACTCCAAGTTGATTTAGCTGGAGGTTGTTAGCAAGAAAACTGTATATACTACAGGCGGCCACGCTACATCGACCAAAACTTAGCTAATTTCAAGTTAACAATATCTGCAAACTAGATAAAGAACAAACTCTCCACAATTAGGCATAGAGCTAGGGCCGATATCGGACGTTGACAGATATAGTTCGAAGTGTTGACTTAGCAGCCAGTATGGCGTGTGAAGAGAAATCTTGTGGAAAGAACCATTTTAAAGTATAGACTTCATAAAGATACGCCTAGACATGGAATCAACATCTTGAGGAACATGGTTTATCTGAGCAGTTGATATTCGTTTCTACTGCTAGGATGATTTTTATGCCCAATTTCTAGGAAATGTTCAGATTTTTGTCCTTTTTTTACCCCCAGTAGCTGTCATGAATCTATTTATATCACTATAATTAATCACCAGTATTTATATTCGAATTATTAAATAGGTAATATGATAGTAAATTCACTCTACGTTTTGAATTAACAATTTTTAAATTTATTAGAGATTATTAGAAAGTCTTATTATAAGACTTGTGCAAAAATGAAAATAAACATTTTATATAATTGTTGAATATATAATATATAATAAAATCAGTACCCACACAGAATGAGAGACTTTTGAATATTGGTATATGGGTTTCATTTGCACCATCTCTGTCTTGATCGTCAATTTATATTTCGCCTCCACTCATGAACAACACAAATGTGGCTCATCTCCTTTACTCATGCAAGAATTACTGATCCTTAGCCGAAACAAGTAAACCAGACAGATTGAAGGAAACTTCACGGAGAGTAGATTTCCACATCCAAGATGCCAGGATGAAACGATTGTTGCAGCTTCCAAAGCTAATACAGCATCCATACCACATATGCGCTAAACCGGCTAAACTATGAGCAAAGTTACTATCAGAACCAAGGGAACTTTCTTTTTTTTCCTCCTAGGATATCGAGGATTTGGATCAGTCTGCAATAGATTTGTCTCAATTATTTGAACATTAATCAGTCCAAAACTGGAAGCAAAAAACTCTCCTCAACTGCTTTATAGCGGCCACTGGTATTTAAGCTTTACAATCGATCGTGACCTATCAAATATAATGAAAATACCTCCAAATTGAAAAAAAAAAGATTTCCTGGCTTATGCGTGGAAAGAAGGAAGTGCGTGAAGTTATTCAGTAGCAAGATCGTCATGATATAGTTAGACTCTTTCACTTAGACACTTGTGAAAATACATGCGATTATAGTGTAATTATTATATAATCATCATCTCATCAGAATTCATAGCCGAGCATCACATTCTACAGATCTTTTTAATTTTCCAACCGACATTCACGACGTCCGTAAACATAGCTCGTATTCCTCACAGATGCGTTACTCACACTCTACTTACCGTGGTTTTATGAGCGAATGTATTTTAGAAGCTTGTTTGTAGGGTGGTTTTACTGTTTACGTGTACCTGATAAAAACGAGATGTGGACGTAAACGTGACGCCGGAATTAGCTGCTTTTATTACTATTGTTTTGTGGGTTCGGTTGGTATTCATGGCAATAAAGTACTGAGATTTCAAGAAAAAGGTATACCTAAAGCCAAATAGTCATAAATTCCCTAGCTGGTTCATGCTTAGCTTAAATATATTTATTTGTCTCAAATTAAACATGGATTGCTACAATACTAGGTTTGAAATAGTTAAGAAACCTTAAAGCAGTTGAGTCGAAACAAACCCTAGTGTATATCAGTACGTTGTGAATTTCCATTAAAATTGACCTTAAACAGCTAAGTTCCAGGACGCTGAGGTCCTTTAAGGAAATAACCTTTAGAAGTTTGCTCAAGGTATTCAATGTTACATTTGGTGAGTATGAGCCCGTAGACGGATTGCTTTTATTATCCAAAACAGTTAGACCGAACATTTACCAAGGTAGAGTATAATTTACTAGAGATAGTTCAGCCACTTTTATTCGATACTGCAGACTGTTGATGGTCCTTTGTAATGTCAGTGGCACTCAACAGATGTGTTTCTATTTTCTGGATTGAATCCAAAAGCCCCAGGAAGTATTTCTTAGGTCAGCAGTCTCGTAATGTCGTAGTAGGGATCACTACAATTTTCTGCAGTACAAGTGAACCTACAGCTTCTGACCTGATGGAAGATATCCAGCGCTTGATTTCCTTGTCAGGATAGTTTTGTATGTGAATTCTTTGCGTTAAAGTAAACTTTGTAGATCGACATCAAAAGTTGATTTGATATCTTCGTGGATCGGAATGGCAGGGAAAAAATGTCACGATGAAGGTTCAGAATGTTTCCTTTCTCCTAGATTTCTCAATTTTCCCACACTCCCGCGTTTACTTATTTGACCACATATTACATATTATTACTTTACTTAGGTTTTATGTTATTTGCTTTTGGTCCCTTGGTAAACTTAAATTACGGCAATGTGTTCATTAGCACAACCGCCGGGCGTTATCTCTCATATACACAGCTCACACATCGACGCTTTGCCGTCGCCGCAGCACAAATATTTGTAATCAGCCGAGATATCTGCTTATATCCGTTAGTCCGCTTGGAATTTCTGCTGATCCCCCTTACACGGTTAACCGAAGCATCATTAGGAGCGGCTATTAAGGCGATATACGACCTATGTAAATTTCTGGCTTGGCACCGCACAGTATTGACTGCGGAATTTACGGTCTGCTCAGGCAAGTGTGGATTCTATTACAGAGCGATTAGTTGCGCCAAATTGTCCAGTGTAGATGGCGAACTAGTTGTTTGTGTCATTCTTGATCGACGAGTATATGACTGTTACCCGTCACCACCAGAAACAAACAATAATGTTATTCAGTTCTTTCGCGAAAGATAAATACGTCGAAATACACCAGTAGAATTAGCTCTATAGAGTTCCTCAATTCATGGATGTAAAAGGGACCATATACAGGATTTTTTTATTCGGTGAATAAGTCTGTTCCATCAAAAACAACGCGAAACCGAAGTTGGTAGTCTGTCGTTTGTTGTTGAGTACAAAACGGATGGGAATAGTTCATCAAATTTGTTCGACAAGGTTATCTAAACAACTATTTCACATACACCACATCTAAAATCGATAGTTATTGGAATAAAGCTTCTCGAAGATATGCCATATTTCCCAATTCTTCGTATTTTACGTAAACGGATTAAGTTAAAACAAAACGATTAGGGGTGATTAATAATTCTTCAAATCGCAGTCCAAACGCTAAATTTCTTACCATTTTCGACATTCAAAAAAATATTGTTCACAAATCGATATTTCAAATCTTATTCAGTCCCTCAACAAAAACGTCCCAACTTGCGGGATTGAAACTTCTACTGTCCAGGATTATTTTTTTTCCCTCCGTCCAATGACGATAAAATCAACTTTTAATGAATCTTGCAAAATTGAAAATTTGATAATTATAATTAGTAATTATTCAGTATAGGGCTCAGCATTATTGGCTATGGTTATGAATCGTTCAAATTAATACAGTTATAAACCGTGTACTATTATAACCAATTTTTAGTATATGTCTTACTAAACTAACATAGCATTTTTATAGTTCTCAACCAACAATTTAGATTTACATTGTTCAAAATGAGATAGCAGGACGTGATGGAATTCCGTCAAGTAACATTCAACTTATAACTACAGAACAACCCAGTTAACTGAACTAATCAAATTAATCAGATGTAGATATTTTATGTTAATATTGGGTTTTGATATTTCACATTTTACGATTGCCAAATTTTCCGACCGAAAATGAAAAAAGTTCCGAACAGTTTACAACCATCACCTGAGCCAAGTTCGAGAAAATTTAATTAAGTTCGAATTACAAGAGAGTCCAAAGGGTCGATTGCGAGAGGACTTTCCAATATCGCGTTACCTCGACAAGTTATCCAATTTGGTTTCCTTCTTGTTCAGACCCACGTAATTATTTTTTTAATGTAGCGGTAGATGAGAAGGTAATAGCGAAACTTTCAAGCTAATGGAAAAATATTACTAACGGCATTGAAAATAACAATCTCAATGAAGGTGTTTCGTTGCAGAATGCAGTGTGATTATAATTTTATTTCCATGCATATTTATATTTACCGATCTCACATCTTGCAGATAAGTGAATAAAAGTGCTGTTTCAATGAATCTCAGTATTCTAATGTTCAAAAACAGTTTTAATTGAATTTTAAGTCGTTCAAAAATGCTCTTAAAGCTCTCAAAGCTTTAGTAAACTTTGTTTCATGAATAATTCGATGTTAATTAATCAGATATACCTACAGGATAAGTTGAAAGTTACCTACTTGAGGTTGAAGTTCTTAGTTACGCCACTGCTGGTTAGGCTTCACAACTCACAGGCAGTCAAGTGCACATTTTCTCTCTTGGTCCACGGTAAAATATAAGGTAAATCCCACAAATTTTACATACGTAAAATACCGTCATCCTCTGTAATACCGGATCTCCAATTTATTTCTTGTTACAGGGACTTAGAAGATGTAAATTGTTCACAGGACCTGCGTTGCTTCCGTTTCTCCTTTCAACCAGGATTTACATCAGTAGGCCCACTTATTAGTGTAGGTAAATTGTACTGAAAATTGCTCAAAACCACCTCATTTCAACTAAACCAGCACTTTTTATGTTGTATAAGATTAGATATATAGATTTCTCATGTTCAACAATGGCTAATTACAATATTCTATATGTCGCAGGTTTTGTTGCTCAGGCATAAAAATTACACAGCATTATTCAAAATTTCTGTATGAATTCCAGCAATTTGCTCCACAATTTTTCATCGTCCTAGCTTCTGTTCTAGATGCTAATTTTTTTAAATAACCCCACTGCGATATTCCGCTAGGCAGCAGCTTACAGTTAACAATTATTTAACAGGTCATTAAATACGCGAATATGATGTATTCAATTCTGTTTGTTTTGTAGCACAATTTTGTTAGGTCGGCAGGTATTTTCACCAGTAGCTGTTGAAGGTACGGCGTGTCCAGAAACATAACCTCTTTGGAACTAGCAGTTATACAATTCTATATTTGATTACTTCATTTTATGCTTTTATTTTTCGATTTCTTGCGCTGTTGCACTACATCACATGTAATAGGATTCGACAAGAAATACGCTCGAATCCATAGTTGTATCTGCGAACCATTCTAAACGAATGAAAAATCCAACTTGGAAACTACAAATAATTCGCGATTTGCGCGAAGGCGGATGGAACAGACGTCGTCGTTGTCGGTCTCTATTTGCATTTTAAATTAAAATTACGGTGGTCGGAACAACCGTGATTCCTTCCTACGAACCGTCGAAGGGGAAATATTGCTTCACCTCAAAAATTGGAATTCGCTTCGTTACAGAACAATGAACGTTTATTCAATTTCTTCTTCATTTTATTCGTCAGAAAGGTAACGTTTCTTAGGAAGAAGGTATTGAGTCTGTTTGATAATCAGCAAACAGCCATATTATCAATTCGTCCTTGTACAGAACATTGCTCAATGGATCTTTTTCATATAGCCTCACAGGTTCATGAAGCACAATAGTTATTACTAGTACTTCTTTTATTGCTGATAAAATTAACTCTTCTCTAAAGTGTGTGGTTTGCCAATATGAGCAATCAACAGAAAAATATTGTACGAAACACACTCGTCATCATCTTCCTTATAAGCTTCTGACAAAAGTTTTAATACAGTTTGATGAGCTACATACTTCTTTAGCAGGTTTTGAAGATCTGAAATCTGCGTCTTTTTGATCTGAAACCATTTTGTTCGAATGATCTTGTAGCCTAGAAGGGTTCATCGTTTCATTAGAATTCTTTTTGAAAAGTAGAGAACACAGACAATGGACATATAAACTGCTCAGAAATAAGAAGGAAATGAAAGACGTGTTGTACTAGTTAGGTCTTAATAATAGTGTAAAGTTCTTGAAACACTAATTTATTTCTACATTAACGCAACAACTTATGCATTAATTTATATCCACGTCTTCTGGCTGACTCACCGATGACTGAAGACTGACTGGCTGGTACCTCCGCTGTCTTCCTGTATATGCACACATCGCGCATCTCAAAAGGTTAATAAAAAAAGGTACGACATTCAACTGCGCATATGCATTATCTACAGGGCGATCTTTTATAGGTTGTTGACGCTGATCTCTTTCCACTGCTTCTCCTTAGCGGCGTTACTTCTGAGACCTAAACTGCTTACCATGGCTGTAGCGGCAGCTAGCTCTATTTCCGTAACGAGACACCTTGTTGAAATGACATGCGACTAAAGCTGGATTGGCCTTTAAAATAGTGTGCGTTTCTCCAGTCTGTCATTGTGACTGCAATCTAACTAAGGTATGGGCAGCTTCTTTACGCTTTATTCAATTGCCTTGCCAGTTCATAGCCCCTAGGTAGAAGATATTGGTTGATGGTGATGATCAATGTGTCTCCTGCTTGTTGGTGTTTCCGCCTTCAAACTTCTTCTGGAGGACTCTAACGTTACCTCTCAGCTCATCAAGACTAACTGAAACGCTGTGTGTCAAGGAATATTCCTCTGGAAGGCTGGACTTTTCTAGTTACAGCAAATGTTGCATTTGCGCTGCCGTCATAGTTTCCCATGAACCAGCCCAGCAATGAGAAAATCTGAAAATACATATGTAACAATAGTAACTCACTGTTTGATTAGTCATATGGAATCCCTATAGACAAATTGTCGCAATAGATTCAAGTCAGCAAAATCCCTGATGGAACGTATCTGAAGAAAGCTGCTTTGTCGACAGAGAGACGCAACAAACTGTAAATTGCCTGGCATTCGTCGCTTCGAGCTGATGCTCTTAGACAGCGGCTGCAGAGGCACAGGCAAAGGCTATATGTTATCCAAGACAGCTAGCGCACCATTAGTCACTGGGTTATGGGACATGCCAGCGACATTTCCCAGACAAACACCCACACATACCGAATTGTTATTTGCGGTTAATGGATTTATATTTTCGGTTTAATTGGAATCTGAAGATGGATGGCTCTTTCTAGGAATATTTGCAATAATTCCAAATTATGACACAATAGTTATGATAGATGAATTGGATAATAATTTCAGAGTTAAAGTCTATATGTCTTTATGTTCAACTTTGATTTAAATAATAATATAGTTGAGCATCTGATACGAAGTGGATGGCGCCACAATATTCTTCATTATGTTTGGTTCCCAGCTTAGTTTTGAAAAATAGACGGTAGTTTCATGAACTGCTATCTGAAGCCTCATAGATAATAATTATCTTGTAATTTCAACCACAAAAAATAGGATACGCATTTAGGCAAGGGTATATTAAAATCCTGAAGCTTTGGAGTAATCGTGAGGCTAGATTGAGATTTAGCGTTGATGTATTTGTGTGTACGAGGGTCATGCTGAAAGTGTTTAGATATTCCTGATCTATACAAGTTTAAACAAGTTTGAGCACGCAGCTATTTTCTCTAAAGTTGGAAGTGCTTACACGCGAAGGCAGCGTTTGAATCGTTCAGTAGTTGCCTTGCCACGGTCTCGAATGCATCTAAGCGTTGGTCGAACTTTAACGCGAAAATGGAACCGTATAGTCGCGATTTTCGGGCCATGGCTTTGTATTACTATAAAAAGGGACTAAAAGAAGCGGAATATCGCGAAAGTTTAGTGAGTTGCTTCGGGGACTCTGCCCCTTCTAGGGCTACAGTTTTTAATTGGTTTGCTGAGTTTAACAGGGGCCGGGTCTCACTCGATGATGAGCCTCGCCCAGGTAGATCGCCCACTGCTGTTACTCTGGAAACTGTACAAGCTGTGAAAAATATGGTAAAAGAGATCGACATATAACCTACACCGAGGTTAAGGCTTCTCTGGGGATTGGATCGGCAGCGGTCCGAACAATCATTCATGATCACCTTCGCCTAAGGAAGCGGTATTTAAGTGAGCAGCCTCCAACGAAAATCCGTCGTTCCAAGAGTGTTGGAAAGAAAATGGTCGCATCCTTTTCTCTAAAAGTGGATACATCACAACGTTAGCCTTGGAAAATCAAAGGACAGGTACTTCTGAATGGTATATAACCAAATGTGTTCCTGTAGTTTTCCAAGAACTATGCAAGAGCCGTCCAAAGACTGGTCTGCGGAGTATTCAATGGCACCATGAAAACGCACCCGCCCACAGCGCCGCTAGAGCACTTGATTTTTTTGCTGAACAGGGTGTCAAAGTGTTGCCTCGCCCACCTTATTCTCCAGACCTAGCTCCGTGAGACTTCTTTTTATTCCCTAAGATCAAATAACAGTTACGAGGTCGCCATTTTTCCACCGATGAAGTGGCAATCGCTGCATTTGAGGAGGAAATTGGCAACCTTTCAAAAGAACGTTGGTCACAAGAATTTGACAGGTGGTTTTACTGAATGCGTGAATGTATTGAGGTAGTGGGAGAATATGTTGAGAAAACAGAATAAAGTTTTTAAAAAAACCTTGTAATTTTTCTGTATCTAAAAACTTTCAGCGTGACCCTCGTATTTGAAAATAATTATAGTCGTTTTTGTTAGCCGTGCAGGCTGCTCTATAATACAATAAATCCTATAAAGCTGTCCTTGTATTGAAGCAAATAAAGAATTTCTTTTGAAACGTTTTTTAGTTCAGTTCACTTCTTCGCTTAAGTAAACTAGTTACGCAGCTTACCGGGCAATAAACTGATTAAACAATATACGAGACTTATGAAAACTTTAAGCTTCTAGACCGCCTGACTGTATTATTGGCTTTAAGGAATTGCTCGAGGTTAAGGTATATAGTGCGCCTCACATTGTTTTCTAAGTTGGGAAAGTTTCTTTGTGTAAGCATCTTATCGTCCAGAAACTTCATTACGGGCTTGTGAAAGTATAATTTTTAGGAGAGGAGCTGTAATTTTCTAACGAAGAGCGTTTGTTGTACCTTCAGCTTATTTTTATTGTTGAAATTAAGTTGCTACAAAGGTTCTATTTGAGCTATTTCTTTCAATATTATTTTTCGTGCACTGTTACATGTATTTTCCGAATTACAATAACAAAGCTAAACTATACTACTTCCTGTAGATTGTAGATGCTCTTACTTGGTCAAACTCTTCCATCATGCAGATAAAAAGATTGTGTAATTAACACACAGTTTAACAGATAAAACTCTTTTTTTTAACGGACGCATTTAGATTTATATTCAAATCATTGTCGGACTGTCAGATGTGACTGCTAACAAGACTACCCATATTACTTGCCAACTAACTAACTAGATCCTATCATGGATACAAAACTAGAGCTCTCAAATCCAGCATACTATTCATTCCGTGTATTGTTAATTATTTTTCTAGTTTATTTTTATTATTTTTCCTTCCTTGTGTCTGTCTTAGATGAAATATTTTTTTGGCGACTGCATTTACACTAGTGTAAAGGAAATCCTCTACAAAGCCTTGACCATCGCCGTCAAAATGTCCTTAAGATATTTCATGTTATGATGATGTGAACTATTTTATTTCTCAAGATGTTTCACGTTTTAAGGTATTTCATTCCTTAAGCTAATGCATTCTTAATACATTCTATAATTTGAGACATTCCAAGAGTAATTCACCTAAAATACAAATAGATGGAAACTTATAGTCGTGTATAGATATAAATTGGGCTTGAAAGGTCAGTCTATTCATTTACTACAATATAATCAGGCTTTCGCAGATATTTTTGAATCTCTAATGTTTCCATGAAGCTTAGATCATATATTTTATTATAAATATGGAGTACACTCATTATCTTTTCGTTGCCAACTTTATGATTAGTATCTAGTAAGTATTTGGAAAATTTTTATCTTTCTGGATCGTGGTTTTCGAACGCACTTATATGTTCTCTGTAGCTTGTTGGAAATGCTCCAGCTGTTTGACCTATATAAACATCATTATAGAAGGCACATGGAATCTTATACCTGATTTACACTTATTTGGTTTCTCCTTTGCATTTATTAAATATATCTTAACTCAAGCATTCAGAAGTTATATTCTTTGTATAGTATGTTATATCCTCATCCCATTTAAATTTCGAACCGTCCCCCAAAAATGGCCACAAAGTGTTGATCTTGTCTTGTTTCCATCTGTTATAAAATTTTTGTACTATTTTCTTCAAAATTTTCGTTTGTCGACTTCTGTGGCAGAGGCTTTATGAGCTACAAATGCTTGGTGGCTCGTTCCCTAAGAGATTGGTCACGCGCGAAACCTTTTCTCCATTCACGGACCCTTCGATTATTAGGAAAATCGAAGGCTGATGTCATTTTCGATACCGATCAGAGCGTTGGGAGTAACTTTATTGTGCGTGAGAGGGCCATTACTTAGGGCCGTGCTAACGCGACCAGACTGCCTTTTGGCGACCACTGGCGCGCAATCAGAGAAAGACACTTAAGGATTAGTTTTGCCGTTTAGATTACTAGAAATGATAATTTTAGTTCCTGCGCATATCTACGTCACCAAGATTCATGTTACTATTGCTGTTGTTATGTCCGTTCATAGCTTCTCTATCACTGCGTCACATCGGTAACCACTGCACCGGTTTATCAGACGTTTCAGAAGCGATATCATGTGGGACCATAGTAGGAAATGCTGTTATACTTTTTAAATTGATTAAAAATGAAGATAATCCGAAACGGTTCCTGCTAATATCTTTGCTGTCAATGCACTGTCTTCAAAAGTGTAGCATGATTACCTAACATAATAACACCTTATACCTCTTGATATTACACTGGAAAAAGAGCGGCAATAGACTTACAGACAGATAGATGAAAGGCAGATGGACTGGAATGAGTGATACTCATTTCCGTGTTGTATACACATAAAAGAAATTCTCAATTCAAGAATTGCGATATTCTTGTGAAGATATACTCACGACAAGAACATTTGATCTCACTCTAAAACAATTTACTTGCTGAGTAAATTATTATTAATTTGAACCAAAACAGCACATTTTCGAATTCTATATTCATTCTAAAGAAATACTCAAAATATAATAATCTTCACAACTAAGATTTCAATGCTTTTCTAACAAGTATTCCGTATTACGAATACGGACATATTTCGAAGTGCTCCAAGTAATAAATTAATTTACTTATTTCGCATCGCCATCCTTGTCAACGGCATTACAGCGGTACGCGTGTGTCTGTTTCCGCGCCCGTTATTCATTGAATTTAATGTTTACCAATCACCTCTCAGGATGAATGAGCTGTCAAAAAGTTGTGGCTGAGATTGTTGTGAGTTGTACAGGTGTTGATTTGATGATGATGTGTGACATGTAAGTTTTAATAAGCTCAATAGTAACCAATGGTGGATGTATATCTTCTGGATTGAATACAGGTACATATTTTTCATATTCTATTTATCTGTACAATACCTTTCAAACTTGAATTAGAAAAAATACTATATGACGCAGATAAATGTAAGAAAGAAATGACATTGGTACAGTTTTTAAACTTTTTGGGGTTTTCTTTTTAAGATTAGGGAACCAACAGCAGCTTTGATAACAGCTCTTCAAAATTACCGAATGTTTATAACGATAATAAATTTTATAATGAAGTTGCACTATTTGCGCCAAGATTATGAAATGCTTCAGTCAACTCTATAGTATTGTTTTAGGTTAGATTTTCTCTGTTTTGTGCCAAGATTATGATATGCTCAATTTGAGATTTTGCTATTCTCACTTCCAAGAC
Organism: Bruchidius siliquastri; assembly: GCA_949316355.1. Lineage (NCBI taxonomy): Eukaryota > Metazoa > Arthropoda > Insecta > Coleoptera > Chrysomelidae > Bruchidius > Bruchidius siliquastri. The sequence continues at coordinate 16,905,964 of OX438533.1, read as the reverse complement.
TTTCCCAGGTTTGCATTGAAAATATTTACTTAAATTAATTCTATATAATAAAAAATACTGTATTCTTACTTTGAGATTATTATAGCTTCACGCATATGGGACGATATGGTATACTTTAAGGAATACTTGGTATGAACATTTATTTTCACGTGTGTAGATATTGTTTTTCTACAATTTTAGATATTGTGTATGTTACATGTTGTGAACTTTCATACCAAAGTTTGACTATATATAAGCAATCGAAGCCAGAAGTCGTTTAATTTTGAACTAGACTGATATATGGATCGCCTAGAATGGATAACATTAGCCTAGTACACACGATACATGTGGGTATGTTTCCATGTTGTTGTAGCAGCGAGAGGACTTCCAGTCATTAATTCCATTTGTTAATTACCGCCTACTTGAAACCGGTAGCGTAGCACCGACAAGCAAGGATATGACAGATGAAATTGCAAATGAAACTGCCGTCATTAATTCGGGCTTAATAACATTAGAATAAACAGTGCGCATGATAAAGTGGCGTTTTAGTAGTAGGCGCTTGTTCTGATGCACCATTAATCACAGCGTCCTTTGTGATGCAGCAACGGGGCGGGAAGAGGTTGGCAAGGTGGACTTCCAACTGTTTTAGATTCCGCGCTAGTTATAAATTTTGTTTCATATAAATCTAGTTACATGTGTAAAAATTAATTCTGTCTGTACTATTGAATCAAGGAAGGTGTAAGGATTCCAGAAGGATTGCTGCTGCTTATACGTTCAAATTGTTTGAAATAAAAAAGGATTCTAGTAGATCGTACCTGTAATAACCGCGCTGTTAAGCGCTTGAAAATCCCATCCCAAATCAAAATATCACTAGCTCTTTTTGTACATCTCTAATTCAATTCGTTCGTCTTTTGAAGTGTTGTCAAAACGATCTAGTAAAATGGCAACCAGAACCAACATTTCAAAATATTTTTTATTTGCCCGAAAAAGACAAAATAAAAAGAATGAATGAACTAGTAGCATTAGAATATTATTATAACTTAGATTTTTTAACGAATTGCTAAGTTTATCAGAAATTGAGACATGTATAAATGAGGTTTGGATACTTCTAAAACATTAAGCTCTAAAAACTTTAACTATACCCGAAAATGATCAGAAACATGATGAAACGATGTTTGGACAGAATTTGGTGATATTTGTTGTTGGCTTATCACTCCACCGCCAATACTCGTCAAATTTGATCACAATCAGTGCAAATTTCTGGTGTATATAAATATTTCTGTACTACCCAGTGATATATTGAAACTATAATTTTAAATATCATCTCGTTTTGGAAAATTTTACTTTTTCCGCCATACTAGACAAATAATCGCCTTATGATTTCGGAAGGTGGATTCATGGATAGCACAGTATTGGCACATATGCTTTGTCCATTTTAATAATTTTTCAAAAGTTAAACCACCTCCTCGTTCTCCCATTTGTGTTGAATTAGGCTTGTAGGCTTTGTTTTCGAATAATGAAGAAAAATCTTAATTTTTATGGATATATTTTCAGGTGGGGCAACTGCTTCATTGATTTACATATTTGAAAAATTAAGATACTGTTTCCATTTGTGGACCTGACAAATTCATATTCTTGTCTGTATCTTGAAACTTGCAGACAAGGTAGAGTTTTTAAAAGTTTCATTTCGGACTTTCATTGTCTTGATTGTCACAACGTTTCGATTGATATAATATCTTCAATCGTCTTCAGGTGAACTTTGCCTATTGTCGTCGGAAAAAATCATAAGATAGTTTAACAGGTTAAAAGTAACTTCTTTTATGTGATACCCGGTGTCTAACTCTAAATATTAAACTGTATCAAACAAATAAATAAATATAAAATATAAGAAAGACTCAACTCATCCCATAACTGAACAGGGTTACTTAATTAATATCGACTAGATGAAAACTGATAAACAAATACGCTATAAGTTTCAAAAGTTAAATTGGGTGTAGATTGAGTCTTTCTTTTCTCCTGATACCAATTTCATGGTTTTTACAATTTTCCAAGCTTGCTTGCTCATAGCATAATTTCCAAATACAATTTCTGAATAAAGCAATTGTCACATATAATGCAGCAACAACCAATTAAGAGCATATGTGTAAACATTTTATATTTACCTAGTTGAAAATAACATTGTCGTTAATCCTAAAATGCTGAATTCGGTGAATGTAAATTGAAGGTGGGCACGTCAATAAATACATGTAAATACCTCCATAAATATACTTGAAAGGGATTCAAATAATAATAATTATTTCATAATATAAGCGCGGATAAACCTTTTAAAATTTCAATTTTGTGTTGGAATTGTATTTTGTAGGTGTGCTACATTGACATTTCAATATTTGCATGCTGGAGGTATCGATAGATTTTTACATAATGCAATGTTCGGACCAACATAAATTTACTGTCACATTTGAACTGCTTTACTTGTAAAAAATAGATCAACGCTTATAATTTCAAATAATGTTTACATATTGATATAAATGAGGAAAATATGCTATAATATTCACTTCAGCGTCGATGGATTACGAAATGTTTAGCAAAATCATCATTTTGGGGAGACGGTTGCTCGCTTTGAAAAACTATGATTCGCTATAACAAATCTGCAATATCCAGGCTTTGAAAACATTTGTGATATGTTATTATGTTTGTGTTTACGCCCTTAGATTATTACAATATACAAATTTACTGTTGGGGGACTACCCTATATAGTTTATCTATAATCTCACATATATATGGGAATTTCAATTTTTCTTAAAATAATGTAAGAAGCACATATTACAACATCCACTTCTTTATTCGCAGATTGCACAGTGGACGCCAATTGCAATTTCAAGGTGATGCCTACCGGATGGGCTGACAGAAGATACCGCCTGGCTTGATTCCCCTACGTAAGAGGTCTGATTACGAATATTTGGAAAATATATGATTCAGTAAAGATCTCATATACTGCCTGACTACAAAATTGCGATTTCTTTGGATTTATTTTTTTGGTTCTATTTTTTCCATGTTTAGATACGTGTTGCTGCCATTTAAGCAATTTTGATATTGGCTGACTGGGTTTTGTTATAAGCACCGTAAGTACTGAGGATTCTTGAAAATTGCTCATCAAAAGTGCTAGCGATATCTCAGATTGTAAGTTCCCATGATTCGTACTTAAGCTTGAAGGTTATAACCAAAATTAATAATTCACGGTGCAACTCAAATATACTTTTGATTATTCTTTCAAAGAGAGAAACTATATTATGTAGTTTTTGAAATATAGTTACAAAATTCTCTGATACATGTTGTGACCCTTTGGCCATCTGTATCTTCCTAATCTTGCTGTGAGGCACTGCTTTTTAGGCAGTGTGTGGCCCCGCGTATTCTCTTGTATCCTAACAGCACTGGACATAATGAATATTTAAATAAAATCACTTGAGAAAAGCAAGAAAAGAAAAACGAAGTGACATATTTTATTGTTTCTTTCACTGCTCATCATCTGGTTACCGTCGAGTCCCAATGAATGTATATGCTTATGTGTGCCTACACCAATGGTAGCAAATTTGCAGAAATACGATCTACCTTTCCTCTTCCTTTGCTTCTCTACCTTTGTATCTAATAAGGTCATGTGCAAGATTTGCACATGATTGCATTGATCATGTTTATTCAATATTCTGCATGACTACCGCCTCTTGGTGTAGTTTCCTAATAAAATATATACCTTTCTTTATTCCAAACTAACTTCTCTCTCCCTATGACACTAAAATCCGAATAGAAGAGAGACCATCAATAATTATTTTATGAGAATTTGATCACAAAAAATGTATATTCTAAGGAGTATCCCCAAATGTCAACAAAACAAAAACACATTCATTTCTCGCACTCCTAAATTCGATTTAGATAAACGTCATGAGTATGAAAATATTCGGTGCAAAAGCACTTAGGAGGAAATTTATAGAGCAATGCATTTATCGGGAATCTGTGGGAGCCAGAAAGTACCCAAGTGAGCATTCAGAGGCCATTTTCGGCAGATATTTTATCTGAATGTCTACTGGGACCCATTATGAATACTTTGTTTTACTGCGCCAATACTTTGAAAGGGTGTTTGAGCCATAGGCTATTAAAATAATGTGGTCTCACGTTTATATGACCAAAACAGAAAATATCTGTGTAGTATGTGGTGTCAGGATTTGATCATAATTGTTTTTGTCACATTTATATTTTTTTATAGTTTCAAGCTATTTCAGCAGAAATATTAATAGCCAAAGTGAAAGTTCCTCGTAAAATATGAAGTAGTTCAATGCTTCATCTTCCCACTGCCATGTCAGTACACATATCAAATATCTCTTAATTTGCATGTGTCCGCGAGTATCAACTCTTCAACTCTATATCAAACATGATTTAATTACTAGGGGGATCACCATATCCAGAATTATGTGACTGTTCCATATTCAGCATCATTTTACCGTTAGAATACCTTCATCTACAGTATGAATCCATGTTGAATACCACCTCTGAACGAAGATCATTTTATCCATTGTAATGCCAATTTCTGTAATTTTTTGAATACCATGTTACACATTCAACAACTTGTCTGCACCTTATTTCATTAAATGTTTGACCAACAGAATTAGTCTTAATTGTAATTTCTCCCCCAATCAGTTTCAGTTCATTGATAAAATTAATTGTTTGCATTGCGCTTAATATTGATTAAAACAATGTTACATTTCTTATGATATCCTATCATAATCGAAAAATAATATAATAATAATGACAATGATACCAATGATGGAAGACAAACAAGGCTAGAGACAGCTATTGTCAAATTGATCTCTTTAAAATCTAAATTTATTTTGAGGTTCAGCTATGAAGGTTTTAGTTTTACTTTTGTATTCTATTAATGTCTTTTTATATTTCACATTTGCTGGTACTCCGAGAACAAACCTTGGTTTAACTGGACCTGCAGAGATACAGTTACGGCAAAATACCAATGGTACAGGGAATGGTGGACAAATTCTACTACTGAAAGTCGCCGCAGTTTCATCGATGCCAGAAGCCAGGAGCACAACCAGAAAGTTAAGAACCAACTTTTTCCATGTCCCAAATCGTCCAGATCATTTTGGTCTGTAGCCAAGTCTGTTAGCCAGAATTGCTACTCCATATCACCACTGACGAGAGACGATGGGTCTATCGCTTTGACGTTAAAAATAAAGCAGACACCTTGGGGCAGATTTTTGCTGCCAATTCTACAATAAATTAATTCTTGCCTATTATATCATCATGTTCTGGCTATTCTTATGGGCTTCAGTTTTCCATGTTGTTACTAGTGGTTTTGTTTAATTTGACAACACGATGCTGTATCTGCGGAATAGAAACTATACGAGGCTCACGCTAAAAGTCTTTAGATATTCCTAATCTATACAAATTTAAACAAGTTTGAGCACGCAGCTATTTTGCCTAAAGTTGTAAGTGCTTATACGCAAAGGCAGCGTTTGAATCGTTCAGTAGTCGCCTTGCCACGGTTTCGAATGCATCTAAGTGTTGACCGAATTTTAACGTGAAAATGGAATCGGGTAGTCGCGATTTTCGAGCCATGATTTTGTATGATTATAAAAACTAAAACAAGCGGAATATCACGAAGGTTTAGTGAGCTGCTTTGGGGACTCTGCCCCTTCTAGGGCTACAGTTTTTAATTGGTTTGTTGAGTTTAAAAAGGGCCGGGTCGCACTTGATGATGAACCTCGCACAGGTCAAGTTTATGCTTGAAAAATTTGATAATGGGCATAGTAAAAACACTTCTAATATCGTAACCGGAGACGAAACATGGTTATATCATTATGAATCCGAAACTAAACAGCAGTCATTAGTTTGGTGCTTTGAAAGTGAGCAGCCTCCAACGAAAATTCGTCGTTCCAAGAGCGTTGGAAAGAAAATGGTCGCATCCTTTTTTTCTAAAAGTGGATACATCACAACGGTAGCCTTGGAAAATCAAAGGACACTTGCTTCTGAGTGGTATATAATCATATGTGTTCCTATAGTCTTCCAAGAACTATGCAAGAGTCCAAAGATTGGTCTGCGGGGTATTCAATGGCACCATGACAACGCACCCGCCCACAGAGCCGCTAGAACACTCGATTTTTTTCTGAACAGAGTATCAAGCTGTTGCCTCACTCACCTTATTTTCCGGACCTAGTTTCGTGCGACTTCTTATTCCCTAAGGTGTCGCCATTTTTCCTCCGATGAATTGGCAATCGCTGCGTTTGAGGAGGTAATTAGCAACCTTTCAAAAGAACGTTGGTCACAAAAATTTGACAAGTGGTTTTACCGAATGCGTAAATATATTGGGGTAGAGGGAGAATATGTTGAAGAAACAGAATAAAGTTTTTTAAAAAATCCTTGTAGTTTTTATGTGTCTAAAAACTTTCAGCGGGACCTACGTACTTCCAAGGTCATCTACAGAATGTGCTTGGTACTTGTGAAAGCATTAACAGGAAGTGGCAACACAGAGCATTAATACTGGAAAAAGTTGAAGTCATTATGGTCGTTTAACTTTTTATAGGGAAATGCATTAGTGCGGTTTTGGGGTTGGTAAATGAGAAAACCGACAAATACTTAAGTGGGGTAAACTGTTCTCGTTAGAAAAACTTTTGCATGGTGATGTTTTCCGTTTCTCTAAGGAAATGGTATCCACTAGTTGCATTTGAGTATATCCTCTTTGAATTCATATCGAAAATTAGGCTCAAGTTAGTTGTATTACTGTGGCTTCTGTAAATTTATGCAATGCAACAAATCGAACGAATTGATAATATTCTATCCTCAACCAATTTTACTGATGTAACCCAAATTTCACAATTTATTGATTGTTTTTACATCATAATATCAGAGAAAATGATGAACCAGAAAATCAAGAACAAACATATCTTATATATCGTAACTCCAGATCATTCTGATTTGTTGTTAAGGCTCCCAGTAATCAATACCAATAATGATTAGACCTATCGCCTCCTCCTCTCAAAAAGTATTCCTTTGTGTAGTATTTGCCTCAGCTCGAAAGTACCTCATCTAAGATTAGAACACCGGAACGTGAAATTCGTCATTGAAACATTGCTCTTCAATTGCACCGCAAAACTTACATCAGTCATATATCCACTTTTTGGAATCCCATACTAACAAGGTCAGGTACAGCTGATTCCTAGGAAGGGTAAAAAAATATGTTGCACAACTACAGGCACACGATTTTTTTCTGCATCAATTCCAAGATATCCGGACAAAAACAACATCATCAATGATCGCTATGAAGACTTTTGATATTATAGCATTATGAGAAATCTTCTAACAAGATCCTAACACGTGGAGAAGATCGCTAAGACTTGATGAAATGTTCAGAATGGCACTCGATACATAGAAAGCTTCAAGTAGGGTGAGAGGCAGGTTTCCATGAGGAACTAGTGATCAAGATTGGTGCCACTGGGGTCTTTGTCAATGGTTCCATAGTTTTCTTAAGATCTGTGGTATTTTTAGCTGTTCTGTTCTGAATAACGTTTAATTGAATTGGATTCAATTATGCAGTGAGAAAAATACATTTCTTGTTTTTTCTCAGTAGGTATCTATAACGTCCTACGATGTGACGTATTTATTTTGAGAAAAGTGCGTCTATTGCTCGAAAACTAAAAACGTAATCGATCCATAACCAATAAATAATTCACCAGTGTGAAAAGGGCTCTATACAAAGATTTTCAATGTAGCGATGGAATGGCGTTGGTTAAAATTGATATTTCGGTCATGTGATGTTTTAAAATCAGAACAATATAAATTAAAACCGCATAGTCTGCCGTAAGTATTGTTCATTTTTTCTCCCACAGGAATGACACGTCAGCAACAATAACATTCCAAAAAAGCGCCGGCTCGGAAAAATATTTGTTCGGTGACCAAGTCATGTTTTTTCACCCGGATTTTTTTATTCAGCACTCGCTGCTGCTTTTTTCGGACTCTTTTTCGGCTCAAAAAACTAACGCACTTTAACTATAAACGCTTATTGATGTTTCGTTGAAAAAAAATCGCATATTCTGCGTTTAGCTTCGACCGATTGCCTGTGAAGGGCGCTATAGGGATGAGCACTCTATTTAATCCAAAATACAATTCATCCCAAAATATCATAATCTGGCTTTTATGGTATGGAAATAAGTATTTACTAAAAATTTTGAACGTCCTTTGAAAAAATGGTCACGTTATTGTGTACGATACTGATACATTTCTATAGGTAACATCTCTCGGAGGCCAAAAACCAAAAACCTATTGTCTAGCCCCGTGAGAGGATAAAAATCTATTGATATTGACCTTAAGACGTTTTGAACTGTTATTGTTCGTGTATAAACTCAATATTTCGCAGCGCTGAGGTTTTCCAAAAGGATCATAGAGCTATTAATCATTAATTGTGCAATATTAGGTGGTTCTGCTTCGTTGGGTGGAGAAAGTAACAAAATTCAAAATTGATGTTTCGATGAATAATGACAAATTACATGTTGACAGCCTAACGTTTCAAGTAGGCCTTAGGCAAATCAACCTTGCCGAAAAATTAACGGATCCTCTGTATAGCAAATACTAGAGGAGCTCATCGGGCGCAGTGCTTATGAACGCACTTGTATCGCAATATGCTATTTCCCTTTGTATAGGGTTAACTATAAGAAAAGTGTAAGACCTAAATAGATTTCCGATTTGCCCAAAGAATCCGCAAAAACATGAACTCATTTGCCATCATTTCTACCACAAATTGCATGGATAACGAATTCGGATGAAATATGGCGACAATAATACGGGAATAATTTTCAGCGGTTGATCCTGTCCGGCCATTCGGCTGGTATAATTGCGTTGAACTAAATAATTTTCAACTGATGACAACGGATGTGAAGGAAATACCACTAAACTAGAAAATTATTTGCTCTTGTCACCGTGCACATTTCGATTGTGATATTTCATACATATCAGTGGCCTAACATCGTAATATTACTTGTTTTATTCATTTGGCATCATTATGTTATTCATTCAGGAGACATTACATTGAGTAACTTTTGAAACTCATAACCTGGCTATCTTTCGTATATCTTCACTTATCCTGATTGTTAACTGACACCACTTTCGAATGTCTTCAACTTGAATCAATTCAGTCCGCAAATAATATGTCAAGGTTCCTTGATCTAGTTATTTCTGTCGTTCATGTTGTTATTATATTACGGGTTTCCTTCTACAGGGCACCCTGTAAATGTTATATGAATGAGATAATGTTAGTTTGAATAGTTCGTTTAAATCAATTGAAGTAATATAACTTCATATGTGGTTATCCTGTGGTGTTCTGTCATTGTGCAGAATCATAATGTCTTGGATCTCTCTAATGGCATATAATTAACGCTATATTGCTCAAATTGAACCTGAAAATTAAGAGTCAATTTGATAAGCATGTTTACATTTTTAAAAAGTGAGGTTAATGTCAGCCTGTCAGCAGTCAAGGTAGTTATATCGAACAGAGCCAAATATCCATTTGAAGGAGTTCATATTTTGGTAGAAATTGCCACATTATGTGGGATCTGGGGACTAATAATAGCCAACAAGGCCTCGCTTACTCTTAAGCTATCAACATCTAAAGGTATGTAACATAACCTCACACACCGTGGTGTAGTGATATCCCGATATTTATTATAGACTTTTGTCTAAATGGCTCTTATTTATGAGCGTTGATTCACTTACTCGTCTGGTCAGCCACTAACATCAATCCTACCTGCCCGAATTCAAAAATCTTCGAATCAGCGCCAAATTGTGAATGTTTATGCTGCTTTTGAAAACTGAATAAAGTTCAGTTAGTAATATATGACTCAGCCTTGGTTATTTATACATGATGAATAGAAAAAAAACAAGTCTGCAGAAACACCAGAAATTATAAAATTTATTGCCCTGGTTTTGGTGCATAAGCCGATCTAGTCACAAATGTGTTAAACGAGTCCATGGTTGAGTTGACATATCAATGTGCCATGTTCATCTGTAATTAATATAATAGGCGTGTTCTATTAAAAACAGGGTTGCTGTCGCGAAGTTATACAACACACCGTATATAATCTAAAGAATCGAAACTACACATCTAGAGTGCTTAAATCTCGCTGCTTTCAATATCACAACTTCGTTGGGACATATTGTATCTGTGATGCATTGATTGAAGGCGCTTACAAAAAGTCTACTGCATTACTAACAAGAAACAATAATCTATGTAATATCTATCAAACCTGTGCTTAAGAAAAGCATTTTTTGTAGTGTACAATCGCAAATAAAATATTGACTGTTTGTGTTTTCTGTACGTCGTTTTTCAAGGAAACTTGGGAGAAATCTCTGGAAAAACCCGCCAATTCTATCTAGACATATTACACTTTTGGAAATCCATATTTTCATTTCCCGATTGCCGAACAACACCGTTCGGTAATATGTCAGCGCAGATATAGAGAAAACGGGAAGTGATAAATTTTAAAGCCGTGCACTTTTTGAAACGCTCGGAAACTTTATGACGAGTAGAGATGCTCTAAGTCGCAGAAGTTACATATGTTTGCCGTTGTGAGATATAACTTTTAGCGCGAGAAAACACAACTTTTCCACAGTACTAGGAAATGAAATAAAGAATCTTGAGTAAGCTACGATAAATAAGACATAGTGAAATGAGATGTCTCCTTATCTAGAAACATAGTCACGAGTTGGTTGGAACTTGAAAAAGTACACAGGTATATAGTATGCACCTGTTCACCGTTTCGATTGCTGCATTCAAAGCACATTTTTCCCAAATTGAAGCAAAATATTTTTATCCCTCTTGAATTTTCCCTCAAAAATCATTTCTAGTACCTAAGGTAGTAAAATTTCGCATATGGGATGATTAATCTGGCTCATAGTCATTTGTGTCATCAATATTTTTATTTTTGTTTTTACTCATACTTTTTTTGTAGTGGCGATTGCTTTGACACTTACTGAACTGTTAATGAAATCGTATAATTAAATTCTTTTTTGTACTTTTACCCGGATTCAATGAACGGCTATTTATACAGCAGCAGCTATTTCAAGCATTGGTCTTCTTTGCTCCAGCGGTGTTAATTAATTCAATAACAAACTACGTATTTTTGGAGTGATGATAATTTCAGTGCGTACTATATAGTAGTAAATTCATTTATACAAAGATTGAATAACTGGACTGAAAATGATTGTCATGAATATATTCCTCCAGTGATCTAGTATAAGTATAGTGGAACTATGATGGTTTCACATTTTTTGGCGGTCCTTTCCTACAACTCGTTCATAGGCCAGTTTATTCATATTACATATACAACGCCTGCAACAGCACTTGAAATTTTTTAACTGACGCTGTATAGTAACTTAATCATGTAGAGCTTTCTTGTCCTTAGATTTCAGTAGTTGTCCAGATCCTGCGAATATCTTACTCCAGCCTCCATTTCAACGTTGAACACTAAAAGTTCCATTTCTCAACTCGTTTTTCCCTTATCTTTCCTATTAACCCCTGTCCCTTTGCTTGGTTATGTTACGTTTACAATAAAACGCCTAACGTAATGCCTTCGGACATTTCCTGAATGTAGCGCCGCCTGGCTGTTAAGAGCACCTTAAGTAAGGCAGTTTATAATCATTATCTCTTTCCTCTACGGCCACTAGAGACCTGTTTCTTTTGAATCTGATTAGGGACCGAAAGGAGCAAAACATCTTTCAGCTCTCGGATATGCTTTCCTTTCTTGGGAATTTTGTTCAAGAAACGACTGTTTAGTTAAGGTGTGAATATATTGCTTCTGAAAACAGCGTTATTACATCAAGTAGGTTAACTCTAGCCTGCGCCGTGATTAATTCCTTGTTGACTACATTTAGATGCATGAGCTGGCAGCAAAAAACTATGTTTCCATATGTTATTATATTTATCTTACCTATTCGATCAAGATCTAGCTAACAATTTATTTTTACGAAGCTAGTATTTCCACCATAAGTAGTTGAGTGAGTGTTAAGAACATATGTGCATGGTATCTTTTTTATGACTAAATTTCACAACCAAAATTGATTATTAAATTCATCATCTAAAATAGAAACCTTTCAACACTATGCCATTATGTTTTTGGTATATTTTTTCCATTGCTTTGGACCGCTCAGTAGACTTTTGTCATATCCATGCAATTGTTCTTAAGTAAATTATTTTATTTGATTTCATGTTGTTTTGTTTTCAAAACATCAAGTGGATAGTGTAAATCGTGAGGTCTCTTAATTGTTTAATAATACATTTTGCTTTATGTAATCATGTGCAAATCTGCACCAATTTTCAGTATACCAAAATGCGGACATTCACCATTTCTCGGAGATAGTGAATGCACCATATATCAAGATTTGATTGTTTTCACGTAGCATAGAAATTTCTGTCATGCTAATAGATTTATTTTCATGGAAAGTTGATGAAATTAAACAAGACGGTCAAGTTTTGTAGGATTTCTAACGATTAATCCGGATATTAATAACTGTTGTCTAGTCGTCTGTCATTAAATACATTTGGATTCGTCTCAAATGACTGGTATGTTAATACATAAAGCGCACTCCTTTCAGCAATTTCTATGTCCGGTGGCTGACCACAAGCAATTAAAAGCTGACCCTCATCCCTCGGGAAGTGAGTCTGGTTTGAGCACCCATGTTCAACTAACCCATTGTCTGTCCTCTGCGAATACACTGTTTGAATTATAGTCCAAGTCAACTAGTCATTCTAGTCTATAAACAAGGGGCACGTATAGATGAATGTTTGAGTTTTACTGTGGTGTATTTGTATATGAAACTAATTGAAGCTGCGATACCATGGATTGTTAAGCCGAGGTATGGTACTGAATGACATATGGCATCTCAGCTACTCCGTAGAACGTAGTGCGTATTGCCAGCAACGCCACCTGCAGTGTTCTCTATACGTACTGGCTAAAACATTCTAACAAAACGGATTATGTGGCAGTCCAAGCTTAAGCCTTTGTGGTGGCTTGTAACAAATTGTCAATGAAACAATAATGATCCCTGAGGATCTGTGGATTGGAATCAGCAGTAGCATGTCCTGCCATGTTTATATTTCGACCTTGCCAGTTTGGTCAGAACAACTACCGCTGCTCTATAAAGCTCGAATCAGACCATATGGAATATTTCTCTTATTTTTATTATTAATCATTACAGTTACCAGTTTTTAGCGCAAATTCTATATATTCTAAATTCTAAATAGATAATCGATGAACAGTGGTTTAAAATGTTCTTGTAGTCCTTTATAGTTGTGACTCTTAAGACTGTTTATGCAAAATAAAACCCTGTGCATATGCTGACTGGCATCTACTTTGCTTACAAATTCAGAACAACAATGTCTTTTTACAATTCACTGATTCAGATTTACTGTCGATTAGTCCTGTGTTATAAAACTATAAGCATGCCGACCGTGCTTGACATGTCGAGGAGTCTTGAACGCTGTGTATAAATTCGATTCAGCGCCCTATTGGGAAATTCATACAGAAACACTGTCCTACATAAATAAAGCTATTTCGGAACAGGATTTATGAGTACACTTCAGACGTGTCTATGGTTAGGTATATATTGGCATGTACAGGGTGAATCTGAGTGCTTTTAAGACATGCTCTTGACAACATCGCCATTTTCATACGCAAATGGAAAATGGAACGGACTTCTGGAGCCTCCACTCTATGTCAGATGTGACGGAATCCTCGAAAATTTGAGTCGCCAATTCCGAACCGTGCGATCATAGTACACCGATGATGTCACATTATTGAATAGTGGTGCATTGGTAATTATTTCACTAGCAAAACAAAAAAAAATTATAATCGATAAACTTGGTTTTCCGACTTCTCATTTAATTTCATAAATAATGATTTTTTAGTTAACAAACCTTAGTTTCGCTACCCACTATACAAAAGCACGAATGCGTTACAAGGAAACGAGTATTGATCCAAAGGATAAATTGTGGAACGTACATTTATTGTAACTTAATTTTTTGTTTCTTAATTCTGTCATTTATTTATTATTCCTTCGGAAGGTTGATTTTTTTAATGAAAATTCAAATTTCAGTGATACCGAATAAAAATGTTATGCAAGTAGGTACAAGCATTTTCACTTTAAATTTTTAGCAAATACTAATAATCCTCCTTACTACCCTGTAAAAATTCGTATGGAAACACAGAATACATTGATGTTCGAGGCAGGTGACAGGTGAAATTTATTGGCCAATATTTTTTAGCTTGGTTGAAAGAAAGGTTTATGGCTGGTGGAGTAATCTCGACGTCGCGTTCCGGTAAAATACGTTATAGATTGGTCTGGTTCACTATCATAAAGACCTGACAGACTTCTGCCTGGACAGAAGTTAATCATATGTCTATTAAATAGAAGACAAAATATCACGAAAGGTTCACCTCAGAATAGTCCAGGATTTGATTCCATCGAATCTAATCTGAATAATAGATGATACCACCTTCCCTGACGAATGTACAAAGTGAAACTCTTTATGTCCTGTAAATTATCTTAATGCTTAAAAAAACTTTCTTGGCTGACAACGCCTTCACTATCTGATTTCTGCTTGTTCTGGCAGTTGATTGAACCACATATAATTAGTCAAAGAACGTCATTGACGTTTCGGATGCCTTGGCAGCCGTCATCAGAACAATTGAAGAATTGAAAATTGGGTCTTTCGTTAATACGCTCGGCAATACATAATTATATTTTGTACAGTTTTGTACCGCAGATTTTTTATGTTTAATACAGACACTGAGATAAAGGTCTTCGAGGCAGTCAAAACGTTAATCATAGTTTAGTAGTCATTTGCAATTTCGATGACGGGCCAGGACAAGGAAATCAGTTCCATCCTATGGTCTATCGAAGCCTCTGCCAATATATAGAATACTCAGCAAGCGCTTGACGTATCGATAAGAACCTGATTGGTTCTATTTGGAAGGGGGCAAGCCTGGTGAATGAGTTGGGTGGGGAACCTCTAAAGTGTTTCGAAGTAGGTTTGGACCACTGTTGATGTATGCTATGGTGTGTTATCGTGGAGAAAAGTTAGCCTGTCATGTCTGTGCTGGTAATCCGGTCTTCTACGTAGAGCATGGTGCCATTTGATTAACTGTTGATGGTAGCGGTGTGCATTAACAGTTTCGGCCAGTTATAACAACTTATGGTAAAGGAAACCTTGCTGATCCCAAACGCACAGCATCTTCCTCCGCCCAAAACGCAAAGTATGTAGGAAAAGAGTTGACCATTTTTTATAATATTTTGAATATGCCAAATGCCTCAGATGGCAGCGGTAATGCCAAAAGTCAGCCAGTTAGAATTTTTCATGATCACGAATCTCCTGGAGTATTATCAGAATGTTGGTCACAAAGTTGTTTCAAATTGCCATTCTACAATTTTTTAAGCAATCATTTATCTTCTGAGCTTGACCTCATTCCTTCGACTATATTTTTATTTGAATGTTTTTACAGCTGGGCGAACTCAACATGTTGCATATTAGAGAATAGTGCTAGTTTTCGTTCAAATATTTAATAGCTGCAAACTCATTTCGACTTCAAATGTAAATCAGCTCTAGCATTATTAATTATTGCCCTTTAATACCTATATTTCATTTGTATATCCTATATATGAACATACATCGAAACGTAAGTATACATCCCGTTTGCCGTGAGAATGATACGCGATAAACTGCCTTAGGCGTACTCATTGCAGAAACGCTGTAACAAGTCTTTCATGGGACTCTGAATATGTCCTGCAGCAATTCCAGGTAAGAGGTCATTGGGGGAAAGCCGACGACCGCCTGTCGGCGTTGTTGTGGCTCGAGATATGTACACAATGTGCACAAACAGATGCAGCGCCGTTCCAACAACATCTCTTGGTGCCGGAGCATTAACCTCATCCCGACAAGGGCACAGGATGAAGTTGAATATGATTATTTTCACTTCTATATTGCAGAAACAGTGTAATATGATCCCAAATAGAGTTCAATGTTTTGAATTAGATGAGTTGCTTACATCTAAACTGCTACGAAGGCTTGATCGAATTTCCAGAATACCAGAGACTTCCTTCAAAGTTTTGGGATATTCATCATCAACCTGTGGATCTCATGACGTTTTTATGACATTGGAAAGAGATACGATTTAGCGTACCATTTTTTTTGATTTGATGAACATGAGCATTCGCGTAATTCTTGGTACCTTCAAAAATTGATCGACAGATATTAATTTCCGTGTTTGTCATAGACTCTTTGGAAGCCTTTCCACCCAAGAAGGGGAATTACATTCAAAGGCTCAAGCAAGCTTTGAGGCCTACGGTTTTGAGATAATTACCCTTCTCACAAATTTACGTGTGGATTGTATTCAGGATCAGTACCGGAACGTCGTTTTAATGAATTAGAAGCTGATAATAAGCAGGAAGAGCAATAAATGAAGCATAGGGAAATACTAGGAGCACAGTTGCATTAGTATGCCTTGATTATGACTTGATATTATCCGAAACAGTCGAAAAAGAAGTCAATCAATCAGTCAATATTGGTTGTCTTCCAGGAGCCTAGGAATGCAGCATTTGCTTGACTATGAAATCATGCCAGTTCTACCGAGAGATTGGAATATTTGGGCTGAGAAACAAGTACAGTAGAACAAGTACGTCAGCTGAAAGTATGAAGAAACATATCATTCATATGAATAAGAGACCTGTGTCAATCTTCTGGGTATCCCTTCCACTCCAGTTATCGATTGTAATTGCTTTCACAGAATATTGCGTGCTCTTACTTTTGAAGCGAAACAAGGGAAGCTTTTCACCTATTCATCTTCTCATTTGACACATTGAAACAAACCATCATGGATGCAGGTACTCCTGATCTTAGTAGATCCAAATGCTAGGTACTAGATACATGAGGACGATAATGAACCTTTTCCACATAGAAACAAATGTTCGGTAAAAGTATTCGGAAGGTATATGGAAAATTCAGGTGGTTTTGAACACTAAAGTCCATGAAGCAACAGCAATAACACCACTTGGAGCATTGCTTCGCATTAGGTATTGTTGTATTTTGCCTTTAATCTAATGTCTTCCAGTTGACGCCGAGAGCGACCCGGATTTTAGTTGACCATACTAGAATCAAAATAACGGATTTTCGCCAACAACGACACCAATTTTATTGTTACGCCTTACTTCAAACATAGCTCTATGTTATGAATAACTATTTCCATCCCATCCGAACTGATAAGACTTAGTCATAACATGAAAGAAATTATTGTATAAAAGGAGTTATATTGTATTCAATTAAATCAGCCATACTTCCAATGAATTTGATGGCTAAATATCTTTTGCTACTCAAAATGCCATATATATAAGTCCAAATACGTAAAAACGATCCTGTCGAATTTGATGCAAATGCCGAGGAGTAATAAGCGAGTACAAAAATAACTGTACAAAATAAAAAACTAATGTTAAGACGTTACGAGCCACCTGAATCCGATGCACTGACTTATATTCACAAGCTATGGAAATTTTTACCCGGCCACAAATGAACTTGGAATGTTCCATTGTCCCCAGGACTAATATACATACACAATACGCTAGTCTAGCCTCTCTGACCTTCACAATCAGGCGAATGATTATAAATGCTCGCTCGCATTTATCGCTGCTGCTACTCCAGAGGCACTTTGGAAACGTCCCAGAGCTATAGGATCGTAAAACTACACATGCGAATTCATCCTGGCGGGAGCAGTAGTAAGAGCGGGAGCAACGCGTAACAAAGATTAATGACGTCAGATAAAAACGGCGGGACTTTATGGTGCGACGTTAGTCTCGCCTTCGGATGCGTGTTATCTCCAGCTACGTCCCGGTCGGCCGTGGCCTCGCCAGAGACCTGTTGGCCATTTCTCCTCGCGGCCTACTTCATGATAAGACGTGGCTACTTGACTGCTTGCTTGACATGCTTCCTGTACTTTCCCATACTCCAGTACATGATCCAGCAATGTGATATCTGAAACGTGTATTCTGGTTACTCTGATTTGACATTGCTGTTTGATGAGGTAAATTCTGCTTTATGAGTTATTATCAGAGTTAACGTTTCTGTTTGTACTTTTAATCTCAGCTACTTTGAGTCTAGATGCACATGTTTTTGATTAATATTTGGGTTGTTGGACGACAATTTCTAGTAACCTTATTAGCAGTAGAATTCCCGATATTTCTTCAAAATCCTTGAGATACCTATTCCACTCCTGAAAATATATTTGCTATGTCTACGACCAAAACAGTCCGTCGAAAAATTGACAATCATTGTACAGAGTGACATACATTGTGTAATAGCTTTTAATCCTGTATAAAATGCAAAACTATAGAATGCTTCAGTGATAATCTTAATTTACAGTCAGCTGTTCTGATTGATGAGCCGTTTTTTGAAACGTGAAAGATCAGTCTGTGTCATTTTATCTCTATTTCAAAGCACTGCCAACAGAATAGATCTCAAACTGTGATTGAAGATCGTTAAAGTGTGGTTCTATTGATCTCAAGCATTCTAATCTTGTTGACAATTGAACTGAGATTGACTGATATTGAGAAATCTGATTTTATTGTCGCCATAACCATATGGACCTGCCTAAAACTCGTCAGTCACGGCAAGAAACAGTTCGTACCAACCTTCATCCTGATTTGATGAAATAGTAGATAAGCCTGAGGCACAAACAGAAATCGACCTCAGTGCCATAACAAATTACGCAGCATGAGGTCCTGTGGCAGACGATGAGGCGCTTCCGCTAATTGATAGACCGTCGGGGCGTACGGATTGTTTCCGAAACTAAAATTGGTAGCTAAACAAAGTTCAGCCTGCCTGGCGACGTCAACGTGTGATAGCGTACGCCTAGCTAACGGTGACATTAATTATAAAAGTTACTACGGATCCGGACTACCAGTTTATTCGTGTAATAACAGGTCGAGCGGTGCACTGAGTTTCTGTTGTGATATGTTGTGATTGCAAGTGTTAATGAATCAGAAGTGAAAAAACTATGGTTTGTTCATCTACACAGGCAGTTAATAGTAAAAGTTTTTAAGGAGAATTTCATTTTATTATCTTCAGCGTATTTAGCTAAAAGCTTGTTTTAAAAAAAGTGTTTTTACTTTAAATTTATATTCCGACACCCTTAAAAGTCCGCCATATCGCATTTAGAGTGACGTCACTTCATTTTTCGAATTATTCTCAGCAAGGTCTTTCATTTGATATCCATATCGTAAGAGTGCATTAAAAATAACTAGTTCGCCATCTAAGATGTTCCGCCATATTGGATTTAGAGGAACGTCACTCTATTTTTTGAGTTATTCTCAGCAAGCCGTTTCATCTGATACCCTTGTAAGAGTTCATTAAAAATAACTAGTCTGCAATTTTGCGCGTTCCGCCATGTTGGATTTAGAATGACGTCACACAGCTAACCATGCATTGTCATCCAAACTAAACGTGTATACAAAATTTCAGTTCAATCGGTTGAGATATCTGCCTCAAAATTGAGTTGCAAGATTCCACCGAACAAACATAGTTACACAGTTACAGAGTACATATATTGCAAGTTAAATAAAAGCTTGTAAAAGGTATATATGTTCAGTCTATTGCAAAATCAGAATATCTCTAATGGCTAAGTATCAGAATATCTCTAATGGCTAAGTGTTAATGAGACGGGAATATATTCTACAGTAAATGTTCTTTATTAAATTACTTTCATTTCTAACGGAACCAAATTAAGAAATTCTTCAAATAAATTTCCTTAATTTCGTTAAAAGCAAATAAGAGGAATGCATATATTTTCACAATATTTTTGTATGCCTGTCATGAAGAGAGCACAATTATCATGCTAATGCCATTGCTGCCTCCATCCTGGAATATATATTAAGAACACCTAACATAAAACCTTTTTTAATGTCATTAATTCTTCCCCCGGAAATTTCCGTTTGCTCGAAGGAGAGCCTTCGTACGTCATAAGGAAATTATTAATTTTTATTTGTGAGCAACAACAAAGAGTTTATTTATAGCCGTTAGCGAGAGAGATAGCAAGGGTTTCCTTAAAATCCAAAATCCCTCCCTCTGGGATTAAAAAACAGAAGCTTGAGGCATCTTGGAGAAAATTATCTAAGTTCATCTGCAGTTTGAAAAGGTAATTTCTTTGGGCTTGAGGTTTGATTTACATTTTGTACAATGTACACGGGGTAAAATAATGACGGACGGGATTATTGCCGATAATAGCACCTGAACATCACTTGAAGTGCAAAAAAGACTAGTGATGTAGGTAATGCTATGAGTAGTTTATGGAACAAAAGTCACAGGACGACAGGTGTTCAATTCTATACATTTTTTACCAAAAAATTACTATTCTTCGACATACAATTGCGATTTTATAAGAATTTCGATGGATTGATTATTATATTTTCCGCTGTTAAATAAGGTGTTGTACCAGTGGTGCAATTAATCAATCTGTTAACTAACGTCATGTGATGACAATGTTAACTTGCATGAAAAGGCGTATAGATTGACAGCCACCAACATTAGTTTCTCCTTCATATGTTGACACCACGTTGACGTTATTCAATTTTGTATTTTAGTTTTTTAATCATTGATGCTTCTCAGGACGTAGGGTAGCGGATAATAAATAGATATAATACATCTCATCTATATCCGGCATTAAAACCCATTTCCAATGATTCATCAATTTGCTCCTCACTGGGCAAACATAATGATGACCTGAAGAAGAAGAGGATAAACCGTACTATCATTGTAGATCTTATATAACCGCTTAGTTCCAGATATGAAAAAAACACTATTATGTATAACCTTAGCCTATTATAACACACACCATGAAAATAATAGTGTCCATTTCGCGGACGAGGCTGTCAGGT
The DNA here is from genome assembly GCA_949316355.1 of Bruchidius siliquastri. Lineage (NCBI taxonomy): Eukaryota > Metazoa > Arthropoda > Insecta > Coleoptera > Chrysomelidae > Bruchidius > Bruchidius siliquastri. The sequence goes on along the minus strand of OX438533.1, from coordinate 16,885,018 downwards.
CGAAAGTAAATCGTGTGACAAAACTGCGAACAAAAGAATAATGCCGCTACGTTGTTCCGTAAACAGCACTTCAAGTTTTTGTGTTGAGCCTTCGTTTGTTTGCACTATCGTCAATGCTATATATCGGATTGCTGGCGCTTAACTAAAAGCTCAGCTGAACGGTTCTCAGTTTTTTGCTTTATAGCTGACGGCTGGACGTGTCGTTCGGAATGGAACTGACGTGTATTCTGTACAAACATTTTCGGGACTAGTTGTCATTGTAGTCGGTGATCTGGGAACTGATACAGACTGCCAGAATGTCACTTTTTAATGGTTGGCATGATACGTTTCCTATTAATATGAAACAGGATAGTATCATGTTAAACAGTAAAAGCCTATGATTATCTGAATGTTGCTCTCCGTGAATACGATGATTTTCGGATCTTAGTTAAAATTGAGGAATACACGTTAAATATGTGTTGTGAAGTCGTTGTTCTACTCGACTTTCATTGAATAAATACTTGTCGATCTTCAATCGTCTGCCTTCTTCCCTTATTCTCTTGAGCAACATCATCTTATATCATCATAATCACCTATCTAAAATTAAGAACAGAAAATGTATAAAAAAGCCTTGAAGGTTACATGGTTTTAGACTTAGTTGGTTAAGAGTGAGTACATTGTATTCAAAAAAGCTTCAGATGCTATGGATATCTCAATCTGGACAAACTCTGAAAAAGAGCCTAAATTTTTTATTTTATCGTTTTGATGGTAATTTTTATTAAAACACATTTAAATTATATCTAGATATCGTATATCCCTCAACGAGATATACTCATCTTCTAGGATCTCTTGCTGAAATGAAATCAGGGTTCGCAGAAATGTTTGAATCTCTGATGTTTCCATGAAGCTTAAATCATGTATTTCGTTAAAGATGAAATTCTGGTGTGGTTTCACGAAAGGTTAGATAGTTGAGATCTCTTATTTAAAATCAGATTCAATAGAAGTCCAAGCTTCCATTTCCATTGCATAGATTGAAAAGCCCAAATACTTTTCAATGAATGCATTCCTTCTTAATGTGACTCAGGCATTAGATAAATAAATCCACCACATGATAATGCCTATTTTGGGTTCAACAGGTCAACAGGTTTATTTCCTATTCAACAATTCTGGTTGTGATTTATTGAGCATAAAAATATTTAAAAAAGCGTGAAAACATAATTTTCGTGAATGATGTGGGAGCCTGAAATAGGGGTTACCTCTCACACCGTCAGACAAAAAGGTTCTAAACTGAAATAGCCCACCAGATCCCAAATCTTTCTCATAAGTTTCCAGTGTTGTGGGATATAGTGAAAAAGTTGGTTTTGAAGTGTTATTCATTTCTCCATTTTATACCTTGGCAATGAATATTGCCGATCCGTTTCGAAGCTCAGTCTTTAATTTTTTGCGGAATCTGGTATAAACTTCATTTGATGGAGCATATGATAAATATTAGTAGTGGCACTTAGTAATAGGATTCAGATAGTACCACAGCAGCAAACCTCGTAATACATCAGATTTAACTTCGAAATACGGTTATGTGATTGGTATTTAACTCAATTAAACTTTGCTGCGAATAATAGCAATTGTAGTATGAGCAACGTACATCCAGTAAACCTTTCCCAACAGCAGTAACAACGATGAGCTGCTCTAAACTCCGTCGCCGCCACGTAATGTGCCGTCGGACGTAGGTGGCTGTGGTTGTCTTGATCCCCTGCTGCGCGCCTGGAATCCTGCTGGATTAAGGGAGCGCCACGTTCTCTCGTTACTATCCGCCAGCAGGAATGGACCGACGTACCGGATCATCCTCGTCCCATTTTAGCTGTTGCGCTGTACCCGGATTTCGCGTCAATCTATTTTACGTTGAAATTAGCAGACAAGCCGCAGGTAATTACGTCTTTGGTTTAATATTTCTGGAACCACTAGATATCCGTGGATCACATGCTCTATCTCAGCGTATGGCATATTTGTATATTGTGAGTGACTACTATATACTTGTGAACCAATAAAAATTCTCTGGATGTCTAATACTGGAGATCACAAGAAATATCCATCTTCTTCTTCCGACCATCTTCTGAAAGTTGTCATGAGAATTCAGTAAGTGTTCTTGAATATTTTGGACGTTAGATAATAAAAAACGGAAACGCCAATTTGGCCTACTTTGTCTAACACCCATTAAAACTCCTGTATAACTGAGATTTAATGGCATCAATCAAATACATTGCTTAAAATTGTATTGTATTGAGATACTTTTGAAAATGGTGAAAGTACCTGCATTTCCAATCAATACTGATAGCGAATGAAAGCTTTCGTTTGGAAAGGCAGTAATTGCGGAAAGGTTTTTGGATATTTTGAACATCTGTTAGCTGATCATTCACTTCTTTTCCAAACGTTCAACAAATCATGGCTTACTCAAGTTAATAACAATTTTATTATACAGCAAAATTATATGAACCGTTGTCTGATATTTCTCAACAACTGCTTCCTTCACTAATACTATCTGTTGCATGTGCTCCACGAATTTAGTTTTTAATTTTATTTTGTATCTTTTAATTTATCTGCAAAATGTGTTGAATGGAGTATATTTTAATTAAATATTACATCCTTCATTTTAGTCCAGTGCCTGTCGAGTTTTGTGAAACATCTCGTGAAGCTACTATTTTTATTTCACCCATCGCGAATGTACCTTTGGAGCGAAAAAATACATTGCCGTCGTCAGCATAGCATATTCTGCTTTACATTCTGTAATCCTCATAACGGACGTGATATAAAGCTTCTCACAAAATCGATATATTACGGCATATGAAGCTCATATAGGATAGGATAGCAGCAAAGATATACTGTTTTATTACAAATTCTTCGTTTTTTATATCGAAAACTTCTCGCAAATGTGGGAAAGCCTATCACCATCTAGAAGCGTAAACTGCCGGAAGTCTATTCCACAACGCTGAGATTATTCAAAAAATCACTTTTGGAGATAGTGAAGATGCGTCTGCTGGGTTCTTCGGGTCCTCGTTATAATGATGACTTGTGCTGTTATTACGCGAGAAAGCTCAGTCGAACATTTACAATAAACAGAGAAAAGTTAATCATCATTTTTCTATAAATTTTCTGTAACGCAATGGAACACCCAGCTCTTGAAATGCCGACGTAACAGGGTCAGCAACATGATTGTCTCAGGAAACGTTATCATTGATGAAGTATCGGTTTCGATATATCAAGTGCAGCGATTCGACACACATTTCGAACGCTCTAACGGTTCCGCTTTGTTCACTGTCATGATCCAAAATTGCACACCTACCACATAATGTATTCGACCTTACGATGTGTCATCATGAGCTTCAAATTGTCATGGGTGATAAAGACACTAATTTTTGTGGAATGGAGCGAGCTGTTTTTATCCTATATTTTATTCCAGCATCAGTATTCATTCTGTCTGCAGTTGTGCTTTAGTTACTCAAAGCTGTGATACTGCTCGGTCGATTCAGTTCAGAGAGTTAGTTTTGCATCTCTATGGTATTCTCTCGGCTGAATAACATTAACTTATTTTACCTCTTGTCAATCTTGAGGACTAGGTTTTTTCGTCCATATGAGTATCGTTCGTATAACGTGTAATATGTTTTATACCGCCAGCAAAATTGAGACACGCGCTTCGACCTCAATATATTCCAGCTCAGATGCGAAAAACGATATGTATATTTGTTATTGTGATGACCCGATGTGTTCGAGTTCGTTTTTTCTTTATGTTGGTCATATGTAACTGTATAGATCACTTCAGAGCTAAGAATTTTGAAGTCATTAGAGACAAAGTTTAAAAGTAGTGGCGAGCTCCGTAGCTTGTTGGCCAGCGTCTTTTTCAAATAAAGCATTCCCTGCATTATCTTGTACGTGACCTTTAGACAATTATTTGAATGTCTAGGTAGGTAGCAAGTAGGTATATGTATGTTAATGGTATTTAGCAAAATTGAGCAAAAATTTAGGTCCGGAGTGAGTGCTTTAAACTGTCTAGAAAGCAGCTTCGTACCTATAACTTGTAGATTCACTAAATATTTGAATATGGTTTAATAAAGAACACATCGCATTGGACTACAACTTTTCGTTTCTTTATAATTTGATCGAATACACATGCTCACATACTTACTCAAAATAAGCTCATAAATGATAATTTTCATATTAGCTTGATGAAATATAGTGATACTGCATATTGTTCAAAGCACTTCCATCTGACACCGCTTTGTGCAACCGAACGGCCCTAATTCGATGTCGACCACGCCCAATCTGTGGTATAAATCTGGCCCGTAGAAGATAACCGACTGTGAAATGACAACCGCAGGAAGTTACTTTCTAGTAAGAAGTTTAGGACCGGTAATTACTGCCGGTAATTCTGTTAGTCGAATATGCGGGGGCGTCGTTGTCAGCGTCTGTGTGCAACTCCGGGAGCGATGAGCTATTTGTCTGCGGAACTTTCGAAGCCGGCGGCACGGTCGCAAACGGATTAGCTCTAAGAGCGAAAGGACGTGGCAACCCTACGCACCTCCTGCTAATATGCTAGAAATATTAATTTGTTTAATTATTCATTCGTATATTCATTTATATATTTGAATTTTTAGTGAGTCGATTATGGTAGTGTTGACTGCTTATTTATATCATATTAGCTCAACAAAAAAAATGGAGCTAGCAAGTCACAAAACGCAAACCGACTAAGAGAAAAATTCAGTATTCAAGTCAAGTTATCTAAAATGTATATATTCTTCATCAGAGAGCACTATAAAGAATATATAATGATAGAAACAGAAATTAAAACCAGATTGGCTTGAGAGAACTTTGAGTGTAACTTGTTTATCTAAGTGTGCTGCAGCTTCTCAATAGGCTTATAATAACAGCCGCCAACAGCTTCAACTTCGCTCGGACGACCGGCCGCAGGACATATTCAGGGTAGACTTCAGGAATGTTCCAGGTCTTGCCTCAAACATAAACCCTGTCTATCAATATCTGCATACAGAGAGGCCACAGATTTTGGTATTGTCAGAGTCCCATCAGTAATCTACTCGAGCGAAGCACACGTAAGGTGATATTTTACACATGCCAGAGACTGTATTGTTCTTTCCTGTTTACTCCCGGTAGCTTTATTACTTGTTAAATATTTCCCATTACACACAGCGGGCTTCCTATATAATTACCCTGGTAAATTATCCTTCAGCCCGATCACATTGTCTCAACAAAATTGAATTGATCGCCCTCCAATGTTCATACCCTCTGCAGTAGTAGCCGCACTTCCAACGTTGCTGACAAGTGACATCCCCTGTCACTCTCCCCCTCTTTTGTGCGCAGTCCCCGAGGGCACGTACTTCATCATCCCTCGCCGCAATTCATCACCCGGCCGGGAATATTAGCCCTGCTCTGTTGTGTTTCCGAAACAAACCACACCAAGTGTCGGCTCTTTTTTTATTTATTCCCTGAATGCGTGCATGGTAACTTTATTATCTCTGCAGTATAGGGACAGGAGAGGGTGAGGCGGCTCTTATGAGACCGTCACACTTGTCATGTATTAGTATAGGGTGTCTGTAGGTTGGAATACAATATATATTGTACTTGTAATTTACACTTTGCTCTCTCACTCGCTTACCCGATTACACAACATAACATGTTATTTAAAAAATGATCGAAATGTCTTAAGTCTCTTATCACAAACATTAAGAAACGATATGATTGATAAATAGCTATTTATAGAAACACTTTTTATGATATAGTCATGAAACAGAGAAAGGTTAGGAAGGTAAAATTTTGAAGTATATATTTTTTGACATATCGAAAAATCGACAGAAATTACTGACATATATTTTCATGCTTGCATCACCGTAATAATATAAATAGGAATTCTTAGAGGTGTTTTGGTTTTGGGCTTTTTTCGTATTACGTATTCCAATCGTGGAATATATGAGTTCTACAATGGTCATACCGCTAGCAGGGGAGCAGAATTGAATTGAAGGTATCCAACGACGAGTGGGACGTCGTTGAAGATATCCTTTTGTTGTATTTGCCTTAGTTTGGAATATATAATAGTCGTATAAACAAGAACCAGCTTTATGGCACCTACACCTACTAATTAAACTTTAAAGCTTACATAGTTCGTCACTACTGAACCGATTTTCAAGTAGGAAATCTTTCTCTTATTACATTGTTTTGATATAAAAATTGTATTGTAATTAGGTAAGAATAGCTAATAAAAATCATTTTTTTGATTCAGATGAACTCACGTATATGCTGAAGTTCATTATCCTCCTCCTAACATTTGATCCCTCCCCCATTTGGGAAACAATCGAAGAGTCTTAAAGCGAGAAATATAGAACTTATTTATATTTCTTTCCAATCACCTAATCCCAGAATTTATTATTTACAAGGCCGTTTTACCCAAACAAATTTACGTTTTGGCTCATCAAAGGTCTACTTAGTATTTTCGTATATTTTATGTTCCTCTGACTTTAGTTTGCTATATTCCTATAGTAGATATATAGTTGATAATTGGTCATTGCTGACAATAAAAAGTTAGGTTATGTACAAAGGTAATTGGGGATGCGGCAAGTAAGTTGTGAAGTGTGCTCCATTTTCAGGGCTACAATATCAATATTCAATAACAAAGAAACAGGGCTACTCAAAAGCTTCATACTCACAAACAGTGCTCCAGAATGATGTCGAAATGCAAACATTGGCTAAGAAAAAGTTACAAGCTTACATCGAGAGAAGCTCATAGTTCAGTTAAATGATGAAATGCTCAAAGGCATGTTGTCAATTCGCCGCTGTTTCGTACGATAGAGAAGTTAGAAGACGTCAAATGTCAACCATAGAGAAAAAATATATATGCAATGAAAAGAGTTGCAGTGTTATGGTCACCGAAAATTAGATATGAAACTATCGTATTCATCTGAGAAACCGTGGAAACAGTAATTACCGAATATGTCAAGGTAGAAAAAAAAGGGATGTTAGAAATAATTTGAATATTGATGTATTATATATTACAAGTACTTTAAGCCAATGATCTATTGGAGAGTGTGAAATAACTACGGATATATTCACCCGACTGAGTCATGTACACAACTGAAAAATATGTACAGTACAAAACTCATGTAATGCAAAACTTCTATAGTAACGCTGGGAGTGCAAAAAGAAACAAAGAAGACCAATAGTAAGAAGTTGGTGGAGAGGGCGCTTAGACTTACAATGGTTAAGAGAAACTAGAGCTAGGACTGGATGAAACTGATGCACACATGCAATATATCCTTCTTTTCTTGTTCATAGAGTGATCTGAAATGTAAATATGGGCCATATATGAGAAGGTGCGTATAGAAAGACAAGTCTCTCAAACATTTTTGTAAGAATCAATGATCTTTATGTTCAATAATATCCAGTATATCTGAAACACTTACCTAATTTGGAATAACGGTTCTAAGGTCCAATCTTCAATAAACTGGTACCACTGCTCGTCAAATATGGAATCAAACCACTTGACCCCATCCTTTTAGTCGCTGAATTCCACTTTTGTCAATATTCATAACTATTTGTCATTATATTTTGTCCCAACGTTTCGGCTGCCTCGACAGCTTTAATCAAAAAACAAATATGAACAAAATTTTCTTGATACTATAATGACGTATTTTTGACTGCTCAAGAAGGACAGTTTTATTCTTGAACAAGACATTTGCATTTTTGATAAATCCAAAATAAAGGACATAATGCACTGCCCCACAGGTAACACAACGTTTGTCCTATGGAATGAGGCGATAATGGAACAAAAAAAATATATGCAAAGTGTTCAAGGCCTCGAAAATGTTCAAAAAAAATCTCATAGCGTATAGTTTTTCATTTTGTTTTTGTTAATCGACGATAACTGCGGATTCACGACATAAAATGTATGGTACATTCCGAGTTATAGAGGAACTAATAATTATCGGACAAATAGACTACAGACAAACAGACAAATCGACTGGAATGAGTGACATTGTTTATCGAGAGGTATGTATATGTCATGCCACACCCAAAAAGGTATCTCGAATTCTATTTTTTTTCACATTCATAAAACACTTTACTATCTATCCGTTTAGGGTGCCAATTTGCCTAGGCTACAATTATCTGAGTCAGCAAATTTTCTCACATTTTCCGTAAATTTTGGGATAGGGCGACTGAGTCACCCTGTAGTATATAAGGTTGTCACCTCAAACAGAAATATTTCCCCCTTTGCTTTCCGAAAACAAAACTCGATAAGTGCGGAATGATGACGTTTCCTAACTGCATTATCCACAGGGAGTGAGCTGAGAACATACAGGGGTATTCTTGATATTTCAATTTTTTTGATTTGTCTTATTTAGTTATCAACTGAGGTATAATTAACTCTACAGGTCTGCCCTGTGAATTTGGGTTTTGAACTTGTTACATGAATTTCTTGAGGAAGTGCGGCCAGCAATGATATTGAGATAATTGGAATATATAGCGTTTGATAAAGTTCCAGGACAAATTGGGGATGTCAAAAATTTACCATTGACCATTTCGTTCATTACGGGCTTACGTAAGGCCTAGCGCTATCCCTTCTCTATCAGACGAACACTTTTCTAAATATTTGTGATGAAAACTGAATCGATAATGGTCTCTTGCGGTGCGGAGTATCCGCAGATACTTGCATCATGGCAAAGGTACTCATTGGATAATAGGATAGAATGGAGCTAAGCCAATCATGGCTTAAATACATCTTATAATTATAAACAAATACGATATGAGCAGCCTCAGCGAATTGATGGATCAAATAAGCCGATTAGGAAATGAAAGGGCGTGTAAGTCTCTTATCTTTAGCCCTCGATATGCAGTTGGTTGCATAGACGTACTTCAGTGGCATGTTATAATACTGGATAGGTTTGAGGGTACATGATGAAAAAAATAATTTGATATTAATATGTTTGCACAACTACAGATATTCGACTAAGTAAAGGGATTGTTGTGATTCGGGTGGGATAGAACCGAGACAAGAGAGTGACATGGTGAATAATTTTCGCACCTAAACTGAAATTGAATTGTAATTACCAGTATTATCAGTATAGCTGTGGTGAAGTCTGCATTCTGAAATTAACATTATATTTAATGACGTAGACAGCACATCGATATGTCGCTTATAAAGAGTATGGAGGCCTGGCAAGATCAGAGAATCATTATAGTACCTACTTATAGTACTTCTTCTAGATATTAACATGCGTTCATCACTATAGATCTTATCGGAGAAGATATTCGAACGAGTTTTCTCGTATAATAACACTAAGAGTACTCCAGTAATGAATAGAGGAGCCCAATAGGTGCATGATCATCATGTTCATTCCCTGATGGCAACAATCTTACAGCGCTGCAAGAGAACATGTATAGTCACATTAAAGCGTGATAGGCTTTCAGCCTTTGCATGACGTTATATATGAAATGAACAGTATGTCCTCAAAAACTGTAGCGGTAAAACGACTGAAGTTACTTATCTTAAGTATTCACCCGCCGGCACTGGAGAAGGTCAGTTTAAAGGAAAATCCTCCGGAATTGGAGTGATCGCTTAGAGATTGGATATTGACCGAAGTATCAGGCCCGCTTAAATGGATCTGTTCGGATTCATTCCAGGGATGTTTTCTATTAAAGCTTTCTATATTGGAAATTCTAGCTGTTTGTCATACCATGTCTCCAGGTTTAGTGTGCCTGAACATGCCGCTTGGCGAACACCGAATCAATCTTAACGTGTTTTGGGTTCCCAAAAAACAGGATAATGTTCATATAATTATATTAATTTAATTGAAATCCCTTGTTAATCTCCATCGTGCAGCACACTAATGAGAAACACCCATCTCAACTGAACGCGTGGCTTACACCTAGATGACTTTTAGCAAAACAAAACACCAACAAAATATGGCTCGATCTGAGGTGGCTGAATTTGCTTCACAGCACGGCTTCCTCAGTTTGATCAGCGTGTCCACTTGAGTTGTTACGAGTTCAGACAGAGCCAACCTCTGTCAGATTTCAGGCGCGTGGCTAAGGCACCCGACTCTCAGTTCTCAGTGATTCGTACGCGCCCAGTTGGGACACATCGTTACGATATATAATACATAATATATAAAGAGGCTAAAGCTGGTTGCCGTGACAGTATAGTCTCTGGGGTTTTCTTTGCTGTTAGTGGAATTGAATTTTAATATCTCTACGTATGTTTATTATACTCGTAAATAGATTACTGTAAGTCTCGAAAATCTACAGTGATCATGTTAATTTTTATAATTTTTTGAATTTAATTAAGTTTTTTTTATCTCCCAGAAGTGAAAATCGATGATCATGCGGCGTACTTGGCGTGATTTTCAAAATTACTTGGATATCTTGTCAAAGCAAAATTGCATATCCGAATAGCAGTTCTTCGTCAGTTGAACATCATGTCGTCGATCTATATTTTATGTAGGGCTGAGAAGGTGCCACTCAATCGTAAAAGAAGAAACAATCCGATTAAAAAAATATATTTAAATACTCAACAATCTGAAAAATGCCCAAGTAGCACAAAACACAAACAATGGCCGTAATATCATTTCTTCAATGATTAAGCCCTACTAGTCATAAATTGGAAAATGTCATGTGAAAATTGTTATACCACTAAATGCTTACAACACACTTTGCACAATAGTCTGAATATATTTGGAGGGCAGCATTAAATGACATAAAACGGAAATAGTAATGAATTGAACTATTTGTAAGATATTTTTGGTGAAGCTGTCATATGACATGAAAATGTGTCGAGTCGGAAGGTATATGAGAATGTTAAGAATTTATCCAATAAATCTAAACGCATGATAGCTTCTTAAGGACCCCATTCTTTTTAACTGCGCATACACTTGCTATGCAATGAATACCTGTATTGGTGACTTCAGTGCACCGCAAAAAGCTGAAACTTAAGAATAATCCTACATCAGTAGCACTTAATACAAAATATATTAGACAGCATCAAAATTCACAAAAAAGTGTAGTGAATGTTAGCTTGCAACAGGAAACTACAATTTGCAGCCAGTAATCATAACATTGTAACATAAAAATTGTATTTACCAGAACAACTACTGCAGTATAGAGCCATGATTAGACCTTCACCATAATTGTGTTCTGATGTGCGAGGGTGCACTCCTAAACAATCTCTGATGAATAACACCGAGAGAAATCAGTACAACAAACATTAGGGGAACCCAGTAGGTGCATCCGTATCAGGTCGAACTTGCAAAACCTCGAACGCAAATCTTCTAACTGGCATTCTTTTGGTGAAGCTCAGCGTTGTCGAATTTTGTTCCCCAATAATTTACAGCTTTTTACGGTCAATGTGGTTCTAAAACATAAAGTAAAATTTGAATAAATATTGTCATGTCAACACAATGTTTGAAGCATTTATTTATATATGAATTGATTTATGAATTCTCCTATCTCTCAAGCCCGCTACTGCCAGAACCCTGTTTAGGCCATCATATTATATGAAATATATTAAATATATTCCACACTGGTTATTGCATAAAGCAAATATCGTGAAGTTCCCACGTATCGTAACATTCATATTTATGTACCACATAGGTTGTGATTCTAGAGCAGCATATATCGATTCTTTCATTCCGAAATACAATTTATCAGCCCTTGCAGTCAATTTATGAGTAAATGCATTTGCACTCAAGCTGCTATTACGTATAAATTATTTTTGACACGCTGAACCAAAGCAACCATAAATTACTCTAAGTATAAAATATCGTTGCTTTTAATACTTTGTCATGTTGAAATTTATGGAGCAAAGATTAGAGCAAAGTGTAAAAATGTAAGTGAGAGACTACCGAAGAGTATTATATGGTACATACTTTGTGAGATAGGATAAATAATTATTATGATAATAAGATATAATTATGATAGCGAAAAAATCTGAATTCCTGATACTACGTTGTCTTGATGTTTTATGATTTGTGCATCACGCAGAACCATGTCGCCCATTTGCATCGGTATGTCTTACTGTTCCATTTTGATTTTGCTGAAATTTTGGAATTGATACTTTGGCGCAACAATTTACCAACTTTGTGTCTGGTCAGGTTCGTTCCGAAATCTGGCTACGGTTTGATAAAACCATTTATCCCAACTTTGGCGTGTAATACGTCAAATTCGAACAACCATAAACCCGATGAACAAGTAGCCTAATCGTAAGTACAACGAAAACTAGTTCCAGATTCTGTTTATCTTTGGATCAGTAACGGCGAGCGCTGCGATCCACCTAAAACTTTTGTCCAAAACGTGTGAAGTCTATTTAATTCAGATTCCGTGCTCGCGCACCTAAACTTTCCGGTTAAAAAAAATGCCGAAAGCACTTTTCTGTGAAAGTTTGGAAAGGATTCAATCAGCACTGCCTGTGGTGGAGTCGCTGCTGTGCCCTAGCTCCAAAGACGTTTTATTTCAATGCATTCATTAGAACGCCTGCCTTATACTCCAAATAGTAGTATAGAAGGTAGGAACAGGAATAAAACCCTATATATAAATATCCTTTAATGCCCAACAGTTAAAAAGTATATAGAAGAAATTCGCAAAAACAAACAAATCGAATACAATGTTACATAGCAATGGATTATCCTTATATTTGTAGAACAAACATTTTATTCAAGTGAGTAACTATTTTCGGCTATAAATGTTGGTCAAGTTACATTCAATGCAAGTATAAGTAACGTGATAGCTATGGAACACATTAAATTCAATCAGCTTCGACATTTATTCAATGAAAGTTAAGTATACAGGAAAGATAGAGTAGGTCGAGGTGGGGGTGTAGGGTTCTACGTGAAACAGTATGGAAAATATAGATAACTTAGAGTATATGTGGGCAACCATCAAGAGCAATGGAAAGAAGTTTTGTATATGTGTCATTTATAGACCACCACATTCAAGGTTAGAGGATTGTCTACAGTATCTGGAAACTATCCTACCTGTTTGCCTTTTGGAGTTCGACAACATACTGGTTCTTGGTGACCTAAATTATAATTTTCTTGATCCGGAAAATATTTGAATGCCTGTCATGTTATGGTTTCCAACAAGTTATTCAAGAACCGACTAGAGTTACAAATTGCTCTTGTACATTGATTGACCCCATTTTTGTCCTGAGTTCTTATTCAATCTGTTCAGCTGGTACTCTTAATGCGGATCTTATATCCGATCATCAACTTGTTTACTGTAACTTCAATGTTAAATTAAGCAAGCCCAAGGCCAAATTTATACATTTCCGCGATTTCAGGTTCTTTAACCAAGAACTATTTTCTGAAGACCTTAAAAGTGTTGACTGGAACGAAATTTTCTATTCGAACAACATCGATGTAAAGGTAGCATTGCTAACTGAAAAAATCGATACATTATTTGATATTCATGCACCTTTTAGGTACGTTAGAGTTAACAAGCGATTTACTCCATGGCTATCCGACAATTTAAAGCTTATCTTCAAACTTAGAGACAAGGCTCTTAATAAATTCAAATGTAACAAAACAGCTTCTAATTGGAACGATTACAAAAATTTAAGAAACTACGCCTTGGATTCACTCAGGCGAGAAAAGGCAGGATATCTCCGATACCTGCAACGTGAGAATAATCAAAAGGGGTTATTGAAATCCCTAAAAGTCATGAAAATACAACAGAAGGCTAGTATATCCTTGCTAATGACTTTACAAGATGCGGATGAGATAAATGAATATTTCGCTTCTGTATATAACGTAAGTGATAACTGCAAGGACGCGATTAATTTTTACAACAATAGTTTGTACTCAGCATTTCCTTTCTCACTGAAACCGGTTGACACCAAAACAGTTGAACACGTGCTGAGCTCACTGAAATCTAACGCACCGGGCTTAGATGGTATAACATTGCATATGTTGAAGTTATGTTTACCTGAAATTCTATCACATATAACGCATATCATCAGTTGCTGCCTTGAGGTAGGCTATTTTCCTGAAAACTGGAAGACATCCGTAATAAATCCTATGCCTAAAGTCAATCATCTGACTTGTTTAAATGATTCGCGACCGATAAGTATGCTATGTGTCCTATCAAAAGTTCTTGAAAAGGTAGTATATCAAAAATCATCGAGTATGTTAATGATCATAATATAATACCGGATTGCCATTCAGGTTTTCGTAAGGGATATAGCACCACCGCTGCTCTATTACATTTGACAGATAACATCATAAGAGCGCGGGATAAAAAATGGCTTCTGTTTTACTATCTTTGGATTATTCGAAAGCTTTTAATTGTTTAGATCATGAACTCATGCTTGCCAAGTTACATTTTTATGGTTTTGATAGTAAGGCAATAGCATTTTTCAACTACTGTCTTAAGAACAGACATCAAACTGTTGCCGTCAATGGCATATATTCTTCAACTACTATAATCACATCTGGTGTTCCACAGGGTTCTGTTTTAGGTCCCCTTCTGTTCTTACTATATACAGCAGATTTTGGAAAAAATATAACGTCCTGCAACGTGCAAACATATGCCGATGACACTTAACTTACGAGTCATTTTTCTCCAGAGACTGCCCTAAATGCATCTCAGGCAATAAACAAGGACCTTGAAACAATTTATAAGTACTCCACAGAACACAATTTGAAACTAAACCCCGAAAAATGAACTGTTATCCTGTTTTCCTCAGAAAATACTAAACCAAGACTTAAGTCCGAATTGAATCTGAAAATTCATGGCAGGTCACTCCAATTCCAAAATGCTTCAAGAAATTTAGGTTTGCTTGTGGATGATAAGTTGAGGTTTAGAGAGCACGTCAGTTCTTTGATTCAACGAGCATATACGCGTCTTAGGCTATTATATAGCAATAAACATGTTTTGAACACAACTTTGAAGAAGAAACTCTGCGAAACCTTGATTCTATCTACTTTTCAGTATTGTTTTGTTGTTTATTTTCCATGTTTGGATCAAAATACTGCAAATAGGATACAGAAGATCCAGAACACCTGTTGTCGGTACATTCTTAACGTTAGGAAATATGACCATATTTCAGCAAAGCTTCACGAACTATACTGGTTAAAAATTGATAAAAAATATATGTACAATCTTCTTATTTATATCCAAAAGCTACTCACCGCATCAAGACCGTTGTATCTTCGTGAAAAACTCGTTTTTAGGCATAAAATCCATGCAATTAATATTAGACATAATGTGACCCTAACCATGCCACTGCATTTGACTGCCCTATTCACCCGATGTTTTACGTATCACGCTGTGATAGTATATAACTCTTTACCAGATAATTATAAACATTTATCTTTTAGTGGTTTCCGCAGAGATGTTTTCAACTACTTATTATATAATTAATTCAATATGTTGAATTAAATCATGTTCGATGTCATATATATGTGCACATGTATGTATGTATATATGTGTATGTATATATGGTGTAGGTATGTAGGTATATCTGTGTATATGGATATATGTTGTATATTTGTCATATAAGTTGCAATGATGTTTTTTTTTGTTGTTCTTTCTGTGCTTCGCACACACAAATTGTATTAAAGATTTGGCTGGTCTACTTTAGGTTAAGTGGAAGAATAGCCGTGCCCAACTTCGCCTATTGTAGATGTAGAACACATAAAGACGATTTATTATTATTATTATTTTTCGTAATCATCTGAAACCTAAATAACGAAACGTGCTCTGGAAATAATATTTCATCAAAGACTTCCTATCTCTCGCGTCATCATACGGTAATAATATTATAATATCATGAATTAAGTATTACGATTGCATTATTCATTTTTCTATGGAATGTCTTAAGGAAGGTAGCAGTGCACACCACTGGTTTGCGTACCGTGTTCCATCGTCCGCCTTTAAAAGAGCCAGAGCCCCTGCGCGTGCCCTCTAATTGATTAACGGCCCTTCAAACTCGCCGAGGGCCTTATTATTTACTTCGAACGGCTGGTTCAATCTAATTCAAAAATAATATCCCGCAGTGGCGGTTATGACCCGGTGCGACCCTTATCTCCGACGGGGATCATCGAATGAAGAAAATGCGGATGAGTCACTTAATATTGAACTCGACCTTCCAAAAGTGATCCTGTTAAAAGGAACTGTACACGCAATAGCCCCCTGCCAGTCAGTTCCCACGAAAGGGAAAGTTATAGAACTGCTTCATTTTATGACGCGTGGGTCATACACCTTGATGATGCCGAGCTTTGAGATAAAGAAGCCAGCAATACCCGTTATCATTTACCGATATTTGTACATCAACAAAAATGATATATGTATGTATGTACAAGCGAAATTATGGAAAGACAAATACTGGCTATGAATTCTGATACGACGCTACCCACGATGACAGAATGCAGCAAGTACTACCGTGATGGAATATATAGTAGACGATCGAGTGGTCTTAGTCTCACAGAGGCTGAAGGAACAATTCTACTAAAACTTTATGCCTGAAGAACACCTTCAAAGGATATCAGATGGTTTATATAACTTATTGTGAAGTAATTTTGGGTAAGTACAGGGGCTTGCAATTACTTTGACCTTCAATTTATTCATCATTAGCATATTTATGTTTGGTGATTGAGCTTCTAGATGTTCGTAATTGGTGAAGCTGTTACATCTTTAAAATCATAAAGACGAAAAATAATTTTGAAAATTACATTTACGTTGATTAATCGATTATTTCCTGAACAATAGTGTTCTGTTCTCAAATTTGAACTTAGTGTAAGCTGTGTTAACTATTTTGGGATGCTAGAATACATTATAGTGCATGTGCATTGTTGATTAATCCAACATGAGGGACATATAGATTGATAGATATATTAGTTATTGATAATGTGTACAATTGTACTTTCACAAGTCAGTATTAATATTCATTCAAGTGGGGTAAATCCAAAAATGCAATTTTCGACTTATGAGCTCTTTTAGTCTTTAAAAGTATATAAAATCTAACTTCTCATAAAAAACTGTAATCTAATGCATATCTGAAAACCGCTGGCATCAGATTAAGTTTTGGTTCCTTTTTTGTAAGTTAGCTAAATTGGAGATACGCCTCTTTTTTTCAGCGACAGTATGAAGTTTCTGTCAATAGGCAGTTCAAGCAGAATGAACCAAAGCATAATAACTTATCAAGTTAATCGATTATTGTGATAGTATCCGTCAACTCATCTGTACCACATCATTTGCTTTAATACTTTCTAGTCTGTGTACTTTTCTGTTTCCTGATTAAATTGTTAGTCGGAATAAATACATTGAATTTGGTGATGTTCTCAGCTCGATACCCCTAGTGCGTAGCCTATCTGATGCCATTTACTTCTATCTTCCTTAAACTTCATCAATATGAGAGCTTGAGCTCGGTATGTTCAAGACCGTAAATCGGCCGTCTTTTAATAAGCGCCGCAATGCTGAGATCTGGAAACAGAAAGGAAGCAAATGCGAACGATCGTGTTTAAATAAGTCTGAACCTAATACCCCTCCGACCAGCGGACGGCGCAGCGTTTTATGGAGAAATTTTTGATTGTTCATTTGGTATGTTTTTGTTTGTATGTCATCTAAATTATGGTTTCATACAACTAGGTTATCACAGAAATATGCATTTAGTTATAAATAATTTGTTGCTAAATGCTGTTTTTCTCATATAAGTGACTGTTTACTTATTTCAAGGGTAAAGTTAACATTGTAACAAAACCGAAGCCAGTAAAAAAATAAACATAATTTGTGCCTAATAATAAGAATTTTTGAAATTTAACAGCCAGCCTTCTAAGTACCTCCAAGCAGGATTTTGCCAAGCAGTCTGTACTAAATATTTGATGAATCTGATTCAAATTACTTGACGGTCATTTATCCAAATAGCCAAACAGTAGTAAAATCATAAGATGTAAGAATCATTAGATATCAACCAAGAATAAGAAGAAGGACGAACTACCAAGGCAAGGAAACTATGGGGTTGCAAAAATCGTTCAAAGATAAACCTCACTCAAGTTTATTGTTGAATAGCACCAAGGTGATTGTCGAACAGGATTTGGACCAAGACTTGAGGTGAACCAGTTCAATTCACATGGTTCCTATTGTTTCCAGATATATTTGTGGATAACTCACTCTCGACACATCTATAGACTTTTGTGAGCCAAGCTAGGCTTACTCTACCACTGAATAAATTTCACTTCTCATGCCAATAGATAGTTATATTACAAAAAATGAATAGAAAGCAGCTCGAATTTATTTTCTTTTGATGTTTCCGATGCTATGATCATTTTACAAACAGTAAAATACGATTTGTGAACTACAAACTTCTGACAACAGCAATACTCTGTACTTGTTAGACCTAGTTGAGTGCTTCAACATTTACCTCCATTTTTTACAAAATCTGTGTACAATTTGTGCTTTTGATAAATCATAGCAATTCAAGGTTCTTCAATTGACTGACTGAAAATTCGAAACCTATTGCACAAAATAAACCCATCATTATTAAATATCATAAGATATGGGCAAAGAAATGAAATTAGATATTTTATTAAATTCAGAATTCAACAACACGAACATATAGTTTAAAAGGAAAGTATTAGAAAATATCAAGGATAATTTGGCGAGGGTATGTGGCACTGATAGGAATCGAACATGGTTCGTCGGGGATACTAATTCACTAAACCACAGAGGTTTAAAAGTTTATTTTTCGAGAGTTACATAATATCGTCACAAGATAGATACGTCTAACAGTGTATCCGTCAATATTCATCATTGAGTAGATTTTTACCAGCTTTTGACAAACATGACATTCAGTATAAAATTTAAATATTCGTTCTGTTCCATTTTGATATCATGTAATATCTAGTAGCTCTACATACAGGTATATAGCGTGTGAGACTTTTGATTAAGCTTTCTGCCTAGAGGCTGCCACCCGGTCTGTGCCACTTGTTGGATAGTTTTCGATGTACTTACTATCAATCCGGGTGTTCTTCAATGATCTGTGTTTTCTCCAACTCTCCTCTTGCTGTACTCAACGATATGTAAAATATGTTAGGATACTGAAGCATGAACCTTGTTTCTAAGGTTATTTTTCACCAGAAGCTATTAGGATCAAAATATGCATCTTCAAAAAACTATATTGCGTGACAAGTATAGAGTGAATCTTCTTGAACACAACTCTGTAGATAAATACCGACTTCCACTGACTCCCAAAGTGATGCAGATCACGTTGTGGCATTATAATCCATTAAAAGTGCTTTGGCTGTGTAAGTGTAATACGGTTATATCGCTACACTTAGTGGGGCCGTGACTTTAACAAGGTTAACGATACAATTATAGTTAAAGCAGTAAATTGACTAAAATGGCCTCTAATGCGCCAGTGCAATGAGCTTCATATAATTTATTTAAAGGATGACTGTTTCCGAAAAGATGTATGCTTAAAATGCCGACAATGATGTAGTAAATGAAGTGTAGGTTGATACATTTTGTAATTCTAGTGGTGTTGAGAGGGAGGAAATGGGTAACACTTACTTGAACACGATGATTGTTTATTTAAGCATTTAGGATGAATAGTATGACAAAGGAGCATTAAGAATTTGAGCTTAAGAATTTTTACACTACATCTGATATCATACAGAGATATGTAGAGAGTAGTCAATAACATAAATTTTTAAAATAGAGGTGAATCTTATAACAAACAACATTTTAGATTAAAATAGTTTCGTACCCTGAGTGTTGTCTTACAAAACATTCGAGAAAACATTATATATAATGGGACTGAACTTATAGCAACAAATGTACAAAGTGGGAGGGTCACCCAATATGACACGCTCCTGATATAACCTCTGTCAGATCCAGTTGTTTACGGACCATTCGTTCCCCTGAGAGTGGATGAGTGAAAGTGGCTACTGACACGTCTGTTCACTAGGAAAATTACTGTTCTCTTCAGGATATGTATAAACAGTTGCGGCAATTTGACATGAGTATTGAAAAAACATTTTATATGAATAAATACTGAAAGATCGCCCAATAGAAAAGAATGGTAATTATGTAGATTGTAGATGTTCTTACTCTTTTAGTGACTCTTTTTCTTTCAGTGACGCGTTTCGATTTATATTTAAATCATCATCGGACTGTCAGATTTGACTGCTAACAAGGCTACCCAGATTACTTGCCAACTAACTAACTAGATCCGATCATGAATACAGAACTAGAGCTCTCAAATCTGGCATACTATTTATCCTGTCTAGCTTTCTTTCTATTAAATTATTGTTTCATTTCTTGTCTTAGGGGAATATTTTTTTGGCAACTGCATTTCCACTAGTGTTCAGGGAAACCCCTACAAAACCTTAACCATTGCCGTAAGCTGGCGAGTGATCTGGCTAGCCTTGTTAGCAGTCGAATCTGACAGTCCGACGACGATTTAAATATGAATCGAAACGCGTCACTGAAAGAAAAAGAGTTCTTATTTGTGGAACTGTGTTTTAATTACACAATATTTTTATATGCACGAATGTTAATTGGTTGTAATTGCAAATCGCCACTATAACGAAGCAATGGCAAAATTTTGTTGGTTATTTTTTATGACCGCTTTATGTACACAGAATGCAATCGATTTAATTTATCTTTTATAGGCAAGTTTGTTCTGTAAAATATAATTATATAATGCAGAGTTGTTAATGTAACTTCTGATACATGTCTAATTGATCACCTCTACTTGTCCTGGCTGTTAATTGAAGCCACACACCCACCTCTCATACAGAAGGTATACAAGCGTTTCGGTTGCTTCAGCAGCGTTTAGCTAGGTAATGAAGATATACTAAGTTTTGAAATTTTAATGACGTTGACAGTTGATTAACTGTCTCCAGGATAATAGTTTTGTTTATGAATCAGCAGCTTGTATGGTCTTTTATCGGATTATGGAAACGATATTTTTAGTTTCTGTCGTTTGTTTCAATTTTTTGGTAGGTTTGTGTCATCAATCAACTAGTTCGTTCACATGTAATCAAATTTACAGAAAAGTGGCAGATATCACTTTCTTTTATCAAAAGTTTGATTTCGGACTTCCATTGTCTATAAAATTTTGAGTATCACGACGTTTCGATTGATGTGCTATCTTCAATCGTCTTCAGGTGAACTGACGACGATTGAAGATAGCACATCAATCGAAACGTCGTGATACTCAAAATTTTATAGACAATGGAAGTCCGAAATCAAACTTTTGATAAATCCACCTTGTCTACAAGTTTCAAACATCACTTTCTTTTGTATGGTCTGGATAATCTGAGACACCCCAGAAACATTCGTGATGTAAAATCAAGAGGATGAGGTAGTAAGAAGTTTCCAGTTTTCTGTTTAAAGCTTCGGTTGAATTAACCAGCCTCAAACTAATTCTGTGGCTGCATACTTTAACCGTTTTTGCACCAAGTTCGCTCATCAGACTAAACTCTCTTCGTTAAAAGCAAAAGTATGTCGAGATTTTTTCATTTGCCTCCGGAAAAGTTTCTAGTTCCCTTCGCCGTGGCAATTTATTCCAATCGAGAAGCATAAATGTGCGAGGGCATCATTTTGTGGTCGTCCAATTAAAACATCACGCAGCAGTCGTCACATTAATTATTTGTAATTAGTGCACTTATCTATTCGCAGTTCAAGGAAGAAGGTTTTAGCTCTTTGATGAGATGTTTCTTGGTATAATTTTGATTTTTCCGATTGAATCAGGGACTTATACAGACCAGCGTCACTTTTTTCGCACTAGGTAGGAGAACATGATTATTTTCCCCAAAAAACTAAATATTAGGAAACGTCGATAAATTTGTATGGAAAAGTATTTACAATAGATTATTTTTAGTACCATCATGAAAACAACTTCATAACAACAAAGCACTCAATTATGATCAAAATGCTAGAAATTTAGTTCTTTTTTGGTACATCTATAGTTTTTGAGATAGATAGATAGAGAAAAAAACTTTATTCCAGGAGGATCAAAACAAGTATAGGAAAAATCAAATACAATATTACAAGAAATACAATAAGACAAGTTAGTAGTACAATAAAATGTTCGTTTACAACAAGAGCATAAGAGTTTCGCCAAGCTATAGTATGGCGGTCGCTTTGCAGGGAAACATCTAACTGCTTTACGAAATGCTATTGGGTTTGATGAAAATCTGAATTCCATTTTTTCTCTGTCTCCAATCTACTACAAAACTAGCATATGATTTTTGCAGAATTTTTGGTTCGTCGATTTTCTCAGATAGCTTCGATTTCACTGTGTCTTTAAAGTCATCCAACTCTTTTTTGAAATTGCCTACAAATTCGAGAAACGACAAATCTATTCAAGTCCTTCAATATTTCTCTTAACTGGTAACACTGAAGAACCCAGTTTAAACAGAGCGTATCTCGGTTGTGCACAACTGAAGGATGTAATTACGATGAATTCAATTCTCGTTGAATTCCGGCTAAGATGTGACCTGTAGCCGATCATATGAATATGATCCTATTATGAAATAGGAAGTATGTATTTGAGTTTTCAAGATGGTCCCTTTCTTAGAAACACTGCCGTTCCAGGCGGTGCTGAAACCCCTCTTTGGGGGCGATTGGAAGTTTCATCTCCATCTCTCACACTTCAACACCGTATGTTGGGGAGTGTCTTCCCTGCTTTAGTTTGCAATTGCTATTCTTTTGGTATAGGGGTCACGTCCAGGTCCAGGAACTTTTGGAAGTTATTCTTTCTATCATTCAATTCCGCTGCAAGTTATTGCAGTTTTTTTTTGCTGGTGGTATAGTAATGCCTAGAAATTACGTTTGTTTTTCTCTTATTGAATCGTCAAGTTTCTATTCATGGAGCAAGCGTCACTCTGACAAATAAAATCTCTCCACTTTTATGACGTTATCAGCGATTTTATCTCCACCGCCGTTGACATCGCCACCGCTCGCCCCCACAGCGGTTCTTCAACGGTGTCGCGACGCCGACGTCGAGCGTCGAGCGATTTCGGCAAAGCGTCGTGTCGCTCGGCGCAGCCTCGGCCGTCGCGGTCCAAACACCACCATCCAGTTGCGGACCGACCCTCCCAACACCTACTTCTAAACACACACGCGTTGAGTGACTCTGCCGGAAAACCGCGACTTAGTACGCGCTTGTATAGGACGGTATGTTTGGGATCTACGCAAAAATGTTTTCAGACAGTATGTGAATTGAACCCAGTGAAACAATTCTTGGAAATGTTTTTTGGTGCAAAGCTGTGTAAGACCTTGGTGGAAATGTCTTTTAGAAAAATTGTGCTATGGATGGCATCCATCACTATTTTCATTGGTAGGTTTTTGTTAAAAACTCTTCCAGCTGCACTGTTTGATTTTCCTCCATTGTTGCCGCTTCGAAAAAGATCTGGTCGATGTGTATTTTTTATTTTATAAGGAGACCATCAGTGAGAATATTCATCCCCAAATTTCGTTATAATCAGTAAAACGGACGCTGAGATTACGCGACAAAGGTGGTTGTATAATAAAGTTTCATTTCAATATTGCACGTAAAATCATGAGGATACGTGTAAAATGGGTATCATCGGTTTTAAAAATCTTTAAATCTACAACCGAAAATGATGGGAAACTCACGACGCATACAAAACGAAGTGTGAATATGTTCTGATATTTTTTTGCTTTTTGCTCCTACTACGTACGTTATATGATGCATCTCCTAAAATGGCATCAAAATCGGTACAGATTTTATTGATATTACGTGGTGACAAGTGCGCCAACCGACAAACCGACAGACCCACGGAAATGATTAACACACGTTTTCGTGACATCATAAAAACTTTAAAATACATACACAAGTCTTTCATATTTTCTTGCGTCAGGAGTAAAATTTTGTTTATGGTTTCGCCCAAAAGAAAATTAGTAACCAAGAAACGTGAAAGACAAATAATCTCTATACTGTGGCCATTTTCAATCAAAAGTTTATTTCAGGTATTTTTCATGTGGGTACAATATCATGCGAATGTATTAAAATCGATCTGATTGACAATACCTATTTATTTTCTGTTGGTTTTTTACAAGAATTCACCGAGGGAAAATAAAATTGAACATTTTTTATACAAGCTTTCACAAACAAGTCACCGATCAAAAATAGGGTAACCTAACCTAATATTTTGGCGCTACGCTTCCGTAATTTCATCAATTTTTATGCAAAGGTTACTGAGATTATGCGGTGAGAAAAATGACATCAGCCCAACAGGTAGGGGGATAAACCGTCGGTAATGATTGAATAGGATTTTCTGGTTGGTGAAACGTTTCTTTATGTGCATCTACATGTTAATGACAAGTATCAAGGCAGATGAAACGACGTCGTCTACGATTGGGATCGGATGAATGATTGATATTTTGTCATTATTCATGCACTGTTTTCCTTTCCAGCATTCAAACTGTCAGCAGCCATAATTAATGGCCGTAATATGGACTAATAGTTTGCTCAATCCCAGTAAAGTGGGTTGTATCGTGTAAGACTGACTTTTGAGTTGATAGATGGCAAAAATAATTTTGAATGTTTGTCCGATATCGAACCTGCGTATGGAACTACGAATTTGCCGAGTATTAGTATGTCTAGTTTAGTTTATTATCCACTTCACTTCCCTATCTATAGATTCTTATTTCAATGGCTTCCATCACGTAGGCATAATTAAGTAAGCAGATGGATAAAAATAAAAAATATTCTTTCTACTTTGCATTGGATTGACACAGTTCAGAACTGCTGACATTATTTTTCACATTAGCTGTGAACAGTATACCAAGTAACTAGTTATTGAAATTTCGTTAAAAAAGTGAAGCAAGTAAGAGAACATTGTTATAATATCAATTATTTTATCTTTTTTTGTGTAATATGTCGGAATAGGAAAGTGAAATAAAAGAACAGAAATTGGCTTCAAGATTGCTACGGCTTACTGAACTGTTTTTGACATATAAAACTTAAATGCTGAAAACTTCCGAAAAAAACAATTTTAACTCATCAAGTATGGCTCTCTATGGGGACGCCCATTGGCAACTTACGAAGTCAAAAGTCCTAACACCTGGACTTCCTTCAAGCGGCAACAGATGTACATTACGACATCTGTCAACAAGGGTGAACTGATTTACAGCGACATCCCTTGTCCTTCATTAATACTATTTACGATGTACCGTTATCCTGAATCATTCACATTAGAAGCTGACAACTGATATTAAGTGTATACTGTCCACTATGCATCAGACCTGCTATAGACATGCATGTTTCGTCTTTAGCCTAGACGCGTCAGTATAGCCTGGTGGTCTAACTGTAGAGAGCAATCGGTTGGTACATACGTAACCCAGTCAAGAGTGTGATAGCAACATCAACTCATCTCCAAGTGTCGCCCTCTATGGGAACTCGAATCCGTTCTCAAAAGTTTCTAGATTTTTCTAGCTCAACTATCAAAACTTCGTGGTTTTAGGTAATGAAATGGTAGCGCTTTTTAAATACTATTAGCTATAATGTATCCATAAAATTATCCATGGTAATAATGATTACGTTATATTTGAATAACGGCAATCAAAACTTCGGAGATATACTACCATCGTTACAGTAGTATTTATTGTGGTGTCCCATCTAACATGCAGCAATATATTTTTGTTTTTCATATTATTTCTGATAGTCTCTATAATTTTTCAGAGAGCTATAAGTTGCAAAAGAAATTTTACGAACTAGATTTCCTTACATATTTCTTAGTTTCATACATAGTATAGTGCTGTTGGATTTCCATCAGTTCTTACGCCCATTCGCATAACGTAGCCCTGTTGGTTGGTAAATTGCCAAACGGCGACCGTGACCAGCCTGCGGCAATAAACTATACAAACTCCGCCTCATTTTGTTGCTTCTATAAATACATATACCGCAAATGAGACACTTGTTAACAACCGTTGTAGGTCAATGAATATAATTTATATTTTACTGGTAAGCTCTGTGAATGGCTGTGGGATATTTGGTAAAGCGAGAGTCTGATATTGGGGATAATCCAACACCGGACTTTGATTTCTATGTTTTATTTCATTTTACTATTCACCTGCTCAACAGATAACTTAATTTGAAGAGTAGGGAATATAGAAACAGAAAAAAAATAAATGGTGTATTTAAAATTCTATAAATAAAACACACAACCTGAGACAATGTCTGATAATTTTTAGCACACTACAGTTATACGAAGAACTGTGAGATAAGAGTATATTAAAGAATCTGATTACATATATTTCTTTATAAAAACATAAATATACGTATTTTTCAATCTGTGGTGCTATATGAATCACTTTCCTACTAAAATTGATTATTATAATAACCAAAAATGATTAATTAACGGTGAATCCACTCTACTAACGAAGTCGATCTCCTCAAGTCTCTAATAGTACAATAAGAAATATTGACATAATCTGATATCCTATCATAATTTCCACGCATTAGATATGAAGGTGAGCACGTTAATAAATTTGCTACCAGGAACGGGTAGATAGAAGTGAATTCACCAAGTTTATCAAATAAATTTAACATCCCAACATAATATGTAAAATAAAGGACCTATAGTTTTGGTGTTAAGTAATTTCAATAAAAATTGTAAGGCGCAAACTTTCTAAGTGTCATATTTCTACAGACTCAATCAATTGCAACGACTAAAAAGAAAATCTCTGACTAAGAATATGGATCTTGGTACTTTAGACCGATGGAACTGAGTAACATGACAAGGGTTCTAGAAGTTTGTGCCGGAACCAGAAGTGTTTCTCGAAACTCTGCCAGTCGCAAATTTTGCAAACAACTTCAGTATGGCTATACTTATCCAGTGGACTGTTCCCACAGCATTATTCGGTAATACTTAAGTTGATTTACAATGTTTGCCATCCCCCTTCACACATTTCTGCTCCAATCTCTATCAGGTACAAGATTTATCGACAAAAAATCGAAATCAATTCAGTATGCTGCATATAGATGGGTACACAACCTCAACCATTATTTCAACTACTACTCCTCTTCCGCTTTTCAGTTACAGTGGCAATGGCATAAATTCGTTTAGCCTTAATTTATGTCATTATTCTACTCGTTTGCAATGGTTTTGTGGATATATGATAGTAGCTGTTTTACATACACCGACCAAGCGCTACTATGTAATTTCGTGTATTTGTTTGAAAAATGGTGGTATTTTTCATCTGCGTCGGCCAATTTGGCAGTTGCTAGTTGTATGTATACGTATTATGCACCAGCTAATTTAATAGAAACCTAGATTGATCAATTAATTGTTTGATATCTGCCGGTTTATAATTCTTGTTTGGATTCCAAATTTCGTGAAGCTTTTTTGCTGCAATTCTTCTTATCTGAGTGATATTATCCAAAAAATGTTGCTGTGCTGCCTATGCTGTGGTATCAGCTTGGAAACAAAGATTTTGTTTAACTTTAAGACTCTCGATCCTACAGAGTTATATATCTAAGAAATAATGAATAGAAAAAATATTTTGATTGTAGGTGCTCTTACTTGGTGCAACTCTTCTATCATGCAGATAGAAAATGTTCTAATAACATATTTTTCTATGAAAACAGAATTGATGTTTCATGTCCCAACATTTTCCAGTTTACGAAATTTTTTAAAATTCTGCCACTTTTTAAGAGGCTGAATGTTACTTTCGTAATTATTTATTATTCTGATTCAGTTTAAATGCACTAATACACGGTAGTTGTTAGAGCTGAAGTGACCTTTAAGAGAAACAATCAACTATGCCCAAAGTGGTGTACAACTTGAAAATTAAATTATAATAATAAATTGCTTAAATTTGATCACCACGCATATGCGTGACAATTAAGAATGGAAAAGTAATCCCCTTGACCTACTACTATAACTTTCATACAGGAGACCTTGCATCACAATCATAAATATTTTGATAAGTACGGAAGATTACCGACGTCAAAAGTTTATAGATGATAGAATCTCTACTGGAAACGCCAAAGTAATTTGAGATTACAATTATGTTTGACCGTCTATAAGAACGCTTCTATTCTAGCCATTTCAATAAAACACAGCCAACTTTCATCCAAATTTGAGTAGCACTCAGACAGACGACAGACGATAGAGCACAGGCAGACAGACGGACAAATAGGCAGATAGTTTGCCTTATATGTCATGAAACATGAAACCAACAAAATTATGTTATATTTAACAAAAATATATTTATACATTGGAAAAATAGCTTATAACTGTTCAATACAAAATTGTTCATGAGATGAAAATGCATTTTTTAGTAGTATGGCCTTCACCCTGACTTTTACTGATGCAAGGGCTATACCAGAATACTACTTTTTGCTTGCGGTATTCCTCATGTAAATTCAATTTGTTTCGGCTGTTATAAATATCTGTGATAAATATTTTTCTGCAACAATTTACCATTTCTAACCTATAAAGCAATGAACATGAAACTACGAAATTTTACCCTAGCGGAGATAAGGAAATGGCACATATGGCACATATGAAATACATTTACTGTGAAAAAAATATTTGGATAGCTGAAAATTCAAGTCACTTAAATGTGGACCAAAATAGATATAATGGTAATGCTGACCATATGGATACCATTGATATAGTTGATAGCAGTTTCACTTTGGTGCATGCACAAAACGGTAATGATGAGATTTTACACAGATTTAAAACAATATAGTTAGTGTCGCAAACTATGGATGATTATTATTGGATGTGACATATGACCTGTCAAATCAAATGCTTACGGTTCTGACAAAATCTCATAGAAAATATGGAACTATGTATACCAGTTATTACAGAATTTATCTTGCATATTATAAATTGTTGTTTGAGGCACCGAATCTCCCGCAGAACAAGATACAAAACCAGAATTACAACCACTCGCTAAGACAAGCAAGTCCTATTAGTTTATTACAACTATTTTCTTAAATAATGGGAACAGTTGTTGCCCAGTATAAAATATATTCTTTTGAAAACACGCATCTCAACCCGGATTCAGACGCCATCAGAAAACTACAATATTCCTGTTCATTATCGTTGCTGTTCGAATAAAGAATTTAAACTAGAGAAGGTTGAAGTTTTGATAGTATTTGACGGTCCTGGGGTGACGATACAAGATGTCACTCGTGTTGGATTGAACATATCAGCAATGAAAATGCGTATCTATGTATTTAACCATGGTACAATTCCACAATATGATGATCAAGACAATCAATCAATTAATATCAATTCAATTTAGTTTAAGAAAATTGTTCTGAATCCAACTGGTTGCTTCAAATAAGTTTCTAGATACACCGCCGTAGTTTCCTTTTATCGTAGAGCATCTTTAAGATATTTTAACTACAAGATTGATTTTTTATGTCTTGTGTACCATAGTATTTTAAGATGAATTAGTGATGCGTGGTACCGAATGATGAAATATCCAATTTCAGATCTATTTTCTAATATCACCCTACATTTAGTGGTGGTCGAACATTTGGTCTTTTTCTGTTCAATAATACTACGGAACAACTTGATGAAAGTACCTAATCAATCAGCTTGACTGTATTTTTGGCGTTATATTGCAAAGTACACATCGATGAGATAAAATAAGCTTGCATGATACGTTAATTTTTAGTTCTGTTTAAACAAACGTGTTGTACCCCTTGCTTTAATATTCCACTCGCATTGACAAAGCCTTGAAAAATGATACTGAAAAGGAAACAAAGGCTTATCTTCGGGAAGTGTGTATATATTCCCGATTTGTATTCGGGATAGAAAGATGGGTCGAAGAAGATTTAAGGTGTTATGTCAGGATTAATTTTGCCAAGAAACGGTGGATAACAGATTTACTTGGAAGTTAGGAGTCGCTAGAACACCTTTGTTGTGTGTCAAATGAACAAATAAATTGTTCAGATTCTCAAATAGCCAGAAAGCTCTGACTTTTTTACTTGCCGCATCCAATAGAAGTGCTGTGAAAGCCAAAATAAGTAAACTACCATTTCGTATTCTGATGGTATGAGCTTCGTCCGTACCTAAAATTCGCAAACTGCTTGTTCTGCTTGGAAAAGTTTTCCTTAAAGAGAAAAAAAATAGTAAAATCGTTATGTAATACTTTCCGAATTATAGATGAGACAAGGATTACTGGACAGAGAACAGACAGACACATTGGCGGGAATGAATTACAAGATTTTTGTCTAGATATATGTCACGAAACATCAAGAAAACACAAGCTATACCTCGGATTCGATTTTTTGCGATTCCTATACTTCCCCATCCTTCGGCGTAGAAAATGAAAGGGCAAGTAGGTGAATAAGACCTTCTATTATTCCATAATAATCCACAAATAAATCTTCATCTGAACATGTCTCTCTGTAACCGTACTTTACTAAACTTGTACGCTTTCAACGTTTTGGACTGTAATCAATGAAGATAGAAATTTGATCATCGCGGTCTAAATATATAACGATAAAAATATTCTGGATCATAAATAATATTTTCCGTCAAAATAATATTTTACGTTCTTAATTTCGAATCTTGTTAAAATTTATTATACCTCACTAATAAGTTCTAAATATAACCACGGTCTTATACATCGCAGCTACTTCGATGAAAACTGAACATTAATATTTACTGTTGCTGACAATTTGAATTTCGCTTAATACTCTAGGCAGGTTAATTAATACTTATGTAAATAAATTAAGTGTAAATAGATTCCTGTCACTGCAGAGATAACGAATAAGGTATGTTATTGAAAATGGTATCACATCTTGTTGAAAGATTGATTCACCGTCGTGAGGTAACGGCTACTTACTTTGTCGTTTTCTTTTCTCTATGAGATGATGAGATTAATACCCCATTTATTTTCCTTTTTTAATCTAATTTCTTTCATAATAAAACACATTCTCTGCATGCTAAACCTGCTAGTTCCGCAACACAACCAATGTACGGGGGTCACGCTGAAATTTTTCACATACAGAAAAACTACAAGGTTTTTAAAAAAATCTTTATTCTGTTTGTTTAACATATTCTCCCCCTACCTCAATACATTTACGCATTGGGTAAAACCACTTGTCAAATTCTTGTGACCAACGTTTTTTTGAAAGGTTGCTAATTTCCTCGTCAAATGCAGCGATTGCCTCTCCGTCGGTGGAAAAATGGCGACCTCGTAACTTTTCTTTGATCTTAGGGAATAAGAAGAAGTCGCACGGAGCTAGGTCCGGAGAATAAGGTGGGTGAGGCAAAAGTTTGACACCCCGTTCAACAGAAAAATCGAGTGTTCTAGTGGCGCTGTGGGCGGGTGCGTTGTCATGGTGCCATTGAATACCCTGCAGACCAGTCTTTGGACGGCTCTTGCATAGTTCTTGGAAGACTACAGGAACACATTTGGTTATATACCATTCAGAAGTAACTGTCCTTTGATTCTTCAAGGCTAACCTTGTGATGTATCCACTTTTAGAACAAAGGATGCGACCATTTTCTTTCCAACACTCTTGGAACGACGAATTTTCGTTGGAGGCTGCTCACTTTCAAAGCACCAAACTAAAGACTGATGTTTAGTTCCGGAATCATAATGATATAACCATGTTTCGTCTCCGGTTACGATATTGAAAGTGTTTTTACTATGCCCATTATCAAATTTTCCAGCATAAACTTAGCCTAATCAACTCTTGTTACTTTTTGCTCACTGGTCAACAAATGTGGCACCCATCTGTAACACCGCTTCCTTAGGCGAAGGCGATCATGAATGATTGCTCAGACCGCTGCCGATCCAATTCCCAGAGAAGCCTCAATCTCGGTGTAGATTGTATGTCGATCTTTTTTTACCATATTTTGCACAGTTTCCGGAGTAACAGCAGTGGGCCCTCGAACTATGCGAGATTCATCATCGAGTGAGACCCGGCCCCTTTTAAATTTAGCAAAACAATTAAGAACTGTAGCCCTAGAAAGGGTAGAGTCCCTAAAGCAACTCACTAAACTTTCGTGACATTCCGCTTGCTTTAGTCCCTTTTTATAGTCATATAAAATCATGGCTCGAAAATAGCGACTACCTGGTTCCATCTTCACGTTAAAATTCGACCAACACTTAGATGCATTCGAGACCGTGGCAAGGCAGCTACTGAACGATTCAAACGCTGCCTTTGCGTGTAAGCACTTACAACTTTAGACAAAATAGCTGCGTGCTCAAACTTGTTTAAATTTGTATATATTAGGAATATCTAAACACTTTCAGCGTGACCCTCGTACTTGGAAAACTGTTTTTTTGCAGTTTACGGTTTTTTTGTAAAGTATTTTTCCGATGCTGTGATTTATTGTGACAATACCTAAACAGATTTTCGGGAAATTGAATTTGATTGAGACCCCTAAATTCTAGGCAGATGCTTTACTCCTACTATGTACTCATGTTCGAGCTGCCGTCTTTTCCAAAATAAACCACCTCCATACGAACTTGCTCCCGGTCCTCATTGAACAATGAATCTGGATACGAGTTTAAGCGTTACCATCCGGTATAAATATTCATCAAGTACGGAACAGCTTATCCCATTTGACCAGCTTCGAGCTAAACCGTCCAACAGGAGGAGAGTTTGCGACTGCATGAATTTCGCTAAAGTTTAGTCGATGCATCGCCCTGTCTCATCAATATTTAACCAATCTAGCGGAGTGTCAGTGTCCAGGCATCGCCCGCGGAACGACGCGATGCCATGTTAAGCAATCAACACTGGCGACAAAGCCTGCTCGTCAGGGTTGGCTTTGGGAAGGGGAATAATTATTTATAAGTATTGTAATCATAACCATTTTTCACTCTAGATAATTCTTCAACCGTTATTCGATCTGTCAGTTTGTTAATCTCTTTGTAACAGTTGATGTATGTCGGTGGTTGCCTGTTAGTACCGGTTAAAATCGGTACTGTCGATGTCGGTGGCTGTTGGTGTCTGTCTATCTGTGAGGGTGACAAATTCAATACCTAATAACAAAAACACTAGAAAATTCGCTTGGTAGAACATTTTTAATTTATTCCAAATTGCCCCATACGCATCTACAGCCACTTTAGCTCTAAAATATCTAATCCCAAAATAAAGCGCACACTGGGTCTGTAAATTTTTTTCTCTTTCATCCTTTTCCTATATATACCACCATTCTCTTGACAACCAATATTATAGTGCCTTATCGTCATATAAAAAATATTCCAGGGGAAGAAATGGCAAATTTAATTATAGAGATTGGGGTAAATGGATGGCAATGTAGATTTTTAATGGAAAAGTACTATGTTGATTGTGCTATATATATATATATATATATATATATATATATATAGATTTCAAGTAAAATAAACCAACTCAGGTGAATAGGATCATTGCTACTTAGCTCAATTTCTGCTACATCCTTACTACCGCTCTGTAGAATATACACCAGGCACACAATAGCATTCTGGCTGACAGTTGGTGTCACATCATCCTTCGTTAACTCAATGACTGCATTAATCACGGCAGTTGTATTTTGATAGTATCTACAACAATTTGCAACCTAGAAGCTCTAGAGTATTGGCGAATTGGCTACAAAGTTTGATACTATCTATCGTACGTTTCTCTGTTTCACCGTGGCTAAGTAGGTACGTTTTGCTAAAGCTCTCCCTCATTCCTTGAGAATATGTCTTCAGCTGTTTCGACACGTATCGTAACAGCATTCTAAATGCAACATTATATGGTAAATGATACGTTTACCCTTCTTTTTGTAGATTCTGCCACTGTCAAAGGCAGACAATCTGAGGATGAATGTCTATTCACATTGACCTTAAAATGCTGTAAATTTTGAGAAACATACTCGCTGGGGATACTATTCCACAACATTGACGCTGTCCAAAAGAATGATTTTTGGGAGAAACGCCTTCGAGAAGCTGAAACTTTGACATGATGAATGATATCTCCGTTGGGGGGTCCGGGGGTCCAAACTATGGTGGTCCCCCGTAAGCTCATGCGCTTCTGCTATACGTATTAATTTTTCTGGTTTGTATCCAGAAGCATAATTATGCGTGATCTATTCCAGAGATGGACAGATGTGAATCTTGGAGAGGGGACGCCAACTTCTAACCTCTCTCAAAATGTTGCTGTTGTTTTCTCTTTTTAACTGGGTTTCACTGCACAGGCACTAGAACTGTTATCAAAGTACTTGAAATATTTCTGCTTGGCTTATGAGACATATCCCCGACTCCAACAAATAACTATGTTTAGCCACAGTAAAGATATAATTTGAAGAGGCTCGAAAACTAGTTATGGGCTAGAAAATTACTGAGTTCAGAAATCTTTGAAGTACTTCTTCATATTTACCTAATGCATAAGAACGAACTATATCAATCCTTAGATTTTTATACTTTCGGGAATATTTGGATTTTATGGTGTAGTCCAAAATGTTGCGTAAGGTCAGACATTATAAACAACGCTATGGAACTACCGAGGCTATCGACTCGAGTTAATTTCTTTCTCTCCTCTTCCTCAGTTAGGTGATAATATTTGACCGTTTTAATGGGGACGGGATACTTCAAATGTTCAGCTCCCTTGAAATACTGTCGTTCGAAGAGTAATTATAGCTAGATGATACATGATTAAATGTATTCTAAGAGAAAATGAATAGTTTCCAACTGTCTCTTTCTACATTTATATATAGTAGCAAAGCATCTTTCTAACAATACGGTCATTAATTTTATACATTAGTTATGTTATTGCATGTACGTTATGAGACCTATTCGCAAATCAAATGCAGTGTAACATGTTAAGCTGTATATAAATTGACAATTGTGTACCAGTCACAGATCTATTCCGAATGTAACGATCTAACGCCAACCGGAAATCAAAACCTTTGTAATATAGCGCTCTCACGGCATGTTGTGGATATTTCATTTTAAGTGGATATATATAAAAATACCGGTCGATATAAACTTTGGGTTTAAGTTTTAAAGTTAAAATCATTGTTTCTTTTATTTGACTAATAAATGTAAACATATTTTTTCATCACAGTTTGCTTTTGCAGAAATGACGAATTGCGACAAAGTATTGTTTTTAAAATTTTCGTATTCAAGTTAATAGTTTTTTTACGTTGAATCATTCCACCAAAATCCATGTCACTTATTTTCATCGTCTTCAGTGATCGTCGCTTAGTTTGGTGGATAGGTGCATTGTCATAATTTAATCTCAGTAACAGCTGCACCAATTTTACTGAAATTTTGAGAGTATGATGCGGCGTCATCGTAGGTACGAGTAATGATGGTTATCTTTCATTCATTTTTGGTGTAGTAATTATCAAAAAAAAAAGAAATAAATGCCTGTTAAAACATCTCCAAATATGTTTTCTTTATATCTTTGAGATCCGTGGGTAGTTAAAGGAAGTGGAGGTATCAAGAATATCAAAAAGTTCCAAACTCTGTTACTGTTTTCATAGTGGTTACTATAACTGTTTGATACAACGACATGTTTGTGGAAGGTGCTCAGAGATCTTTACTGTTCCCAGACACCGACGCTGTCTTTATATACGATCAATGAATAGCAAGTACGAAGGACTAATAGTGTTAAAAGTCTGTACAATATAGAACGTTTGTTACCAATGCAAAAATGCATACTGGCGTAGTAAGTGGAAATCAAAAAATAAGTATGCTCAAGATTACAGATTACTGATACTGTCATAATTATCGTACGTTACACGTATGCGATTGCTCAATTGTTTGCCTAAGAGAACAAAATACCAACTTTATTTTGCCAATATTTTCCACACTAAGTACCATCACACGTGTCATGTACATGGTATTTTAATTAATATTATTAGTGGTTTGACGGTAGTCAACCCTCCACGCAAGCTGGGAGTTAATGCCTCATGCCCGTATTAATTCCATGTAATTTTAACCGCGACGTGTCATTAATTTTGGCGGCAGCGGTTGTTAGGAAGCTCATATATCGTCGACACGCTGCTTTAACGAGATTTATGAATTTTATTATCTGGCTTTTAAAGAAGCTCTCCGAATAACCGAGACGGATCTCGAAGATAGGTATCAGTATCAATAATGAAAATAACATCAATGATGAAAACCGATGACCAAATCTGGACTCTATTCGATGTATTTAACTTTTTTGCTATTTTCTCGCATTAGAGTCATAAGTGCTCATGTTTATGGCACAGGTATACAAAATGACACAAGACTAGTTACTTCTAGGACAGTCACAACTGTTTTGAGGTAGCAATTTCTTAGCATCATTCCAATTATTTTAAATACAGATTAATTATCTATACCATCTTTGCAACCAATCGTAAAACGCAGAGGATGGAACGCAATGATTGTTATGTCTGTGCGATGTCTGCTAGTAACGTCATATGTCCGCTAATGCGGGTGCATTCAGGAGAAGTCTCATCATGAGTTTCTTTTCTCTTACACCAAAGCAGCATTATGCCGTTATCTGACGTTGCACATATGTCGCTTTAAACATACCCGACATCATGACCCGTACTCGCACCTAAATTGGGAATACAGATTCGGGACACCTGGATGTCGGGATCTGACTATATAGGGAACGTAACTTAAAAATTGCCTACGTCGTCTTAACGTTGTATTTCCTGTACCTAAAATTAGTAGCTAGATAGGGTCATTAAATTTAGTTTCGTTTTCTTGGACCTGAGTTATACCATGAGAGCATAACTCATCGTGGGTCTCACAAACTTCTACGTCTTATGTATAAGTGAAGCTTTAATTGTAATATAGTCATTTTGACTCAGATATTAGGTAATCTATGTCTTTTCCGCAATCCTTGCCTTTCTAATCTTCCGAAATCTCACATGCATGCTTTCCTGTGACATGGGAGGAATGTGATATAGGAAGTTGACAATGAATTTCTGATGTTCCTAACAAATATGAATAATACAAACCATTTAAACGTTCTACGGTATGGTTAGCTGCTTTTTCCAAAGGGCACATTTTTGCTCCACGTATATTTTAGCATCTATTAACGATTCATGCATTTTAACTGAAAAATAATTATAAATAATTACAATTACGATATAGCCTCTTGAAAAGGTAGGTTGAATTTATTTTCTACATACAGTGGTTTATCACTTTCATCAAGTGTTTGTTTGTTGTTGACTTTTGATCCACTGGAATTAAGTTTTGGATATATTGCAAATAATGAAAAGAGCAACAACCTACCTCATGCCACCTCTTTTTGTATCCGTTTGACCGAAAGCTGCAAAAAGTTTTTTACATAATAGATACATACATATAGTAGTATCGTGAACTCTGCCACGAATGCATTATTTAAGGCCAATCCAAACCTATTAAAAGCATCAATATTGGTGAAAGTGGCCACCTGATATGGCATCTTAGAAAAAAATTAATATTCCAATATTTCAGTATCGACATTATCGTACATATCAAGCTCAATTGATAGCAATATAGAATATATATTGATTAGTTGTGTTCTTAGACTTTTATGCCTCATTAGAGTGGAAAAAACCCCACCGCCACTACTAATACTACTCTATTTTTAACGTTCTGATTACCTTACTTTCCTTTGGTTAGGTACAAATACTATCGACTTCAAAGACCTCCCACTTCCCACATAGATAATACTAGCAGTCTTTGCTCCACATACTAATACTATCTCTTTTGTTCCGCTCTCCGATACAGCATTAGAGTAAGGGAAGATAGAGTTATATCATATAGCGTACAGTATATCTCTTGGAGAGTGACAAATCGGTAATGAGAGAAGTCCCATATTTCATCCGTCATGATAGTAAATTACCTTTAGATTAAGCCACAAATAGCGAATTACTCTGCACAATAAAATTATCGTTTCCACCGTTCACACGAAGGCATTGTTAGTGTGATGCATTGGCTAAAAAATTTCATATTCTCACCCGCATATACCCGCTCAAGACAAGACTAAAACGCTAGAGGTAAATTTGAATACTTTTTGTATATAGCATCCATGTAACATGGATACAAAAGTGTAAAGCAATATTTAAAGCGGAAAACGTGGTGTGACATAATAGATAATGCAATGTAATGAAATTAATATGACAGCTTTACAATTCATAAATCAGTTGTCTATTCTACGCTCCACTTTCTGGTTATAAATATTTTTTGAAGCTTGTTATACTCTAAGTAGACCAGATACGAGCAGACAGGTATCGTTTGTAAATAGTTGAAGCTCTGACAGAAAATAATTAATAGAAGTTACTGATTTGGAAAGTTACTTAACCATTGTCGTTAGGGAAAAATTGAAGATATGATAGCACTAGTATTTCTTGTATAATAAATAAGGTTCCAATGGAGGTTCACGTGAACCACTTACAGTACATGACAGGAACAAAAGAATGCAGCTGTTAACCAAAAGAGAATCCGATTTAAGAAATTTGTTTTCAGTTGCTGCAGTTCCTGTTGCTTCACATCAAGCCTTCCAGCTGTAACTGCAGCTTCTCCGATTTTCTCACTCGGTCCATCTGTATTCATGTATAATTGAATAATGATTTCGATTTTATTTTATCAGTAAACTGTGATCTAGTTTGGGTTAATCATATTTCAGCGAAAGATATAATCAATGATCTTCAAACCCATAGATGGATCAAATGCTTTACCCGGGATTCCTGATGATTTGTTGTTGATCCTGGAGATCCCACTGCTGAAGGTTTCTCATAAAATTAGCAGCTTTGTGCGTATGGTGTAAACATATATGTCCCTTGTTTTGGATTTATCAAAAATGCAAATGTGTCATCTGTACTTAACAGCAAGTAGCAAAATAATATGAACCGGATAGACAACCACAGGATAAGTTTCAGAAGATGCATTAGTTATTGGAATCTTTTATAACTGTTTAGTCTGAGTTTTTATACGGGTTTAAATCAGCACATAATTACCGAATATGTGTTCGATGTTATCTTGATGCATTGAAACAGTTCAGCGCGCAGATGGAATACGCACGACTGGCTGTACCTTTCTCTCAGTGTCGAGAGAGATATAATCAGCTTTCATTAACGGGAAGCATCAGGGCTCGAACGCGACATAAACAACAAACACTGATGGCGCCCCCTACCTAGCAGGTTATTAATTAATTTCCCCATTTCGAACGCATCGGCTGTGCTGTACAAAAGGATTTGCATCATCCGACGGCATAATGCAATCTCCCGGGCGTATCTGGTGATTTTAGGAATGTGAAAGAACTCTGTCAAATTTATTCTGTACTGTATCCAGGGTCGGTTATAGTAATATAGTTATCAGAAAACAGCTTGACTCTGTTTCGTGGTTTGTTAGCTTCAGTGTTTTGGCCTCAACTGGGTCATTAAATATTTTTTATCGCTAGAACTGGTAGGTTGGCGACATTACATTCATGAAAAACGGGCGGTTGATGGGTTGATGCTGTACTTCCCACGTAATAGTATCAATTAAAAAATAGGGATTTGGCTCTTTTCATAACAGTTGATATTTGAAATTGAATTGAAAAAATCTTGAAAAACTGAATATTCTATAATTTTCTAAAACCTCAAACCTTTCAGATTTAAAAAAGGTTACATGGTTTTTCGATATGTACATGACGTGAAACATTAGGAAATAGCAATATCTCGAATTCTAAATTCATCGGGATTAAAATACCTACTCTCCGTATTTCGATCATGGCAAAATGGTGAAAGTGCACAGTCGCTGATCAATCAATGAAAGCGTCTTCGAATATCATTGCCGCATTGCCCAATGTTATCAATATGTGGCGTTACTTATCTGCATGAGAATTTGCACTACTGTATAAATGCAAATAAACTTTAGCAAATCATGTGTATGTTACTGTTTAATGCAGTGTTGGTTTTAATTTACATCCAGTATTTGCAAATAGAGTCCAGTTAGGCGTCTGTTTGAGGATTTTTCTATCTATAAAGTTCATCGAATGTCTGGAATTTTCACGCATAAGGGCGGAAGTGTCAATATAGCGTGAGTTTAATTAGAAAGTTGGTGTGGTGGTGGCAGCGTCGTTGACCGTCAGCGTGGGAGTGGCACGGACCTTAACAGTTTTAATTAATTTAGGTATTACACGGTCCAGGAGCACCGCCCGCCATCATGCCACCATGCTTAAAATTCTCTTCGTTCCACTGTGCAGCCCGAAGCCGTTGTTGGCGGCACCGACAGTGGCGTCAATTACTACTGTTTCAAAAACATCACAACTATTTTGCCTAATCCAAAATACTAGTTTTAATAGTATATGACAGTCTTACACGTAATTTCGAATCAATTCTTTGAAAGTACAAAAAGTCAGTAAAGCATAGATCCAAGGACCACGTCATAACGCATGACTTTAGTAGTTTTAGGTACGTAGTACTTTTATTCAAAGTTGATCTCCTGGTTCAGGGCTCTAGTAGCCTTCTTCGTATCGCGATTAGATCGGTAACTGAATCAAACATCTGGAATCACAGCATAACCTGACCAAAAAATTTCATGGTGATAGTTTCAGCTACCTTTTTGGCAGCTAATAGCAGAACTTGGAATTATTATAACATAAGCTGTTTCGCACGATGTAGGGGAGTGCTTCCTACAAAGCACAACTTGGGAAATTATATCACGCCCCGTAAACAGGGCAGATATTCCTTTGCATCTCTGAGAGGATCACAGTACGCACTTTACCTTAATTTTAAAAACCAAACTACCTTGACTTCATTGTCGATATGCAATTACCCCTGGCTTCTCTTCCGACCGCACGATCCAGCGAAAAAAGATTCATTAATGCTTCAAGTGCACTCTAAGGAGTCGTTCGCACTAGGCTAGTTATACTATGGCAAACC
The DNA here is from genome assembly GCA_949316355.1 of Bruchidius siliquastri. Taxonomy (NCBI): domain Eukaryota; kingdom Metazoa; phylum Arthropoda; class Insecta; order Coleoptera; family Chrysomelidae; genus Bruchidius; species Bruchidius siliquastri. The sequence goes on along the minus strand of OX438533.1, from coordinate 16,844,222 downwards.
ATTCGTTCGATCTTGTCCAGTTCAGTCCTGGTTTCTTTTGTAATTACGGAGGAATTTCGGAGACGGTGAAATGAAAAAAAAATCCAAATTATTGTAATGATACCGATTTACAATAGACCAGGAGTAGACTCAATCCATTCTTCATTATTTTTTTACTCTTTCATCTGTGGACTGATTGATAAATAACACTCTATATTTGATGTGGTTGATAGCTTTTATTTCCTTATGATTAAACTATAATAATATCATTATTGATGACGCTAATAATAATATACTACACTATGGTCATTGAAGCCAGACATAATTTGATATGAATCACCATTTATATATGATTATGTGTTATAATATAATAGAAAACTCCATTACAAGCGAATAGTAATTGGAATCGCGAATTCGAGAATAGATCTATGATCATAATAATTTTTAACAATGCTCAAGGAGTATTTGAAGTAAAATGTTCTAGTTTTTATGCATATCCTCGATAAATGAACACTCTATAATTAGAATAGGATGTTGCAAAAATATTTGACATTCATATTTTGAAGAAAATGTACAATGAATTTGAAGTTTAAAAAATTATCAACATAGGATCATTTTCACCCGACAGTAACTATAAAAGTGTAGTTATTGACAGATATGTGTAAATATTTACCCCAACTGAACATGTGGGAAAATACTGTAACAAAAAAATTGAAATATCAAATATCATATTCCATAAAGTGTGTAATAGGGAAAGTAATCTAATGCATTTCAATCGGTTCGATTGTCGATTGAAAAAACCTTGTTTCTCATGAATATCGGTCAACTGTGGGAAAGCATTTCTTGAAACATAAATATAAAAAAGCAAATATCAGTAAATATAAGCCACTACTGCCACATTGAAATAATGAATTTTGTCGAAATTGACACGAATTTTCCAACATATTGGAATTCGATATATTCGATATTGTTTTCTTGATGTTTCATGACATATAGATCAGGATAAAGCATGTCACTCATCTCCATCGATCTTTCTGTCTGTCTGTCTCTACTACTGTAGTAATTTTTATATTTTTTGAGATTCGGTTCAGTTGTGGTGGAGATATCGTCTTGGCATTTCTGAGGCCCCTGATAATTTTTATCTGTCTAATTCATTTTTATATTTTGTCGGCAACATTTTTAAATTATAAATTTATCATCTGTTCTGGGTTATGTGTGTCATCGTTCATCCGTTGTGCAGAAAAGTGAGCTTTCCGGACTTTGAAAGTGAAGGTCATCCAGGACAGGTAGATATCTCATTTGATGATTTTCCTGATTTCCAGTCTTATCGGAAGGCAGACTACGGCACTGGCATAAGCGCTGTTAATGACGAGCTTCAGCGTTTATGCTTTCCAGCCGAGGAAATAAAGCTGCAGAAGCAAAGTTGTAAAACTTGTACCGTGGCTGTTCTACTTTATATTACGTCAGGGCTAGCACGAAATTCAGGAATCTACCTTAGGAATTTTCTACTTACATTTCTTTGCCCGTGTCGAACTAGGAATGTAGTTTCGACATCATTCAAAAGCGGAAAACCTTCAAACAAAATGAGAATGGTTCAAATACAATTCGGTGGTACGCTGCTTTTCGTTGAAGTTAGGGACATCTTGCAACCAGACAACATTCGTTTATACATTAACTTATTGCTGGCCCTATCAGAAATTTTAATACTAACGTCAAATCAAATTCACGGATCCAGGTTTTCTGCAAAGATGCATTCTGTTAAAAAAAATACCTGAATCTCACGTCGTGAGACGGTTGAGTTCTGGGGATATATTGATTATTGTTAAATAGATCAGACAGTTATTCAAGAAACGGTCTAATATCGAGACATTAAAATCAGTACATTGTAATACCTGATCTTAGGTATATTAGAAGTGCAGTTACGCAGGTTCAAATATTTCACAATGTATTTTTATAATGAAATAATGATCAAGTATATAAAACGGTGGTAGCTAAAGAGATAGCAAAAGATCTTTCACGTTAAAACTAGATTTTAACTCCTGATTGCTTTGAGATCCGCATTGGAAGTGCAAGTCTACTGCAGTTTGAACGATGCAAAATACAGGAAATAATATACCAACATCTCTATCTTCAACTTCGTATGCGTGTATAGCGCTAAGTCTGTTGAAAGGCGTGTACTTTATTTTGTGAGTGTGGTATCCTATCACACAAGGGTCCCCAGTTCAAAGCTGTTAGATGGATACAGCTTACAAATATTTTTATAGATCGCAATAACCATGTAGTTTTGAATTAATACACTAAATTTTATTTGCATATGGATTGAATTCTCCCAAAGCCTCAAAAATTACAACTTTCGCACATTCAGGCAAAACCGTATTGTAGGGCTCATAATAACCAAGCCATGCCCTCAAAGAAATATTTCCTTTGAATAATCCGGTGGAATAGGGAACATAATCGCGCTTCGCCACCGTAATTTCCTTGGCAACGCCTGAGGGGTTTCAATTTTTTTATCTGATGCTCTCGACGTCTCCCGTCTCTAACATAATGTCTATAGGGAAGGCGTCAACAGCTGGGTGCATTGACATCTCATTAACCTGAATAAGCTCTCAATTTTTCTGACACGGCAGAAAACTGTTTTTGTGTTGGTGGAGCATGAGTAGAAGATTCCTGGTGTGATAAAATAGGATAAGCAAATTTTCATCCGGTTTGAATCAAAAGTCTATTCCATACAGGCCGAAACATCATTAATAACGTTTGAGTTGTTTTTCTAAGTCGTCCTCTCTCAAATCTGATCTATTCTCAAAAATCATACTTAAATTGTAATTCAGAAGGATTGTAATTCCATTCATAGCACGAATCTACAAAAAAATAATCGAGTTCAATAAATTTTGATTGCATAGTAGCGTTTTATATCATACATTCGAGTTTCAGTATATACCCAATCATCAATGTTATATTAGGGAGGTAATTGCGAAGAGCAATAATAATACTTTACAGCTTTTCTAGAAAATGTTATTTGTTTGCTCTAGCTCTGGGATATGGCACTACCTTTCAAGTTGAAAAAATAAGACCGAAGATTATATAAATACATTTTGATCCCTAATATACGAAGAGTGATGATAAAGTTTGGTCCAAAATTCAAAAGAATATCAGAAAACCCAAAGGACAAAGTTGAAATCTTAATCGGTTAGAACTGAATGTAAGGAGCCATTTACATTTAAGATACGACAGAATGAAAAGCTCAGTTCAGATTTAAGCTTCTCAGGCTAACGTTGGAATGTTACGATTAGCGCACAAGGAGTATATAGCACACTAACTAGCTATTTTTTCCAACTTTCCCAAAGATGCTGACATATATGGTGAACCAAAAAAATTGATTTGGCGAGTAGTGAAGATGTGTAGTGGCTGTATAAATAGATCGTTCATAAAAGGTATACAACAATGCATGTTAGGCAATTGCTTTATAAAATCTGATTCTAAAATGTTCAGCCAACGTTTTCTCATGGCTGACGTGGATTATCATATGGTTTCGAAATAAAAACAATTGAAGAAACATAAATATTAAACACGAGTAAAACGCAGGCTAGACAGATGACAGACAAACCGACGGAAATGAACCACAGGTTTTCCTGACACATATGTCAGAAACCATAAAGACAACTAATATTTATTTTCAATTACAATAAGCTCCTGACCTATTTGTATGGGAAGTGAAATGTACAAACTCGATATAAAATATGATTTCTATCCCGAAAGCATCCTTTATTGGAGTCACCCTGCAATATAACGTATTGCGATGTCAGCATTTTGAATCCCACCGTTATTACTACGATATAAATTTTGATGTTGGCTATTTTGAATTCGTACAATCAATTGGGGAATTGCTGACGTCTGATTTAGTCCCGATTAAAGCTGAAATAGTGGCAATCGCTAACCAATTATCCGCCATGTCTGTTTTGTCTCCCCGTTATACGCGTATGGAGCCGTGTCAGGTTTAATGGAGTTTGGGAATATCCTGGTGATCGATCAATCGGAAATTCGTCTTCTGGATGAATTCTCTTCTGAAGCGTGGATATTTTGATTGACACTAGTTTTGAGTGTACGTATAAAATTCCAATATTCGGTTTAAATATTGAAGTCCGATGTCTACCAGTACTATTTGTGAGAAAAGTTTATAATATCGCTTGATTTTTTACATAAGCTAAAAATGTTCTTCAGTACTACCCGAGGCCCTACTAAAAATGAACAGAAAGCTGCATAATGTTTAATGATTTTTCAAAATAACAGAACACAAAGGAGGATTATATGAGCATCAATATTTCTCTCTACATAATGGGTGATTCTTGTATAACTGTGATTTTTACAAATCGACATTTTTTAACATCGAAAATGCTTTAAAACTTGTGTCCTGGGTGCTATTGATCTTTTATTTTGCTCAAAATTAAGCCTGTAACGTAGTTCTACTACAACTTTAAAAGAACAGAAGCTAGAACAAAAATTATAAATTTCACCACCACCGTATTGACATTAAAATGAAATATTCAAAATATTTGCCTAAATCTCTTTAAATTCCTAAAATAATAAAACAAATAATAAATTATAGATCTTTGATAATGATACAGAGACATTTTCGGTGTTTTCTTTCTTGATTTTTACAATCTGTAAAATTTGTTAGCATTAGAATTAAAATAACAATTTTTATAATAGTCTTGGAATAAAATAAAGTTTAACATTAGTTGAATACTGAAATTAATTTTTTTATAATACTAGAACAATTGAAAATGATGATAAATTGAAACATCAAGGAAATATTCATTTAAATATTATTTTTTATGTTTACCATGGTACTCACATCCACGGTACTGAAATTTGAATGTATAATTAACCTAACTTAATTTATTACACGTGATTAAAATGATTGTCCAAATAATTTCGATTTCACAAGTAAAACTAAATCATTATTCAGTATAATTGACCTAAACATTGAATTAACACCCGTGAACTTGAATACCATGGTACTGACATGTAATTTGATGAATACCTTTTTAAAAATTAAACAAATTATTTCTGTCATAACATAGAGTCTAAAAATAAACACACAGCTGTGAATTGTACACAAATAGTCCTTCTTCAAAATGCCACCACTAGAGCGAGAGAACGTAACTGAATAAAAGATGGCGCTTAGGCGGCAAATATTTTAAATTATACCCCAATCAATATTGGGGTATAATAGCAGCATAATTTGATGGAATATACAATAGATTTTAGTTATAAAACCCAAACTTTAGGTTATAAGACGACTCTTTATCGAAATTTATATATTATTTTGGGTATTTTTCTGTAAGTTATTCATGATCCATGAATACTTATACTTTAAAATAAGATGGTAAGATACTATCAAATTTATCATATTTATAATTTTCTGATAAAAAAAATCATGTCGAATAATAAATAAAGTACTAGACATAAAAAATCGCAGCTATCTGAGAATCGCCTATATACATCATCCAAAACATTATGTTGTACACACCAACCAGTCAATTAAACCTCGAAAGGTCCTATCGACTCCCGCATATCCATCTATTCAAATCGATAACTATTCGTGTACTATTCCGTTCACATCAACATGTATATTTTGTATATTACCATCACAGCTGAACGGTCCAATATTTCCATGTCGATAAATCTACTATGTAGAACGAGCGAGCCGACTTTATTTCTCTTTATATTGAGCTCCTGCGGCGTTGATTTTCTGTTAAACTCCGTTCGTATGAAAAGTTTGCGGTTTCTATGAATTAGGATATGGCGTTACAAAGTATTTGTCTACTTTGTGGCAAACTTGTAGTGAACAGAAAATTGGTTCACTTTAAGGCGGTTTCAGGAGTATGATTCATATTTCACTATACAGCTTCGTGAATTACACAGTTAACCATTTGGCTTAGGACGTTAATCGTGAGCTATCACATTTTCACTTGGGATATGTATAAATAGAACTTATTTCCTCTACTGCCGGGCGCCGAACTAAAATGACAAGTCCTGATAATCGACGAAACATGCATGTCTATGGAAAGCCACAGCTATAGTGGAGAGTTTTCCCTTAGAATCCGACGTCAGATTTTCATCTAAATCATGGCAATCACGGTGTATGGTAAAAGCGCCTAGGAAGAACAAAGTGTACCCTAATCAATTTCATCTTAAAAATTTCTTGAATATTTGTGTTATCGTTTTTTTTGTCAAAATCAGCATAAATAATGAAAAGGTTTTTCTATATTTTCTGCTTGGTATTTGTGTTAATTCTTTTATGACAACCTTTTTTCGATTTTACATAACGACATCCTCACTCTACAATACAAGTACGGTTCTAACCATAACCTTGTGGGAGTTGTTTGTTTGTATTAAATACGTAGGTACCATTGAACTTGATAATTATTGAATGTATACGTAATAATTCTGTATGCATACCAGATCGCAGCATTGATTTTGATATTCCTACTTTCAAGAAGTGTGGTTTGATTCTGGATTCTGATTCTCCTTTACTCGTGGCATCTCTGAGGATTGTAGCAATGCGTACTGAAACATCAACTAAAGAACTCGTGGCGTTTAACTGTGCTCATGTGAGGCCATATTCTAAGATCTGAGAGAATACTGTCTACATCTTATCGAACTTGATGAACTGTATACCAATATACTTAAATTTATAACAAAACAGCGCAAAAATGCATCTGCAGGATGATTCTAAGAATTGTGGAGAATTTTGTAGCATTCAGTTCAGTTACTTTGGAACAAATTATGTTAGTTCATTCACCAATAAACTTAAGCCATTGTACGTATTAACCAACTTTCAATAAAATATGTCAATAGAATATAATTTAGGCTATAACGTAAAGACGCCGGGATTGGTCTCCATACATAAACAAAATACGTTTATTCAGTTTGATCATTTCGTTAGGCTACTGAATTTAGTTAAACCTATCGTTAATGATGCTTTTCAGCTGATCAAGCTATCGAAATTATCATATTTATGATTCAACAATTAACCATCTGGAGTCACTAATACATACAAATAAATACCACCATATACAGCGAGCAAACTTTAATTCTTCTCATGCTAAACTCCTGGCGTTCATTTTCTGGTAAACTCTGCCCGCATGGAAAGTAAGCTGCCTCGGTGAATCAGGCAACAGTGTTACAAAGTTTTTGTATACTTGTTGTGAAACCGGTAAATATTGAATTGTTTGTTTTGAGGTCGCCCTAATAAATTCTGGTTCTAACCATAGGCATAGGTGAGTGGTAGGGTATATACAGAATAAGTAATTTGTAGTGTTACGTAAGCCAAAGAAAAAGGGTAATGCTTCTTATCGGTACCTGCCGAAAAGAGAAGGTAAGAACAGTCAACTGAGGAATGTGGACCGGCGAACGTAATATGAGGGAAATATAGAAACCTTTGTTCACTTTGATTCGATATAACTGTACGTTTGGATGTGGTTACGTCTTGTTACAAATTTAAAATATAATTATTTCTGAGCATTGGTGTTTGCGAGTTTATTACAGTAGTTATCCCCATTACCACAGCCTCACTCGATTTCTCGCAATGTTCGAAAGTATTTTCGACATTTCAACACATCTTTACAAATATATAGGATGAGCAAGCAGTAGGTTTTATTATCTTCTCTCAAAATCAGTGTGGCGTCTCAGATTAGTACTGTGCATTTTATTAAATAATGCTCAACATTATTTGTGCTGCTATGATTATGCAATAACTATTAATCAGTTTCTTTCTGCTCAAAGTACTTACAATAAACTTACGCTGTTGATAAAACATCTCTATTACTACGAGTAGTCTATTGTCACATTATGATAATATCGAACAATTGAGAGGGGCCGTTGAAATGATTTTTTTGCATTTGCTATTTTTGACCTTTATTGATTTCCGTTGACATATGTGGATATTTTAGATGATTTTATTTCTTCTTTCAGGTAAGTCCTGCAGTGTTTTATATTATTTGAGAAGAAGGGACTCTACACCGTATGGTACATCTTGAGTTGAGAGTGGATTTGAAGCAATTGTAAGTCATTCATATGAGATATATGAAAAGGAAATATGTTGCAGAATGCATTTTTTTTCTCAAACTTCCAGATGTCATTTGGAGTTTGAGCCACTCATTGATCTAATATTTTCATTCAACTTTGTAGATCTCTATTTAGTTGTCCTGTCTATCAGTCTGGTTATTGTTTGAGATCTTGATCTCAGAAAATCATGCGTTGATTTTGGAGCAACTTGTGGAAGACTTACATTACCCAATTTTTCAAAATCCATGAATCGGCGATGAGGTATCAAAGAAATAAGACATTTTTCCTGAAAGTTTTTATGTTTAAGGAAGCAATTTTTTATCAGTTCAATTAAATGCTTTTGGGGTTGACATAAGTCACATGTTTTGGCATGACTATACTGCCGGCACTGTTGGGTTAGCGTTCCAGAAACTAGCGCCTCTCATCCACTGCAGAAAATTGTATTAATTCAAACTATCATTGGAACACTGCTCGCAGGGATTGCATCGGAAGCACTTTCTGAAGTTCTGATAATAACTTGGGGAGCTTTAGTGCAACGACCCCTAGAAAGAACACAATGGGCTCGTTCCCCCTGGTCGAACTTCCAATGCCTCTAACTGAGCCTCTCTCAAATGTCATTCTTTTGGAGAACCGCAACATTGTTGAATGAGCTGATATTACCTCATAGCTACAGCTTATAGAGTTCCATAGTGAATGTCAATAGAGATTTATCCTCTCAGAGCGCTTGTTATAGGCATTCTGTCTTTTTGAGAGGAATAAGCAATAGAAACACAAATTCAAAATTATCAATACTTGTTTCGTTTATCAACTTTGCTTTCAGTTTTGCATAGTTAGAAATTTTCTCAATTAGTTTTTCTAAAAGAACTTGTACTGTCATTTTTATATATTTTTAATGGTTTCGTTTTTTTAGGCGTGGTACTTTATTAATTTACAAAAATGTTACGCACCATAGCTTGCCTGTACGATTTTTTGTCCATAGAGTCTAATTTATCAGGCGATATCTGCATCCACTTTTCCCGGAGGAAAGACCAGGCGTTCTGGGAGCATCTTGGGTTTCATAACTAGAACGCTCATTTATTAGCCTAAAGGTTGCCGGATGATGGACGGTATACTTTGGGATGACGTTCTTCGAAATTTAACACCACGCTCTGATAAATCGTCATCGCAGACCGGACGTCAAGGATAGGCTTTATCATTCCTGGATGTAATATTCTTTGATTTATCAGTTTTTTCGAAGTTTCTACCAGTGGTAATAAATAAAGAAATCGATACTTGTCGCCTATTGACTTAAATATAATATGATCGTATTACGCCCATAGGCAACCTATCAAAATTAACTGGATTGAATTGAAAATGTTTATAATAAAAACTTCAGATCAGAGAATGACAGTCCCCTCAGCATTGTTATAATACAAAAAAGTCGCCTAGTTTTTTAACCTTCAGAAATTGTTGCGTGCAGTTTTTCAAAGGTTCTACTACATCCTAAAATGTTCAGGTTTTTGAAAAAGGTACAATGTTTTTTTCAAATTTTATTATTGTATCCCTACTGTTCAACATATTTGCGGATGTTTGATATGTATTTTTTTTTGCTAATTGCAACGCCAAAATGTATGGATTTTGAAATTTCACCTACTACCTTGCAGCATATTGCTTCACAAATTTTGCCAAAATCGTACAGCGATTACTGAGATTACATTATTATGGAACATATAGACCAAAAAAAATGAAGATAGTGACAAAAATTTTGTTGTAGACACTATTAAATTCCAAAATATACGCACAATCACATGAGCTTCGTGAAATGCCAACAAACATTCTACTGTTGGGTAAGGTGTCTAAAATTAATTGATTTCTTTTGAATTTATCTCTTTCGAAGTTTAATATATGCAGTAAAAATTGTCTAACCTACAAACCAGCTTATACCAATAAAAGTCGTCATTTTTCAGCTTGACTTCACTTACCTTTGCAACAGGACATGTCTTTAATAGCTATACTCCTACATTTTATCTAAGCATCGCCAAAAAATCAGATAAATGTGGAACCTGACGTTCGTCCTAGTGATTCTGGTACAATATGGCCAAAAATATAAATATTTGTTGATATAAATGCCCTACAGTTGGCAATTGTGGCACATCTCGAAAGATGTTAAAGCTACAGACAAATTAGAGAATAAGTAAACATTTCTGCTAGCTGGTACCACTGCGTTTCATGTCATCCAATAATGACGGGCATCTAGTGATACAGAACAGTTAAAGTTTGTTCAGGATAGCGCTATACTGATATACTGTTTCGAACTGCCTTGGCCTATATATAGTATTCTGCGTTTTACAACATTCCGATTGATGTCATATTGTTGACTCCAATTGAAATTCAATTCGATTGAATATACCACATTAATTGGAACGTGTGGAAATGAACTCTGAAGCAGTACAAGTTTGAAAAATTCATATCTGTCTTCAAGGTTCGGTCTCTGAGAACTTTAGACAGTTATTGACATGGACTCGGTGGGAGCTCATACTCATAGACGACATACTAATGAAATTTTTTGACGACTCAAGACTCTCCATGAAATTTAATTAGTCTTTTCCACGTGTGAGCCATTTAGGCCAGAAGCTGTTGTCCACTTTCCACACATCCATTCAGATTTCTAAGAATGCTCGTTTCTACAATAATTCCACTTGGCTTGTACTATGAATTATAAATAATCTTCTGCTTGAAAAAGCACGAAAATCAATTATCCCAAACTTGTGCTATTAAAGCAGGAAAGCTTGTTGTTTTTCGAAACATGTAATTTCCAAAGGAGCCTGTTCCGTCGTCTAGTAGTTATGCATAATTCGATGCGATCCAGCGTTTTTGCTCGGAAGAATTTGCATTTTTGCTTAGCCGGAGAGGAGACGGTATTATAGGGAATTATTTCTCGCTATAAATATTTAGATTTGTAATACATCTGTATGAAGCTGAGTATATTAAACGTCGAACCTGTCAAAATTTGTCCACAACCTCCTGATCCAATGATTGGGTACACATAAGAAGTTGCAACTATGAAAAATTATCTCTGTCGTATGAACCTCAACAAAGAAGGAAGTTATATGAGGTAACTGTTATGAACGTCTCAGTATTAATAAGTCAAATAGACCGGTACTACCTGCGCTGTAAATATAATATGTACAATAAGCTTGACAAGAGCATAACGAAATTATAATCTTATGAGGTTTGGTTTTACATCTTCTGTTGTTGTTGCACCTTCTCTGCCCACCTGTGGTCGAGTAACATTACCTTTTTTGGTATTTAATAATATTTTCTAATGTATAAGACATTGCTTAACCACTGTAATCACATAATCCATAAAATAAATTACGGACGACGAAGAATAACTAGGCAGATGGACCAATCGGTGGGAATTAGTGATGTCTTTCACTTATGTATAATTATGTCATGAAAGGTCAACGAGCTATATTATAATAGAAATTATTTGGTTTTAAATTCATTTTTGCCTAATGCCTATGCTGTCGCACACTCAAGGTATTTCAGAATTGAGATACTTAACGCTGTTCCTTTAGTGACGCTGCGCTGGTGTAAGTATTTCTTTTGCGTAATCAGAACATGTACTGAATAGTTGAATAGTCATGAAAATCTAATCAAGTACGCTTATTGGAGCAAAGAAAAGTGTTGTTTTTTCCGTGAAGTAGAATGTTCTGCAGTGCTGAGCTTCGCATAGCTGCATAAAGCGATCCAGAGCTTTTCTTTCATGAGATTTGCATTTTTCTCAGCCGTAGCGAGGACGGTATTAGAGAGGATTTGTGTTTCTTTCAAAGTACTTCAACTTTCAAGATAACAGAGACGTTTACTCTTAATTTTGTTTTCTTCGCACACTAACTTACAGCACAGTAATTTAAATTACATCAGTTTGAAATTAAAAGCTATTCTGTGTTGCTGGTACTCTACGGTTATGAATGATTTAAAATTCAACAGGAAGAGGATGCTGCTGCAAATAAAGGAAATTGGAAAAAGTTTTAAAGTATGATTTTTCTGTATAATGCGTTCCCATATGTTTATACATGGTTTTGGTTCTCTTTGATGAGGACATTGTAATAAATAATTTACTCATATCTTCTCACTAAAAGCAACTAAACATCAATAAAAACACACCGACTGTGGTAAAGTATGTTGTCGATCAAGTGTACTCGTATGCTCTCCACTATTTATTAAAAATCGAAACGCGTCACTGAAAGAAAAAGAGTATTATTTGTGAAACTGTGTGATAACTACACAACTTTTTATCTACATGATGGAAGAGTTTCACCAAGTAAGAGTATCTAGAATCTACATTAGTATGAATATGTTATTTTTTTGAATCTGCAATTGCAGATAACCACTAAACCACTCAATTTATGAGAAAGCAAATTCATTGCAGGACTTCTGCATATGCTAATCTTTATTCATGTCGACTGATTTGATACAGCTATTTTTATTTATACATCTGACAGAACATCATGACAACAAGTAAAAGCTTTGTATATATGCTATCAAAAGACGCCCAACTTCTTTAGAGCCTTTCCAGTCTTACTGAGGAAGGTATTTAAAATATTAAAGTTGAGCAGATTTGTTCGCATAGGCAGCACCTGTCTACTGGGACGCTGCGCGTTCTGTTGTAATATCCTGACACACTTAGCGGTCTTTGCTGAAAGCTAGAACGGAGTAGGTTATTACTTCTGCTCTATTATTTGTACGCCTTTCAGTCGCTTCCTCGGTAAATACGGCAAGAGAGCAGAGTATTAGAAGAAAGCAACGGCTTTGTCTTATTTTGGTGCAGCTGCTCGGCTCGTCATCTACGACGTTACCCCAAACTAGTCCTATATTGTCAATGAACAATACTTGGTGCAGAGTCTATGCTTTGAAGGGGGATTTGTAGCTGAAATTGTAGTCAAAATCACACAAAGGGAGAAGCAGTGCATCAGTAAATGTCTTATATAAGAAAATAGATCTTTATATTCTCTATAATAAGCATTTTCTTATAAAAAGCTTATCGCCCTTCTTAGGCAAAACAGCTTTATTGAAGTTTTCCACCAGCCTTTGTTGTATAAAAATGAGACAGTCTAATAATTTTGGATACTTATGAACATCTTTCACATATCTATCGTGCGTCGTGCTAAAATCATACCGGTATAACACTTTACACTGTGCTGCATCGAGTAGAAAGTATAACTCATTGGCTGAAATTTTATTTTACAAATGGATTTCTAGATGACAATGAAGGAATTTCGGCAACCTGCATGAGTCTACTGCATATTCTTCAAATGGTAGTGAATTTATTTGTCTCAATGTGAACTGCTATTATACAAAAGTGATTTTTAAATTCTAACAGGTAGTTAACAGTGCAAATCCTATATAATGTCACTATCGTAAATCTTTTTGACACAAATTTTGAGCTTAACTAAGAAAAACCATTATTTCTAGGCTGCTAAAAATCATGAATCAAGAAGAGAAAGTAAAAATCCCTGGAGAATGCTGACGCTGTTATAAACCCGGTGCCTATAGTGGACCATAGGTGTCGACCTTGAACAGAGTAACGTAGAGAGTTACATCCAGTAGGGAACACGATTCGCTGGTAGGGAAGTTTGCGAGAGAGTTCAACTTTTCAATAATGTTTGTATCCCGGTGTAGGAACCTGACTCCTGGTGTTTCTGAGCCTACGCTTATAGTAGTGGACTGAGTACCTGTCCCATGTATCTGCTTTTCTCTTGGGGTTGGACACGTTAGTAGGCCGTTAGTGGTCGTAGTAGTAGAAGTTTTGGCTGATAGTCGTGCCTTGTTTGCTGTGTTTGATTGATGGTTTCTTATATCGATGAAACCTCAAAGATTTTACGTGTCTGGGTATTTTCATAATTCGGCTTGTCGTCTGTTTTCTGACGTAGCTGCATCCCTGAAGCTCCGGTTAAACTACTAATACCTAAAACAGACAATTAAACACCAATTTATTTTGAAACAAAAAATATAAATATCCTCAAGTCTCTCAGGATTATATAATATTTGTTTTCTGTTTCATACCAATATGAATTTTTGAATTAATGTTTAACCAGACAAATTCATCATCCGACCCCTATTACACTAATCTCGTTGAATATCTGACCTAAGCCCTTATACCGCAAGCATGACGCACAAGCCCCCCAATACATCTATAAAGAGAGAAAGCCCCAATAGAACACCAGTAGCGCACTGGAAAGTTTCAACAGGACGCTGGCTCCTTAGTAATTCATTTAATTTAATCTGCTCTAAACAAGCAACACTTATCGATAGATTTATAAGTCATTCAAGTTTGAGGCTCACTCAGTTTATATATGGTATGCATAATGCCATGGTATCCTTGCTACAAGTTGTCCCTGTTAGTAGCAGCATTCTTCCTAGCTTTGAAGCAGATTTTTCGTCAGTTCCCTAAGTAATTGTACATTGATTTAATCCACACATATGCAGTGCATTTTATTAGGTTCGAGAGAAGGTTTCTGTTCAACCGTACATGGATAGTTTATCACTCAACATAAATTGCTTCTTCCTCTGTTATTTTCCTTTTCTGCATTGCATTTCTTGCTCTAGAATAAGTTTTTCCCCAATAATTGTCCAGCCATTCGCGAGATATTTTCATCAAACGCGTTCCTGCAGAGCTACTATCATACCTTCCATTTATCCCTCACAAGCAATTTTTTTGAACAAAAGGTTCATCATGTTTGTATCACATATTTCAATCTCTATATTTCGAATGACTTTTAATTGAATCGAGATGATCTTCATCAACAAAATCCATTTAACAAAATTCGTTATTGCTGTGTTGGCTACCGCCTGTAAACTTCCTAAAACTGTAACTGCACTGCTTGTCACAATAGTGGTATAGTAGCAGAATTGGTGTATTGTCCTATATTTATCACGTATGAAAACCTGTCATCTGTCTATATGTCTGTTTGTCTGTCATTCCACCTGTCCGTTGACGATTATGCAAAAATTATATCAAAACATCTCAAAATATGATCATTGTATATTTTTTCGAATTTTTGACCATATTTGAGCATAGACAAATGATCAAAAGCCAACCTTCATTATTATACTTTTATTCTCTGAGTTCCTTAGTATTTTAGAGCAATGCAAACATCATTTTTTTGATGAGCTGAACATTTTGAAATACGTTGATCTTTCATTTGCGTGTAGTACTTTTCCATCTTGTCTTGTGAACTCATAGACATTACAAAATTGGGTTATTATGTACCTCAAATAATCCTAACGTATATTAGTAGTACTAACTAGTCATATAAGAATATTATACTATTGAAACACAACGGCAATAAATTATACAAAACATATGTAATCCATTTCATATTATTGTATTCCACGATCCCCTGCATTACATATGACAACGCAAAAGAGGTCCAATATTCCATGAACTCTCTCACGTACAGTATGCAAACAGATACTTATTTCTTGTGTTTACGAGAGCACTTCATAAACATGAATACCGAGTGCTGCTACTTGACTCAAGTTTTTGCGTGTAGCTAGTAGATATTTTTTTATTAATTTGTCCGTAGGCAAATGAAGCCTTCTAGATAGTAAGCATCATATACATCGACGTGATGTTCATGTTGCTTGGAACGCCGTTGTTTGATGAACAAAATGGCGAAACCGTAATCGGCTTTTATCTGGCCCGCTCTTATCGCTTTCGACCATTATGCGACCTTCGGGAGACAGCGACGTGAACCAGCTTGCCAGTGCCTAATTATGGAACATCAGATTAAGGGGATGATGTGGGGAGGAGAGGACAGTTTGGGCTAATTCGGTTCCGAAATCTTACAGACAAAAAAGGTGGTTCTGGATGATTTCATTTCCCCAGAGGGACGATTACGATTTATTGATGTATTGAAAAGGATGGATTAAGGGAGAAGTGTATGGAAGGGTTGGATGGAGGAAACATTCCTCCAGTCAAACTGTACGGAACTGTTATTATACAAAAATGATGTTTATCTCGATAAAGCTAAACTACCAACTTCTGAAGCGGCAGATCAGCTGTGCTGAGTTAAACACAAACTAGCCAAGCCATATAATGCAATCATAAGCCTCTGATTTTTCGTCATCAGATTAGATTATATTTGAGAAATAGAAGGTAATCAGCTTGATCATAACATGTTCTTCTATCTACTTGTATAGAGGCCTTGTTTTTGTCGAAGAAACAATGACTTATATGTAGCTTTAATGGGGATATATTTTGTAGGGTGGCAGATAGCAGCATGATAGATCGCTTATTATATTGCTTGGAGTTAAGTGTGAGAGTTCTCTGGCTGTGGTTCTGGCTCTGGGGTGCCGCAATATAAATGAAATACTCCTTTAACCGCTCTTTCGTGATTACATATCTAGAAAGCGAACAGAGAAATCGGTAGTGCTCACAGTAACACAGGCTGTGTCAAGTAGCTACGCTAAATCACCAAAGCATCTCGAATTCTAGATAATTTGCGATTACAAGACTTTGCCCCGCTGTTAGTGGTGTAAGATGTAAAATGAATATCATAACAACAATTGATCGGAACTCCATATACAGTTCTAGTTAATCTAGTTAATCTTAAGGTACTAATATTCTGTAATATCTTGTCATTATTTATTATTATAACTCATGAATTATCATTAAAATCCGACATTTAACGGATGAACTTACCATCCCGTCAAAAGTCTGGAAATATTTTTTCCTCTTCAATGTCAATACAAAATGATGACAAAAGATTTGTGCAATGAAAGTGGACCCCGCAACCTCCAACCAAAAGTTCACCTATATAAGTAAAAATAGCTATTTTTTTTATTTCATCAGATAGTATATTGACCTTTATTCACCAGTAATACTTGAGGAAGGAGAATACTTTGATATATGCTTCTAGATTGATCTCATGCATAATGATGAAATGGGAGTGTTATAGTAATTGTTATAAGGCTACATAATACACATACATATGAATAGATGCTTTTTCTCTGACCTTTTGAAAAAATGATATATAGGAGGGATTCGGAAAAAAATTATGTGAAATTCTAAAGCTAGCTGCCAAAACTGCATTATTAAGGGGGTTATTACGTTATTACTACAGGCTTTAAATAATAATAATTCGTTTGTGACCTATATAAAAATCTAGTCGACTCGATCAATGCTAAAGTCTCACGAAATGGATGTATCTGCCGTAAACATAATTATCATCCCATTATGTGATTTCATTTATGTGGCAGACGATATTTATTATTTGCCTTATTTCAGAAAGATACTATAAAAGAACCGTAATTTATTGAGAAATAGGTGAGGTTGCCGTCTTGTTCTTTTTGTCATCAATCGATTTCCAAGAGGATAGAGTTTCCAGTTATCTCGATCGGACAAGAATATTGGCGAACATGAATCGACCCTCCAGTTCGTATACACGCTACAGCCGGTGCTCGAAAAAGACGTATTGTCACCTTGTGTGAACCACCCTCTTCGTCAGGCCAAAAAGAGAACTCCTCTCACCGAAACGCGATAAGTAACAAACGTGTCTCACCCTAGGAAAAATGTAGAATAAAAAAGTAGCTGCCGTTATTGGAGATCGAACTTGGGGTATGAAAGGCCACTGTATCGTTGCTATATGGGGATAGAGTGGCGGCGTCAGACTAACAATGAAAAGTAATTTTTGAGCACAAACATTATCCTGCTAACTGAAGATTACATAGTAATTGCATTATTATTCCGTATGAATCTGTGAATATTAAATAAAAACAGAGGCAGTTACTAAGAAGAAAGTGTAAAGAGGTGTGAGATGGATGAAAGATATTGGAATATCTCAAAATTTGTCTTATTTAAATATACTCATCTTTATAATTATTTTAAATCTCTAGGAGTAACCTGTTATAAAGTCAAAATCATGTGTGATTATAATAATTCAATAGCGATATTTACATAAATGGGAGAAACCTTACATGGGTTTCATAACATGACAAGATGAGGAAAAACAAAGCACACATTAACAAACTAAATAACCATATAGGTCCTTTAACAATCCACTTAATTTCTCAAAACAATGCTGTACGTTCCAAAACTTACAGTACACAGTCTAACAAACGTCCAAATGACAGATAAATTTATAGACCAATTTTGTAGAGATTTAGATAAAAAAAATAAAAATGTTGGATGGATAGGGACCCATTAAAGCTACATTTTAAAAATATTCTCATACAGGGTGTCCCTAAAACACGAAACGTATCAAAGTTGTATTTTTTCAAATAGAACACCCTGTATATTATTTCATTTTTGGTTTGTACGATCAAACTCAACGAAAGTTTAATTGAGGTTTAATGCACCTAAGCCTTATGGTTTTTGAAATATCGTTAATTTTGCGAAAATGTAGTATCTATTTCAATGCTTAATTTCTCAGCTGGTGATTTCTTTTTTTTTAACAAATTGATGCTCAATTCTACCAATTGATTAAGTTTTATTTCGCACTTGTGAAATTTTTACTAACTTATACAGAGTGTCTAAAAATTATGACTAAATAATCACTATCTTTAAACGGTAATAACTTGTTTAATTTGAATGGGATGCCCTGTATTTTATATCAGCAGCAGATGTAAAATTTAATTGTCTATCGAATATTATTATACGTTCCTATAGCTAACTCTTTACGTTTTCAAGTAATCCGAAGTCTGAGTTATGTAAACTGATTTTACAAGAGTCATTATTTATCAAGTCACCTATGGTGTTTCCATTGTTATTTTATGTCAACAACAGATGTAAAATTTGATTGTCTATCGAATATTATTATACGTTCCTATAGCTAACTCTTCACGTTTTCAAGTAATTCGAAGTCTAAGTTATGTAAACTGATTTTACAAAAGTCATTATTTATCAAGTCACCTATGGTGTTTCCATTGTTATTTTATGTCAACAACAGATGTAAAATTTAATTGTCTATTAATATTATTATACGTTCCTATAGCAAACTCTTCACGTTTTCAAGTAATCCGATGTCTTAATTATGTGAACTGATTTTACAAAAGTTATTATTTATCAAGTCACCAATGGTGTTTTGACAACTCCGATTATTATTTACTTAAGGTTGTCAGCTATTTATTGATGTTGTGAATTACTAGTCGTTGTATTAGTACTAGCAATAGTTTGTGATGTGTTTAATGGGTCTCTATCCATCCAACATTTTTTTTTAATCAGATACTTTAGTCATAATGCTTCGTGTCGAATAACGTGAATAACCCGGTATATACAACATTAATGTTGACTATTGCCTTGTATCGAGGATATATTTAGCAAAGTCCACTCAGGTGGAAGACTTCAATTGACCTTGATCTGAGCATATAGTAGTGATCTCAGTATAGGAGTGTTCCTTTTTTACAAGGAATCCTAATATATTGAAACAACGATTTTACATTATTTCAATCACCTGAAACTTATAACTTCAAAAAAGTAATTGTTCTTCATTCAAGCATTGTAGCTGTTTATAATATATACTTATCTTGAGGCGAAGCATAAATCTTGCTTCCCCACCACTGGAAGGTGGTCGTTTGTGCATAAGTAACGCCTTGGGACGGGTGACGCAAAACGTGGAAGCAGGAGCAGGTGAAAAATTGATTCCGCAAAATGGGAGGCGCACTGGGAGACATCGTACGTCGACTTCACTCAGACGCCGACAGTGTCGCTGACACGTGTTTCGCTGTTCGCGTCATATTGAGAAGTCCCTGATGTGTTGAAGCTATTAAAGGTGTCAGGATGCCAATACGAGAAGGATAGTAATAAGGGTGTGGGTCTTTTCTAGTACTATCTGCCAACTTGAAGTAAGTAGTGACATAATTTTGATTCTCCGTCAGTATTAAAGAGGACAACACTAATACAAACGTTTATTGGCAAAAGAAGTATACAATTAGGTAAGCCGATCAACTAGACATAAAAAGGAGATCTTTGGCACAACAACCAAAAACACCATCTACTTTTGGATCTATGATTATAACCAATAATTGTCCCTTGACGATGCTCTATCGTAGTTAGCAATATACGCACCAATATAAAATAAATGGTTTGGCAAGTGGTGAACTGTGAAGGGTTTGTAATTATAAATATTTCGAAAAATGGTAAATTGCTCTGATGTTATTTGCATTTCCGCAATATTTTATATTTTCTGTTTTTATTTTCCACGCCAATTGGCTAGGAAGTACCGTAATCATTAAAATTTTGGAATTCGAGATATGGTATTTTCTTGATGTTTCATGACATACATCACCAAAAACCATTCCATTCATTTCTGTGGGCCTGTCTATCGGTCCGTCCATCGGTCAGTCAGTCGGCTGCGTCTGTTCGTCTATCTATCTGCCTCTCTGTCTGTATGTCTGTACTTTGTCTGATAATCCTTGACCTCTCTATAATTCGAAACGTATTTTTCAGAGTTTGAGGAAACTTTAACACTAGGTTGATAATTTGACAACTACAAAAGGTTTTTTATTTTGAAAATCGGGGAAAAATACTTACTGAATAATGCATTTGATTCTTTTGAAGAATTCCTCAACAGATAATATCTTTTACTATATTTTTGCATCCAAAATTAGACATGAGCCAGTATGATAAACAGTAGGTTTAGATTTGATTTCTTGTATGCTTTTAATGCTCTTTTTGTATAGTACCACAATCAAAATTCCAAAATGTTTCTTCTTTCATCATTGTTACAGTAAATTTAAATTATACTTCCTATAAATATTCCAAAGAGCGATGACTTTGTAAAATTTCATCATAGTAGCGAAGCTTAGTTTACAAAAATGTACACTGGATATGTTTGTATAAAAAGCCGTGCCTTATAAACATATATAGGTATATAGATATAGATCTACTAATATCGGTTTGGGGTTATTATACAGTATGCAGTTAGTACTTCTTTTTGGAACACCGTCTTTTGTGGAAAATGGCACAAGTTGTCTTGCGGTAAGCAGTACTTCTACTATTGTAGAATGATAAACACCTTCCGGTTGTAAAATATCCCAGTTACGTCATATTGTCCTCTCGCCACGTTTCAAACAATTTATGTGACCACTTATGAGGAACGAAGGTATAAAAATGGTCTAATCCCCCGAGAAATTACGCGGGGAACGAGTAACTGAGACTGCAAAAGGTCCGATGGCAACCAGACTCTTGGAAATTTATTGCGACTGTTGCTTCTTTGCTGGAAAGTTACTCAAGAAGACACGTATTACTGTATTGCAAAATAATAATGCTTTGCGTCTTTTGCTTTCTTTGTCGATATTGTTCGCTCTTCATTTATTAAAACTAATAAGTTCCTTGTTATTTTAGTGAAATAAGCGCAAACCTCAAGCTAAAAATTACTTATTCAAGATGCATGGTGCTCAAGGCATTTTTTATCTGAGGTATATATGGACAAAATTCATTGATGAGTATTCTAAGGCAAGTGGAAAAATTTGATTCGAATGCCTCAAGTTTATGCAACCTTAGATGAATGAAATTTTTGGAGTATGATCAGGAATATCTGAATTGCTTTCAGCAGCCTATATTTAAATGAGTTTTGAAAAATATATAGAAATTAGGAATGGAATTCCTTTAAAGTAGTTGTATATCTTGATAATATATAACTAGTAGTTGCTCAATTTTATTCAAGCCGCAGAACTATGGGATTAGATTCTACATATATTTATATAATTCACTAACTCCTATGCGTTGTTTTCATCCAAATTGCAAAAACAAATACAAATACCTTGCGGCAAACATTAATCCAACTTTACAGTGATAAAAGATAGTTTACGAGCAGGTGTGAGGGGCGTATTTTATCACTGGAAGTGAAAAAGTGCCCCGGCAATGGCAAGTTTCCTCGGGGGCCGAGAACGAGAACTTTTAATTTATAAATTATCACGCCGAAAACAGAAAGGGTAGCTGAAAGTTAGCGGAAGTTGCAAAGTGGAACTAGCAGATTTATAGTTTGGAAACTGGCTCGAGTATAATTTGACGACTAAGTTTAAGTAGTGACCAAACGCTGTGGGGAGCAGAGTTATATCGGTTAGGATGTCCGAGACTCATTTGGGGGAGGTCGTTTTTGTTAGAGCACATCTTGGGCATTTTGGATTTCGGCAAATCTACTATCCAGCTTGGTAACGCAGAGATACAGAAAATTTAATAAAATATAGTATTATGTTATCTCTAATAATCATAACAATAAGAACTACCAACCGATGAAGATTGAAAATACCACATCAACCGAAACGTTGTGCAATGCAAACATTCTCAAGACAATGGCAGATATACGGAAACATCTATATTGCCTACAAATGATAAATTATAATAATAATAATATAAACTTATTCATTAAGCTGAGAAAACCATGAACCAGCGAAGCTATAAGCTAGCTTTCTTCTTTAGTCAACAATTATTTTTTTTCATTTAATTTACACGACCAGTTATTGAATGCAAAGTCATTCTATAGACGTCTCAACTTTGGAAACTCCAGACGTATATCCACATACCGGAGGAGTCCGGAGTTGCATAGACAAAATGTTCCATGCATACATTATAGTGTGAATTAATTCAGTTGCGTCTTAGCAGGTTTCTAGCTCTGTCTTTAGGATAGCGATAACAGGAATTGTGCCTGGAAACTAAATGCGCCCAAGTTATCTCTCTATATAGGCAATTAAAGCTGTGTGTTGAACTGCATCACAGTCTGTTTCTTTGAAGGATGGATGAAGTGATAGGGAACGTCATTAGTATGTAGGAAGTACGTTTACAGATATAGCGTACGAGGGTGAAGTTTGTATAGCTGATTTTGGAGTCTCCTCCTAGTTTATCGAACACAGCCATTTTATCTGCTTGATTTTTAGCTGGGCTGAGAGAAGCTACTGTTGGTAGTCCATATAGTTCTTTATGGGTTTGGTCATTTTTGGAGATATATAATATATATATATATATATATATATATACATATATATATATAAATCTAATGATTCAGTATAACGTTCAGCCTCCCATCAGCTTTTTATGCTTATGTTACACTTACTTGAATTAATTTTTTCAGTGGCTACGGAATACCGAGCCTGTTTTTATACGTGAAAATGAGGGTTTTCCAATTAAAGTAGTGGAAGTGGATGCCAGCTCGTTATATCGACTTTTTAACTAACCGAGCCAGGCTCTATTTTCCAGGGGATCGTTCCAAAAACGTTAGCCATGCTCTCGCGGAAAATATAACGAGCGCGAGTTAGTGAACAGACTTACGCAAAGCGAATCCTCGTCGCTTCTAGCAACTTTAATCCTACATCTGTTTTCTATCCATTAATCCTAATTTGCTGCCATCTCCCAGTGAAACTTCATTAAAATTTAAATTAATGGACTTACTTCGATGAAAAGTAATTATTACGCACATAATGAAATTTCTCTTGGACTTACGGAAACTGGATCGGAAGTGAGATGAATTCAATTCCAGGGTTTAGATAGCTTATACATTCAAGCTACTGTTTTTGAATCTACATATAAAATATACTGTGCGATGGGCTTGGCCACACAAACGTAAGGCTAATTGGTTTATATTATATATTTGAATTGCCACTAAAAACCTTATGCGATTGACTACATAACTTTATTAACGTTTCTGATGCATTGCCAGTCTTTACCACTGTACAAATTATATTTTTTTTTTCAAATCAAGACACTAGCTAGAATACATAACATTGGTAATAAATACAAAACAAGAGATAAATAATGCGCTGCCAAATTACACACGCAATTATTGTTTGAAATGTTTAGACAATGTGAATATTTCAGTAGTACTGCATCGGTGTTCCATTGTCTTGAGATGTTTTGCCATTCACAACGTTCCGATTGATGTGGTAAATGAAAACCTTCCACCTGAAGACGATTGTGGATACCACATCAATCGAAACGTTGTGAAACGCAAAAATGTCAAGATAATGGTAGTCTAAAACAGTAATACTGAACGTCGAAACACATAAGAACGTGATCCTAAAACGACAATACAAGGCTTATCTGTCGTATTTCATGTTGTTTAGCCTTTATTATTTGACTAAACCTGCTAATTTCATTATTTGATTAGTATACAGATAAATACAACGATAAAACGACCTCGCATATGACCCACCAAAATAATAGCGGCTTGACAATAACGTTTGTGTTCTCTTTATTGTATATAAATTGTTTTCACTACCAAAGCGGTGAAGTTTATCATGCTTATACCGGGTATAAAGAATTGTCAGTAGTGTACAATTAGGCAAGTAGTAGCGTACAGGTGGAAGATGTTCCAATATCAAAACATCTGTCATGATAGTGATACCATAGTGCCAAAAATAAATACTTCAAGGTTCCTCTATCACACAGATAATCACTAATGCTACATTTTCCAACGGGAGACGGAAACTCATCACTAGAATATTTCTATGGATGTTTTGTGAGCCAGATACAAATATTCCAGACACGTTGCAAAGAAGACGAGCCGTCACAGAATTATGTAACTCTGTTAATAACCTCATCAAAACATCCGTCTTTTGGAGAACTGCCACTCTTACTGGATGTTTATGAATGGCTCTTGTGGCTGGACCAGGTGCGCAGCTCTATATATAATGAGGTTTGTTACAAAAGAGATGGAATGTGATGAAAGGAGAAGCGATAATACGATAAAGCTATACACACACGCTTCGTATTACCTCTCAAACAATTATCGCATATTATCTTGTTTGTGATGTCTGTGACTGAAGCTGGTTTGTGAAGACTATATGCATGCCTTAGGTTCAAAAAACTAGTAACAACATCAATCTTTACTAGCATATACAGTAACAGAACCAATAATATTGCAGACTAATTCCTATATGAACAGTGAATGTGTTGGAGGAAAGAACTATGAAAGAGGGTTATGCATTGGAGCACTATATGTAATATAAAAATATAAAATACAAAAACAGGCTAACTGCAAGATCTATTGTACAATGGTTCACGCAATGGCATGCTAAGACCAAGAGTGCATTGGTGATGGCAATATGGAAAAGCGTAATAATCATGATCACTTGTGACACTTATGACCATTTTATCTGCCAGGATTTGCTATTTCAATCTGGTACATGTGACACATTAGTCTCAGGAAAGTGTTCTGATTTTTGGGGTCTGCACTTACCACCAGGGACAGTGAGTCAATAGATTGAAGTTGGCTAAATATGTGACGAGTTTGTCCATAATAAGAGAGGAACTGGAAACACGCTGCTTAATGGAAGAATATTTCACTTATTCATCAGTTTATATTTGGTACAGGCTCAAAAACTCCAAAATCCCAATTTAAGTTGACACTACTCTTGCATACTCGGCCTTATACTAATGTGTGATTGCCCCACGACGAACGATCGTCCAGATGCTCTTTCTATTAATACCCAGCTTGCCCGAATAAAACCGCGAACGCATGAATGGGCTGCCAAAAAGGAGAAGCTAGGTGTCTATATTCGACCGGAAGTAGTGTTGGCCTGCAGATCTGCGCGCGCTAAGGGTGCAACTAATGAGTGTTTAAATTTAACCTGCAGGCGACATACCACCTGAAAGTTCTTTCACCTGCCAACTGCGTAATGCTCTTGCTGGTGAGGAGAGATATTTTGAAGGAGATCATGTAGACAAGTTATCGAGAACATGGCAAAGAAAGGCATGTCGTTGAGTGATGTCCCATTTTTACTTCCGATACAATGGGTGAGGGAAGCAATCTGGTTACGATATTTTTTTCGAGATAGTCAGTTTCTCTGGAGTCGTATGGTGTACCTGGACAGTTAGAAAATACTTGTCACTAGTTTTAGTCGATCGCTGTGGGATTATCTGTCTGCCTATCTGTCAACAAAGTGCAACTTGAATATTCTAATCAGCAAAAAACAAAGCGTTACCAAAACTTCCGAACTTTGTTTTTCATAATTCTCGAGAAAGTTCTGAAAAGCCTCTAAGCTTTATGTAGGTATGTATAGTGAAGTTTCTAACCAATTTAGGGCAGATTAAAAAAAAGAATATTACTCTAATCTTGTCTGAATTTTTGTGAAGGCCATAGGTGACAGTGATATACATAAATTAAGGACAAAGGTCCTCCGAAGTCTACGTTTGCTACTTTATCCCACTCGTGTACTTGCATTCCATTTTTTATTGAGATCAAGATATGGAATCATTATGCCAGATTTCATGCAGAAAACATGTGAGAAATATTTGGGGCGCCTTTCAAAAGTCAGACCATCAAATAATATTTTTAGAATGTATTTAAATTGTCTAAACAGTCGGTATTGAACGGAAGTAGCCTCTTCAAAATTATCGGAAAATATGCAATCTCTATTCTATGCATCAATGTTTAGTCTCTAAAGACTTCACATTCATTTTACGCCCGCTAATGCTGTTGTCTCGCGCTTGTTCCCCCATACTATTTCCCACTTTTTTTCGCGGTACGAGCGTTGACAAGAGGTCAACGCTTCCTGTTCTGTGCGATGGGTAAATTAATAATCGTGTCGACACCTACCACTTGTCGATTAACACCACAGCATCATTTTGAGTTATCCTAGGATGCTCTCATTGAGAGATATAGTGTAAGCTCAGAGGCGTCGCCAATGGAAAAAATATTCGGGATTTCAAAACATAACTATTTGCTTTCGAGCGCTATTTCAGCGCATGCTCCTTCAAATTAAGCATACCATATGAATAATTCAATTTGAAGACGAACTTATTATCGATCTAGAACCATCTAGAGAAATGTATTATATAGTTGTTAATTCCAGAATAGTCATTTTAAAGCACTGTGTGTGATATTTTATTATATGGTACAAATAGATTTATTATTTTCATTGAACTTTCACCGCGTATGAACAACCATTTTCGATTTGTTTTACGTCACACACATAAGGCAGAACTGTTGAATTCGGGATAATGCGTTTTCTGGATGTTTCAGGATGTAAACAGCACGAAAATCTGTGTCACTTGTCTTCTTCAGTATGTGCTATGATCTCAGTAACCGCTTCAACGATTTTGAAGGAGCTTGGGAGGCATATGAGGTAGCTAAGTTTAGCTGCTTTCAATTTTGAAATCGGTCCGTTAGTCGCAGAATAATGTCAAAAAAACCGAAAACTTATCAGACCTCCCAACTTCGCTTTATGCCCCTCCAGTGCACCTACGGGTACAGTTAAGAAGAAATTGAGATACTTGAAATTTTTGAAAGACGTACTAATCGCCTTTACATGTTTCATAGGGTTCTGGATATTTTAATGAGTAATAAAAAACTGTGAAACCGTGAAATTTTCGGTAACAAGAACTAACAGTCAGCATGGAG
Source organism: Bruchidius siliquastri (assembly GCA_949316355.1). Classification (NCBI taxonomy): domain Eukaryota; kingdom Metazoa; phylum Arthropoda; class Insecta; order Coleoptera; family Chrysomelidae; genus Bruchidius; species Bruchidius siliquastri. Next base: position 16,816,851 of record OX438533.1, on the reverse strand, counting down.
CCTTGAAGCTTCAGATGGGATGAACCACCACTGGCTTTAATGTACGCCTTCCTTGGTCGTCCTGGCGAATAGAATTCTATAAGAGAGTAGTTGATGGATCGCACGGTAAAGTGGCGAGAAGAGCGATGTCGGATTTATTTGATGGGAGTTCCTTTAGAACAGCCGCCATGCGACAGCTGATCAGTCCTGTGGACAGACAGACGAGCGTTTCACTGAATGCTTTCTTCCGCAACAGCTCGTAGATCTAATGAATCGATTGATTCTCCGAACCGATACGTCACTGCTTTCAACGGGAGATTAATTCGCAAGACATTTCTCACCTATTATCTGTATAGACCGAAACTTCACTTACAGTATAGCGATTATAGGCGAACCTACATTTACAGATGAAATTCTCTATCGGTTTCCAGATTAAACATCCGAGTTAAGGCCATAAAAAAGTTTACTTATGTTCAAAAAATGCTATATCAGTCTCGTTAAAAAACGTTATCAGGTCAAAAAGCCAAATTGCTCCTTAATTGCCAATCATTAACATCATAATGTAAGAAAACACATACGAACAGTAGGTTAAGGTGTAGCAAAGATTATAGTACAAAAATACTATCATCAAGTGGCCAAACGCAAGGAAATAAACCAATCTTCATCTTTATTCACTGTACATAAACATGTCTTGAAACGAATTTTCTCTATCAGCTCTACAATAATAAAACTTGTTTCATCGCTAAACTTCGTTATTTTCTATAGCTGACTGACAGGACGAAATGAGATTGCCAAAGTTACAAACTAGCAGTGCATTGCATTTCCCACGCGAAAACTCATAGGAGAATAATATTTAATTTTCCAAAGGCGCCAGAGACACAGTAGGATTTAATTTTTCGATAAATTTCGAACAAAATATTGATCGACACAAATAATTTTGTGCGCGCATAGAATCTAATTCTGTAAATACTATATGTTTCGACTAAGGCCCGTGGGGTGCCTGTACTTCTTGCTGTACTGGCAACTATTGGTGTTATCATGCAAAACAGCTCAATCGAACATTGACCATGTTACTATCTGTAGATTAGAGACAGATCGGTCCCAGACTATAGAAGTCCTTTGTAAGGTTCGGTGCGTTCAGTAGACGTATTATCTGTTTTTGAATTCTGTCCAGGAGCTTTAGTGCTTTAGAGCTCATCCCCACACATGCGTGTAGTACTAAAGCAATACTGGACTTCATTCGACGATTCTTCTAGGTCAAGGACTTCCACTCGATGACTAGGGTCCTGATTTGACATGTACGCTTACGCCAAATATTCATTTGAATCGGGTGTATAAGTCATATCCGGGTATTTAAATCAATTGTCTATTGCGGAGTCTCTTATGATGTTAGAATGTGGGGCTTTTCCGACTGCACATATTGATCGACAGAGTTTATATTTGAAGTTATACCCAGCACATTCGTGAAGTCGACTCTAAACATTCCGTTGGTCCCCTAATGCTCTGCTTTCAGTGGCCTTTTACGACAGGCAGTAGAATTCTTTTTGAGTGCTACTGGACGGCTGGTGTTTTGATTTAAGTTTGCAAAGATGCAAAATTACAAGTAAACGTATCGTAAATTATAACCAATTCCATATATAGATATCCACCTGCTTTTAGCTGACAGCGATGAAATCTCACCCGAATCAGCGAAAGGCTCAAAGTACATATAAATTATGCCACAAGTACTCTCACCGGGAAAATCCCAAATGACATGTTGGTAGCACTTTACCACTTTAGAACTCTCCTGTTAGAATATTCTTGTCATAGTCATTTTCGGATACTTTGGGCATATATTCAGCCGAAGAATCACCCAGCAGGCATTAGCAGTTTCCCTAAAGTGTACTCAAATTTCCCTCCTACAGCTATTTGCTCGGAACTGCTCCTTATGGCAATTTTATCGTAAATGCTTACTTTAGTCAGTGCTGTCGCAAGGATAAATCATCTGAGCCTGCAAATGCAATATAAAATATTGTTTATATTGTATTATTATTTTAGCTCCGTGGAGTACTCGTACTTGATCTTTCAATATCGTACTTCTTCAAAATTATTCGGGTAGTAAATATGACTTTTGCATAAATTATATATATGGAAGAATACTATAGTGTTGACTGGAGTATTTCATGATCTTGGCGCAAATAGTTCAACTTCATTATATAGTTCATTATTGGTATAAACATTCTGTAATTTTGATGAGATGTTATCAAAGCTAGTGTTGGTTTCTTAACCTTGAAAATAGGAAACAAAAAGTATAAAAACTGTACCAATGTCACTTCTTTCTTACATTTATCTGCGTCATATAGTATTTTTCCTAATTCAAGTATTTGAAAGGTGTTGTACAGATAAACAGAATACAAAAAATATGTAACTGTAATTAAACCAAAAGATATACTTCACCAGTTGTAATAGAACTTATTCACAACTCAAATATAAATCATGTAACATTAACACCTGTACACTTGTATCAGATCCTCAAAACAGTCACAACCCTAACTTTTTAACAGCACATTCATCCTGAGAGGTGTTTGGTAAAAATTAAATCCAACAGAAACTAACGGGCGCGGTAACAGACACACGCGTACCGCTGAGTTGCGGTCGACAAATATGGCGATGCCAAACAAGTAAATGAATTACTTGGAGGGAATCGCAAGGTGTTGATATTCTTGATTGAAGTAATCGGAGCTCCGTTGGAAAATATGGTACCCTTACAATATGGAATACTTGTAAGAAAAGTATTGAAGTCTTGTGAAGAAAATTATATTTTTCTTTAGAGTATATTTCTTCAGAATGAGTATTGAATTCGAAAATATACATTTCTTGGATCAAATTAATAATAATTATCTTATCAAGTAAATTGTCTAAGATCAAATGTCCATGTCCTGAGTATATCTTCACAGGAATATCGAAATTCTTGAATTGAGAATGTCTTTTTATGTGTGTACGACTTTTTTATCTAAACAAGGTCAACAGATGGTTTACGACGGAATCTGATAAAATTCTAGGTAAATGCATTATATCTACCAGGCAATGATATTTAGACTGCAGTAGCATTACCGGCTATAAAAATGTTGACGTGTGGGAAGTATTGAGGTATGGAATCATTCTACTCGACGATATTTTATATACTTATATCTATATACAGATCGTTGCTGTGATGTACAGAATCATTTCCATGGGATTATTGTAGATTACTCAGTTTATAGGCCGTTACGAGTTCTGTTAATAACTTTGTAATATAAAAATTCCAGCATACTTATGAAGTCCCATTGAATATAGCGTCTTTCATGTTGCTGTAATATTAATGTCTTTGAAGTCCGGAAGTATGAAACTTGAACAGCCGGAAATATAAAATCAGCCTTTTAAAATATCGAGATAAATTGATTTTTTCATACATATTTGCATTTTTCTAAGAGTAGGCGGAAACCAATGATTTTATCATGATTAGTTTGGAACACCAACTATTGTTCAAATCAAATAATATTAACGGAATGCGCATTCAAAAATGTGGAAGTAATCTGGCCCAGTGCGCGATTCGAACCACACACCTCCAGATTGCCGGTCGCCCGCTCTACATGTTAAGCTAAATGGGCCACATGAACACTCTATACACATTGCCGAAGGTGTTAGGCGAAATCTCCTGGAAGGATTCTTCTTATAAATTTCAAATTACGCGCGTCGTTCGTATCTCAAATGAGAGCAACGTCAGCGTTTGGGTTGGTAAACATCTGCAACCGCGATTTTATACATATTTTAGTATTGTTAGTGCAGATAAAATAATTATGTACTTAACACACAGTTCCACAAACAAAACTTTTTTTTTTCGCTGACGCGTTTCGATTCATATTTAAATCATCGTATTTGATATATTCCTAAAATTTTCATTAGAACAAGGGAATAGTTGCATTAAACTAGAGCATCTAGAATTAACAGAATGCAAACACTTTTGGATTTACTTCCTCATATTTATAGTTGGCAAGTTTAATGGGAAATATAATTTTACTATTACAGCGGATGCAGAAAAGAGATATTTGGACGGTGTCTACTAACAGCTGTTGCCTATTCGCGTTCAACTGTAACTTGGCACAGGATCGCAGTGTGCGCTGGCCGGATGTACCGTGTCCGCTTTTCTAACTGACCAAATAAAATAGTCGGACCAGCATTAATGAAGAGAGGAGCGGCACCTCGATTGTAGCACGTGTGCAGCAACTTCGCTCAACCCGACAGACGCGAAAGTTTTGCAAATTTTGAAACATCGTTGCACCAGTTGGGATTAAACACCGTGGAAAGTTTAGAACGTTATTGCCATTCAGAACTATAGCAACACCATTGAGGCTTCGAACGTGTCGTTAAATTTGTTAATAAATCCACCAGTAGGATTCGCTATTCCCTCGGTAGAGAAAACCAGCTGGTGCGATTACTACATCGACAACTAATGATTTGCATTTATTTCAAATATATGCGTCGGACTTTCGAATACAATAATTATCATAGACTAGTGTCTGCACGCACCAAACATATGAGGTAGATGTATAATACTTCAGCGATAACTATAAACTTGAAGTACTGAACCAGTATACATAACGAATCAAAGAAACAGTGTTCATTATTATGTTCGGTTACAGTGGTCAACAAGGTTGTTAGAAAATACGTTTATTCAAGTGTAAAATAAGAAGGACGCGGTTGAAAAAACCAGTTTTTTTTTAAATGTGATGAAGGAATATCTGAATATTAAACACAATTTAAACTTAATAGTAGTAGTAGTAATAGGGAGGCAAAGCTTGGCAAGTAGGTCACCTTTGGCCCTTTTTGCCGACCCCGAAAACGATCACTAGAACTATGGCAGACATGGTAGTTCCTTAGTGTCGAACCTTACAGACCTTTTAATGAAGGTCATGATGTCCGACCATTCCGCTAAGTAGCACTTTTCCCTGTTAAACTCTGCTGTGCCGAACACCTCAGCCCTACGACGAAGTCTCGTCCTCCTTCCAGCACTTCTGACAGATTGGGTCTTTGACCACTCCTATGAGTGTCAGGTGCCTGTTCAACATGCAGTGATCTGTGAGGATCCCAACTAACAATTGGAGTGAATCCCTCTTCCGGTTCAATAGCCATAGCTTTCTACTTTTGTTGGGGTCTGCTATGAACTTCTTTGACTGCCTCCAACCATGCTTTCGCAAGTTCGTTATACGCCCAAGCATCTAGGACAATACTTACCTGGCCTCTGCTAATACCCAGCAATAGTTCGGGGCCAATTCATGTGCCCCTTGCTCCCATCCTCGCCAGGCCGTCTGCTTTCTCATTACCTGGCACCCCGCTGTGATCAGGGACCCATATGAGGGTCACGTTCTTGGATTGGGATAAGCGTTGGAGGGCGGCGCTGCAATCCTGGACCAGTGGTGATCTGATCCTAGCAGATGTTACCGCTCTCAAAGCATATATAGATGTCCTGCTCCAACTATCTCCGCCTGAAAGACTGTCGTGTGGGTTATCTTCAGTTGCGCAGTGGCACGTTTGTTCTGTTAGTCCAATATAATCTACGCAATTTTTTGCTAAGCTAATTGAGCTTAGACGTTATTAAATGTCGATGTACAAGTATTAGGAAATGTCGTTTGACCTTGTTTTCTAGATGTTTTAGTTTTCATCCCTATTTGTACATATACCGCATTGATGATACTTAGTATAAGAACTATACATTTACTAGTTCTAACATTGGATATTTGTCGTAATTTTTAGTCACCATTGATCAATGGTGTAATAGGAGTACCTTATCGTGTGCCACTGACATAAACAAGGGTTGATGGGAAGATTATTTCATTGCAGTTTATTCCATTTACGGAGAACGTACCACTTTTATACTGTTTGCCTTCCACTAAATTACACAAAAAGCACTTCACAGATGAAAGATCATCAATGAAACAATTTCGCATACCGGGTTGCAGTGACGACGATTTAATTATTATCGAAGCTCCACGGGAGCCGTCGATAAATGACTCTGTAGGTAATTGAATACGTGCCTGAATTTACCCTCAAAACACGTAACATCGGCGGTGCAATATTACCTTCAGTGTCGTGATTAATAGCGTCGGAGGTACACCTGTATAACTGTGTGTATATATATTAGGATGCGGGCTCCGTTTACTTATGGTAGACGCTATGTTCTGTGTGCCTTTTGGTTTTGTGGCTGCGTGATAGAAAAGTAAGTGTAGCATGATCAACTACTTACTTCAATTATTTAAAATGACTCTTGATACGAATGACGAAGGGAGTTTTGTTTTCTTCTCCAGTAATCAGAAATACCATTCAGATACTTTTGGTCTTGGACAAAAAAGGTACAACTTGTGTATAAGTTTCATAATAAAATCTGAAAAACCTTTTTATTCTACATAATTGCATCAGTTTTCTGGTCTGCCCTCTAAAGAAATTCGGTTGAATTCCCACATCAAATCAAGTGTGATAAAACTTGGTAGATACGGAGACAGAGTCGACGATGCATTTTTTAACAGCTTCAACAACTCCGTCAAGTCTCAACTTTTATAATTTTCTGATAGCGACTGGATGTGAGCTATGAATTGCACGCCGAGGAATTCAACTCATCCAATCTTATTTACGTTGCTGTCAGTCGCATTTGAGCAAAACCTCTACCACGTTGATGCTTAAAATCAGGTAGGGCTATTTCGCGCCATACTGGCTTGTAAGATTTCATCATATTTCATGTTAGTGGCGGTTCCTTACAGGAAATAAGGGTGCTTAAAGATGTTCTGATTTTATTTACATAGCTTCGTGGAGTAACGCAGATAAACATATTATTTTCAATGCGTTTACCGGAGCAGCTGGTGAAGCTGGGAGATTTTTATAACTTTGCGATTACTATTTACGTTTTCGCTGACTGAGCCTACAAACAAAATAATCTTGATAGTGTAAAATTTTCATAGATATCTCGATGTCATTCAAAAAATCCTGTCTATAACATCCAGACATCTCAAGATCGTGAATGCACTTTAAGCATATCCTTTCGAACAATAATGTGTTGTTACAGCAATGGATGATGATAGGCACTGGAAAGCGGTATTCGATTCAAAATACTGTAATTGGGAAAATATGCATACATTTTTCTATACCCAGCCACTGAAATCTGCATAAATAATTGTGAGACGTTTTGTTCCGATCATAAATACAATTCATACAATTATATTTGCAATGATATCAATTTGCAGCTTGAGGTTTTTGAGGAATAAGCTCAGTCTTGTTTCTATAATTAAATTCGCCTGTTTGATGTTTTGAAGCAACCGACACTCAATCCACAGAATGGTAACCAAATACTGCCTGCGTGATATCGAACGGGAAATGGGGCTTATCGAATCTGATATTGAGTTTGAACAAGCGAAAGAATATATACCCTCCCAGCCCAAACAAATATGTTTCTCTTTCCACTCTTTTAGTTTCTTTAAGGTTGTTGTATACGACATTACTCACAATTTCCTGAGGGTATTTATTGATCAAATTTTTATTCTTCGCCTGGGTCCAGTTTTGCGATATAGTTTTTATTTCGAGATAGTGGAAATATACCAGGTAAATTGACTACACTACTATATTGACTATAGTATTTAGTATTTAGTATTTATCAAACCAAAAATGATTTAAAGATTTACAGTAAATTATTAAAAAAAATTGTAAAACCTTGGAGAGATAAAAACAGTTATCTATACGCAAGTCCAGTTACTAGGAAATTAAATAAAAAACTTACACACTAACTTAAATCTATGAGTTTTCTTGATTTGAGGTATCAAGAAAATTTCATATTCTGATGAATTAGATTTATTTGCACATTCGTAACAGTAATAAAATTTAGTATTCAATTAGATTTTATCCAATTTTTCAACATTTTTATATGTGATCCTTTATTTAGATATAATTCCTTGTAATCATTTGGCAAGTTATTGAAAGTCAGGATTGCTTTTTTATACGAGTTTTTGTCAGTTACTCGTTTCTCAGTATTTGGAACAATGAAACTTTTACTTCGAGTAATACTGGCTGAGGTGAGATATGTATTTTTCAAAGAGGTATAGTGAAATTTCAATGCTTCAAAAATAAATAGTTGTTCTAAATTCATAGCATTCTCGTTTACAATAAAAAAATTTTTATTGACTAGTTTTAGTAATCATTACATCATTTAAAACTGAAGAGAACATTCAGTTAATCTGACTAAAACGCAACCTTTCCTATTAAGTTTTTTTATTCCGATTAAGAAAACAATATTCTATAAATGGCATATGCTTAGGCTGTAAAAAACGTTTTTCAATCTTGATAACCTAGGTCAATGATGTTATCAAATTGTTGTGTTATCCTCAATACGTGTACTAATATCAAATTAATCGGAGGTCTTAAGTTGCTTAAGATTACGTCGAAGGATTTCGTTTCATAGCTTAATAAAGATATTTAGCAAAAGTAAATCGATCACAGAGGAGCATCTAAGATTTATATGAATTACTTCATTATTTCCTCTTCCTATTAATATGTTAGCAATTAGATTGTTTTACCGTCACGTGTGTTCATCCAGCTGGAGTTGCCATACAATATTTTTTGTTGGTGGAATGTGGAATAGCCAACTTGATTGCTATAGTGTAGTTTAAATGCCAATATCGATAAACGTCGGATTTATTGACTGTGAATTTCTGAATTCAAAGCGATATGTATTTTTTTCACACTTTGTAACACGTTTTTGAATGGCTCTGGGAAAAAGCAGTAAACTATTTAATGACCTTAGATTTCTCGGTAAAGAAATCAATCGTTGTTCCAGAACCAGTCTTAGGGTCATATTTTTCACTGATACTGTATTTTTTTAATCGGACTTTTTATAAACCAGGCTTTCGGAGTTCATTTATTATTTATCACGAATCTCGAATTTTATGCCCTGTACATATTGACAATTGTAATTTTCCTAATATATTGGATTTTAAGAAATTATTTTGTTTTTCCTCTACCGGATAATATTTAGAGGAGCAGCTTTGACGACGTTACATCACTTGACTACGCCTTAATATCGACCTTTGGCACATCCGCGGCCGGACTCGATGACATTATGTAAACAGTTGAAGGCAGAGTTCTGCATTTGCAAACGTCCCAGCATCTCTGCCCAGCTATGTTTGTCGGTTTGTTGATGGTAATATATGCACGGGATGATCAGTCACTTCGAGAATACGGATATTTGCTCGCTGGCTGATGCGATAATTGCGACATATCCCTTCGGTGGTAGAACAGGTCGCTGAGTATCGGATCCAATCACATTGGTCGACTGGGTTTGGGACCAATACAATTCTATTCAAATTCCGGTTCTTCCAGAAATGGACATCATCTTCGTTAGTTCAAATGAAACTTCATTTCCTTTATTACATTATACAAATCTACCATGAGTTGTATATCAAAGATATCATAGGTCTAGCGTGCGTCGTTGTTGGGTTATTTTTTCATTTAAAAATGTATCGCTCGCACTTTTCCAGAAAAAGTATAGTCTCCCGAGATCGAAGTTAGCCATGCTCTAAATGAGATTCTTGGATTCTTCAATATTTGGAAAAAATTCCACTGCTCTCAACCGGGTTGTTCAACTTTTTCACGTGAGAACTTTAACTATTCTCAACATATGTAGATACTATGCAGAAAAGTAACGATCTATATCCTAAATTGAAACAAATTTCCGTGGTTGCTATAGAATTTAGAATATCATTTGGCTTTGTCATGGGAAAATAGCTGTAGGTACAAGCAAACAAGCGTTAAAACAAATGAGATTGTTAATCGTTCGATCATTTTCTATTCCTACCTATTTCCCTTTGACATTATTTATCTCACTACAAGGTTCCACTAAATAAATGAGATATGCTATTAGTTTTTGAAAAAATACGATCAATCAAAAAGGTAATTACAGGATATGATCCACAAGCTATACTTGTGATATTTATTTCAATATCAACTTTCGTGATCCTATATAGCACTTTCCCTTTGAGAGAAATATGCTCAATTTCATTCTTCGATAAGGTACGATATGCGGGAAAGTACAAAATAGTGACTTCTTTATAAAGAATCATTGTCATAATGCACATGACGTAAGAGCAAAATATAGTAACGTTAAACAATCATCAAGGTTCATCTTTTAGAATACTGTTACTGATACTATTTCCGTGCCAGTGGTTGAATAAAAAAGACACAAAGCAGACTTCCAGCACCACACAAAAGAATATTAATGCCTACGCCATTTCCATATATATTCTACTCCCCAATTTTATTTCGAGCATTTGACCGCTGCTGTTTTGGCGAGCAAAAAATGGGCACGTAGATAAAATGAACGCGGTGTGGCGCCGCGAAATTAAAAAGTATTTACTTGTTTGATATCAGCCAACCCTTCAAAGTAGAATTCAGGCAAAAAATGGAGAATCTTCTCGGGAGGATAATGCCTGTTTATCCAATAACACTGTTTGGTCTCTATTAACATCTTACTACTGCATATGGTAAGGACTTTGGCCGGCGATAAACCTTGCATTTTATTCTGATAGAATTTATCTGGGGAAAACAGTAGTAGACACCATACCGCAACTTTCAAGAAAAGCGCTACTCGAATGAGTATATCTGCAGAGCTGATTTACAGCTAGTTGCCACTCCATCAGGAGCAAAAACATTAGTTTGATTGTTTAGTAGTTCAGGGGAGGATATTATGGGTGGAATGTGGCTAGGTGAATTATTTGCATTCACTTATAATTGATACGGTGACAATATTCCTACCCTTAATACCATTAAAATTTAAAATAGTTTCATTTTAGTAAGTGGCCGATATGTGGACATTGGACATTTCATTGGACAGAACGTGGTACTACAATTAATTAACGACGTATTGCTCAATTCCAACCTGGAAATTAGGAGTTAATTGGATAAGTAGATTTTTCACATTCAGAAAATGTGAGATTAATGTCAGCCTGTCAGCAGTCATCTGTCAAGTTGGTGGTAACAATGACAGTTCTGGATTTATCGCTCATTGGGTCACGATCATGCTTTTTGGTCTTCGGTTCTGTTCGGAAAAGAAGTTTCTTCAGACACAAAACGTGTATATAACGAGCAGAGTCAAATATTCATTTGGTTAGTTTATATACCACCTATTCTAGCAACATGTAATAAGAGAGTGATAAATGTTTTGAATCCGGAATTTTGCTTTTCCACAGCCCATCTTGATGTTTTGTTAGTGTATATATTGATAGTCCCTGCGTCCATTGCACAAAACAACTCGTCCCGTAACTTAGATTAACGGCTTGGAACAAACCCGCAGACAGAAGACCAGCCAACAGGTAGGCCTGTTCTAACTTGTCATATAAAGTCTAAAGCTTTTAGTCATATTTGACACGCCCATCAGAGGGAGTGCCTTTCTCTAGATCTAGTCCAGGGGCTTCTGGATTGCTTTGTAGTACATTCTCACATATTCGGACAGTATTTAGGTGATAGTCTGATCTGAGCCTTGTGGAATAGAAGTAGCTTTTCCAGTGAATAGAATTTTCTGTAGTATGAGAAAAGATGACTCCACAGCTGGCAGATGAGCGTGTGTCTATATTATTGACATGGCTGATTGGGTTTTAATGTATTAGTGATATACTGATTATATGTCAATATTTAGATTCTATGAAAAAATTACTCCAAAATATAAGCATCAGCTATTGGATTTAACATTTCTTACCATTACACAGTATTCTACTGTTCTATACTTTTTTTATAATATTTTTGTAGTATTATGATCGAGTGTACTATCAAAATGTGACGCTCAGCTAACGTTTGCAAGAGAATATAATTTAATTAACTCAATCATCAACTGGAAATATGGATGCCTTGAAAGTATCCATGGTTGAAAAATGTAGTACGGGCCTGCCTCACCACAGCCCAAACAATTTGTCTCGGTGAGGATTTTTATTTTATAATGCGGAGACGTGTGATTGGCAACCAATGAAGTCACGAGCGAGACTGACAGCATGAAACGTGACTGAGCGACGATCATTTTTTTGGCTAATTGATATTTCGCTCTTTCGTTGTATATGGATCAGCTATTGTGAGGATTGAAGAAGCACGCAGAAAAAATAAATGCCTTTGGTACGCTGTATAATATTATAATTTTTTACTCCAATCTAAATATCTTTGTTATCTACAACATTAAATGATATTCATCGCAATATTATTATTTAATATTTGTCCGTCGATAACAATCAAATTTGAGTAAATTTGAGTATGCACATTATCTCATCAACGTATTAAAATTGGGAAGCCAAGATAGCGGACAAATTAAACAATAACCAAGGCAATTAGTCGCTAAACGACCGCTGATTCAGGGTCCCATCACCTGGAGCTCTTTGTAACCCGTTACCTTTGAAGAGCATTTCAGCTTAGTTACATGACCCGGGAATGCATCTGGCAGCTATGTGGGTTGAAGTTGTCTATAAAATGTGAGAAGGCTGTCATCTGAGGGCGCTTAAATTTTACCATAACACGTTAACTATAGGTATAAAGAGCTGTAGGAAATATCGCAAAATTTGGTAGCAATTAGACTTCTCAAAGGTTGATTTAAGATGTATATAAGAAAAGCACATCATTGCATTATACTATTAATGTGTCGCGGCTATACGTTCACCAAATGAGACTTTGTTTTTATTTATAGTTTTAGTGATTGAGAAATCCTATGTCTGCGTGTTTTGCTATATTTGAAGTAAAATTGTAGTAGACGAAATTTCTCTACCAGTATGTATGCCTCATGTGTCTTGCTTCATTACCATACTTAACCCTTATGAGGTAAAAAAAAGGGACCAAACTTTAAGAATGGAGAAGTCAACCGGTCTCGTACCTTCTAACTGTTCATGGAATATTCCATGAATGATCTTGAAGCCTTGTTGTTTCCAATATATCTTTTGTTTCGTTGTTCATCACTTGGATACCTAACTGCGTTAATGTTCGAATAGATTCTGTAAATAGTACGTGTGTGTATATCTGTTCAAATACATGTTGGCAGTAAAATTTACAATAGGACTGACTTGCAAATGATACGCTTTATACCAAATACACTCGTTGCAAATGCAGTTGGAGTTTCAGTTTTGTAATAACTTACTGTGAACAATTATTCCTGTCTACCTTAGGAATGAATCGCAATTTGATTATAAATGTGTGTGTATAGCGCATCATCATTCAATCGACTCTAGTCAATATTTGATGAGCTAAATTCGTTAGCAACAAGCAAACTTTGCAATATTTGGGTAGCTCGATAACATTGTTATTTGATGTTATTTACCTCAGTAAACAAGAACGTAACTGATGATGACCACAGTTCAAGTCATTTGACTATAAACCTTTCAACTCCAGTTAACAAAAATGTGAACAAAGTGGTAGTTGTAAACCAAACATATTTACAACCCCCAGCCTCCTCATTATATAAGAGAAAACAGGAATAGAAAGTTACCCTTGCTACGAATACTAGATAGGCTCTACCTAACATTACGATATCCAACTATCCACTGTGGTAGTTGATAAAGTAGTTCAAAAAACTTTGCTTATAAAAGGCGGTAGACAAAATAAGTTTGGAAACCTATGGTATATACCGAATCTCTCTGTTTTTGGAGTACTTGAAAAAAAAGTTGAAGTGTACTCTTTCATGTTTTTTTATAGTGTACTATGAAGCAATATTAGAAATTATAATAACACCTGGCAATTAGTACATTACCTCATAGCCATTCCACGAATTATATTGTAACGTTCTTAAACACTAATTTATTTCCATTGTTAACAACAACAATTTATACACTAATTTATATCAACAATTTCAAGTTCTTTACTATTTGACGTCTGACCACTGACTGACTGCTGTCACTGCTCGATGCTTGTATATATTATACAGAAAACGACCATCTCGAATGTTCCACAACCAAATCTAGAACAATCTGACTCATTCGAGATGTCTGTTGACAGCTTCACACATGTTCTGGATGATTTGCATACAGGGTGATCTTTTCTTGGCTGCTGGCCGCTGATCTCGTTGCAATATTATATGTTGCAGTTACATCAATATTTGAGGAATCATCGAGTTAATTCCGCTGGCGCTATTGATCTGTATTGAAATACATCTCATATATCCTTTCTTCCACAGGTGGTGCCTCCGCCTTGAAGGATGTATCGGTGACGATCCCCACAGCTGTCCGAGTGATGGACACGATAACTCTTCAGTGCCGTTTCGACCTTGAGGGTGAGCCGCTGTATACACTAAAATGGTACAAGGGCGGCAAGGAGTTCTACCGATACATACCGAAGGAAATGCCTAACACGCAGGTTTTCCCGCTACCAGGAATAAACGTTGATGTGAGTATGACTTGTTTGCTTCCAATATACACGTAGCTTGAACTGACAGGTCACTTCTAAGAAGCGTGGAATGTAGTCAAAATTATATAAATATGAAAACTGTGTTCTTTTGATATTACGTTTGGGGACTCAAAAACATACCAAAATAATGTCTCTTATTTTGTACAAGGTGAACTTAGGAAGATAATGTTGAATGAGTGTTCGGGCTCACGTCAATGGCCTTCGCGACCCAATGTTTGCCACATAATTCCAGCTCCAGGCACAGCTCCGGCTTCCGAGATGTAATCCCCACCACAAAACTTCTTTATCGTTACATAAAACTAGCGTTACATTGTAATACATTTTCAACAGATAAACAAGAAACACAACAATGCAGCAAAACATTTCCGTTGCTATTATAGCGAACATAATTTAGAGTTGGAGAGAATGTATTTTGTTGCGTTAGAATGTCAGGAGAGGCTCTAAGACTTACAGGCATTGTTAGTTTTTTACTCCACTCGTTTGCTGGTTGGAGTAAGTGTTGCTTTGGCATGAAGCCAGAATAGATTACGCTATTTTCCAGGACAGAGCGACGCATGTAGCGATTTATTGTTTTTGCATTGAACAATTGGGAAATAGTGAGCAGAATGCTGAAATTAACGTAGCGCCGAATTTGTGTTTGAAAGTAGAGCTTTTCTATAGCTCATCACGCAGTATTCGTATGTGATTGGTTAATCTGATATCATTTCACCATGCATGCCCCAGAATCGAAATCTATACTTTTTCTGAAAGTCACAAATTCCTAATTTTAGGTAATTTTGCAAAAGATAAGATGCTTGTTTTTTCTTGATAGTTTTACGGCATAAGGTGTACTTTTGGCTATTGATTAAATATTAATTTGCAAATTTTTATTTATACACTGTGAACTTGCAAATGCTTATTCCGTCACTAGTGTCTTAGTCCTTCATTTAGACTAACCAATAATTTTGTTATTCCAGAGAAGCAAAAGTAATCCTTACGAGGTGGTTCTGAGAAACGTTCAACCAGAAGCAACTGGAAAGTATAAATGTGAAGTGTCATCTGACGCACCAAACTTCTACACCATCATGGAGTCGGCCTACTTGTTTGTAATCGGTAAGAATTATATGTTTTGCACATAAAAATGTGGGTTTTATCACTGAGGAACAGTTTTCTGTAGACAAATTGTGGGGCGAACATGGAGTAACTAACCATGTATTTTAGTGAAGCCTACATAAAGTATCAGAGCTTATTTACCTTTCCGCATACCCGTCTGGTGACAAAGAGACAAGTACATGTTAAAATATAGAAAAGCGCTCACCTGGTTTGTACAGCATTCAAGGAAGTTTCATTAAAATTTCATATTCTCTACCTCGAATCCAATTTAGCAAAATAAAATAACAGGGCATAATTTACCATGCCTGTAAGGCACTCCCTGTTTACGTTTAAGCGTGAGTGAAGGGAGGGCAATTTGTTTTGAGAGGCCTTCAGAATAAATAAGGGGCATATAGAGATTTAGAGGTGCCTTCATCATTCATGAATATGCTACGTGAGATACGGATTGGAATATTAACGGAGGTGAGCTGGGAAGCTGCGTAGTTGTTTGTAGGTCAAATTGTGGTGATCGAGCTATACTGGGGTACAGGTGGGAGGAACGCACCTACCTTCACATCGAACTCTGTTTATACATGGATTATGGCACACACATCAAAATAAATTCTCAACTCATGAATTGCGACAACCTTGTAAAGATATACTCATGACAAGGGCATATGTGTTCTCACTGTAAAACTATTTACTTGATGAAAAAAATATGGCTTATTTGAACCATTAAACATATATCTTCGATTTCATTATCCATTTAAAAGAAAGATACTATAATTCTCTAAGCATGTGAGTTGTGTATTCACAACCAGCCAGAAATGGCAGGTGCCTAAAAGGAGGAATAGGCGCCGGGACATAATTTATGGAAAGGCTGATGAGAAAAGTAACTTCAAAGGTGTTGTCAGGTTGATTGACTATCATGTGTTCAGATGCTCTCTGGACCTGACTTCGGAAAGTTTGAAACTTCATCTGAATTCTTGTGGCATTGAAAATGTCAGATGTGCAGAGATGCGGTCTAAATACCCTGAATTGTATAAATCATTCAAAGTATCTGTTCCTGCTGACATGGTTGATAAGTTCAAGGACCCAGAAATAGGGCCCAAAGATATTGCGATTGATAAGTATGAACCTCGTTTTTTATACAAGAATCGCACCAACATCACCGAAAGAGATTAGATCCTAAGGAAAAGACGCAAGAAATTCTCTACCTGAATGCTGGAAGCTTGCTATCGAACATTGACGAAATAAGTGAACTAATAGTCACCTTGAAGCCCCAAGTGGTGTGTTTGAGTGAGACTCGTGTTACTGATTTGATATTTGACAGTGAAATAACTGTCAAAGGTTATCAAACTGTAAGATGTGATTCAGTAAGTAGATACACTGGTGGAGTGACCATTTATGTTAGGAATGATTGCAAATACTATGTACAGCAAAATGTTTGATTGATCATAAAATATCAGATCATGAAGCCATTGCATTAAAACTAAACCTGGAGCAAACTGTAAATAATAAAATAATTTTTTACGGAAATGTTGACTATGAAAAAATCTGTTATGCCATGATAGATTGTGATTGGATGTATGGTTCTACAAATGTACACCATGTATTTGAAAATTTCTGTAATAATATGAATACTGTACTAAATAGCACGTGTCCTCAAATACAGAAACTGGAAAAACTAAATCATAAAAAATGGGTTGATGATACTGTTAAAGTTGCAATAAATATTTAATGACAGGATCTAATGATGACTGGAAAAACCACAAAATTAAAAGAAATTCCGCGCTGAGAGCGATGAGAGTAGCTAAAAAACAATTTTATGAAAACCGAATTGATCAGGCTAGAGGCAGTTTCTCTCGTATGTGGAAAACTCTTAAAGCTTTAATAAGCACTAAAAATAATAATCAAATTAATTCAGTAATTCAAGAAGGTACGGAAATAAGGGATCACCTAGAAAATAAGTTTAACAGTTTTTTTGTAGAGCATTAGTAATATTATTAGAGTATCGATGTTCAGCATATTACCTTTTTTGCCAAACAATATTGCATTCTTTAGTAATTCTGTACCAGAACCAGATAATTTTTTCTCAAAGTTCAAGAAAATCATTCTCTCTCAACTGCGTTGCTTACTATTTAAGCAACAAAATAAACATTCTAGTGATGAAATTGACTTTAAACTACTCAAGGAAACTTTCTCTGTTGTGGGTTATCCTTTACTACATATAATAAACTGCTCATTAGAAACAGGCGTTTTTCCTGACATGTTAAAAACTTAAACTGTAATACCAATTGCTAAAATATCTGGAACAAACAAGATAGAAGAATATAGACCAGTAAATATACTACCTAATGTTGAAAAATTCTTGGAACTTTGTGTGCATATGCAGCTTGCTGAGCATGTCGTCACGAATAAACTAATAAATGTTAATCAGTTTTTCATGTGAAACAGCACTTCAAAAAGTTTTAAATGATTTTAGATGCTCATTAGATCAAGGACAGGTTGTAGTTGCAGTTTTTATTGATCTCAAACGTGCCTTTGAAAACTGCCTCTTCAGAAACTAGCCATGTACTTTGGTATGACAGGAACAGTTTTTAAATGGTTTTCATCATATTTGTCCAGACGACATCAAATCACGAAGGTGAATGGTAGCATTTCAAATAGAGTTTCTGTTGAGTACGGTGTCCCTCAAGGGAGCGTGTTGGGACCCATGCTATTTATACCTTTTATTAATGACATTTTCTTAGTTGATATTGGAAAATGTAAGATGCATCTTTTTGCCAATGATATAGTTATATATTTGTGTGGAACTAATTTGGACCAAGTCGTGACTGAAATGAATATTGCCTTGGAAAACCTGAGCCGATGGTTTTATGATAATAAATTAGTAGTTAATACTGCAAAGTCAAAATATATGTTAATTTCTAATAAAACAGCTCCTAGATCTGATACTGGTATTAAACTTAGCGGTGTAAGCTTGGACCAGGTCACCGAAATTAAATATCTGGTGATTGTTATAGATGAACATTTGAGATGTGGTGAACATGTTGCCTATATATCTGAAAATATTTCAAGAATGCTTGGTTTTGCATACGGAATAAGTAATTATTTGTCATCGTTTGCTAAACATGTCATTTACAACACAACTATTAAGCCTCACTTTGATTACTGCTCATCAATATTATTTATGTGCAACAAAACCGACTTACAGAAATTGCAGTTACTGCAAAACAAATGTATGAGATTTTTGCTAGGCTGTAATATATATACCAATGTAAACACCATGCAACAGATATTAAATTGGAAGGCTATGGAGGTCTACATTGAAATACGGACGCTTATATTTATATACTTAATTGTCGAGAATCTACTTCCAGATTATTTATCAATAAAAACCTACCAAACTAGCAATAAGCAAAAAAAGTATATTTGATGACGGAACGAAAGAATATAATAGACTTCCCCTATATGTTAAATCTTCTCCCACACCTGTTGTGTTCAGGAAACGTCTAATGAACTACATGTGAATCTATTTTGACAGCTTGTTTTATTTTTATTTTTTTTTAGCTTTGTTTTATATGTATATGAGTGTATATATGTGTGTATCTATGTATGTGCCTGTATATGTATTTTAACAATATTTATATTACCTATATGTAATCATGGTTGCCTCGATTGCTTATTATTATTATTTTTATACTCTTGTAGAATCATGAAAATAGCTTATATGTGCTAAATAAACGTCTCCAACTACTTCTACTACTACTAGGTTAGGAAATTATCCCTTCCGGTGCACATTCGTATATTCAAGCGCAAAACACTCGACCGATGCAATGTGAGAAGGTGTTGTCGTAAATCAGCAGAAGAATAAAAGAATACCAGTTGTGAATGGCTACAGCGTTAGTTCACGTTTTATGGCATAATTTGTGTCTTTTGCACGTACATCTTGATAAATAAAATACAGCGAAATCAGAGATTCCAAAATAACTGCTCTGGTGGACATAGCTCCATGAAGTGAGTGCGAAAAGCAGTGAAAAATGGACTTGTTCTCAGCATACGTACATATGCAGTTAAGTAGATTCACCTGGTGGCATCATTGTTCTGCTTTCTGATATTATTTTCAAAATGGATAGTTTGAAAATATTGAACCACAGAAAATTTGAAGACAAATATGATATAAGTATTTTTTTTATATACACAACATCATTCCTGCAGATTTGTCAAAACATCTCATTTATAAGCTCCATTAAGACGGTGCGACAACGATCTTTCAAAGTGAGTCCGTGCAAAAAATGCAAGCGAAATATAAATAAGATAAGTGAAAGAACGTCTAAATAAAAGTTGCAACTAATCGATGTTGAGTATTATGAAATAACTGAAGACGCAGCTTTAAAATCTGCTTGAAAATTCGGACTTCGATTCACTCTCGAGTAAATTTATTTGGTTTTGGATATTTGTTGCTTTGGCCTATCATTTAGAAGCACAGAGGGGCATGATATTAGCAATTTTTCGTCCTACGTTCGCTGGATAGAGGTTGTGTATTAATCATTAACTTGAGATAAGATGAAGCTTTTTGCCGCTTCCTTTTGATGCCTCGTCCAAGTATTATCTCCTCTCAAATGCGTTTTTACAGAAATGGTGAATGCGTATACACATAAGTAACACAAAGCGTAACGTTGAATTGACACTACCAAAACTTTGGAAGTACAGATACAGGTTATGATTTTTCCTCAGCTTTCCAATGAAAAACAAAAACTTATTCAGATACATATATTCGCCATTAAAAAAACAGAGGCTATTGTGAAGTAGACTATAAATTATCGTATCCTGTTAAATTAATTATGAAACCTCTGGGAACTTAAACACCAAATCTATTTATAAGATGCATTTAATCTGAAATGTATACCTTAGAATCAGCCTCTTCTTACTTTTAGATTCGCAGCTTCAACATCTTTCGTAAACACTTATTATGTACCTTGCACTGCTTTCATTCTCACAAAAGCGTAATTCGTACATGAAAAGCTCGAGGTGAAAACGTACCTATACAATGTGGGTTTTAATTAAAGTTAGGCTACGTATATACACTGCCGGTGCCGGCGAGCTGCCACAAGCAACGATAACGCTGAATGCAGGTTAGTGGTAATGACTTTTATTTAGATTGTGCACTTGGAAGACAATCAACATTCCGATTTGCAGTGTCTAGAAAATGTGTGTATCATTTTGCAATACCTATAATAAGCTAATACTTGGCAAAACAGATTCACCGAATGAGTATCTATCAAAGCATCAGATCTTTCTTATTGTGCTCATTTGATTTTGAATAGGTAACGATTTTTTCACGTGCCTCCCAATAACATTCGAGAGGTTGAATTAGGTTCCTCAGAAAATCGTGAAACTAGTAAAACAGAATTATTGCAAGTCTACATCGCCCTTTAATTTGTAATAAAATATGTTTTGAATGATACTGAATTTTTTAGTCATTAATATCATAGCTAGAATTGGCATCTTTTTATAGAAAAATTCTCATTAAATATTTTTAGTAGATAATGTCAGCTTTTTGCTTTAATACATAATTTAATAATATTCTGCCAAAATCTTGACAAAATGTAGTGCTAAAATTTTGCAGGATATACATTTCATATATCCTATAGCCATAATATAGGGGAAAAATCATTTTTGCAATCTGTACAAAGCATAACTATATAAAAATGGATGAGGATGAGGATACAATCCAATGAGAATGAAATTGAAATTCACCCAATGAAACCAAATTGTTTGAGACCTTGTTGCATTTTCATCTTAAATTTATCGTTGATATGCTGTATAAAAGTATGAAAAGCAAAGAGCAAGGTGGTGAAACACAAACGTGAAGAAATGTCGTAAGCGCTTTTCGTAATCTTTCAACCATCCGGTTTGGATGCAAATATCGGCAAAGCGGCAGCGATACAGGAACTGTTCCACCACATGCACTCGGAAATTAATCGGGAGATGCGTCCCAAAGACGATACCCTACGACCTACGACTAGTGCTAAGGCTACACGTACACTTTAACAAGTAACACAGATTGATGCAACAATCGAGGAATGTGAAACCACAAATTTGAATTTAGTGATGCCGTTTCACCGATATAGTTTTAAAAAAAATTGAATACATCAAAGAATAATCTGCAGGTCTATGGAAAAAGAAGTTTTAAGAATTGTGACTTGGTTTCGAATGAATATGTTCAGTAGTCCGCCACAACCGCGATGACAAGGAAAAACAGCAATCATCATCTCAACACGCCCACAGCCGTTTTATGACAAACTATATAAAGTTAGTTTACCGCGTTAGAAAGTTAGATTTTCACCTCGAATGGACACTTATAACGTTTCGTTAGAATTAATTGTATACTCCTCAGTAATTAATCACCAGTAATCAGCTGACACATTGTTGTTAGCGAACAGTTGAGTATTTTAATCGCTAGAAATTATTTCAGTCGAGCTGCTAAGCGGTGGATGATACAGTTGAAAAACTATACGAATACTATTTCCTTGTTACTTCAGTGATAGCATTCATTCCTGCATGGTTTTTATCCAGGTAGCGGCCAAGATATTTGAAACATGGAACCCTTGCAATGTTTTGTCCATTTATTTGCAGTGCAGCATCATTATACGGCTGACGGCTAAATTAAGAAGTATCCTTTAGCATATGAAAATATTATATACTGCGTGATTATTGCGGATTCCCTGGGGTCAAGCCCCCTATTTATGTGGTTGATCTGGGCACTCTTTCACCTTTTCCGCAAATTTTGGGAATTGAGGCTGCAACATATACGTGTACGGCACCCTTTATTCATCTATGTGAGTACGGTGCGCTTTGGAGTATGAAAGTACGATAATGTAGCTGCACAAACAGAGCCGGAGGCATTCCAGGAGGCGAATACCAAGCACCGTCATCACACAGGGTCCTACAGCAGGCACGCTGGACATAGCACAGCTCCGCAGGTCGAAAGCCAAACGCCTGGACGGAGAGAGAGAGAGAGAGAGGATTTTAGTGTGCGATGAACGCTGAGTCAACTTTTAGTGTACACTTTGTTATTGAAATTAATGTCGCCTCAGTGCTATACATTTGTAGAATTGAACAACAATATATCGCAACTACAGGATGCATCTTTCTATTTTAGGAATACTTATTAGAATTTTCTTTGAAACATACGATACTGGTTCACAGACGACTGAGAAATAATAATCGTGATTCAATACAGATACAGATTTCTTGACCTTGTATAATTTTTATCTCTGTGACAATTTACCAAGCATCTCCACTGTGAGCTTAATTGATTTTTTTCCTTTTGGTTAAACAGTCTTTTGATCTAACATTTTTGTTGTGGCTTTTCTCAGATAATGTGGCAACGGTTCACGAAATATACGGATAACTATATAACTCATTCCTGTCCGCCTGTCTGCCTTTTACAACTCGACAGCGGCGATCGTCAAATAGCCGAAAAATAAAAATTAACTCAATACTCGTTTTTTGGTGCTTCTTAGGCTGTTGATCATTTCCAATAAAGTGTTTGTGAAGTTAAAAAAGTTTTGGATGGGGAGTTTTGAGATTGCGGGAGAGGGGGAAGAATCATTTTTTATCATTGATAAAGGCATTCGTATTATTTACATTTTTAACGCCGCACTTCTTAGACATAAATGATGCTCCAAGTTTTCAAAGCGTTTTAATATTTCAAACATATTCAAACAATCAAGTTTTAAGATGAGCGGCATTTTAACACCTAATTCGCTTTGCCTTTCACGGGATTAATCTGTTACACCTCCATATTAGCAGCTACTAGAGGTTGCATTTTATGTGTATAAGAATAACAAATAATTGCGAAAGTGCCATTTCGCTCGTTAGAAAAATGACGTCAAATAGGTTGTGTTTGTATTTTTGTTATAGATTTTGATCGGATTTTAGAACTATTGTTGTCTTGAGATTGAGCTTGAGGAAGACTCGAAAATGTCATACTGTACACTATCATATGTGGCCTGCCATAGACATATATGTTTTGCCTTCAGGCTACTCAGTGTAGCTTGTTGGCTTCACAGTAGACAGTAGACATGGTTAAAAGTGCTTACGTAGAACAAGATATGCGTCAGTCAACTTCATACCATTTTTGAAGCATCAAAATTGGAATTCATCTCAGAGCACAACAAAATTACTTGACCTATCAAATAGAACTGCATAGGTAGGTTTTTCTTCGCTTGATTCTCTCATTTTTCATTCCTCTCTCCCTTCGCTTTGTTCTCTATTCTTTCAATTCTTTCCATTGGTAATATCTGGTGCTTTGATTTACAGACACGTCACATTGAGGAAACTGACCAAGTAGCTTGAGGGCAAAGATCCTACTCACTGCCTTGATCAGACATGCCAAATATTATGACCGGAACGCAAGGGCGTATCTAGACCTCAGTCTTGGGGGGCTAGCAGGGCATGAAGTTAGTGTATGCTTTCACGATTTTTTGTAATATCTCCGTCTAGGTAATTGAGGCAACAGAAAGGAATATCTTAATAGTACAATAATTGAGAACAAGGACGTAAACAGCAGAAAGATGGAATAAATCATAGAGTGCTGCATTTATTCATTTTCCTTTTAAAACTACTGGGTAAAGGTAAGGTCGCATTTGTACTGAGCCGCCACAATGGAGGCATTGTCAGATTTGCAGATAAATATGATGTGCTTCAGCTCAGCTCAAAGAGGTTAAATCATTATTTTCATTCGTACCATCTCTCCGATACGTACAAATGCGCACTTACCTTAATCCAACTTTGAGTTCCAGTCACGCTATGAGATTTCGGGAATCGTACGAGAAATACACATTTGATTTTGGGCTATCGCATGGTTTGTGATTTTTTATTTTGATTTCAATGACACCAGACGCATATTATTGATTTTGGAAATCCGAGTTGTACAAAAGTACGAAGGAAACGGAAATCAGTTCACAAAATATATTAAAATCATCATTTATTGATCTGTTCATTCGTTAACGCAATGTATCTAAAAAAATAGATACAGGATTCGCGATATGCTATTACGAAGATTACGTAGCTCATGTTTAGATATGAATCATTCATTTCATTCCTTGAGAAAAACAAAATTTATCAAATTTTTGGTAAAAAATGGGGCTGGGGGGAGGGGGGGGGGTTATAGCATAAAATCTAGTCTCACGTTGCAGAGTCACAACGTAACTTTTCTGGAATAGAATGAAAATAAAATTCAGATGAGGAAAGATTTATTTAATGTAACAACCACTCTGTAGGTATATTACATCTATGTCAATATTTAGCTTTTTATCTAAATGAATTTATGCTTTCACGATTTCGATTCAGCAGTGACATTTGATTATCCACGAATAATTGTGCATAACGGAAACCAATCATTAAATCGTCCAACAACCACCGCACATATACAGTCCACTTTATAAAATTTAACTAATTATTAATACGCCATTCGCACTGTCATAAATAAAAACTGTACGCTGGAACTGAAAACAATTAAAACGAATCTGCCCGTCGGGGATTTTTATTTCAAAATTGAGTTGACGTGATAACAAGACAAACAAAAAGTAATAAATTGAAATTAAATATCGCCAGTGACATAACTCCATGAATTATTTTCATTTGTTCTGAAGGAATGTGAAAATATTGCTCGGTAAATTATAAGCGGAATCCGAAACAGGATATATTGTAAAACTGTGCAAGAACGTGAAATATAATGGATGGAAACTGAGTTTAGATACCAGCTCTTGAATGTAATTATGACAGAATGAGATTGTCAGTATGGTAGCTTGCTATATAACATTCATTACTCAAAAATCTGTACCATACTTCCTTCAAGCATTATTTTTCCATAAATACCGGCATAAACGAGCAAAATGTGAACATTTTCAAATTTGACAGAATATGTTCTATGACATGTACATCACCAAACATTGTTGTGACATGACTGATAAAAAGATAATTCTGAAAAAGTTGGCATAGACCATCACATAGAGATCTGTCGTCTTTTTGAGAGTGTCAGAATAAGTCCTATGCTTTATTTATCTGTAAAAGGTATTATCAAAATAATGCTTCATTACCTATTTTCATAGCAATAAGGTATCTGTATATATATATATACACATATGTGTATATATATATATACATATAACTATTCAGATTTACAATTTAAAAGTAGATATAGATATTATCTAATATACTCGTATATGCAAACAAATTACTAAAACTCCAATTACTCCCATTTCGATTGCATGTCATATTTCACAACTGGTTTTGGGAGGCAATGCAATTCTTTTAGGTAGGAAATGAGATGGTTTACAGAAGTTTTCTCTTACATGTCTCATTTTAGAGAGGTTCAGTAACACATTATAAAAACAGTTACAGATTATTCAAAAGTTTAATTTCGGACTTCCATTGTCTATAAAATTTTTGAGTATCACGACGTTTCGATTGATATGCTATCTTCAACCGAAACGTCGTGATACTCAAAAATTTTATAGACAATGGAAGTCCAAAATCGAACTTTTGAAAAATCCACCTTGTCTCCAAGTTTCAAACAACAGTTACAGATTAATGTCAATTCTGAAGCTTTTCATGCGGTTGTATTCAACAAGCATCGATCCACCTACGTTCAAATAAATGAAGAAATTAAGAGAATCGTGGCTCACATCAGATCATCGCTGGTCTACAGCTCGTATGTGAATATGCGCTCCGAAACGCTACCTAAAGTCTCTAGACACAATCCAGAAACGAGCAATACGTCCTGTAGGTGCGACTGACCTCACAAAAGGACCTCCACAGTCTAGAACATCGAGGTAGGGTGGCTGCTCTGTCTATAGATCTATAGATATTATTATGGCAGATGCTGTCTCACATATTGACACCAAGTAATGAGGATAGAGCACAGAGTCGAGGAGTCCAACAGGCATATCTTCACCAGGTCAAGCTTACAATGCCTCAAACGTGTCACTCCCCTATCATTGAGCACAATCGTTCAGGATTGTTTCTATTATAACTTGTAGAATAATTTTTCATCGTTTTGTTGTAAAAAAGGGAAATTGCTCTATGTTTTACATTTTCCAGATGTTCCAGTGGACGATCCTGTCATGACAGTTGATAAAGAAGTGGCAGACGTTGGTTCCATTTTGACAGGAAATTGTTCAGCGCCTGCGTCTTATCCGGCAGCAAATGTAACGTGGTATCTCAATGGAAGAAAGGTAGGTATCATCCCCATCTATATATATATATATATATATATATATATATATATATATATATATATATTCTTTTTGCCTAGACTGATCATCAATTTTTTTGAGATGGTACAGAAGTTACCCCAGTTACAGATAGTGCAGCTACACTAATTGATCTGAGATTCGTAAGTAATCCGAGAGCTTGTTCGGTTTTAGATCTATTAATATTATAAAGTGATAAAAAATACACTGAAGGAATTGGGATTTATCGTGTATTTTTTTAAACTGAAAATAATGAAAAAAGTAGATCACCTCAAACCGGCAACCTGTCGCAAATAAACCAGACATGAGAAAAGAAGTGGTGTGATGCTAGGTACGGTAAATCACGAGTAAAGGCATACTTACGATATTTGTTTCAGTTTTAAAGCGTCTGACAGAAGTTATGGTTCACAGTGTGACACTAATGAAAACGGGTATCTAACGAAATTTTGAGAATCATACAAAAAAGTCGACACTATCGAAATCGCGTAGATTAGTAAGGTTTTTTCGGATTTCGTATCTTTTTCCTCTAAATTGATACGGCTTTCAACGTAGCGAATACCCATAGTTTAAACACATATTGAACTATTTAGAATCTGAATACCTCATTTGCCGAATATAATGAATGTTTAGCCTTGTAAGAGAATCAATGAAAAAGCAGGAAAACAACGACATCCGGTTACTGTATTTTGAGTGTGGGCGATATACAGGAAGATTAATGATAAAATTAGATATTTGAGACTCAGACAACTGTTGTAGATTTATTGAGCGTCCTGCAAAGAAACCTAAGTGTTACCTATATATTTGATACTTCTTGAACAATTAAAGATTCAGTCATCGTAATTTATGTCAGATCGCTTGGTTATGTCTGTCAAATAACAAATCAGTGCAACAGATCACTAAACCTCCATTTTTTTAGTGCTTGAATGATGAGGCATGGTATATGACTGCGTGTTTTGTATGTCGGTGTGTGTATGTGTAGTGTGAGTGTGTGTGTGTGTGTCGGTGTGTGTGTGTGTGTATGTGTATGCGCGTGTGTTTATGCGCTGTGCAGATACTTATCCTCACTGTGTATTAGAATCCATAACAACCGCCCCTCCTCTATGCTAATTTTTTCTCAAATTATTTTGGAATATACGCAAGTATTCTCATCCACCAGCTTAGACACATCAAAGCGTTCATCTTATCGTCATACAATGAAACAGATGACAGGAAATTTCATACCACCCGGCTGTTGGATTTACCTCGTATAATGAATGCACTGCTTTTTATGCAAGACAATGGGAATTTCTTTCTGTATGTTTTAATAAAGTGGAAACTACTTCTAAGTGGTTTTCTGTCTCCTCCGCTCATATCAGAATTCTGAACAGACGGAAAAGGTCTTATGGGCTCCAGTTTGCTATATTTCTTTCCAATTCCGCTTTGAAAAGAACTTGAAGAATTTCGTTATTATCCCCTGCCTGAATCTCTAATGTATTTTCGCCCTTCTTTCTCAATATAATTTGAAGTGAAATTCGTTTTCTTCTTTTTTCTTCAACTCAGCCATGATAATTTACCCGTTTTTCGATTTTCGCATTGAGGATCATCCAGATACTGGGGTCGGTTGAAAAGAGAGCTCGAATTGATTAGAGGATAATCCCTGAGTCTACACAAGCTAGGTAGGTATTCCGTCTAATATGCACCTGCCTCTATTTATTGAATTTGTGTAGTACTTTTTAGTTGAAAACAAGTGGTGACAATCGATCCAGAAAACTGACAGTGGGAAAATTGAGCCAACATGTTATTTCCTAGTATATTTAATGCTGCTACCTCAGGAACAGCTTCTCTCTTTCCTCACTTCTGGCTTTCTTATCTCTTCTATAGGCTACAGATCCCTTTTCCACCTGCAAATCAATTGGAGGAACTCCAGCTACCACCTTAAAAGCTTCTGTCGCAAAAATCACTTGCAATACCGCCGTTCTCTGGCTTAGCGCAGCCTCCGCTAGTATTTTTCTTTTTTCACTACTCGGACCAGGTCCGGTTAGTATTGTTTTAGACCAATGGGCATGCAACGAATTGGTGGAAGTATGGATAGAAAGAGATGACTGTAGGCAAATTAAGATGTTCATAGCAGGACTTGATGAACCCATCTTCTCATGGACCACCGAAAATGAAACAGACACTTACCAGTCATGGGACAGGAAAAAGACTATGTGTTCTAGAAGTGCTGGGAGGAGGACGAGCCTTTTTCACACTTCTTATCAAAGTTTGATGTATACTGGGGCCTAGAAACGTCTGATATCATGACCTTTATCAAAAGGTCTAGTAGGTTCGACATTAAAACACTACCATGTTAGTTTTAGTGTTGGTATTCAGGGTCGGCAGGAAGGGCCAAAGTTGCCTACTTGCCAGGCTCCACCGCTTATTTATTGAGAATCGAATTGACTAAATCACAAAACTGAATCAAAATCCTTAGAAAAATCGATTTTGTACATTCTTCGGGATTTGTATACATTTTGAGCGTAGATTACTTTTTTTTAGAAATTTGCCCTTGTTATTTTTTATCTGTTAAGCAACTTGTATTTTTCTGTTCTTTTCTGCTCTGGTCCCCTCAAAATCTAAATTTTTTTGGAGAAGTTGAAAATATTGTTGATGCAGTATTTTCCTTTCACACGATGACAATGATGACTATATTTTTATTCAGGGTATGAATCTATCTACTTATTATTTATTGTTCGTTTTTATTCACTCGTATTTCTTCATTTCAGATACCTCAAAGCTCCCAACGTCTTCTCTCCCCATCAGAATTGCAGAACACCGTCCCATCTGCATCTGTTCCTTCTGCGAGCCCTCGTCGCACGCCCATGGTAGCATTCTCCCAACTGGAACTTGAAATAGACGAAGACACGTTTCAAAATGGAAAAGCAAGGCTTAGATGTACCGGTACGATCTTTCATCTGTACAAAAGGGAAAAGGAAATAGTACTCGAAGAGGAACGACCCAGACCAAAACCCTCGTCAGTGTTAGGGATTCGGGATGCTGCAGGAGGTGAGATGATTTCTACTTCTAGTGTACATAGAAGCGATGTAAGAACTGTGACATGAAATAAATGAGGGTTCGAGATTATGCACAGTTTCCTGGTTATAAACTGGATTTTTCAATATATATGAAACGAACACATACAGATACGGCAATTGCCGCAGATTCATGTCATCCTATTAATCGTTAATTAGCTGCATATAACTCGATGGTACATAGAGCTTCGAATTTACCATTGAGTGACTCAGATCTTCAAAAAATACAACGACGAATAGCTTATAATCACGAGCATATATCCACATAACTCACAACAGTAAACGAAACGGTCACCACTCTTACATATCAGGAAATATGGCCAATAAGATATCCAAAACAATAGAAACAGTGTATGGTAATCAAATAAGGATAAACAATAAGTGAGCACCTAACTTTAGATCATAATTATTGAAGGCAAAGGACAAAGAACCAGATATGTGCAAGTCATGTATTTATAAGATTTCATGTGCCTTCTGTAATGCTGTTTATATAGGTCTAACAGCTAGAGCATCTACAACAAGGTACAGAGAATATATAAGTGCCTTCAAAAACCAACACCCAGAAAGATCAAATTTTTCCAAACACTTACTAGATACTATTCATAAAGTTGGCAACAAAAATACATTGAGGGTACTTCAAACTTGTCATAAAATACTTTTTCTGAGCTTCATGGAAACATTAGAGATTCAAAAATATCTGCGAAATCCTGATATCATTTTGATGGCGATGGGTAAGGATTTGTAGGGGTTGCCTTTGTTAAAAGTTCGAATCTCACAGTCCGAGGATGATTTAAATATAAATCAAAACGCCTCACTGAAAGAAAAAAATTTATCTGTTAATTACACAAACCTTTCATCTGGAAGGTTGAAGTACTCAAGATTGAATAATGGTACAATGGCAAATTATTCCGAGAAAGCTTCTGTGAGTAACTTGACAAAACCACAAAATACGGTAAAGGCCATTAACATGAAACCTATTGGGATAATGCCGAAAATAAAATTATCTATTCGCTCATTAGGACAAAGTAGCATGCGAAAATACCGCAGAGGTAAGCGTTTGGATAGGTTATGTTGAATTCGGATAATAATTGTGCAATTTAAACATAACATTCTACAAATAAAACTCCTTTTATGTGTGACATACAATTTAATTATTAAATTATCGTCATACTGACAGATTTGACTGTTTACAAAGGTTACTTGTAAATTAGCTAACTAGGTCTTATCATGAATAGAACATCAGAGCTAATATTCTATCTGTTGTTTGAAACTTGTAGACAAGGTGGATTTATCAAAAGTTTGATTTCGGACTTCCATTGTCTATAAAATTTTGAGTATCATGACGTTTCGATTGATGTGCTATCTTCAATCGTCTTCAGGAGGTAGTTCACCTGAAGACGATTGAAGATAGCACATCAATCGAAACGTCATGATACTTAAAATTTTATAGACAATGGAAGTCCGAAATCAAACTTTTGATAATATTCTATGTATTCTGTCAATATGCTATTGATCTATTATATACTGTTTTACTTTTTTAGGGGAAATATCTTTTGATGACTGTGTTACACAAGTTTCAAGGGCCAACTCCTGGAAAACGTTAATCATCACTGTCAAAATGTGCTTAATATATTACACGTCATAAAATATTTTATTTTCCAGGATACTACGTGCCTTAAAATACAGATACATGAGCTTTTATTCCTTAAGCTTTTCCATTATTTTGAGTTATGTTATGACAGTTCATGATCCAATATATTATATGAGACAGATAAAAATGGAAATGATGAAACAGTAGCTATATAGGATAAATATGATACTGTTTAAGTATTATAAAGAACTTTTATTTGTGAAACTCTGTATTCAAATTACATCATTTTTATCTCGATGATGAGAGTGTTTCACCAAGTAACATCATTTACAATATACTTCAATCTTGGTCCAATCACTGATTTTCAAATATATTTCTCTTAGAAATAGCCATGTGAGTCTACAACTTAATAGATATTTGGTTTGTAATTGTTGACCCGTATAGGCTTCCAATGAGCTCGTCATGATTGTTAATGTTGATTTATAGTTGATGTTGGATAATAGCATAAATGATTTTAATTGCGCCTAACTTGCTTAACATGATAATGTTGATATTTGAGAATGTTATTCTATCCACCAAGTCTAGCAACTAATGCACATAAAATCTGTTCCAACACACTAGTTTTTGTTATTAGGTCACCAAGGGTCAGTGTATTGTTTTTGCTCGGAATCAGTGCATGTTCTATAATAAAGCCCTCCACTTTAAATGACCGTTGGCGGCTCTCATCCCATGGGATTACCATTAACAACGGGCTTCCTCCAGAGGGGATCCAGATCTATTTCCTCGGCTAAATAATAAATAAAACATGCTCCGCCGGAATAAATAGCTTCAATTTGGGGGACCTGTAAATCTTCCCGGTCGCCATCGCTGCCAATTTCTGTTACGCGCCCAGCCGACACGTTCCTTCCAGCCGGGATAAAAAATTAACAGTTTTGTTTTCGGGGCGCGTACGCGCGATGCATATCGTGACTTGGTTTTAACGGATCTTGTGGGAAGGCTAATTCGTTATCAGATAAAAATATTAGTAATGACTTTGCGATTTTTATGATTCAATTAACTCCGCAGTATGTTTCCATAGAAAAACTGGGGACCATTATGTTGTCTGGTTTCTTCCTACCATTGTCAAAATTTTCATACTCGTTG
This sequence comes from Bruchidius siliquastri, assembly GCA_949316355.1. NCBI lineage: Eukaryota > Metazoa > Arthropoda > Insecta > Coleoptera > Chrysomelidae > Bruchidius > Bruchidius siliquastri. The sequence continues at coordinate 16,784,326 of OX438533.1, read as the reverse complement.
AAATCAGAATTATGCAGCTGTTCGCTTGTCTGCGTTCAGAGAGAACCAGTTTTAAATGTTGTGGAGAACTCCTGATATATGAGATCGAGTTTTACCACCTATAACAGCTCAAAGACTACCAACTCATATATAGTTGTATTGAATGAAGTACGGTACTACTTAGGCAAGTAAGAAAAACATTTTAAAGTCCATAGTGGAAGCGAACTTACCAAAAAAAAATAGAAAACAGCTCATGGTTCAATTTTTGATTGCATTGAGATTATTTGCAGAAAGCATTTTCATGACTTGATGACAAGCTACACATGATGGTATGCGTTTTTTGAAGTAATCGCCTACTGAAAGCTCAATCCAAAAAAGCCTGAGGCGTATAGCACATAATATGTCTAAAATACAATTATCTGAGCAAGTTTAGAGTTAAGGAACAGCGTATTGCTGTGAGTACATCCACAAAAAAGATGCACTATATAAATATACCAACTTATCACTTGTCTGCATAGGGAAAAGTATCTAATAATACTAAAGTTATCCAAAATGTCTAGATTCCTGTTTCGCTTTTTTTAGGTATTACTAGTACTACTGTGCCACTCTATAATTCGAAGGTACCCACTTGACCTTGATGGGATTTGTCCAGTAGGTTATTATTTAAAAATCGGCCCAGTGTCTAACAAAAAAACACCAAGCAGAGATAAAAATGGATTCAAGTTGATCGTCTCACCTCCCATTTATCTGCACGATTTTTTTAGCCGATCGTTATATCGTTCTTGTTATGTAAACTCATTGTCTATTAATTGTCATGAAGCTACCTGGATATTCGAGGCCATCCATGACATCAATTTTTTCTATTTACGTGGAAGAGATGTTTGATTCTTCCATACTTTGTTGATATAAAGATATGTTTTGTGTACTGCCAATACTTAATTGATGATAAAGTACTCCTAATCTTATTTACGACTGTAAGCGTGTAGTGTTCATTATACTTACAACCTGCAAGTCCTGTGTGCTCACAGCCTAGCAATGTTTTCGCATCAAAAAACGTTAAAAACTTATTTTTTTATTTACATGATTTCTAAATTTAACTTCAATTGGATGAAAAGTTTTGATATCTTCAAGAATATTTAAAAAACTAATACCACTGCACGTAAAATATAGGGATAAACCTACTACTACCTACTAAACTACCCTATTCTTTTAGAGGCTAAATACCACTTTAGCAATTCTTCATTATTGTTAATCCGGCAGAATGCGGTAATCTGCAGAATTAGCATTTTAATTAGATTTAGGGTGAAATCTTTGGGTATCATACAGTTGACCATCAACATTCAATGACTAGAATGAAAATTTGTATCAAAGTCATTGTTGAAAGTCTACATTAGGAAAACAGCTTTACAGATATAGTACGAAAGGGTGTATTTATCTAAATTACAAGTTCTATAAATACAGCTTTGATGTGAAAACCTAGTATACCGATCATTATTTCGATAGACATATCGTCCAAAAAATTTGTTAATATAAATTTGTTTGTATATCATATTGATTGATAAATCATTATATAGGTGTCAACTATCTGTTATCTGATGCTGCATATGGCTCTGTTCAAGTAAAAGAAACTATTATCCACAGATAATTTACACTGAACATATCTAGCCAAGGAAACGGTTTATACTGATATTTTAACTGGAAATTTAATTGTTTTATGCCCTTAATAGCTGTATATGCAAGTCGAGAGCGTCTGTCTATATTGTATTTACAATCCAACTGTTCGAACTATAGCTTGAATGGTAGAATGGTATTTAAGACCATTTAGAATATTTTTCTGTTGCCACTAGATCGATATCTAGTACTACCGGACTCAAAATTTGATAGATGAACATCTAACTCTTCAGAAAATTCTCCGTCCCTAGTACCCATCCCCAAGCCCCAACTTTATGCTCGACAAAAAAAGTTTTTTAAAATCATCAGATTCCTCGGAAACTAAACTTTGAGAAGTTTTTTTGGTTTTATGACGCCAACTTTGCCGCCACCAAACTGATTTTCAAAACCTAAAATCTTTTTCAAAAGTGTCACGCTGGTATCAAGTCTCAAAGTTCAAAAAGTACTTCCCGAGTTATAGGGAGTCGACCAAGAGGAGGTAACCAGGATTATGGGACAGAGTACAGACAGACAGACAGCCAGGCCGAACAGAAATTTTTCTGCTAATTATCTTTCATTTGCTATGCATTAAATGGTGTAAGGGTTATTGAGATCACACTATGTCAACAAGAGCAAAAGGCCAACGGAAATCATCATGATAGGTCCGAAAGGCATTTTTCATATTTGAAAACTTTCTGAATCGCAATACTTTAATGTTATATCCGTCAAAATTCCTTCCATCTTCCATTTCAGTCCTCAGATAGAAAATACAATTCTGTTCGCGGGTGTATTATCTTCAATGCGAAAACAAACCCTGCTTTTTCATCAGAACTAGAAGCAGTTTGCAAACGCGGAAATTCACAGTACAATTATTGGTGAAACGTTATTTCAGCTGCGGGTCTCGCTACGGGACTCGGTGCGAGTTTAAGTACAAATAATGCTAGACACCGCATATTCAATAAACATGCAAATCATCCACAGACTGCTGAGAAAAACTTCTGGTAATAGCGTATGCGAAAGGAAAATCAGTCCAGTCAGAATAGGCAACCCAAAAACATTTCAGTTATTCTATCAGTAATGTAACTCTTGAAATTTATCCCGTGGCTGCTTCCGAATTCATGATATTTTCTGCTGGCCGCTAATGGAAACCATTTACGGACGTTTCGGCTGCTGTGGCAACCTTTATCAAAAAACGAAACAAAATAAAAGAATTTGATTTTGGAAATATAACGACATTAATATTTATTATGACTATTTCCAGTGTAAAATTTTTGTTTGCCTTACGAGTATTCCAGAAATTAAGGATGTTCCAGAACTTAAGTGTGTTCAGTGTCCCAAAACTTAAGCTTAATTTCCTATATTCAAGGATATCCCAAATCTTAAGTGATAGGTAATTTGATTTAGTGGGTAACTAAACTGGATGGTAACTCAATATATCAAAAGAAGGATGCGCATATCTTTGCCTTCATTTTTCATACCATTATTTGCTTGACACATAGTTTCACAAATAAATATATTTTTTTTTCAGTGACGCGTTTTGATTTATATTTAAGTCATCTTCGGACTGCCAAATAAGAGAAAAGGAATTTTACTTGTGAAACTGTGTGTCAAGTATAGAATTATTATATCTACATGATGGAAGAGTTTCACCATGTAAGCGCATTTATAATCTACACCATTATTTCCGCTAAATGTTAACTTAAATCGAATTTATGCTACCAAACATACCTTTTGGGAACATAAGCACGTGATAGAAATGTATTTAAGTTTGCAAAACAGTTGCCCTGGAAACGATGAGAAATATTAATGTCATTATATTTTCAAAATATGATTTTTTCATGCTATTTTGTAGTTTGATAAAGGCTGCTGGGACTGCCGAAACGTCGAGAAATATATTCATTCATACGTATGTGTTCTCAGTTGGCGATCAGCGGAAAATATTATGAATTACACAGGTCTATCTGAAATTGTGGATGGTTGGACTAAAATTATATTAGTTGTAATCTAACTTTACACGTACACACTTTGAAGAACTCTGCGCTTAGCTGCATTAATGCCTGCTATATTTGACTGAAATTTCGGCATTATTTAGATTATTAAGCCACCTTGTGGGAATATGTTGAACTAAAGGTTATTTGTTTCTCATGTAAATCAGTATTACTCATTTGTCTTAGTGCAGCTCCTGCGTTTCTTAGTTTTAATAAATACACTGTCCAGAACTGTCATTTCTATTTTAAGTTATTTACCGTTTGAATATGTGAAATGACAGGCACGATAGACACCATCTAGGCCAATGTTACATTCGATAAATACACTTAGTAAGGTCTGCTGTTCCTCACTTAAACTATTCAATAAAACTGCTCCAGACCATTGTCTTGAGAATATTTCATTTCACAAAGTTTCGATTGATGTGATATCTAAATATTATGAAACACAATATTCTGAAAATATTATAAAAGCTTAATGATACAATATCCTATTACGTTCTTTTTGAGGATTTTCAATTTCCGAGGATGTTTAGACATTTTGGATAATTAGAAAGGATGCCCAAGGATATCTGACGATTTCAAAAAAATAATCCCCAATCTACATAATTGTATAAAAATCAGCTTTATCACGTATCTCTTACCTCTGTAAGTACCTAGCTTCTAGACTTGCAAAAACCCATACGGTCTTCCCCACATGTAAAAATATCATGGTCAAAATATATCATTAGCTAGCATGGCGGATGTCTTACTCTATTTTCCTTCATGGAGCACCTTTTCTGATTATTATAGTGAAGGAAGTGGGCGATAAGCATATATATATCTAATTTGCCTGGACCGTAGAAGACTCAAGCGAGAGCCTGGAGGAGAGCACGAAAAATTCCATTTTCAGGTATACTGTGCGCACATAAGTGCAAATTGAAATGCTCTCGCAACCCAAGTCGGTTTGTAATCGCATGCCGAGCAATTTTTTCACGTATGAAGAGACTGATGCACCGCGTTGCGTGAGGATCAGATTATCTAGGCGATAGGACCGGTAATATCAAGAATATTTTTCATTTACGATTTAATTCCACTGGAGACTGAAGACTACAGTTGTATGTCATGAATGGCACTTAAAGCGTGGAACTACGTACGTACGTGTTGGGTCGCAACAACCCTGTTCCAAAAGTCGTTCGTTTGGAGAACCTTGGCGTTCTGGAATGAGTTTGGGGGACTTTGTTCCCCAATGGTTACAATCGATAGCGTTTCAAAGTCAATGTGACATGTATCCTCGCGCAGTGCTTATGAAATACGATAGGCTATATGCCTTTGCGTGAGGTTATCTATAAGAAAATGTTACCTCCAATGAAATAATTAGGGATTTATGAAATAAAGACGTTTTTTTAATTTAATTTTTAACCAAAAAATTCAAGCCCACACCATTCAATGAAATTTGGAGAGCGATATGTGGGGGCTAATTAATTCTCTAATCTTTTTATTAATTGTTTGCCACTTCCTTTATTTGTTTCAAATCCACAGTAAAATATAGAAGATATAATTTTATACTGAATTTTTTTTTACAAATTCATGTTAACGGGTATATCATGACTTTTGACCGCCGATCTCGGAATGCATCCGTTCCATACATAAAAAATACAATTTTGTTGTGCCTTTGTATGATTTCAGTGGCTTCAATGAGATCCAGAATTTCCAAAGATCAAATCCAGTAAAAAATCTGACGACGTGTAAACGAGAGAAGTTTGTTGCGTACGATTAGATCGCATCTCCTGCTCTCGCTCCCTTTCCTCATAAGAATTTCCCATTAACGAAACTGTTCCGTGTACCGAACTGGGAACCTGTAAATAATATATAAAATGAGTTTGTGGCAAGAGAATGGTTCGATAGAAGTAAGGAAAGCAGTTTAGCTGTTACGATGATAGAAGTTAGAATGGTTATTGTTCGGAGGTGTTTGTGATGTAACAATGCTAAAAGTATGAGAGGAAAAGACGTTATACATAAAATCTTGTAGATGGGTTTTCAGTTCTTATCAAGCCATCGCTTGTTTTCCTTGCGAATTTTTTTGCAGCGAATGGTCAATTATTTTTCAGACATTTGTGCTTACGATGTGATTTTCCAGAATTTTCAACAGTTTCTGAATATCTGATTAGCATAATTCACGACTTTTATGATGTTATTTGTTCCAAAATAAACTCGTAGAAAAAGTAATACATACGGATCAAACTTTCCTTGTATCATCAATCCAATCTGAAGAAAAAGTAAACCAAGGGCATTTCATTTATTTTATTTGATAACGGACCAATGCTCATATAAAAAAGTAAAATTTCAGTATACCTAACGTCTAAGCAAACCCTAAAATAATTAAATTAAATCTCTGAGAATTAGAAACAAAGTATACACAGTATTAACAAATAAAATTTAGAATCAAAAGCTAAAATATTAAACATTAATTAACAATTTATCTCCGATTCTAGAATAGGTGTTTTAAAGCTGGTTTTTCCAGATAGTTACAAAAATACCATTGTCCAAAGACAGACTGAAGATGAAGTAAATTGGTCGTTCCAGTATAAAGCTACATTGTTTTATAAGAAATGGGGGATTCCCTTTTGGGCCGGGACCCTTGCTGGTGTCTAAAAATGAATGCTTATCATAAATTGCAGAAATAGAGACGTTACAAGCTATCACATTAATGTGGCTAAAAGAGGGAACATTATGAGAAACGTTACAAACATTATTAGAGTATATTTGTGAAAAAGTATCAGCGAAGAATTTAACAATCCCGCCACCAGTCGAATACCTGATATCATTATATGGTGCATTTTATAAGCAATATCACCCATTTTCTTTTTGCTGTTGACAAATATCAAGATTTGAATGTTAACTTTTAAAGACATTTACGTTAAAGCTATATAGCTTTGACCACACTGATTCTTAATGGTTTTACACTCATCTCTTGATGTAGAAAATAACTTATAATCCTTGTGAAGTCTAGTTGAAAGGTATTTTTTTGTGCACCTCCACTTCAATTATTGTTTCTTTCTAGTCACGAGAGAACCACAGAGGAACATTTCATGGCAGAGTACTTTTTATAGGAACAAAAGGGTCAACACTCAAACATCATAAAGTACATTTATAGAAGATTTTAAACGCATATCAGAACTTTAGATCCACTTGTTCTGTTTTTGGTAACAAAAACTTTCTAAAATTTCGAAATATATGGAATTCTTGAAATTATAAGAGATTTATAGTCTTTCACTATATTTTCTTCTCATATTCAATCCAGAAAGATCGGTAATTCCAAAATCCGATTCTAATAAGTTTCCAAATTAACTCTATATCAACCTACATGACGCCATTTTTTTCGGTGGATTTAACCTTCATTTCAATTCTCTTGTGTTATAAAGCATTGCTATGGCTAATCCGTATTTCCTTGTTTCAGGTTCGTCGCAGTTTTCGAAGAGCATCTTTAGTGCCACCATCTTGACTACCTTCTCCCTTCTGCGGTAACAAATTGCAGCCTGTGTTGCACTGAAGTTATAGATTGTATATATAGAGCAGGTGTAAATAATCCTTAAGTAGAGAATCATGGCTAGATGTTGTATCCCGTGTAAATAAAATGTAAATAAGGGAAGGGGAATATGTGTGCTGGAAGTTTTGAGAATGGTGCAGAACTGCATTGGAAATATGTGTGTGTAGAATTTATAAATGGTGTAACAAAGAAGCTTGTGATTTGTTAGGCTTAATTGAATATCATTATGATAACCCTCACCTGGACAGGCGAAGTATTAGTCAACTCCTCCAAATACATCTAGAAATCAGATACATAGCAAATGAAAAGAACCAGAAAACAACAGATAAAACCCATATTAACATCGTGTGTGTCGGCATTTGAATCATTCGTTAAACGCAGTATTACCAGACTCACAGTTTTACTACTCGCTAAACCTCTTTGTCAAAAATACCTGACATGTGTAGGGTGATAGCCACATAGGGACCTACGGAGGAACAGTAAAACTAAATTGTTATAAATAGTTATTGTATCATATAATTGTCGTATACTACTAACCATAACCTTTATTCCCAGTCAGGTTAGTCAACCTGCGCTACTTGTCAGAAGGACACGTTAGGTAGACACGTCATATTTGGGATGCTATCGCAAATATTACAGATGGGATCCTGGTCTTTATCCATCACATTGTTTGTTTTCTTCGATATCACGTTACCCATAGATTTGCATCAGTTTGTTATTATAAAAAGAAAATGTTTGTGCAAAAAGTCTGCACAATCTCGGTAAAACGATTTTCGCGGTGCATATTACTAGTTTTTGGTGGACTGAACAATGAATTTGCACCAAAAACGTATTTTATATACAAGCGAGTAAACATTTCGCATTGGTGCAGAGTCAATTTACAGCGCCGTTTTTTTCTATCCAAAGACGAAATAAACCAGTTTTGGATGCCACTCCCTATTATGGCAACCCTGTCCCCCTTTGTCTGTTCAGCCGCAAGTGGCGACACGACATTCTGACAGTTGACAATAAAATAGTATTTGAAGCACTGCTGTTTTCGCAATTTTTCTTTTCGGGAATCGACACCTGGACTACTGATCTCCAAACTTGTGTAATATTCTTTACGAAAAACATCTCCAACTGTCAAAGCGAACGAGTTGCTATGATTGCCTGAATGGTAAGTGTATAGAAGTTATTGGGACGCCGCATACTTCTAAATGTTTGGAGTTAAGGAAGAACTAAAGGAGTGGGGAATTTTATGTTCCATCTTGTATTCATTGTACCATAACAAAAAACTCACCTCGTTAAACCAACAGAGATGATGCACTGCTCAAAAAATTAACGGAACACTTTTCAAAATATCTGTAAAATGTTAACTTGGTGTTATATGGAGGTGTAAATGATATTTTCATAATAGTTACACATTTCAGTCTACTAACTTCACAGAAATAATCGATATTTGTGCTCGCTATTTAAGATAAGTTCATGATTTCAAACACAGTACAAGAAATAAAGTGATCAAGATAATATCCACATTTAGATTTTATATTGAAGTAGGCTGTGACAGCTCCACCAGGCAACCGCATGACAGTTTTATATTGTTGAATTCATTGTGTGTCAAAATGAGAGATCTTAGTGATATATAGTAGCTCGTAGTGTAGCCTTAATTGAAAATGGTGTTAAAATCCGACAAGTCGCAAGAAATTTCAATCGCAGCCCTTCAGTAATCAAGCGTATGTATGATCGCTATAGGGTGACTGAAGATAATAAAAGACTAGCCGGACAAGGTCGGAAGCGGAAAGCCACACGACGTCAAGACCGGTATTTAGTAGTTTCTTCTTTGCGTAAACGAACAGCTACATTCAAAGACCTCCAAAATGCTCTTAGGGCGGCTCATCAAGTAATAATTTCTAACCAGACAGGTAGAAACAGATTACGGGATGCTGATTTAAGACCAAGACGACCAATACGAAAACCTGTTTTAACTCGAGCTCATAAAACTTCTCGATTGAACTTCGCTCCTGATCATTTGCAATGGCAGCTTAGACAATGGAAACCTGTACACAGACAAATCAAGATTTCGTACTCCGCTACCACTGTACAAGAAGTATCCAAATTTGGAGATCGTTCGGTAATGGTTATTTCAGATCATGTCATTCCTGCAGCATATGGTATGGTCATGGATTTCTTTTCATGCAAGATATTGCTAGGCCGCATATTACTGCCATAACCATGGATTTTCTTCGTGAGCATAAAATTCGTACAATGAATTGGCCAGCGTTTAGCCCCGACCTCAGTCCATCTATGGGATATATTGGACAGGCGTATTCGTCGCCGCCTAAACCCACCTCAAACTCTTCAACAACTAACCGAAGCACTCATCGAAAAATGGGTCAGTATACCACAGCAAGGCATTCGACAGCTTGTACGAAGTATGCCAAGAAGTAATTCGAGCTGCAGGAGGACACACGCGATACTAAACCTCATAACAATCAAATAACCAGACACTAGCTATAGAAAACTATCCGGTTTTCACTTTGTCTTTTGTAATTTTCTCAATTTGTAAGTTTTTTCTTAGAAACAAATGAATAAATAAATGTTATATTCCTCACTTTATTCTGAGAAAATGTGTTTCTTTTTGAATATGTATGCTCCATCTGAATGTAACTAACACTTTGAAAGTTACAAGTGCGTAAACCGGTGTTCGTTAATTTTTTGAGCAGTGTATTTTATAGAAAAAAATGAACCACAACTATTATAAGTCAGACTACTTGACACGACTTATCTACAGTGTAGAAGTAACGATAGAGTACGGCAGAAACAAGGTTGCAATATTTCAAGAATGTTTTACGCTATCATCATCACCTGTGAGACCTGCAAACGTGAAATTCATGGGATACAAAGCTTTAATGTGGTGTATAATGCTATGAAACTCGGTTTATCCACTGCGAACAAAGTTTCAGCTCAAGATCCTCTTGTAAGATTATAGTAGTCAGTTCGTTTGGTGACGAAACTTTCAAGTTTTGAATATGTGGTGATGGTACGACGAGTTTAAGGCTTACGAGTATATGATTTACCGATTCCTTTGCAGCTTTCGTTGAAATACTGTGAGCGTTCTGTTCAGGTCCAGAAAATCTGAACGAACTGCAAATATTCTGTTGTCATCTTCGGCTAGCTGATAAATATTAAGAGTGGATCAAGGAAAGCAGGTACTTGTATTTATATATCTGAAGAAACATGTTAAAAATATAAAATTTGTTCCTAATCACTGAAATTGCAAGAACACATTCAGACCAATCTATATGTAACATAATTCAAAAAAGGGTTTAGGCCGATTACTGGACATTCTATAAGAATAAATTGCCTGCTATCAATCAACCTGGCGTCCGAACAGGATCCCAAGTATCTGACGACTATTCTACAGGAGCCGATGTGGCGAATGTGCTGCGATTACTGAAACTTTAATCGATAAACTTGTTCTTTTCTATATTTTGACGAGAGATAGAGGAACAATGATGAGTAGTGTAACACATAAATAAATTTTCTGTTGATAGGAATGTGAACTCCAACATTTCTATTGAGGTTACTTTTCAGTGAGGGCTTACAAGACTCAGGAACAATATCCAAACTTTGTATCTTCAGGTTCTCTGTGATCAAAATTAAACATGTCATATGTTATTCACTATTTGATAATGTCATACCTTCGATATATCTTTTTGCCAACGTGTATAACTTTGCCACTCTTATAGTGTATTTTCTTCATAGATCATTGCCGTCTGTCTTCATCTCTATATTTATAATTACTTAGACAGACTGTTATCGAGATATCTTGGAATGTTGCAATGATTTTTAAAGTCGTTCAGTTCATTACAAAATTTATGGGTCTATATTGCAGTGACTTTGAAGGATCACTATATGCTACCATACAGCTGCCGTCCATTTTGTTCTTGGATCGCTCAAACCTTCGATCTTCCTTATTGGTAACTAGAATTTTTTGAGAATCACTTGTGTTCACCCTTAAAATCAAAAACAGAATCTTCTGAAAAACAGGTCTTAAAAATGTTGGTACACTAAGGCCACATAATAAATGAGAAGTTTGTTGTTGATATATATTATTATGCTTTGCTGTCACAAAACTGTTTCGAGGTATTCTCGAGACCTTGGATGGAGCCTCACTTGATATATGTACCATATTTTGTAAATATAATAATAGTGAACGATATTCATGTAATGTCTTATATATATCATGTGTAAGCCTTTTAGTTGTATAAAATATTTGACACTTCTCTAAAAATTTTACTAGATAATTTCTATTTCATTTTATGTATATATGATTGAATGTTTGGTATAGCACTAAATATCTGCTCATTGGGATTGATATAGGGTTATTTTTTTTGGTGTATGAAACATGCCACTACAAGTAGTTGACTTAAAATATTCGATCTTTTGAACAGCAGTGTACATTTTGCTCCTGGCATGTTACGGATTATCATTCTGTATTTTAAGAGAGCCTGACAGCCCTCTCACAGTAACTAGAAGAATGTGTATGTACTGTATACTATAACAGCTATTAAATTCAATTTCATCAATCCAAATTTAAATTATATCTGAATAGACGTGTAAGTTTTTTTACAGTTCGCAGTATTTCAGTGTCAATAAAACTATGCAACTCAGAGGTTTGTGTATCTCAAACGATGTGCGTACAATCACCAATGTTTATGCATACCTATATAAAGGGTACATATACTTATATAATATAGCAGTGCTATTTTAGAACGTTCAATGAAAACTATGAGAGATGGAGAAAATCTTGCATACCATTTGTAAGATACATGTTTGTTACCCAGTGTGAAATCAGACTTATACAATATAGCTACTTGTTAAAACCAGTCGATGTTTTTATTGGAAACTACACAATTGAACCCTTTATATATATGGACAGAGCAAGTCATGCTGCCATATATTTACCATGTATCCTTATGGTTAAACCTATACTGAGACAGGTCTCGGTGAATAAACAGCAAACAGAAAACAAAACAAAAAAACAGTGAGAGAAAATAAGTTCGATTTTTTTTATTTGTTAGCGAAACCTCCTCGAAAACGTCATGATGGACAAGATTAGTACACTTCTAAATGACGACCTATATACAGGTGAAAATATTTTTATAGCCTCATGGAGTATACATCATAAAAACATATGTTACACAAGTCGAGCACTATTGATCAATAGGTTTTTTCGGTACTCCTTAGCCCTCAGAAAAACTGAATTGACTTTCAGAAGTTATATTTATCATGTATACTAATACGGTTTTGAAGAAATTTTACACAACATTAATCCTGTGACAAGGACAAAAACGAAATATATAGAAACTAACTAAGCTCAATAAATTCTGTTTATGGGAATTCTCATAATTTTTTATATTTTTGGGAGGAGCTGATTTAGACCCCGATAAAATACCGTATTTTTTTAGCCTAGACCAGAATGGGCAAATTTTTATTTAAATGCTTAGAGCAACTATGTTATTTTTTATGCTTAACAGAAACGTGTTTAATTTAAGAATCATATATTCAGTGACAGGTTAAATTGTGTATTTGAACACAAAGTTCCACGAAGACTTAAATACAAATCGAAACGCGTCACTGTAAAGTGTACGAAAAACACGAAATCACATTTTATTCAACTCGCTCTGTTTTACAGGATTCATTGTAGTTCATCTAGCAAAAAACATCAGTCATCTCATCTCCAAGTGTCGCCCTATTGGCAACTTACGAAGTCGAAGGTGTACCTGAGCGCATCTCCATACACTGGATTTTCGACATTTATACTTCATATATTCTAGGTATACAGCAATAATAAGATTAATTGGAAATTCTATTTCCCTCCATGTTTCACACTTGCTGAATATTTGTTCCATATGTTGCTGGCATAACGACATCCCTCGTGCTTCACACCTGTACAACAGCAGATTAGGGAGAACCAGCACTATCACTCTTCTGTAATATTTCCAGACACGCAGATTGGGCGATAATCCATCGCAGCATATCCTTAGTTTTAGTTATTGGTTTGCTCGTTGAGTTAATTGTATTCAAAATAGACAAATCATGTATTTTCTTTAATACGTAAAGTACGACGTACCGACAGTCTAGAAGTGGGCGGCATGTCGGATAAGTGCACCTGCTGGTTCTTTGTCAGCTACTGTTCCTGTACTCTGTTTTCTGTTTGGCTGGGTAACTCCGCCGGCGTCTGCTGCACATAATTTTATGATGAATTAACACACCTCTGTGCAAACGGTGAATAATAAACCGTGAAACACACTGTATGTATTTACGAGAGTTGTGCAGGGCGTTCTGTGTAACTGACGTGATTGATGATGATGATACACTAATTAGTACCTACTGCGTCTACCAGGGTCCTACACAGGCAAAATTTGACGGGGCTTGCCGATTGGAAGTTATTAAATAATGCTACAGATAGGGTGTGCACTCCCCCGTCCTTTTTTGCAGCTGTTTAAAAAGTAATGAACATATTGAAAAAATATTAATATAGAGCCTTTGCTGCCTGTGGGCTACTATAGGTCTGTGCAACTGGTTGAATAGTATTCTTGTGGACCGCTCTTTATTTGTGGTGGTGTATGTACATGAATCCGATGTATTTACCACCAACGCGGCCGTTCCTCTATGCTTTGCTGTACATCAACGCACCGTTGGAAATAACATCTAATGCAATCTACAGCTTCTCAGATGACAGCACTATTATTTCCTACATGGAAACAGGCAAATCACTACCATCCTGAGAGATCTTACTTAGATGTTTATAATAGTCTCAGAAAACAACCCTAATAAAGAAGCAGAATGCTGGTCTGCCAGTCATGGAGATGACGTATGGGACTTCCACTAATTCATCAAATCATCTTCCATGAAGCTTTTGGGAACATCAACAATACATGGCATTATCATAATGCCGGCTTCGCTTGGTCGGTTTCCCAGAAGCTGGAGGTTTTCTTCCGATCCAGGAAATCGAGAAATAGTATTCTCTGGAATAGCTAATGCTTCTCTATAAGATCCAGATCAGACTATCAGTGGAATACTGATCGGATGTTTAGAGATGCGCTCAGGAGCACTCCTTGAAGCTTATGGCACAATCCTAAAACCAGCAATACGTCGAGGGGATGCGCCTGACTTGGCGAAGAACCTTTACAGTCTATATTATCGATGATGGTTGCTGATCTGTTCTTATTCTATTGATATAATCATGGCAGAAGTTCCACTGAGCTGTCTCGCATAATAAGACCAAGAGTAGCCAGTACAGCAAACACTATAGAAGCCCGAGGGGCGCATCCTCACCAGGTGGAGCTTACAAAGCCCCAAATGAACCCCTCCCAAAGACGTCATTTTGGAGAACCACGGCGTTGTGGAATGAGCTGCCAAGGAGTTTATTCCCCAATGGTTACAATCTTTCAGGGTCAATGTGCCTATGCATCTAATATTTTAACTAGGTTTATAGCATTTCTAGTGATTTAACAGTTCTATATGGAAGGCCTCCATTACAGTTTGACACCATGAAAAAGAAAAGCCAGAAACTTCCGTTTTTACTGTCAGATTTTCGTAATTTTGCCATTTCCTAGAAAAAACCACTAATGATTTAGGGCACACCAATACAAGAAATTTTACTTAAAATTAATTCTGAGGTCCCCATACATAAACTAGACTTTGTTACACCATGTATCTTCCAATCTTGTAGTTCGGGAACTAACGTAATATTCGGACATCCGCAACTTTGACATCGCGGTCAACCGAATAAATAAATTCGCTGCCAGTTAAGAAACTCCAGGCGATGCAAACTGAAGTCGACCTCCTTTTTGGATTGGCGACAAAAAGAAGACGGGCACAAATAGAATTTTGGTATTCTCCGCGTAACCGTGGGGCATCTATTTAAGCAGCTGCGGTCCTTGACAAGGGTAAGACAGCCGCGTATGCACAACGACTAAGCATTTCTCCTCCTTGGAATTGAGTTATTTAAAATGTTGGAGCTATTTTCTACTAGAAAGAGCATGGCCATATCAACAAAGTAATTTAAATCATGATTACTTTCTAAGCACGATGATAGAATTCTATTTCTTTGTTAAGCGTTACACGTTTAGTGTTGTAACTTTAGCGCAATTAATACATAGTCGCACTAGGTAGATGTATAAATCCTGTTACGTTATAGGTTTCGAAAATATGATGCTTATAGGATGTTATGATATTGCGTGAAAGCCTAATTAAACTATGAAACATGTTGTGTGGGTAGCATGACACGAAGACCTTTAAGGGCATCGGAAAGCAGATGAGTTAGCCCCAAAGGATTCTACAAATCGCTCAGTTTATCTAGCTCTTTCATTTGGTATAGGTAGAGTACCAATACAGCAGTCAATGGAAGAGCGAACCAGGAAGACTCTTTGGGTTGGAGTTGGCAGAAGAGTGTATTTAATAAATTGGTCATATTGATCTGGCAATGTAACCTAAGCTGAAATTAAGAAGGCATGTGTTGGTTCTGAATTACTCAACTGCCTTGATCATCTACCGACAATTCCTTGCACTGCAAAACAGAATATTTACTTTAAATGACTTACATTGGCCACTTATTAAAATCACATGTGCTTAGTGACAGAGCTTTTTAAATAAATTTGAAGTTGGAGCCATAGTTGTGGATCAAATGTGCCCAGGATAATATTTATTTTAGAATAAGAACTTAATATTATGGGATTATCGATTTTTAACTGGTGTATTTGCATTCAAGATACTACAAATGAGGAATATAATTTGATGTCAGTACCGCAATCGCTGCCTGTCTCCTGAAAGGAAACTCAACATACATGTGTAACGACATTGAACACCTCTCGGGATAAAAGATGAGACCATAAGAAAACTTGGAGAATAAACCGATAGACGATCTTGAAGAGCATCTCTTACTTCACCTTATATTTATACTAGCGGCTGATAGAATATCCTTTTAGAGGATAGAGTATAGATGATAAAGTCAAATTTCTTGGAATTTCCCATTAAACTATTATCTGTTTTGAAACTTGCTCCTGTTTGCCCAAACACATTCCCTCAGTGCTGATTCTGATACTCTTTTTTGGTTCTGTATTGTGTATTCTCGATTCAAGGGAGGGTAATCTGCCTATATCGTGTATATATATATATATATATATATATATATATATATATACACGATATAGGCAGATATATATATATATATATATATATATATATATATATATATATATATATATATAAAATACATTCTATCCAGTTCCGCCTCGACGAGTAAACTGATCAGTATTCCATCGAATAACCTTAGTTATTATTGAGCATAAAGGATCCAGCTGAACCGGTATAACAACTTGTATTTTATATTTTAAATAATATGATTTCTTTGCATGCAAAGCTCATGCTTGTTTCTGATATTCAATATTCCTGAATTATACCTGTATCTAATACAACTGCACTATGAGACGAATTACGCAGAAGCTCCGATGCTCAAGCTGATCCTGCCTACCCGGAACGGAGCGTTCTCTCTCATCTGACTGTACATAACCGGCCATTTTACTCTATTAATCAAAAGCTTCAGCTTGTATGGCAGATAAGCCAGCAAGATGGATATGTCAGCTCTACGCATAACCGTAAGTTTCTTAGCTTCCGTGATGGTATTTCATCGCTGTAGTAGATGGATTAGTATAAAAATCAATTAATTAAATTTACTATTAATGAGCGGGTCAAAGCTCATTTCGTTCACACCAATTTTTTTTTGTTCTGAAATTTTCAATATTTATGGAGTATACGTTACTGTCGTAAGAGAATTCCCTGTTTTCACTCAGAACCTTTGCATTTCCATTTTCTTACTATCTCTATATCTGCAGTTTAGAATTTTGCAGAAATAACCATACCGTGGACTACTGTGGAGATATTTTCCTTGCAGTGATTTAAAGGCCATACAACTTCGTAGTTTCAAACTTACTGTTATTTCAGCTGCTGGAGCTTCATTTGCAGTGAGCACCAAAGTGATCCCTGATTCTGAGGTTATGTATTTATGCAGTTCTGTCTCACTCGTAACAAAGTGAACGGTGACAGTCTTGTCTGTGTTAAGAATCGAACCTGACTATTCTTACACTTTTTTACACGAATGATGATTAACTATCAGCTCCTCCTACGTATTGTTCACTAACTACAACAAAAGTACCATTAGCCACAGCTGATTCTAATATGGTGGTGGGTAGGTGATAGTTCATATTTCAAGTGCTTTATTGTAACAACTTCTGAAGCTTATGACTACAAGACAATCGAACTTCAGTGCTGTCTAGGTTGTATTGCACTCCAACTTATAGAAAAAGAAATACGAATAGCTCAAGTATCCCGTTACCCTTTAAGGAACGAAAACATAGTGTTTACCTTCATTTCAAAATAAAAAGTATACAAACCTGTACAAGCTGCAAACTTTTTTCACATTTTTATGCCGGCGCACCGTATTTGAACAATATAGCAAATTCCTACATAGCTCCTTTTGCGCCTTGGATTCCGGATATAACGACTCTAATATTTGGCGACAAGGAAGGTGTGAAATTACATTTGACAATTTCCAGTGTTGAACGGGTGGGTTGGGACATCGACCATAGGCGTGAAAGAAGCGAATAAACAGGTATTTCCAACTCGTCAGATGTACTTACCATGGACTGTTCTGAAATCTTCTGATTTAGACAAAAAGCTTAAGTATTGGCGGAGTAATTAGTAAGGTAATACTGAACGATAAGTATTCCAAACATCTTTTCTGTACAATTCAGAATCCTCCACTTGATTGAGCTACCCAATGCGTTTATTCGTTTTCACACGGAACTCCACAAACATGAAAATCAATATAAAGTACTTTTTCGGTCACTTTCAAATTTTGATGCAATCATCTATGGACATAAAGGAAAGCAAGTAATTTCAATATTGTAAAAGCCATAATTAAATATTTATGACATGTTCCTTTTCCTCACAAACTCCTACAGTACACCTGAAGAGACTTATGGTGAATACGGGAACAAAAGTTGGGCGAAGGTGTAACGGTTAGAAAAAAACCATTCCCACCAGTGGTTTTTGATGTCAACAATGCCTCCAATACAGCACATAATCATTGGATTTTCTGTAATAACTGAATAGCCATATATCATGTAACATTGATAGATTTTTATTTAAAAACGTCTGTAGTATTATTATCCAAAAATTATATATCACATCATTTACACCTTTTGATGATCAAAATAATATCCGCCAAAATTCATTGATTTCAAAACTGCGTCCAAATCTCTTGGTGAAAATGTTAAAGGCTGGCAGATTGGAAGAACTATATTTGTTGGATGTAACACCGAGTACATAATGACAAGTTGATTTACAACAAACATTGGTTAGTCGATTTTTCAGGCGATTAAAAAATCAAATAGTTAATAACAATGAAGGTTGCCAATTTACCTCCAACCCTTATAAGACCATAATAATTAGTTAATTTATTATTTCCATAATAGACAAAGTGATATAAGTTGCATACATGTAGGCAGCATGCTTCACCAAATACACTAAATACTTATCACTTTTCACATTATGTTATGCTGAAGATATAAACTTTATTCATCAGTAACGAAATATTTGACCTTACGTAGCGTCGGCGTCGATACTGCGAAATTGACGAGACTAAACTAACTGGGTTTACAAGCATATACTTCCCCTTTGTTCTCCTTATTTTTGGACATCTGGTTACACTAGTTGGAGTCTCACTCAGTAAAAATAATTTTTTGCTTTTTTATTGCTACAAATATTGCTACAAATGTATGGAAAAAAGTAATCTTTATCACGAAAAACTAGCCGAGAAGAAATTAAAGGTGATCAGCCAAGAAACGGTATTTCCAGGAAAGTATATCAGGTAGAAGTTATATCTTCATAAAATTAGAACTTTTCATATAAAGACATGATAACTGACTTCAACTATGTTCCCTCCAATTTGGTTCCCCCATTATGATATAGTACTATGCAAAATATGTATTTGAAAATACACTGTTCAGTATTTTCAGACCATATGTACTCGTAATACTGAGGGAGTGTAGCTTCATAGTAAATCTGCTGGATGCTACTTATTCACTGCATGAGCAACATAATAAGTTATAAGGAACCCAAAAATCAAGCAAGAAAACAATTTGAAGGTGTCATGATGTTTTTTTTATAATATGACTTCATAGCTGTAATTGTTTTTGTAGTTTTGCTAGTTATAGATGTCTTCAGGTTGTTGCAATTTTAGTCTCTGCGCCTATGCTGTGTACAAGGAGATGTCATGTTTCCCTCTTGAAATACCATTAAGGGAATATGACCCTCCTACGATTAGGACCTGCAGAGTATCCTCATTTGTGTCACAGTGGCGTAGACTCAAAATGAGGCTTTGAACAACCATTGTATTTAATGAAAAATATTGAATACGTGCCTCAGAATACATACAAGTTTATTTAGTAAGAATCCAATAGTTCTGATACGAATTGCATTTTGATAAATGGCGAGAAGAAAATCGACAGGATGCACATAAGGGAGAATACAACAAGTTTTGTGCTTTGAATGGACACTTCTCTCAAAATCAAACCAACTAGCAGTATTTTATGTCCTGAGGCGATATAAAGAAGTGAGGTCCTAATATACGTGATTTCCTGGTACATTTACAAACATTGGTCAATAAATTAAGAATAGTCGTATCATGTGAATGTTGATGGATATCTTACTGGGCTGAGTTTCGACTGAATTAAAATATCATATCATAATTCTCTTACTTGGTGAAAATATTCCATTGTCGAGATAAATTTGCCCAATTTATGCACGTTAGCACAAATCCTAGTCGGTGTTTGTGACGCGTTTCACTTTCATCGTTATAGACATTAAAAATATCAATTTGCATTCAAATTCAATGTTCGCTTGGGGCCACAGCGCATACACTTTTGTTGGGTATGATATTGGAAATATTAGGTCAAATGGGGTTGGATGAATTTAGTTTCACTGTTCGTTGGCATACGTCACTGGCGCTACCTGGATTGATATTGGAGCATACCAGGAAAAAATATAACAATAATATAGATAAAAATTTGGGTAATTAACAACAGTTTCACAAATAACATTTAGTTTTTTCTGGAATTGATACAAAACTCTTCTGTAAAGTTGCAATCAATTCTATCGTATGACATGCATGTATCGTCTTTCATCATTATGACTAGTAAAATTATTAAATAGAACGACCATTTCCTTCATTATTTGTATATCTCTTGCCAGATTTTTACTCTTTTTCCATAACCTTTCACAGAGCCATAAAACCTCTTGTGCTCTAGAAGTGCTCTGAAAGGATAAATGTCTATTCAGAGCAACCTTGAATTGCTGTAAACTGAAACTTTTGGCACTTTTCGGCAATCATTCCAAAATCGCTTTCTAATGAGAAAACTGCTATTCATCTTGAAAAATGGTGTCAAGGAAGTTTGTTCTGTATTTCACGTGGAGTTGAATCAGTTTATTGAATAGTGTTCGAGGTGTTGAAAGTTAGACATGGTAAAGATGAACCCGTTGAACTTTTCTAGCATTCGTTGTACTGATTGTTTTCGATATCATCATCTGCGACGGTTTCGTTAAACAGCTACCATAAAATAGGTTTAGGTACAGATCAGTCAATTTCGTTTGAGGTCCTTCAAAATCGAGGCGCGTGCAATATCGGTTGATATGAAAGTGCTGTACACTTCTTGAATGAATTTAGTCGTTCCATGCATCTATTCAAGCTTGGGTATGAACGAGTTTAGTTTAGCTTTACTATGTATTTAGGAAAGCCTTATTGAATATATCGCCAATATAACCTATAAGACATTTAAATGCCGCTGTTGCCAACACACTCACGGTAAACTTAACAGTCATAGTGTTTGAAATGTACGTCACTGTTTGATTCTCTTCATTCCACTCTAAAAGCTACTGAAGAAATTAAGCCATGCATATTGCCTGGTGTAGACGTTCCAACTGAGGGAAAGGAACGCTTGTCTGATTGTTGGCTCATGAAAGTCAGAGAATCGTACATTTACATTTAAATTCGAAATAAATTTGGTAAGGAAACTGAGGGTACTTTTGTGTACGGTATCGTGCTTTCCTTAACAAAAATAATCCCCCAGCCTCGTCGTCAGGGGTGAATGAAATTCCGTTAATCGTTTTAAATAAAGGAAACATTGGGTTTCCTGTTACCCTTATCATTTGAACTGTAATGAATAGATATAAAGAATATTTTATCATTTGTTTCATCTGTAATATATCTCAGCTTATTCACAGATTAATTTTTCATTTTGGTCCATTCATGGAAAACACAATATGCCCTGTAGAGACTGAATAATGAAACAAAGTCTTTGCTTAATTATTATCAATAGTTATTTTTCAAAGACGATCATTATTGATTGTATTATTGAGAAGTATAAGTAGGATCATTACTTGATTCTTATAATCCGTATCCTTCAATAATTGTTTGATTAATGCTGTAATATTTATACATCATCTCCAAGCTATTGGCCATGCACAACAATGATTTCGGGGTGTAAAGTAAGAAATTTTCTGCAAAGTTCAGTACATTGTATATTATGTTGTGTGAAATAATTAATTATTAAACTATTTATATATATATTATTAATGAATCTTTATTATTATATACAAATACTATAATTCACAATTATAATACTCGTATTTGTAAATCGTCCTTCGACAATGTAGTTCTATGTAGTGCTATTAATAACTAAATTATATTCTCTTAATCAGTTAAAATATTTGTCCTTAATGGAGGAAGGTGAGTTTTGAACAAAATCTGAAAAAAATAGCTTTTTAAACTTCAGGTCTTTCCATATTTCATATTTGTCGCTGCCAATAGGTATATAGCCGCACAACTTCTCAAAAATAATCGCCCCTCTCGTCTCGCTTTATATGTTTAGTTTCTCCAAAGTTTTCCCCATATCATCACGAAATCGATTCAATTTATTCTCAACATCTATCCATTACTATCATAAAAAACTGGGGGAATATTGAAACACTGCCGCAAATAAGTTTTCCGCGATATATCTCAATTCCCACGTTTCCAATTTAAAAATCCAGGAGAGCGTTTCCTCCGAGTTTGTTGTTGGTCGTAGGTGGAGAATTCTTTGTAATTCTATAAAGAGTTTTTTTCATCACAACGAAACAACAATTATTCCATAACTAGTTATTTCCCAATTCTGGATAATTTGACCAAAAATGCTTTTGTGGAATAAAAGAATTCCGACTTTCAAACACTGGCAGTAAAAAGATACTAACATGCTATTAAGCTTGATCTTCAAAATGAACATATTACCAGATGCTTCCTTAATTGACTTTATCTTATTGAGTCGGTACAGTAAAGTGATAAAATTCTAATTGATGTGATAGATTCAATGCTTGGTGCAATTTCGGTTAAATTTCCAGAAGTTCTCTCTGTAATTGTTAGCTCTAGCTAAGTGATTGGGTCTTTGCTGTTAGCTTATTAATCTGGTGAATGCATTCCATAGCAGCGTGTAGATTCAGAGCATATTCGAGTGTACGTATATCCACTACTAATGACTTAGACACAGATTTCTTAAAGATTGTCAAATTTCTTTGTAATCAACTTTAGCAATGGATAGTGATATAACCTACTTCCCACGTCCAATGCGAGTAAGTATTTCAATTGCAACAATTTCGAATTCGAAATACTGTTTTTCTTGATGTTTCATGACCTATACATCACCAATAACCATGTCACCCATTTCTGTCTGTCTGTCTGTCTGTCTGTCTGTCTGTCCGTACTCCGTCCGGTAATCCTTAGACCTTGTACAACCTGGAGAGTACTTTTTGATTTTTGATGCATTAATTTTTGATACTAGGTTACCAGTGTGATGAAAAGGCTTGTAGTTTTTTGAAAATTGTTTCAGCAGCATAGTTGTCGTCGAAAAAGCAATAAGGTGAAAATTGTCCGCTAATTTAAAAAAAAATATTGGAATAGATGGCCGCAATGATGAAAAGTTGTCTCCTAATAGATAGATAATAGTATTCCATGTGCAGTTCAGTTTATTAAATATTTTATTCTGCTTTTCGAGATGCTAATTCACCTGAACAAAATCCTTGGACACATGAAAATTGCAGGAATCTTTTTGAGATCTTGAAACATTCAGTTTTTCAGTATTTCTTAAATCCAATTCCAGCTATCACAAGTTCTAAGATTCTAGACAAATCCTTATTTCTACCATTGCATTGCGTGAGAATTATATCGTCAACATATTAGGCGCTAATGTTCAATTTATAATCTAACTAATTAAAATTCTACTGAATATACATATGTATAAGAATATGTTTCAGATATGTGTTTGCAGACAAAGATCTTCAGTAATTTGGCAGATATAGATTTATAGGTTTCAGTTTTTCGTGGTGTAATTAGTAAGAAATATCTGTAGAACGCACCGAAATAATTGTAAAGTTTCTATATAATTTAGTGAAATAAAGCTTATAACGTTTTCGTTAGAATATGCACGTTGTGGTTGGTGAAAAAGTATTCACTATTCATATTATTTTCTTGTTTGTCTCCGCAAAGGGAAATCCATAAAAAAACCTCGTATAAACTGCTTCGATGCAAACAGAGTTAAAACTTCAGGCTTATTTAAAACGCGTCACATTTTTTCTTCATTGCGAGGAATTTTTAATATCCCCTCCCAGTTAATAACAAGTAACTTTGTAATCTCATCTGCAATGGATTAACCCCGATGTCAGTTTAATTTCCCCTCGTCTAACAAATCCCCGTTTCATGGATCACAATCTGCGTTGGGTCTTTTTATGATTTTTTCCTTCAAGAACTGCGGCCCACAATGTCGCCGAACTTCGTTAGGTTCAATGCTCGACTTGAATATCATACTTCGCTCAATCGATGATTCGGAAGGTATCGGCAATTGGTATGTACATTTTTTGTTTTTAATAACTTTTGGGAAGAAACGTTCGATTGCAGATGCTATCTTGATGTACACGAGTCTTAGGATAATGCTTGAGATTTTGCCATGTGAATTAGTGGTCACTGGTTGTATGACAGTAAACCTAGCATTCTTATTATGTGCAGCCTTGACAAAAATTATAAAGAGGTTATTGATAGAAAGAAACTTGAAAATGTTCCTTTAGGTAGGCGCTTTGCTGGTAGATCATCTTTCTCGCATGCAAATGCTATCGAGAGTAAAAAGAGTATTGCAATGCGTCAAATATATTGACAAAGATAGTCACAGGAGTGGGACCTATGAAGCTGATAGCTGAAGTACGGAGAAAGTTTCACCTAATAGAACATGATCATTTACTAGCTGTGCACGATGAAGCATAATGCATAACTATGAGCAAATACCAGCAGATACAGGACGATACCTCAAGTAGTGCCCAGTGGACTAAGATACTAATTTCGGACATCAAAGCCTTGACTAACTATCGCAACAAATTATTTTATGGTCCAATATTTACCAAGACATCCCTCATTTGGAACAAGAAATGCGTGCAGGGAAAAATGAAAGTGATACATCTTACTTGTACTGGTCGCTAATCAACAGCACATATTTAAAGTTCCAACTCTCACAAGCCTAGGTCAAAGTACAAAATAAGTATGTCGAATTCCATATCATAAAAAAAACCAAATCCTGATAGCGACACGATTGTGAGATACGAAGAAACGAGAAGAGACAACTGAAAAAACAGTAGGGAAAACAATACGGATTTAAATGAACATCAGAAATACAATTAAAGACCAAGATATTGCACTATCTATATCCCTGGAGGATGGCAGAAGTCAATATAAAAGAACACAGAAGAGTAGGAAGCGAAGCCGCCAACTGAGCTGGAAAAACGACTTCTCAGCTTGTGGTTTGAGTACGAGCACCAACACGAGAAAGTTGCTTTTGATTCTAGGCTTATACAGATTGAATGATTTGGTGCCAATCCAGTTGATATTTTTAAATTGTATTTAATTTTTGATAGTTATGATTTACGAAGATTTTCTCGAGGTCTACTGGTCACTAAACTATTCAAAAAATGTTCGGTAAAAGCAAAGCTAGAGTAGTCGCATTGAAACTAGAATCCAATGGTTTAAATAAAGAGTATAAGGTCATTGAGCAATAAACTTACCGTTAAAAGGGAAGTATGTTACCAAACCACTGGTTGGTTAACATACTGCAGAAACCCTGGTTGTAAATAGGCCTGTGGGAGAGATATCAGGAACCCTTAACCTATTCTTCGGAGAAGTTCGTCTTTCGTTTGGGGGTGAACACCTAAGCTTATAGTCTCACAGGAGCGATGCCGAAGCGCTCAGGCGCGTATGCGTTGTTTCCTCGCCGTGAATTATTAAGTTCTTCCCTACGTACCGTGTAATTGCTTACACTCCATAATAACCCCCCACACGTACCCGAACATTAAGTGCCCGTTCTTAATTCATTTCGGCTGAAATCGCGCATCCCGGCTCTTCAATGGATTGGGCTATTCATTTTTGCCGCGCGCCAGCTGGGAGGTATTGTAGTTGCTTGAGGAGACGCCGATAAAAACATATAGAATAGATGAAAAGATTCTGTCATTGACACACAGTTTCACAAATAAAACTCTTTCTCTTTCAGTGACGCGTTTCGATTTATATTTAAATTATCGACGGACGATATGTATTTACCATGAGATAAAAACGTTTGATTCAACATATTGCACTATTACTAAATTCTAGCTAAATGTATGTACAACGCTGAGGCGGGATTAAAACAAATATGTACAATGAACATTTCATAACACCAGCCGTCAAAATGCATTCCAAATGGATTTTTTCAAATCTATTGGGTGTCGGGTGGTATAGAGGAAAATAATATTTCATCTTTCAATAACAGTAATGGCGGTGCCGTTTTGTTATCCAGAGGGCTATAATAATAGTGAAACATATAAATAATTCCATCACATATACACAGAAATCCAATGAATATTGATTTATTATTCGGAATTGCGTTATACCATCCTAGGATGAATATGTATGGAATATTTTGTGCCCGCTGAAAATTGTGCACAATATGGAGCTTTTTTAGGTGTTCATATCGCATATTACATTTTATTTTACAATACAAAGAGAACTGCTTGTTTACATTTTTGTTATTGTAGACCATTCCGGCTACTGGAACGTTTTTAACTGGTGATGCAAAATTTTAGACTCTAACATCGGCTTGTAGCATTATTGTTATAGCAATTTTTATTAAGAATTAGTTTTTTTCGAAAATGTATGCAGGAATTCTATAATTAGGAAAGTAATGGTTTATTTGATTGTTGATTGAATAGTCACAGTATGGTACAATTCGGACAGATATTCAGCGCTTCGTAGTTTTTAGGAGTCAACGCTGAGGTAACGCAGTAGGAATCAGAAAAAATATACACTTAATTTTTTTTAGACATTTTAGAGATACCTAGTTAATCCTAAAATCTTTTTTTTAAGACAATCCAGTATCGAAGGAATAGATTTGAGGCGATGGTGCCCTCAAAATTCTTCTGTGCCCTTGAATCTAGCATAATATGCTAGAGATAAAAAAAAGGCTGATGAATTCTAATTCACAATAAATAAAGAAAAATTTTCAGACGCTCAAGTGGTCACTAATACTACATCACATTCTTTAGTGGTTAATATTTGTGACAGGTATTGGAGGCTAGGACAACTATTGTCTTAAGATATTCTCCATTGGTGATTTTCAATGATCGACACATAAGTTGAAATATAGAAACCTAAATCTAATGAGAAGCTTACGTTGGATTAGTAGCATGGTTGAGAAAATCTTTGGAACTCGGTCATAGCTAGAAGGTTCTCGGTTAACGTGATTTTGAGATGGTAAGGGTGGGATTTCCGCTTTTTTGTGGGGAATCACTTACAATGTGTACGTGAAAGGAAAACAATCAGTCAATAAGTTCAAAACTGTGACATACTCAGATAACTGTAGATAGAACAAGCAACAAAGCCATACGAATAATTAGATAGTCCCGCCATTATCTTAACTTTACGAAACATACATCTTGGGATGTTTTTATCTCTTTTTTGATGAGTAATAAGATATACGTACGTAATACATTTTGACGATATTTCTTTCATATAGGACTAATTGTCGGTACCTACTGTGTTTACGCAAACAAGCAGCCACCGTCGCTTTTTGGAACCTTATTTGCAAAGCTGATGCGAAGCTAAAAAGCTATTGGAACTCGGGACAAAGTAAATAAAATGTTTCTACGCTTTTGTTGCCCAGTTGAATGCACATTAAAGGAATTTAAAATTCATATCACAAATGCACCAGAGCAAAGAGGGCCAGTGATGTAGCAAAACGGGGACAACTTTCTCAACCGGTGATATGTCAAATAAGCCTTTAAAATATGCTACAAAAGTACAAGACAGCTAATAGTCAAATTCCAAGGATAGTGATAGTAGCTACAAGATTTAATTTTAAGCTTCGGGTATAGTGAATTACAGTAATATTCACACTATGTGGTAGTTTGTACTCTACACTAGCAAGCATCTAGAGATATTCAAAATGAGAATGTGGCCATTTTGCTTTGAGCTGCTTCCAAATTATAATTACCAAAATCACAGAAATGCGCGACATGTAGCAAGATCAGACACAGATTTCGATTATTATGGTCCTTAGTATTGAATGGATCAAAAAGGTTTTCCAAGGAAAAGTATTTTATTTTCATATATATAAGTTTTGTGGTGAGCGACTGTTCTTGTTGTGACTTCATCCAAAAATGTAAAAGCTTGCTTTGATGCCTGGCCAGCGATTAGGCCAGTAATCTTAAGTATAGATCTAGTATTTTGATTTTTCTCCTTTTAGCTTTCAGTACGTAAAATGCTTATTGCGATAAGGGTTGATGAGATCTTGACTTCACCGCATTATTATTATCTACGTTGCGATCGGGTTTACGTATGTGCATAACATCCTTCCTTTTTCAGACTGCTGAAATGTTTACTACAGTAGTTCAGTAGTGGATGACAACATGTCTGACTCATCCATTCACAAAAGGGGAGCTTTTATTTTCATGTTTAGCCACGCCACTGTGAGCGGTGCTACAACGGCCATTATTTCAGTTTTACACAGAAGACTTAGCGCTTAAGTACTCAAATAAAGAAATCTTTTCGTGACTCTGTGCTGGCTGAGTCAAAGAATGAAATAATAGGAAACTTTGTGCATATGTTTGACCGACCTGTATACATTTCCGATAATATGCCTGTGGAGATTCACTGTTTAGTCCTTTATCGTTTTTTTCTGAATAATATACAATTATCGTGATTTCATATTTTTTACTCAACAGATAGCATTCAGATGCAGGCCTATGTGATCAGAACGGTGTATTACACATATTTGTTTATTTTCCATAGATACATTGACATCACACACAAGAGTTAACGAAGAAGAAAGTGATTTTCCCAGTCCCCCTGTCCTCAATTACCCCGAGTAATCCACCGCACGTTGGGCAATGCGGTTTCAACTCGCCCGCGTCCGATCTCTCCATACGTGCTTTGGTGTCCGTATCCTCGGCCATTCAGCCGCATTAGCCGACTAATCAGGCACGTTCCAACTCTGATGGATCGACCGTCTTTCCGGAACCAAGCCGGGGATCTGAAGGACATACTGCCCCTCCGACAGTCACGCGGCTTAGTGCCAACCACTCTGCTTTCGGATGGCATAGACTAACTGAATCGGCTCTTGTTTCGAATAAATAGCCTGGCGAAGCATATGGTTGGCATGATAACGACTTCTTGGATATTGGATATTAATTGAAAGGCATCTTTATATCAAAATAAATATGAAGGGTGTCTTCCTACATCCTCATTTCTTAAGTGTGTAGGTATCTAATGGTGCAATCAAGCAGATGCTCACTGATATAGAATGCAAGAACTCCAAATACTCACAACCTACCTGGTGCGATTATTCATGCGAATTTAAATTCGGCAGATTCTAGAAATAATATTTTTGCTTGGAGATCTTTCCTTCCTGAGAGTGATGAAAAGCTCTACTTCTAAGTTATACAACCTCGATTAGTTATACAAATCCACACAACTATATTTAGGGCTGCACCACATTCATATCTTCTTTAGTTCTTTATAAATGATTAGTACTCTATGTGGACACTACGTCGTATTCTGTGCCGTTAAATGAGTAAATAGATTAATAATGATATGTAAGGATCTATATAAGAGTAATTTATTTTATTTATTTAAAGGGATGTTGTTGAAACAATAAAAAATAACTGACATGTTATTTTGTAAATCCGTCATTTGTTACGAAGGCATATGACACTCCCCATGATAATATTTACTGATGTCATCTACAAACTTTAATCTGGTCTTCCCCGTACCAAGGGTACCATAAAAATTAAGGGTATTATTTAGACTCTCCAAAAGTGGATGCCACTCTTGTAGTAGGTAAGTAGGTCAGCTTGACGTGCTCCCTCATTAATTATGGAGATTTTATTAAGATCTTAAAACTGTTGACTCACTTGAAGTGAGTGTTGATAATATTATTAAAATTTTGGGAAACTAGAAAATTTTGGTAATATTAATCAAAAATATAAAACATTTAAGGTTTTTGTAATATTTTAATTATTATTAAATTTAATTTTCGAAGTTTAGGTTATCATCCCATTTAGTATAGTTCCGAAAGTATAGTTTTATGAATGATATAGCAATACAGATGTCAAAGGTGGATTCTATGCCCATAAAGAAGAGCACAATATTTCTCATTAGCCCAACACCTAAATAAAATTGCTAAAAAAAATTGTTACAGTCCATGTGATGAATAGTGTATTCGGTATGTGGTGAGTCCTGTCGAAATACTTAATCAGAAACAAAATAACAAATCAAGAAAGTGATTACCTCAAGATCATTCTTTTCGGTTTGTATTTAAAGCTTTCATAATGTGCTACCTACGGATGAAAGGAAAAAATATGTGTGACATATAATTTTTGAATGAATTTTAGGATTCAGAGATTCAGAGAAAGTTGCCCTAAGTGATCACGTCAGTAACTTTAAAAATTATTTTTAGTTCACTGTAGTTTAAATACGTGAGGTGGCTCAAATAAGTTTGCCACGCATATCTTACTGAAGAATCAAAGCATCGATCCGCGATGTTCACATGTTTGTTATGTTATACACTTTTTGCGGAATTAACAAGACTAATGATGGTTCAGAAAATTCATCCAACCTTTATAAATAATTCACCCGGTACATGGATACATCTGGTTCATTTTTCACTTTCCATCTTCTAAAATACAGTTAGGTTAGACTCGACTATTTTTTGAACAGCTACCTACTGATAATTATTTTTTGTTCACTTGTTGAATAAAATATGAATAATCATTACAGGAATTCTCCTTTCGAGCGTCGCGTCGTACTCGTATATAATAATCGCTAGAAGCTTTTAGGCTCCTTTCTAGAGGGCACATTATAGCTAGTATACAATTTACATGTCTTTCATGCGAGAGGACTTAAAGGGAGTTTCTTGTAGCACATTGATATAAATCGATATATTGCTGAGTATATCTGAACAGCGATATATCAAAGGCTGTGAGCGGCGCGCTTCCATCAAAAGAGGCAGATATTCCATCCAAGTAGGCTCAGGTGACGTTTTACGGGGGCTCGGCAGAATGCTTTCAACGTAGGTGCCAATTCTGTGAGTGCCCAATTCCTACTTCTGAGGAAATTTTCCAGATTTCGAAGACGGAATTGTATAAGTAACGGCATCTAATCAAATGAACGGGTAATAGATGAAGGATACCGAAAATAACAGTCAATAATATGGAGCTGCGAAAAACTTTTCTCTTGAAATGACAACAAGCAGCCCGCCCCTCTTGGAGGTGACAGTTTCATAATGGAACCCAAAATAAAACATGGAAGCACACCTGTTTATATTGACAACTAGATAAAACTATATATTAGTGGCGAAAGACTTTACTAACGTTTCAGCTGTCTCGGCAACCTTTACATATTGCATCGTTACAGTAGAAACACAGCACCGATCTTATGAGATAAAACGCTACACACAATGTAATCTCAGGCTTAGGAGACGGTTTTGGACAATATTACCGTTTCGTGTTCAAGAACAAAACATAAAAAAACAATTTGTGCCCACCATTAAGAATCTATCCAAGTGGCATGATGGTGGGCCGCAAGATTGCGATACGTCAATCAATTATAATCCATTAATAAATGTTAAGTGCCTAGCAGATAGGTGGCTAACCTTTGAGCTATGCTTGCATTTTATTCCCTAGTCCCTAGTCCTAAAAATTATTCCATTTTGTACTTTTCTAAACGTCAGGGTAGCAACCTAAAAGTTAGTAAAGCTCTTTCGCCAGTCGTCTGTGGTTTTACTTAGCAACAAGTCGATGCGCTTAGCCACCTGAAGATGAGTGCTACTGTTAGACTCAGAGTCCCCAGTTGGTGAGAAATATACCAAACATACATACTCATAAGAAGAATAACCATAGCAGTTATCGTGCAAATGACGGCGTCCAGTAAATTGTGTGTGTAAACTAACAAACTATGTATATTGATAACTGGTTATTCAGGCTAAACATCTTTATACCAGTAATATAGGAGCTCCAGGTGTTAATGATTTATTATATCATCGAGTAAAACATCGGCGATTTATTTCGGTACATACCTGCTACTTGTTTACATTTATTGTGTATGCTATGTATATCATGTCGAGTACTAACAGTTCCATTTTTTCGTACTTCTCTTTTATCTAGCTCTCTTTTGCACTTTTTATTTTTCTCTTAATTTCTTGGTTTATACTCTTATACGTGTTAGAGTTGCTTTATACTTTTCTTCTTATTTCCATCAACTCTAGTATTTCAGATGTTATCCACGGTTTCCTTTTGTCTCATTCGTTTTCTTTTCATAATTTACACTAAATATGAAAAGTATTGTTTGGTATTCGCCTAACATGTTTCATTCAGGTTTCATCTCTTTTTACTTTTTTAATATGGTTTCACTTTATATCATTATATCTGCATATTATGTATGTATTTATACTTTTGTGTATAAGCGATTGTTTATATCAATATTATTATTGTATTTTTTATATAGATAAGCGATCATTCACTTAGTGTTTAGGTTTATGGCTAAGCTTTGCATTGTTGTGCCTTACACATGTAAAGTCTTTTTTTATTAGTATCATCATAGGCATCAAGTACCACCAAGCACTGATAATACAATATAATGTCAAGGCTATTCATCCATAGAACTTTATACGAAGATTAATTGTCCATCAATAGGTACTGAAGCGACTCATTCATATAACAATCTACCAGTTTGAGAGCTACTCATGCATGACTGTAATATGCAGTACCGTGCGTATACCAGACTTCTGTCTAATTGTGCGTCGTCTGGCATAGCAGTCAATTAAGGTGCAAATTAGCAATGCTGATAGCCTGCTTTTGGGCTGTCAACAGTGAAACCTCCATTTACCTGCCAATTAATTTCACCTTCTACGTGACTGGCATTCTGAAATTAATATAACAGGAAATTGTGCCCACGCTTTCACAACTTCTCAAACATTGTGTTGGCTGCAAAAAGGTACGTTGAAAGCATATAGAGTTTTTATAAAACATGGATGAGTGCATTTTCTCAAATCTGCATAGAGGTGTGTAATAACTAAGCATCTCAAAGTGTCTTTATTTTTGTAACAATACTACTTGAAGACAAAGTGAAACTCCCGCAGCTCTGGCAAGGAGGAACTGCAAGTCAAAGTTTATTTCAGAGAAGTATTGAAATGACTACTGAATAGTTTGAATTCTCCAAAGATTAACTGAAATTGATTTGAAAGTACGTCCTTGAATGTTCGATGCATGTTAGGGTCTCATCACTTAAAATATGAAATATCGGAATTTCCAAAAATCATGTTTTTGAAATACATTAAAATGTTAAAAATTGAAAAATAAATTACACTTCAGTGCAATTTACCTTCGATTCACTTGAAACAAAGAAACGAATAAATCAATCATATGTTTGAAGTTAAACGAGATGATACCGTGACTGTATTCGTACTCCCTTACAATCTTCGGTCAAATAACTATTAATCAAGTAAATCAACTCCAAGATACGGCATACAAAACCGTTTTGGTAGTCGGATGTTGAAGTCCGATCTGGAGTCCGGCAGCTTCGTTGGAGCCATCGAAGGTACATCGAGTGTCGACAGATTTTTGCTCTATTGATTCGGTCGCCGGATAAATTGAATGTACACTAAAGCTGGCCAAGCGCAAAATGAACTCCGGCCACCAAACGTATCCCTTGTCGTCAAGAAGGGCTCCGGTAAATATAAACTCCTCTTTTTTCCACTGTCTTTGGAGTGTAGTATCAGACAGTGGCGTAGCTGAAATGTTGCGTACTTATTTCGCAAAGATTGTCTTGTAAACATAAGCTGTTACACGCATCCAATTCATGATGTAACCTGGTGAGTTAGGTAGAATTTCTTCGGATAAAGATATGACCACATAGATCCTTTCGACACGTCCTACATTGGACGACCAATATGTTTGAACTATTCTTCTCAAACGTCTAGAAGTTCATAAAGCTAGTCAAATAAAACAAAAATAACAAAATTAATACTTACATTTTAGGAATAACTGGTGGCTGATGAATTCACTGAGCACTGGTATGCAGAATATTATATATTCAAGCTAGCAAAAAAAATCCAGTAATTCCAATTAAGGTTTGAGGGAGATCTTTACAAGAAATGCTCAACGAGAAAAATTAATTACGCTATAAAATAAAACCTAGGTCGCTGATTAAATCTTCAAAGGATGTTTGGCTTGTAGCTGACAGGGTCGTTATTGAAACTGATCTAGAAGGAAAAAACTTAGATTAGCTCCAACGCAAAGCTGTTTGTTTCTGGCTTGCCAATCTATTGGAAATCTCGGAGAGCGCATCACGCTTGAAGCAATTACATATTTCTACCTAAAATAAAGTGAAATGTTTTTTCTGTACTTTCCTTGCTACCCGTAGTTAGATGTCTAGGTAGAAATGCATCCTACAATTCTATGCAGTATGAGTCATTTTTGTGATTCATATCCGATTACGAAAGAACTGTGACGCTTTCTGTTGTTTAGATGTTTCAAAAACTAAATATAACGTTTAAAAAAAAACATTCATTGTTTTTATTTTGGAAATCAATGAAGACTCTATTAGAGCAATATAATCCTAGATGCAACTTATAACTATTTGAATTAGACGTTCCTGTTATATGCAAACATCATCCCCTCTATTTTTGCTTGCAACCGCATATTTAATTATATTCTTGTGTTGCTCTTGAGAAGGCTTTTATTTGTTGTTGTTGGAAAATATCGAATAGTAAATTTGATTATATATGGCGGGTCTCAATGAAACATAGAACTTTAGAACCTATGTTGATAAGCGTGTGTCGAAGTGTCTAAATACAGCGATGGCTTCTAACTAAAGGACTAGCACGACATAAAGTGGTAACTATGTGGTCTTCAGTTAACACAATCATTGGGTTAAAGAAAATCCCGAAGTGTGAGTTCAGACGAGACTGAAGACGCGACATGATAAGAAAAAACATTTGGTGTGGCATTATGGGTAAAGGTATTTTTGATAGTTCATTCAATTCATTTATCAGTAGTTTAAATTGCAAGGAAAATTATTTGGCAGAACTTTTTGACTCGTTGAGTACTAAAATCTGTTTGCTTCACTTCCTACTTTTAAATTAAATTTTATTGCAGTCAATAGAGCTTGCATTTTAAGTTAATATGTTTCATTTATCAAGAAGTATTGATTTCATATCTAGGTAATTTTTATTGTGACTATGTAAGGTCATATTCGCAATTCTTACTTTTGAATAAAACAATTAAAACAATATTTTTAAAATGCAAGTTTCAATTGTTCCGATAGTTCGAAATTTTTCCAGCAGACAGTGTTAAGCAAAATATTCATTTTTGCACATGGCAAAGCGCTATCCAAACTCAAACTTAATATGAGCTACATTTTGCAGCTGCAGAACATAAACTTGTCTGACTGTCATAAAAAACAAAGTTGATGATGTCGCACACAACTCAGATTTCAAAACGAAAAGAAGAGTTAGCATTTGCGTTTTAGGTAAAAAGTTGCTCACTTAATACCTTCACAGATATACAAAGTTTCAACAAATTATTATATAGTATTTTGAAGGAAATGCAATCTTTTGAAATATCTTTAAAAACAGAGACCATTGCAATCATTGCATGAGCAGGTGTGAATTCTTTATAGGACTGTATCAAACTTCCTCCTATTATAAAAAAATTCTCTTATAATGTTTGTGAATTAATACACGCATCACAAGGATGTCAGATTACGGATTTAAAATTCGTGTTCACCATGATAACTAGAATAAATTATTAAATATGCAACCAGTAGATGATCCACGTTCTGGAGTCTATTGCCACCCCGCGATTGGTAAATAAACGATAATTCCTGAAAGCTGAGCGGATTTGTGAAATATATTCTTATCGCTTGGCTAAAATAAAATCTTAAATTGATACGTGCTTTGTAGAAAGACTGTTAAAATATGTTGAATGATTTGGTTATTCTAAAATATCTCTCGGTTAATATTCCATAATGTACATCATTCTGAAAAGGATTTAAGACATAATAGGATTTAAGTATTTCCTACTGCAAGATGCAAGGCATTAATAACTGTGTGACGTGCATTTGTACAAAAGTTTCACAAAAGAAAGTGTGTGCTCCAAGGTATTAGATCTGGACGTCATTGTAAAGTTCCCCTCACTATTTTGATCTCTAAACCATTGTGTAGACTGAACAGAAAACGTATTATGAGAGATACAGCAATGGCGACTAAATAGTTTCAAGTACGAGTATGTGTATACAGTGAATCGGCCAATATGAATCTGGTGATATCGAGATTGTAAGCTGTTATTCACAGGTTAAAGCTTCAGGTATTGTATAATGACACCGCACCCTCTCATCCCTTCTGCCTCTTTATAAGAAAAATGCCCATCATTTACTGTATTCGAACGAGATCAACGAAAATGCTGTTCTGCATGACACCCCCCTCCCCATCTAACTGTCCCTCTTTATGTGGGATCCGTACTCCAAATACAACTGAGATAAGCATCGTTCTATTATACAGTATGTTACAACACATCCAATGGCCTTCAGAAACACGTGATTTTAGCATCCATATAGTTGTTACTGATATGCCTTCTTATAAAATGGTTAGATAGCACGATCAACCCTATTTACATTGTAAATACGTCTTGTGCTAATCGAATTTAATTCCCATTCCAAAAGCCCCATTGCTGAAAACAGCCAGTGCTCCACTCTATTAACCGAAACTGTTTCTCCGTAGTCAACCAAGTGTAGAGTGATAGGCATTGAGAATGATCTGCCGTGACAGCTTAAATGAACGTGAAAACCTAATGACACGATAAGAGCAAGGATTTTGGTATTGTTATTGACCGGAAGCAGTTAAAGCTACCATGGAAAGCAAATTTTATGATGATTCGTATGGGAGCGGAGAGGTTTAATAGAGTATCCTGATTCGTTGAAATAGTTTGTCGTTCCATCTATATAATCAATTCATACCTAAAAAATGAGAACAATAGATTTATTTAGCTTCCCACGCTATTTGGCAAAACAATTTTCTTGTATAGTCTTGTATAGCTTTTTCATAGCTAGCAAGCTTGACACTTTTGTTCTTAAACTTTTTCTACAGGTTTGAAGGTTGCGTCGGCATACCAGAGTCTATTAATATTTGGTAGTAGTAATATTGTCTTGTACATTAGTTATACCTCTTGGATGAACAGAAACTCTTCAGTTAAAGTGACTGATACATTTTGAGCTCCAAGAAAGTGTTCTTGACAACTGCGGAAAATGAAGTTTGAAGACTAATTGATGATTTTGTGTTTTTTGATTATGACTCTGCCATAATGCACTGATTTTAAAAGAAAAACAGCATACCATACCCCTTCCACAAATATCCAGCGCATAAGAGAAGAAGTTCAGCTAGAACGGATAACTGGATTATTCCAGTAACAGATCGCGAGCTGACAAATTTTATTTTTTCTCGATTCTGTCTGTTTTTTAAATTTCTCCTTTAACAGATTATTGCTCAATCCGTACGTAGTGGTCAAACAAACTGGATTTGGATTGAGGAGTATAACCAAAATCTCGAAATGCTGTTGTGTCATGGAAAGTATAGTCAAAATTTAGTGCTGTTTCCTGTCAGTTCACTCATTTCTTCAACCAATGGTTGGATATTTGTAAGATTTGGGATTCTCTTATAGAAATAACTTAACACAAATGTTTGGCAATGAAGTCGCAGCTGTCAATGTTATAGTGACAGCTAGGACAATTTCGATAAGATTTGTTATACTGGATGCTTCAGCAATGAAACCACAAACACTACACAGTTTTACCATTCGCCTAACCACCTTATTAAACCCGACACATGTTTGACTAACTATCTAACTGTCATTTCCAGGGAAGAATTGAAACTGCCTTAATTTTTCCTTGGAGCTAGAGAAATACGTGTCGGGTCTTAAAAAGTGGTTTGGCGGATGGTAGAACTGTCAAGTGTTTGTCGCTATTTGTTTTATAATAGTTGAGGTAATGCTGTACCTCGTAAGAAATTTCTTCTTCTTAACGTGACTATTTGTTCCGAATGTGAGCGATCATCCTGGCTGTAGTTATTTTATTTACTGCATTTCTGAAAAAACCAGTATAGTTGTTGAGAACCAAGTCTGCAGATTTTCCAGCCATGAGATAAGTCTACGTCTACTCATCCTGAATACCACACCCAAATTTCATAACGATCAGTTTATTTTGACATAATAGGTTACTTTTTTATAGGCTGCTTAATGAGACGTCAGCATTTGAGCGAGTTCTTGAAAGAATAGGGAGGAGCACTCCCAGGGATTGTTCGTACATTTAAACTACACCTCTATTCTATCGATACTATAATTAGGTGTTTCACAAGATCCATTAGCCCAGATAAATTAGCAGCAAGGAGCAGAAGCGGGTAGCACTGTGCCAGAATGTCCACACCAAACTGGATTCATTGAGGAGTGCCACAAATGATGTATCTGTCGAAACCTTTTTTTTTGTTTGTTCATAGGTAAGATATACCAGTATGTTAGTATTGTTTGTGTTTGAATTTATAGTTAAATTAAAGAAAAAAGTTTTGGAAAGCAAATTAGTCAAATTGAAAAAAATGTCTTAGTCGATTGTGCGACTAGTTTCACTAGGCAGACTTCTATGGCGTTATGGAATCAATGTTAAATTCAATGTCTAATGGGGCAGTTAAGGATTGGGAACAATGATGGAAGGCAAGCCTTGCTTCCCACCTTTGCTTGAATTGAAGGTGCTGAAGTTCTTGATGCTTCCTCAGTATAAGGGCCAACTATATCCACAATATCCCGGCAAAGATCTTTGTCCACATGGGAAAGCTGTATAAACTTGCGCTACGACTACTGGAAAGCATTACTGTGACAAAAAATATCTACCACATCTTCCTCTGCCTGTGTTCAATTGTTAGTAAACCATTGTTGACGATATTATGCGATACTATTATGTCATTAAAATGTTTTATCACCTCTAATACAGATAAGAGGTTAGAAAAGAAGTCTATGTGTTCATCTCTCTCTATACTGAACAACCTTGTCGAAAACCTTTGATGAGCTGAAAGCTCATATAACAGCCCTGACAAGGAAATCACACGAGAGTCTGACAGTAGTGGAAATGGAGGGACACCCAATACTCGATTCATCTTCCATCAGTCTTCTAGGGCTCAACATCAACAACAGCATGTCCCAGCACGACCATATTGACTCAGATCATATCATCATTGGCATAATCCTCGCACGTCTAGAAACACTTCCTGAAATATCTGGATTTCATCCAGTAAATATCAGAATTCCTAGAGGACGCACTTGAAATTGCGTACGACCTCCGTTATTTGGACAACCAATGTGTCTGATAGTTCCCTATTCTATATATTCTACCCATGGTAAATGTTAGACCAAGTTGTCCTAGATAATATCGCCAAGTGCCATTAGTAAAACAAAATAGCCAGACGAGATAATGAGAGGCTCCCCTAAGCTCGGGTCATAATGGGGGTGCGTTTGGAGGGGACCGGAGGTGGTAAGATTTTACAACTTCGTGGCTGCTTTTGTGTTAGACGTTATTTACTGTTCTTATGTCTTCGGTCTCCTATTTCCGGGTGTCTGGATTCCAGATTCCTCCTCGCACCCTGACTTTCATCAACGGGCCTGATCACCCCACAAAATTGTATGTAGAATACCTCATCTCACAAATTGCACAACATGTGGGCCTTTCTAGGAGTTACTGTAACAAGGCGTTCTAATATTGAGTAGAGCCTCCTGTTGTAACACGTACGAATCATAATATACTTTTGGAATCCTAAATTCATGGCTGAAAGTAACCGCCTAGGTGTATAGAATAGTAGTTACAGGAATGTAAAGTACCTACTCTTCCCTACTAGGTTTGGGAAACATGGAAACTGTTTCACCATCCCAATTAGCTCGTTAACACAGCGAGTCGTGAGTACGATAATCTGGAAATGAAAAGTAATTAGAGTGCAGAAAGAAAAAGAGTTTTATTTGTGATACTGTGTATTAATTACACATTTTTTACTGCATGATGGAAGAGTTTCATCAAGTAAGAGCATCTAGAATCTACATAATTGGAGTGCAGCAAAAGTTTTTTAATTGGCTTAAGATTTCCACATACTTAATAAGTTGTATGAAAAAGTAACGGTTTCTGAACTAAATGTAAACGATGTGCTTCCAACAAGGCAAGTATGGGAGATGAGTTCCAATAGATTGCCTTGGTATTTCTTATGGCGACACATCCATATGAAGCCACATTCAAAATATGTACATAGCGATAACTGAACACCATGTAACATTTTCTTGACTACTAAAAACATTACCGCGATTACAAAAGACATGCATATTAAAAAGCAACACAACTAGTTGTAGCCATATTTAGATATGTTAAGAAATAATCATACTCCATGTTGTTAGACACTAGTTATGAATATGAAAGTTATGGCTAGTGATTAATTAATATAAACCCTCTTTACTTCCCACGCCATAATCGAGGGAAATAGTGTAACCGCTAAAACCTCAAAATTCGAAATAACACGATTTTCTAGCGTTCTATTATTCTTGTATTTTTTACTAACCGCTAAAAAAATTCCAAGCACATGTTAAGCAGCCCCTAGACGGTCAATATTATTGATCAATATCCATTGATCAATAATATTGAAGTCTCATCAATACGCTTCAATGTAGATTCAATATACCTACCTAGCTCTCAACAATACGATGAGTACTTTTGACTCTTCGTGCTCCGAAAGTTTGCAATCAATTGATGCAACTGATGCAAATATTGATCAATATACCTCATAAACATCAATATGCGCATCAATATTGTTTCCATCAATACAGTTCAATATAAATTTCTATCAATATGCTTCAATATGCTATCAATACGTTTGAAGCTCTCCTAAACGGTCAATGCAGCCCTTCAATACGTATTGATCAATGCATATTGATCAATAATGTTGACCATCTAGGGGCTGCTTTAGGTTTCAAAGGTGACATTAACCGACGTTATATGCTCTACAAATCGTTAATATAGTCCGGTAGCGTTTTTTTCACCGTTACTCCAAAATTTTGGTATAGTTTGCAGGAGGGATCTTATGTGGGTACGTAGTTGCCTATAGGTGCCACAATAACTAGCAAAGAAGAAAACACTATCAATAATGCCTCCCAATTAGTTCCTTAAACTTTTCGAGTACGGATCATTTTCCGGTATAGCCAAGAATTTATTCCGGGGTGATCAATACTTTTGAAGTGCCTGTCCCATATTTTAAAATATTACAAAGGTATCTGATCAATTAATGGTCGTCTAGACATTTTTGGTGGGTTAGTTTTTGAATGTCTATTTAATTTTGGTAAAGCTATATCCAAACTAGCGAAACTAATTAGGACTTTCTACAACCGTCAAGAAACATAATGGTTATAAAATATATTTCTCCATTGTGTTAACATCACATAATAGTCATGATGAACATTCCTGAGACTGTTTAGTCTCCAAAATACCAGTACTACTGAATATTAATGGAAAGTCTCCTCGACCACAAGTCCAAAAAACAACTGAGTTTCTATCCGAAGTCCCTTTCAAATGTAGGAGGTACCAAGTCAGCCTACTTGGCTCCATTTTTGTATTCCTCACCATTCGGTACAGTATATTCGTGATATTCGAGTCATCTAATTTTAATCTGCAGGGATAACAAAATAAACCTAAACACCCAACGGAAATATTTTCCAGTTCAAGGAATTTTATTCGGTGCGCCGTATTTTCGATATTTACTTATTCAATAACCAATCAACTTTATCAACATGAAAGTGAATCACGCTCTTTCCTCGGAACAGAATTTTTTTCTTGATTCGTTCTATCGCATGTTTAACACCAGATGTTACATAAATATTTATATTTATTTTCTCCATGGAGTTCCTCGTTACCTAATCACTGTAACTATCAAAACTATCTTTCAACTAGAGAACATTTTGCAGTATGGTCTAGTGCTAGTAGGCCATGACAGTAATAGACAGGCTTGGCCTAAGGGGCCAGGCTGAAGTAGTAGAATGCTCAAAAAGTTGCTATTCATGTAACCAGAGTTGAATGACTCATTTAGTTCAATGAGTGTGATTTTCATAGCTTGTTGTATACAATATTTTTTGTAGTTATGATCAGTTTTGTATTTGGCAACATAAAGAAGTGACTTCTTATTTATGATGAAACATATCATATTCAAACACAATCAGGTACGCTGTAGCATCTGAATGCTTGTCATTTAACTATAATTTATCAAACTACAGATTATGTCACAAATATCGTAAATAACTGCAACCAAATCGAGAACATTCGTTTATTCCACATATTTGTTCCAAAATACGATAACGGCAATAACTTGAATTTTGTGCGACTATGAAAGAACTTGAAGCGAAAAAAGGTTAAATTCAAAGGTGACCTTTACTTCATTCCTCATGTTGCTCCTCTGGTCGATTATTCATAAAGGACAACTTGGAGCATAAAATAATAATAATAATAATAATAATAATAATAATGATAATAATAATAATAATAATAATAATAATAATAATAATAATAATAATAATAATAATAATAATAATAATAATAATAATAATAATAATAATAATAATAATAATAATAATAATAATAATAATAATAATAATAGTACAGATTCATTTACGCAAACGTGGTTTCAATTAACTTCAATGTTCCACCACCATTTCTAATTATCACTCATGCATAGTTCTTTGCATACACGCAGACTAGAAGTATAGATTAGATTCAGCAGTGGCATCTTTATTCGAGAACAGCTAATACTTTTACCTTCTAAATACCTAGGCTACAATGATTTCGAAGATAGGCAAGGACCCTTCATTTCTCTGTTGTTCAAAGCGATACAAACTCAAAACCACCGCTAGTTACAATCACTAATCAGTACAGAAGACAACAATTATGAACGTCAGATTCCAACTTGCATAGATTTACAATGCCAACTTTGTTTACAAATGCTGTTTAAATTATCGAACAGCTAACTGGAACTAACAGTATACTTCGTAAATTCCCAGTTGCAACTTATAAGCTATTTCTCACGTGACTGCCAAGCTAATTTATGAAACACATACTGACAAGTTGAGTTGTTATGTAGACTACAGTTGATAAATTAAAAAAATGTATATTATGTTACACATTGAATAGTAAACGCATAACGAAAATGTACTGAAAATTCGTATTCGTTTCAGGCAGCTTGCAAAAAAATTTAATATGGAAGGAATCGTATGTACGGATATCTCATGTGAGATTTATCATGATTTAGGATGTAATATGTATTCCAATACAGACATTTTGGAATGGTAGACCGAACTGCTCATAAATATCCGATCTGTAAAGTTCTTGAGGCAACTACCGCATAAAACAGCACGGCGCTGGCTCCTAATTAACACAGTATGTTGCGTCAATTTGACAGTATCGCCTGTTTGCTATCAATGTCAAGTAATTAATGAGTTTTCTATTGTACATCATAAGCTGCGTAAGTCTATCTAAATCTACATAGCTTTAAAGTAGACGCAGTACACAACGCGCATGCGTTCACTGGGGATGAGGGTATCAGATGCGTATCACCGTTCAACTAAAATTTATGTCAGAAAGATTCAAATGTCAATTGTCTGTAGACAATATATGTAGATGTTTCACTAAAAATGCTTTATTTTAACCCTCACAATGGAAATGTATATCAGTCTTGAATATAGTATTCTTATATTTAAAATGTTGGATGTTCTTGAAAAACAGTTGACACAGCAGGCACTGTGGCGGTTATAAAGTAAATGCAAACAGACTGCCTGAACAAACAATAACGACGAGTAAATGAAACAATAGCGCGAGGTATAAGCCGATTAATTATTTATCCACGTATTTCGAGGTTCTTGTTATCATTGCTGAATGCGAATCCAAGAATGCCAAAGCAAAAACAGCGTTTGTTAAATGTTCCCAACATTGGTGTCCTTAAGAGTCCTTTACCAATCGTTGATAAAATGTTATATTCAGAACTATCTTTTGACCGGAGATAGATTCTATGTTTTTTTTGACATTTCATGACATTTAGGTCAATATGGTGCTAATTTCATCCAGTAAGCTATAGACAGCTAAATACATCAAAAGATATATACTAGATTATATTAAAAAAAATTCTCTAACTTTCTGAAATAGATGTTATCCATCTACATTCAAAATTTCCTGTACCGGCAGCCACCTGATTTCATTTCGAATGATTCCCTCTTTCCTCATTCAATTACTTCAAACCTCTTACTAAGTGAATCCAACGAACGTATTTTGTGATGCTTCTGAGAAAAGAGATTTTTATTTCCGCACGAGTCCCATCTTAAGCCCTCATATGGATTGTTTCTCCATTTCATCAGGATTTCAAAACAAATACGGTTTATATAGGCCAATATCCTGCTCCTGATCGACTTCTGGATGCATCACGCGTAGAATAAACAAGTGGCATATTTGCCGTGTTGCCAAAAGTACGAGGTGTTTTTCGATACTCTGAAAAAGCTATAGATAGCAAGGACTTCTAAAGACATTGTTTTTTTTCTGTTCATAAACTTGAAAGTATTATTCATCTAAAGATGCATCAAAATCCTACAAGCGTAGAAAAATGTCAGATTAGACTTTTATCTGGTGAAGCACCCTCATTCATCTCTTTATATTTATTAACGTTGAAAACATCCCTGACATTTTTTGTGACAGCTTTCCGATCATTGCCGATATTCATTTATTGATTACAGTTTATGTCGTAATTTCTTAGTTAGTGATTTCTCCAATATACGTAAGACCTGGTACAGAGGGGTTTCGACTTTAGCCAAGACTCGTTAGTACATCCTGGCGGTCTAAC
Organism: Bruchidius siliquastri; assembly: GCA_949316355.1. Taxonomy (NCBI): domain Eukaryota; kingdom Metazoa; phylum Arthropoda; class Insecta; order Coleoptera; family Chrysomelidae; genus Bruchidius; species Bruchidius siliquastri. The sequence continues at coordinate 16,739,597 of OX438533.1, read as the reverse complement.
TATAGTGTTAGGACCTTGACTTCGTAAGATGCGAATGGCAGCGCCATCGTGCGAGATGCTTTGTATTGATGGTTTTCTGTTTCAAAATATTTTTCCATTCTACATTTCACTTTATCTGCCTCGCCTCAAATCAACAAGTTACGTCATAGCACTAAATACATGCACATTTCTTTTCGAGTCAATAAACCATTGAGAACGGTGGATAAGTAGGACGATCAAGACACGTCTTACATAAAGTCTAAGTTAATCTTGAAATTTTGCATCTTGTAATTTTCAGGAAATTATTGTCCTAATTTTAGCGAAAAATGAGCATATTACATCATTTTTTTATGATTTTATTACTTTCCAAACTTTTCGCTGAGGAAGTCGACACAGTCAATACAAAAAAACTGATATATTTGTATGACGTTATTAAACAATAATGACGAATTATTTAATAAAAATTCGAAAAAGCCACCCGTGAGCCATGATTTTTGATTGACTGACTTTAATATGCTGTCCGCTGTTTGATTATACTTCAAATATCATATCGACCTTCGTATACCTTCCTATTTTTAGGGCACTACACGGAATAATTTAATTTTCTACAAACATACGGTGAACCATTTTATTCAGAAATTGAATAAGAAAAATGGTTACGTGAAACGCTCATATTCTCTTACCAAATTTGAAAGGTACTTTAATTTTGGAAACTGAAATAGAACTGACATCAATTCCAAACCTTATTTCAAAAATATTTGTACATATGTCAGCATTCTTTGTAAGATTTCACAGACTATCATCATCATTATTATTTTTATTTTCACTTCTTTTTTTTGCACAATGCACTACACCAGCTCGAATGGCTTAGTCCTTTTCAGTCTTCGGACGATATGTTCGTTGTCCAGCAGCTGTATCGCCTCCGTATTCACATGATGAAGTAGTCTGACTTCATGCTTATTGGCGTATCATTTTATCTCATCTTATTGACCATTGGGATTCCTAGGTCGCGATGAAGGTCACTATTGCGAACGTACCAGGGAGCATTCACCATGTTACGAAGCACTTTATTCTGGAAAGTCTAAATAATAATCACATTTGATACACAAGTGCAGTCCCAAAGCTGGATGCCATAAAGCCACACTGGTTTTAAAATCTGATTGTAGATCTGAATTTTATTATATAGTGACAACTTAGAATTCCTTCCAAGTAGCCAGTAATACTGTCTATATTGTACACTAACTTCAAAGCGTTATTTCTTGATGTGCTCTTTCCATCGTAGCTTTGCATCAAGGTTCATTCCAAGATACTTAGCGGTGTTCGCGTGCGGTACGGCGATATTATTTACCCTAACTACTGGGTGATCTGTGATTCTCTTGTTCGTAAAATTAACATAAACGGATTTGTGTTCATTAAGCTTGATTTTGAGTTTATTTGTCCAGTTTTGAATAACGGTGCTTGCAGCCTGCAATTTATCGGTAGAATCCTCTGAGCTAGTACCAACTGCAAGTAACGCTGTGTTATCAGCAAATACAGCAGTAGTTACACCTGCAACTTCTGGTAAATCATTTGTGTATAACAGGTAAAGTACTGGTCCCAATACACTTCCTTGTGGCACACCCGCATATATTTCCTGCAGGTCGGAGTAATCATCTTCCTGTTTGACAAGAAATAGTCTGTCTGTAATATATGACGATAGAATTTCAGCATACTGCCTTGGCAACATTCTCTTGAGCTTGTAAATTAAGCCTTCATGCCAAACCTTGTCAAAAGCCTGTGCAATGTCTAGAAAAATGGCCGAACAGACAAGCTTTTCCTCCAAAGCTTTTTCAATTACATCTGTAACCCTATGAACTTGATCGATAGTGGAATGACTCTGACGAAAGCCAAATTGGAAATCTGGTATCAGCTTATTGTTCTCGATTAACGGTTTAAGTCTTTTTAAGAGTAGCTTTTCAAACAGCTTTGAGATTATAGGAAGTAAGGAAATCGGCCCATATGATTTTACCTCATTGACTGGCTTACCGGGTTTGGGTACCATAATAACTTCTGCCACCTTCCATATAGCTGGAACATGTCTGAGGCGGAATGCTGCATTGGAAAGATATGTAAGCATTAGGATACCTTTTCTTGGAAGTTGTTTCAAAATTTCTCCAGTAATGAGATCAAAACCAGGAGCTTGAATAGTGTAATTTGTACAACTAAGCTAAACTGGAGGACATCAATGTATGAACTCTAGAGCATAAGTATTTTAGTTTTAAGCTTTATTAGAGACAAATCAATGGTTGATCTAACTTAGTCAGTTTTGATGGACATATCACCTTCGCTGGTGTTTACAAGAAAAAAAATTTTCAATTACTATTTCCATTATTCAATTTATTGAAAGTTTGATTTCGGACTTCCATTGTCTATAAAATTGTTCACCTGAAGACGATTGAAGATAGCACATCAATCGAAACGTCGTGATACGCAAAATTTTATAGACAATGGAAGTCCGAAATCAAACTTTTGATAAATCCACCTTGTCTACAAGTTTCAAACAACATTCAATTTATTGATGCTCTTTCATATGATGAATACTTATGCATGCAAGATGTGTGTGAAAAGGCGTGATCAAAAATTATGTTTAATCTGTCTGAGAATTTTCCGATTGCTTGCTGGAATGATGTTTCATTGAATATGTACACTTTATCCAAATCCAGAAAATTTCTTGTTCTTTTTGTGCCTATATATTTATTTGACAAACAAATACGGTATTGATAACGATCAGACAACAAACAATGACCGACAAACAGCCACGTCAGCAGACCGGAATACCGCGCATCGGGAACCAACCAGAACAGACCGCGCACAACGACATGTCACCGGACGGGGTATAAATAGGCATGAAAGGAACGTGTTCGCCAGTTCACCTGAAGACGATTGAAGATAGCACATCAATCGAAACGTCGTGATACTCAAAATTTTATAGACAATGGAAGTCCGAAATCAAACTTTTGATAAATCCACCTTGTCTACAAGTTTCAAACAACAATTGATAACGATCTCATTAATTTGTAATCTTTTTTATGCTACGACTATTTTGTACCATTAAAAAGAGTACATGCAGAGTGGTTAAAATATGTACACAATTTCTCAACTAGAAGCACCTGACGAGATAACTACAGACATTTTAATGTACCCCCAGTGCACTTATATAGAACGGAGCGAAGTCTTTAGGATATCTCTAATGCGACAGTTGCCTTAGTACTACGCTTCTGTAGTATATGCATTCCAATACTCCTCGTCTTCCAAAGCTTTTCGAAGTGTTCCTACAGAATTTGCATTAATAAATGTATGCTAGAAAATGCATCTCTGTCTTTTTCTGTACTACCAGACAAAAAAAATCACATGCTTGCTGAAACTGTTTCCTGTGAAGATATCTGAATTTTTGGTCACAAGTTCATAATATGTACCAGAGAACGCACAATGAATATGTGAATCCTTTTTAATATTACTGTTTAATCTTAAGCTAGTCTGGGGAACAATAATTTCTTAGTTTGATGTACGGTAATGATTTGAGTTTCAGTAACAAGGCTTAGACAAATACAGGGTATCACATGATTATTTTATAGAAACTGACGAAACAGTGATCTTATTTTATATTTCAAATTTGAATTCATTGAACGCGTCGGTTTTATAAATTCATTGACGGATCGATTTTTATGGTGACCAGTTAAAATAATTTCCAAGAGTTTGCTTATCTTGTCAGTGTCAGATGGAACGTTTATGATGTTACAGTTTTTTCTGCATCCGATTATAACTTTTGCTAGCTTCTTTTATTGATTTTCTGTATTTTCACAAGATAACTGATTTTCCGATTGATCAAAAATTTGAAAAAAATACAGATTGTGCTATCAGTGGATTTAAACCATGCATCTTCACAGTGGATATCATGATCAGTTGAAAGTCCATAGATTCTTACTCTTCCATATACACTGGATATGTGTTTTTGTTTGAGGACAACGTAGAGAATTGGTAATATGAATGCAATATGGTCTTCAAACATACTTGAACTGATACATAAATATTCTACTCAGAAATCCGGGGAGAAACTTGGCACCAGGCCCGTACCCAAGATTTTCTTTCGGATGGGGCCTGCCAAAACGTATTATCTCAGAAACAATAAAACCGTTTCTAACAGCCTCGTCGAAAGATACAAATAACTAAATTACCTGAAATTTGGGGAGGGGCCAGGGCCCCTCGGCCCCCCTCTGGGTATGTGCCTGCTTAGCATAATTCGGGATTCGAACCACATTATTGTTACCATCTTCCAGATTAGCAAGTAAATATAACTGATAAATCGGTGCTGGGTATACTTTATACTAGATATTATTACTTCTCATTTTCATCAACTTTTATATCCCAAAACTGTTATATATTGTTATATAATCATTCTGCAGTTTGTAGATACTTTTGGACGACTCTGTATACACAATGAATAAGATATCCTATATAACCTAGTGGCTTGCCAGTTGCGGTCAATCTTCTATATTAGCCGTGAACGCTGCGGGCATACAAGAATAGTCCACGGTCAATCAATAGGTATGGCACTCGCAGTTCATGTCCCCGAGGACAAAAACATAATGGATTAAGGTCCTGAAGAAAGCCGCTGAAAGCGTTTCTTTCATCTGGCAGGCGGCGACAACGGGCCGAATTCAATTCACTCCTCTGTAACAGTACTTTTTTATTATAACTCCTTTCACTTTGCTGGCGAGATGTGTTCCAAGAATACAGAGAGGAGAAATTTAATTCTCAGCAGCGGCGGAATGTGTATGAAATTGATTTTCATTAAAGAGTTTGAGTTTTTTCCACACGCCTGCTTTGACATTCGCAGGGAGAAGCTGGTACAATATGGAGGCTGATTTTTTGCTGCGTGGCAAAGGAGGAGGATTTTACATGACCTTTGAAATCTGCTTGATGAAAAACTCTACCAACAAAACTAAAATATGGTTGTGCGAGTTTTATGAATGCAAACATTTCTGAGCTCAAACTGAATACCTAAATTGCCTTTAGTTATTTTCATAACACTAAATTGACACCGGTGGGTCGATATGCTTGTCTGCATGTTGTGTCTCAGCAACCCCTGTATCGATTTAGGGAATATGTGCAAGTATTATGATATAACATAAAGGTTGTATAAAGAAAGAGAAACCTTAAAATCAGTACGTAACAAACATGTTTGGCAACGGGACACAAAGTATGATTCGGGTATGTTTTTATATTACATAGCTATTATTACAATTTCCAAAAGAAGTACCTGTATATGTAGAAGTGGAAAATGAATGCCTTTCCAATCCCTCAGTAGACTGTGATACAGTTTGGTTGGTTATATGATTCAAGGAACAATCTATTCGATGTTTTCAAACCAACTGATGACTATAAAAGTTGTCTGCAAGTTTACTTACGGTTTGTTCCTGGAGGCATGTAGTGCCATTACCCTGGAACTACGCTGTTGCATGTTACGTTTTGTTTCAAGAGGCAGGATTCTTCTTCAATTTATAAACAATGTGAATGAGTCCTATAAAGGCCAATGCTCAGCAGTAATTTGAAAAACGATTATCCTGTGGACAGTTGATCGAAGAATATTAGTCAATATAATTTCAGAAATGATTTAGGCATCTTTAATTTTTTGCATCGATAAAGGCCGCCGAGATAGTCGATTCGTTAGTTGTGCTCTTTGCAAATATGCAGTTTTAATTGACGACCAATGATTATTCATTTCTACAATCCTACCCACCATTGTGTCTTTTTGAACAACTTTTCCACTATTGTTCCACTATGGCCCATTCGCGATAAAGTATTTTCCTTGCGAGCGGTTTTGTTTACGTATTAAATGAGATTAACTATGGTGAATGGTAACATTCCATAATCATAATCGACCTTAACTTTTATTATCCTTTTTATATTCCAGAAGCCAAGTCGATACTTCTGCTAATTGCGGTTCATTAAAATATCTGATTAATACTTTCCGATGGTACGAGAAAAAAGTTGGAAGAGCAGATAAGGCGAACAAGGGGAGAAAAAACGAACGGCATTCTACCCTTTTTGAATACAAAGTGATAGCTGATGACGAATTTTTTCGAACAGTCGAGAATCTTTCATTGTGATGAACTGTTTCTGTTCCATAGTTCCGAGTACTCGGTTATGCAAATTGGCAAGATTATGTCAGGGTGATTAACGTATATTGTTACAAACTTTATGATACAATTGGATTTCATAGGTTCACTGGTAGTAGTGACAGTTGCTGAGTATACTGTTTATCTTTATTGTCTTATCAAATCGTAGGTTGAACTTTTGGCGTCCGTATCTGACCTCATTAGAGTCTATACATAGTTTGACTTACATTTACACTTTTAGATGAAGTTCTGAAGTTAGCTAGTATGGTTGCCTATTTAAATCTATTATATTATCTTATAGCGCTTATTAAAATCACATACTATAGACTGAGTATCATTATTTAGTACATTCCAGAAGCCTTTATCAAGGTTCTGAATATTAAAAATGAAATATGTAGTTTATAATGACATTTTAACGGCTTTCAAGGAAACATTTTGTTTTCAACTAATCCAACTCACGTTTGTACACATGTCACAGAGTACTGTGGTCTCTATGCTAAAGGTACTGCACTTGGTAAGAACCTGTGATTTGGTGACATTGTCCTTGATCAGTTTAGAAGTGAAGTGGATGGCTGATCAAAATTGTGTAACCTACGAGTGCTGTACTAAAATATATCTGGGGGAGTCACCTGAAGAGTCAGTAAACAGGCTTCCCTACTATGGGAAAGTTCTGCCGGGTGTCTTGGTGTCATTATTGACAGCGTCATATTTTGAGAGAAGCACAATGAGTTGTTTAAAACCAAATTCCAAAATAAATGTCTGAGACTGTATCCAATCTTACGTAGAAATTAAAAATTGGTTTTGATCAACAAACTCCATGTATACAAAATGGTAATTAGACCAGGCCTTCACTTGGAATTTTTGACCAATAATGGAAAGTACAAGTTTTATATGGACCAGATAAAATCCATAAAATTTCACTCTAGTAATATTTCATATGCGCTTGTAACGTAACTTAGGCTATATATTATGTTTTTTCTTCCTTCTTCTGGTCTATTATCAGAGTCTCCCTAACGTTTTTCCATTCCTTGCAGTTTAAGGCCAGTCGCCTCCATAGCTGAAAGCGCTTTTATCAAGAGCAATCAATTTACCTTCTCAAAGGCAGTCACAAAGGAGAGTAAAATATATAATGTAATTACCAGAGGAAATTAGCAAATTGAGTTAAACGGTCACTTTTTATCGGATTCTTGCATTATCGTGCTAAACTTGGAATCTCATTTTCCGCCCTTGTTTTGCTCCATAGCTCAGCTGCTGCTTTGTATTGGATTTAAAGTTTTTAAAAACTGAAAAAGGACAAATTTAGATGCGCTTGGGTCTGTGAGAGAGAGGAGAGAGAATTAGTAGTACAAGATCCGTATAGGAAACGACCTTCACTGATGGAATAATCGCATTAAATTTATTTTTATAAAATAAAATATGTTAAAGGAAATAACAGTGATAAGTTGCCTCATTAAATTTGGTCAAGGCTATTTTTTATTAATTTTTTAATAATGATTTTTTTCTTATACCTTCACTGGTGTAGTAATTAAAAAAAATAAACGCTAATCGCAAGAATAAAACCTATAGAATATGCTTACATGCGGTTGCCTACCTTTTTCTGTTCAAGAATATAAGGTAGCCGGATTTAAACAGGTAAATAAATGATGATACCTTCACCGGTCGAGTAATCAAATAGATTTTATATCAAAATGTAGATAATTTCATTGCAAAATTAGTAGTATAAGGTTGCCTATGAAAATCCGTTCAAGAAACAAGGTTGCCAGGCCTTGAAATTTGGAAATTCACACGTATAATAATGTGCGAGAAAGAGAGTGTATCCACTCTACACCTTGCAATAGAGAAAGACGCAACGTAACAGCTGTTTGTCGTTAGAAACTGTGCAAGAGTGATAGCCTATGCGTAATATCAAATGCAACAGAGAAGGATGCTGCATAGCAACGGGGCCTGCCTCTTCTTACGCGTGCGCCTGCGCTGAGCCATTGAATGGTAAGCGTGGTCTTGGAGCATCTTCCCAAAACTCTAGTTGAATAATAACGTGCGACGCAGTTCAGTAGAAAATATAATTGTAGTTATATTATATTTAACGCTATCACATTATATTTTACGCAGTTTAGTGGAAATTATAATATATATATATATATATTACAGCTCTACAAGGTCTTATAGGCCCATGGCTTCCTGAAATATAAAATCACATTAAAAAAATCTATTCCTCCTGTTCCATCCTATATATCTCCAAGCATTTCGGTCTGCAGAAATATTCTTCCATGATTGTATCCCTAGTCTCCTTAGATCTTCCGTGACGCTGTCCAACCATTTCTTCTTTGGTCTTCTTCTTATTTTATTTTCACATCTCCCTTCCAGTAACGTTTTACTTGCACACCTCTGTTCTGTCATGCGATTTACGTGCCCCAACCACCGAATTCTTTGGGCTTTGATCGATTTTGTAATGGATGGTTGACCATACATTTCCATAACTTCGTCGTTTGTCTATACTATACTACTAATTTTGCAATGGAATTATCTACATTTTATATAAAATTTATTTGATTACTCGACCGGTGAAAGAATCATTATTTCTTTACCTGTTTAAATCCGGCTACCTTATATTGTTGAACAGAAAGAGGTAGGCAACAGCATGTAAGCATATTCTATAGGCTTTATTCTTTCGATTAGCGTTCAAGTTTTTTAATTACTACACCAGTGAAGGTATAAGAAAAAAATAATTATTAAAAAATTAATTAAAAATAGCCTCGACCAAATTTAATGAGGCAACTTTTCACTGTTATTTTCTTTAACATATTTTATTTTATAAAAAATAAACTTCAATCGATTACTCCATCAGTGAAGGTCGTTTCCTATACGTATCTTAGACTATAGCCTGATATTGAAAAGTAACAGAACAGGTTAAACAAGCCATGAAAGTATTTAACTCTTTGCATACAAATCACGTCTTACTGGTTAATACTCTCCAAATTAAATAACATTAATAAGCTAACCAGCCTGTTTTATGTATATCTTTTGGCGCTCAAGATACTGACTGGTGACCTGCGTGGATCTATTTGTCTGGAAGAGGGACAACATTTGCTTGTGGACATTTTGAAGAGCAAAATAAGGAGTTCCAAGCTTTTGCTACTCATTTGAATGAGGCAGTTATTTTAATCTACAGATGTTTTGAAGATTTTCAAGGCACACTAAAATAATTTCTCAGATGCAGAATATATGCCTTTATTCAAATATAACGTATTTTCCTATATGTTCAAGGCTGTGGAACCAAAATCCTAATTTAAGCATATGTTAATTTTGGACCAAACCAAAGAATTTCCTACTTACAGAAATACTACAATGTTGACTGAGACATTCCATAAAATTTGTGCAAATGTTTCAAGTTCATCCACCATTGTTAATGAAGCCCATTCACAAATTACATATCACAACACTTTTACATATTTACGAGATCCTCACAAGTCACAACTCCAACTATTTTACAGCTCATTCATTCTGAACTTCAAGGAGGGTTAATAAAAATGAAACCAAGTGGAGAATAATAGGCGAGGAAACAGGCATGGAATAGGAGGCGCATACCGCAGAAATACGGTTGAGGAAGATGGCGGTGTGAAATAAATGACTTGTAGACTTGAAGCGAATAGCGGTGTAAATTTCCGAACCAAGACCATATTGTTAGTGGAGGTTCTACAATTTGAAGGATTTCTGTATTTTTGATCAAAGCTAAGGAGGCTCTGCTGGAAAAAGTCATAACCAAACTTACAAATATGTACTATTTGTTGAAAAGCATTGAACTCATAGTTGTGAAGAACATTAAGTTTTTATAATGAGTGTGCAATCGGAATATACTTTTCTTGGTTCAAGTAAATCATAATTTTCTCATCATATATTTTCTCTCCTACCGAAATCACACCATTGTCATGCACATGTTCAGGGATCGTTCAGCTTAATGCTCCATTGCTGAAGCATAACAAATATTGGAGACCTACTAAAGCCCACCTATCTTAAAGATAAATACTGGTGCAGTAGAAACTACTCTCTGTACTCTGTAATCCGTAGTGCAGACGAAGCCGACTAGAGAGATGCGCATCAGTTTCCCGATAATGCATCAATGGAGTGCACTGTTTACAAGGAACAAAATATTCCACTCGCTCTGTTCAATTGAGGGTACAACCTGGCTGAACGAAGCAATCTGTTAATTGCCCATGAATGGCTATGTTTTCAGATATGTACCCTGAAGAGACGTGTCAATATTATTGCAGAGTACTCACAAGTCGGTCGGAGTGTGTAGGTTTGTTAGTGTATGGTTGATAAACATGTTAATGTTTTCTGAAGTACCGCTGACTATACCACAGGCGTATGGCTGAATTTCTTGGCAGTCATCATTCATCACTGTCGACAATAACCAGTTAGGTTATAAGTAGCGGTAATGGGGAGGCAAATCCTGGCAAGTAGGCCAACTTTGGCCCTTTTTTCGAACCCAGAAGGCCATCACTAGAGTTATGGCAGACATGGTAGTTCCTTGGTGTCGAACCTTCCAGACCTTTTAATAAATTAAGGGAGTAGCACTCTTCCCTGTCAAACTCTGCGAGGCAACAATGTGATGCCTAAGGATGTGCTTATGATATTATAAGCCTAATAAGCGAATATGTATGGATATCTACCTGGATATGATGCAGATTGCCTTATATGTCTTGAAAATGTGGCTCAGTGTAGAGGGTTCACCTGTTAACCCTCGAAAACCATCATGGAACCTTCAAAAAGTAAGGAATGTATATTACTGGAGTGCCCACCAGCCCGACTCCTGGGGCGATTAGATTAAGGTTGCAAGGAAAGCAAAATACCCAGGAATCAGAATAAATGAAGAACTAACCGAAAATAGCCAAATATGGACGAGCTATCGATTGCATCTGGGGACTCTCTCTATCGTAAAATAGTTACACACAAGGTGATTACACTAACGATATATGTACAGAGGGAATTAGTATTTCCTTTGTAACATCAGTTCATAGCAAATCGACGCATTTCGAATTTAATTATGCAATTATTATGAAGAGCATTTCAGTCAGAGCAAAATAGATCTGCTTAAACCAATCAATTTTAGATAGGGAGAAACAAAACGCTGTTTGTGGTAACGGTTATCCACAAGCGTTTGTCCCGTATACATACTCGTACAATATGTATAAAGAAATATTGGGAAAAACTCTCACACGTAGCCTAAAAATGAAATCATAGATGCAAACAATTCACTACATATAGATTAGACTGTGTGTGTTGCAAATGTTATATTAGTGAGCTTCGTAGAACAATAAAGTGTCGAATCAAGAAACACAAGAACTGATGGACCATAAGTTTTTCTTCCTTATCTTTAATCTCATAGGCTGGCTACTGCATTCCTAGATGAAAGCTGCATTGAAGGATGTGGCAGAAGGTGTGCTGAGGTCTCTGAGGCCAGATCAATTAGCAAATCATAATTTAATAAGTTTCAATAGTATAAATTCATGAAAGTAGTTACAAATATATATTGAGGGTGTGATAGCAACATTTATACGTATTTATAAAAGTATAAATGATGGCGAGATAATGGTACATTGGGAAGTGCTTACGAAGATCAAGCTATTAGCAAATTTCACTTCGTAAACATGCAATGGGCAGCTCCATTTTGTGCGTCAGTTAGAGACAAATTAAATATTGTAGTCTGCCTCATGACATTGCTATAAGTGCTTTTTTTAAAAAAATCTGATGAACAGCTTTCAAATTGTTATCTTGCAGTCTGCCAACTTTTCAACTTACTCGTCTAGAATCATATTATTGATTCCCACTACGCAAATGATACACTTTTAATACTTAATTGCTTTCTTGGTTTTCTAAAAGCATTCCTCGATTTCAAGTTTAATTGACAAACAGGTCTCATGCGAGATTTTTTCCAAACTGAAACGGAGCACTTCTAAAGCTTGTTGTTCGCACCTATCGACTTCAAGCATTGATCAAATACTCTTAAGTAATATATTTCTCAATGGTTCAGGTCTGTCTTAATGTTATATGTAGGTATTGTAGGTACATATAATTTGATAGCATTTCGAAAAACTATTTTTGAGCGTGTTATGGTTTATTCTTCATTCTATAGCTATGATAATACGATCACATAAACAATATGCCATAATCATACAGCTCCATATTAGTAGGATGCTCAAATAAAACTACATCCTAAAAAAGTGTGAATTTATTTTTTATAAATAATTTTTACTTTATTCTAAATTGCTTATGGGCCTTAGTTATGTAAAATACAAGCTTTTAAAATAATATCTCTGTTATATGGTTTTACAGTTAAAATTAATTTTTATCCAGTTCTAGACAACATGACAAAAAATTGTATTATGACTTCTAACTCAGTGCGAACACAGTCGATGTTATCCATAACATTAAAGTGAGTAAAGTTGAGTTTGAAGTCATATCAACACTTTATCATGCCTAGAAACGGGCTTATTCACATAATTAATCAGTAAACAATTAAAAAACTAATATATCTGTTATATAGTATTACAGTTAACACTAATATTTATCTAGTTGAATGAAATCATTTTATATACCTTAAAATTAGAAAATCAAATTTGGCGATTTTTTATGCTATATTGAGATATCATTTCTAGACATGAAAAAAACTTTACAGAGTTTTATTGGATTACACTGTAATCCGTACGTGGTGATCTGAAAATAATTAGAAAAATTATAAAGACAGGGAAATGTACCTTCCATAGCTTATTTGCCGTTCTTCTTTCCAATTCCCCAACGGTAAGGCGTCTGGCTAGAATGCAGAGGTTGTGGGTTCAATTCCCACTGGCGACAAGTTTTTCTCTCCAATTTTTCTAATTATTATTGGTTGACCTCTTGCGGATTGCTGTGTGATCCGATAAAGCTTTGTGAAGTATTTTTGTTATGTTGTCTAGAAACGGTATCTCAATATAGCATAAATAATCGCCAAATTTTTACACTTTAAAAATAGTCTAAAATTAGTAAAATTTATAAAATAGTAAAACCGCTGACCTGCAGCCGCTGAGATATTCTTTACCTGTAAACAACAAAAGTTTGATTGAAAATTTTGTTCCTCGTTGTTACTTGGGTAAATACATATATCTCACGCTATCGCGAGTATTACCCAAAAATCCGTTATCGATGATGCTTGCAGTTTTATCGTAGTCGGTTAGTCAGTTTGCGGTACTACCATTCTTGATACACAACGTTGGTGAGTGAAAAAACTATTGAAAGTGACTTGGGTGAGTAACTCTAGCAAATTTACTTGTAAGCGAAGTCAATATCTCATGGATATTGTGATAAGTTATACAATTTCAAATTCCGTATCATTGAATGTGTTTAATGCCATAAAATAGTTTGCAGACAGTCTGATTAACGAGAAACTTACCAAGCATTTAACGACATCCGCCACGATCGCAGCACACATATCCGTCATCATCACTGTAGCTGTCACTTTCACAAGTGTCACATTCTCCGCATTCGCATGCACTAGAATGGAGGCAGGAACTGCAGCTGCAGAAGGATGAGTGAGAACTGCTACTTTCCAAGTCGTCTTCCCAGGAACATTTCTGTGAAAAGTATGGTATGGAGCAAGGTGAGAGAACTCTTTCTTAATTGTCAAACTGTCGTAAAATATATTTATATATAATATTTATATATATCGTCCAAGCATCCCGAGAAATCTTGCATAATAATGTCACCAGCTCAAAAGTTACTAAAAAAGCGGATCTAAGTGTGTAGAACTGTGCGATGACTTTTCTCTTTTTTACGGAGTACAATGTTATTGAGTATATTGAAACTCTGTAGTCCAACTCGTATACTTACGTCCTCCATTTTCACAGTTGTCTTTTTCACAACAGTTTTCTTGTTAGCAGTCTTCTTCGAACTTCCTTGTGCCTTTTTAGTTGATGAAGTTGATATAACACCACATGATCTTCTTGTAGTGGTAGCCTTTGGTTTAGTTCCTTTCAATTTTTTAGATGATGACTTAGTGCCCTTAGCTGCTGATGTATCCTTTGCAGCTGACGATTTTGGTTTGCTTTTTGGTTTTCTCGGTTTCCCAGTGCTGGCAGGTTTTTTTGCTGCCGAGGTTTTCTTAGTAGAAAGTCTGGGCTTGATGTCACAAGACCAATTAGACAGACCGTCGTCACAGCCACAGCAAGACATTTTCCTGAGGAAGCAGATATTTGAGAATTAGATTTGCAGTGTATTTAGTTGTTCTACAAGCACATTGAAATGATCTTTAAGGGTATTGTTATTACTTTACATCAACAACTGTTTAGTGATTTATACAATGCTTATCATTCTACCCTGTTGTTTGGTATGAAGTGAAATTTGTAAAAAAGTGTAGAATTTAAAAAAATGATGATTCCAGTCTTTTGAGATTCCATACTTTATGAATGTATACTGAAATTATCAAATGAATTCAAAACGCATGAACAACAGCTTGAACATTGCACAAATTTTAGAAAAGAAAAGCAGTAAACCTACTACCATACGATATGTCCCTTTCTCTAAATGAAATTACACGGTGAATCGAATGTGAATAGACCAACACCATCATATCAGTTCTATATTAATACTTCGCTTGATTTTGTTATTAACAATTAATATAAAATAATGTTTTTTACATATTTCTCTTAATATATCCGTTAGCTCTTAGTATAACATATGCATTGGAAAAGTTGTTCGTTATAATAATTTGCAAAAAAATTGATGGCTGATGACGACCGCTAGGTGAAATTATTACGGCATACTATTGTTTCTTACTGATTTTCTAAATGGTTTTTCCAGTTATTGACCAACTAAACAAACAAATACATTCTTTTTAATTAAACATCAAAAAACATGGTTTATTACTCTTAATGTAATGAACTGATCATGCTTTTATTAACATTAGAGGAATAACATACTCTATACTAAAAATGTACAGTAATTTTTGAGGAAAAAAATAGCGAACAAGCACATTTTTAAAGGCTTAGGGGCAATTCGGGAGTCAAAAATTGCACCTAAAGACCTTTAGCAATACTTATTTCTCATATAATTTCATAACGAACAACTTTCCTGATGTAGATCTTATACCAACAGTTAATAGAAACGTGAATAAAGAACTAGAACTTTTTTTACCAACCTTTTTCAAAAAACAAAATGAGAAAAAAATTAATTTTGAGGAAATAATAACTAGAACCTAGAAGACCTAGAGATGTGCATACAAAAGAATTCTACGGATACCTTGGGTTCAAAAACGAACAAATGAAGAAGTGCTAGAGAGGGCTAATACTATTCCAGAAATCTTAACGACCAGAAAATGCCGAAAAATCTATCTAGATCACCTTCTTCGAGGTAACCAGTATTCTGCAACTAATAATAAAAGGCAAGATAGAAGGACGACGAGGAGTTGGTAGAAAACAAGCATCATGGCTGCAAAACATTCGCGACTAGGCAGGTATACGCACTGTCGAACAATTGTTTGCACTTCCAAAGGATCGAGGAAAATTCGCCAGAATGATTGCCAACTTCAGGGGGACCAGTAATGGCACATAAAGGAGAAGAATGACATTAATATTTATGTCTGTTTCCAGGCTAAGTTACAGAAGATACATTAATCGATGTACTGTAATCGCAAATATTTTTGAATTTGAGGTAATATGTAGGTTCCTTGATCGATGGATAACGTCTACATAGCGGAAATCTATGACGCTAATTAAAGTTGATCTGTGTGTCGGTCTGTCAACACAATTTGCGTTAACTACTTCGATTCGAGTATAATAAGTTGGTTAATGTAAAAATGACAGAGAATATGAAAAAATTACCATTAAAGGTTACGGTTTCTAAATTTGTTACATTTTTTTACGTCCTACAGTTTTATTTTCTTTTGAAGGCAGCTGTAGCTTTTTCCTAGCCAAAAACACATTTCCATTTTTGTGCGAAATTGTAAATAGTTTTCCTGATCTTTGAGTTTGTGTGATAGTGGTTTTTCTAATGATCATTGTCTTACTCTCAGAATCCGGATAAATCAAGGCGAGGTTTTCATTATTATTTTCTGTTTGATATTGGTTGAATTCGAGCCCGTGGTATTCAACAGAATGTTTTTTCCAGCATTCCTGAAAACTATGGTATGAACATCTGGACTTAAATATCATTTTTAGGAAAACTTTTTTCACTAAAACCACAACAACTAAAAATCATCAAATTTTGCAACAAACATATTTTTTTACTAGTCCTGAGCTTCATTTTTAAAGAATCATAAATTTATAAATTACATTCTAAAAAAGTAACAACAGATTCAAAAAACGTTATTTTTAAGGGTTTTTCTTCAACCTATTGATACTTTAACAATCAAATGAAAATTTAGACTCACATAACTTTCTCATTTAATTTTTTTCGATTAAATATTAAGGTTTCCTTATTCGCGTGAAAACCGTTATTTTGACATTAACTAATGTTTAAGGTTATGCCGTTTAACTAACAATATTTGGGAAAAGAACATTCAGTTCTCGTAGATCGATTGTGAACTATCAAGTCATATATATGTTTGTGCAAAGTCGTACGGCTTTTGAGTTTTTAGGTCTGATTACACAAAGTAATTAAAAAGTGAAATTCTAATTACTGAAGATCTACCTCTGATTCCTGCGGTTTGGTGCTAAAGTGTTTCAAATAAGAGATTCTGGTCGAATTCGCACATACTGTATGTCTACAATATTCACTAATATGCACCAATTGTATAAAACTTGTTATTAGGACTTATACAATAATACAATTACAAGAATCTATATATTCCTTTGGAACTCATAAGAAGATCTTCTAGATTTTGTTCGAGTGGTTCAAAATTCTTTGTCATTTGACGAGGTTAGGGTGAGTTTCTGACCGATATACCACTAACTCTTCCATTTCGAGTTATTCACAAAAACCTTTGTTTACCTGTTTTTATTGTAAGTAGGAAAACCAAAAAAGTATAGAGAAAAGTAAGATAAATAACAAAACCTGAAAAATTATCAATTCAGGAGTTGCCTATACTAATCCCCTATCCAGAGATTTGAAAAATACGTAATAAAATGTATCCGCTGAATTTTTAGATATTGTTTACTTTCATATATTTAATAATATAACATACTATATGAAAAAATTAACTTTTTATTGATGGCATAGCATATGATATTACTTGCGGATAAGCGTTCATCTGAAAATTTTTACAGTCCAATGACATTGGGATTGAAGCTAGAAGCATTTCTGAAAAAACTACTTTCATGTCAGAAACGTAGAGTAGAAATTGCACAATTTCATCTTAACGTTGAGAGAGTCACTGTGTTGCTAATGGGATGAAAAACATAAGTACCTGGTGTGGGATGTTGTATTCCAAGAGATGTAATAACTTCAAAAGCTAAGTTTCACAGAATAGTTCAACTAAAAAATGGATAAATGTGAATCTCAAACTTGCTACATGGTGCAGTTGACGATAAAGTAGCCGATTCTAATGCACAGAAATGTGCATCAATTAGAGAACGTTACAGTATCTGTTGTTAATATTAACAATCTTTATCAAACCACATGAAAATGGTGGCATTGACGTTGGATAATACTGTTATAAATTTTGTTATGGATATCTGCACAAGCAGAACATCTCTAATAACTATTCGAAAAACTTCTCTTTCGCAAAAAAAATATGAAAAGTGTTCCAAAAATATACGTTATAGGGCTCTAAATACAATTTAAAATCGTTTTTATTTTTACGCAGCTCTGTTACTTTTTATACTAAGATCTCTGTGAGAAAATCATAGACTATACAGTTTGCAAACCAGGACAATTCTAAATTTTTCTGTAAAGCGTACGGTTTTTAGTTTCTGTCTCACACCAAATGCAAACTGGATGTAAAATTTTATGGTATTAAATAAATGTGTATCACAATGTATTTTTCACCAAAATTGAAACTTGTACACTGTACTTATTTCAGTATAAAGTCAAATTTACTAGTTAATATTAATTCGAGCGGACATGCTTCGACACCTTTTTATGTTTGTTTTGGTCTGCCTTTTTTTCTTCTAAGACGTTACCGAAGTAAACTGGTTTTACATTACTGGAAACATGAAAAAAATAGTTCTGACGAATTAAGATGATTAATAAAAGCCAGTCTTACGATTCAGCAAAAAATAAGCAAGCTACTAAATAATGCCAGCCCGTCAAAAGACTTTTGTAACAGTACCAGCGTATTATCAGTTTTTTTTCTAGTTGTTTGTCCACTATTCCCTCATTTTTATTATAATTCTGCTAGCTTTTTCATATTCAACCGAAAATTGTTTAAAAGCCTTTCTAATTATCTAATGTAAAATAAGCCATACCGATAGAAATATTATTGCTTCATCTAATGTATCTACACATAACATACTATAGGTATGAAAAATATTTAGAGAATTGCCCAAGAAACAAATATATACATACCTAACACTCATAAGTCGAACACACAAATTGAGAGACAAAAGGATGGTACAGTTTTTTTATACATTTTTGTAGTGACAAAAAATGCGGACGTACACATTACAGCGCCGTATCTGCGAGGTACACTTTTATGTGGATTGTACAAAGGTCTGAAACTATAATTCCGAATTTTAGATAATATCATTTTCTAGCGTATGTAAAGCAAGTGAGATTTCTTAGGTGTAAATCGACGAGTAATCTGCTAGTAAGAATTTGTACACAAGTCACCGTTTTTTTGAGGATATCATCAGACATCCCCGGAAAACTCCAAGAAATCCCTCAAAATCGCCGAACATCCCAGGAATTCCCATAAACCGCCAAAAAACTTGCTCATTTGGCTTGGAATGTTGTCTTCTATATTTTTAGTTATTGATATTTTCGGGCACAGACTACATGATCTACAGAAGAAATAGGCAAATCATTCTGGAAAAGATTTTACATAAAAAATTAAAATTCATACTTTCATCAAATTGAAAATGGATTCATACAAAGCAACTGAATTTATTAGTTCGAGGTGAGATCTCATTCTAATATAACAAGAGTCAGTGGCGGATCCACGCAGGACTAAGAGTCCTAGCTAAGTTAGAGCACGAATATTGAATATAATATGAGTTTATGATAGACCGACAGATAGGCGAAGTGATTAATGAGAAAGAGTGAGATGAACTTTCTCAATGACAGTCTATAAAACAGTTATAAAATGTAATGTTTGGCATTCAAAATCTAATTCGATCACAGTTCTTTCGCTTACATCTAAGAAGATAAAAAAAAGTGTTGGGTGCATTCTTTCATCTACCATTAAACAGCTTGTGAATTGAATGATGCGCATATTAAATTGTCAGTGCTGCTTAGCACTAGTATTGTATATTTCTAACGTGAAAGCTATCGCTTTTACAGCAAGAATCAAAATGATTATTTTCTGCAAAAATAATATATTCAAATGCGGTAATTATTCATTTGAATTCATATAACCTACATCGTTAATAGGCAATGTACACACAAGATTAAAATACTTTTTTAAACTGATGAAAATTGCAGTTGTATGATTAATTACTTCAGATCAAGATAGCGAAGTGTCGAATAGTCCGGCTAAATCAAAAAAGAGCAAATTATTTAATAGCGGTGTACTTTAAAGCGACTTGAAAATCATCAAAATCTCAAAAACAATTTGTGGAGGTTATAATACTTTTTGATTTATGCTGATTATGAACATCCTGTACACTGATTAAAGACTGTTATATTAACCAATGCTATAAGACAGTATACGATGAAATTATGAACGGTTCGATAAAAATTTATAAATCAGTTCTGACAGTATAACGAAAATATTATAAAATGAGAGAATTGCAAGCTAAAATTAATACTTCCAGAGGAACACCGACAATTCAGATGCATTAAAAATGTAACTCTGCAACACGATATCCACTTGCTCATTTTTCCAAACGCGTTGTGCATAAGGCCTTAATTCTAGTTATCGAAATTTACGAACTCTGTTGTGCGCCCTGACACTTTCGCTTTACATTAATTAAAACTTTAAATTTTGTATTTGCCCCGCCTGGATATGAAAAGTAATGAACAGAGGCTAACGAAAAAGGACGCAGGTGATATAAAATATAGAGAACATTCTGTAATGAGCTTTTGTAAGAATCCTTAGGAATTGATACAAATCAACACATTGGCATGTAGTGATTACACAATTTGGCTGGCAGAAGCCATACGAAAAAGGCGAATGGGGAAGGCCATTCATCATTATCTATATTTTAGCAAACCTTCTCTTTGACTAACCGAGCGATTTCAGAAAAACCCGTTCTTTATTGGGTATAACATGTACTATGTTTATTCACTTATAGTACAACAAACACCAGATGAGCTTAGGTTGAACTTCCATCACTTCAAACCATCATCTTTCTGGAAGTCATTCTTTTGCTTATCACACTTATCCTTTCAACGGGCTTCTGGAACGAGAAAGGCCTTCTGCCTTTCTAAGAAATCCGTAAAAAAATTAATTAGGTAAATATGCTTACGTCTAAAAACGAACAAATTAACGACCAATCATTGTCATCCACGTGAACAAGATTTTATTCAGAACAAGTGACCAGAATGAAGGAATATACATATAATTGGCATGATTTTGGCTTTAAGTAAATAATGGACATACCACATGATATGTCTACCATGCTCTCTCACCAAAAATGAAATTCTGGTGGTATATATCTATAGGTATTAACACAGAGCTGGCTCACATAATAACTAAAAGAGTCGCTATTACAGCAAATACTAGAGTAGCTCATCTGGCGTATCCTCATCATGTCGAGCTTACAACGCCTCGAACAATCCTGTTCCAAAAGTCGTTCTTTTGGATAACCTCTACATTGTGGAATGGGCTACGACGATTACAATCTACGGCGTTTTAATTGCAATGTGAATAGGTAATTACCCTCGCGTGGTGCTTATGTTGCGCGATTTAACTTTGCTTTGAAACCGCAAATAACCAATTGAAAAAATGAACTAATGATATTTCATCTGTCTTCAGTAGGTTGTAGTAGTCAGATGGACATGTCGATTGTGTGTGCCAGATGGAAATAAAGTTTTATGTAAGACATGATAGGCCTTGGACTCCCAGAGAATTTTAGCTGCTAATGCAGCAGTTTTGCATCCAGTGCTGCATAAACAAATTTCTATCACCTAATAAGCTCTTAGTTTCGCTGCATGCCACCGCAATCCTACAATTAAGATTTCTTCTCCCGCAACTGCCGTTTCCTCGGTCTGGCAGACGGGCCGCCGCCGCCAGCGGCTAAAGTATTAGCTTCATAATTTTCCCGGGCGGCCATTCTCTCTGGGCAGCCCACCGCCCGTCGCCCACGCTCGCTTTTGTTCCGATTTATGCATGCACAACAATGGTTCAGCGTTCTTAGTTTTCCTCCGTTCTGGTTGAACACTCGGCATGGCAACACAAGACATTTATTGAGGAGGAGAGTGAGTAATGATATTGCAAAGACGGTAACAACTTAGCTTATATTATGGCGATATCGGAACATCAGCACACTTGTTCTGTCCGCATATAATCTTTAAGCAAGCTTTACTAATGTTTCAACTTCCTCGGCCTTTTTAAAAGTACAGAAGAATGTAGTCAAGTAGATCGTATCAGTACTCTTCACGCTGTAATTCATTTAGAACGAACATTCTTCAGTGTAATGAAATCAGAAGTATCCTTATACAATCTTAAACTAAACGTGTCGGTTTATTGCAATTTTTGTTGTTGGTTTTCGACCGAATTCATGACTACTGTGCAAGTTCAATAGTAGAATAAGAGCGTCATATGTTATATATATCCTGCATTCCTCAATAATTTTTCAAATATGCAAAAAAAGGTTTGGAAACCTTGAAAAAATTTCAATCCCAAAAAAATTGAATGAGTCTGAAAAGATGGAATATCAAAAAAACGTGGACCACATGAAGCATTACTCATATCATTAATAGCTCAGAGCAACAGGTTTATATATATTTATAAAATCTGGTGATTTCTGAGATTCTGCGGTGGCAAAAATAGCAAATCACAGATGAATTTAAGAACAAGTCTAGTTGTGGCGTGCAAATGCTTTCTCGCCAACTCTTGCTTGAAAACATGATCCGCTACATAAACAACATTAATATTTTTTCAATATTAAAGTTTTTGAGCTCAGTTATAACGACAGACCTGGACAGACATGGACAAATATGATATAGAATAGTCACACCTATTATTCGTTTAATGCTCCGTATGAAATATTTGTTGCTATGGAAGAAAACACACATTACCATCGCTTTCCATGTTTGGTATTGTATGGTGTAGTATGAGTGCGTTAATATATATTTAGACTAACTTTTCCAGGTGCTTGAGGCAAAGTGTCTTACCAGCTAGCTGCACAATTTGAAAGAGAAAATCTGCTTCTGATAGTTTAAAGGGGAAAATTATATTTCGAAGCGAGGCTCACATTTAGCGTCTCCTTTTCGTCAAACGCGTATTAGCGTTCTTTGAAAAGCATTAAACTTCTATCCCTGTGAATCTGTTCGTGGAAAACATAATTACTCTAGAGCAAGACAGGGCTTTGTCGTTTGTGCGTCACCTTATTTGTTTCCAAAAGATAATATCGATCACTCGTTTAACACATCAGTATGTTACTGTCTAATTGATTTTCATAGTTGCACAAAATAAATTAGACAGTAAAATATGAATAAATAATAAAATGATAAAACATATAGACAATATAATAAGTTCTCATTATAAATCAGCGTCTGATAATGAAGTATCAGTATCAAGAAGAATTAAAATATGGAAATATATTGCATAATGGTTATGCAGATTACAAATAGACAGAAAACTTAGATGATAAAGAATCGGTTTCCAAAATATTTCACCTTTTAATGCGATTTAAATATCCCATAAGCTAGTAATCCTCTTATAAAGGTTTGAGTGAGGCTTAGAGCAATTTTCAAACCTTTATGCTGAAGGACATTTTTTTCTGTTTAAAGGTGGAAAACTGATGAAAGTCATGTTCAATAACTGCGTAGCCAAGGTCTTGTGTATGCACCTAGACTCATTCGGATGGTGGCCTATGATCGTTCAAGCTACGGAACTTGAAGTAGGTATAGACACTGAGGATTAGATCTTCAAATTAATAATATTTATGGTTTAGATAACACCTTACTCCAGGACTTACTGAGGCACTGGTTTTAGTTATGTATGATATCACAAGATTCAACAAGTCCACGAAGTATTTTAGGCCAGTTCGAAGATAATCATTGAGAGCTTTAATAAGTCGCACCATATTCGATCGTTTATTTGTACTATCTATGCACATCAGTATAGAGAAAAGCCTGTGATATCTGATGAAATTTTTATAAGAAACTCGCTACCTTTCTGGAGTAGATTTGTATTATGCCACACGCTGTACTGCACAAGAGCCACACTACTAAGACAAACTTAACTGAAATGTATTTTCATGGATTCCTGTTTCTAGATTAGAACGTCTTGGAGTCAGTAAATACGATACCACAAGGAACATTTATGCAGTTCCTCCGACAAACTTTGGGGGGCACGACCGCAAGACTCGAAAATAATTCCGTCTCTTTCGGCGCACTTACATCGATTTTACATTCGCCGAGGTCCCATCACACTTCGGAAAGTCTTTTGCTTTCGGCTTATTGGCTGTAATAAACCAGAATCGACGAAAATTCCCACTGTTAGGCAGGCGAACGCTCTCAAGTGAAAATAATTAATTTGGGAGGGAAAATGGAAAATCAATGAATCATACGTAATGTTTGGGAATGTAAAATCTGCAGATCGAACGATGAAAAGGAAAAGCAAGAACTCATTGCCTTTATACTGGGTGGTTGTTTTTGCTGGTTTGTTAGGGAGGGACGCATTTTCTTGAGGTTATACAGAGGTTACTATGGAATATGTACCCAATATATCATCCCTTTATATGCGATAATTTTTATTTAGATGAATATTTCTTATTTATGTACTACTAATGTTATCATACTACAAATAAACGAATAGATCCAAACATAGATATGCTTTATGTACGATATCTACAATCAATCTAATGTGATACTAGATATTTTGGCGCAACGACAAACATACAATCTTGTCATTCTCCAAACCAATTTTTTCATACCCGACTCCTAGATTCTATGTTTAAATCTTCAAGTGAAGGTTAAAACTAAATTATTACTCCTAGTAATTCGTATTTATATCTGCCGCGAGCTACCAACCGTAAAATCTACCACGAATCAAGATGGATTGACGTTTCTCATTTATCAGGACACATATCTTTAAGAAACTATTGGGTGTATGATCCTTGCCTTTGTTAATTACATTGTCCATCTGATTCGCCATATCTGAGCGTTCATATGCGTCCAGATTAGAATTGAAAAAAATATCGATCTTATTTCCGATATTTAAAATGTGTCCTGTTACCCTAAAATTGTATGTTCTACCGTATCCTAAATATGATAAGAACTCCTTAAATGTAGTTCTAATAGATATCCTAGTTTGGCCTTTATAAGGTCTATTGCATTCCCTACAGTTTACATGCTCGTGACGTATCAAGTGTGTCAATTTTACTCTTGGTTATCTAGTGATGTGAGTTTTTTCGGTTTTGGACCAGATTTATATATAATTTCGTCTTTCTCTTCTAGCTTGAAAGAAATCAGAAGTGTTTGTTTAAAGCTATGTTCACAAATTCCGTTGATTGCATGGACATTTAATTAGCCGCAGATGTACAAGAGATCAGAATAACTGAATTTTTAAGTACTCCAGCGAACATAAATACTTTTAAGAAAGGAAGGGGACTGTTTTCAGCGCAATATGGGTTCAGGAAAGCCAAATCCACGCGTTTGTGCTGATTTTCTTTGATAAATAAAACAATTTACAGGTACATAGGTAGGTAATGACCTTTTGATATGGAATAAGATAGATCACCCACAATGACAACATCCATCAAGCACTACCGTGGTAAGTGTTATAATTCGAGCGGAGAAGGCTGAGGATTATAAGAAATATATTTTTGACAGGCTGTTCCGCAATAAAAAATTGTTCACTAAGTGGACCTCGGTATCACGTTGTAATATGAAATAGCTTATTCATAGCGTAGTTGTGCTTCCATTTTTGCCATAGTATATCCCTCACTGATACTTAAAACGAAAGTTCTTTTCAGCAACAAAAAGTGAGGTAGAGTATCATCCACATACTAGAATAACTCTGTCATGAAATACATACAGAATAGAGACAGTTCGTGGAAAAGTGCTCTTGACATAAATCTACAATTTTTACTGCCTCGTCAATCTCGGGAGAAGATAAAATTTATTGCTCATAAAATAGCTCTGAGCTGCCTATTACATTTATTAAATTCTCTATAAAAAAGTCTATTTTATCCTGAATCAATTGTTTGCAAAGGGACGTAAGATTTTTTCTCTCAATACTGGCGGAAACGGATGTTTTTATAGAAGTACATATATTATTAGCCATCCGATAAATTGATTGGTCCAGTAATTTCTCTAGTAGTTGCTTTTCAGCTGTAAAAAGTTAAGTTTTAGCGATCTTCGAGGTTCAGTGAAGATCACCCAAGGGTTTCAAGGTTCACAAAAAGAAACGAACGAAAAAATTCGAAAATTGCTAACTAATTATGCCATCAAATCAGTGTAATACTGATCTCCTCAATAACTATGAAAGTCGTCCATATAAGGTTCGTATTAAACGTCATCTTCTAGGACAGAGGCGATTTCATAGTCCCGTCAAAAATAGGTCATGAGAATACAAAAAACACTACAGTGGTCTGTCATCCAGCATAATTATGCATCTAAGGCCTATATATTAATCTTTTCAACACCTTGAATTCTTTCAGTTTATCCTGGTTGCAGCCATCATAATATATGTCATGACAAGAAAATGAAAAAGACTAAATTATTATAATAATATTTTCCTTGCAGGACCTACAATAACTCCTTCTTGCTCCCAACTTCCCTTAGTTAGTGAAGAAGGTTCCGGCGTCTGGATTCGCACTTCTGCCTCTCGAAAATGTTAGTTTTTATATCTGCAATATGAAACTAGACAACACTCTTTCGGTCTAGATCTGAATGTTTTTACCTAGCGAGACTCCTTGATTAATTGAGTTAATAGGTGGCACTCACAGTGTCATGGAATAAAATTAACAGGTTTGTTACTCCTGTTATATTTTTTTCAGTTTTAGTTCGTAATAGATTGACCGCAAGTTACACATTATCTGCTGAAGCAGCCTAGGATAATTGCTGAGTAGAAATGAGTTTTTATTTTTACTAATACTATTCTGAATATCATTTTGAATTCCAAGTGGTGACAGGTTTTCGCCAAAGCTCAAAATATTCTCATTTGTTACTGCTGTTCATCCATCTCAACATGGAATCTGGAACGAAAACAAACAGGATCAGGAAATATTCAATAAGTAGCCGAAGAAAGCAACTTTGAGGGAAACTCAATTTATTTTCCAACTTCCTGTGTAATTGCTGGATATTGTCCAGGGATAATATTGTCGGTTGAACAGAAAGCTTAGTAACGTGGAAAATTAGAAGCCTTGCCAGTATTTTGGCTGCAATCTCTTGACTGCAGTTTGCTTCAGTCGCTATGAGTTATGTGCCCGATCACTAGATAGATTTACGTGGAAGCTGAAACCGTTTGCTCAAGTTACGAGAGCGTACGATGCACTTATTTCCGAAGGAGGATTGAGGAAGTTAAACTATAAACCAGCTCCATCAAATATCAAGGTGAGCAGTTGGTGAAAAACATAGATACAACTTTGAAACTAATCTGCATTTTTTTCATGATCGAATAGCTGAAAAGGACGCTAGAAAAGCAACCAATGTATTTTGTGTTTGTCTGGCTAAAAGAAATGCGACACGAGTCTTACCGTTTGCACAATCTTAATACCTATAAAACATCACAGGCCAGGAAGATGAAAAGCCAAGATCTTAAATAAGCATTCATGATTCATAAATTGTCAATACTTTAATGCACATTTCGGCAGTAGCCGAGAACTCAATAACAAATATCTTTAGTTGATTGTCGAGGAGGACTAGGTTGGGCTTATAGGCTTGTGAAAGTTCGAGAGTGGCAAACGAATAGTTTCAGTAAATCCAGCATCTCTAGTGCATCACAACGACTCGAGGAGTGCCTCAAATGCTGATATAGCACTCGTAGAGCTGGGAGGTGCCGATCGACGTAAGCAGTGCCGGATTACCTGCATATTAAACATTTCTAGAATATCATTTTGTTTTTCCAAGCAAAATCACTTTGTTATACCGTATCGGCTTTTGGCGAACTCTCCATGTAAATCAGTACATATGTCATTTGCCTCAACTGCTTTTAATGAATATGAAGCTTAATCTCAACACTCTTCGAATAAATAAATTCTATCTGCTACTTTTTTGTGAGTGGTTCAGGAAATTTTATTTACTCAACAGCATTACGCAATTAGGTCAACTCGCATGTTTTATTCAAAACCTTCCAGGAGGGGTAGAAATGGCTGCATCAGAATAACACATTTGTCGCCAAAATACATACAAATTATCGGGATAATCCCACAATGGAATAAATTCTACCGTTGAACTTGCAAAGCAAGGGAAGCATTTTGGTCCAATAAGTTTCGAGTTCTAGATAATGAAATGTGCAGAGCTCAGACCTTTCATGATATATCACAAAACCCATGTCACTTTTTCTGTCTATCTGCCTGTCAGTCCACTGGAGCTTTTGTTGCCTAATCTCAGTAATAGTTGTAACGATTTCGATTAAATTTGTGGTAATGTCATGTGGTACTTGTCGCCTGATGTACTGAAAAATTCTCTGTTTCTTCAGCTGAACAAAATCTCCTCGATATAATTATAAAAAGCTTCAAGTGGCAAGCCATATTTTTAATTTTGATCACGTTCTAATTAAATTATGTATGACAATAAAATATTCAGATCAGGACTCTTGATTGTTTCTTAGACGGGATTAGAACAAAATAAGACTAACTGATTTTAAAGTAATGGCGTTGATGAACTGACAATATGTTGTGCTGCATTTTGGTTGGTAATACATGTGTTTATGTATTAATGATTTGTGATCATTGTGGCACACAATTCGCTAGCATAGAGCCCTGCCTGAGAAATTTATGTGGGGGCCAAGTTAACTGAATCTTCATTCTTCAGTCTTCTTCCGAAGATTCCGGTTCCATCACCTATTGAGAATTTGCTCCAATTTAACGGACCTGGCAACTCTTAAGGTTGCCTAAACAACTAAAATTGTGTAATTCTTACATTTTATTTGAATAATAAACATCTTATATTAATATGACACGTTTTGCTTCAATCTTCAAAGCATCTCAACTCAAATACACGACTTTTATTCGTGTGTAGCAATTATAACAATAACTAAAATTGTGTCATTCTATGGTGCTCTGATATCGGAAATATTTTGGGAATGTCTTCTGGGAAATCAAATGAAAAAGTGTAGTATTTTGATCACGTCGTGTCATTGCAATGAAGTTTGGCTTCTTCCTCATAATCGAAGATTGTGCATTGCGCATTGCGTTTCTCCATTGCTGAATTCACGTGTAAACAGTATCGTCTTTTTAATTATGGTGTCAGAATCCGCGTTGTTTTCAAAATGCTATTTCGTTCTTTATCAAACTGTTTAAAACTCCACAAGTTTTAATTGGAGCGTCCAAAGTACACAATATCGACCAACGGTTGAACTGCGTCTCAAACAGCGCCAGCTCCTAAGTTTTTAAATAGTGTTTACCTTTTGGAAATACACCAAAACTTAATGTTGGAAGTAAATTAAACTGAGATTAGATCAAACAGATTTAGCAGATATGGCATTAAGGCTACATTAAGCTCTGCATGCTAACGCATATATCTCATTATTCAGTGGACGTTGTTTAAAAAAACTTTTCTAAAAGTATAATTCTATTCAACGTAGCTTTATACAGTACTCTCGTTTTATTACAATCTGAAATTTGTTTAATAATGATGTGTATACAGGACCTGCGCAAATTGAATCAACCACAGGCATAAGCCAGACCAAACTTACGATCGACCCACGGTCTCACAAAGATCCATGTACATTCGCCGAGAGATAAGACTTATTAACATTAACATTTTCAAGATGGCGGAAAGAGCCATGAAAGCGGCCAGCAAAGCTGAATACCGGGACGGCTTAGAATAATTATTTGGAAATCTAGGGAAGATTGTGTGTGGACGTTATCCCTAAACATGACGTAATGGGGTTAAACGGACCTCGGATTCGTAGTATGATCTGATCCCTAGGGCAGATTTTTTTGTGTTGCTGTGTAGTTTATACCTACAATTTTGTTTTTCCAAAACTTCTTTGAGTAGTAATCTGGGAATGCCTCAACGACTAAAAACGAAGTTTTAACATGTTATTCATAAAAACCAACTAAGGATTACCAGAGAGAGAACGACGAGAGACAGACAGTCCCTTGTCGTTTGGTGTAGGTGTAAATCTCTATTCTATTTACGGTCTTGTTCAGTTTTTTTTCTAATCAATATAATATAGAAAAGATATTTCTGCTCGCTTTTAGAATCTGCTAAATAGCAGCTATGTGGGTGCGTTAATATCTTAAAGAAGCCAGATTTTTGTTTGGTCACGTCGCCATGGGTCATCTGATATAATTAAGACTTTGCGGCAGCATGCATTTGCTAGAACTTTGAAAAGGGCTACCAAGGCAGACAAACTGTTAGTGAAATTTGTTTAGTAATCATATGCCATTTCAATGAATGGCGAGGAAGAGTATGTTGAATTAATAATCATATCGCTATTATATTGAATTCACATGATTTTTGGCTAATATATTCATCTAGACTTCCTAAATGAATAAGTAGGGAAGTGAATAATTGTAATCGCGAATTTTATGTGAGATATTATATTTTGAATGTTTCCTAAAGCTTACATCAAGAAAATTGATGAATCCGTCGAGCTATCTGGCAGTCTACCCGGCAGTACTTCTTCCTTTGTAACTTAGAAAGCATACTGTTCTCATTGTTACTGAATTTTGACGTCAAAGAACTCCCGAGGTTACAAGATTTGTTACTTAGTATCTTTGTTTCTCTAAGTTCTGCGCGACGGCCTTATTTGATTACTCTGCTGTGGCACCAAGAATAAATGTTTGGTGATGGTTAGATATTTGCTTGAATGACTCAATGCATAAAATCTATAGTTAAACTATAATAGGATAAGATAGGAAATTATATATGACTGCAGACCCAACGGAAGCCTAATTTTAATAAAGTTATGGCTATAAGACTAATGAAATGGAAAATTACCCTACACAGCTTTTAAGCGTCTTCGAATTTCCTGACAATTTTCAATGGTTCTAGTAACACATATTTAACAATTAAACGGTTTGTAAGCAAACTGATATGATTCGAAACCAAAATATTTTGCTTTTTTAATATACTTGGTACTTGGTGTGGAAAACCAAATCTCCAATTATTTTCTAAGATGTGATGTGTTTTATTATTTAATTAGTTGACATTTGAATATCAAGCGTCTGCCATTTCTATCCTTGGTCTTTTATAAAAATTTCAGTACCGTTTAGAAAATGTGCATACATTGGGAGTTACATTTATAATATTTTCCCTTGGTTTATTTGGAAATAATTATCCCAAACTAAGCAGAGGCCAGGGTAGTGATGCCCAAGATGCCTGGGCATATAACGAACTTGCGAAAGCATGGTTAGAGAGAGACGACTGCAGGCAGTCCAAGAGGTTCATAGCTGGCCCCAACAAACGTAGGGAACCATGGCTACTCAACCGGAAGAGGGATTCACTCCACTTGTTAGTGGGGATCCTCACAAGTCACTGCTGATTGAACAGGCACATGACACTCATAGGAGTGGTCAAAGACCCAATCCGTCAGAAGTGCCGGGAGAAGGACGAGACTTCGTTCCACTTCCTGGGCGAGTGTGCCGTATACAGCGGCCTGAGGGCTGAGGTGTTCGGCACAGCAGAGTTTGACAGGGAAGAGTGCTACTTAGCGGAATGGTCCAACATCATGACCTTTATCAGAAGGTCTGGAAGGTTCGACACGATGGAGTTACCAGGTCTGCTATAGTTTTAGTGATGGTCCTTGGGGTCGGCAAAAAGGGCCAAAGGTGGCCTACTTGCCAGCCTTTGCCTCCCCATGACTACTACTACTACTAATCCCAAACTCATGCGGTATTGGGTTAGATTGGTGGAAATAAGCTTTATTCATTAAATGAACATGTCTCCTATACTCTCAGACTGTATCATCGATTTTCCTGTAGCATAGGAGGAAATCAGAATAATACACGATAGTGAGTAGACTGTAATTTCGGGCATAACTTAGGAAATCTCAGTTAATCTCGAGGAAGTAGGGAGTTCCGCTACGGCGGGAACGGCACGCTACCTATCAAATCAAGTGCACTAGATAGACTTGATTGTATTTATTGAGAGAATTGAAGTTACATAACACGCAGGGTGAGGAGAACAGACAAGGTATGCCACAACGCCATGGTTTGATGAATGTGCATGCATACATGTGCTCTAAGCTCGATGTGCCTTATCTGACTAATAATTGAAACAGTATTCACATAGAAATAATAATTAAATAAGGTGGGTGAGGCAACAGTTTGACACCCTGTTCAGCAAAAAAGTCGAGTGTTCTAGTGGCGCTGTCTTTGGACGGCTCTTGCATAGTTCTTGGAAGTGTACAGGAACACATTAGGTTACATACCATTCAGAAGTATGTAACTGTCCTTTGATTTTCCAGGGCTATCATTGTGATGTATCCACTTTTACAAAAAAAAGATGACAATTTTCTTTCCAACACTCTTGGAACGACGAGTTTTTGTTGGAGGCTGCTCAATTTCAAAGCACCAAACTAATGACTGCTGTTTAGTTTCGGGATCATAATGATATAACCATGTTTCGTCTCCGGTTACGATATTAAAAGTGTTTTTACTGTGCCCATTATCAAATTTTTCAAGCATAAACTTAGCCCAATCAACTCTTGTTGCTTTTTGCTCACTGGTCAACAAATGTGGCACCCATCTGGAACATCGCTTCCTTAGGCGAAGGTGATCATGAATGATTGTTCGGACCGCTGCCGATCCAATCCCCAGAGAAGCCTCAATATCGGTGTAGGTTATATGTCGATCTTTTTTTACCATATTTTGCACAGCTTCTACAGTTTCTGGAGTAACAGCAGTGGGCGGTCGACCTGTGCGAGGTTCATCATCGAGTGACACCCGGCCCCTTATAAATTCAGCAAACCAATTAAAAACTGTAGGCCTAGAAGAGACAGAGTCCCCAAAGCAACTCACTAAGCTTTCGTGACATTCCGCTTGTTTCAGTACCTTTTTATAGTCATACAATATCATGTCTCGAAAACCGCGACTACCCGGTTCCATTTTCACGTTAAAATTCGGCCAACACCTAGATGCATTCGAGACCGATTCAACGATTCAAACGCTGCCTTTGCGTGTAAGCATTTACAACTTTAGACAAAATAGCTGCATGCTCAAACTTGTTTTAACTTGTATAGATTAGGAATATCTGAAGACTTTCAGCGTGACCCTCGTATATATATATTGGTCATTTCATATAGGTATGTAATGATGACGAATTCCAAGCAGTATCAAGAATCTACCGATACCTTATTCATGATGTGCTTCTATCTCTTCGATAGATGCATCATCTCCGAATTATCCGGCAGCGTCAACACATGCGATGGCGCAAGATAACAAAAGGAATTTAAATCGCCTAGCCAAAGCGGTGGTGAGGCAAACGTGAAAGTTTCAAAGTGATTTAGTTGTTTTTATAGTTTAGCAATCAATCTTTTCTGCGTCGACGGTAATTGAACGATAGGAACGCAGGATCGATGCAAATTAGATTCCTTCGCCGCGCCGTCTCGCGTCACCGATGGACGTAACGCATTCATCTTATTTTGAAATGCTGGCATGGATATTTTCATACGACCATGAATGATAGAGGAGAGTGAGAAGAAGAGCTGCTGATGAATATTTTTCCGGTATTGTTTGCCAGACATTCTTGTAAATAATTGATAATATGTTATATTATTTTGACCTATGACATACATGATGGAAAATTCCAAACTGATTTCGAATTTTTGTGACATTAACCATGGCTCACTTTCTGTAAGATTGAATGAAGCATCTGTGAGGTACTATTAAATAACCTATAAATAAGAAAATTGAAACTGTTGCTACATATTAATCATAACGTACATTTGGTGTCCATAGGATAATTCAGTATTATAATTATTCTCCTGTAAATGGATTTTTTCGATAAAAATAAATGCTTTATTATTATTATTCATAATTAATAATTAATAATTGCAAACACCTAGATACATCATTGTGGGGTTGCATCATTAGTACTTGTCCATGCGGTCAAACAGCTTCTGTTACTCCGCAGATGTAATTGGATATACTAGAATATTGCAATATTGTTGCAAGAATTTGCACCATCAAATTCACTAAATTGCAAGAGTGAACAACAAGCATGTAATTTTATTTACTGCATAACATTTGAACTATTCCTGAAAGACAAAGAAACCTAAGTGTGCTGACGCTGTTCATTGCATTACAGCTCGAACAGAACAGAAAGTTAACTGAAGTTCAAAAACGTGTCTGCTTTGACGGAGAAATCACTCGTTTTGTTTACATTTCAGACACAGTACAGGCTTAAATATTCCCTCCAGCTACCGGAGGTAACTTATTAAAAACGTATTTCTGGATCTGACTGTGCTGAAGAGCAACCTTAGGGGAACAACCTGCAGCCGAGTTTTCTTTTTATAAACCTCACGATTCAAAGAAAAACAAGGTGTACTGTGTAATTATGGAGGAGATTAAATTTTAAGAATAAAGCAATGATCAAGGGCATTAAGTGAAATAGTAGATTGTCTATGTACTCGACGAGAACTTCATGATCTCCAAATACCCGCACTATAATTCATAATTAAATTTTTTTTTTGAAACTTCTTTTCCACAGTATGCAAAGAAGATCGATTTAACGTAGTTGCAATCTGTTAATTCTTCTCCATGTGCAGAATTTGAATATTTCACGCATTGATCTTGATTCTCCTGATAGTGGCGGAACTAGGCTGGCGCCTCGGGAGACTACTTGCCTAACGGGCAACATCAATCAGCGTTAGCGTTATCAATAACAGGTTTCAGGAACGGGTATTGATCAATTGATCCTGGTGACACACAAGATCCTAGGTCGTCGTGTGATGAGCCGAGAGCTCACAGGATAATTTGATATCCTGCGAAGGCCTTCCTGAAATCAAGAGACACCCTGTGATATATGACCTAATTCTCCTAAACGGTTCAATGGTAAGATGAACTTGGTCTTAGTGGTAATACTATTAAACGTACAGCAGAAATAAAGGTGCGTAATACGGTAGAGGTATCGATCTAAAACCTATACATCGGTACCCTGTAGTAGTAGAGGAGAATATTCTGTTGAGATATGGACAGCAGGATAATAAAAATCTTCGAAGTTTTGATGGTCATATTATTTTATATATGATTATACATTTGAAATATGTATCTTGATGCTTCTCAAAGTTCTTGCTCCCGTGTTCACAGTGAAATAACTGTTCTCAAAAATTAGTTAAAACCCTTTTCTCATCTCTATATGGCTGCATAAATCCCGTAATGTCAGTTTTTTTACCTTGCTTATATAGAGTTAAAAAATAAATTTGATTTTTTTGTAATACAGGTAAAACATTTTTCTGCTCATGAGACCAACTCTCAAAGAGTATGGTTATTTTTTTCTTCAGGAAAAATCCAAAGAACACAAAAGTTGCGTACAGAACATTACACTTTTGTTTTATCAGCTGTTCACGTCACTTATGTCCATGAATACGTAATCCAAGTGGCAAGCGAAGATTCGCTAACAAAAACAATCATTTTGGTGATGTAACCTCCCCTATTTTTTGAGCTCGTGAATTAGACGATTGTCTCTGGGTTAAACAGTGAACAAACTAATCCACAGAACTTTAGATCGTATAAATCACATTCTAATAAAATTTAAACTTCAAAATAACATTTGGAACTACTTTGAATTATTTTTCAAATCCGGGATTGAATTACAGACTCTGGAATTTTTTTATGATACGCCCCAATTATTCGAAACATTGTGAATAATTTAAAAATAAACCACCTCAAAAAATATCTTCAGCTACTACACATAATGAATAAAAAATCAAACACATAAGAAATTATCGTTGTTATGTTTGGCTCACAGCATGTCCTTCCTGAGGGGAAATATCAAAATTAGATATACTGAGAGAAGAATCGCACAAAATAAATTGCCACCCAAGCACAGTATTGAAAAGTCTTTGATACCCCAGTTTTTTCTCACATTTAAAATGAAAAAGAACATTAGGTTTCAAGCATCTTTGAGGCACCCGATAATTTTTTTACTGCACCCGGGGAAACCAGAAACTAGACACAATTGATGGACGCAGGTTTGAGAAGCTTTGACAATGTATTGGTTTCTTGCTCATTGCACTGCTGCTATCCACCAATTTCAAAAAGCAAATCAGTAAAACCTGCTACATGCCCACATCATATAAATCCATACCATCAGAATTTTGTGAGTGTAGCGGTTATAGTAATTACTCATGTCCAAGTACACCGACAGACAGACAGACTGATGATAGATAGACAGACAAAATGATGTAGACGTCAAAAAAGTAAATCTATTTCATACTCCAAAATTTTCACAACCACCATGTTTACCTTGTTCATACGTTGCATGTAAAATAGATTTTTGGTTCTCGTACGATGCTTAATATGGCAATGTCGGAGCGCACGCAGTTTCGTTGTCGTGTGCTTTCTTTAGAAATGAAATCTTTAATTAATTTTTTCAACAGCAGCAAGCGGAAGTACAGACTGTCGTTAGCCACCAATTATGTAGCTTTCATTGCATACAGCGGCGTAACTGAATAGAAAACATGTTAAAATCTGTAGAAAAGTGAAATTTTAAGGTGTGCAATAATATTCACGTCACGAGCACATATTCACCAGCTAGAATAAAAATTGTTGTTGGATGAAGTAAGGTTAATTGTTAAAAAGGTTTCTCATAAATCATCAGACACTCTTACGTTACTAGAATAAGAAAATCTGATGACAAAGTGCATATTAAATTTGAGTTATTAGAGTTGAGCGAACAAACAAAACAGTGGCACGCGGTGACGCACTCCCTTTTACCAAAGACAGAGCTTACTAAATGAATACAAGTTAGCGCACTGGCCGGCCGAACCATTGAATTCCTCCGTCTTTCTCTCGATAGCTGCGTCGACTATAACATGATAGCTATGTTGAATATTAAATATTGTGTAAGGAACATGTTTTTTATTTTGAATGATCATCTTTGGATTCTAAACGTATAAGGTAAGTATAATTGTAGACTGTTTGTCATACGCTTAGTTCTAATATATATATACCTAATATTAACATGTACCAGCACTGTACTAGTCTTTCAAAATGAATCTGAAATGAATAATAATAATAATGTATTAATTATGATTAACCAACAGTTATTTATCATGAAATTAGTAAAGATGGGAGAAGAACATTCATGAAAAGGTAATTCTGAAGGGAAATTGATTGCGACAATTTTGTCGGTGTAACCCCGACTGTGAGCATTTGCAAGCCACTGCTGATCGTACACAGAAACGAACCCGGCGCGCTGTATGCGAAGACGTCATAAGCCGGTAATTAGTTTGCTAACAATTAG
Organism: Bruchidius siliquastri; assembly: GCA_949316355.1. Lineage (NCBI taxonomy): Eukaryota > Metazoa > Arthropoda > Insecta > Coleoptera > Chrysomelidae > Bruchidius > Bruchidius siliquastri. The sequence goes on along the minus strand of OX438533.1, from coordinate 16,702,641 downwards.
TACTTTGCATCCAAATTGAGTTTTATAAATTGGAATGAAGGATTATGGCGCTCTCGCGAAGTCGGTGGCGGCAGCGGTGTTTGGGATTATTTAATCACGTGAAATGCAAATCCCTACTAAATTCAATAAACAACAGACTCTTTACAAATCGATGTATAAGCGGGGTTTGTTAGGAGTGGCATATCAAACAATTCTGTCTTGAGTAAATACAAGTCTTGGTTCAGCAATATTCAGATTGTGAAGGTCTTTTAGTATTAAAAATTAAAAAGGAAAAGAAGGTTATATCCGTAAATGCACGTCGCACTTGAAAGATAAGCTAGTACCTACACAGAATAAAAAAAATAGTTTTTAATACGTCAAATTTGTAGAGAGATCGATTCGTTTTGACCAAGATTGAGAACTTACCAAAAAAGTGTAGCAGTCGAAGTAATTTGTAGCATGCACTCTGTGTGCCACCTTCTAACATATGTCTAATATGTCTACAAAGATGAGCTTCATACGTCAGCTATAGTGAACTATTGCACTTTATTATTTATTCAGTGGATTATTTTGAATATTATCATTCACAAATTGATTGAGATAAAGGGTGGATAAGTTAAAATCTCTGCAGATGGGGCAGCTCCAGCGTTCAGTGGTTGCTGTGACAAGCAGCAAGAAATACATTCAGATTACTTAGATTACTGAAGGAGGACGAAGTTATACATACTTCGGTCTCTAAGCCCCCCGTAGTAAAAAATGGTCTTTGCATGCCTATCCATACACCAGCCCATTAGCATGGATTAGCACTCGAGCCTTCAGAAGTGTGGCGAACCAGATTGGACGTTGTGTGCCATTTGCGTAGCCAGACTCTGCACTCTGGACACAGGTGACCGCCCCCCCTACTGTGTGAAGTTCATAACAGGAATTTGAGAGGGAACATGTAGTACCGTTACCTCTGCTCGACGACACGTTGGGCATACGTGAGTTATTCGCCAATCCATGAGGACCGGATGTAGATATTAGTCTATCATTTGATTCGATATGAGAGGCAGATTGCACCCCTCCTTATCGCTATCAAGGAGATAGGCTCCGAAGTCTCTCCATTTCATGATTGGACATTTTAATGCGATCAATTAAGGATAGTTTCAATCTCATGGAAACACATTTTGTATACTGTGTAATATCATTGGAATTTTTTATACGGGCTTACGTATACAGAGTCCAACCTGTCTCCTTCGAGGTTACGAATTCTACAACAATACCGAATTATTTACATAAATAATAAACATAAATATTTCATCAAATGATAAGAGAATAGCAATAAGGTCGGAACATGTAAATCCACCATACTTCTTCTTTTTTGTTCTTTTTTGTGTTATCAGCTTGCCAATAAGCAACTGGATCGTTCATATCTTCTGCAACCTCCTATAAAATTAATGCGATGCAGGAAGGTCGAATCTCACTGTCTAAGCATCCCCTCTAGATGCGAAACGTAGTGGAGGCGCTTCATGCTACATCTTACAAAGCCAGCTTTTAAATACTTTGGAGTTCAATAAATCATCTCGTTGAAGTTCAGCTATGACCCCAAATACAATGTATAAATTAACTTGATCAAAGTACATATGTCTCTGTCTTTCTCCGTTGTTGCAAGTACTGTCGGGATTGTGCTAAATCATACAAATTACATTGAAATAACTATGTTATTTTAACTATTAAGTACCTTTAGACACTTCGAAGCAACAATTTAAAAGTTAATTTATATAGCCTACTAATATCATATATGAACCAGGGTGTATCGTAAAGACCTAATAAATATATTCATTTGGATTCTACTTGTAAACACTATGGCTCAAAATCAGTATTCAAGTGTTTGGGAAATTAAGTCACTAGATTTCTTCTATCCCTTTGCATTAGACAATCCTTCATAGGGTTATCCCCAATTTACCACATTCCGTTTTATAGCAAAATTCGGGTAGGGCCATACCATTCTGAAATAATTTTCTCCCATCGCCCTCGTACGCGCACCGGCCGTATAAATTCAAATATAAGAAGTCCTCCGGAGTAGCGGTAAATCCGGATGCTACGGATCCTATCCTCCTTTTAGTGGGACATAAAACGACAAGAGATATACGGACTGAGAGTGTTTCTCGGCAGAACTATGGATCGAACCCTTACGAGAAGGTATATCTCTCACTTTTTTCGACACTCACTAGCTAGATGGGTTTTTATACGGCGCACTGCACATTTAAGGATCTCACGAGGGGTCATTTTCATAATCCCAGGATATATATATATATATATATGTAACACGGTTGCCACGATGATCTGAACCAGGATAATGGATAACTACAAAAGTCATATTTGGTCTTTAGATAAACTGCGTCAAGTAGGTTAACTCTGTATTTCACGTGCAGTGGTCAATTTATTCAATATTTTGATCGATTTTTTCGCTTATATAGCGGTACCCCCGAATTATTAACGAAAATGTGGATAATTGCTTTCTTCGAGATTTCTGGGTGGTTTCAGCTTCGATCTAAGTATCTTCCTGTATGTGTTTCTTCGGTAACCTGCAATTTGTGTCTTGTTGACTCTATTATAAGATAAATTAGATCAAAGTTGCTACACAATATTTATTCGGTTCATTTCATACTAAATAATAATAAAATATTTCTGCTCGAGTGATAAGGGTAACCATATTACAATCGCAATTTATTTCGACCTAAGGGTGATGCACAAGTGCTTTGCTTATTTTCTGTCACGCTATCTAGCATTCAGCAAGCTCAACATCTACATACAACCCATCAATTTCCATTACACAAATGTCTTCCCAGACTTGCAGCTGACATGAGTGTGCAAATTTTGATACATAGCTTATACATGCAAATGGAAATCTGTTAGTAGCACACATAATATGCCTCGTTACTGATACCGAACGTGCCATCAGAGGTTTGTCTCTTTCAGACATACATTCTACATAACAATAAAATTCGACCTCAACAGTTTTAAAACGACTTTAAATGCCATTAGTAACTCAAAGCGGACGAAACAATCAATCAAAGGTCAAGAATTTATATAATTAGTAGGTAGTCTATATGCCGTTCCAGGAGAAACTTGAGTCCGTTCTTATCCAAACATAGATATTCAACAACAGTCACCTTTGGTCCCAGAACAAAAAATGTAATTGTTTAAAATTTTAAGATGGGAGTTCCGCAAAGAATGAGTATTTTTCTATTTCATTGTCATATCTGCACGAGGAAAATCCATGCTGTCAAAATGCTTGACGATTTGAAAAAGCCGAATATTATTTACTAAAATAATATAAGTTCTTCAAAATATGAATCTACCAAAGCTCAAATCATTCATCTTCTCATTATCCAAATACCGTTTTTTTTAATCTATTTAATTACTGAATAATATGGCTGAAAGTTCAGCACTTTCGCCTACCTTAGCGAAGCGGTGCCGCGTGACGTTGCAACCTTCAGGCACTGCACTGCAGTAACTAAACATGTGCTTGGATAAAAAGCATTTGGATAAAAATTGTAGAAAATTATGCACGCATCAACCTTTATTTCAAAAAGGTTCCCATAGCACTGGTAGAAAGAAAGGTTTTCGCCTGAAAAAGCACTTTTTCACCGTTTGATACTTGTTAAATATGCAAAATATAAGAAATGTCAAGATAACAAATTACTAGTGATTATTTCATTCCATTGTCTCGAATTTTTTAAATGAAAATTACGTATGTTATCCGTAGAACAAGACTTCCCCCTACACTCAACGAAAGCAGAAGTACTGGAATATATTGATGGTCAAAAACTCAGACAAATGCATCCTATATTATCTCGTAACGGTGATTTAATACTCACAATTATTAAAACAAATTTACTGAACGTCCTGCCGGCGCCGGTGTGAGTTCTAGAATTAAGGAGATTATCACCTATCAAGTCTCCAAACTAACCTCATCGTTCTACCTGAAAGTAGTCTATCTGATGCCTCTAGGAAATGGAACCCCGCATGCTTAAGCCCCATCATTCACAATCCATTGTAACGAAGCATGGAGGCGTATCTAAGTAGCTCCTAAGATCCGACATCTCTGCTTTCTAAATAAGAATGTCCTTCGGTACAAATATCCATTTACGTAGCCACTGAGTAAACTCTGACTTTCCGATAAATCTCAATAGCGATTTTCCCAGCTCCTCTTCAAATAAATAGGAATCTAACCGTATACGTTTTCTAACCACGAGCGTACGCTTCTATTTTACTGGAGCAACCAAAGTTGGATGATTCAGTGAGAAACTCATTAACGTACCATTAACATTGTAGACGCGCTTTTACTTGGAGAAACTCTTCCATCATGCAAATAAAAAGATCGTGTACTTAACACTCAGTTTCACAAATAAAATTCTTTTACTTTCAGTGACGCATCTCGATTTATATTTAAATCATTGTAGGACTGTCATATTTGACTGGCTACCTAAATCACTTGCCAACTAGCTAACTAGATTCTATTATGGGTATGTAACTATAGCTCTCGAATCTAGCATACTGTTCATTTTGTCTAGCTATTTTTCTATCAAATTATTTTTTCTTTTTTTTTGCCTGTCTCAGAAAATATTTTACGGCGACTGCATTTGCATTAGTGTTAAGCGAAACCCCCTCAAAACCTATTGACAACTAGTCGAGTCGGCAACATAGTCATGCCAGAACGTGCTATTGCTGATGAGGTGATGAAATATGATGCAAGTATTGGGCGTCCCTCAATATCGTCTGCTGGCAGACCAGCATTTCCTTGTTAGGTTGGTAGTCTGAATTTTCTCGCGATTAACTGTAGATCCCCATTCAACAATTGTTTAGATAAGTTCATTGATCTGGATAACATATCACTCGATGTAAGGTATCTTGGGATGATAGTGGGTTGACTGGTTCCATGAACTATATGGACCAGTTTTGCACCAGTGTTGCGAACCAGAACGGTGAGTTTGAATGCACCTCTTTTAATTTATAGATTGTTATCCTTGTGATGATTCACCTGTACACTGTAGTTTAGTAGTGTGCTACAAAGTCACTACTACTACGCCCGCTAAAATTGTCAAATATGTCCTTGAAACACATAAACAACTCCTAAGCAAATTATAGTCACAGATTTGGCATTGAGATGAAGAAACCATTCCCTCGTATGAGCGTAAAATTCACCAGACTCGTTGCTAAATTATTTTATTATAATATTAAATGCATAACTGTTTTTGTTATCGGCGCTGCGATTCTTGACATTAATAACAGTATTGTGACAGGATTTGATGAAACTTGTATATTATTTGAGATGTCCTACTTTTGAATAATGCAACTAGCAAAACTGCTTCTATATATAATTATAATGATACTAACGCTAAGATACACGTAAATACTAACTGCTGAAAAGTGAGTAGGGAGAGCAAATTTAGCAAATGTACATTCCTCAGTATTTATGTACCAGGATCGTCAGTCAGAACGACAAACTTCCGGCTAGAGAAAGGTCTGTCACCTTTGAAAAACGGACCTCTTGATATGCATATCATAAACCCCTTCTGCGGAAGGGGATGCGACATTCGTGAAGGCAGAGGAAGCCCACCTCGCATGAAAAGCCTGTTGATTGGAATCGCGGCTAGAATGTTAATACCATACAGTCGGCATGCATGTATGCAATATTCTGTTATTGATGTTGCTGCATTTCCCAAATTCTCGCCAGATCAATGGAGTAATATAAGAGTCACGAAGTTTTTCATGTGGCAGCCTATTTGATATAATGGATTCGAAAGACCTCCAATCACCTCAAATATAATCATAAATATCCAAGGATCAGTGTGAATTCCAAAACCTTGCAGCGGTAGGAACCGAACCAACATTTTTATGCATTCTAGGAAGATGCTTTACCGTTTATCCATGGTGAACTGTGAGAAAAACTGCCCTAGAGTTCCTGATTGCGCGGTCCTATAGAACCCTCTCCTTCCTTACCGGTCAAGCGTTACAGTGGGTCATAAATGAATGGACAACAAATTCAGTTGTGATTTATCACAATGCATTTTTTTCTCTAGGCGTTTTGACTATTGTGCTGTGCGATGTTTTTCAGATGAGGTCTTTCAGCATAACTTATTGTCACAACACCGCACAAAGCCAGGAATCTTACTGCCGTGGATGGGGCGTAGCCAGGTGACGACCTCGCATTAGTTTTTTTATGGAATCAAAGTGAATTTTCTCCCATTTGGCTGTATCAAAAAATAATTTAAAAAAAGCAGGTATCCCTCATTGCTTATTATCAATTCACCATGTCATTGAAATTTGCGCAGTGAGCTTATAAGTAATTTTCCAATGATCTTCACACAATTCGTAGGAATAATGAAGTTCTGAAGACATCAAAACAACTTGGAGGTGCCTCCCACTAGACAAATAGCAACAGTAAATATCAGATATATGTCAGTTTCGATTCGCAGACAACAGACATTACGCAAAATTAGATAACATCCAACAAATGCGGCAAATGACTATTTCCTCGACCATTGCCGGAAATTGAATACCGTAAATTATTGAGCGCATTCTGCCGAACAAACTGTAACGCAAATGACGTGATTAATGCAATAATTGAGTTGTCGCAGGCTACGTAGCGATGCGACATCCAGATTGCCATTGTACCCCCGTCTCCTCTTGTTTCCCCTCCACACCCTCTTGACAGTCACCATCCTCCAGGCTGTTTATTGCTTTACATTACCTCGACTTGTCAGTAGACACCAACTTGACGCTGATGAGGTTTAATGTTGACAGAGAGGCTGATGATTTATACAAGGTGCACAAAAGATCTTGGACGTTTTGAAAACCTGCATTTTGTGTCATTTTCATGAGATACGAAACGTAATATCTGATCATTATTAAAACTACGGTGAATGATACTAGTGAACATATTTTTCTAAGCAGCTGATTCGATAGTATTTCTGCTTCATTGTTTATGCCTCACACTGCCTCGACCAGTTGGCATTGAGCACTGACGCCGACTGTTGAAGCTGAATGTCGCTAGGGATTATCGAATTCTCAAAAAACATATCTTGTGTGATCAATCATAGCTTCAATTCACTACACCAACCACATATGTATAAATCAATATCTTCACTGACGTTTCAGCATCTTTTATTAAAGTTAGAGGCAGAATGAAAACAATTTGATTCTCAAAATTAAGTGCCTTGTCAGCCGAAACGTCAGTAGACATTTTAACTTGCTGGGAGTTGCTTGACGAGCAGCCTCTGTCCGTTAATCCAAGGTTCATATTGTTTTATATAATACCAGAATAACTTCGTTCACCTTTAAATTCGTTAACCCAAAATATAAAGTATATAAGGTCGATAAATATTTCACGTAGACGTAGCAGATAGACTCCGCTGAAACTTTTCGTACTATCGTTTTTTTATATCCATCCAGGTTTAGCTTGATAATCTGAGATTAACTTTCCCTTGGTGGCATAATTTTTATGAGGAGTATAACATCCTTTTCTCCGCAAATGACCTCATAAGCTTGTCAGATATCTAGACAGCGGACATACGATTTTGAAAATTAATCTTGGCTACTTTCGCTCTGAGGTATTAGTGGAGGCCAAAGGTGTTGAGGGTATACGACCTAAAAGCTTAAGTACGTAGGTTCTTGTCATTAGGATTCATTGCTCTATACGTCACTTTTATAGCTCTGCTAATCTTTGTAGACGGAACAAACGTTTTGGTCGGACGATTACGAATATCAAAAAGGATATTTCACAAATAAAGCCACCTGAAATCATAGTATAAGAGAAAATCGTTGAAATGCCATACATGGGATAAGACCATGGAACAAGGTGTATCAAAAAGTTAGCTTGCGGTAAATCCCAGTGAGTTGTATGAATTCAAATGCCCAAATAACATTAGTTGAACTGAAGTTACTAATTCATTTGCACATTCTTACAATTCAGATTTACAAATTGCAAGCCTACTGGTAACTAGCTGTGTGAATGTTATTTTACTACTCACTGTCACAATCTGCTAAGACCAATGTATCTGAACGGGGTATGTGTTTCGATGCACGAGAAGATATTTGTTCTTTTATCTTGAAAATGAATTATTAGTTAGTAGGTTTTGTATCATTTTAGTTTTATGTCATTATTGAAAATTGTTACACGAATCTTCTGATAACTTATATACTAATGTATTTTATCGGTAAGAATATTTAAACCATTAGAGGGCTTATAGGTAAGAAGGCTGTGAAATTACACTATCACTCAAGGAAAGTGCAGACTGATTGACAATAAGAGACGATGGCTTAGTGACAGTTACCGTTTGAAACTTCGAAGATACTAAATTAAACTGCCAGATAAGAGAAACATGTCAGCTTCACCGACTGGCATCCATATTTGCACAAATATGCAAATTTAGTAGATTTTTTTGAGGGGGTGTTGCACCCGAATCATTTTGACGAACTTACAATTAGACAAGAAATGCGATTTGATCATGTAGTAGGTAATGGAGTTTTTGGAATTAGTTTATTGAGAATAGCATAATTAATATGAAACAAAAAAATCAGATACCCAAAAGCATTAAAGATTTATAATAAGACCATACCATAAGCTTGGATCACTCCAAGAAAATATCACCTCTTCCTTGCCTACTTCTTTCCGTTTGTGGAAATAACGTTACAACGTTCGGCATCCATAACTAACACGGTCAATCCAAAAAAACTTACTGCAAAATAACCATAATAAATTCGAAGAAAGTTTTAGGGCAATAAATTGAGAAAAGGAGGAGAGAAAGCAGCAAGCTACTGTTCAGTAGAAGTTTTGTTCTGTATACAGTAAATCGAAGACCACACAAGTTGACCAAGAAGTTGCGGTCTTTACCTTCCTGGTGACAATAGCCCATTTTTCAGCAGTGCCATTTACGTTGACTTCCGGTGCTGGTCAATGAATGATTGCCTGTTCATTTACAAAAAAATATATATAAACGTTGGTAATAATCGTAATTTATCTGTTGATATGAATCCTGTAAGGTGCAATCGAAAACGAGGTGGAAATTATTATCCTCTCAGAAGCAATAATAATTAGAATTTTTGTTAAATAAATACAGTTTTATACAGTGAAGTTAACAATATAATGGTACTCCTTGGGAAATTCCAAATTTATGAGATATTTGAAGGCAACTGGCTAGTCAATGGTATCATTTGAGAGAAAGGGAGCTCTAGGTTATATATGAGAAAGTAAGCACAATTGAGACAAATATATTCCACACCATACTTCTTTCACTAAAAAGTGTTGCTAAGTATTTTGGAATCATTTTATGATATTATGTAAGAAAAAGAACTGAAATTATCTTCACTAAAAAATTTATCCCGATCATGGTCTCCCTTCCTGGAGAAATCGATGCCCCAAAAGTGGTGGTAATGGTGCTTCAAGAGAAAACATTATGGTGTCTTGAAAATGTCAGAGGTGTTTCCAAAAAGTTTCATTGTTCTCCCAAACAAAAGACGTCGTATGTTCTCCAAAAACGTCCGTGTCCATGAAATATACATTTTGAACATAGCTTGAACGCATTTTAACTGGTAAACCAACAACTTATACGCTAATTTATATCCACGATTTCTAGTTTTTAATTGACACATTTGCGATCTCTGTGGACAACTACTTTACATAAGAGGAATATTAGTGTATTCATTCCCATGGAGACAGTCAAACATGTGAGTGACATCATAGTCCCAAAGTTCTATTTTTCATATTTTGTGCTTTAATAAAGGTTGCCGGGTGAACCGAATCGTTATTGAACTAAATCGTTTATGGTGTTGCTTATTCGACAGTATAAAATATGATGCATACGCACTATAAGTAGCGTAATACCAAAGAAAATATTCTAAATTTATAACTACTGGAAGCTCCCCTTCCTCCGCCCTCCTGCCAATTGTTTGAGCATTAGCATTTTTTTGGATAATGGAGATTGATTATGGGCATCGAATAAGTTACAAAACGTTCGATAGTTTTTGATGACACAGGACAGACAGACCCCCGGATATGAGCATTTGAACAGATCTCAAAATCCGCCGGAATAATTATACTTACCCCAGCTATTGTGTGGGAACTAAGATAAAAATTATCTCCTTCCCAAACCTCGCATCCAATTTTTGACCTCTCTCAACATTTTTTCAATAAGTTTTTGGGCACTCATGTACACGTCCAGTTGCCAGTGCACTAATGATGTATAAAAGCCAATTTTACTTAACATTTATATTAATGTCCAGAAGATAATGAAGTCATGTTAGGCCAACTACATCCATGGTAGAGACGTAATTTCCCATCTGTTCGACGAGTGCTTCGCAGCTATAACAATTTACGAGCGAGAGCCTCTTAATCTGATGTCCCGTAATAATCAAGAAGGCGGCGGCACAATAAGCAGTTAGCCAACGAACCGCCAGAATCCAAAGCTGGCTGTATGCTTTGCGATAACATGGCTGACAAGCGGATTGTGCACCACGGAGTTTCTGTTGTCGCCCGATTATGGGACCTTTTATCACCGACACACAACGCTGTGTGATATAAATAGGACACGGAGAGGCCTTTGCATTGATTTGATTATGAACCCTGGAGAAATGTATATATCATCCATTAGACCTTTACTTTAAACACATAAACGAGAGGAGTATTTTGATCAAAAATTATTCGGTATTCTTGATTCTTCTTTGAGTATATTTGTTAAGCAACTTCTATAGCCTACATCAAAAAAATAAGTAACGTTCATATCAGTTGACCTGTCGGTGTCTATATTGTTGTATTCTGCTCCTCTTACTCCGAGATATTACTGCATCAATTTCAATGCTATGTGCAGAATATGATGTCTGTATATACAGGGTGCAGGGTTTTTAGATGAAAACGTTCAGATGAAAGTTCTCGGCTGCAATAGGGGAGAGTTAACGATGAATTTTATTATCCACATTGATAGGGTTTTCAAGGTTTTTTCAAGGTCAACCATATTTTTTTGTAATAGAAATATACTAACTATGAATCACTATGATTAAACTGCTTGAACATTTCAATAATATCTACTCTAATCTTACTAGTGGTACTCCATTTTATATGTTCTTTGAGCCCTTTTCCAGTACTTCTAAAGAGTGTGAGGTTTTCTGAGATCACGAAAGGCTAAATATGAGAAAGATTAAATCTACTTGACTGCATCGTTTCTCACAAGTACAAAATAATATCAGCAGATAACAATTTCAAAAAATGATAATAGATCATACAAAACAGAGCGAAGTAACAAATTTTCCACAGATTCTGAGATTTCCCATGAAAAATGCTTAATCCGAGTGAAGGTTTCGAGATACTTGCGTACATACATACGGAAGCTCACTTTCGCTTAAAAATGCATATCGATGCAAACACGTTTTAAAAGTACGGGTAATGCATTTTTGCGAGCCTCCGTCGGCTTTCAGCGTAGCTGCTAACATGTTCGTATACAATGCGAATCGAAATTGGATCAGAGGAAGAGCGAAAGGCATTGATTAATGACAAAGACCGGCGAGTAGACGGCATTGTGCGCCTATGGAGTGCGCTCAAGGCGTGATTGATCGAGAAACAATGGAAACGACCATCCAAGCGATATCCAACTAAACAAGAAAGAATTCCAGCAACCCCTGCTTATCGAACAATTCAAGACACTCGCATACACTGTAGTTGATTGCCATAAAGTTGTGTCTAGGATTAATGTCAATGCCATACATAATTTAATTTGGGATATTTCAACTTATATCTTTATACATCTTATGTGCCATCACCTTCCAGAAGGCTGGCTATCACCACAGCTGATTTCATCTTCGATGCGATGATCCTGGGCTACACAACAAGAGCAGCGTGTATTTCTCCCCTCTCATCACATGGCCCAGTCTCAGTTGTATCTTAGATAACCTCCTGTATTTATCATTCCAGGTAAAGATGCAATGACCATAACTAGCAGACTAACTGTGTGGTTTGGCCAAAGACTGCAAAGCTGGCTGAGGAACTCCAGGTACTTGGTCCGTATTTCCTCTTTTTTCAAAACGATGTTCATCTAGGAAGGAGCCGAGTATTCAATAATGAACATCTTCTCTTGTTGATGATCAAGGAAGGCTATGTCTGGCTTAATAGCAAGTCAATCCAAAACTCGCACAATGGATTCACCAGACGTCGAACCTTTTTACTATTCTCCATTTTCACTATAAAAACGATACTTTGTTTGCACTGAGGTGTTAGCATAGGTCCTCAAAGTCCTGTTACCTATTTTGCGTTTTCTCGTCTCATAACCTGTTAGGTGTATGGGTATAACAAACACACACCATGTTAGTAACTATTCTTTTATTATATACTTGCGATCATTCAACCACTACAAGAGCCGAGAAAGGGAGAAAGGAATGAATTCAGAAAGAATGCACCTCTTACAAAGGATAATTTTTGTTTAGTTTTATATACATCAAGAGATAGTGGCGGCGAGACAGTGGCTGAACTTTAAATTATAAAAATATAGTTTTGTATCCATGATAGGATCTAGTTAGCTAGTTGGCAAGTAATCTGGGTAACCTTTGAAAACGCGTCACTGAAAGAAAAAGAGTTTTATTTGTGAAACTGTGTGTTGAATATACAACCCTTTTATCTATAATGGATCAGTTTTGGTAAACAATTATATGCCGATCTCAATAGATTATTTCACATTTGAGTTCATTACTGAATGAACTTGCTAAGCTTACGTAGGATGTTCATAATTCAGGACCTGTGATAATGTACACTCCGATTGTGTGTCGATATAAAACTGGTCTTGTATACAGAAATTCTTGTAACAAACAACATTAAGCTCCATGCTTAAAATCGCCGCACGTATCGTCTATCGTTATAGCTTTACGACGATAACTAGTATACGTATACTGTTGATATATCAGTAGATTTATTGGATTAACATGTGAACACAGCTTATACTTGGACACTGGCAACCGCCAGAAATGTAACCACATTTCTTTCTGTTTAACTTTTCAAGCGAATAAACGCGGATCCCAAAAAATGCCAAATTTGCGATGTGTTGACGTGAAATTTTCGCTGAGAGTGTTGGTGGTTTCATTGCGGGACAATCTTCAATCAAATAAGGGATACATCTCCATTATCTTTTTCCGGCACTCCTTCTCAATACCTTCTTGTAAAAAGGCATTCCAAATCACAGTTAACTCTGTCTGTGGTTCATATTCAGTATTCTTAGGTTTGGGTTTTATTCCCAAAAATTCAAAATCACACGTCTGTGTTTGTACTGTTTGTACAGTTTTTGGCATTCCGAACGATTATTCCAGTGCGCACGAATAAACGCCCTCACACTGCAGCTACAAATTTCGAAGTGATTACTGACTGAGGAATGTGTTTTTTGCTTCAAACTGTACTAGCATATATGAAAACCACTTTACATATTGAAACTACCCCATTTTTACACTTAAAAGTGGGGAGGTAATGTGGAATACTAGATTCAATGGTTACACTGAAGTTTATTAGTCCTTCTCAATGGAAAAAAGGAGCTAAAACCTTAACAGCGATTTCGAAACCATCAAATACGACGACCCATTTTTAAGGATTAAGTTAAAATTGTATTTAAAAAAAGTTCTTATCTCTAGATAGAAATTGTAAAAATAATATTTAAGTGTGAAAGAAACAGGAAAGTTTCAGTATGTAAAGCGGATAATTATATGACTCCACCGTATATTAATTATTTTTATTTTTCATTTACTAAGACGCAAATTATATAAGGTATTGTTATGCGAGATGCATTATCTATGCTGATAATGAAAATGCAAGAAAAACACTTGCCGAGAGTATTTATTCAATGAACAATAACGCATCTCGCAGTTGGTCGTCTTATAGCCGATGTGATGTTGAAACAATAAGTGTTCGCAAATATTCCTGGTAGATACTAGGTGGACCTCGAAACTGGATTTTAAAAATATACTCACAGTGACAAAGTCTGAGATCGCAGACGGAATACCCAAACAGTTATTCAACTTCTTAAAGAAGATATTACCCAAGAACAGAAAACTATAGCTATGTGAACATTTACTCCCTAAGAAATCCTGAGAAGGAGATTATAATTTATTTTGATAGTAGTTTTGACTGTTCATCCCATTTCTCTAGCTAAACCATTTTAACTACATGCATATGACCGAAAAATCAGTCACTATTTCATACGTTTGCAAATTTCGCCCAATTATTTATGAACTGGGCCACTAAAAATCCTTAGTCCTCGAATTTGATTAATTTAAGGATTCTGGCTGAGATAACGGCATCCTTTCTGTTTTTCACTCACCTTCACGACGATCCAAAAAATCATTGTTAGATTCAAAAACTAAACACAAGCTTCAAAAGAGGCAAACATGTTCAGATCAAGACATATTTACATCAACCTCGAAAACAGAACTCTGCTCGAGGAAAATAGGAATTGTGACACCTCAAAACGAAAAATTTCCCATACGAGATGTTATATAAGTTGGAAGAATGAAAAGAAGTTCTTCCGAAGCTCGAGATCCAGATTTTCCAGAGTCTACAACTCATCTTATAAACTTGATCGATACTTTTAATAACATTTATTAAATTTGCTTTCCAGGAGATGATAAATACTCGTATATACATATCTATGTGTACGCTGTATATGGAATTTTTTTTCATACAGATGAAGACGAGAGGATGGTTTTATTAGCAATTAAACACTGTCCTTAGATTGTAGTGATAACAATCATCAATAATGGAACAGATAACATTCGTTTTTGTGCTGTTGTTGAATAAATTTAATAAAATGAACGTCGCACATCTCCGCGGAAAACCTTTTCCCTGAAACCTTTTCGCACAAAACACCTGATATTCCACGCCTATAAAACTCGATTTTGTGCCCCATGTACACTGCGCCGAGGGCGAGCGATCCGCGGTCCGCAAAAAATAGGTCGGCGGTCCGGATCTGGACCGCGGTCCTCCATTTGCTGAGCTTCCATGGTAAAGAATCTTGAAAAGCTACAATGTGGTATATATAGACAATAATGCTGTTATCTGTATATTCATAAGAATGGTACATTTTTGCAGAAACTGATTAACAAAAAACGATAACTATCAAAATACTCACATAAACAATTTTTTTATTATGTGAGCTCTCCTGATTGTTTGCGCAACTAAAGACAATCCAGTCCCGAGTACGTTTCAAGGGCTGAGTGTCGAACAGTGGTGTTTTGTGCCAGATCAAATCAGAATATGTTCTGATAGCCTCTAATTGTTGCATTGTCACTTGCAAAAGGAAAACGATTCAGATTAAAATACTTTTCAATACCACCACTTATATAATTACGCCAGGAATAAAGCTACAATCAGTTCAATTGCTCCTCCTTTGTATCTGTCGATGGCTTTCTGTAGGAAGCGAAATGGCTGCTATTTATTGCTCTGAGGTGTTTTTGTCTCATAATGCCTCTGGGAGCGGCTATTATAGGTTCTCTGTATTGTGGGAAATGTTCCTAGGAAGAAAGCACACATCCACACAGAGATCGATAAGACAATTTTACTTTTATTTGATGTAGTTGGCTTATAGTGCAGTTTTATAACTCTTACGATAGGATGAGTTATGTAACTGATTATTTGGAGAAAAAGCTATCGGCTGCAGAGGGTAAGCTTGATGGTTAGGGTTGGCACTGATATTGAGTGCTGAATTATAGTTAAAGCGATAATCGCTTGTGTTCCATAAAATGCTGAAGACGAAACGGCAGTAAAAAAGTGTTTTACATAATTATACGTGGTTCCAATTATTATATCAGTTAGTAACAAATATAAAAAGTAACGAATTTGCAAGCTAAAATGTCACATATTGATCGATCACTTCAGGTCCAGAATTTATTGTCTACATTTAGTATATAAAAGTATAATGCAGATGCAACTCAGTTCATTTTTTTAAAATGCATATGTGGTTTTAATAATTAAAGCGCTGAATATAATGTATTTACTCGAATCCAATTGTGTTAATACTCATAAAGCTGGAGAAACTAAGACTAAAAAAACAGATGCTTTTGACGAATAAGTAAACATATTTTGTGTACCTATTGCAATTTTTTTTTTAATTGAGATAAACCGCATAAACCCTTGGGTCATTAGCGGTGGAGCTGATAACTATATTTTATTTAAGTATCTAGAGGCTTGCAGAAAATTAACTAAATTAAATACATTACATTGAGATCCTAATATAGATCTTAGTGAGCTACCTAATTCACAAGATATTCTTTGTAATTCTAGAAACGGACACTCAACTAAAATGTGTTTGACCGATAGCACAGTTTCACAGATTGCACAAATCGGTTCCGGCTCTTTAGCGATGAGGTATCTGTGGGTGGCTTCAGTGTGTCCAAGTCTGAGTCGAGTGACGATTACTTGATATTTTCTGTCGCTGGAAACTGTCTGCCATGGTCCAAACTTCGGCTTCAATCCTAGGAGTTTCGATGGTTTTGCCTGCCAGGCGGTATTCCAGCATTCAATTGCTTTGTTGGTCAAGTAGGTTTTTAGATCGGAAGCTGGTGGGTTTACGGTCGAGGGTATGGTTGAATTTGCGGCTGCCTTTGCTTGCCTGTCTGCAAGTTCGTTACCAGCTATGCCTACATGAGATGGTGTCCATAACATGACTATATCTTTTTCGTCTGTCCAGATGTTGTACAATAAGTCTCTGATTGTGTTTACTAGTGGGTTCTTTGTGTACATTCTTCTGATTAACAAGAGCGAATTTAGCGAGTCTGTTACAATTAACCATTTTTTATCAGGGTTATGTTTTATGTGCTTTAGGGCTTCTATGATAGCGAATAGTTCACCTGTGAGGATTGTTGAGCAGTTTGGTAGCTTTATTGTTAAGATATTTGTAGGTGTTATAACTGCTGCACCTGAGCTTTGGTCTGATTTGGATGCGTCAGTGTATAGTTTGCTATGGTGGGGAAATTCTTCAATTATTTCGTGAAATTTTTTAATCATCAGTTCATTGCAGATTGTATGTTAGCTGCATATTGATTTCTGGTGTAAGGACAATCCACGGTGGAATGGATGATGGTGATGAGGGGTATGGTTCTTGTAGCTGATGGATGTTTATCTGGTTTAAGTACATAGATATTCTCTGGGCGAAGGAGGTTGCATGTGTAGGCATCCGTTGGCTGGAGAAACAAGCTTTACGAATTGTGTCGAACGATGGTGAGCTTGGGTTGGATGCAATTCTAGCGGCGTATGATAGGCATAAGATTTGGCGTCTCATCTGTAGGGGGGCTTCACCGGCTTCTTGGTACATGCTGTTGACGGGTGTGGTTCTAAAGGCACCTAGAATGAGGCGAATAGCTAGATTGTGAATTGTATCTAGCAGTTTCAGTACTGACGCTTTGGCTGATGCGTAAGCTATACACCCATAATCTATCTTTGATCTTACGATAGCGCGGTATATGCTAAGTAAGGTCTTTCCTTCTGCACCCCAATGTTTATTTGATAGGCATTTCAACAGATTAATGCCATTCTGGCAGGACTTGGTCAGCTGCGTAATGTGGTTTCTCCATGTCAGTCGTTGGTCGAATATTAGTCCTAAAAATGTGATTTCTTGTGCATATACCAGGATTTCATTGTGCAGTATTAGATGAGGTTTAGGTTGTTCTTTTCTTGAGAACATTATGCACTTCGTTTTTTGAGGTGAGAAGGAAAAGCCTGACGTTGAGGACCAATCTTCAAGGTTTTTTAGTTCAGCCAGGAGAAGGTTAGCAGAAGTACTTGTGTTCTTCCCTTTTATATAGAGAATTAGATCGTCAGCGTATAGGCGTGCATGTATAGGTTTTGATAGGTTATGCAGTATATCGTTGATAGCGATAAGGAATAGTGTTGGACTTATTACAGATACCTGGGGAATTCCATTTATCTGTGGCCTACTTATTGACAGTTTTCCGTTGGAGCGTACTTGAAAGGTTCTCTCTGTAAGGAAGTTCGATACATAGGCTAAGATGTTGCCGTCGTATTTCCATTGGTGTAGCTTTTTGATGATGTTGTACCTCCAAGCAGTGTCAAAGGCTTTATTAATGTCAAAATAGATAGCTAAGCAATGCTGCTGGGAGGCAAAAGCTTCATGAATGTAGCTCTCCAAGTCGACTATGTTGTCTACTGTGGACCTGTTTGGTCTGAAACCAGCTTGCTCACAGATAAGTAGGTTCTGTTGCTCTATACTCCATAGTAGTCTGCGGTTAATGATCTTTTCCAGTAGCTTGCACATGGAGCAAGTAAAGGAGATAGGCCTGTAGGATTCAGGCAACAGGGGAGACTTGTTAGGCTTAAGAACTGGGATGATAATTGCGCGCTTCCATAATTCGGGGAATACTTGTTTGGTCCATATGGTGTTGAAGATGTCTAATAGATGCTTTTTCGCAACCGTCGGAAGGTTCTTTAGAAAAGAAGGTGGTATGTTATCTGGACCTGGAGATGAATCCTTTAGATCTATGAGGGCGTCGTGTAGTTCGCTTTCATTGATTGGGTCATTTATTGGGTCTGAATTGTGTTGTGCTACGATTGGTTGTCTTTCACAGAGTAGCTTGTATTTTGTTTTTTTACTTTGTTCAATGCCTTTTTGTTTGCTTGTATACTCAATCTGCATTTTTCGTTCCACCAAGGTACGGGGTTTCTTTTAATTATGTGTTTTGTTCTACCTATAGTGGCTTCTGCGGCTTCTGTTATCAAATGGTTGAAGTTGTCAACTATGGAATTTATGTCATTGAAAGCAGAGATCTTGTGAAATGAAGTTTGCACGTAGTTTGAAAATTCCTCCCAGTTTGCTTTGCTTACTCTCCATTTCTGTGAAGGTTCTGTTTCTGAATCTTCATGTTTAGAGTTTGTTATTAATATAGAGTAATGATCACTGCCATACAAGTCTTCAGAAATATTCCACTGCAGACAGGTGAGAAACTCTGGCGTCAAATCGATGGTGGAGAGCCTACCAGATGCGGAGTCGAATCTTGTATTTCTTCCGTCGTTCAGTAAGGCTAAGTTGGACGTGTGAATTGAATCTTCAATTATATGACCCCTGGTGTCGTTTTTGAAGGAGCCCCAGCTGTGGTTGTGTGCATTAAAATCTCCTAAGATAATTCTTGGTGTGGGTATTTGCGCTAAGAGTGAATCGAATTCACCTTTTTCTAAATAAACATTTGGTGGAATATATATATTACAAATATGTACCTTTTCAGGAGCTTCAATCATCACTGCTACTGCTTCCAAGTTGGTATTGAGCTGTATTTGTTTGACTGGTGTGCCCAGTTTGGTGTATATTGTTACTCCACCGCTAGCTGTTGCACTGTGGCGATTTTTGAAAAATCCGTTGTAGTTTCTAGGAGTGTGGGTTTTGGACTCATGAAAATGCGTTTCTTGTAGGCATATAATTTCCGGGTTGTGGTCAGATATTAGTTTCTTGAGCATATTTAAATGAACAAAGTATCCATTTAAATTCCACTGCATTATCGACTTGAACGTGGTTATGTGAAAGATGAGTCAATGGAAGATGTGTCGTATTGCAATTTTTGTATTTAGCTAAGTAGTAAAATGTCCACTTCGAATCTCGCAGTTTTTTTCGGAGTTTATGAATGCGAATTTGTATATCGGGTTCTATCTTGCAAATTATTTTCTTATACTATGAACTAATTATCGCTTGTATATGTACTGTAACGTTGTCACTAATGTAGACGTTCTAGACGTTTCTTTTGAAAACTCTGTACATACAGTACCTACATACAGGACGATTATTTCCTAACTGCCACCTCTGACCTAGTTGCAGTACAAAAGCATTCTACGAAAAAATTATCCTGTCATGGAACATATGTATGCATAAATCAATAAACATTTCGAGAGAATATCACAAACATCATTTTGGTGTACCAGCAATTTTTCTGATATTGCTTTATGTCTGCTAGATTGCCGGTTGAGGTCAGCTCTGTTTGTATTAGATTGTCCAACTAGTAGTTAAGATTATTAATTTATCTGTCACATACAAAAAACCGCATGTATTTTGGCATTTTTTATTATGAAATATAAATACACACAGATTAGGGTTATCCATCACATTCTAAATGTTCGCTACACTTTATGCTACTATGGTGAGAGCGCAGAACATGGATCATCATGGGGTAACCTAAGAGATATTCAACAGAAGTTCAATGTGAAGAACTAATTCCCAGTTTTTCTAGTCTCTCTACCGTAAAGCAAACATCACAGCCTCTATGGGCGTGCCATCAAATCGCATACTGAGTGTAATAACGATTTAAAGAAGGGCCTGAGAAAGGAAAAGCGACGGTAATAGGTATAAAAGTTAGGGACGTATAGACAGTGGAAATTAAGTAATAATAGCAAATGGACAATCATTAGAGCTCATGAACAGAGAAAACGGTTAGCAGGTTATCTGAACCTTCCTGCAAATAGCACTTTTGTAATAGTGTATTCATTGAGGACCGTTCTGTTTATCCTACAATTATTATCTCGAGAATGGATTTGTTGTTATGCTATGCGTGTACCATTGGCAGCGATATGACAGTTCATTATACTTTTTAGCATTCTTCTTGGATGGCTAGTTGATAGGAGAATATTTTGAGTTAGTTCCATTCCAACAAACTACTCGTATTTAATCTTTATTATAGTAAATCGACCACTAATGCAAATTTGACTGTTAGAAATGAAACTTTAACTAAACTTGATAGAAAAATGCCTACGATTGGTATCTTTGTTGATTTGAAAAAATCATGTAATACGGTAAGTCACAGTGATCATCAATTTAAAGGTAATAAGGTAATGGAAAGACTCGGTTCCAGGGTGATCAAAGATTTCAGAACTTTTGATCAAGAATCACCTTATAATTGCACACAGTCAGTCGAGATAACCAATATCTACAATTTGAATAAATTAATTATAAAGTAAGATGCTAATCAAACATGATGTTCCTCAAGACACAGTATTGGGCCCACTTCTGTTTAATCTACACTAAGAACCAATTTCAAGGAAACTGATTTTATTGCATTCACTACTTATTCAGAAATTCTGTCCTTGAAGTGTATATACGAGTAGATCCATAGTTATAATGGAATGAACATATATTATATATAGGGAAAAAATAAGAAGTGTATCAAACAAACTTAAAATTCCCTCGAATATTCTAACAAAACAATACCTTCGGACATTATATTATGCATTAATAGGAACATATTATTTCCGCCATACCAGTTTGGGGTGCACCTTGCACAACGTATAGATATTTATGCGTTGGATGTTCTACAAAATATGGTCAGAAGATATTTTTTTCATAACACTTTTGAATGGTTTCTGTTTACTGTAAATATTTTAATTCTTAAGTATCATCCACTCACAGACTATTCCTACTGTAGATTTGTATACATTTATTTGCTGCTTACTCAAAATTATTTATATTTTTTAATTCTGCCAAATAAATATTATAACTTCATTATTATTAATATTCAAGCAGTTCTGTTTTCTTGCGAATGCTCCCCACATCCTGAGGTAAGCAACAGAACTTGTGATTTTGAAGCGAGGAGCAGCGTATTTATCATTCCACCTGAGGATCCAAATACCATCACTGTGAGACTTACGTTTTGGCCGGTGCGTCACATAACGTCACATAATTGGGATGCAAGCTTCTTTCCATGTTCCATAATTATCTATTCTGTGCTGTATTGGACTCTATTGATCAAACCCACTATCTGATACATCAATACCAACATTTTTTTATACGATGATATTCCTGAAGAGAATACGCTGGGTCACTTCCAGAAACGTTTTCTACTTAGCTCAGCGAAAGTATATAAAAAAATCTTCGGATGTACTCATCCTTGGTTGCCTCAAACTGCAGTTTTTACACATATCGATTTTGGAAGCCTCTTACCCAATATGAGCTCACCAAGTTCGCGGATGCATAATAAATTCCATCAAACCTCCTCAGCGTTGACAACTCGATGAGTGGTGTTCGTTAGAGCACCGCTCAACGCCACTTGCCACTTAATTAGTGCGGTGTGGCTGATAGTACGTGCCAGTTCCACCTTGCCAGGCATCGAACGAGAGCGTGCCAGTGCATCTGCACCCTATGCTAATTCGATTTTTATGTCGTCTTACTCTCTTCGGCCCGTAAGATTAAAACTTTCTCGAGTAGTATAGAAATGCTCAATGGCGTGGATAGGAAAGCCTAACAAAAAGGGGACTACATCTATCAGAAAAATAAAGAGAGTACCAACTTATCGTGTTTGTGTGACAGCTGGCGCAGCAAAGTTTCAAGTGCTTGACATCCTAATTATATCAAGTGCTATGTGAAAAGCTATTTAGTTTTAATCGAGAGTAAAAGAGTAAGCGAATTGATGTCAAAATTAGATAACCCGAGGTAAGATTGGGTTACAGCGAATAATCACGCATCAGTCCTCTAATTCAGTAACCACAATATGAATATCTACGACGTAGCAGGTAGTACGCCGGTTTATATGGAATGTGCAAAAACGTTTGTTCCCAATCGGGATGTCAGTGTTCATGTGAATACTAGATGAATTCAGTCAATTTATAACATTTGCATGTTATTGAGTGATATAACTATACAAATATTGTACACAAAATTTTCAAAGCAGTCATTTTTAGATAAATTCCGAATTAGTACAGTTGTAGTTTCACAAGGCGAGTTTTCACTCACAAGTGACAGCCCCAGTTTATTGAAAACTTCGTAGGTGCTAATCATTATTCCAATTTGTTTACCGAGGAAAAAGGTAACACTTTTCTGATGAAATGAAAATCAGGTTTAATGTGTTTGTTACTACTAAGTACTTCCGCAAGCATTTACTTATTCGGATCCTTATTACCACGTTATTATGTTTAATTACTGGATCAGTATTAAGAATCTAAAATATAATTTTCAGATTTATAACTACATTTGTTAGTATTTCAAGACAATATGAACACAATGAATTAACTTTTTAATTATTAATATTTCTTCTCCTTTAATAACGATGCTCCGAATAATGATAGCAGCCTCAGCCTACATCTCATCCATGGTTTATTTGGCAACAAAATGAGCTGGAGAGAGCGCTCTATATAACAAATATACTTAATAGATCGATATTGATCCAATACCTTACACATTTTATTTTTGTTATTGATTTCAGTTCCTTATACGCGCTATCTGAAACAAGTTATTGGTTGAATAAGCGGTTATTGCATGTTTATATGATTAGACAGACTTGTAAATATGTATATAAAGTAGATTGATACGAAGAGTAATCATCGACCTAAGTCTCGTTCAAAGGTACGTCAATGGTAGCAGAAGCATAGGCGATAACAGTGGAGAGAAATTTTAATTTGTGGTGAGGAGGAGAGTGTTTTCGCATTTAAAGTGCGGTATACGGGAAGGCTTTATTGCATCTGGCAGGTTTTAATATAACGGTTTCAAATAGGTATTTCCATATTGCTGTTTACTCATTTCACCAATGAAATCTGCAAATCCTCAGGCAATGCCTTCTTTTCATCACATCGTAGATGGAAACTGGGAAAAATGGAGCTGCTAAACATCTTTAATATCATTGCTGTATAAATATTGACTTTCAACACATATTTACAGTTTGAATGATAATTATTCTTTTTCAGAATATTGTGTCCGTTAGATTTCACAAAATTATTTATTGAAACCATTGATGCTGGTATAAGAGAGGATATATAGTTATTTGGTTTTTTTGTGTAATGTATCAGAAAGTATTGATAAAAGTTATCATTTGAGTACCAGATAGCACCTCTCTGGAAAATTAATTTCTTACATCATGGCAGAATTTGTTCGCATCATTCACCTGAGGCAAAAGGTAAAACTTCACACCCAGACAACGCGATTCATATTAGACAGTGAGGGGAGAAAGCATAGCTGTTTAACCGTATTGCACAAAGTCCTACAAATTTATTTCGACTGAGAAAATACAAGTGATTTTTATGCGCGAGCAATATTAAATCAAAATAATCGGGTACGACTTTAAAGTTGGTAAGCGTAAGTTCGAGCAATCCTAATCTCAAATTTATGTTGTTTCCAACCTGTTAAAACAAAGCTACAGATAGTACAGATGGGCAGATAGACATTACGGATAGACAGTATTTGTGCTAAAGAACTGACTGCCAGGGCCATCTTTCAGCTAACCAAATGACTGAGAAAACCTTCAAGTTAGTATTGACATCTGAGTCTCAGCCCAAGTAGAGCTATTTGATTACGGATTTCATCTTGCGTCTGGTCGCGCCATCTATCCTTAATTCATTGAACTTAATTCAGCTACCTAGAGTTGTTTGATCGATTATCACGTTTTACTCCGTGCCGCCATCTCAGAAATAGTAGCTTTTAATGTTGTATAGCTAACACAAAACAGATATGCCCTATAATAATTATTATTGTTAATCAATATAATGAAGGCATCTTCACATAGGTGTCACTACTACTGATTGATTTAGATAATACGTACACCTAGATGCATTAGATTTATATGTCCAAATTCCTAATTAGGATTTTAACATAGTCTGTAATTTTAACAGAACAGCTCAGAAGATCAAGCTTGCGGGAGTTAAAGAGCAGTATCAAAAAAGAAAAAGTTAGAAGCAGTTACCATTTGTCCTAACACTATATAACGTCCAGATGTCGGTACTTGATGCAGTCCATGGGGGAGCAATTCGTATTTTCAGTGCCTGTTCCCTCATGCACCACCTCGAGGTACCATTTCACCATGAAGGTCCCCACTCACATAGAGAGAAGAATGCATGACTTTGATTGCACAGTTTGTCGTTAAGATTATCCCGTGGCATGCCCTTCCCCACACACACAATAGTTAAAATCTCAATTCATGCGTACGATGGCATCACAAAAAGACTTTATGTTTATTACAGTGGCGTGCTTCAGAACAAAAAAAATGTTTCAAAAACTACAATATCTAGATCCAGATGGGTGAAAGTATGGTTACTGAATTACGGCTACACCCTGTCGACTGGCAACATCATTTGAGGATGGACGAAGAGACTTATATGGAGTTGTTGGCTATTGTTAAGTCCCCTAATAAAAAAGTCTGATACCCAAATAAGACCAGCTATATCAGCTCATGAGAATATGGTGGCTACTTTACGCTTCTTGGCAACGGGCAGGACCAAGAATGACGCAGTGTTTGATTCCGAACGAATTAACTGTGCACGCCACACGCTTCCCCATACACCGTGACTTAACTGTACCCCGTGGCGTCCGCATTCAAGTCTTCAGTTGTCCCTTTGTGTGAGTGTGGCCCTTAAGGCGGTCGGTCACCTGATGTCAAGAATTTCGTAAAATTTACCGAGAAATGCACTTCCAGAACCTGTGAGCCTTGACAATCTACAAACAAATATTAAAATGCCATACAACTACCATACTATACTAATTTAATAATGAACCAGATTAGGCAGCGCTCATACAAGAAACTATATCGTCTGGTAACCGCGGGCGGTATCCCACGGTCAGCACGGAATGTTTCAGAGACAAGTCTGAACTTTTGTCTATTATCATCTGTTTTTCTAAAAGTCTATATAAACTTATCACCGAAATATTGGGATTCTATTTAAATGGCTTGATCATGCTATATAGAACTGAAACACTAAATAAGTTGATAAGACCCCTTCCGGATAAAATGGATGAATTTTCGTAGCACCATTGAAAACGCATGGCGAATGTAATAAATACCTTATGGTGACGTGAACGTAGGATCCACATTCATAATTCAAAAACTCAGAAAAATGTGCAGTTATAGATTTAGTATTGCTCTCTATGAAAGGAATATACTGGTAGTTATTGCAATATGTATACTTTCCCATTAAATTGCGAATTAGGTGACATTTCAGAGAAAAGTAAATCGAAAACTTATCCACTCCTTCATTTTGTTGTAGCCGCACTTTCACTTATGATGGTGGAATGATCGTCCTGTACTCAAAATCAGCAAAGTTAAACATCCTTTATAATGCATCCAATCTCACACATCCTTCCTGCATAGTGTGTGTATTACGTGAAGCGACATACATTTTCCAATACACAACAGCGTAATCTGTGTGCTGGCGGAAGGAAGTTATAACTCGCTATTATACGGCGGCTCTACCTTCCGTGTATAAAGTTCGAAGGGAGGCTAAATAACGGCGTGTACAAAGTGCTATAACTTCCTTAATAGAGTCATAAAGAGAGTTTTACTCGTTTCACTGCCAATACGAATCTTCGTCTGCAAATTTGCTTCGTAAACGACACAGTCATTATGTCAACCGTGTGGAACGAGTTACCATCGTGGGGTATCAGGCTGTGACTTACAGGTATATACGAAGTGATACAATTTGGAAATCGTTTATTTAAAAAATATTAATTATTGAAAAATTTATTCTGTCAAACATATTGACGTGTATTGTAGTTGTTTTCATAATACTTGACATATAATCATAGAATTATGAAGATAGAAGTATAATAAAATATGAAGGACCCTTACTGCTTACTTAATACGACAATTTGATAATCTCTAGACCACAAAAGAATTGTCTTATTTGAAGAACTGTAAAATATCTGGTAATCAGTCTAATGAGATGGACTACTGAATTGAAAAGATCTGCTTTTCTTGACATAACGGAATAACTTCAATTCAATGAACTATATTTCATAATCAAGCCCATAACATCAAGAGAATATGTGCTCTTCTTTCCGGGTCTCCTCTTCTTTCTTTTCTGTATAGTGCGATTGCACTCTTTAGCATTATGGCATGCAGAATATAGACATTATTTCATTTTTGCTGAGTATTCCCATTCATTTTTGGACTGGGTAACACACACGTACGGTATATGGTGAAGAGATCCATACGTGACACATTTTATTGCACTGTTAGCAACCATTGGAACTATAGGTCGCGTTACGCCCTTTGAAACTGATTTCAGCGATTCTCTAAAGAGAGTCATTCGTTAAAAAGCTGTCATATAAAAATTGTATATCTGGGCAAATGTACACATTTCACTGTGCGACTCGCTTCGCCGCTTGCAGGAAGCTGTCCGTATATTTAACAAGTTAATTTCCTCCGGGATAAAATATTTTATTATGATGACATGTTGATAGAAGCACTGCTTTAGATGCCTGCTGGCGAACGCTCTCTCTCTC
Organism: Bruchidius siliquastri; assembly: GCA_949316355.1. Taxonomy (NCBI): domain Eukaryota; kingdom Metazoa; phylum Arthropoda; class Insecta; order Coleoptera; family Chrysomelidae; genus Bruchidius; species Bruchidius siliquastri. The sequence continues at coordinate 16,675,459 of OX438533.1, read as the reverse complement.
TCTCTCTATCTCTAAAAATATGTTTTCCAAGGAATATGATACCATTTCTTATGGACTTTTAAGAAGATTACTTCTGAAAGACTGTACATCAATGTATTACTATTATATCTATGTTATACACGTAGATTCTCTAAATGTTATATATACTATTGATTTTTTCTAATTTTTCTCACTTCTAATGCCTTGTCGTTCAAACGTCTATCATAGCAAATCTTACCAGCCTTTGAAACAGTTCAACAAACCGAATTCAATCGTACTTGAAGTATTTCGCCTGTCACTACTCAGCAGAAGTGTGGTATCACTATTTATAACATATTTCCGAATTTGATGTATTTTGTTTTGAAGTATAACCTCGGTATCACGTCACTCACATATGTATATGTCGCCCTATCTGGAAATCCTTTACTCTACTTCAAATTGAAAACCAAAGAGATTGATGAAATGTTCAACTAGTTTACAATTGTGGCAAGGAGAAACAGAGCTGGGTGTTTGTGGAAGTCGGTACAGTGCTAGTGGCAGAGGAAAAGCAAAATATGAAAAGGATTAAAAACTCTAAAACTTCGTTCTTTGATGCTTACGGGGTTGTTGATCTATTTGCATTCAATGCTAGAACAAGTATTTGGCAAAATATTAGCAATGAAGTTCTCATGAAGCTCTTGAAGTATATGTATGCATATAATGATGAAACTTATGTAATCTCGTAAATTCCATTACAGTCTCGTGCAACATTCCCGTAACATTTACTGTTGTTTGTAAGGTTTGCAACAAATTTTCCCAAAACTTCATTTAATACTCCCTAGTATTTTTTTTCATTTCCACTGGACTAGTTTCTAAGAACCTTGCCACCAAATAAAGCAAAATCATTTCAATTCTTTCTTGACGATAATAAACTACTTTTACAGTTTATCCATCAGTGAATATATGAAGGAGTATGTTTAATATTAAGTGTATGGTCTCCACTATACATAAGACCTGCTATTTATTTTTTTTTTATTTATTCAAGTCTGAAAGATTTACAGTTTTACAACATTTACAGTTTTACAATTTCCTAAATTACAGTTTACAACTTAATATGTTTTTATTATCGTATAATATATATAGACATACATACTTCGTCTTTAACGTAGACTCGTCAGTATCTATTTCGAGAATTTCTTTACAGAAATAACAAAACTAGGCAAACTATATAGATAATTCCAGGAATGATATAATTATAATTACACCATTCACGACGCGAAAATCAACTATCATCGCACTTGTATCATTAGATTCATATTTCATGTAAATTTTTAGGAGATTGCTTTACTCCTGACAGAGACTTAGAGTTGGTATCACGTGGAGTGTAATTTTCAATTGTTCCTACTAAAAAGGAGGTCAACACAATTTATTTCTTTATAATTATCAAAAATGCAACTTCAAATTAAGTATAATGCGCGGAACGTGATTTCTTGGAAACTACAACACAAAAATTAATGACTTAAGTTATTATAAACATAGATTTAAGCGAACCTCAAAATGATAATCCACTTCAACCACCATGCCAGTTGAGAATTTAAGAGCTACCCCTCCCAAGAAGTTGACCACTTAGGCCCAGTTGTACGAACCGAGTTTAACTACGGTTCAACTTTGAACCGAGTTCACTGCCATTTTGTCGTTGTACGAACGGAGTTCACAGACATGTGACAGTTTAAACCTGGTTCAAGTTAAACCGTGGCTTGTGACCGTTTAACGTCGGTTCAACAAACCGAAGACGTTTTATGGCCCAAGCTAACCTAATTTGTAGGGAATGTTTTATCGTTAATCGTTTTATGCTGTGGTTTTGTTTTCAAAGTTGTAAAGTGATTGTAAACAAAAAAAAAATTGTGTGCTCGTTTTCTTGTAATTATATTAAATAATGGAAAACTTTGGTAATATTACTGTATATATGTGTTTTATACTAGTTATATCTATTATGTATATAATAATCTTAAACTAAGTAATAATAAAATTAATAGAAAGTAAATTTAAATATCCTTATGACTATAGAACTATATTATATATCTAGTTTCTTAGATTGTTTCATTATTTCAATCCTAATTTCACTTTCATATTTCAACAATCTCAATCTTTCTTCATGCTCCTCTTGCATGAGCTGCATCTTCAGTTGGTGCTGCTCAAGATAGCACTTTTTTGTATCTCTGCCAGCTCTACCTTTGATTCAGCCCATGTTACCATCTTGCGAGATAACGGATTTTTTATGAATGGTAACCTTTTACCTGAAATGGAAATAAACTTTGTCTTAAACATTTCACTGGACTAAATAGCAATTATTACCATGATTACGTGCTGAAGAGTCTGTTGTTTGAAGCGGAGTAGACTTGGGAGTATGCAGCATCTGAGGAGTGTATTTACCCCAATCTACAAAAAATATAGATGAGAAAATATGTAGGTATACTAGATTTGCAGTAATTGAAATATTTTCAGACTTTTTTGACGTTACAGTTTTTCAAAATTGTACAAAAAATAATAATCAATACAAAGTAGGTTTTTGTATTATAAATTTTTTGCAGTATGCCTTGTTTTGAGTAAAAAGCCCAAATATTGATTACTTTGTCAATCCACTTTTGCTAAAGCAATATTCCAGTTATTTTTTGGAAAGATACAAGATGCTGTCTGTAAAATTTAAAAAAAAAATTCAATTTCAAACTTTTTCTTCTAAATCTTTGGCAGAAAAATGACCCAAATCACTTCATTGTCAAACATAATAGGTGTAACAGTGATATCAGAATCATCATCAAAAGTAGAATTAAACCCTGTAATTTGAGTTCCCATTAATTCTTTAATAGAGGTATCTATTGGATCTATTCTGAAGTCTTGGGAGGGCCCACCACCGGTACTAAGCTGGTAACTTTTTTCCTCTGCAAACTTGTACTTAGCTCTTTTCTTCAAATTTTCGTATTTGCTTTTCAGTATTTTGGCTTCACGATACACTTCTCCACTCAGACTGTTAAATTCTTTTGCAATATTTATCCAAGTCTCTGTTTTCATTCTAAGAGAATTTGTATCGGATTTTTTTGCACTCTATTATATTTCTATATTTTTTAACAAGCTCTACCAATAATGCTTCTCCAACTGACGAAAAATTTGTCGCCCTTTCCTTCGAATCCATACCTCCACCAGATACACCTATAGACCTACACCAAAAAAGGACATTCCATAGTTAGCATGCTGGACACCAAAGCTTTATATATATATATATATATATATATATATATATATATATATATATATATATATATATATATATACTCACCAAACAAAAAGCTGGGAAGCAAGAAAAAGGAAAAGATTTCAATAAACCAAAAGATTTACGGAATATTAAGTCTCACCCGTGGTCTCACAACAAACCTTAAAAACGCGGGAAAACGTGAGAACAGAGATGGAAGACAGTTTATCTTGCTTTTAGTGGCTTTAAACGTTGTGATAAAATGAAATGTAACTGCCTTTACCCTAAATTTGTTGTCGCCAACCTAATGTTGAACTAGTTCAGCTGATTGGCCGCTGAACCGCTGTCATACAACACATCTGTCGCTGAACCGCGTTCAAGGTTGAACTCACGGTCAACTGACCGAAAGGTTAAACCAACGCCATACAACTGGCCCTAAGATATTGTTAGAAGTTGGGACCCTTGAAAGCAAAGCTGCTGTTCTTCTGATTTTTACCATTTTATATTGGAATAAAGATAATGAGGGTTGGAAGAGTTCAAATTGACACCAGGTATATATACACAAGGTGTCAATATACGGGGAAGCGGATGAAGAGGGAGGGATGAAGAAGATATGCCCAAAGGGGCACGGTAGTTGCTTTGAGCGCCGCAGTTACACATTGTAATCTACGAGGGTCCCGCTGAAAGTCTTCAGATATTCCTAATCTATACAAGTTTGAACAAATTTGAGCACGCAGCTATTATGTCCAAAGTTGTTAGTGCTTACACACAAAGGCAGCGTCTGAATCGTTCAGTAGTTGCCTTGCCACAGTTTCGAATGCATCTAGGTGTTGGCCGAACTTTAACGTGAAAATCGACCCGGCTAGTCGCGATTTTCGAGCCATGATTTTGTATGACTATAAAAAGGGACTAAAAAAAGCGGAAAGTCACGAAATTTTAGTGAGTTGCTTTGGGGACTCTGCCTCTTCTAGGGCTACAGTTTTTAATTGGTTTGCTAAGTTTAAAAGGGGCCGAGTCTCACTCGATGATGAACCTCTGACAGGTCGACCATCCACTGCTAATTGACATATAACCTAAATCGAGATTGAGGCCTTTCTGGGGATTGGATCGGCAGCGGTCCGAACAATAATTCATGATCACCTTCGCCTAAGGAAGCGGTGTTCAAGATGGGTGCCACATTTGTTGACCAGTGAGCAAAAAGCAACAAAAGTTGATAGGCCTATGCTTATGCTTGAAGAATTTGATAATCGGCACACTAAAATCACTTTTAATATCGTAACTGGAGACGAAACACGGTAATATCATTATGATCTCAAAACTAAACAGCAGTCATTAGTTTGGTGCATTGAAAGTGAGCAGCTTCCAACGAAAATTCGTCGTTCCAAGAGTTTTGGAAAGAAAATGGTCGCATCTTTTTTTCTAAAAGTGGATACATCACAACGGTAGCCTTGGAAAATCAAAGGAAGTTAAAAACTTTCAGCAAGATCCTCATAGTGTTGTGCCATTTAAGTTTACAGTTAATATGCTCACTTCTTAAAATGAAGTTTGACATTGTTTTTCGGACAAAGTAAAACTCGTGTATATTCAGCTACTTAAGGAGTTTTTTTTTTAATAAACTCAATGCTATACAAGATTAATTCAATGCCTCACAGGTCACAAAGTGCATGTTGCATTAACATTGAGGGGCGGGTTGTTGTTGGATATAACATTATATGTAGCAAATCAATAAGACAACTTTAGTGAATCTCATTCATTCTCATGTGAAACTTCAGTCTGGCGTGCCTTTAGCGCAGCTTTTACGAAATGTTTCGGGTAAGCCTTGCGCTTGTTCATTAGACCGAGCATATGATTTACGACGGGCATTCAGCAAATTTTCGTACAGTTTATCACCGAGTTTGCATTACAAGCGGCGTAACCACACTCGCCATGAGTTATGACGATACAAGAGCTTTCCAAGTAAATCTAATGTAGTGCTGGAGTAAATCGTTACCAATGTATTGTTCCATTTTTTAACGCAATGATTATTCCCATGTTTGTAAATATATATAAGCGTCACCAAATCATCAGTTAACTTTTAGGATCCACATAAAGACCATTTAGTAGCATCCAATCAGTCAGTGAGGTTGCAATGGAGCTTAGAATAAATTTAGAATGATTCGAATCAAATAAAATCAAATTTAACAATTTTAGATGAAAAAAATAGGTGTTAACGGAAACAGCGCGTTTCCAATTACAACTGTTATATAAATATTAGTGTATCATTTCATAATAATAATGATAATTATTATTTATAGAAGACACTAAGATTGTATAGGAACAGTAAAAAAAGATAATCTATGCCAAACTATTGGAGACATGGAAACAGTAATACCTACAACGAAAGAAATATAATAATGTAAAATATGATAGGTCAATATCGAAAGCTAAGGAATTCGTTCACAGTATAGGAACAATTTTCTACCAAAAGTGCTTTGACACAATTGAAAATATGACGGATGCTATGACATGCCATCAAGTTATTTGGCAGTCCGTTCCAAAGTCTCAACCTTATACAGTCTGATGCATTATATCCAAGTTGTATTTTCGATAAGGGACGTACATGTCGGCATTACCTCTAATACTGATTGTGCTACATTCATTCATGTTTTCATAGACATAGAGGCACATCTTGAATATAAATAGACTGGGCACCGTCAAGATACGCAATATCGTGAACACGTTTTTACATGACTGCCTACTGGATAGGGCCTGGGCCAATATGTCCCTGCCCCAAAAACAGATACCATAACGTAAGATAATGATCACTTGAACATAAAAAAAATAACAGTAACTGGTCATGTGTTAGGACTAATCTAAGATTATTTTAGAAACGTAACACAATGCACAATACGAATTAAATGATCACAGTGATATGTCCCTATTAGGCAAGCCTCTATTTGCAGACCCAAAAAACTATAGCATAGTATTCACAGCTATTTTCTACTACAATAAAATTACCAACATTCACAGTGAGAATGTCATATTTTCTTTCTCTATTAAAGAACCTGCAGATTGCAGGTTCGTTTGTGTTCAAGAAAAGAACGTTGCCATTCGCCATTACCAAGCCATTAACAACCATACATCATGGAGGCTGCTGTCACAGATAACAATTATTATATAGTAAATCCGTAACAGTAACAACCGTATGGAATTTGGTATCGAAATGGTCACAGAAGGCATAAGAAAATCTCCGAAAGAATATGAATATCGGTACGCGAATCTGAAGTCGATATAATTTTTCGACAAGGAAGGTATATCAAGACGACGCTCAGAGCTTCGTCCTTTGGCTGTTGATAATATGAAATCACTAAAATCTTCTGCATCCTACATCATATACTAATCCATTATGTATGTTTGAAACTGAACACAGCAGTGATAGTGTTTGGGTCAGTAAAGAACTCTAACCAAGGTTACTGATAATAAAGTGAGACTTCAATATCAGACAATCACTGCACTACTGTGTAGGAAGCAAGTATGACAATTATCTAATTGCTAATCCGACAGATCGAATCCACATTCGCATTTGCATTTAGAAACTCGGAAAAACCTATCCTATTGGGGAACTCGATCCACTTATCTCCTCGATTCAAAGCATTGATGATGTTATGTGGCTTGCCGAAGAGTGCACGCTTTGAATCAAGCTTAGCTAAGAGCTTAGAGGATCTCACTGGCAATCAAAAGGTGTGCAGTTCGAATCTCGCAGTAGGTATAGATTTTTCCGAGCTGCTAAATGTGAATTTGTACATTCCGTGTATAACAACGAACACCTAGACTATAAGTCACGACAGAAATATGTAATCCTACATGAGGGAGCACTGCCATTGCCATGTTTGCGGCCTCGAGCATCAAGACCTGGTGGAAATGTGGCCAACCACACTCTCGCCTACCACATGCTACAATGTTGTATTCAATTTATTCGGAGGACGGAGGGCTTGGAGTTTCCGTGTCCGAGGAAATTAATAATTCACGCAGATTGTGCTCCTGGTACCTCTGGTTTCATGTTTGAGGGGTAATGTATGAAAGTAACTCTTCATAATCACTCTCTCTCTCACAATACTCGCAACGGTAGCGGTAGCGTATATTTGCCCCATATAATCAACACACTATGAATAGAAATAGAAAGTAACATTTGAGGGATGTATTGTTTCGACATAACATTCGCTAGTCCCAGACCGCCATACAAATGTTGACTCTTCGGCAAGGCAAAAAAAGTTATGTAGTTTTTCAAATTCAGCAATCATGTCTACGTGGTGTCATGCCTCAACATATTATTTTCATTCCAGTTTCCAGAAATACATCACATTTACCGATTATAGAAATCAACACGTGATGGAGAACTCCCTGTGAATTTACAAGCAACTTTAACTGTTAGAGAATTAAAAAGAGGAAAGTATTCTGGATGCATCACTAAGGTTTAATAAATAAGTGATTTACATTTTCAATCCATCTTATCTACGTGCCATGCTTACCCAATGCACCCCCTCGCGATGCTGAATAACAACAAGCAATTATGCAAGAATTACCAATTAGAGAAAAAGCAGGATTTGTGGATAGATAAAATGCAGAAAATGAAATGCACAATGTGCTGATAGAGTTTAGAATGTCTGTACTAGCTATGTAATATTCATGACGCTACTCCAGTTTTTAATAAATACACTGGTGTAAGCTCTGTAGCGCAACGTTTCAGGAAAATTATTGGTACTTCGTCTGGACCACTGGCTTTCCTACAGTTCAGCTTTTCTGCGATACTTTCCATATCTCGGCGTTGAAATCTAATTTCCGGTATTTTGGAGGACACGCAGATGGGTGAAGTGCCTCTTTGGAAGTTTCTTGAACAATTGGCAGCGAAAATCTGCCCGAAGGTGTCTGGTGTATCTTCAAGATCTATTCAAATGGAAATGATCATTCGCTTAAGCTTTTCTTTATGTATAAAATTTAGTTCAAGAACCTTTCTGCAATCCTCAATATACAATAATGAACCTTTGCAATTCCGCTCATGAAGCTTTTTACTGAAACATTCAAATGAATTATTCAGCGTATTTCTGCAGACATAATCCTTGAGCAAGTAACCTTGAGAACGATTTTAACGCAACGGGTATTTGTGATGATCCATTTTGCACCTTTCAGAAGCATCGGATTTGTGACGGAGAGAAGGGAGGCATTGGCTGAATATGATTTGTGAGATTTGGTTTTCCATTTCAAGAAAATCTCACGAAATGTAGTATCACGCCTATAAGCTAACGCTGCCGAAATACGTCGTCTGGCTGTATAGAAAAACTATTGAATTAGTACTATGCAGCAATACGAATTTGTGATAAAAGTACATCATGTCGATCATAGCAAACAACGACAGGCATTTCCAACGGCATGTAAGACATACCTTTTAGAAAGGTTTTTTAATGGAAGGAACGAAACTATGTCCGCTGGCTGAATATAGATAGATAGATAAATAGATGAATAGATAGATAGATGTATAGATACATAAATAGATAGATAGGTAATTTATTGAGGTATAAAATGTTTTTGGCCAGATGAAATGAAAAAATGAAAGATTCTGTAGAGCGTTTTGTAAATATTATTACATAAATGAATCTTGTGGATGTAACACAATTTATGTACAAATTTATATATCAAATATGTGTACCTAAGTGAACAACAAACCAAAATAATTGAAACAAGCAGTATAATGCTGATTAAATACGAAAATCACCTAAAAAGTTAATAATTGACTAAAAACTATGTAACCTTATTCTAATAAATATTTTAACGTCTTTTTGACTTGATCAGGATAGTCAAGTCAGCATGTCACATGTCAAGTGTTGTAGTAACAGCCACCATACGTAGTAACCTAACGCAATATTTCCCAAAACGATATTTTATTATACCCTGTTAAATAATACCTGAGAATTCTCCAACTCACAAATCACGGCGACACGAGTAGTCATATGACAAAATTTTGACTATTTAATCACTCACAAAGAATTAAATACACCTACTAACCATTAAACCGATTGAAAGAGACATATCATATATATATATATATATATATATATATATATATATATATATATATATATATATATATATATATATATATATATATATATATATGTAATGTGTCCATCTTTCGAACTGTCCGTCTGACAATCTGTTATTGACTCGGCTTTTGGGGTCGCTTAGAAAAATGTTTGTGGGCAAAGGGTAAAACGGGTTTTTTCTCACGCTCTCTTGACTCTAAGGAGAGTCAATTAACTCCTGAATGCGCTTATTTAAGGTAATATTGACTTTCAGAATAGAGGTGATATAGAATCCCTTGTAGAATAAGGAGTTGATTTCTATAACTTTATCTTGTATAATCAATAACCCAAAACTGTTTACTCAACGTATTCAGGCCGAGACGCCGTTTGTTTTGGTTCGAATTAATTCAACATCCAGTTCAGTGCGCCTAAAGGAAATAGAGGGAATTCATACGATATCCCCAAGGCAGTGCAGGAATGAAAAGGGGATGATACGGTAACGAAACGTAAAGCTGGAGAGAGAAACGCTCATAGGTTACCTTTATTCCGGTGTGTGTTTGCACATTATGGTCAAATCATGTTCCAAGGCGTTAATATCGTGGATTTAAAAATTTGTTTGAGTGGCACTAAGAATATTTTCAAAAGTATGCGTCTTTGAATGAATTAGAAGATTCTTCCGGTATTAAGGATATGTACGATGTTTTTCAGAGGTTCTTCCTCTTTTACATAAAATCTTGTAAGATAGGGAATATATTTATTTAGGGTGAAAAAAAAGTGGAGTAGCTAACTATACTGGTATTAAAAAGTTCGAAGATGATTTAAATGAAAATAGAAACGCATCACTAAAAGAAAAATCAAATGAGATACTCTGGAGAATAATCAACCAATTATGAATTTAGTCTAATGCCAAAGTAATACAGTGTTCTTAGCATACAGCGTACTTATCTCGACATTTCATTGAAATCGGTATAGCGATCACGACAACGCGGCAACCTCTTAAATATTTTTGAATACGTATAAAGTGACTCGCTATTTGAAAAGCACTGAAAAATTAAGTTTAAGTGATTAAAAAAATATATTTTCAATTCCGTCCTAAAATGATTAGAAGCCTGCGAAATATGTGGAAATAAGATAGAAGTACGTAAATGAGTGAAATAGATTTTCCTAATAAAGATATCTTAAAACATACAGAAAACGTATTCTTCAAATTTCAAAACGTTTATGATCACAATACCGCCCTGACCTGAGTGTGTGAAGTAAAAGCTTCGGAGGTCATGTTGGGTAAGACAATATCGTAGTAATATCAGCATGTCAATAAAAATGTCCACCTTTTATATTGATCGAAAACATCCTCTCAAACAAGTCTGAAAGTGACTTAAGTCTGTACTCCTCGTATCTGCCTGCAGCGGTTGTATTCGCCCGATATTTGTTCAATTTCATGGCTGATGTGTTCAAACAAAGCGCTACCGTGTAATTGACATTTTCGACAAGTTAGAATCACTAGCTTGAATTCTACCCTTGAACATAAAAGCTGGTATCCATGACAGTGCTTAGAACATAAGTGGTTCTGAAAAACATATCGGAGAAGATTATATTTCCTTCCGGCGTACTGTCACGTGGTGAAAGTTTGTGTTTTATTGGTAGAGCAAATCCTCTAATAATTATAATCACACCTGAGGACTTCAATGGAAATGCTCATTAGCAGAAAATAGAAATTTTTTTTTGAGGTATGGAACTCAATGTTGTGCTCTTGAGAACAGTTAGCGTCAAGTAGATTGACGCTATACTTCCCACGCAATGGTATCTCTTAGGAAATAGACTTGAATCGAATGTTGTAGCTGTTAAATTTTTTCATTCGATATGAAGATATTAGAACTATTCAAAGCACTCAAACTGGGCTAACAATAAGAATATCACAGCATGTGAAATACAGAGTGTACTTACTTGACGCTTCTTCTCAAGGCTGTGTTATTTCTATTCATGCCACTTTTTGACCACCGATACTTTTTAGAAAATATTCAAGAGCAGGAAGTTTGAGCATTTTTATTACTTTTCCGTTTTGTGATGATTTAGTAAATTTACCAAGCTTTTTTATGCTCGTCACACCTATTACATCTTGTAAAGCTCATCAAAATTCAAAAAGTACTTTTAGAGTTATAGAGAGCCAAATGTTACTGCACAGTGTATGTTCATAATCTTTGGCCGGAAAAGAGCGACCTGGCTTTTTATAATCATGTATATGTCAGAGACAATATCTCGAATTCCAATTTATTTACAATTGCAATACTTCCCCGCCAATCAGCGTGAGAAGTGAAAGAAATTTTGATCATGTCTTCACATCATTGAAGAGTTACAAATTGCATTTTATAATAATATTGATGCATTGGACCATCCTTTACGGAATGAAATTTCTTGGGAAGAGGAGTAGGTGGCAATTTTTTGGGTTTAAACAAATATTCTAAAAACTGAACGCGTAAAAAACATAACTGGAATGGGTCTGGGTTAGCAGAACCATTGTCTAAATTTTTTTCGTGTCTATCCATTTACCCAACTTTTATAGTTTTGGAGACCGGACCGAAAACGAAGTTTCGCATCTGTATGTGAATCTGTATTAAAGGCATATTACATATGGGACCGATTTTTTTACAACCAGCTATTATCTCCTTTTGAAATATTTCTAAGCAGCTGGGAGCCATCGCCTTTCAAATAGAGATACGGGTAATACATATAATACGTCGAAAAAAACCCTTTATGACATGATTTAGTGGACTTCAGATATTCGGATCAAAGATATATATTGGCTTATCCTCACAGATTGTCTATGCTATTGGAAAGGAAGACCCGACTTCGATGTCGGTTCAACTAAAATCGATGTAGCCAGTCTTCGAAGGTGCGAGAAATAGAATAGATATTTATGTTCCGGATTTTGTTTCAGAAACTCTTCATTTCCTATGCTGTTAAGGCGTAGTTCAGCGTTCAAAAGGAGTACCTATAAGTCTGCAAAATATTATACAATGAAGTTATATTCAAATTATTCCTTTCCAACAGGTTGAGCAATAATTTGGTTGAGTTATATACGTTTTAAATAAATAAATTTAATTGCTTAGTTCTGACTAATGGTTTCAATTAGAATGGCATGGAATAAAAATACTTTCTCTTGGAATGGCAGAAAGAATTTCACCTATCTTGGAGAATATAATATGTAGACCAATAGACCATGAGGTTATGGTTGCAACATTTGAATTGTCCTCTTTCAATCATTATTTTCTGCATCAAATAGGTATTTCTATCTGGTTGAACATAGACATGTATCAGCGCTCATCATTTCTGGACTTGAGTAGTCGTTTCACGCTTCCAGACGCATAAAATATAATCTGTATATAGGGCATTTGATTGATAAAAAAATGCAGATTCTTGACCTCAAAGTATGTTTCTGAGCCTAACACTCCACCATATATAAATTTAAATTGCTATTTCTTTCATTTCACAATATATACCTATGACTATTCTTCACCAATCGGACTTCAGGAATGAGAGACATCTGATCGGTGCTTTTCATCTATCAAATGCATAATGATGAAACAAGGAGTATTGTATTAATTATTGTAAGGATGCATAATACTATGGAAATATTAATAAAAAAGGATACATAGTAGGTATTTCACAATTTTTTAGTGACTTCTATTACTTAGACTCATTCCCAACTTACAAATATAATTGCAACCATTCCAAAGCCACCTGACACTAATATCTCCCGTCAGCCTCATGTTTGAATGAATGAAGGTGCATTTCTTTTAAAGTACAGTCGACAGCATAAATAACTGGAAAAAATTAAATAATGTCGACTTGAGGGTTACTGCTATGCATTGTAATATTTTCTTAATAAACTATTTTGAATCATATGAATATTAATGGAAAGGGATTTTCTGCATATATATTCCGCTTCAATTATACTATATCCTAATAATGATGTCTTGTGTTATCATGGTCTTTTGAGATCACAAGGGGTCTCATTTTCCACAAATACTATATACTCATTCATATATTCTGTATAACTATATAAAAATCAGAACGGTGATCTTGTTTGCAATAATATAGCAAAAATGATATTGTAATGCAAATTAACATGTTTTTTGCAACCTAATAGAGTTTTTTTTGCATATTTAAAGAAGTATTCAGTGTCTGGCATGCAGAGGTTATAATGCTTACTAAACATATCAACAGAGATTTTCAGTTTGCTATGAGCTGCGAAAAAGCAACCGGATTTCTATTTATATTACGTTGCTGCAAGCTGTTAGGTTATAGGCTTTCTCGGAACAAAACCTCTGCATATAGAAGAATTACCCAAGATTAAATAGAGATTGTATTAATGTATTAATTTCACAAATATATATGGAAAAGTGCTGTGTATTGTCAGAACGCAATGCTTCCGAAGGTTGATAAAAAATAATATTGTGTTGAGCAAACTAGAATGCTACCCGCAATCAAAGCAGGATGTGTTGTGTCTAGAATACTAAACATTCCATCAGAGAAGACATGTATCTGTACTTTTGTATTTTGATTGGCATTGGTGACGATCCCGTGAACGTTAGACAAAAAAAACAAATATTATGAACAGTTGAAATTCCACCTAAAAAAGTTTCTTTTCCTCTGTTGAATGTCACTGATGTTCTCGAATATATGGAACATTGTTACAGTAGTCAAACAGGAGAGGAAGTAAGCATTGAACAGTGATACATGAATGTCTTGAAATAAACTCATTATCAACTGAGGGCCAAACCGGTGGTTTGAACACTGTTTCTGCCAGCACATCCAAACAAGCTCCTATTATATGCATGGTCTTCCGCCAAATTGCCTTTATTTTTTTTCACTATCGCTGATCGCGTCGATGCTCATGCTAAACAAGCTGGTATTCAAATGCATGTGTTTCTTTATCTTCTCATGCCCATGCTTTTATCGCTGCAAGCATCTTAGCTTCAAATATACGCACGCCATTAGAAAGAAAAGGGTATAGAGTAGTAATGTTTACTAGCCAGTGGCAACGCTTTGCGCACAATTTCTGCCTACAAACCGGTATCGAGAAAAGAATTATTAGTGGTAAAGCCTCTTCAATCTATCGAGGGGTGTGAAAGGCTTGAGCTCAATGGAGATTCCAGAGAGGTTAGAAGTGATGAAAATGAGCATCTACATATTTAATCGCAGCGAGACAATTAACCATGAATTATGGCCCAGGATAATAATTCCAGTGGGATTCTATATAATCATTGATAAAATCTATATAAATGCTTCTACTTAGCTTTATTCGATGAAGGGCTTCAGAAACGGTATGATATTGTTTACTAGCAGCATATGGTGATTTGCCTTACATTCGTCGTCAAACGACCAAAAGCACATCCATGGCACTCAAATTTTGGAATATATGTACGTTAGTGTAATTCAATCAGCAGCCAGCATGTATTTCTTTTCCACTGAGTATCAATAAATTCAATTCATTTGAAGTCAATCCATTTATCTTATACATACACATATATCTTTCTCCAGGAAAAAACCATTTTAAAACACGTACAAGGTAATTGAGGCGAGACACCTTCCTCAATTTATTACGGTTGCCAACTCCGAGATCGCCCTAAGGCCCTCAGCCTCTCTCCTTCCCTTAGGGAAGACGAAAGCACGTAAGAATTTAATCTAAGTCACGGATGTTACCGCAGAAAATCTGTTAACCCCGTTTCGCGAGCTTCGGCCAGGTTTCAGCTGAAATGCTATGACGTATATATTAGAAATTACCTCATCAAAAGGAAACGCCTTTGTAGAGCTGGTTTCACTATCTGAAAAATTGAGCAGCTTATGGCCGCTTCCTTCTCTAGTGGCTGAACCACATGATATATAAATATGAAGTAAGGGTACGGTATTACCACTTTGTGGTACTCCATAAAAATGAATACAAGTAGATATACTCAATGCTTTTCACGCTTTCACGCTGTTTATAGCGGGTAGCCTTGTTTTATTTTACTGGCTAAAATCACTATTGTCAGGCTGATGAAGTATCATTTTATTACAGTGGAAAATTATGCATTTTCTAGGTCAAACTGTATATAACATAATTAGCAAAAATAGTCTGATAAAGGAAGCTGATATTTCAGTCAGTGTAGAGTCGATTGAGCTGGTATCGAGAATACCAGGGCTCTGACACTAGCCTGGCCATAAAAGACGTTCGTTAGCTATAAAAATCGAAACAGGACTAAGGCGAGTGCGACAGTGAGACCCGTGTTTCTGGGGAAGATGTCCAGTAGGTTCACGGACTGCTCTGGAAGGCAGTGGGTGGTACGAGGAGCAGCGACATGAGAATAATTTTATCAATTCTAATTAACCTACAACATTGCATAGCGGCGTCTTGGATTGTCACGCCAACAATCACTAGAGGACGCTGTGGCATTACCTTCGTCCAGAAACCTTGGCTGAAAGTTGTTAATATTGAGGGCCAATAGGCAGGGAGACAAGTTCATTAAATTCATTGGGATAACAAATCTTGGGGTTCCAAATACTAGAGAATCACTTAATTACAGCTACAACGTAAGAGATGATGTTATCGATGGGTACACTCGGTATCTTTCATGGGGTAAGAAATTGGAGAGTTTCTCCAGAATGGTCATTATCAGATCATAGGTATACTTCGTATAATATTGGATATCAGGTATGCTTGGAGCGATTGTGCAGAAACTCTGCCAGACTTCAGACGATGTTAGATAGTCTAGCTCTTCAGTAAGGAGACCTACTAATGATTTTACCCTACTTGAGGCGACGTATGCCTGACCACCAGCGATGAGCTTTGAGCGTAAGTATACAATGGCATGATCGACAGAACTACCCAGCATTTTGTGTCAAAGTTAACCAACCGATGCTACAGACTCAAATAATTCGACCTCAATATCGTAATTGAAGGCTCCAAATACCCCAGTATACCTAAATTTCAGACGGATTGGAGTATTGGCGTTTATGATCTCCATGTATCTTTAACTCTCACTGGTATTCTCAGCAAGTCCTTTCTTTTGATACCCATATTGTAGGAAAGCATAAAAAACTTAGTCCGTCATCTTTAGAAGTCCGCCATATTGGATTTAGAGTGGCGTTACTTTATTTATCCAGTTATTCACAGCAAGCTTTTTCATTTGATACCCGTATTGTAGGAGTGCATTAAAAATAACTAGTTCGCCATCTTGAGTCTTCCGCCATGTTGGATTTAGAATGATGTCATACATCTGACCATGCATGGTCATCCAAACTTAACGTGTATACATAATTTCAGCTCAATCGGTTGAAGATATCTGCTTCAAAATTGAGTCGCAGGATTCCACCCGAACAAACATGGATTCATACATTGCAAGTTAAATAAAAGCTTGTAAAATATAAAAAATGGAATTTACCAAAAAATTAAGATCTTAATAATCCTAACATAAAAAGAATATGTGCAATCACAATTTCATTATCGAAGAGACTGGATTTTCTGTATTATCCATCCATAAGCTGAGAATGAATCAATATGAGACCGTGCCTAGAAATTCGTGAAACGATAAAATCTTCTATTGGCAACATTAATGAACCTAGTATGCGCAAAATCAACATGTAGAACTTGCGGACTGCATGAGTCGAACCAGGCTCTCATGTGGGACTTGCACTGTTTAGACACTCGGAAGAGACACATGTCATTATACTAATAAGGGCAAACCTAAAAATCATCATGTTTGGAAAACAAGACTCAGAAAAAATGGAAGTTTCATCACTGCAGAAAGGAGATAATTTCAAGAATCAGCTCAAAGATCTGCCTTTATGAAGATGAATCGTGATTGTTTTTCCAACTCCATAGTTTTTTCAAGGTTTCCGTACGGACTTGGGGATATTTTACGTTGTTGCCTTAGTAACTCACTAGGTTTACTGTAATGTTAGTAAAGTTATTCATCAAAGCATGTAGTTATACCTAGGAACCAGAACAAGAATTATATGAATTAGCAATACAACCACAATATAAGTTTCAGAATTTACATGCATACAATGTATCATGCTCTAGTAAGAACGCATCTTATTTATGGTATACTTCAAATAAAAAGAATTAAATCTAGATTGGTTTGGTAACAAATAAATGCAAATCAGAGATAGCATTCTTCTATAAATCAATTAAATACACATATGACCACTTAATAAACGTAACTAACCTATCGGCCACATCTGCAGTTTTTAGAATAACACTCTGAAAATTCAACAACTATTGACATCAATGGATTAACCGTCTCCAAGATAGCAGTATTTCGATTTCAAATTAGACGTATAAAGTATTATGATATTGCGCGAATATTGGGGGGCAATTTTGCAATGCACCTCGTGCTATGAGAGAAAACAAAAATGTATCATGCTGTATCTATTTGGCTCTAAAATCATATTTTCTGTGGACAGAAATGATGATCGAATGAAGGTAACATATATATTTCGTCTTATAGGTCTTATAGGTCAATATTTGTGTGAATGCACTAAACACTTGCATCACTCAGGAAACAAAGGGTCTACCAGTGCATTCGTCGATGGCGCTATCGGCATTGCGCGCACTCGGTCGTAGTCCAAGCCGCGACCGATACGCAACCTCGTGGAAATGGATCAGTTTTCCGTGAAAACTGTGAGCAGCGCAACAGCGAGAAAGCCGATTGTGGTCTCCTGACGATCCGGCTCAGTCGCCCTTAGCCGCATCGCGCAATCCTGAATATACGTACGGTTGTTGGTGGCGCTTGCTGCCGATGATTTATTGAATTACCGGACCAGTGATTATAAGTTAGTTTAAGTTCCCATCGATGTCAAGGAGTGTAATACTGGTGAAGTTGGTGTTGGGTGCTTATAGGTAAACTCTAGAAAGATTAAAACAGTTCTGTGGCGTACAGCTCACTTTAACCTGAGAATCGTCTAATAACAATGCAATTGTTGCACCACCAAATTCAGCATGCTGATCTTCCTTGCTCAGGTTCATTACCTACATTTTTACCGTAAATATCTCATCTTTGATGAATAACTCTCTAGCTAGCCGATAATTGAAACCACACGTATTCATAGTACAAACTTTACTGACGATATGGATGCCTTGGCTGCATTTTTTGAAGTACAAAATAAAAATATATTAATTTTTGAAAACGTTCTCAGATCACTATAGATGGGAAACAACCACAGGATAGTTTCCAATATTTACATATCTCGTCTTGTTGGCATAGGACCATTTAGATGAAAAATCTGTTACTCGTAGTCGTACATCTACTTGGAGAGTTATTTGCAGCGCCACTCAGCTGCTTACAATAGATATAATACCAAAATTTGATAATATAGTTACTGAGAATACTTTACCTACCTCAATGTTTTCAATTGTCAATCACAGCTGAAGAATTTTTATAGCTTTTCACAATAATGATTCATTTCCTGCAAGTAAAATTTTGGTAATATTGATCTGGCGCAAATGGATACGAGCCACTAGACCTTATAGGGAAGAGACAGATATCATGGTAGGCTTCTATACCTAAGCAGCAAAGAAAACAAAACCTAATTACTAGTGCTCCATGGCTATTGTAAAAAAATAAAAATAGTTCTGATCTTAGCAACGAAAATGGAATCAGGCAAAGTCTGTTGCAATTGATTTTCCAAAGTTTTGTCATCTTAGGGACGAAATTGAGCTACTAAACCATCAAAAGCTGCTATTTTATCGTATCCTTTAGCTATTCCAGCCACAAGTTATCATACAAATTTATACTAGCTGCAAAATTATGTCATATTAGGTATGAGTTTTTTATTGTCGTCCATGGACATGCAATGAAGTGTTTTTCATTCATGTTTAAGCAATTAAAACGGAGCAAGATACAGGACAAAAATATCAAAGGACAACAACAATTTTTGTCTTTTTTGTTGCTTATTACATAAAAAAAAAATTGCGTAATTGTCTTACATGTTCCATGTGATTTAGAAGTGATAGAAGGACTGCTGTTATAGGCGTAGTTCTGTGGTTAAGTTATCTGTAGCATTTTCAAAAGAATCTGAAGAATAAGTTTTATGACGTACCGTTTAAGATATATACTATTTAAAAGGAACGCCATGTTTTGGTGAAATACATATTTTTTTATCTTTCTGTTTTTTCCTAGAATCCTCAAAACTCTCATTATTTTTTTACGAACAATAATAAATTGCTCCCCAGATAATTTAGTATCGCAAATTTGTCATACATTGTCGGGCCTGACCCATGTAAGTTTTGTAAATACTATACCTAATCAAAAACACAGGTTATGTGATCGTTGAACTTAAATGGGTGACAAACGTCATGAAAATCAAATTAAAAAAAACATGTAGTTATATTAACCTTTTTGAAGTACGTCACTCGTGAAATGATGCTTGTCAGAGGTTCAGTGTTGCCTGGCCTTCATCAGCATAGAGTAACATTTAATTCAATGTTGCTGTATTATGTGTCATGTGTCGCAGAACGCCTAATAAGGGAGACGGAAATGTTTATCACTTCGATCACTACTTATCCATTGAGACAATCCTCACGTCGTAGCGGGTAATATTGTGACATGACCTCACGGTTTCAACTTTGGTGGGTTAGCTACTAATGAAATTTTACGCTATATTCAGCTCTTTTGTTCTTTATCCGAAAAGTTACTTTCACCTTGTAAGAAGTTGGCAAAAAGAAATAAGGATAATAAGCAAATTTTCCACTCGCAGCAAATTTCCGAGAGTGGTTCAAATCACCTTACTTCAATTTCCTCTTCTTTTGTATATAGAGAGACTACAGATTTATTTCTAAGTACGTGATCTGGATTTTATTAACCTTATTATATTTCTTCACAAGCAAAGCGAGCCTAAATCAATCCACACAAATTTTTTAGCGTAACGTTAATTCTCTCAAACTAGTTAGATCTACCTTGATTCAGCTAGACAGTATTTTGAAACCATGTCTGCTGCTGAATTTTCTTTGTTCAATGCTAAACTGGACGACCTTTGGCGTACTACATAAATACTGCTGCAGTACTGAATGGGAAGATTGATTACATACGATGCGACACATTGCATACGGCCAGTTTCTCAAGTATATATAAACGAAATTCAATGTAGATTTGAAGTATTTATATATAGAAATATATGTACTAGTTTGGACCAGGTGAAATCATACCAAACTAAATTCCAACCTATTATAAGTCACGTCGAAATTCTGAAACTTTACTGACATAACATAACATTCATCGTGAACATTAGAAAGGGTCACCAGTGTATAAGAAATCAACTAGTATTACCAAATACTACTATATTACTATATTAGGATTCTACTCTAATTGGAACCACAGATGATTTAGTAAATAGCTACGGTTTGGCTATCTCAGTTGTAGTAATGTTATCGTATTGCCTCAATTAGCGGCCAGCACAAGTACATCATGAGTATAGAAATAAGTTTATTCTGGAGTTGGGGCGTGCGAAATTATTCTGTTAACAAATTCGCATGATGAATCACCTCTTCTTTTTGCAGAGCACATGGCGATCTCCACCTCACCTCCACACAAACATTAGACGTCTAAGAAGCTGAAGGCGTCATATAGATCGAAGTGAAAATATTGAAGTCTGGTGGAAATGGCATGTTATCTTCGGAGCGTTCTACTAAAAGCTTAACTGAATGCCCGTTTTTAGTTGAGCGCAGTAAACTGAATCCTCTCGGAATGGGGCCTTTTGTAATGCTGCTCTATTACTCGCTGGTACACACCGCTCGTTCAGGTAGGAGATACAAATCCTTGGGTGAATTCAATAAAATGAGTGTAAATTCTTAACCGTTCGGATTTTAACAGAACAGAAGAGGAAGACTATTGCCAGATGTATTACATTCAGAAATCTTGTAAGATCAAACAACTACTCAACCTGCATGACATATGGCATAACAGCTGAATGAAATACATGTTGCATCATTTGCTTAGTAATGTTTAAATCCGGAAAATGAACAATATGGACATCCGTAGGTCACGCTGAAAGTCTTTAGATATTCCTAATCTATACAAGTTTAAACAAGTTTGAGCACGCAGCTATTTTGTCTAAGGTTGTAAGTGCTTACACGCAGAGGCAGCGTTTGAATCGTTAAGCAGTTGCTTTGCCACGGTCTCGAATGCATGCAAGTGTTGGCCGAATTTTAACGTGAAAATGGAACCTGCTAGTCTGCGATTTTCGAGCCATGATTTTGTATGACTATAAAAAGGGACTAAAACAAGCGGAATGTCACGAAAGTTTAGTGAGTTGCTTTGGGGACGCTGCCCCTTCTAGGGCTACAGTTTTTTATTGGTTTGCTGAGTTTAAAAGGGGCCGTGTCTCACTCGATGATGAACTTCGTACAGGTTGAGCGCCCACTGTTGTTACTCCGTAAACTGTAGAAACTGTGCAGAATATGGTAAAAAAATATCGACATATAACCTACACCGAGGTTGAGGCTTCTCTGAGGATTGGATCGGCAGTGGTCTGAACAATTATTTATGATCACCTTCGCCTAAGGAAGCGGTGTTCCAGATGGGTGCCACATTTGTTGACCATTGAACAAAAAGCAACAAGAGCTGATGGGGCTAAGTTTATGCTTGAAAAATTTGATAATGGGCACAGTAAAAACACTTTTAATATCGAAAACGGGAGACGAAACATGGTCATATCATTATGATCCTGAAACTAAACAGCAGTCATTAGTTTGGTGCTTTGAAAGTGACCAGCCTCCAACGAAAATTCGTCGTTCCAAGAGCGTTGGAAAGAAAATGTTCGCATCTTTTTTTTCTGAAAGTGGATACATCACAACGGTAGCCTTGGAAAATCAAAGGACAGTTACTTCTGAATGGTATATAACCAAATGTGTTCCTGTAGTTTTCCAACAACTATGCAAGAGCCGTCCAAAGACTGGTCTGCGGGATATTCAATGGCACCATGACAACGCACTCGCCCACATTCGATTTTTTGCTGAACAGGGTGTCAAGCTGTTCCCTCATCCACCTTACTCTCCGGACCTAGCTCCGTGCGACTTCTTCTGATTCCCTAAGATCAAAGAAAAGTTACGATGTCGCCATTTTTCCACCGATGAAGAGGCAATCGCTGCATTTGAGGAGAAAATTAGCAACTTTTCAAAAGAACGTTGGTCACAAGAATTTAACAAGTGGTTTTACCGAATGTGTAAATGTATTGAGGTAGGGGAAGAATATATTGAAAAAACAGAATAAAGTTTTTTTAAAAAAACCTTGTAGTTTTTCTGTATCTAAGAAATTTCAGCGTGACCTACGTGTAATAGATTAGATAAAGTGAAGAGCATTTTTTCGCTTTTCTCCTATTGTTTTAGATATTTTTTTTGATTACGTGCAACAGCGCTCCTCAATATTTCAGTCCTTGTAATTTTGGTTTCAATTATAATTATCATCGCTCCCATTTTCCTCCCTCTTAAAGTAATCATGTATACAATGATTTTGTATTTTTAGTATAAACAATATGTTAATATTCACTCACAACCAGTGAGGTCACGTTTACTATGGCAAATTAAACGTCCTATGCGGTGTCGCTCTGATAAAATCAATTTGCCATGCTATTTGTATTATGATTCACATTCAGTTCGCTATTCAATACACACTTGTATGTGAAAATGATCTGATCCAGAAGGTAAATTGGGACAAATAGTTCTGGATCAGTTTGGGGCCTGATTATTTTCTTAGAAATGAAGGGCTCGGTTCTTGGACAGCTTTTGTTTTCAATATAATCATTTGATTTCATTTGCAAAACTAAAACCTTTACCGTTACCTGTTATGCTGATTACACCTTCTATCAGGTTTCCTCCCTGAATATTAAAACACCATACTGCAAACGGCAGCTATTCGTCGTGAAGAGCGTCGTGGTATCGTTTAGTTTTTTCAGACTGTTAACAATTACTGACTGGAAAAAAATGTACGCGACCGAAACTTTTATGAAAATTCAGAAGCCTATTTCAAAAATCGGGAAACATTATATCTGAACAGAATATAGGACACCAAATAGTTAAAATTCTCAAAATAAATTCCAAGGCATATTTTCAATCCATTTATTCGAGTGTTAATGGTTAAAAAAATAATGTTGGCATAAAAAATAATACGAAAATTATTTCATTCGCATACTTTTCTATACGTATCACCTATGATAATCCAAAATTGGCATAAGCGCAACTGTATCAAAAAGGCGACATTATACGAAGTCCTTTGCAACCTATACCTAAGGCGGGCAGGAAATATATACCCCGCAACTATTTATATACCTGTGACCCTGCTCTGCATCATGTCCAAGGTTCTGGGGACTGTTATTAACGTGCAGTTTCTCAAGTACTTGGACAAAGATATCATCATCAACCACCGCCAATATGATTCCAGCAAGCATATGTCTACAGGAGATCTCCTTGCATACTTCTCACACAAGTGGAGCAATTGATCTTCATGGCGAGTTTCGAATCATTGAGCTCGATGTATGGAACGCTTCCGATAAAGTATGGATATTTTATTCTCCGGAACAGCTGCTGCTACCCTACAAGGCACAGATGAGACCATCGTTGGAGTACTGCTCGCATGATGGGGATGCCCTTTGAAGCAGTCTCTGAAGCAATAACATCTAATGGATGCACCTGATCTGACAAAAGACCTCCACAGTCCTGAACATCGAAGGAGGGTGGTTTTTCTGCCTCTATTCTGTAAATATTATCATCGCAGATGTTCGACAGAGCTATCTAGCATAATAACACCTTGAGTCGCCAGTGCAGCAAATAATTAAATGAGCTAAACGGGGGCGTCTTCACCACGTCGAGCTTACAACGCCTGTTACAAAAGCCGTTCTTTTGGGGAACCACGGCGTTGTGGAATGAGCTATGATGGACTTTGATGGCGATGGTTACAATATACATCATTCTATGGTCAATGTAAATAGGCCTTTGTCGTCTCGTCTCGTCTCGGGCACGTTTTTATGCGATCCCTCCAGGTTCAATGTAATACTTTACATTCTAAGTCTCACTATCCTCAAATCAAACAATATTTTCTTTAATGATAACTTTTATTATAACCTTTATTGCTCGGAATTACAGACAGATATACAAAATAGGTCAGTCATTGGCATGAACAGATCAGCAACACGTGTAAGCAATACTGAATCAAGGATGATATCCAGAGAATTGGAATACCGTGGCCAGATATTCAGCAAACGTACCATCGGGGTATTTACTAGTCTTGTGTATCTTTGACGGGGTAGCCGGTAGAGGCTGACATGTAGCGACTGTTAAAGCTTTTCCCTTCTCTAAAATCTATCACCACTATTATTAACACTACTATAACTACTGCTGAACTAACTACTACTGTCACTTCTCTATACAGCAGGTTAAATTGGTGCTACACGTTACACCATGGCAGCAGATAGAAACGAACGGAGTGTTTGAGAGTCTTTCACTCCATGAACCGTATCTGATTCATTCTGACTCTGATTCAGGATTTTTTCTCTCATTTAGCTTATCTAGTTTCCTTAGTTGCATATTAATGAGTGGTGAGAGTTCAAAGCGCGATAAAGTGACGGAGTTGCTGAAAATTTGATGTCGCGACAAATTCTCGCAGTTCCGCGTAGTTCACTGCATCTTCGGTACATAAATGCTTTCTAAATGAGGACGGTAGGGATTAAAATGGGAAGACGTTATCGTTGCTTTCAGATTATTATCAGACCTTTGAGGTCTCAGCTTATATGTAGAGTTTGAAAAGCTTCACATTTTCTTTCGCTTTGTCTGAAAATTCTCTTCCATATTTTCATCACAGTATCCGCATGCCTTTCTCATTTGTGCATTTCACGTGATTTTGAAATTAAGAAACTAAGCAATAACTCTAATGAATGAGTGAAGAGAAGATGCCAGCAAAAGTATGTATCTACTTCTAGCTCAATAACAAAAGTATTATTAATATCGCTATTAGTGATTGTAATAGTGTAAAATTCTGAATCAGACAATATCTTTCATGCTTGATTGTGCCCACCAGTCTAACTCCCTACTGTGAGAATTCTGTTCAAACATTTAAGCCTCTATAGCTCAAAAAGGTTTTCATGAAATTATGAGATAATGTTCCCACATACTTTTTGGAATTTGTCGACGATGTGACTAGTAAGAAATTTGATGATATCTAACCAATTTGATTTGAACTGAACTGATAATATCAACAGACACATAAAAAGACCCATTAGGTTGTCAATCCATCGGTGTGTTATGGCATCGAATAATACATATTCTCATTCATTAATGTTCTCATGTATGTGTACATGTTTGAAATCGATACGCTTAATGAGAGATGATATATGTGATGAGGATAGATGAGCTAATGAAATTGTGAGCAAGACACGTAGTCAGGAAGAAACACAAGTAACACACAATGCTCAGAAAAATGGTTCAAGCTGCAGACTTGAATAAACTGATTCTAAAGATATGCACATATTGAAACAAATCTGAATACTATAATTTCCCACCATATCCGCTTAAGCTGACTTCGAATTTGATAAACAAATGAACTTCAAAAATTTCGATACTCCTATCAAAAAATAGTCATAAGATTTTCAGGAATTTGACAAATACGTGCATGAAGATATTCTTCAAACACATGATATATCTAAGTTGGGTAATTGTCTGATAATATTCATACTAACTACTCTACATCCATTGACCTAATACAGTGCCACAACGATTAGTAGCAGTAAACAGCAGTTTATTTAGCATGACTTCCTGCTACTTTGGGTCACTTTACACTTCTGAGTTTGCTACGTAGGGTTATCATCGTCGTATTTTAGTGAAGACATGGATTTCGTTGAAAACAGTGTGTTTTTTTATTTGTTATATGCGATTTGAGTGTGAAATTTGCGCATGTCGTCAATGGTAAAAGGTATACCTATAGCAGCTTGTTTATTTTCATATAATAATTTAATTCATCATGCCTCTACAATCTACATGACTTTATTTCATTATTAAGAAAAATTAATCACATATTAGCACTCTTGTTGCTTCTTCTATAGACATGTGACCTACCTCGCGTCGTCAGCTCAATCTGGTCCTCCTACCGTGACGATACTAAGATATATAATATTCCTTCGGTCAGCGATAATATGCTACATTACTGCCTCTTCACCTCTAATTCTTCTCGTCATACAGAGAAATGTCGCACACTACACATTGGCAAAAATGATCCCCTGATCAGCTGTAGTTTCGGTCTCCAGCCACTGCGACTTAACAGTTATGGTTACTGAAAATCTATCCTGGTCAAAATCCGGTATTCAGTGTCCAAAGCCAAGAAGTCTTATAGAAGCCTTATAGAAAGATCGTTCAAGGGCTGTCACAATTCTACTGCTGCACTTTTGTACCAGATCTACGTGAGACCAATTATTGAATTTGCTGGACCTGTTTGGAACCCAACCCTACATCGTCACCGAGATTTATTAGAAAACATACAAAGACAGGCTACACGCATTCTCCACAGCATTCAACGTCCTGGCTATGAAGAGACGTTGAACATATTTGACTTGATTATCACGTATCGAGCATTACAGGGTTTCTTCGGTAACGACCTATCATCACTTTTCCACCTCAGTGCCAATCACCTACGTGGATATAAATTTAAATTGAAGAAGGAAAAGCTCAGGACTACATCTCGTTAGTTCTTCTTGCCTAATAGTGTTCGATACCTGGAATGGGCTGCCTGCTGAAGTTGTCAACGCGCCTTCTACCAATGGATTCAAGAAGGGATATGATGGGCGCTGGGTGCGCGACAGCTATTGAATAGCTACTATCATTTAATAAATACCTATTTCATTTGTTTCTTGTGTTGCAGTTTATAGCTACTCAGCTATTTGTTGTAATAATAATATAATAATAAAATAGTCCGAAATTTGAGAACCATCAAGAAAAGTTGTGCCTATTTCACATAACAGATCACGTCCTCACCTACTATACAGATGTCAACATCTATTCCTCCTCAAATCGTTATTCCAAATACCACAGTTTTTACTATAACTTACGTCCCTTGCTTATGGGTTGGAAATACGAGTGAGATTGCAGGACAGTGGGTCGGACTGATACATTTTTATGGCCTTCGAATGCCCGAGTTCTGTTTCATATCCTGAAAATTAGTTAAGGTAAAATTCAAGTTATAGCAAACTAAACAGTTTGTTCCTATGCTATGCGTAAATTGTTACAGTGAGACAGATTAGACAACGAAGTAATTATAGAGAACTTCAACTGTTCCTGTCAGCACATAGCCAGGCAATTAATAATTTGTACATAATTCCATTTAAAATATAACTACTCTAGTTATATCATTAACGCATTAACAGATCCTTGTTATTACAATCATGATCCTTGTTTAATGCCGAGATGAACAGCTCTTTGTTCTGCAAGGTGCTACAGCATTTTAGCCTGAAATGCAGTTATGCGGAATATACTCGTAATCGACTAATTTCCTTACCTAGTAATTTACATTTACATTGTCCATTTCCGGGAAGCTGTCCTTGTCTATTGTGAGGATATAATTAGTAAAATGAATATTCAGTGGTGTGTACTAACACGTTATAAATATATCTATAACACTTTTACTTTGTTCAAAATACTAATCATCTGTATTTTAATGGAAAATCTCTCACAAAGGCAGAAAACCCATCGCGTTCAATAAGCGCTATGATAAGTGATTGTATATTCCTTGAAGTGAAACTTCCGGAAAACAGACTCTCCGGAAGCCTATTCCACAACGCTAAAATTCTCTGAAGAAATTACTTTTGAAAGAGGCTAGTTCCAGGTATTGAAAGTTTGACCAATCTAATGTTCTTTGCACTGATTACCCTTGTTGTTAATATGCGAGATAGCCCTGTCGAACATTTGCCATGGTCGAATCAATAGGGCACAGATCAGCCACTTTTCTTCGATGTTCCAGACTGTCCTTTAGAATGAGTGCAGATGTTTGAGGAAGTACTTCGGAGCGCATTCACATACACCCTCAACTTATGTAACGTCGACCTTGCAAGGCAGTTAAGATATTTTTTTTATTCTCCAGTAGTTTGACAGCAAATTACTCGAGCCTTGAGTGATTTTCTATTGGATACACTTTTCGTTTATTGATCCAATATGTGTAACACCTCATTTGAATTTATATATTGACATAGATTTAGGAAATGTCGATGAGGAACTGTACAGTTTAACAGCATTGTATGTGAAGCTGTTGTTGAAAAAAGCTGTCCAGTGGAGTGGCATAGTCATGGTTCTAGGAAATAATAAATTACGAAAATGTATATTACCTTGCGAGATTAACTTCTCTCTCAGAAAAAGGGGTGCTGACGTTTGTAAAAGCTTATGAATGTAAGTAAGCATATGGAATTCATACGATTGTTTGTCGGCCAAGATAAATAACTGGATATTTTATTATGTTATTCAGATCTAATAGTAATGCATAGAGCATTATTAATTTTAAAATTTGAGTTATGGCTGAAGTGTCACATGAAAAGGGAATAGAACACTTTTGCATAAAGTTTTATATTAAATATACTTTTCAGTATAACTGTATTGAGCAAGACAATAGGCATAAGTAAACTTTAAATAGAAGTTTCCTGTTTATTTTAGATTTATGTAGTGTTTCGTATACTTCCATGATGAAGACAACGGACTATTTGTTAGGTCTTATATATTTCCTGAACACTATTTCAGTGCTTCATTATCTACCTGTAGTACAAGCGTACACGAAAAACTTCTAATTCGACCATTCTACTGGCGTGTTTCGGACGCTGCAGTAATATGGAACCCTACAATTCATACCATTTTGTGCCAGGCAGTCACAAAAAATATAAAATGGATCAGAACATCGCACACATTGCATACCAATAAAAGAGAATAAATTGCGTCTATCTTACCTGAATGAACGCTGTACGCAAGCGAACAATAGCGACGGTTGTACTACAAAAGATGCAGCTCCGAAGCGATTTTGTTGCTATCGTGATGCTTTCCTATTATATTATTAAAGGTGTATTCCGTAT
Organism: Bruchidius siliquastri; assembly: GCA_949316355.1. Classification (NCBI taxonomy): domain Eukaryota; kingdom Metazoa; phylum Arthropoda; class Insecta; order Coleoptera; family Chrysomelidae; genus Bruchidius; species Bruchidius siliquastri. Next base: position 16,646,131 of record OX438533.1, on the reverse strand, counting down.
TTGGCCGCCATTGGCGCTCCACTGTTCACAAAGTAAAAATTGCGAGGCCTTGCCGATTTGTAGCGTCATTAACAAAAATATGAGTATTAGAGAAAACATGGAGATTGACATGTGAAATAGCGGTAAAGCTCCTGATTATAATTCATTATGCAGTCCTGAATGATCTTTTGCAGTATAAGCGGTTAAGCTTACTTCTTGCTAATTCGAAAGACTGACACAAAATCCGAATTCGTTCTTAGAAATCAGAAAACACTGGCCAACGGAGAGGTTTTGCCAGACAGGCTGTACCAATCAGTCCTAGTCAGCTTCACTGTTTCGACTCTATCTTTTTCATCTGCGACTTGTCAGTGGCCTGGTTTCATGTACCAACCTGTTCTCTGAGCTCCCCTCCATTTTCCTGGCACTCTCTCAGCATAGTAGATAAAAAAAAATCATTTTTCAATCTTCAAACACTTTATATGAATCAGGAAAGGTTTAAAATTCAGCAAAAGTAAATAGTATATACCAATACGTAAATTCCGCTGTTAATAATATTCCAAAGAAATATTACATGGGCTGACGGAAATCCAAGGAATCTAACGTTTAAGATAAAACTTTGAGATTGTAAATGCTAATTTGTGAAAGTGCGGATCTGGTCCAACTACGGATCCCAAATGAATTATGCCATATCGATTAGCATACCTTCTGTCATATGTAACTTTATTATTTTTCGTGGATATCATGAACGCAAGTGATTTTTCAATTCAAATATTTTCCTCTCTTGACAGCGACATCCAGTTCAGGAAATAGTGGTCTGAAGTGGGTACGCGTGTCGGTACCTCAATATCGCATTCCGGGCGAGTCTGCAATTTGCCACTGCGACTACGACCTGGGTAACGATACACTGTATGCTGTGAAGTGGTATAAAGAGCATGAGGAGTTCTACCGGTTCGTGCCCAAGGCGAGACCACAAAAGACCTGGTATAAGGTAGAAGGTGTTCACGTAGATGTAAGTATCCCCATAGTTTTGTATAATCTACACTGGTCTCCTTTTTAGTAAATTTTGAACCTAAATGGTAATAGTTTTTTGTACCATCGTCGGAGTGAATTCCTTGCATTCTTGATCAATGATTACATGAAAAGCAATTTTGTACTATTCTGTAAAAAATAATATTTATTCACCAAACATCTTTAAGAAACGTGCTTTCAACGTTGTTCTCCACTGTTGTCTCATATTTCTGTTCATCGAATTTTGCCTCATTGCAGATTGCGTGCATTGTTCGATCCACCTCAGGAGTACTTTAAAACTTTATTTTCTCTACTAGCGTTTTTATTTAAGCGACCTTAGCTTAAGCTTTCAATTAATCAACTGAACTTTGAGGTTTTGGTGAGCTTTTCGGCAACCGTCCCTAGTAAGTGAACCCTGAAACTCAATAACGAACATCATCTCTCGTTGGTAAAAACCTAGTGTTACGCATATTTTGATACAGATAAGGCATTCACTTAGAAAGGGAGACTGAATACATCAATAGAAATGAGAAAAATCCAGAAAAATAGTGTTCCAATGCACCGCGATGACCAGACGATCTACTGTCTTGTACTGTACGTTCTGGTTCACGCTCACAGCAACCGCGCACTGGCCGTAAAGAAAATCATGTTTTCATAATGCTTTTGTGCATTCGGTCAGATTTAACCTAATCGAAATATTTCGCCACTTCTAGAGTGCCAATGACTAACGCCGCAGTGCAGCGGCAATCATTGTTGGCGCTACTATCCCTTAATTAGAGTTTGTGTAATATTGTTCAATTCACAGCGGTCCTAGAGGGGATATCTCAGAGAATTCACCGATTAGTGCTGATACCAGACGGGCGATAAATGTACAAAACGGTAATAGGTTTACAACACGATCAATGTGGAAATGCTTAATAGAGAATGGGAACTAATAGCCCCTGCATTTGTGGTAATCACAAAGTTGTAACCTGTTCGGTTTATGTGTAAGTTATACAGATATAGTAGTAATATCGTAGTTTTGTACTTCTTCATGGGAATAGGATTTGGTCAGACATTCACCACTCTCCAGTTCTTTACAATGCTCTCTGGATGAGGGCTGATCACTGTTGTGGATGCGATCATGCAAGGTAGCTTTAGAGCCTCTATTGAGGATCTCTAGTTTGCGAGACGCTAAATACTGCAGTAGGGCTTCTCCCCTACCATTTAAGTCGCACATACTGTGCGGTGAGCATTGGCGTCCAATACCTTTAATAAGATTAGATCTACTTGGTCTTTATCGGTCCAGTAGTTTTATTATGACACCCTATTAATTATTTTAACAACAACAAAACTGGTAAGCTGAATTTGAGTAAACCGAACTTAAAGTTAGTCAGGCATCAAAATAAATTACATTACCACATAAATTCATACGTAGACACGTAGTCGTATATAGATATCGTTCACACAACGACATGTGGTCCGAGAAACTTTTTTCAAATATTTCTAAGCCATGTCACAGGAACTACAAAAAGGCTCCATATTGTCGTAAGAAGAGTGAGTTGGAAGCAGGCATTATACTTCTTAAAATCGCTTAAAACTTTAATGACCTACAGCAAGGGTATTGATTTACATATTCTGTTTTATTGGAGGGACGTAGCGGGTAGTTGAGGGTTTTGTGACTATACTTTGCAGGCAAATTACATACATATATGTACATATTAGATGTGAATCAATGGCTTAATGCATGATTCTTTCCGGAACCTGTTACCAAACACGTTGTTCTACTGAGGTACAAAATTCCATATTATAAAAATTCTGTATCATCTCACCTGCACTGGATGCGAGCAACTCATTTATCTCGTGTATTTCCACTGATACCATGTGTTATTAATCAATTATATTTTGATGCATTTATCGCTTTCTGGAATTGACATGACCTATACGTATTTCCTGGATATACCAATTTGGAATGCTATTGATTGAACAATATCACCCATATACCAATTAGACCATTATACATGGGACAATGGATACTGCAAAGCTAGAGCGCTATACTGAACCAGGCTAAAATTCAGGAACCGTATTGTTATATGTACGAGGTATGTGCTCTTTGTGAGGAAAGTTTCTAGTCGATGTATTGTTTGCCACACGTATATATATTTTATTAAAGCTTACATATATTTATTCTAATTCAAGCAAGTATAACTTTGAAATAAACTTTTAGCACTTTACTTCCCCATCCAACGCAAGTATTTCAATGGCATAAATCACAGAATCTCAGGAATCAGTTTTTTATACGTAACAGAAAACAATCATTTCCATTCAGTGGGTGAAATTCTATGACTTAGCTCTAGGAATTCATGATAATGAAAAGTAGATTGACTCGTCACTTTTCACGCTGTAACTCCTTTGGTAATAATACCCCCGATAAAATGAAATCAGATATTTACGAGGTCCTCTCCTAGATGCTCCAACGTAGCTTGGTTATTTGTTTGCACTACTCTGTTGAGTCTGTGATCAACGGTGCGGTTTGCTCCGTATCATGTCATGTCATGTCAGATGCAGTACCTACTGGTATTTCCGATTCTAGTTAGTTTGTAAACCGTTCATTATACATATATGTTATTTCACGTAAACATAGTCACAGAGTCAATCTATACACCCTTTCAACCTTTGTCAAATCTAGCTCAGTAAAAGATTCTGTATTTGAACTCAAAGTTTCACAAATAAAACTCGCACACAATGATTTAAATATAAATCGAAACACATCACTGCTACTGCAGCTGGACCCAATGAATTTAAACACAAACGTGACACGAAATAACCACCCAACAGCCATGTCAACAGTAAACTACATCAGTCAAACGACACGCCAGCCAGAGAAGTATAAATAGCTACGAGAGGAACTATTCGCCAGTTCACCTGAAGACGATTAAAGATAATAAATCAATCGAAACGTCGTGACATGCAAGATTATATAAACAATAGAAGTCCGAAACACAACCTTTAAATACTAATTTTAACCATTTGAGTATTGACCTAAAGATACGCCCCTTTTGTAACTATCAGTTTTTTGTTTCTACCATTTTTTCACTAAAATCGAGGCTATCCTAAAGAGTTCGCATATAATGTATTATTTTTATTATTATATTTGTATCTTAAGGGTGAGGGAGAACGATACCTAGACAATAGCAGTCAAGAAAAGATCACCCTATATGCATATCATCCAGAACATGTGTGCAGTTGTCAACAAATATCTCGAACATTCGAGATGGGCTTTTTTGTATATATTCGAGCTTCAAGCAGTGACAGCAGTGTGTCAGTGATCAGACATCAAATAGTTAAGAACTAGAAATCGTGGATATAATTTACTGTCTAAGCTGTTGTGTTACCAGTGTAAATAAATTGGTGTTTTTAAGAACGTCACAATATTTTAATTTTGTGTTACAACGATTCCAGATCAACACCCATTAAATGTTCACTTGCATGTTACTGTATCCACTAAATTGTCTACACTAGATTGTTATATTTAACTGTGATATATATATAAAATAAAATGTAACAAAAATCGGTTTTGCATCACCGACTTAAAAATTGCTGAAAAATACGAATGGTGCGTGATTATCACATTTAAACTAGGAACTTATTAAGTAAGATGTGGATGTCTCGTTGACCAAGTTTGGTTGATCTAAAATGTACAGGGTGTTCAAAAATGACTGCCAGACTTTTCAAATTTTAAAAGACTTTTTCTTTCTTATTTTAAATATAAGCCCCCTCTTTATTCATTGCATTCGATGCGGAATTAAGAAATAAAACTTTTTTCTAGATACATTCCTATCAAAATTCCTAACGCATTTAAAGTTATTCGCCAAAAACTACTTGTTTCGCCTATTTCAATAACAATTTTAACGAATAAAAATTAAAGGCGGCCTTGATAATGAGATTAATGTCAATTAAGTGAATATTTCAAAACTCTTGACATATTTCACCACTGGTTTTCGTTCAAGTCTTTTGTGATGAATTACAGCAAAGAAGAGCTTGTGGATATGATTTTCATAATAGGGGAATCTTTAAAGAACTGTTTTTTGGCGAGTCGACTTTATGCAGAACGTTATCCGGAACGGCGGCATCCGGACAAGAGGAGCCTGCAGAATTTACTAGAAAGGTTTACGCAAACAGGCAAGATAGAATATACGAAACGAGTTCGAAATAAGCCGGTTCGAACTGAAGAAAATGAATTAACTATACTACTACATGTTATCGAGAATACTTCCACTAGCACAGGACAGTCAGTGATGCGGCAGATATTAGTGAAAGGACCGTCCAGCGCACATTGAAAGAGAACCGTTTTCATGCCTATCATATCCAGTTTCATCAAGAACTCTTTGATGGAGATTTTGAGCAACGCGTCGAATTTTGTAACTGGGCGCAAGGCAAAATGAGAATACATTTCGACTTTCTTAATAAGGTTCTGTTCTCCGATGAAGCCACCTTCCATAAAAACGCATTTGTGAATCGCCATAACTTTCACTATTACTCTGATCACAACCCAAGAATTTTTAGGCAAATCGATCGACAACATAGATGGTCAATTAATGTGGGGGGGGGCATCATTGGGGGACATGTTATTGGTCCTCACTTTTTTCAACGGGCATTTGAATGGAGACATGTACCTGGACTTTCTACAAAATGAATTGCCCCTTTTGTGTCAGCATTTACCAGAAGGTTTAAGGGATACAATGTGGCTGCAACATTATTCTCTACAAGTCAGAAACCACCTCGATAGAACATTTGAAAATCGCTGGATTGGACGAGGAGGGCCAAATAATTGGCCGCCCAGGTCACCTACTTAACAAGATCAGATTTCTTTTTGTGGAGCTACGTTAAGGAAATCGTTTATCAGGAACCTCCAACCACACCTGAGAACATGCAGCAAAGAATCCGTAACGCATTTAGAAACATTACCCCTGAACTATTGAGAAGAGTGGCAAGGTCTTTTGATGCACGTGTTCATTTGTGCTTAGAAGAAAATGGAAGACACATTGAACATAGGTTCTAGTAAGAAATTAATGTTAGTAATTTCAATACCTGTTAAAAAAGACTAAAATGTGATCTTTTCGGTGTTACATATCTAGCTTTATTTTGGTTGTTGTAATTTTAGAAGGATATCTAAGAAATTGTTTTGACTTTTGAAGTACTTGTAATTAAACTTCTAAATCAATTAGTTCATTAATAATAAAATGTAATGTCATTATCAAGGCCGCCTTTTATATATATATATATATCAGGTTCTTGAGTATATCTACTAAAAATCTGGAAAACGAGATGCTGTTCATATACACGCCTCATATCTGACGTTCATTTATTATTACTTCAATTTCACTGTTCATAATGCTTGTTTCCAGACATCAAAATCAGATAGCAAAAAAGTGGTGCTTCATTCAGTTAGCTGGAAAACGTCAGGACTCTTCAGATGTGAGGTTTCAGCGGAAGCGCCGTCTTTTGCATCTGCACAGAGTGAGGCTAGAATGGAAGTTATATGTAAGTTGTGTCTGTCTATTTACTGAGTACAATTCTGTTTTAAAATAATGGTGAATGTGCTTGACTATGATCCAAAAGAATAATAATGATTAATAATCTCCCAAAAGACATGACCCGCGTATACAGTAACTATCCTTGATACCATTCTCTAATGATGAGGTATTCAAAACTCCTCATTATACCCTAAAATATCATAAAAGCTTTGTATGAATCCGAATCCTCCATACATTATTATTTTTCACAACAGTTTGACGTGGTATGAACTTTGAATGGAAAATAGACGCGGTAAATCAATTTTGCGCTCGAGCAAGCAGAAATGTTCTGTTTGGATTCACAAGTCCTATTCGAAGCCTCACAGGAATGGAAACTAAGCGATATTCCAACTCGTACTGTAACTATAAGAATAAAAAAGGCCATCACAAATCCAACTCAAGATTTTCTGTTCTCTTCTTCATACGGTAACATCGTCACTTAAAAGTAACTGTTGAATCTAGTATAACTTACACAAGTAAACTGAGCACATCATTTGTAATGTAATTTTTGAAGAACTTTTTTACTGCCCATGCCAATAGAATGTCGTAGATTTTTTGTCCGTCATCCTACGTATGGCGTTCCTTCGAATAGAATGCCCAATGGGCTAACGTACTGGTACAGATTCCAGAAAATTTCAGTTCCAAACCATCCTTTTTTTTGCTTTTTAAAACTAATTGGATTTGCAGATAAAATGATTGTGTATTTAAAACACAGTTTCACAAAAATATAACTCAATTTCTTTCAGTGACGCGTTTCGATTCATATTGAAATCATCGTCGGACTGCCAGATTTGACTTTTAACAAAGGCTACTCAGATTACTTGCCAACCAGGTAATTAATTCCTATCATGGATACAAAGCTAGAGCTTTCAAATCTGCATGATGGAAGAATTTCACCAAGTAAGAGCATCCACAATCTACATAAATAAATTTGATATGAATGTAGATATTGCGATTGATATATAAGATTGCAATCACATTGTTAGATCTGATTTTACCAGAAAATATTTGCTAGGTATACAGCTTTTAAATCTCGCCTGTACCAGAATCGATATACAAATAAGTACAGTCCAAAATAGTAAATGTATGTACTTCTACCACTGCTTGTATCGAGTCAGAGATTCGACAGTAAGCTTCGTACCCTGTAAATCCTAGCCCAGCTCTTTGAACGATAAAAATTCCCATAAATCTCAGTTTTATCTGAACCAGCTCACAGCACTAATGCAAAACGGTGCTTGTTACACGTACAGAGACGCAGAGAACTTTCTAGGCTATCAACCTCACTTTATATGCCCAGAAAACTTTAATGACGGAAACTCAAATTTTTAAATGCCCACAGCCACGAACTGATACTTCTCCTTATCTCGGGGGGAACAAGTTCATTTTGCATACAGTCTTGTTTTCTTGTGTCCTTATTTAACATCGTATAGGAAGACGTACCAGCCGCCCAACTTTGATAGATTGCACATTGGTGAAATTCAAAGTCAAGTGACTGTTATGCATTTACCTACATTCAGACTGTTCAGCAATGCGTGTATATTCTAAAACGTCTGTATGAAAACAACTCATCAATAGTGGCCACATTACAAAGATTAGTCCAACAAGTCGGTCACAGTAATGAGCCAAGTGTTGATAAATTTGTATTCGTAACGTGGTAAAGAATATTTGAAGAATCTAGGGTTTTCACAGATGCTCAGAAATCTGGTCATGCCCGAAGAATCCGCATACCAGAAAATATTGAGAGTGCTGTAGAAAGTATTGTTGATAATCAAACAACCACTACTCTGCAACCGTAGCCTTCAGTAACAACGTTTGAAGCATTTATTTTTGTTTGAGGTGTAAATTATCCTTTATCTCTATTTAAAAAATACTAACGTCAGTGCTTGGTAGATATCCTAAAATGGATAAACGCTTAAAATTCCGCAATCTTGTACAGAAAATGATATATTGCTGGACAGGCAGTTTCCAGAATAGCTCTCAATTAAACATTGAATAAGAGACAGGGATTAATTCTCAGCAGCGCATCCAATTCCATTTTGTAGTTTTTAATTGATTCAATATAGAATAGGAGCGATATGGAAACGAAAAATTCGTATTGATCGACCAGACCATCGCTTTTTAATTTATTTAGGATTCAATTCGGCTAGGATGGAATGAAGCTTGCATTTCCTGGATAATAAAATCAAGGTAAGAACCGAGTATTTGGTAATTTGGCAGTATAAAAAATAATGTAGTAACTTGAACCATCGACAATCTCTCACAAGACAGAAAGCCCAGCGCATTCTCAGAGGCTCTGCAGGAGAATAGATGTTTATCCACATTGACGTTAAAATACAGAAGACTATAACTCCCGGACCGCTTGATCTACAACTCTAAAGTTCCTCAAAGTGATTAATTTTGTTGTACTGATGTGCTTCGGAATGCATTTCCATACATGCGAGCAGGATTCCAAAGATGATTTGATCTTATAGTAGTAGCTGTTCCAGTAGAAACAATTTTTTTAGACGAATGAGAACCACCAGCTGGAAGATCAATCTGGCAACACCTCCAACATAATTGTACCAGAACTGGTTATTATTGATGTTAACACCAAAAATCTTGATGGAAGACTATTTGAATATTGGGATAACAGACCAGAAACATTTTTTTTAGACGAATGAGAACCACCAGCTGGAAGATTGATCTAGCAACGCCTCCAACATAATTGTACCAGAACTGGTTATTGTTGATGTAACACCCAAAACCTTAATGGAAGACTATTTGAATATTGGGATGACAAACCAGAAACAATTTTTTTAGACGAATGAGAACCACCAGCTGGAAGATCAATCTAGCAACGCCTCCAACATAATTGTACCAGAACTGGTTATTGTTGATGTTTACACCCAAAATCTTGATGGAAGACTATTTGAATATTGGGATGACAAACCAGAAACAATTTTTTTAGACGAATGAGAACCACCAGCTGGAAGATCAATCTAGCAACGCCTCCAACATAATTGTACCAGAACTGGTTATTGTTGATGTAACACCCAAAACCTTGATGGAAGACTATTTGAATATTGGGATGACAAACCAGAAACAATTTTTTTAGACGAATGAGAACCACCAGCTGGAAGATCAATCTAGCAACGCCTCCAACATAATTGTACCAGAACTGGTTATTGTTGATGTTTACACCCAAAATCTTGATGGAAGACTATTTGAATATTGGGATGACAAACCAGAAACAATTTTTTTAGACGAATGAGAACCATCAGCTGGAAGATCAATCTAGCAACGCCTCCAACATAATTGTACCAGAACTGGTTATTGTTGATGTTAACACCCAAAATCTTGATGGAAGACTATTTGAATATTGGGATGACAAACCAGAAACAATTTTTTAGACGAATGAGAACCACCAGCTGGAAGATCAATCTAGCAACGCCTCCAACATAATTGTACCAGAACTGGTTATTGTTGATGTAACACCCAAAATCTTGATGGAAGACTATTTGAATATTGGGATGACAAACCAGAAACAATTTTTTTAGACGAATGAGAACCACCAGCTGGAAGATCAATCTAGCAACGCCTCCAACATAATTGTACCAGAACTGGTTATTGTTGATGTTTACACCCAAAATCTTGATGGAAGACTATTTGAATATTGGGATGACAAACCAGAAACAATTTTTTTAGACGAATGAGAACCACCAGCTGGAAGATCAATCTAGCAACGCCTCCAACATAATTGTACCAGAACTGGTTATTGTTGATGTTAACACCCAAAATCTTGATGGAAGACTATTTGAATATTGGGATGACAAACCAGAAACAATTTTTTAGACGAATGAGAACCACCAGCTGGAAGATCAATCTAGCAACGCCTCCAACATAATTGTACCAGAACTGGTTATTGTTGATGTTTACACCCAAAATCTTGATGGAAGACTATTTGAATATTGGGATGACAAACCAGAAACAATTTTTTTAGACGAATGAGAACCACCAGCTGGAAGATCAATCTAGCAACGCCTCCAACATAATTGTACCAGAACTGGTTATTGTTGATGTAACACCCAAAATCTTGATGGAAGACTATTTGAATATTGGGATGACAAACCAGAAACAATTTTTTTAGACGAATGAGAACCACCAGCTGGAAGATCAATCTAGCAACGCCTCCAACATAATTGTACCAGAACTGGTTATTGTTGATGTTTACACCCAAAATCTTGATGGAAGACTATTTGAATATTGGGATGACAAACCAGAAACAATTTTTTTAGACGAATGAGAACCACCAGCTGGAAGATCAATCTAGCAACGCCTCCAACATAATTGTACCAGAACTGGTTATTGTTGATGTTAACACCCAAAATCTTGATGGAAGACTATTTGAATATTGGGATGACAAACCAGAAACAATTTTTTAGACGAATGAGAACCACCAGCTGGAAGATCAATCTAGCAACGCCTCCAACATAATTGTACCAGAACTGGTTATTGTTGATGTAACACCCAAAATCTTGATGGAAGACTATTTGAATATTGGGATGACAAACCAGAAACAATTTTTTTAGACGAATGAGAACCACCAGCTGGAAGATCAATCTAGCAACGCCTCCAACATAATTGTACCAGAACTGGTTATTGTTGATGTTTACACCCAAAATCTTGATGGAAGACTATTTGAATATTGGGATGACAAACCAGAAACAATTTTTTTAGACGAATGAGAACCACCAGCTGGAAGATCAATCTAGCAACGCCTCCAACATAATTGTACCAGAACTGGTTATTGTTGATGTAACACCCAAAATCTTGATGGAAGACTATTTGAATATTGGGATGACAAACCAGAAACAATTTTTTTAGACGAATGAGAACCACCAGCTGGAAGATCAATCTAGCAACGCCTCCAACATAATTGTACCAGAACTGGTTATTGTTGATGTTTACACCCAAAATCTTGATGGAAGACTATTTGAATATTGGGATGACAAACCAGAAACAATTTTTTTAGACGAATGAGAACCACCAGCTGGAAGATCAATCTAGCAACGCCTCCAACATAATTGTACCAGAACTGGTTATTGTTGATGTTAACACCCAAAATCTTGATGGAAGACTATTTGAATATTGGGATGACAAACCAGAAACAATTTTTTAGACGAATGAGAACCACCAGCTGGAAGATCAATCTAGCAACGCCTCCAACATAATTGTACCAGAACTGGTTATTGTTGATGTAACACCCAAAATCTTGATGGAAGACTATTTGAATATTGGGATGACAAACCAGAAACAATTTTTTTAGACGAATGAGAACCACCAGCTGGAAGATCAATCTAGCAACGCCTCCAACATAATTGTACCAGAACTGGTTATTGTTGATGTTTACACCCAAAATCTTGATGGAAGACTATTTGAATATTGGGATGACAAACCAGAAACAATTTTTTTAGACGAATGAGAACCACCAGCTGGAAGATCAATCTAGCAACGCCTCCAACATAATTGTACCAGAACTGGTTATTGTTGATGTTAACACCCAAAATCTTGATGGAAGACTATTTGAATATTGGGATGACAAACCAGAAACAATTTTTTAGACGAATGAGAACCACCAGCTGGAAGATCAATCTAGCAACGCCTCCAACATAATTGTACCAGAACTGGTTATTGTTGATGTTAACACCCAAAATCTTGATGGAAGACTATTTGAATATTGGGATGACAGACCAGCGAGTGATTTTCTTGTTATGGTAGCTATCTAAGTTTTATATCTGCATCAGATTCAACATTTTGGCTACATTTTAAGGTCTCACGGAATGAGAACTTCGCCTAACAGGTTATTATACAACATAACAACAAAAATAGCTTGGAATCAGCAATCACCATTTGTGAAAAGAAAATGGTCCAGCCATCGGCATAGACCCAATGGCAGACCAAAAGCAGTAACCTTAACCAGAAGTCCAAAGTGCCACCCCTATCGCAAGCTTTTGATATATCGATTGCGATGGCCCGAAGCTAGAAGACCTTCTGTGATTCTATGCCTGTGGATGCCAAACTGCTGATCACTGGTGATGTTGTTTCTGTTACTTAGCTGATTCGCTGTACCTAGGTCAATGACAGTGTTCATAAGATCAAAGAAGAGTCACGGGTCAATAGAGTGGTCCAACTGCTATGCCTTGCGGCCTGAGAAGTCCGAAAAAATGTTGATTTGTTTCACCAATAAATGGTAAAGCAGTTGCGTGATATTCCATTAGAAGTGCAGGAGTTAGATTTTACGGTTAAGAGTATTAATCTTCAATTGTTCTAATTAAAACTGTTATTAGTATAATGTATATATTTGGTAGATAAATGAATTGGTATATGATATCGGTATATAAATGTATAAATTGGTGGATAGAGGTATCGGTAATGAAGAAGCACTATGTTTAAAGCAGTAACGGTGGTAAAAATGTATATTGAGCTATTTGAATGCATTCTTTCAGATTTCAGTAAAAGTCCTTCATAAAAAATCATAACATTAAGATATTTTGGCATCCAAAGCCAAACACAAAATTATAAATCACTAATGAACAGGTAATATAGTTAACACAATAACTCAATTTTCAAGTCTACCCAGGCAGCAAAATCCTGAATGACTCGCTAGTCATATTAAACCATGACTATATTTAGAATTTCGCTATATGCGTTGATGAAGGCTATATTTGCCGTTCCTAAACCAGCGTACCTTGGGTTCGTTTTTGCCGGTTTTGATTTGGAAAATAATATGCCGGCCGTCGAATTGCAACATCATATGAGGATGGCATATTCAATTATGAGATACTCCTCAATTATATGTATGATTGATTTAAATCAAATTAAATTTTTATGTTTTTGTTACTCACCATTTGAAGAAATGGTGGAGAGAGCAAAACGTCAAGAACATTTTGTAGATTTATCATACGGTTTTTGACTGACGAACTATACGTATATAAAAAACGCAGAACATACTTGAAAGATTACATTGAATTTAGCTCTTATTACCTAGCCCTCCCATTTCTTCCTACCCCACAACGTTTATGCTGCTATGTCCTTTTTACACTTTTGTATTCGCACCTAGCAATATGTCACGAAACCATATTAAACAAAAATCTCTTTATAAATATATGCTTTATGAATATATACACTACACCTATTATTTTAAACATGCATCGTATATTCTGACAAGTGAAAGTGATAAATGGCCTTTTTCCATACCATTACTGTTATTTTTCTCAATATACCGTACCCATTTATATATAAATTTATTTTGTTTTTGCAGTTAAGTTTTTGAGATATTTAATCCTCCATAAATAACATACAGCATTATTCATTATTTATACATACATGTTGATACATATGGTGAATATGCTATACAGCCTATCGGTTTAAACACAAAGTTTCAGATGAATGGTTCAACCGTTTTTTTTTTTTTTTTTTTTTTGTTTGAAGGACGAGGAGGAGAAATCTTCAATAAGACGCCCGCGATGGAAATGCGGGTAGTGTTGGATTCGCCAGCAAGTGAAGCCTGCTGGCGCCTACCAACTAAAACTCCTCCCCGTAAGAGGTTCAACTGCGAAGTTTTGCCATCTTGGGGTGTGAAAGGACACACGAGATTTGGACGTTTCATTGGCCTTGAGGAGACCAAAGGAACTTGTGCTCCGATGCTGCTTTTATACTTTCTACCCTTTGTCGCGCTCCACCCCACTCCGTCCGATCTCTGACTAGTAACCGACACAACTGCCGATCGCGGTGACTCACGTAAGCGCCGAATGCAGTATATCGATGTTGTTTATTATTAGTCGCCATATTGGTTAGATACAATGTGTCTGTTTGAAACATTGTTTTTGCTAGCCTCATTGAACTTGAGGCGATACCAATTTGGCTCTTCGCGTCCTCTAAACACATCAATGGAAACATTGTGAAACGCACACATTTTCAAGACTATGAATATGAATTTCAAACAACAGAGCATAGCTTTCTCAGCGTATACATCGCATTGTAAGTATACATTATACTTTTCATTGCAATTGGTCGTTTTATAGCAATCTACAATCTGTGTCATCTAAGGCGCATACGCATATCACAGCATCAAACAAGTTTCTCGAAAGCAAATATATTAATATTAATATATTATAATAAATTATTTGTGAATCAAGAAATGCCATCATGTAGACGCATTTCCATATGTGTTATTTGTGTTATTTAATTCATAAAGCATCAGATAGGTGTAGTTAATGAACAAAGAAATGCTTATTGAATAAAATACCGTCGCTAACTGTTTACTTTTGTTATAGCGTTACCAGAAGACGACCCTGTCATCACCGGAGTGGAAATGGAATATGAAATTGGAGATGAAATCAATTTGAACTGCACATCTGGTAAAGGACATCCTGCACCTTTACTTCATTGGTATATCAACGAACAACAGGTCAGTCTATAGCAACTTTCAAACAGAGGCACTTGTCTATTGGTGTGGGAATTATTGTAATCGCGAACAATTTCAAAACCGTGAGGTTGATCTTTTGGTTTGAGGAGAAACCATGCCAAACTGCTAACCAAAAAGCAACCATTTACGTCGTATATTCTGTCTTACCTTTTCTAATGTTTTCATTGCATCAATGGCTTAGCAAAAGCAAGTTCTCAGACCAATGATACCAATTATAAACATGAGTATAATGGTTTGGCGGAAAATCTACGGATAAGATAGGCTCATAACAGAAACCCTAATGCAGTGCTGAACAATTGTGATATCTATCAAGAATGCACAATTGCTCAGAATGAGTAGATCAAGGCTAAAAGTGTGTTGGTGGAACATCATCCAGCGGCAGAGTTTTTGATAGAAGTTAATCTATGCATCTATATTTACTCTATCTTAAAAATACATTCATAGCTAGGTCGACCAGTAGTTTCCAATGAATACCACTCAAAATAATTTTTTTACGATTTTAAAGCACTAACGATCATAAATATTTATCTGAAATTTGTGTACCTGAAATATATTGATAAGATATTGGAGCAAGGATTTTAAATTACATTATATGCATAACAATATATTTCAAATAACTTGACTTTAGGCAAGCTAATTATAAATTGTTGTTGTTTAAAATCTGAATATCCAGTTGTCACTGGCCATTTATATGGACCCGGTACTTTGGACTGACTCCAGTGGTGCAATAAATATACCTTCGAACTGCAATACATGCCTACAAGTATAAGCAATGTGACATGAAACCGTATTGATGATGAGAATGAAACAACGGGTATCGGTAACTCTAGTAGTACTGCTACACTATCACATAATGAAAGTATTCACTTCATGTAAGAACGCTGTTTAAATTTTTATAAAGTCAGGGAAGATGGACCTTAAGCAGATATAATAATAGTTATACACAACCGAAAAATCAAGAAACAAAAAATAGCTAGAGATTTTCAGAATAGAAAAAGAAGTCAAATAACCTCTCACATATTTTTCAGCATTTATTCCAAATCTGACCTGAAATGAAAATATCTATTGTTGTTTATGTTTCAAGTACACGGATGTGCGCCTGTTTATTATTTATGAAACCTGGCCACTGTAATTTGAGTGCTTTGTTTTCCTATTTTGCGGAATTCATGTATCACCGAAGGCCCAGTACGTATATCGATAAAGTGTGGCAGCTGCAAAGTATGTACAAAAAAGTAATTTTTATGACCACGGGACATGACCATTTGTTAAGGGGGAGCTGCTTTATATCACGCACCTCGCAGTTTCGCATGTTCGAAGTGTTAGCCTAATCGATCTTGTCCAGCACGAAATGTCACAAAGAAAAATTGTATGTGTATGGTAGCAGCGCGGCAATGCGATATAACGACATGCTCGGCTTAACAATAATGTACCAATGGATAGCATTACTTATAAAATAAACAGACATAAAAGCAAACAAACGTTGCTCTATAGCATATATCATATATTATCATATTATATATTTCGTTTGTTGCTGGAGTTATTGCGAGCTCCAGTATAATGAACGAAACATATTAATGTTCAACAAATAATGAGGAATACGGTATTGAATGGTGCCACAACGGAAGCTTCGGAAAAGCTGTAGCATGCAGTCTTGTTCAATTACGGGATTTTTTGAGAGATACCAATAGCGCCTTTGCGGATCCAAAAATGTTTTCACGTCGTCATGATGTAGATGCATTTTGAAGATTGTTTTTAAAATCAGTGAATCACCGATCTGAAAATACCACAAAACATAGTTATACAAGAGTTTCACCAGTTTTTTTGTGTTCAAGGTGTATTCTTATTTGAAATTGTACTCGTTTCCAATCAGGTGTATCATATTCCCCTAGTTGATTACTTGTTATAGTTTGCATTGTCTCCGATGAGAAAAAAGAGTCATATAGGTCATTTCTTTCATCATGTCTATGGTAATAGTTCCTGTGTGTTCTGTTCCGTAGCAGTGCTAAATGCTCCTTTATGGATGTTTCCCGTTTAAGTACAAATGGGCAGGCTGTTACAATAAGCACGCCTAATTAACCATGTCCTTGAATTAATCGGATACTTAGCTCTGACGCGCAATTTAGGCTTTTTTTTTTTGTTTTGCACATATTGCTTTTCATTCAAGTCTACCCTTGAAGATAGCTGATGCAGCACGTCTGGTGTTTAAAAAAATGGTTTTTTAAATGTCTTTGAGTATAACTGTTTAGTGTTTATGGTTTACTTTACTATGGTTTTATATATATTATAAATTCCCGTACCGAAATTCTTTAACTTCTTTCAGATAGATTGAGCAAATATTTCATGGTGTGAATGGAAACATTTTTTAAGCACTCTGAATCGGACTATGGATGACATTGATCTCCATGTCTAAATGACCATTTTGAATATGAACTGGTTGAAATATATACAATACACTACTTAACCCCCAATAAGTAGAAGTCATTGCATATGCATAATGTCAATCTAAGTACTACAATAGAAGGTGACTAAGTCAAGATGGTAACTTTTACGTGATTACGCTATTAACTAAACTAGAAAAAATATTTAAGTATTGACTTGAATTTTTTTTTCCTGAAAGAGATAAAATTATTTGCAGTCACTTAACACCGAAAAACAGCAATTCAATCTAAAGCCCAGAACTACCAACAACGATTTGTTCACTGGAAATCATGATGCATATTTTTTCCAGATCCAAACCCCAGAAGCACTAATCCACTACCCCGTAGAGCAATATCCACAAGGTTTGTTGTCCTCCACCTTAGGGTTGCGATTCATTCTTAGTAATCAGCATTTCAGAGGAGGATCGATGCGAGTGAAATGCGTCGCTTCCATAGCACCCATCCTTTACAGGAGTGACAAGGAAAGCGTACTGCAGACGCAGAGTATGCCTATAAAGGATATGAGAGAAGCATTGTTGCTTGGTAAGTTTACGGATGTACTATCCAGTACTCAAATAAAGATTGCTCATTGATTAAAATATACACACATACATATATTTTAACATAATTTGGCATTTTACTGATTTTATGTAATTTTGAAAACTTGACAGCTAATTATTATCAGTCCAGGCAAATAAGCACTTTTAAGGGGTAAACATTGATAAACCTCATCAAACAAAATAGTTATTCCCACTAATTTTAATCCTCAATTATGCATTATGAATTCGGCCATGCTAGTCAGGGCCGCAGAGAGAAAATTCGTTCCGGATGGTTCCACCTTTGGAACTGATCATTTGGTAACCTTCTCATCTCTTCTGATCGGTAATGAAAACCACATATGACGAACTTTACGAACAGATCACCTTGCCGAAGCGTCGAAGGTCATAAAAGGATTCAATTAAAACCCTGGGCAAATAAGATGCTTATATCCTTTTCAAAAGTCTTGAGGATAAACCTTCTCTTACTGTATAGTTATCTCTTCAATACCTGTTCATTAAAGAAAAAAACTAAAATCTTTCCTGTTTCAGACATTAAACAGTTTCCAAAAACTTTGGTCTACCTCAACCTACCTTCAATTGGTATCAGTTACTAAATGGTCATTTTAATTTGATTATTTGATATATTGCTTGATTTTCTTTGCTGACTATTTCGTCTAACACCTCTGTCAGTGAGTCGATTGATTAATCTAGATCTTAGTGATATCAGAAATTGCACTATTAAGATCTCAGTCACGCCTAAATATGTTACATATGTTTTCCTGCAACAATCCGCAGACCACCAATATGTTCCTCATAACGACGCAGCCACTCCACAGGAAGGAAACGTCTAACGCTCCCAACCAACGACAGCAAGTCTCGTTTTTGCTCGGGTTATGGGACTTCGTTTCCCTTTATGCAAATACATTGTTTTCAGCGTGAAACTTTGCAAATCTCATTTGTACTCGGAAGCGCATTCATATGTTTACTGTTGAAAGTTTCTGTAAACAAGTAGGTAGAGTCGTGTGATTAGAATACTAATTTGAGCGTGCACGCGAACGAGAGAAACCCTAAAGTGTGTGCACTTGAAATCATCGGAATCACTCGAGAATGGATCTGCGCTGAAATCCAAAGTTCGGTCGATTCAGGGGAGCGTGTTTTGTTGAGTCTTTGTAATTATCGGAGAAATAGGAGTCCGCTGCTTTATCATGGACCTAACTAACGAATCATCATCTGAAGTGGAACTGAGCTCTTTGGAGACATTAAAGATTAACAGAAACCTTTTACAAGATGAAAAAACTCGTCAAGCAATGCTTAACATATTTAGTATTTTTTCAATGGCGGATGAAAATGATCCCGCAATCATTTTGTAAAAGACTCCAGAGAGATTAAATTTAATTTGCTTTCAGTTTTTAACAAGCACAGTTAATCACTTTCTAACTAAATTCACTTTTCCTAGAGCGCATATTATTAAAAATACCTTACCTTATAATCAAGTGCCGACAACACTAAAAGTGTTTAGAGAATCGGCCCTCTAGTAACAGAAGATTCCTCCACCTCTGTCGTGAAGTGCACCTTAATTTCAATTTCCTCTGCGCCTTGACAACAAGTAGAAAATACACAATCTGTAATTATTTTTTCACGGGTCGGTAAAATACAATACAATAAAAATGGCTATAAATTTGCGCACGTGCGGCGATCATCGCTCTAACAATGACAGGTGCTCATTATATACATCAGTGACGTATAGCCGCATCCTATTTTCCTAGTATGCGACCAGATGGCAGCATTTTACAGGCAGGAATCATTTTATCCAGAGGTTTCGTTTTGTTTACCTTTCCACTGAAATTCATTTTCTGGTACCGTTTTTTTCATAAATATTGTGGCTATTTGAGCTATATAATAATAATAATATCATCATTCATTTCCACAAGGTTATGAAAGTATATACAGACATATATACATACATAAAAAGAGAAACACGTCATAAAACAAAGCATGATCAGACTAGACTCAAAATAGTCTCTCAGTTTAAAAGGTTCCAGTTGAGCAACTGTTCTCCCATTACCTTCAGGGGTTGAATATCCTAATTTGAATTTTGGAGTAAAATTGATTATACCGATTTGACGTTGTGGAAGTGTTTATTGCTCTACTTTTATTGTTTATTATTATTTAGACCATTTTTTCAAAACAAGCCCGCGTCACTACTCCCCGAGAAATTAAGTGTCATGGTGTTCAGCCTGTGAAGCAACATCTAGTTGGAATTTTTCTAAGCATTCTGTCAAACAGAGCCAAAAATATCAACCCTGTGGAGCAACAAAATTCCTCGTAGCACCTAAGTAACCAGATGTAAAAATCTCCTTTCAGTGATTTTTTCAACTTTTTTGTATTAGTTTGCTTATAGTTTGACTGCACTAAGCATGGGGCTGCCAGTTCTGTATTATTCAGTAACGGTTATTCGGAGGGATCTGGTTCAATGCGGACTCTCATTAAATGTCTAAAACATTTACAAGGAAAACAAAAATGTTGATATTTCCCTCTCGCACTATACGTCACCTTCAGATTCTCACTAATGCTATTCTTCTATATTTGAGTATTGTCTTTATTTCAGTAAAAGGCTCTGCACCAACAATCCACAGCCTGTCCGTTTCCTTGATGCTACTTACATTCTGCCTAAGTAGGGAGCTAATATAGACCCAATGAAGTCTGTTGTAAATATTGTATAAAGTCTTGTACAATCAATGATAGATCGACAACAACTGTGATATACATATTTTTAAACAAGTTTGTGTTCTAAGGCGCTGTAAAAATCCCATGCAGTTACGTTTCTCCACAGATTCTCAGCATTGTGCACTAGATGTAATAAATTGTAAATGGTGATCTAATAAATTGTAGTTATACGTATGGACATTTTAATCGAACAATCCTAATCGCATTGTCAAAGTTTGAGTAAATAATCTGAGATCACTCTGCAAGTTTAGCGACTAAATAGCATCACAGAAATTCCGGAATATGTTAAAAGCGGATGTCGTCCCTGAACTGCCGGGGTGTGCAAAATTGCGATCGTTTTGCGCATTACAACCTTGCAATTTTAAGTTAGGTATTGCAGTTATGAAGAAATTCATACCTACTAAGTTACTTAGCTACATTATATTTCCTTTTTGGACAAAATTGAAAGGTTTGATAATATTGGAGTCAATCAACTGGTCTATTTCATCCCAACCCAACAGTTGCAAAAACACCGGGGCTTTGAGAGAAAGCTCAGGATACATTGTAGTGCATAACTGAACAATGCATAAAAGACAAAAAAGCCTTTACAATTATTTTCATTCCGGGAAATTTACATGCACTAGGTATAATTAATGACTTGCTACCGACAATATGGCGCGTGATACATGACATCGTTAAAATTATTAGGCTCTGATAAAATGTTATAGATATTGCTGTTAGTCATGAATAACATATCATGTTTTGCTGCCCGATTAGCTAGTATAGCCACGATCATACGTATGATAAGTGGAAAATTATAGTGTCAAAAAATGAGACAGCTCAATTTAAAACTATAGTCTCTGAAGAAGTTTAATTTCAATCAATTACATTTCTGATAAACTTAACTTCTTGAGCGGTGTGTGGGCTATCTAATTTTTCAATAAAGTTAACTCTATAAGGCTTCAACTGTCAATCCTCATTTATGTCTCAAAAAGTCATCAACCATATTTTATATAACTATTGTTATGCGAATGAAAATATTGTGTTATGATGGAAGAGTTTCACCAAGTAAGAGCATTTACAATCTACAAAATTATGTCTACAAATAATGCTTTTAATGCAAAAGTGAAGCCGGATGCAATCCTTTTACTTACCAAGGTATGAACTTGGTTTGCTACACAATAATGCAATTATACCTGTGGTAACTATCCTTCATAACAGAAATTTGAATTTCGCGAGCCTGTCCATGTAGCAGGCCAAACGAGTATCACTTCATTCGAAGTCCAGGACCCTCCAGAAGTATGGTAAGGTACATCTGAAGTCTGCGTGGACTTTTGTGAGTGTTATTGCACTCTGAAGGTAAGTTAACTCTTTGATGAAATAGTTGGACATATCGGAATCTTGAGAGATAATTTACACCATCATTGCGTGTGCTCCAAAACACGTCGTGGGTCTATGGTTATCAAGGAAACAGATTCTTTTGTCTACTAGTCACCAAGCAAGTAGATTTTCAACACGTCCTGACAGTGAAGTCCAGCCCGACACATCATTGTATTGCCCCCATTACCATTGTACCTAATCAGGCGTCTGATATACTTATCTCACATGTTCATCATATTGGGATGTTATTACTAATGATATTGTTGTCTATTGGTCTACACATTTGTGTAATACATGTGAGCAGCTATGTGATGTCATGCGTTAGCACTTACACGCAACGTCAGTACACAATATTAGTATCAGGAACTTGCATATCGCTATATAATAAGGGCCATATTTTACTCCAATATTTGCGTATTTCTTTTCACGTTACATGGGAATGTATTGTTACGGGATCAGTTCGAACTAATCACTGCAAAGGCAACTTGATATAAAACCGACAACTTACTTTATCTTTGTCTGCACTCTGAGAAAGCTTCCCAATTGTGCTCATACCTTTTTTTTGTCCAACTAAAAGATATTTTCGACACCGATGCCGACGACCAGTTCACTCTGTTATCAATTGACGAGAAACGTAGTGCGCAAAGTTTAATTAAGGAACTGGAGAACTGGTGATCGCATGTCAAAATGTTCTCCATTGTGTGCGTGCCACTGATTCACTTCACTTTTCGCATATTGTCGAACAAAGGTTCGTTGACGTAATGTTTGCAGGTAAGCAGAGTGGGGTCAAAGCATAGTGTGCGTGTTCGAGAACGTTTCCTATATATCTGCATATAAGCTCGAAAATATCCAAGTTGTGTATCATCTTGAATTCTGAGACTTTCGCGTCCACAATGCTTCAATCGTTTTACCGAGGGAAGTCAAAAGTTACCCTGGGTGCTTAACCTTAACTAGAACTGTATTTTATGTTACGATATACCTACTTTTATAGCTAGTTTCGATCTACAATCAGGTAATAAGAAAAAATGTTGTGACTATTATGGTCACTAACTTAAAGAAGCAATTTATTTAATGCCATATGTATTGGTTAAATTTTTCATGGAAAAAGCTAAGGTAATCAAGAAAACATCGATAATTTTCCTGATTTCCTGGTACGCTTAAGGTATTAACATTTCCGCCACCGGTATCAAAACAATCGATCAAATCACATTTTTACCTTCTTGCGCGATATCCCGGAGTGTAATAATATACCCCCAAGCTGATGGCGAGATTAAAATCAGAATGATTCATTTCTGCCGTGTCAGTGATGTTATCAACGATAACCATTCACAAAACATAAAATGAAATTAAGCTAATTTTAAATACATTAAGCTATATAACGAATGGAAGCCGTCCACAGTATTTCAATAATTTTTACAATTATTTTCATTCAACAGGACAAAAGATACAGAAGGTATTGTAGCTTTTATCGCATGAATTTAGCTATGTTAAACTTCCATTTGAGGGACTTCAATGCAACTTTTCGCTCATTGGCCATACTTGTGCATTTCCACGATGGAAAAGGAGCTCTGTTTCTATCCGGGCTTTTCTTTTTAAACATCCCGGGAAGGATGTGTTGGTGTCAACACTTAATTATACTACCAACAAATTGTCCACTATACCTTCCAAGTTGATGTTACCTATCCAAGATACCAAGTTTCTGATCTCGGATGTTTGCAGAACACAAGAAAGGTTGCTATTGATCTTTCTAATATTTTTTTTAATTTTTGTAAATGTAGGTGATTCTGTGGTGTGTTTGGTAGTATAACTGGTATACGGCTGAAGAACCATGAACCATTCTCTTCGAGGTTGGAAAAATGAGACTGTAGATCATCGATTTTCCATCTTTTTGTGACATAGGAGATAACAGGGGAAGGAAGGGGAGTTTCACAGATGATGTTACGGGTTGTGAGTTTCGCAAATTCTTATTCTAATGTTTTCAGGCGAACTAATCTGTTTTTGCAAATCATATTAGCGCAGCTGGGTTGGTCGACTAGATTTTCCGCTTCGGAAAACGAAATTTTCAGATGAGCTATTGCTTCTTTGGTACATTTTTGTTTCTAGATATATCCGAAAATCCTTGTCCGTTATGATGTTTGAAAATGGATACAATATACATCACAATTTCTCGCTGATAGATGGTCTTTTTGATCCGATTCACATTTCTGCACTTTTTTTGCAATAAATTGCTCCCAAAATGTGGGAATATACACAGTTTTACAGTGACTATATACTTAATTCACTATAATGAACGCCACTGGATGAAATACACACCGAAAGGCAATAAAGCTATTCAAACAACACCTTGGCATGATAGAAATCTTGCTACAGACATGCAAATGTGCATGTAATGTCGATATGAGACACCGATACAGCTTTTAGTTTTCGGTATTGTCTTTTATCAGGGAGTAGTAAATAAAATGGGAGACCAATACTAATTATACGTATGGCTAATTGGATGGAAATCGATAAATCTAATCCAACAATGTGTGTTGCTTAGAGTCTGAGCCATAGACTACCTGTATGTGTACATTTATACTCTACAAACCTACAGAATCATAAGTTTTGTTCTAAAACTCCTCGTAGTTTGCTATTGAACCTGGAATGAGGGGGTTTTATATTGCTCCCTTGGGATTGCACTGTTCAAGAAGTGATAAATAGGTAAAGTAATTTAAAATGTCAACTGATAACAGAAAGTTTTCAGAAATAATTTGTTGTCAACCATTTGATACTTCTTTATTTCAATAGGACAATGTTGGTTGGAACGATTGAAAGCGTTCACCAAGTAAATGCATCTAATATTTGTATTTTACGTTATTGGATCACAATAGCAAATATTGATTTATGTACAGGTTTATTTTCCACACCACCACTTGTATTTTAGTCTCTTTGTAGTGTAAGATTATATTAGTTTATGCAAGTCATCCACATAAGGTTACTAGGAAGCAATTGGCTCGAACATTAATCGAATAGGATCCTTAGGAACAAGGCTAAACACAAGTGGTGTGTACTCCACCTTCTGCGGAGTGTCAGGTAGGGGTGACAACTGGAAGTTTACCAAGATATTCGCCACTGCCACTTTCATGTCCAATAATGCAAATCTTTCACCTAAAATATGTTAATTATAAATAATCTGAATTTCCAGTACCACATCTACCGAAAACAATTTACTGAAGATTATAATTTCTCTAACGTGTGACATTCATACATTTGCTGAACGCTAGTCCATGTCCGACAAAAATCTTAGAAGATAGCCAATCTACCTGATTTTCATAAATAATCTTGCAAACTGATGACGCAAATGCTTGGAACAAAAAAATTGATATTAAAAAAGACACTAAACATTTTGGGATGATTCGATAGTCACTTGACTTAAAGGAAAATAGATATAAAACAATACCATGGTGATAAGTAATGTTGGTATATCAAAAGCAACAAACTGAACTGAAAATCCTACTGGATTAACTTCAGGACGTGCTTTTCTACAAAAGATTTCTATATTATTGCATATTGTTACCTATGCAAATCCTTGGTCCCTCCCCAAATGGAAAGAACCTAATACCACTTTGGTTGTACTGCGATTTATTTGCAAATCGTTCAGGTATAAACTTTTCTGGTTCAGGAAATATATTGTCATCGTAGTTGAAACCCAACATAGGTACATATACTTGTGTACCCTTGGGAATTGTGACATCGGTACCTCTTATCGTATAGTCATTGGTGCACTCTCTATCTAGGAATGGAAGTGGAGGGTACATTCTCATGATCTCTGAAATAAAAAGTTATCTATTATTTTTAACCCCTGCTGCGCTGTTTTATGTGTAGCAACATAAGCAGCACTTTAATATGACTGCCCAAATTAGCTAAAGTTAGCTGACACTATAGGTCTCGTGAGTTATGTGTTTATACCGTATATCAATCAAGATTTCATTCAATGAAAACTGCTCAGCAATAAAGTTCATCACCTAAATCATCTTTACTATAAGATTTAAATAAGCCATTCACTCAAATTAGAGTATACCCTAACGTCAAGATTTAGCTTCAGACAAGTAGTTAGATATTACCTTGGATAACCATTTCCATGTACTTCATTCCGATGATTTTTTCATAGGTGAATTCAATATCCTCTCTCGTAGCTTCCACAATTTCCTTCCTCAATTTGTTCTGAACCTGAGGGTGCTTAGCTAGCTCATACAGTGTATAAGCTAGACTAGTTATGAGCGTGTTTTCTCCCGCTATAAAAAACATGAATGGTTGTCCAACAGCTTTCCTGTCACCTGCAAAATGTATTTTGTCGTTTTGCTTTAACTTACTTATTTAAGAAATTATAGACTTTGAGACATTACTTGGTCAGTTTAAAATACTGTATAGTTTTCTACAAGATTTTTATACAGATGGTAATATATGGAGCGGCACTGGCTAGAATATTTGCATCATACACAGATGAGTTGCAAAAATCACTAGTGATAATTGAATGTTCCATGTGAAATCCTTTTCAAATCGCTGGTCTTCAAATGTTATAAAAACTAAACCGGTCTAAGATCGAATCAACTCTATATTAATTGGAATTATCACTATACTTGCCATATGTAAACTTCTTGGTATAGATGTCATTGCTCTTCAAGCTACTAACAATGTCAATGAGATTGCTAACTTTGCCATTGCCTTCCTGGCACAGCCTCACTAAATGCTGAAAAACTTCAGCAAAGTAATCTAAAGCGGCTCTTTGTGGGAAGGTTAGCTTCATCCAGTCAACCAATGTTTCAAGTTTGAAGAAGTAGCATATGCCTCTTAGGCCACCTTCATAAGTAGGCGTTATTGCTGATTTAATCTTCCAATAAACCTCACTATCTTCTTCTAAGCAGTATGTCTCTATTCCAACAAATGTCCTGCAATTATTCCATACTTTGTTATCGACTTAGACAGAAATTTTGAAGTTATATGAACATCTTTCCTGCACACTAATAAGTACCTACGCGAGTTAAAAAGGCGGAATTCATATTTCTTGCGATAGGACAATCTTTGAAATTATCTATCGGCTCGGAATCAATGAAAACATCGCGAGAACGAAGTAATAATAGCGGATTGAGTGGAAAAGTTCTATGCATTTTCAATACCCGAATTAATTAAGATGAGAGAGAAGTGTGAGTTAGTGTCAACATGTAGAAAGTATTACAAAAAGTAAGACAACATGAAAAATTGCAGTTGCAGCGGCAGTAATGTGATTTACTTGATGATGTATTCATCAATGTCAATGTCAAAAAAGTAATGCATTTAATTACTTACCTCCGATACTGCTGTTTTATACAATACGGTGCTTGCCCAAGTGGGGGAACTATTTTTTTAACTCGAAAGAAACTATCAAATTTTATCAATCATCTCAGCTCACTATATATTTAAACTACATAAATCAATAAGCAATTAATTGTATGCCTACCTGCTAAGCGTGTCAGTGGAAAATCTGAGCGCATTGTCCAAAACATCGACTTTGCTGGTATCTCTAGAGCTTATAAACTTGACCAACTTTTTACCATAAGTGTTGATAACAGGAAACATTTGTCTGAGTTTACCTGAAGTAAAAGCTGTAGTAAATTTTTCTCTTGTCTCTTTCCATTCTCGTCCTTTTTGTAGCAACATCATACCTAAAAGGCAATATTAAATTGGTAACCTTCTCATCGGGGATCAGAGATCTTAAAGGATGTTGTAAGTTATAACCATATACTTAATACCTTTAATGCCACTATATCGCTCGAAAGAGAGACCACGTTGTCACCGAAATCGATGTCCCATCGCCCTGCGCTTTATTTGCGTTGAGACAGGCTAGGTATATCTTTTTCAATTGGATAGCGCCGATATTCCATACTTCAAATGTTAAATCCTATGAATGTCACCTAAATTTCAACTCAACCTACCTCCATCAACTCATCTGATTAAACGCCTGTTCGCCATTGAATCTGGGCTCAGACTAATAGACGCATAAAAGAATTGTTACCCACACTGCCATTTTAATAGCCAGACACGTCTCATAAAAAAAAACAAAATATTGTGAAGGTGACTAGATATCTATTACTGATATTGTACGTATGAACAAATATAGAGTAGAGTAAATGTATAGTTATTATTCATTCATTCATTCGACCGGACTCGTATCTTAAGAAATAAAGTAGTTTATCACATGAAATAACTAAAGGATATTTTGACGGCAATGGTTGAAGTTTTGTAGTGTAAATGTAGTCGCAAAAGAATATTTCCCCTGAGACACGAAAGAAAAAAATACCTGAATAGAAGAATTGCTACACAGGATAAATAGTATGCTAGATTTGAGAGCTCTAGTTTTGTATCCATGATAGGATCTAGTTAGTTGGTTGGCAAGTAATCTGGGTAGCCTTGTTAGCAGTCACATCTGACAGTCCGACGATGATTTAAATATAAATCGGAACGCGTCACTGAAAAAAGATTTTTATTTGTGAAACTCTGTGTTAATTACACAATCTTTTCATCTGCATGATGTGAGAGTTTCATCAAGTGCGAGCATCAATAATCTCCACACTCATTATTAGAAAAAAAGGAAAAAATACTATTTATGAGTTTTTGCTTACAGCTTGTCTCCTTCTTACGGATGAGAATATAATCCGAATAAACTTTGTATCAACAGTATTCAACCTTACCTTCTTGCAGCTGTTCGTGACTTGGCGATGATGTTGCTCTATCATAGAAATGACTGAAGTCTTTTATCAGCACATCTCTCACCAGCTCTGGCGATTTGATAACAATGCAAGGCTTGTTGAAAACAAATATGCCAAAATATGGTGAATCCATTTGCTCGTAACATTTTCTCAACCATTCCCCGATTGTTGTTCTAAATAGAGCAACGTCTGCAAAGTTACCTAAGAGTGGTATTGGTTTTAAGTAAGGCACTCCCTTGTTCTTGAAGTGATTGTAGTTTCTAGTACTGTATCTATACAACAGATAGGTAGCAAGTACCGCAAAGATACAAAGGTCCAGCTGTATTGACGAGGTCAGCAACATCTGTAAATACATCACATGTATTGTTACTCTCTTCAGCATTTTTTGGACCAAGAAGTCTATTGGAAAATAATTTAGTGAACCAACGGCCAGCATGTTGAAAAAGTAGGATAACATTCTAGAATCTAAACTAAAAATGAGATCCTCAAACTGTCAGAGGCACAAAAGAAATGATTGAAACGAAAGTGCTTCCTTTTGGGATCTTCCCACGATATACCAGGGAATTATTATGACGCTAAAATTTTTAAACTCCGTGTCCGTGTAGTTTAGTTTAGTTTAAGGGATGCAGACATATGCTTTCGAATCCCGTCTATTTTTATTTCGTTTTAGTTGTTCGTTGTCCTTCTCGTGACGGAGAATTCAATTTTAAGAAAGTTGTGCTAGCTCTGCTCAGTTCATTCAGATCAGAATGTTTTTTTAGATCTAAAATAAAGTTGATAATTTTCATATCAGAAAATATAGACAACCACTCTGACATCCAATTTTCTTAGACATAATAAGGCATAATATTTATTCTGGGGTTGCCAGCTTGATAGATATTTCATAATCATTAATAGAAAATATGTAACATATTTAATTGGGTAAACAATTTTTCATCAATTTGATAAGTGAACGAAAGTTTTTCTGTTGGAAATAAATATTACAATAATACAAAATATTATAAAGCCGTGTTAATCACAATGTCTAGGTTCACAGACCATTATAGTCAGACTCACCTTTTGTTGTTTTCACTATCAAATCACACAGTTTATGGTCATATTGCTGATAACAGGCAACGTTTATAAATGGCTATTTCTGTAATTGTACCAAATTGTCAGAAAATATCTAAGCACGAAAACACCAATTGTCAATAAAATTACCCGTACAGGATAAAGCGACCTCGCGAAGCCGTAGCTCTACATAGCAGAAGCTATTACAAAACTAGGCAAGCATTCTGACTAGAATAATGCAGAACGCAATAATAATAATCATAATAATAATAGTAATAATATTTATAATGTTAGACTGCTTCTCCGAGGCTAGTCGCAGCGTGGTGACACCACAGGGTTAATCTGAGACCAGGAAGTACGGTATCACACACTAAATGAGGCAAAACTTGCCGTTATCAAGCAGCATTGTCTTGATTGGATTAGAATGCTAATTGCTGGTTAACAATCATTGGTAGTGCGTGCAAGGGGTTTTGATGAGAACAAGATATTATTTTAAGGTCCTTTTCTTTCTCAACAGCGACTACCGACTATAGGCCAAGAACTGCTGATCGCGTGAAAGCCTTCTGAAAAGACGTTTAGGAAAAGCCAAAGCTTCTTCAAGCAGACAGCCCGGCCTTCGTGCAGTTTGAGTCCGCCTGTGTAAAAGCACTTTGGGGTACTGAGTCGTTCAATAAACACAGAAGAAATTCTTAGTGTCTGAAAAGGTGCTAATAATTTCGAAGCTCTTTGACGGATGGCTTAAACACCTACTGGTTGAAGACGTTTCTCAGTTGCCACCGGCACTTAGCCAGAGTTTTCAAGTTTTCAACTCTTGGATAAATCAGAAGCACGTAATTCTAATTTGGTTCGTCGTATATATATATATATATATATATATATATATATATATATATATATATATATATATATATATTGGATGATTTGTCAATTATCATGCGTGGAAAGCATCAACTCTCAATCACCCTATATACAGCAAAATTGTGTTAGGGTCAGGATTACAGGTATTATGTTCTATCGTACAAAAGCCTCAATTTTAATCCACAAATTATGAAGGTATGCAATTGTGTATCAGTATATAACTATTAATCTTTAGTTAATTCATTTTCCAGCTTGCTACTGTAATGAGCAGTGTCACTCACCACTGTACCGATTCAGATGAAATTCGTAGACAGATATACAGGATTTCCAAGTAAAGGGAAAATCCATTTTTTGAGATTTTGGAAATTACTATTAGGAACAAATTTACAAAAGTGGATTTTACAGGTCAATATTTTAGCATGTTTTTTTATTCTAGCAGCCTGTTTGTGAAATCATGAGTCTATCCTACGCACTGCATTTTTTGAATGAAATATTCCGTAAACGCGTTTGTTTAAAGTACAACATTATTCAATTAGTCTATTATTTCCAGTTTTAAATTGCTGTAAATAAACAACTCATGTGTTACTAAGGAGGGGTTCTACACTTATGAGTTTTAGAGGCGACTACCTTGAAATTCTATCAAGTCTATTTGAGCAACTAGTCTCATCCACCTATGTAGTTCCTATCACCATATGTGTTTGTATTGTTGTACAAAACTCTACCAATCACGAGAAGTAGAGACGTCGCCATTAGTAACCGTATCAGATTGACTGTGCGATAATTAGTTCCCCAGACTAATTTATCGGCAAATCCAGAGTGCGTTGATCCGATAAATCTGCGCTTTCCACTGGCTAATTGAGGTAAAATCGGGCGTGCCAGCGGAAAAATTAAATATTCTAACAGCTACCCCTCGCGCTTGGGTCTCTGATTTATTCTCTAGCGTTATCGTTATCATTTACCTTAATTAACTCGCTTCCAGAAGCTATTTGTGGCCGTCAGAGACGCTTCTAGTTCCCAATGAACAAGGAAATGATGACAGCCCAATTTATTAAATACCTTTTTAACATTGGAGCTTATGTTGAGTTATGACTCGTTGAACGTACATGAAAGTTTGATTTGTTCCACCTAATTATACTCACTGCTCACGTCTATCGGCAAAAGCAGCTCTACGATTGCTATATTATTATATGAGACACTCCTTCGGTATAGAACGTAAACGTATATTTCCCATATTTTCGCTGAATAAAGCCAAAGACAAAGCAGACATTGTACCGTTCCATTCTGTATCATCTGGGTAGCGTTTAATCATCGCCTAATTGTATTCATTTCTTTCCCGAGCACAAGCACCGGCCTTAGTGTCGAGAGTGCTGTTTACAAGCAGCATCCGCTCATTCTTGTAGCCGCCATTTGTCATCCGCCATTATGAATACGTTCATAACAAGCCGCGAGTGTTTCTGACAGCCAGATTCGCTTAAGGTATTTCTCCTTCGCCCACCAACACTGGCAGAAATAGCGCAGATATATTCAGTACCTTCTGAATTCAGATAGCGCTCCTTTCACACAAAACAATTTTTGCTGTACAACCTCTCTCCTGTCGTGGGCATGATACCAATGACATCACTTGGCCCAATACATTGAAGTTTCTTCGATTATTGAATGATTTCCTACTCTTTTAAGGATTGCTTTGGCAATCAGAAAGAAAAAGCTTTTTGTTATGCTTTTGTACTTTTCGTAAGCTTCATTTTGATATTAGTAGTATGTAAATTCATTTTCGTGTTTGGGTTGTTTGTACAGTACAGTATGTAAATTGGTTTCTATTTATTCCCAGGTAAGATCATAGGAGCAAGTATTTAAAAATACGCATAAGGGAATATAATCCAGTCAATATTTAGTCGAAATTCTTACAATATAGTTATCTTGCCCGATAACGTTATTTACAGAGCCTGTGTCTTTGGGGTATGTTAACATGCAACGGTGATGGGACACGCGAACAAATCTGCATGCAAGTTATGAGGTTATGTTCAATACGTAATCTAGATAGCGAGAGATGCTCAAGTATAAATAAAAAAGAGTTAATTCAATATCATCCTTTCACCACTCAATCTTTGGTTTTCCTTGTCTATTTTTTAAATCTAATAGGAACTTTTTCACTGATGCAAAGCACCTATCGAATAATATAGACTTGACTGTTGCTCAACAGACGCTACAATGCTCGAGAGCTATAATTTGGCGTTCAAAACCTGACGGATCGTGCAAACGAGATTACTTAATTGACGACGACGAAATCCAGTTTGGTCAAAAACTGCGGCTCCGCTGAATTAAGACCTTGGTCCGCCGCCTGGAATAGATCAGCTTTTCCGATAAGACTGCTTAAGTGATATTATATAAATCGGTCTACTATAACCATCATCTGGTCATGATTATAATTTGAGACATACTATGGGACATTGGTCATGGTCCGCGAAGTCCTGGTTTGCAGGTCCTGCAGAGCTCTCATGTGCGTCTTAGCTGAAAGGCACATGCGCAAGGACAGAGGTCTGATAATCATTCTGTTTGCCGAATTCTCTTAATCAAATTTAATTTTGATGTCTTACATAATAAGGAAAAACGCTGCAGAAACGTGATTCAGAATTTTGTTTTCTATATTTTAGTATGCTTCTGCCAGGTTATGCCATTATCTAGGGTAATTCCGAGATAACTGACAGTACTAGTTCTCTGATCACACAAACCTCTATTGAACTGCTGTGTTAGTTTTTGGTGCAATAGATAGTCTGCGTTATTGAATGGTTAATTTTGGTTACCACCGTTCTGCCCACGCAAATACTCACGATACCGAGAATGGGACGCAGTGTCGTCGTGTCGCATAAAGACAGTCTACACAGCTGCTGCGACTAAGAAGGTCAGAAATGAAGAAAGAGCGCAGTATTGGTCCAACGACCGAATCCCGAGAAACGCTGAACCTAAAATGGGATGTTGTGGATAGAACATTGTTAATTTTGATTCGAAATTTTCTTCCCCCGAGAGAGTTTTTGAAATGCTTTAGAAGTCATGAGAGGACTTTGAAATATCCAAAAGCAAGATGGCAATATTTTCATCCAGGGTGATTCTCTTCGTTATGCGCTTCACCAACCTGACTCCATTTCCACGTTACGATAGAGTGTATGGTAATCAGAATTATTGGAACAAACTTATTTTTATTACTCCACTGCGCCGTCAACAATGCTCGATTTTAAAAAGGACAGACCAGAACATACATAACGTGTTTATCATCTATTATCGCAGTACAGCCGTTACTCAGATTACACACGTCTAGAAAACGCAAACAACCAGATAGACCGACCAAATTGAGTGAAATAGATTTTTATGATGTTAACACGAAACGATTTTTTGCACTTTCGCATGAAAAATTAGAATAAAATTGTGAGCATTTCAAAACCGTCGGTAAGGTCCTCCAGGAGTAGCTGCCCGCCTTTAAAGGCGCATTTCCTACAGAGTCCACAGGCGAATCGACACTAAGGAATTGTTGAAAGAATACGCTCTCAGCACAAGTACTCGGAATCGGTGGGTAGTTATTTAGTCCGACGATTGAACACGGAATTGCTATTAGGGGAATAAAAGCACTATCAAAGCTGCTCCTACTGCTGATTCTAGCGTATACGGATTTGTGGAACGAGCTTCGACTCTTTTGTTGGCACACTAGTGGATTCATTCGGGCGTATGGGGGACCGTTACATTAATATGTTCATTCGAAAACGTTCTTCGATACATGGATACATGCATTGGATATCTATTTTCGATAACTTAATAATGAATGTCGTGAATTAGGTAGTGTGAATGCTTCCTAGAAACCGCCAATAATATGCTGTATATGACTTAAATGTATCTCTGTATCAGCGAACTTTCATAGGAAGCACATATGTTGAACGGAAATAATTTTACTAGTATTTGAGCAAACTATGCAGCTTTTTATCAAAGTAATCATGAAGATTAACAAAATATGTTACCATATAGTTGAAACTGTATCCAGGCAATACTATTTTAGAATATCTACCTTTAAATATGAAGTTGTTGCAAAAAGTGTATCATCACTCCATAAATACATCATAGCATGAATAGTGAGAGGAAAATACAGCAGCATAGATAGATACAGATAGAACTATCCCAGGAATGAACCATGCAGAAACCTAGAAAGAGCATGGGTTTGAGCAAATTTATAAAGGCAGGTTCCTAAATCCTCCTTCAGTGCAATTTTGATAATCTTATGTGATATAGGCTGAACAGACTTGTTCCTCCTTTTAATTGGTTTGAATTGCATACATATTATGAAATTATTCGGTATAAATTTGTAAATTCGAATACATCAATATGGAATGTTAATGTATGAAATATTCCCTTTTGGCCCATACATCTGTACAATATATGATACTCGAGCTATACTATGTTTAATCAATACCTTTGTGAAAATAGTATGAAAACAACTAACTTGTTGTTGTTGTTGTTGTAACCCTAAGTTCTGAGTTAGTTGATTGAGGCAACCCTTCAAATCACTTTCCCGACTGCGTTAGAAAGAAGTTAATATATCACTCCTGTTAATAGATATACGCCTTCACCCAACAGCATTCCGGAATTTATTTTCCCTTTGCTTACTAAGCACTTATTTTTAATTAAGACCATCGAATGAGTTAGCTTGCGTGCTCCCGGAAGATAAATCCACCCAAATATTTGTGGACGGGACAGTGTTCACATCCGATCGATACTTCGAACACGCGAAAAGTCGTTCATTTATCATTTTTCCGGCGTTACCTTCTGCGAAGGTGTGACCTTCCTTCATAGCAAAATTCGTCGCCAGATTGTAGCGATAGATTTGATACAGAAGATTGAGTATGCTGACGAACGTTTTATGTTTCTTACGTGTACATAAAGCGGTGCAACTAGGGGAAGCTCCACCGTATTTAACTGACTTCAAACAAGGTGATGATCCATTTAACGCACGTTTATTGCAATATATATATATATATATATATATATATATATATATATATATATATATATACGAGGGTCACGCTGAAAGTGTTCAGATATTCCTAATAAATACAAGTTTAAACAAGTTTGAGCACGCAGATATTTTGTCTAAGGTTGTAAGTGCTTATACACAAAGGCAGCGTTCAAATCGTTCAGTAGTTGCCTTGCCACGGTCTCGAATGCATCT
This sequence comes from Bruchidius siliquastri, assembly GCA_949316355.1. Taxonomy (NCBI): domain Eukaryota; kingdom Metazoa; phylum Arthropoda; class Insecta; order Coleoptera; family Chrysomelidae; genus Bruchidius; species Bruchidius siliquastri. The sequence continues at coordinate 16,610,238 of OX438533.1, read as the reverse complement.
AAGTGTTGGCCGAATGTTAAAGTGAAAATGGAACCGGGTAGTCGCTATTTTCGAGCCATAATTTTGTATTACTATAAAAAGGGACTAAAACAAGCAAAATGTCACGAGAGTTGAGTGACTTGCTTTGGGGACTCTGCCCCTTCTAGCGCTACAGTTTTTGATTGGTTTAAAACGGGCTGAGTCTCACTGGATTGTGAACCTCGCACGGGTCGACCGCCCACTGCTGTTACTCCGGAAACTGGAGAAGCTGTGCAAAATATGGTAAAAAATATCGATATATAACCTACACCGCGATTGAGGCTTCTCTGGGGATTGGATCGGCAGCGGTCCGAACAATCATCCATGATCATCTTCGCCTAAGGATGCGGTGTTCCAGATGGGTGCCACATTTGTTGATCAGTGAGCAAAAAGCAACTAGAGCTGATTGGGCTAAGTTTATGCTTGAAAAATTTGATAATGGGCACAGTAAAAACACTTTTAATATCGTAACCGGAGACGAAACATGGTTATATCATTATGATCCCAAAACTAAACAGCAGTCATTAGTTTGGTGCTTTGAAAGTGACCTTGAAAATGGTCGCATCTTTTTTATTCTAAAAGTGGATACATCACAACGGTAGCCTTGAAAAATCAAAGGACAGTTACTTCTGAATGGTATATAACAAAATGTGTTCCTGTAGTCTTCCAAGAACTATGCAAGAGCCGTCCAAAGACTGGTCTGCGGGGTGTTCAATAGCACCATGACAACGCACCCGCTCACAGCGCCGCTAGAACACTCGATTTTTTTGCTGAACAGGGTGTCAAACTGTTCCCACCTTATTTTCCGGACCTAGCTCCATGCGACTTCTTCTTATTCCCTAAGATCAAAGGAAAGTTACGAGGTCACCATTTTTCCACCGACGAAGAGGCAAGCTCTGCATTTAAGAAGGAAATTAGCAACCTTTCAAAAGAAAGTTGGTCACAAGAATCTGACAAGTGGTTTTACTGAATGCGTAAATGTCGTAAGTCCCGTGTTCCGAAATATTAGTGTCTTATTAAAACGGAGCTGTTTACTTGAAAGAGTAGAATCATTCGAAATGATTTAAAATTTCAATATTTTATACGTCAATAATAAAGACTGCCAAGGACGCTATTTTAACCAGCATCCAGGAAAATTGAATTAGTTGATATTTCACCAAGCAATGTTATTTCTTTCGCCCTTCGAAAACCTCAGTATTATCTCATACAAGATGACATCCACAAAAAATTCACAAATAACCCAAAATTCTCAATAAAACTAACATAATTTTATTTGGATTTGAAAATTGATTGGAATACAATGACACCCATCTCCACATATCACCTCTTAGTTGTTAGATCAGCTAGTCGACAATAAAAATCGCAGATTTGTGTGACCAGTCCGCTTCAATTTTCAATATGACAGTGACGCTGCTGTAATCAATTACTGTGCTTCGACCAATACGATATATTCAATCGTTTAACCGAAAGTGAAATGTGACAGTTGGAATTCGGAATTCCAAAAAATCTACATTGTCTAAAAATGGCAGGCAACTACTTTATGATTATTACACGTATAAGTTCTACTTTTACGACATACCAATCTCCGAATACTGTTCACAATCTTAATATACTCCGCCCCAGCCTCAACTGCTCTGAATTGACATTCGAACATGGTTGAAAATATAGAAACGGCAGTATTTCCATGAGAATAGAGCAAATGCATCGTTCTCAGCATTTATTCATATTTTCCGGCAAGTCTTGTCTCCTAAAGTAGCTCTTTCGTAGGGAGGGCGTCTTCACGAGTTTATGCTGGGTGGTTATTTCCCTAGCTTTTTACACTCGGGTGAGCAGATTCTTGAAAAGCTGTGCTATGTAGAAAATTAAATAGTTTACTAATATGATGGTAGGTCTTGGAACAGCGTGTCCTCTTAGGTGTCATATCGATTAGTTCCTGTATTCTTAAGTAAATCTTATATACTTGAATGTGACACAGCACAACTAGAATGATAGATGATAAAATTATTCCAATCACTGAAAATAACAATTTGTTGAGAATCTGAGAATGCTCTTATGTTGCTCAAAGACAATACTACTTTTTCTAATCATTGCGAATCGTTTGCTTCATTAGCAGATCAGTATTGAGAATGATTGATTTAATAGCTTGGCGAGATAAATCGTATTCGAATCACTCGAATTAAACTCGCTGCTGGATCTAGTGAGTAAGGTTTTGAATAATACGCATTTGCCAGAAATTTAAAGGCAATTGATTCTACAGCAATTCAAATTATATAGAAATTTGGTGGACTACCAAAGTATGTCTTGGTTTGGAAGAAAAAAATAGCAAATTTCTAATCATAAGTATTCATAATAAAATTATTTTAGAATGGTTAAGGAAAATTTGAGCAATAGCTATTTATCCTACTAAGCCTACAAATAACTATTTGTTCTAACAAATCTCATTTTCAATCGTCCTCAAGTAATCAATCCACCTGTATTTATGTAATATTAATTGCAAAATATTCAAGTTAGTCCAATACCAGTGGCAATTAGTTGCAACAGTTATTTTTCTATTGGCTTAAGTATCATTCAATGTTAATAACTGATAGCTACCGATGACTAAATGAAACTAATTTAGGAAATTAGCTCACTTATAAACGTATGTATGAAGAGTTACCGATACATACTACGGAGAATAATGAAATAAAAGCACCGATCTATAGATAGGCCTACAAATTAAATTAGCACTGACCAACATAGTTCATGAGCCTATTTACTATGATCTTGGTTCCTAATACTTCTGCTCATTAAACATACGTTTTGAAGTCAATTTTAGTTTTATAATTAGTGATATACTTACACAATATCGTAACCTATTAGTATAGAATTCTGACATTGATCAAGTTCTATATTATAATAACCTATTAACTCAATGTTTAAATAATTTTGATTAGCATCACTGATACTCATACTATTAATACAACTACTACTCCAGCCGGCGAAGTATTCCTCACAGGTGGCAGCTTAAATCCTATGGGCGAGGCTGTAGCGTAGGTTCATCCACGACCAGGTTGGCACGTCCCGATGGCTGAGGGTGTACCTAGGAGTGTGGGGAGGTGGTCCTGGACCAGTTTAATGCTGTGTTAAGTTCACCTCACTCCTCCGTTTGGTAGTTCAGACAATTGAATATAAAACTGGAGATTACAGAGACCCAAACTGACTACATAAATATCACTAGGGCGGTCAGTGACCTGGAGATAGCAACGTAGCGAATTGCTATACATTATTATATTTAGTTATTAGTCAAACATAAAATTCGCTATACAGTTCTCCAATTAAGAGGTATATTGAATCTCCTAGAATGACATTCCAACGTTCATCAGTATTTCTCAAGGATGCCTCTTAGCGTATTTCGACCATTGCTATTTTCCCAATATACCCCTTGGAACAAATGAATATATTAACTGATATAATATCGACCAAATTAGTGTTTCCTAATAATATCGATCATCGTACCTCGTAACTACTCAAAGGAATGTATTTGTTTTGATTGGATGATGACGCAGTTTGACTGCAGTTAGATAGAAGATACTAGAAAATGTCCAATATTGCTATCTCGCTTAAACTTACTACTAAACGACTAAGATGAGTTTTAATTGGTCTTCAATTTTAGCATAAAAGTATTTTAATTATCTTCTACTTCAAAGAGCGATAAAGGGATCATAGGTCATACCTCGCCGGAGTTCCAATTAAAGAAAATTAAATGTCCGCTTATCACTTCGGAACTGAAAATTCTCACCGTTTGCTCGCTGCTATCGCAACTAAAGTTAAAAAGATAATCCTTGCGGCACGAAGCAGCTCCATCTGCTCTCCCAGAGTGCAATTAACTTCGGTTAATTTGCCTGTTTGCTCCGACCATCCGCCGATTCCGATCCCGCACAGCCCTGAGTAATGGGCCTTTCGACCTTCTATCACAGCCGAAACCTCGAACCTAATAAGCGCGTGTATGCGATCCAAGAAGCATACGAGGTGCCCAGGAAATTTGAGAGTCAGGTATTTTAGTTAAGGTTCAAACTACCGACCTGATTAGTCTTCAAAAATTTCATATGGAGCGTTAAAGAATTTCTACAGAAAGCTATAACAAAATAATAGCAGCTAACAATAAATGCATGTCAATTATTTTTAATCGCCCCTTCACGTAACGGGAAGAAATATTGCTACGACAGGACCTCATGAAATTCGAAGCAACTTCGTTATAATCGACAACAGGCGCTAGTACCCACTGCGCGCTTTAAAATGCGATGCCTTGATATACGATGCTAGGCTATACTGTTAACGTTTGATACATTCAAAGATGTATTCACACTTTTCGTTCAGTATAGCATCGAATTTCATAACGAGTGATCAACAAAGAATAGTGTATTTTTGGAATTTTTGTCCACACATTTAATTACGGTAGATTTCAATACTGGGTATTACAGCATCTATTCAAAGAACCTCGAGGACATTTTCAGAAATTCCATGCGTATTTTGTATGTCATGAGAAAAGTAAAACAGACTTGAGGAAACAAATAACAGCAAATGAAACATTCCGTTCCATTGAGATAAATGGAGCTATGACACCCGAATACGCTGTTTTTCAATTCTTTTCAGTGTATTTAGTTTGTTATCTGTCATAAATCACATCCCATCCCATCTTTCATGACCCTTTCTGATGGCGACAGTTTTCCGCATTTGGCTTAACGATGGTAGCATCAGTGTAGAAGGTTAGCAGGAAGAATTGCGAGGGGGGGAATGTTCGTTCCATATTTTAGTTACCGTACTGCTTGGTGGTTTCGCCATATCTGAACGGCAAACCATCTGCCTAGAATGTAGGGGTCTCAATCAAATTCAATTTCCCGAAAAGACAGCCATCTGTTTAGGTATTGTCACAATAAATCACAGCATCGGAAAAATACTTTACAAAAAACCGTAAACTGCAAAAAAACAGTTTTCCAAATACGAGGGTCACGCTGAAAGTGTTTAGATATTCCTAATATATACAAGTTCAAACAAGTTTGAGCACGCAGCTATTTTGTCTAAAGTTGTAAGTGCTTACAAGCAAAGGCAGCGTTTAGATCGTTCAGTAGTTCCCTTGCCACGGTCTCGAATGCATCTAAGTGTGGGTCGAATTTTAACGTGAAAATGGAACCGGGTAGTCGCGATTTTCGAACCATGACTATAAAAAGGGACTAAAACAATTTCACGAAAGTTTAGTGAGTTGCTTTGGGGACTCTGCCCCTTCTAGGGCTACAGTTTTAATTGGTTTGCTGAGTTTAAAAGGGGCCGGGTCTCACTCGATGATGAACCTCGCACAGGTCGACCGCCCACTGCTGTTACTCCGGAAACTGTGCATAATATGGGAAAAAAGATCGACATATAACCTAAATCGAGATTGAGGCTTCTCTGGGGATTGGATCAGCAGCGGTCCGAACAATAATTCATGATCACCTTCGCCTAAGGAAGCGGTGTTCCAGATGGGTGCCACATTTGTTGACCAGTGAGCAAAAAGCAACAAGAGTTGATTGAGCTAAGTTTATGCTTGAAAAATTTGATAATCGGCACACTAAAATCACTTTTAATATCGTAACTGGAGACGAAACACGGTTATATCATTATGATCTCAAAACTAAACAGCAGTCATTAGTTTGGTGCATTGAAAGTGAGCAGCTTCCAACGAAAATTCGTCGTTCCAAGAGTGTTGGAAAGAAAATGGTCGCATCTTTTTTTCTAAAAGTGGATACATCACAACGGTAGCCTTGGAAAATCAAAGGACAGTTACTTCTGAATGGTTCCTGTAATGCCCTCGTAATGTCTGGATTTCTGTACCTCTCACGGTATAAGAACTAATATAACTATACTGCAGTTTCAGTTGCGTTACACTTCTCCGTCATTAGCATATTCTAATCTAATTTTTGCATGTGCACTCTAGGTGAACTCCAGGCGGGGATTATTTATCTTGGCTGTTGAATTATTCCATTCGTGCATGTGTTACGTCTTGCTCATGCCATCTGCAAATTCATTTAGCTAATCACTTCACCGATATATGCACCTATTTTAAATAAACTTCAGAGGTTGGAACCCAGCAGCGTCGGGAAGTTGTATTATTCCGTGAACGAATGTATGAAAATCACGTTTTTTATGTAGCAATGCAGAGATATTTAGTGATTATAAGTACCCTTATAGTAAGAATGAAAAAACAATTGAAAATTAGATGGCATGAGAATATATATTCTGAGCCTAAAGGTTCTCTTGGAAATCTTTGCCTTGATACAATATATTTTAAATATATGAGAAAATATCAATCTACAAATCAGACTACTAATTAGCTCATACAAATATTCCTAGCTGCAGCTTCGACAAGAGCTACAATCGTTGTTGGTCGTACATACGATCACAGTCAGGCGGGTCACGGAGGCTAAGTAATAATTCATTGGTCGCTCTGGCTGGAACAGCAGCCTTTTGTCAAAACGTAATTTTCGGTTTATAACTACGTTTCGGTGGGGTCCTACATGGTTTGTCAGCCTCCTGACGCAAGTTATTATGCATAATTCACAGTTCATATGGAAACATGGATTGCATGTGGTGTGGGACAACAATTATATTGCCGCCCGCCTAACGAATATGGTCGGCATACTGAGTGTCATGTCAAAACAACAAAAACCTTGAAAAATATTGGTTATATTTTGATAAGAATGAATGTTCTATTACTGAACTATGTATACGAAATGTAACTAAATAAAACATATGGAGTTCCATGCGCATTGAGGCCAAGTTGTTAGACCGACAGACCGATCATCACGATTATGTATAGGAACTGAAAAAGGGGTAACCATTACACTCACTCACTCACTCACTCCATTTAATTCAATCCATATTCATTATAGCATTGTAGTATATCAGATGGGCTGGTGGGCACTAGCGACATGTATTTTTGTAGACATAAATAGACCATAGAAAAGTTCTATGCTGATGTGAAATACCTTTGCGATCACAATATAGCAATACCTCCCCGCTTATGAAAGTAAAAAAGCCGAATATAGTACAAATCCTCCTTACTCCGTTTAATTCAATCCGTATTTGTTACAGTATTACACCATTGTAATATCAGGGACCTTTTGAAATGAAAACAATGGTCTGAGAATATTTAATTAACGCGGCACCGAATCGAACGTAACAGGTAGAATTGGGTGTATGTGCATTGTGCACTGTGCTGAATACTCTTGTAAAGGGATCCCTGCGTACCATCACCGAATCAAAACTAGCTGGGGGAGCTTCGGGCGATGCACAGTGGCGTATTGACGTAGGAGGTATTTGGATCTACTTGTAGTTAACCAGAAACTACGGTTATAGCTACATTTTATGAATGTATCATCAAAGTTTGAGACTGATATAGCGGGAGTCGTTAGAACTATACATTTAAATTTTGAACTCTATTTCTGGATGTTCCTACCAATGAAAACTGTTTTTACATCAGTCACTAACTTATTTTTAATATATTTTATGGTGTCAGGTTTAGGTGATCAGAGTGCTACTCACAGCTTTAAGTGAGACCACGTTTGAATGAGCGCAGACGAGATTTTCCCTGGAAGATAAATTCCTGAGACCACCCTGGAAGTCATCTCAATGAAAAAGGTGGAGTTTTATCATGTATCTTGAGACATATGGTTTTGGAGTTATTATTCCTTGAATTTTCAATCAATTACTCAGAGTTTTGAGATAATTGAAAAAATCACTACTCAACAGCTTGCAGGTCAAAAATATTGTAATCCCGATAACAGGTCAAAAATATTGTAATCCCGATAATAGGTTTTCAGTATATTTTATTAACAGAATCACCAATTGGCATTTAAGTATTTAAATAAATTACAACCTGTATAGGGTGGATATTCTCAGTGATACTTAATGCTTAATTAGTTTTATGTATATTTTATCTGATACCTGTATCATCAGTCGTCTCTTTAATTTCTCAAAACTTAAGTTTCGAAGCTTATCAGTCTTGTTCCATCAATATGGACGCCAATGGTTATTCAGTTGGTTCACAAAGTCGGAGCTGGTTGTAATGAACCGTTTCCTCCATTCTATCTCCAGGGGATAATGATGGAATTTGAGTATTATTGTAGATCCAGCTGAGAAATTAGGCTATCAATACTATATAAATCATGTGGTTTAGCAGTCTATGTATTTCTGCATAAGCGTCTTTATTGACCACGTTCCACAAAATATAACCTATACATTTTGTGTTGCTTGTATGTCCAGTTAACGAGCGAAATACGTATAATTTTTTGGATCTGCGATTTATGAAAGGTGTATGAGAAACTGGTGACCAAAGAAATAAGGATTTCTTTAAAAAAACGCATACCGATAGTAAAAAATTATCATCTGGAAACATTGGTATTATTATTTACACTCTGATATTTAACGTAACGGCAACGGGCAGCCATCTCCAAAGGTCGAACGAGCCTCTGTTGGAGATCATTCTTTTGGAGACAGTTGACAGCATTTTAAAGCCAAACAGCTATAAAATGTTAATCATATGTAAGTTTGAGCTCGAATATTGTTTTATTGCACGGAATTCTCTCTATCACTGTCATAATTATATATAGATTGGAGAGCGTTCAGAGGAAGTTCCTGAAGTATCTCACATTCAAAATTGATAATGTCTATCACGAAGAAGGAACTGACCATAACTCACTGTTGAAGCGTTTTGAGTTTGAGAGCTTAGAATTCCGGAGGGTGTTGTCTCTAGTATTTTCATATAATCTTATGCATAACAGAATTGACTATTCTGATCGACATTGACATTATATTGTATAATATTTCAATGTACTTCAAACATTTTATTGCGAAACACCGAGAACAAATCGCTATTAAAAACACCGATAATAATCACGTGTACAAATTATAATAGTATTGCAAGACATTCCAATATTTTCAAAAGTTTGAGCTGCAGAGAATGGCTTGAAATATTTCATTATAGCTTCATCGGTATTTTTCTGTAAGAATATAATTATATACTACTGTCATGAAATATAGCTCTATCAAGAGATGTAAGTCTGTTGGGCAAAAAAGTGCTATGCGTGCCGATTTTTTTTTTATTTCGACGATATCTTTATTGCCACCGAAGCGATTTAGAAAAAATACAAATCTTCTACGTCCTTGTCATACTACTACCCTATTGTGAAGATCATCAAAATCCAAAAAGTTCTTTTCAAATTATAGAAAGGTCAAGAATATAGTACAGACCGACAGACAAACAGATTGACGGAAGTGAGAGATATTTTTCGTTATGTACATGCCTTGAAACATCAAAAAAACGATACCTAGACTTCGAATTCGAAAGTTCGAAGTAGTTCTTCGCCAGTTGGCGTGGGAAGTAAAAGATTACTTATCTGCCTTTTTTTATAGCAGATCTACAATATGCAGCTTAACATCAGCGAATGGCGATATTTTCTCATATTTGCATGCCGCACACGCCATCATAAATTCCGCCATTCGGCGTGTTCATTTATATCAATATACTCGGCGACCTTAGGGGCCGCCAGTGCGCTCCCAGGACTCTAGAGAGTATTGCAAGCTCTCGCGATGGAACTCCTGAGAGTCGGTATCTACGCTTGATTTGTGCTACCCGCACATACATATATGCAGAAGTTATGATGCATTATTCATTGTTAAGTCGGCGAAACTCTAATGGGACCAGATAGTAATTGATAACTGTGTGTAGTGATTATATGACAGATAATAAGCTGCACTGCCAACTATAGATATATGAGATCATTAAATACGATACGTTTATATAGATAGGAATAATTTTTGTTTTCAGATGAAATAGTGTGTATTTGTACGCAAAATCTTACAAATAAAACTCGCTCTCCTTTCAGTGACTCGTTCCGATTTTATTTACATCGAAACGCGTCACTGAAAGAGAGATAATTTTATTTGTGGGATTTTGTGCTCTAATACATATTTTTTTATCTGAATGATTTAACCGAGCAAAAGGCACCTATAGCCTAGATGATTTTTGTTACGTTATGGTCATCTTTTGAAGAAGACATTCTTGTACGCCTATGGAAATAATTAAAAATTAGCGAGTCCAAACTTACTTGATAAATAGGCACAAAATGAATTGAAATTGAGATTAATTGGTCGATGGTCGTAGTCTTCAGGACTCGTGACCAAGAATTACGTAGATATCAGAGATGCAAATATGTCAGATCTGAAAAGACACAATGGTATAAAGTGGTCAAAACCCAAGTTTATTAATGAACATTGAAACCCTACTTAAAAACATATTTCCTGTCATCGGTTTAAGGCTCAACTCTCGAAAACCTCAACGAAAATTTAAACCAAGGCTAAAATGTTAGGGGTTAACTCGCAAAACATCTCGCCATGGGGAATAAAATTGATTCCATTTAAAAAAGAGAGCAAACCATTCTGGATCATAACGTCCCATAAATTAAATAGTGCTGTGTAGCGTATTATGCCTGAACGAAGTATATACCGGCTCGATGAACACGTGTGAAAATGAAATAAGAGGATAGCCCGTGTTTTTACGTACCAATTAGATGGTATTGAAATACTCACTTGTTGCAAGCTTGTTCTTAAAAATGTTTCTTACTTTTAATTTATTATTATATATTATTATATATATAGAACAGATGATACCTTTTATGCAAAAAATGTGAATGCAATTTGTAATATAGAGCTGCTGATGGTCATCCTATCTTCATTTATTATTATAATGAAACATTTTGTGGGAAATACTGAAGTCTAATTTACTTCTGTCTGGTAAACACCACAAGTTCATATCAAAAATTGCCACTTAAATTCAAACAGGGTAATACATTTATTTGAATGCTAGATTTCAGTAATCAAGGGCTTTAGTACATGTTAGTATTAGATGAATATTCAACATAATTCAGATAGAACATGTATATTGTAAATGCCTGTTCATCCTATTTTTTTTTAATTATTAAAATTATATAAATGACTGATAATATAATTGCAAGAATATGTCTAAAATAATTGATTTTGTAATAATCGACCGAAATTTATGTACTAACTCCAATGAATTGAAATGAACTGTTAGGACAAGCATTTCACACGTCTCACAGTAATTTTATTTGCTGGCAATAATTTTTGTTAGTTTTTGCCCCACCAGTGCAAGTAGATCCTGTAGTTTAGGCCACTCTATTTTCTGTAACAATAAATTGTTATATTATTCTTTTTTGATACTTATGATTTCCTTTATGAGAATTTTAGGTTTCAGTTTTTTTATATAACATCTTTTATTTTTTGTTAGCATTCTAAAATGAAATATTCTCTAGGAAACTCTATAAATATAATCTAACATCGTACGAGATTAGCAATCAAACAATAGGAAGTTCATTTGTAACGTTTATAAAATGTCCTGTGTAATGTGACAGCCACGCAACTTATCCATTAAACATATTGTTCCTTCACCCATTCGCTCACATGGCATCGGATTATTTTTTAATTTCAGAGCTCGCGTCGCGTCGTGCCGGCATTTGCTTAGCATGTTTGATACAACGGGAAAGTTGTAATTGTGTGCTTATTCAAAGCCAGCAAGTGACCGAGAATAAAGTCGATCAGCCAGAAGTTACGTGTGTAAGCATACGAAATATTTTAAGCATATTTCTGATAGAATGTCACCCTGTAAAGAGTCGCCCCATGCACAAATGTTGTTTACCTGATCTGTTACGGAGCGAAGCCACTTGACCCGGTGTTTATCTTATATGAACTGTGAAGATACAGGGTCTGAGGGCAGCTCGCATTTCGTTGTCAAACGTTGAACCTTGAGCAGTGAGCTTTGTGTGTGTGTGGGTGTGGTCTTTGGGTGTGGTTCTACCAAGTAGTAAGTGTACTTACTGAGTGCTTTCTATTATTCAACTGTACTGCATGGCATGAGATTAATCTAATTGTAGTTCTATATGTCTATGGAGATAAGCTTCCTAAGCTAAAGATAGTAAACTACTACATTTTAGTATTTATTGACTGATAGTTTTCGATATTATCATTCATGAATCTATGAAGATGAAGGGTAGCCAACTTGTAATCTCTGCAGGTGGGACGCCTCTAGAGGTAGAGGTTGCTGTGAGGAGCAGCAAGGCATGCATTCAGATAACTTAGATTACTACAGGAGGGCCCAGTTATACTACAAGTCCCTGAACTGTCCCCCATAGTAAAAGTGGATCTTGAGTATGCATTCAGATTACTTAGATTACTGCAGGAGGACGCAGTTATTTGTACTGTTCCCCGTAGTAAAAGTCGATCTTGGGTATGCATTCAGATTACTTAGATTACTACAGGAGGGCTCAGTTATACTTAAAAGTCCCTGAACTGTTGCCCGTAGTAAAAGTTGATCTTAGCTGCCTGTCTATACACCAGCCCATAGGATTAGCACTTGATTCGAAGTGCAGGACCCTCCAGAAGTATGGCGAGGGACATCTGTAGCTGTGTGCACTCTTGTGAAGCCAGACTATTGCACTCTGGAGGCAAGAGACCGCTCCCCCTACTGTGTGATACGGACATGGCGGGATCTTGGGAGGTAACTTGCACTACCATTACCTTCGCTCCAAACACGTCGTGGGACACACATGAGTGATTCGACAATCCACGGGGACAGAATGCAGATTGGTCTGCATCGTCCATTGCTAGTGTGGATCCATATCGAGCCAGGCTACCATGCGGTAGGAGGCTACCGTTCGACTCGATATGGGAGGTAGATTGCACCCCCCTCTACCTGTGTCATTAATTAGGGCAGTGTCGCCACGACAAAGTCTTCACAAAGGTTGTGGAGGTACGTACCTAGATAGATCTATCGACCAGTCTGTGTGGCGAGTCAACAGATGAAGCTGTGTGCACTTTTGTTGGCGGGTGTATCTTAAGTGAAGCCAAGATGCACCTTTTGCAGTCCGCGTGGCACCTTAGGGTTTGCGCTCTCCTCTGGTGTGCGCAGGTGCGGATGAGCACCATGTGGCGGTGCTAAGAGATTGCGCCCGATATCTTCCAGAGAAAACACTGAGATCATCCCCAGACTATGTTCGTGGCTCTTGATGTAGTTCGAAGACATCCTGGGCATTACGGCATTGGTTGGTGATAATACCAGTATCATAGCAGCTAAGCTATATAATAACAGTACAGTAGAGTTGTGCATGTCATGTAGCGGTTGAATGTGGAGGGTACTCAAAGACGTTTTTCCAAACGCAGGCTTGACTCCGACAGTTTGACCCTACAGCTATCGAGGGGGAGACTCAGAGATCTATCAGTCACCAAGTAAGTGAATTTCCAACACATCCTGACAGTAACGCTCAGACCGAGATATTATTGCATTGCCCCCGTAAGCAGAGTATATTATACAAGGGCGGTGCGCTGTAAAGATGATATCATTATTGTTATTGTTTCTCTTATCGCCATTTCATTGGCCCACACATTTCTCAGACTTAAGATGTCTGAATGACTCCTGACCAGGGCATCAAAGGTTTTGCAAAAAAATGATGCTCATAATTTACCTGACAACTTATTAAATTTTCATGGCCCCTACAATTTTTCTCAGAAGTGGGATCTGACACTTATGTGCCAGGCCAAATGTTTTAAGATACATTTTCTATCACAAGCGACAAAAAAAAAAGACTTATAATGTCTGAACTGTCTGGATATTATGTGTTGAAAGTTCTACTTCTTCGGACTTTACGTAGGATGCGATCCTATCATTTACAACTCTTGATAATAAAATTGATGTATGATAATGAACATGGTAATAGCAAAGGAAAACTTGGTCATAGTTGAGGGAAAACCGTCAGCGTCAACAGAGTGTTATATTGACATAGTCGCTAACCCGGAAAACCTAAGCAGTTTTCCATAACGCGGTGTCATGGAATAGATGAGTTTCATGGTTTCTTTGGTTGGTCGTAGTACTGTATAATACACTACAGGTGATTATCGACATCTGAAGTATTGTTATGTTGTTGCATCTAAAACGACTGCAAAATAAAAATAAACATTCAAGGAAAAAGGGTCGCCAAATCTGACCGAGCAGGTACATCACTGGGTCGTACCAGACGCCCAAGAAATAAAACAGATGTTGGTAAGGGTCGAAGTTGTTATAAATACGTCAAATAGGAACACGTATTGCATTGGCAGAGGAGTGCCATTTGGTGTGATTTATATCACCACCGAAGACACACGCATCGAGGCTACGAAAAAAAAAAAAATCAATAAAAGTCAGCGGCTGGCATGACTTGGTAATGATGGCAGTACCCCAAATAGGGACATTTTATAGGTCGCTCACGGAGATAGTTGTCCAGATGGGGAAATTCTCACCGAAAAATACCATATTTTCATTACAAAAAGAAAAACACAGTTCTCATTTTGAGAAATTCAAAGTGTCTCTAGCCGAATACGAAGGTAACAGACACAGGCAAGGGCCAACCGCAGACCTGCGGAAGATCAAGTGTCTTGCTTTCCAAGGTGAATAATACAAGTGCATCGAGAAACTATTTCTCGATTATTATTTTTCAACTGGTCTGATAATGTCATATCGTTGACAGATGCCCGCGTATTGGCTCACGGTTCACCATGACCTGAGCTTACATTACTACGGTATATCTTGAAGTTGTATTGCTGCACGCTAAAATGATAGAATTATCGGAAGGCAACCAAAATAGTTTTGGAGTTCTTTTTACGAAGGGAGTGTCTCACCTTGAATCTGAAGAAATGTGTTTTTCTGATGAGCTTAGTCACATATCTCGGATCTCAGATAAAGTAATGAAAGGTGAAATCAGGCGAAGAGAAAACCATAGCTGTGGTTAACTCTTGTTGCCCAAGCACGGTTGAGTAAGTCAAAAAAAAAATCTTGACCTAATAGATTGCTTTAGGCACGTTGTGAAGGATTATGCCTTGATAGCTAAGCTTCTCACAAACCCCCTTAAGAAAAGTGTATCTTAGAGGTGAGGTGGAAAAGTGGAGGACTGGTTCAATAAGCTGCAGGACTGGATGAGTCGACCAGCTTTGGCATTGTACAGTTCAACTGTTGTGACTAAAGTACACACTGATGCACGTATGCTAGGATTGGGTAGCATACTATTGTAAGTTCAGCTTAATAGACGGCTACGTCCAGTGTCCAGTGGCGTACTACAACGGGCAAACTACTGATGGTGAATAAAAATATCACTCTAGCGGTAGTGAAAGTTTGAGGATATGTCTGCTATATCTTCTGGCAATTAACATCACAGTGGTGATAGACTGTAATGCTTTGAAAGCTGTTGGTAAAAAAAGCAAATAATTCCCAGAACTGCTGGATGGTGGTTGTAACTTCAAGAGTTCACTTTCAAAGTAAAGTACAGGCCTGGTGCTCGAATGGCACATGTAGATTGTCTGAGCAGAAACCCAATCGAAGGTGTCGAAGGGGACACAGAACCTGAAAGTATGTTTAGAATCGAACAAGCCGATTGGGTATTATCTGGTCAACTTACCGACGATAAAATTAGACATATTCGCGAGGTGTTATCCAGGGAGCCATCGACAGATGATGAGAGGCAAGTTTATAAGAATTATGCTTTACGAGATGGTCGAGTGTATCGAATTACTGTTCGAGGAATACAGTGGGTTGTAACCTCGCGGGATGCGTCATCATGTCGTCAAGGCTGCACATGATGACTTTGGTCACTTTGCTGTGGACAAGACGTTGTATCGTTTGACGGAACATTACTGGTTTCCAAGAATGAGGCAATACGTGGAGAATTATATTTCTTGTTGTATCCCATGTCTATACAACAAGAAACCAACCGGTAAGAAAGAGGGCTACTTGCACCCCATACCGAAGACTCCAACCCCCTTTTTCACGGTACATGTAGATCACTTGGGACCATTCCCAAAAAGTAGGAAGTGAAATTTGTATGTGTTGGCACTAATTGATGGCTTCACGAAGTTTGTTGCGCTGAAGGCCTGAAGTCGACAAAGACTAACTTCGTGATAGACCACATTAGATCACTGTCAGTGACCTACGGAGTACCTAGAGTACTCACCACTGACCAAGGAAGTTCGTTCACGGCGAAGAAATTGAAGGATTTCTGTCACCAGAACGACATAAAACATGTTCTGAATGCTGTAGCGACACCCAGGGCGAATGGTCAAGTAGAACGGTTAAACCGCACACTGTTGAATGCTCTACTTACCACAACATTAGAAGAAGATATGTGGGACAAGGAACTCCCAAATATACAGTTCGCAATAAACAACGTCCCAAATAAATCTACTGGGAAAACACCCAGTCAACTCCTTTTCGGGTTTGGGCCCCGAAGGGAAGTCGACATGGCACTAAAGGATGAGGTGAGCCAAATTCCCATACTTCTAGAGGAACTGGCTTCCACAAGGGAAGCCGCAGCTGCCAAAATAGGGGCAGCCCAGCAGAAACAAAAGCTTGGCTTTGACAAGAAGCGAAAGACTTTGCGGAAATATAGAACAGGCGACTCAGTCCTGGTAGTAAAACAGCAACCATCTACCGGGGTGAATCGAAAACTACGACCTCCTTGTAGCGGACCATTGGTGGTAGAAACAGTTTTGCCAAATGATAGGTACATTGTAACTAACATGACGGGTTTGCACCGAACCGAACGGGGAACGAATTATGAGAGAACTGTCGCGGTGGACAAGATGAAACCTTGGTGCTCTCCAGGAGGTGTTTCTGATGAAACTGATAGTGAGAGTGACGATGGAGTTCCACTCCCGGAGTCCCGGATAGCAATTGACCACCTCGGGGCGAGGTGAATGTCGGATGGCCGAATGTAAGCATACGAAATATTTTAAGCATATTTCTGATAGAATGTCACCCTGTAAAGAGTCGCCCCATGCACAAATGTTGTTTACCTGATCTGTTACGGAGCGAAGCCACTTGACCCGGTGTTTATCTTATATGAACTGTGAAGATACAGGGTCTGAGGGCAGCTCGCATTTCGTTGTCAAACGTTGAACCTTGAGCAGTGAGCTTTGTGTGTGTGTGGGTGTGGTCTTTGGGTGTGGTTCTACCAAGTAGTAAGTGTACTTACTGAGTGCTTTCTATTATTCAACTGTACTGCATGGCATGAGATTAATCTAATTGTAGTTCTATATGTCTATGGAGATAAGCTTCCTAAGCTAAAGATAGTAAACTACTACATTTTAGTATTTATTGACTGATAGTTTTCGATATTATCATTCATGAATCTATGAAGATGAAGGGTAGCCAACTTGTAATCTCTGCAGGTGGGACGCCTCTAGAGGTAGAGGTTGCTGTGAGGAGCAGCAAGGCATGCATTCAGATAACTTAGATTACTACAGGAGGGCCCAGTTATACTACAAGTCCCTGAACTGTCCCCCATAGTAAAAGTGGATCTTGAGTATGCATTCAGATTACTTAGATTACTGCAGGAGGACGCAGTTATTTGTACTGTTCCCCGTAGTAAAAGTCGATCTTGGGTATGCATTCAGATTACTTAGATTACTACAGGAGGGCTCAGTTATACTTAAAAGTCCCTGAACTGTTGCCCGTAGTAAAAGTTGATCTTAGCTGCCTGTCTATACACCAGCCCATAGGATTAGCACTTGATTCGAAGTGCAGGACCCTCCAGAAGTATGGCGAGGGACATCTGTAGCTGTGTGCACTCTTGTGAAGCCAGACTATTGCACTCTGGAGGCAAGAGACCGCTCCCCCTACTGTGTGATACGGACATGGCGGGATCTTGGGAGGTAACTTGCACTACCATTACCTTCGCTCCAAACACGTCGTGGGACACACATGAGTGATTCGACAATCCACGGGGACAGAATGCAGATTGGTCTGCATCGTCCATTGCTAGTGTGGATCCATATCGAGCCAGGCTACCATGCGGTAGGAGGCTACCGTTCGACTCGATATGGGAGGTAGATTGCACCCCCCTCTACCTGTGTCATTAATTAGGGCAGTGTCGCCACGACAAAGTCTTCACAAAGGTTGTGGAGGTACGTACCTAGATAGATCTATCGACCAGTCTGTGTGGCGAGTCAACAGATGAAGCTGTGTGCACTTTTGTTGGCGGGTGTATCTTAAGTGAAGCTAAGATGCACCTTTTGCAGTCCGCGTGGCACCTTAGGGTTTGCGCTCTCCTCTGGTGTGCGCAGGTGCGGATGAGCACCATGTGGCGGTGCTAAGAGATTGCGCCCGATATCTTCCAGAGAAAACACTGAGATCATCCCCAGACTATGTTCGTGGCTCTTGATGTAGTTCGAAGACATCCTGGGCATTACGGCATTGGTTGGTGATAATACCAGTATCATAGCAGCTAAGCTATATAATAACAGTACAGTAGAGTTGTGCATGTCATGTAGCGGTTGAATGTGGAGGGTACTCAAAGACGTTTTTCCAAACGCAGGCTTGACTCCGACAGTTTGACCCTACAGCTATCGAGGGGGAGACTCAGAGATCTATCAGTCACCAAGTAAGTGAATTTCCAACACATCCTGACAGTAACGCTCAGACCGAGATATTATTGCATTGCCCCCGTAAGCAGAGTATATTATACAAGGGCGGTGCGCTGTAAAGATGATATCATTATTGTTATTGTTTCTCTTATCGCCATTTCATTGGCCCACACATTTCTCAGACTTAAGATGTCTGAATGACTCCTGACCAGGGCATCAAAGGTTTTGCAAAAAAATAATGCTCATAATTTACCTGACAACTTATTAAATTTTCATGGCCCCTACACGTGTATTACAATTTGTATGCTGCTGTTCGGATGAACTCATCTAATCGTTGAGTGATTACTTGTATCATTACTGACATGAACCTAGCTACGACTCTGCCTTGATCATTTGGTCGATCGTCCAGAGCAAAGATTCTTAAGTCTCTAAATTAAATCTTTCTCAGATTAGGTTGTACGAGGGTCACGCTGAAAGTCTTTAGACATTCCTAATTCATACAAGTTTAAACAAGTTTCAACACGCAGCTATTTTGTTGTAATTGCTTACACGCAAAGGCAGCGTTTGAATCGTTCAGTAGTTAACTTGCCACGGTCTCGAATGCATCATGACTTTCTATGACTATAAACAGGGACTAAAATAAGCGGAATGTCACGAAAGTTTAGTGAGTGTGTTTTGGGGACTCTGCCCCTTCTAGGGCTACAGTTTGTAGGCCATGAAAAATTTAGTAAGTTGTCAGGTAAATTATATGAGCATAATTTTTTTTTTGATGCCCTGGTCAGGAGTCATTCAGACATCTTAAGTCTGAGAAATGTGTGGGCCAGTGAAATGGCAATAAGAGAAACAATAACAATAATTATATCATCTTTACAGCGCACCGCCCTTGTATAATATACTCTGCTTACGGGGGCAATGCGATAATATCTCGGTCTGAGCGTTACTGTCAGGATGTGTTGGAAGTTCACTTATGTGTAAGCATACGAAATATTTTAAGCATATTTCTGATAGAATGTCACCCTGTAAAGAGTCGCCCCATGCACGAATGTTGTTTACCTGATCTGTTACGGAGCGAAGCCACTTGACCCGTTGTTTATCTTATATAAACTGTGAAGATACAGTGTCTGAGGGCAGCTCGCATTTCGTTGTCAAACGTTGAACCTTGAGCAGTGAGCTTTGTGTGTGTGTGGGTGTGGTCTTTGGGTGTGGTTCTACCAAGTGGTAAGTGTACTTACTGAGTGCTTTCTATTATTCGACTGTACTTCATGGCATGTGATTAATCTAATTGTAGTTTCCATATGTCTATCGAGATGAGCTTCCTAAGCTAATGATAGTAAACTACTACATTTTAGTATTTATTGACTGATAGTTTTCGATATTATTATTCATAAATCGATGAAGATGAAGGGTAGCCAACTTATAATCTCTGCAGGTGGGACGCCCCTAGAGGTAGAGGTTGCTGTGAGGAGCAGCAAGGCATGCATTCAGATAACTTAGATTACTACAGAAGGGCCTAGTTATACTACAAGTCCCTGAACTGTCCCCCATAGTAAAAGTTGACCTTGAGTATGCATTCAGATTACTTAGATTACTGCAGGAGGACGCAGTTATTTGTACTGTTCCCCGTAGTAAAAGTCGATCTTGGGTATGCATTCAGATTACTTTGATTACTACAGGAGGGCTCAGTTATACTTAAAAGTCCCTGAACTGTTGCCTGTAGTAAAAGTTGATCTTAGCTGCCTGTCTATACACCAGCCCATAGGATTAGCACTTGATTCGAAGTGCAGGACCCTCCAGAAGTATGGCGAGGGACATCTGTAGCTGTTTGCACTCTTGTGAAGCCAGACAATTGGACTCTGGAGGCAAGAGACCGCTCCCCCTACTGTGTGATACGGACATGCCGGGATCTTGGGAGGTAACTTGCACTACCATTACCCTCGCTCCAAACACGTCGTGGGACACACATGAGTGATTCGACAATCCACGGGGACAGAATGCAGATTGGTCTGCATCGTCCATTGCTAGTGTGGATCCATATCGAGCCAGGCTACCATGCGGTAGGAGGCTACCGTTCGACTCGATATGGGAGGTAGATTGCACCTACCTGTGTCTTTAATTAGGGCAGTATCGCCACGACAAAGTCTTCACAAAGGTTGTGGAGGTACGTACCTAGATAGATCTATCGAACAGCCTGGTGGCGAGTCGACTGATGAAGCTGGATAGCTTCTGTTGGCGGGTGTGCCTTAAGTGAAGCCAAGAGCACCTTTTGCAGTCCGCGTGGCACCTTAGGGTTTGCGCTCTCCTCTGGTGTGCGCAGGTACGGATGAGCACCATGTGGCGGTGCTAAGAGATTGCGCCCGATATCTTCCAGAGAAAATACTGAGATCATCCCCAGACTATGTTCGTGGCTCTTGAGGTAGTTCGAAGACATCCTGGGCATTACGGCATTGGTTGGTGATAATACCAGTATCATAGCAGCTAAGCTATATAATAACAGTACAGTAGAGTTGTGCATGTCATGTAGCGTTTGAGTGTGGAGGGTACTCAAAGACGTTTTTCCAAACGCAGGCTTGACTCCTGACCAGGGCATCAAAAAAAGAAAAATGATGCTCATAATTTATCTGACAACTTATTAAATTTTCATGGCCCTACACTTGGTGACTGATAGATCTCTGAGTCTCCCCCTCGATAGCTGTAGGGTCGAACTGTCGGAGTCAAGCCTGCGTTTGGAAAAACGTCTTTGAGTACCCTCCACATTCAACCGCTACATGACATGCACAACTCTACTGTAATGTTATTATATAGCTTAGCTGCTATGATACTGGTATTATCACCAACCAATGCAGTAATGCCCAGGATGTCTTCAAATTACATCAAGAGCCACGAACATAGTCTGGGGATGATCTCAGTATTTTCTCTAAAAGATATCAGGCGCAATCTCTTAGCACCGCCACATGGTGCTCATCCGCACCTGCGCATACTTTGTCGTGGCGACACTGCCCTAATTAGTGACACAGGTAGAGGGGGGTGCAATCTACCTCCCATATCGAGTCGAACGGTAGCCTCCTACCGCATGGTAGCCTGGCTCGATATGGATCCACACTAGCAATGGACGATGCAGACCAATCTGCATTCTGTCCCCGTGGATTGTCGAATCACTCATGTGTGTCCCACGACGTGTTTGGAGCGAAGGTAATGGTAGTGCAAGTTACCTCCCAAGATCCCGCCATGTCCGTATCACACAGTAGGGGGAGCGGTCTCTTGCCTCCAGAGTGCAATAGTCTGGCTTCACAAGAGTGCACACAGCTACAGATGTCCCTCGCCATACTTCTGGAGGGTCCTGCACTTCGAATCAAGTGCTAATCCTATGGGCTGGTGTATAGACAGGCAGCTAAGATCAACTTTTACTACGGGCAACAGTTCAGGGACTTTTAAGTATAACTGAGCCCTCCTGTAGTAATCTAAGTAATCTGAATGCATACCCAACATCGACTTTTACTACGGGGAACAGTACAAATAACTGCGTCCTCCTGCAGTAATCTAAGTAATCTGAATGCATACTCAAGATCAACTTTTACTATGGGGTACAGTTCAGGGACCTGTAGTATGACTGGGCCCTCCTGTAGTAATCTAAGTTATCTGAATGCATGCCTTGCTGCTCCTCACAGCAACCACTACCTCTAGAGGCGTCCCACCTGCAGAGATCATAAGTTGGCTACCCTTCATCTTCATCGATTTATGAATGATAATATCGAAAACTATCAGTCACTAAATATTAAAATGTAGTAGTTTACCATCATTAGCTTAGGAAGCTTATCTCCATAGACATATGGGAACTACAATTAGATTAATCACATGCCATGAAGTACAGTCGAATAATAGAAAGTACTCAGTAAGTACACTTACTACTTGGTAGAACCACACCCAAAGACCACACCCACACACACACAAAGCTCACTGCTCAAGGTTCAACGTTTGACAACGAAATGCGAGCTGCCCTCAGACCCTGTATCTTCACAGTTCATATAAAATAATCAACGGGTCAAGTGGCTTCGCTCCGTAACAGAACAGGTAAACAACATTCGTGCATGGGGCGACTCTTTACAGGGTGACATTCTATCAGAAATATGCTTAAAATAATTCGTATGCTTACACAAACAAGGCAGAGTTAAAATTTTTAAACTTATAAAAATAGTCCGACATGATTCGGTATTAGAGGCACCAGTAATAGTACGTACAATCTTTTTTTATATTTGGAATAATTCAATTTAGACTGTAATCCATTGATTGTCAAGTCAATTAACTGAAATAATCAAACAATACTTGCATGCAATCCGTGAAGTATTTAATGATTAGTAAGTGATAGCCATATATCTTTATTTCTGTCAGCGGTACACAGGTTCGCATTTCACAGTACATTAATTCGAATGAAGAGCGACGATGCTGCGGCAAAAAGAATTTATTCCAGAAGTAATGATCTACCAAAGGAACATTTTCGAAATCCGATATATATTTCCACCTCCTTTGATGTTTAATACTGATGACGGGCGCTCCTTTGCAATCCTTTGTGAATTGTGACGCATCAAGTTTTTGGTGATATCCAGTCGAGGAGTAGTGTCAGGACAGGAGTTAGTCGAGGATATTTGAGAGAACTGGCCACGACCAGGACGTTGATCTCTAGGGGAGCATTCACGAACCTCAAAGGATATTACTAGTCACCGCTATATAGCAAACTTGCTAATGCCATAATTCCAGATCAAAATCTACATAGGGTCAGTGGTGTATATCATAACCTGTATAAGCGATCTGACATCCAAAATATAATCACCGACTTGTCACAACATATAATTTCGTATAATTCGGTAAGATGATGTAACTCCTTACATCATCACTAAGGTATGTTAATCTATAATCATTATGATTTTGTGAGATGTTCAAATAAACCTTTTAATAATGTCCCAGTATACAGAACACTACAAATTTTTCAGAATCTCTTGAAGAACAATAGCCACCTATCACAGCATGCGAGAAACAAACGGGAAGTAATCTTATATATTACAAATAAATAAACTACATTATACAATATCACAGTTAATCCAATGGTCTGGTGGTGGTGGATTAATGATTTTTTTTTTGATAGATGCTCACACATTATAGATATATTAAATCCAATTGTACATGAAATAAGCATTGAAGAACTGATAACCATAATTAGAAAATAAATAAAAAGAGGATGAATTCGTCTTCGTCTTTATAGATGTGTCTATGATAGAGCTGATTGTTATGTTGTACCATTAATATATTATAGGAAATCAATTCATAAAATTCTATTAAACAACGGATACCCAAGGAAGCTAGTGGAAGTAACAATACAGGAAAATACCAACGGTAGAAGAATTAAACACGAAGAATCTCAGCACTTACTCAGTCTGCCTTATATCAAAGGAATATCAGATGAAATCAAAAGAATAGGTCAGCGATACAAGATCCAAACGAGATTCTGTAGGACTGCCACCCTCAGAAGTATCCTAACAAAAACTAAGCCCAGGAATGAATCTCAAGAGACAAAGGACTGCATCTACCAGATACCATGTCAATGTGGTAAAATCTATGTTGGAGAAACAAAAAGGCCACTGGAAGTAAGAATCAAAGAACATCGTCTCAACACCCAGCGAGCAGAGACAGGAAAATCTGGAATAGCTGACCCCGCATGGACGGAGCACC
The DNA here is from genome assembly GCA_949316355.1 of Bruchidius siliquastri. Taxonomy (NCBI): domain Eukaryota; kingdom Metazoa; phylum Arthropoda; class Insecta; order Coleoptera; family Chrysomelidae; genus Bruchidius; species Bruchidius siliquastri. The sequence continues at coordinate 16,586,025 of OX438533.1, read as the reverse complement.
ATAAAATAGCTTGGGACGACGCTAAGGTTATTGCCAAGGAACCGTATTGGTATCGAAGGAAATTCAAGAAGGCGGCATTCATCACCAACAACAGTCAAGTGTACAGCAAACCCAGCGTAGACATTAAACCAATCTGGCAGCCACTCATAAAGAAGATTAATAGACTACGACTGGACCAGAAAACAAACAATGACCGACAAACAGCTACGTCAGCAGACCGGAATACCGCGCATCGGGAACCAATCAGAACAGACCGCGCACAACGACACGTCACCGGACGGGGTATAAATAGGCATGAAAGGAACGTGTTCGCCAGTTCACCTGAAGACGATTGAAGATAGCACACCAATCGAAACGTCGTGATACTAAAAATTTTATAGACAATGGAAGTCCGAAATCAAACTTTTGATAAATCCACCTTGTCTACAAGTTTCAAACAACAGTCAAAATGAGCACTCAATCAATACGTCTGGGAGACAGGGCAGTGAGTAAAATTGGATCAGTTTGTATTCCATACAATTTCAAGGGAAATAATAAAGAATCTGCACTTGTAGAGTTGAATCTTGACTGTCAAATACAGAATAAGTTTCAGAAAATTCTGAGTAACAGAATAATGAAACTCCATATCCTTATCTAGGATATGTAAGCATACGAAATATTTTAAGCATATTTCTGATAGAATGTCACCCTGTAAAGAGTCGCCCTATGCACGAATGTTGTTTACCTGATCTGTTACGGAGCGAAGCCACTTGACCCGTTGTTTATCTTATATGAACTGTGAAGATACAGGGTCTGAGGGCAGCTCGCATTTCGTTGTCAAACGTTGAACCTTGAGCAGTGAGCTTTGTGTGTGTGTGGGTGTGGTCTTTGGGTGTGGTTCTACCAAGTAGTAAGTGTACTTACTGAGTGCTTTCTATTATTCAACTGTACTGCATGGCATGAGATTAATCTAATTGTAGTTCCATATGTCTATGGAGATAAGCTTCCTAAGCTAATGATAGTAAACTACTACATTTTAGTATTTATTGACTGATAGTTTTCGATATGATCATTCATGGATCGATAAAGATGAAGGGTAGCCAACTTACAATCTCTGCAGGTGGGACGGCTCTAGAGGTAGAGGTTGCTGTGAGGAGCAGCAAGGCATGCATTCAGATAACTTAGATTACTACAGAAGGGCCCAGTCATACTACAAGTCCCTGAACTGTCCCCCATAGTAAAAGTTGATCTTGAGTATGCATTCAGATTACTTAGATTACTGCAGGAGGACGCAGTTATTTGTACTGTTCCCCGTAGTAAAAGTCGATCTTGGGTATGCATTCAGATTACTTAGATTACTGCAGGAGGGCTCAGTTATACTTAAAAGTCCCTGAACTGTTGCCCGTAGTAAAAGTTGATCTTAGCTGCCTGTCTATACACCAGCCCATAGGATTAGCACTTGATCAGAAGTGCAGGACCCTCCAGAAGGAACGGCGAGTAGCTGGTAGCTGTGCGCTCTTGTGAAGCCCTAACTATTGCACTCTGGAGGCAAGAGACCGCTCCCCCTACTGTGTGATACGGACATGGCGGAATCTTGGGAGGTATCTTGCACTACCATTACCTTCGCTCCAAAACACGTCGTGGGACACACATGAGTGATTCGACAATCCACGGGGACAGAATGCAGAATGGCCTGCATCGTCCATTGCTAGTGTGGATCCATATCGAGCCAGGCTACCATGCGGTAGGAGGCTACCGTTCGACTCGATATGGGAGGTAGATTGCACCCCCCTCTACCTGTGTCATTATTTAGGGCAGTGTCGCCACGACAAAGTCTTCACAAAGGTTGTGGAGGTACGTACCTAGATAGATCTATCGAACAGCCTGGTGGCGAGTCGACTGATGAAGCTAGGTAGCTTCTGTTGGCGGGTGTGTCTTAAGTGAAGCCAAGAGCACCTTTTGCAGTCCGCGTGGCACCTTAGGGTTTGCGCTCTCCTCTGGTGTGCGCAGGTGCGGATGAGCACCATGTGGCGGTGCTAAGAGATTGCGCCCGATATCTTTCAGAGAAAAGACTGAGATCATCCCCAGACTATGTTCGTGGCTCTTGATGTAATTCGAAGACATCCTGGGCATTACTGCATTGGTTGGTGATAATACCAGTATCATAGCAGCTAAGCTATATAATAACAGTACAGTAGAGTTGTGCATGTCATGTAGCGGTTGAGTGTGGAGGGTACTCAAAGACGTTTTTCCGAACGCAGGCTTGACTCCGACAGTTCGACCCTACAGCTATCGAGGGGGCGACTCAGAGATCTATCAGTCACCAAGTAAGTGAATTTCCAACACATCCTGACAGTAACGCTCAGACCGAGATATTATTGCATTGCCCCCGTAAGCAGAGTATATTATACAAGGGCGGTGCGCTGTAAAGATGATATCATTATTGTTATTGTTTCTCTTATTGCCATTTCATTGGCCCACACATTTCTCAGACTCAAGATGTCTGAATGACTCCTGACCAGGGCATCAAAGGTTTTGCAAAAAAATGATGCTCATAATTTACCTGACAACTTATTAAATTTTCATGGCCCTACAGATATATTTCTACCTGAATAGGATCCTGTATACACGTGGCTGAAATTTGAAATTTAAATAATCGGGTTTCACAGCGGCGCTCCTTCACAAAGCATGTTACGTTTCACGTTCCATTTTACGCTGGCTTGGCAGATCCTCCTTTTCAATCGATTCTTTGATTCTTTCATGTGATACTTGGAGATATAGTTGACGAATTGGGTAAGCATATAATTAGATCCATTTAAATTCGGACCTAACGTCTTAAAGTACGGAGGTTCAATGCTTATATACAAATATTATCTGATAGGCTGTATAACTGGAGTTAATTAAGGGCAGCTACATGCCACAGCTTCATAGAAGTTTTTTATGAAATTAGTACTAGTAGTTTCCTATATAGTAATAGGCTACAGTAGGACCATGTACATATTCCAAGGCCTCAAATTCCTTCCAAACAGGATTAGCACTGTCTGTTCTTAGCGATTTTCGTCAATCTGAATATCATGTGGCGAATCCTCAGAGAAATGCGATTGTAAACAATAGACCAAAAAAAGCGATTTGTGGTCTTAAAAGAGAAGAGAGAGAGTCAATGGTAAAGGTTGAGGCCTTTATCTAAACTGTCTCCACTTTTCCGGTACCGGATTTCTATTGTTTCCGCACCTGATGACATCCAATCAACAATCATGGAAAGTGGATTGGGGTGAGGGAAAACCGATGCAGATGGTTTCATTAGGTGATAAAATCTGATGGAGTCATCGCTCTTTTCCGTTTCCTTCCCAAATATGTTTGCGTGTCTCCAAGTAACGATGAATTTATTCATGGCAATAATAGAATCCAGAAAATTTTTTCGATTTTTTTAGATAGTCTTGTTTATCGAATCAAAACACTAAGTAAAAAATGTAATAATTAACGCTGCACTTCTTAGGCAATGGTAGTTATAGATATAACCTGGATTGGACATGGTATTGTTACAGCAAATTTCATACTTAGGCTGCATGTCCAATCCAGATTTGAACAATACCGAGCGAGTATCATGTTCTAAAGACTTTCTTATCAATAACGATAGTAATAATCTACCAATATAATAGATATGTGAGATAATTGAATACAACACCTGCGACTTGTGTAACGCACCACTTTGTATCAGCTTCTTTCATTACCAGCGCCGTACAAACATATCTCGCTCTATGATTTGCTGTCCAGGATGTGGTGAAAATTAACTATGTTTAGATGACTGCATATGGCGTGCAGTACAGCAAAACATTGAAAGACACTCAGTGATTGACTCGCCAGAAATAATAACCACACCCAAAAGGTGACCAGACACACAGAATCCTCAAACTGTGTTCAATGATTATTCAACAACGGAATGCTTTAGATCAATAGCTTCGAGCTTCATATCTTTGATATTCGTAACATGAACAGATACTTCAAGTGTTATGGAATCATCGATAGATGCACGAAGTGCGAAACATTCCTGTAGAGGGTGAATCTTACAGGGCGGTGCTGACGTTGAAAATAATTCGTATGCTTACATACGTTTACAGAAGGTATGAAAAAACTTATATAAACGCATGCGAGCATCCACTTTCATTTCTAAGAAGAGATGAAAACCTTTATTTGGAAAGATATGGAGGGCAGGCTTTTATGAAGACGTGTAATATGTATTGCATAACATATCTCAGCTTGACATGTTTTACAAAGCAAACAAACATTTGAATGAGGAGGAAGCTTTTTCTATTCTCTCACAAAAAGAGCTTTGAGAGAAAGGCACATTTCCATTCATTTAGAAAGAAACCTCAGACGCGCACTGCTTTGTCCCAGAAATCCAACTACTTATTTTCGTCAAAATACGAATATAGTCAGGGTTTGAATTTCATTCATCTATTATACTGTATTTTAAAAACTGGTAACTTTTTTCTTACCACGCATAGTGAGTAAAGTATTGGGAATGCGAACATTTTTGAATTCTGACTGACTGATGAAATTTTAGGAGATATACGATGTAGGTACCTAAGTAAGCTCTCTTGATTTTTTTGATTGGTATATTTGCGACGGATCAATCAGTGATACGCAAACAAAAATTGCATAACTTCGTTTTTCGTTGCTGTAGTTTCAGTGATTTTCGGGCACAGTAAATAAACTTTTTTTTGGGGCGCTAGAAAATTTGGGAAGCTTGAAACCGATTTCACAAGTTTATATTCAATTTATGATGCAGTAAGAAGAATTTTTGAGGGAATCACAAATGTTTATAATTTCCAAATTTGATTTTTTTTATATTGTTCATGCTAGGCATACCTTGAAATGAAATCAATAGCTCAAACTGTTTTTAAAACACTTCCTGTTTGACAGTTTGTCGTTTGTCATATTTGTCACCACATAATATATAAGCGCTCAGCGTGATAAAAGGATGGGGTTCGAAAATATGTCGATGGCCATTTTAGAGATAAAAATATTGTGTAAATAACACACAGTTTCTCAAATAAAACTCTTTCTTTCAGTTACGCGTTTCGATTTATATTTAAATCATCGTCGGAAGATTCTACTATATACTAAGCTGTTAGTTTAGTATCATTTCGGGAAATGCAAGTTATTTTCATTATTTTCGAAGGCTACTTATCTTAATGAGAAAGTTCCTTGTGCAGACAGATGGAAATAACAGAAATAACTAAGGACAAGGGGGAAGTTGAACTTTGTTGGACAACGGAGTATTTGTCGTTTTGGTTCGCTTGATAACGCTACATTAATCTTCAACGCATGTTGTGAAAAATATGAAGTAACTGCTACATATATAGATATATATAAAGTTCTTTGAATTTGTCACATACACAGAGAAAAATTAAATTTACGTTTTTAAAAACAAGCTTTTATTTAAATGCGCTAAAAAGAATGAGATATACTTTTCCTTTAGAACTTTTACTATTAATTTATAACGTCATTATACAATTTATATGATATAAATACTTATCGTGAGATTTAAGCACTGGTATTTACATAGTTTGAAAATTTGAAACAATAAAATCAATCAGATCAAATTATTTAATTCACTTCTACACAGGTAAATCTAGCGACAAGCTTTTAGATCATATAAATTGTGTAATGACGTTAGTTGATAGTAAAATTTGTAAAAGAAAAGTTTATTTTCTTCTTTTTAGCGCATTTAAATAAAAGCTTGTTTTCAACTAAGTTCTTTTACTTTCAATTTATTTTTTACCTTTTAGTTATCACTGGACAGGTCTGCAAAAACGCCAGTACACCAAAATTTCAGACGGATTGGAGCAACGGAGTTTATGATCAGCATCTTTACTTTTTACCCCCATTCTCTATAAGATTAAAAAAATAGTAGCTAGCACTAGTCTAGGCCTTATCTAATCTGCATGCTCGTAAAGCCGACTGTACACACGGTATCCCCAAATATGGAAATTGCTACGCACACCTTTCTCGTACATATGTAACAGTACCCATGCTAAAGTGTTGAAAATTATACCCTTAGGGAAATTTATTTTTTCCTCAGTGCACGCCCAGTTGCCGCCTGGCTATAGCTTAATCCTTTAAGATTTATCGTTTCATTACGGTAGCGTATCCGCGTCCATTCTAATTAGAAAATCGCAGACTGTGATGGTCTTCACATTTTTTAGTGAGTTACCAGAAACAAGGCCTAGATGAGATCTATAGCATATCTCATTTATGAATTTATTCAGGTGAACTGTTCACCTGAATACGATTGAAGATAGCATATCAATAGAAACGTCGTGATACGCAAAATTTTATAGACAATGGAAGGCAGAAATCAAACTATTGAAAAATCCACCTTGTCTACAAGTTTCAAACAACTATTAAATACTTATATTCTTAAATAGTTCTAGCATAACAGAGTACTTTCCCCCAAAGCGCTAAACTCTAAAATCATCCGTCTGGTGATTCTGTTGGGCTCACAAAAACATTACCATGTATTTTCGCATTTTAAATCGCGGATTCAATTAGGAGGAGTAAATATTTGAAGAGGACTGCGGAGTGTCGAGAACACTCGATAATTCACCACGTTAACGATTACTTCCTGCCAGGGTAATCGTGAGAGAGGTAAACTATAGGGTTGCGAAAAGTAGGAAAAGGTACTTTTATAAAATAGTAAAACCGTATTTGGAACAGAATTGTGATCACATTGCTAATATCTGACATCGATTATCTTTTCAAAAACGACCACCCTGGACTCCTTGACATCTTTGATTGGCAATATTGGCGATAATACATTATCTATTACAAAAATGAACAATACTACAGTAACATCTTTGTTATATATCGCGATACATATGTATTTTTGATTTGCCTTGGCCGTTAATAAAAACAACATATAATTACTAGACGAACTTTAGTACCTTCTCCACTATTCCAAACTGCTTCAAGGTACTAAAAAGGTATCAAATTTAATCGATGTTCTAAGTGAGAGAGGGTACAAATTAAATAATTAAATATTAGTGTGTTTCAAAATCACGCCTTCGTAGACAGAAGAGCTCAAATGCATGTCAACCTCGGTACTTCTCATACTTTTTAGTTTGCATCTAAAAGCAACAATCCGATTTTATAATCTATTTAATATACACAGCAAACTTCCATAACTTGCCTTATATCCATAAAATATGAAAATTTCTCTTTGCGTATGGAAGCTAGATGGAAGGAAACGATAACAGAGCTTCTGAAAATTAATTTAAAACTTCATCAGCAGAAAAAAGTTTATCAACGTTTCTTGATCACAGGCATACGCCCAGTTTCTGTATTTGAATATTAAAGTGATTTTATTGATTCAAATTAACCAATTCAGATCAGTCAAAATTTTGTCAAAACTCGGATCTTTCCTCTGCCTTTGAAGTCTTATTAAATATTTCATCAGAGCATTCTTTTAAATTAGTTATACACTCAGTAGAAGTGACTTCCCAAAGTATTTGCATTGACCCACAGAAATAACTGATAAGAGAAATTACACTATGTCATGGATTGAGTTTCAACCTACAGCCTAAAAAACAGGATTGGTGATAAGTAAGAAATCTGTATTTTGATTATATCATGCGGACTATGCCAGATGTTTGAGATGAGTGCAGAGCTGGATCAATGAGTCCTTCAGCTTATAAGGCGCTCCTATATTTCATTATGAAAATAATTTAATAATAATAATAATTATATGATCTAGTGTTGTTAAGTGGTCGCTAGAAATCTTGGAAAAACCATCAAACTCAGCTTTCAATTTGGAGTCTGTCATTGGCCGGTCTTCGCAATGTTAGTAGTATCGAGTATCAACACTTCAGACACCAAGGAAAGCTTATATTCATATTCCATCAAATCAAAAACACCTCAAGTTTCTAGATCAGTACAACATCTCTAGTTTTCAATGTGAGGACTAACGATAATAAGGGTGGTATTAACCAATAAACACATTCACAGAAACGTGAAATAAAATTTGGGTCAGTGGGCTGATAACGATTCCTTGAAATCGTACGTTCCTTTTTTTGCTGCATCTACTCGCCCTTGAGGAGCAATATAACGATTTTACGGTCGTTTCGCATTACATAACGTCGACTCATTGGAACGTGAGTTTCTGGCCGCGCTTCCGCATATCGGGGCATAAAAGTGGAGATTGCCGTGAAATCTCCAACAAATGCATCCAATGTAGCGTAAGGGTGGGATGCAGAAGAAATGAAAATATACGTAACAAAAATGTATAGCTTTTAACGGTTGTACTGTAGGGATAATATGCTTTTGACATCTTTGCATTAATGATAACTCGTCGATAAGGAAGTGGTTTGAAGTGGCGCGTTAAGGAAGAGTCACCAGTAAATCAAGTTGGTCTTCTTTCTCTGAGCTACTTCCAATATACCGACGGGTTTGGACACAGATGAGACGGAGCAACAGCTACTTTTAGAGGGCTAATTTGTTATACTTATGTTTGATACCGATTACTGCACTTACAAATTTTCTAACAGCCATTACCTCTTGTATTTATACCACCACATCTCGATCTATTCTCTCCAAACACTGCACGAAGAACATGCAGCAGAAACTTAGAGCGCTAGGTTTGGAAGGATAACATAGAGATGTAAGCATTTTTAGAGCAGTCTTTTTACCTACATACAGGTTCGTGTGCGCAGCACGTTCTCTTGTTTAAGTTTGAGATCTGGTTTTGTAGGGACACACGGACTATGTGCGATCTGGGACCATTGAAAGCAAATGCCTGGAGAGAAGCAGAGGATTAGACTAGATTATTATAGCCTTTTTGATCGACTGAAATTTTTTGAAAATGAAATTGATGAACAATAGAACGCGGGCTTTTTCTAGTGATGACTTTCAAGAAGCGCCACTCTGACATTCCCTTCACGTAGAATTTTGTTGTAAGTGTAACATGGCTATAAAGTCCAATAAACAACGAAAGTTGACATTTTTATTTGCATTTACGAGCCTATACAGCGTGTTTTACATCACCCATAAAGCCAACAGAGCGTATTTACGAGGCAACATTTTACGACCTTCCATATCCACTCCCTAAATCTCTGTCTACATGCGCCGCTCTCACCTAAATGACACTGCTGCAGGAGCAAGCAGTAAAGTAGGTGAATCCATTTTCAAGCAATCGCAAATTGCAGACGTGTCAGGTCGGGTTAGCTTGCTGATTTACCGTTTTTTGTGTATCTGTATCCGGTGATTCAATAGCATTCTGGACACAGTCACACAGTGCACGCAATGCTATTTTATTTATTGAGGCTGAATAATAGTCCTCCAATTAACAAACTTGACCAGTTAGTTTGAAATAACGGGTATATTAAAACATAATAAACTATAATGTTCGAATAAGTCAGAATTTCGGATAAAGCTCCAACAAAATTACCTCATCTAAGCATGAAGACGTGTAGCTTAAAACGGTACTTCCTTCTGCTTTCCCAAAATTACAAGAACTAAACATCAGGTTCTAGGATATTACCCCTCTTATAATCATATGACGCATACTCTAAGTTTGAAATAGAGCGTGAGCAAACTATATTTAGTACATAAAAATACAGTGAGCTGGACTGACTCAGCATATGTAAACCATTTGAGTTCAGTTTTACAATGTAAATCCAAACAATTATAGCTACGTCATTCCCTTTGTACTTATGAAGTTATACGAGTAACGTCAATACATCGTCTCACCCTTGCTACAAAATATATTTATTTCTGTTATTAATATAATGCTATTAGTATTCGCAATCAACTAGAACTGAACATCAGAAAAATGTCTGTGAAAAACTTCATATCAAGTATTTCAATTTGTAACATTTATATCAGGAATATTATTGTTTTTTTTTATTGAGGGAGAGATAATAATTGTTATAACTCTCAATATCATTAAAATCTCCTTTGTCAAATTCTCTATTGATAAGTTGTGTTGATCAAAATATTATATATTTTTTTAGAGAAATTTATGGAATCTTGGATCATTGGTCTTACAGTTGAAGAAGAACTAGCGGTATATAAAATCGCTTCAGTCTTAAGAAGAACCATCATCCTGACAAACTTTCTGCTGCTAAAAATTGTTGGCTACCTATAGAAGCTCTTCAGATTTTTTAGTTGGTATTCGCTAAAACTGTATCATACAAAACTTGACATATTGTAGGATTGTAAAGCTATGCAACAAAATACAAGCCACATACTAAGGGTACCTTATGAGTTTTTTCATGGCCTACTAAGTATCCGTGAGTCTATGTAAGCTCTAAGTTTCAATTGTGAACAAAATGTTTAATCAACTGGTACTTCTCTTTACTCGTTTTTCGTTCATAGGCGGCGGTCGATAGCCAATATTCAGGAAGTCGAAAAAATTTAATCAATTTGAATATACTATCTGGCATGTGTTGTGTAGGTGCCTTTAAAGTAGTTAGTGTCTTTGAAGTTGAAATTTGCTGATGCAAACAATAAAGTAACTGAGTGTATACCAGAGCCGTTTGTAAGTGCGATAAGAGTGGCAGTCACGCAATGTGAAGTTACAATTTATTTTACTTTTTCGCCTTTGCCAACCGGCACGACATTCGTATTTAGAGTTTAATTGTTATTACCTGTATAAATTGCCTTGGAAGATAGCTATGGTTAATAATTATCTAGCATTCCTTGAAAATAGACTAATCGTTCTTTTTAGCTTTTCATTGCTAGAAATAGGCTTTGAATTAAAAATTTTACTTATCGCACTTGATTTCCAGAAAATTTCAATGAAAAATATACAAAGCCTTCAAAATATGGAATGGAATATTTATGTAATATAAAATTAAATAATGTTTTAAATTCCAAGTAGCGCAATGCATTGTGAATATATTTCAGTGTGTTTTAAATAATTATACCAGCACACGCCTCAGTCTGTGTTTAGGTCTTCAAGAATGAAAAATGAAATCACATTAAGAAATATCAAACTGTTTTGTGTTTTTCATCAGCCTAAAAGGCTCAAAGGAGCTAAGAAACCTACTATAGTGTAGTAGTATAGTGTAGTCTGCGTGTAGATCATTTTTCCTTAAATTTTTCTATGCAATTGTAAACTAAATGGTCTAGAAAATAATTAAATTTGTCATGCATTGTCTTAAGAAAGTTTTTAAAGAAAATGTGTACGCTCCCGACGTAATGGTAGCAGCAAGCATTTGGATTCGGTCCGGGAAGTTCCATCGTGAGGTGAGTGTCCACTATTCACGGAGAGTGATGACGCCAGGAGAATCAAGCGAAACTATGTCACGCACTATCGAGTGCATATCGATATCAGAAAATCCATTGTTTTCTTTTCAATAACGATTTTTGGATGTACCTGCTGCGTGGAAAATATTCATTCATCCTACTTGCGTTTTTTATTGGTAGATTCAAAAAAGTTGGAAATGCATACCCTAAAGCAAATAAGAAATTAGTAATATGTGATTTCAATAACGATAATTATATAGAAATTTGTTATCCGCAAATACCCGGTGGATAACTCACGACATCTATCAAGCCAACATTTTTATGATCCATCATTATCGGTACTATTCACGTCAGCGGGAAGTGTCGCGACTCTTTGAGAAATATGATACTATCACAGCCTTACCTGTAATATATCAATATACAACGTAATAATATTTACCATGACTTGATACTATATCCATAAATCAGACTATCTATAACCGAATGTTTCAACAGTCGACGCGATGTTACGGTTACTATTATTAAGTTCAAATATTTGGCCAAGACCCTGGCAACTGATTACTACATATCAGTTTAGTACACGCAGTCCCACAAGTGTATAATAGCTTACATGATGAATATTGTTTGGGTGACAATTTTGTTATGCATGATAGAAGTGTGTTATGTGAATAGTTATACGATTCTGGCAGTGTTCCCGCACCCAGGTAAAAGTCATGTGGACGTGTTTTTGCCCATTACCAAGGCCCTTGCCGAGAAGGGTCACAAAGTCACCGTGATCAGCCATTTTCCTGTGTCTCCTCCAAGGCCGAATTATAGAGACGTTAGTTTGAAGAGCGAATCTGTGCATTTCGTTGAAGCTTTAAATGTCTCAGAAATAGATCCTTCTAGCAGATTAACTAAATATGTGATGCCATCTTTTTTGGAGTACATAGCAAAAATATTTTGCGAAGCGGGAATGGAGACCGAGGAGTTCCAGCAGTTTATGAAAGAACGGCATCGGTATCATTTTGATTTGATGATTATGGAAATGTTTAACAACGATTGCTTTCTAGGTAAGTTTTTTAGTATATCATATAAATTCAATAGCGGTCATTCGAAAACATACGTAACTACATAGTTCAAAGGTTACATGAGTGAGATATAGAGATAAAAATTTTCAAGTGAATAGATCAATTACAAAACCGAAGTTATACGTCCAGTAAAAAAGTGAACCACGCGATATCAATACATTTGGCACACGAAGCTGCCAGTGTGAATGTTGATACCAAAATTCACAGATTTCGCTTCGGTCTGACTTGTCGGTACTTCACTCATTGTAAAAAAAAATGCCGCCGATCTTTGCCGAGCATTCTTGGAAAAACAAACGTTCATAGTAAATAGAAATTCTGTTGAGTACCATGAAAACAGTTTGAATAGGATAACATTCATACTCCGACATATCAGGGTATGAGAAGTGATAGATATCAATACCACCCGTTTTCGATTGAATTCAACCCCATTTATTTCGTCATTATCAACGATTTTAGCCAAAATAATCATTCCTCAAAACAATTATGTGTCCATTTAGCGATATCATCTCCAAAGTCCCTGTTGAGTCACGTTAATTCAGCGGAGGAAGGAGTGGGTTTGAAAAAATCAAAAAAAAATCAAATCAGGTCAATAAGGGCCTTTGAGTTTTCTATTGTTAGTTTCTGGATGATTATACTTCATTTAAAACAGCTTCTTCTACATATGGTATTTTAACAGTACAAAATTTATCTGCATCAATGGTATTTCATTTTCACAAAACAAGGATAAATATCTGAGTATACTTGATAGTCAGGTATCTATTGGAAGTTAATTGCTTCTAATTGTTCTCGCATTTCCATTTCCAAGGTCGTAGATAAAACATGATATTTGTCATTTTATAATTTTTACAATTACGCATGGTTAATAATCCATTTAGATAACACACTTAGTATTGAAGATATCCTCTTACGCTACGCAAAAATGCTAAACCTAATTTGTTTCCATGTTTAATAATACCAAAACTTTGATAAAAACATTGTTCGATCGGTGACTAACAACAACATTTTTTTATCTATATATAGAACGCGGCTTATATAACTGGCAGCAACATGATCACCTGAACACAACTGGAAATGCCTGATCAATCAGAACGTAGTGTAACAGAAGTTGAAGTAGACAATGGTAGTCCAAAGTAATACTTTCTTGACGCATTGTCCTTAAAACATGCTTGTAGTTGTCTATGGCTCCTAGTTGCTCTACGATTCTGCAAAGTCATGAAACGATGTAGAAATTCATTCATGTTGAACACTTTCTCTAGTATGAAGTATTTCTAAACTTGATGGATGATTTCTAAAATTGTTATGATCCTGGAAAATCTATTCGTACCTATAAAATGTAAACATTTTTAGCTCAAAAACTGTGTTATATCTTTTCCCAAATGATTCAGATATTATAATCTTTCCATTAAAAAAATCCTTATCCTGAAAAATATTCAGGTGAATGGTTAGCGAGATCCAAACAAAGCTGGGAATTACTTGGGAAGATCGGTACAGTCTCCTTCATTCAGTCCTCTCTAGCCAGAAAATAGCATAAAACTGTATGATTTACCTTTAATCCTAAATCAATAAAAATTTGGTATGCATTTTTTATGCGACTTTGAATACATGATTGGTCACAATGTCACGTATTCATTAAATTCCTCCACTGTTGTAATTACAGCACAAGTATCGCATGTCAGTATCTGGTAACATAGAAAGGGGAACGTACTCGTAAGTAATATCAGCATTCTACAACGGTAGACTATGACTATATTCTGCATTGAATAGAACCAGCCTGACCTCACCTCTCATCGCCTGATTGCAAATTGCAACACAACAAATGACCGAAAATATATCACCCATAGGAAAGGAATAAAAAGCATGCAAATTGCTTAACTTTAATTGAAAGGTCATGATAATGTACTGGCAACCACTTAATGCGCACTGAAAACCTTTTAGCTTACGTCAAACAGCTATGGAATAAGCTCATCCATTTTTTGGAGAAGCTTACGTCATTGCTCTTTAAACTGCCAGTCCGTTGGTCTGCCTTTCGGTCTGTCTGTCGGACTGTGTCGGGTTGTCTGTCGGTCTTTCTATCGGACTGTCAGTCGGTCTGTCTGCCGGCCTGTCTATCTGTCTGTCTGTCGGTCTGTCAGTGGGTGCAAAGGTAGCCGAAACGTCATTAGAGGTATTCATTAATACGTATGTCGCTTCAATTGGCGGCAAGCTGTAAATATAATTAATAAGCTTAATACATTTTATAAGTTACATTAAGCAATTAAATATTTCATAGTATTCCTGTTTTAGTACTCTGCTCACGTTAATGACTGTAAAATAGGAACGGACGGTTTTCGGATAGATATTTCAAAAAAGTATCTTGTAGATTATACGTTTCTAAAGAATAACGGAAGGGCATGCAAATTCTTTTGCGTTTCCGCAAGTAACTTCTGCTGGATAAGTTTTTTTTAAATGACGATAATTGGTGCAAACTTCAAAACTATATATGTCATAACGGTGGATAAAGAAACACCGAATTCGTCTGCTAGACCACTGTATGGATAATCTAATTTTTAGTAGGTAATTGAAATATCATTCCCAGATCAATAACGGCTTTTTGAAATTGAATTGATCAAGAAGAGCGACTCGGATAAGATAAGATTTTGTTCTATACAGTATAATGCTCGCTTTTTGATTAATTCTTTTGCACTCCAGATCTCATTAATTATTCATAATTTTTTATGTTAAATCACAAATGATACCGGTGAAATGTTGTTATTGGACGTTACATCAAATGTTTATCTTCGGTGTTTTTATGTTTATGCTTTAATATTTGTTTCACGTTAACAATAGAATTCCTTCATTTTTAATTGCCGAAATAACAGCGGGTTTATTTGAAATTTCGTCATTAGATTGTGGCACCTTGCTGTCCTTTAACTTTGTACCTTCTTCTAGCTGTAAAAGACCGTTAGATATGTAATCATTTTTGAATACCTACATAAAATTGAAGCAGTATTTACATTCTATTTAAAAACACACTTTTGTCACACCATATTTAGTTGGAAGTACATTCAATCATCTCCAAAACAAAATAGTGATTACATGTCTAACTGAAGGTCAAGCGCACAAATATTTGGAATACTATTACTATTAGTTCGTATCAGCTATCTACTAACTTTATAAAGATTAATATGTACATTCGGAATGAGATCATTATTCACAGGCATATTTAGTTGCTTTTTTCCAAGAAAGATATCGCTTCTTATCGCTTTTCGGCATATCTTCCTAGCGGAATCGGTAATTTGATAATGTAATTAATAGTTTATCAGTAGATTTCAATGAAATGCTTGTACATTTAGGCAGAATACAGCACTTAAGTACTAACCAATTATGCGCTTAACGTTAGACTGACCGATGAGATAAGAACTAAAATGATCAACCTAATGCTTTTCCAGGTCTAGCAGACATATTTAATGTTCCTGTGATTGGTATTAGCTCCTGCACACTGATGTCCTGGACCTCGGATCGTTTTGGCAATCCCATCCATACCGGGTACATTCCTAACAACTTTTTGAGTCTCTCAGATAGGATGAGTTTCCTGGAACGAGTGGAAAATACAGTAATAACTACTCTACATCGCTTCTTCTATAACTATATCATATACGCCAATGATAAGAATATAGCCAGAAAGTACTTGGGAGAAGAAGGTTCCAATCTGGATAACGCTCTCAAGAGATCTAGCTTGATGTTGGTGAACACGCATTTCAGTTTGAATCTGCCTCGACCGTTTGCTCCAAACGTCATTGAGATTGGTGGAGTACATATCGAGGAATCCAAGCGCTTACCTGAGGTAATATGCAAGAGTAGTTTGTTAATAAAGAATAAAATTCTATATACAATACAAAATAGCTTATTTCATAACTAGAGCGTGACATAATAACAAAGAAAATTTGATGAATTGGGAAAACGCATGGGAACCCAGAAAAGATAGAGTCTATGTTCGTGGATTAGGGAACTGTGACAGAAAATACATACACAACAACACCTCGTACTCACCGTACACCGCGCATGCCACACATCTTCAGGATACATAATCTGTTAATTATTTTCAGTGCATATGAGCCTATGTATTTCTTCCCTTGTTTATAAATTGATTAAAGCTAGCTGTCTTTCTTTTAATCATGGTTAGGCTGGAGGTTACATATTCTGGTTCTTACTAGGTAGTAACACGTCTGTCGTTTAAGTATTTTTCATTTACAATATTATTGCGTCAGATTACATCACATGACTGATACTGATATTGATGCAAATTCTGGAACGTACGAGTATACTACAATTGATTCAACTCACTTGTCTTGGCCGATAATTAAAACCGCACATGAGAAATAAAAGTGCTTTACTAACACTCGGCTACTTTGGCCACAGAGATTATGAATTATATCCAGGATACAATAAGGATTATTATAGTTATCAAATACGAAGTGATGAAAAATCAAAAAAAAGAATATATCATTCTCCAGAAACGCCAACGCAGCCGCAGCCGGTCCTATAAAAGAAATTACGTATTATACACACAGTGCAATCCAACCTAACGGTACAAAACTTCACCCGTTAAGAATCCAAAAAAAAAAACCTGGAGAAAAACTTATATTTCACGTGTAAGAAGATTTGTTAGATTTTTCCTTGAAGCATAAAGGCAGATCGTTTGACCTTGCTTAAATTATCATGTTCCAATATAGAAACTTGTTCTCACTATACTTTATGTCGCATTTCCCAAAAATGACTCTGAATATTGCTTTTGACGTTTCGTCCATAGTTATATAACATTTATGTCCATTAAATCGACACTTGCTGTGTCTGGAAGACTCACTAATATTTGCCACATTCACAGTTTATTCAGTTTTTTTTATTGATAGGCCTATCGCGCTTCATAAGCACGGCGCGATGACAAAGCCCATTCCACAACGCCGAGGTACTCCAAAAGTAAAACTTTTGGAACAGGCTTGTTCGAGGCGTTGTAAGCTCAACCTGGAGAGGTTGCGCCCGATATGCTTCTCTTGTATTCGCTGTAGTGGCGACTCTTTGATTTTGATATTTCAATTGATACCGCTAATAGGATGAGAAATATTTAAGTATGCATTTTTAGCAGCTGCTTTTCTTCCCTTATTTAATTTTAGTATTTTTCCAGTAGCACCTTGAAAAATGGATAAGCGAATCGACACATGGTGTTATATACATGAGTCTCGGATCTCTGCTGAAAGGTCACACCTTACCGAAAGATAAAAGAGAAGCAATACAGAAAGCATTTAGTCGGTTACCGCAAAGAATCATCTGGAAGTGGGAAAACGACACCATGGAAGGACAGCCCAAGAACGTCATGTTACTGAAGTGGGCACCACAGTTTGATATTCTCAGTGAGTATATATCTATGTCCAGCATTTGCTTATATATTATGTAGTAGAAAGCTTTACGGATTTATCATCCATCTCCATCTTAATGCAGGTCACCCTAATGTAAAAGCATTTGTCTCACACGGAGGTCTACTAGGAACGATCGAAGGTGTACATTGCGGTAAACCCATTTTGGTTATTCCCCAGTTTGGAGACCAACCCACTAATGCGAGAGCTTTAGAAGCTAATGGCGGTGGAGTTATCCTGCCCTACCAAGATATCACGGAGAAAACTTTCTATGAAGCATTGAATACAGTTTTGGATAATAGGTTAGTATACTTACCCAGCCCTTCAATCAAAGTTGTTTATGGTTATTGATGTTTTGCAATTCTAAATGAATTTTCGAAATCAATATTGTTGCTTAATAGTACAATGCATATTTAACTACACAATACAAACATAATACATACTTTACACCAATAAAGTCGAAATGTTTGGTTATTGTTATTTTGTTCAGCCTTCTACAGAGTAAATGAATGATTTAGCATGATCAAATCAACAAAAATCAAAAAAAGATCATGATCATGTTATAATGGCGACTCTGTCTTACTACGCTCCGTTACGTTGTATCGATCTTTCGAATTTGTCATTCATAACTCTGGCTTAGTTGCCAGCTTGTTGCACGTTGACACTGGCATTCATACATTTATATAGAGAAAACTTTTGTGCAGTGTGGCCAGGTGGAATGAAATAATTTTTTCTAAGAGCTTATGACTGTTTCTATTTCAAAACGATTTATGAATCACTTGATGAGTCTATCCTTGGTTTGAGGTAACACTAGTGCAAATGGTATATGTTTTCTATTGGTTATTATTAAGCGGCTATAGCGAGAATAAACTTCAAATATCACTGTTCCTTGTGGTTAGATGATCTTCAAGGATAATGATGATGCAAATATAATCTAACCTCACATCATTTTGTTGCAGCCACATATCTTAACGTTCACTAGCGTCTATTTCTTCCGATTAGCGACCAGTTGAAAGTTGAGAAATATGAACCTATGACTCGGTTATTGAGTATAACGAACTCGGTTATTGAGTATAACGAACATTAACGAACCAATGATTTTGGTATTGTACTTCATGAATCCAGTGAGAGTTATCTATTACATGGGCGATACTTCGCGGTAATCAGTTTGCGTTGATTGAGATGATAAAATTTATGAAAGACTTTTTATTTAAAACAAACGAATAACGTTTGGCCTCAAAGCAGATCTAAGTAATTTTTTAGTGTCATTACAGTTTTTTGCATGACCAACTAATAACAAAACCTGAAAGGTGTACAACATTATTACAAAAATAAATCAATATTTAAGTATTATTATTTGTAAAAATATGAATTTTGGGATAGACAATCTTATACGAAGTCGTCCTTATTTCGAAGAAGTACAGAAATTTCCTAGTAAAAATGAAGTAAATTAGTCTGCTTCAGTTGATATTCTGTGGTATTTTCAAACTGCTTTTTGTCGTGACTGACATGTAGCACCCTCTTACTACAGTAATCAACACAGTGGTAAATATAGCTTTTTCCAATTCCAGATTCCAACTGCAGGCAAAAGAGCTATCAGCTCGTTATAGGGATCGTCCTCTATCTCCAATGGATACCGCGATATACTGGATTGAGTACGTGGCTCGTCACAAAGGGGCGCCACATATGCGGACAGCAGCGGTCGATATGACCTGGTATCAGTATTATCTCCTAGATGTCATCGCCTTTATTATTGCTGTTATCAGTCTACCCATCTTATTAATCTACTGGTTAATCCAGAAGTCGTTCCGCAAAATTGACAAAAAAACAAAAATTAAGCGAAATTGATGAAGAGGACCAGTAGGATTACCAATTATAATAATTATAGCTAAATGTAGAAATAGCATGAAGGCAATAATTAGTGTTCAAAAGGAAATAAATACGTGGATTTCACCTTCTTTATTCCACTTCCCTTCATCTTTTCCCGTGAGCATTTAAGACGTCTCTCTACATACCATTATCTTCCGAAATTCGGGGCTCTCGGAGATAAGTAAGTTATCCCTCATACAACTTCATGCAGATAATAGAAATGCTTACAGTGGAGTACCTTATTAAATGGGAAATCTATGTAAAGATAATAATCATTGTCCTGTAGAGTTTTTGAATATCTATAAGACTTTTCTTACTAACAGTATCACGTGCCCAGATGTAATCTACTGGAGTAAAAAATAGATATAGGGGTTGATCCAATGTACCCCAATTTTTCCTACATTTATCTCTCTATTCCACTGGGAAAACTTTGACGACGTTTTAACCTAATTATTCACCTAAAATTAGCGACCGCTGTTTTGTAGTATGCATATTGCTTTCAATTCGAATATTGAAAGTAATGTTGGTACGTGGGGCTTTCAGAAATAACGTACTTAAGCAAATTACGCTAAATGAAAAACATAAACAACATTGGTGAAAAATGTATACAATGCAGTTTTTGATATAAACAGGGCTTATTCTTATGTCTAATTTAGTATAGCGGCAAATTATGAATTTTGACTAGACTTTGAAGCTAAGTGTCACTAACCGATTTGTGTTGCTTTTGTATCACATCAATTTATAATCAATAACCGATGCCAATTAGGACCTCACAAAATAATTTTCTCAAAATCATGTTGATCATTTAATTCGACAGGGACGCACTAGCCTTTCTCACATTATTGTAAATCTTTTACAACCGGTCCGATGCAGGTAGAAAAAATAATACTGTCAGACTACTTCAGCTATACTCATGTTTGATATTCTCAAAATCAGTTATTTCAAAGAACAAATTTTGTTCAAATACCGTTCCTGTCATTAAGACATTAGGCTGACATAATTCTGTATGCCAAGTTAACATAGCGTCTTTAAAACTTATATTCGTAGCACTGAGATTAACAAAGATTACATGAGGATAATATGAAAAGCTGGTTTTTAAATTTTTCTTTACAGATCTCACCTGCAAAAGTATTCTAGACCTGCAAAGCGTCTAACCAAAGACACAAAAATTATATACCTAATTAAAATTTAGTTGAGTATGCTTGACCGAAAGGTCTAGTCAATGATTTCCATCTATAGATGTATGACTGGAGTTTATCAACAGGTGTCGTTAAAATTAACCTGAGATACAACAGCAGGAAAACTTTCAAGAGCTACATTACATCAATGTCAGTCCCTCGAAGATACTGATTTGTGGTTTCATTTAGGTGTTCATCATATTTAAAGAATCATTGAATTGTATTGTATATGTCGTTCAAGAGAAAACAATTTTAGTGACGACTTGATTTGCCTTCGTATCAATCGGAGATTCATGGTTTCAAAGTTCACCTAATTTCAACACATAGCAGGTTGCTAACGTCATTCAATATTCCCATAACTACGGCAAATATACGTTTTCGTTTCTATGGAAATGAGTCGGTAAGCTATGGACCACCGTCATATTTGAATGAACGTATTTTTTCCAAATTTTAGTACCTACTATAATTAGCTAATAATGTTACATGCAGAGCACAAAACTGAAGCACTATCTTCGTTTCAGGGACCGCATAAATAAAAAGACTACTTTTTTCATAATATGCAGTTTCTTATTTAAAGCAAATAATTGCAATACGTACAGTAGACTTCGGTTAGATAGCTTCCATACATACATACAAACACAAACTTAACGGCGGAACACAGAAACTCCTTCCTCTAAAATTGGTTTCATAGATAGAAGCGCGATAGTAACGGTAACATTGACGAATTTTGCTGTCCAAACTTCCAGCAAATGTTCACGACCTACGACTGGAACACATCTGCAGTTCAAGGCATAAATAGATAATTTACAATTAGAAAATTATTATAGAATATGGAATAACAAAGAAGCCACAATTATATGCTTATCCATTTTCGGCGGGATTGATATAATAATAATATTTTTTTTCGATCTGGGGTTGATTATTGAGAATAACTTCTCATGAAGCACCCGTAATCACACGTGTGTATCGCATGAACTCGAGTAATTATGGAGTATTAATAAGAGCGCAAAACTTCCCAGTGGGTATGCTAATTTACCCCTAATACTTGGACTTTATGCAGCGCGTAGAAAACGCCAGTCACACCTGCACACCTCAGTCCAATTCATACGATGGACAGGGATGGCAAGGAGTGTGAATGGGAGAACCCAACGTTCTTCAAGAGTGTCCGGAATTATTTCAGAGAATACTGCAATTGTACCAGTATTCATGGTTTCAGATATTTCGGTGAGAAAAGAAGTTACATTGAAAGGTAGGTGATTGATTTGACATTGACTATATGTTCTTAATATAATTACTTCGGATCAGAAATGCATAAATACTAATTAAAATTTTTTCAAAGTGTCATGCATAGAAACATTACTAAATCTATGATGCGCTTCGTCGTTTTTTTGTACTTATGTCCAAACAGAACAATATGATGAATTTGGAGGAAAGGATGAAAGTCCCGAGATCATTATCATTTTCATATTTTTGGCCCCATAATATTATTTAAAAAGTATTTTTTGAAAAGTTAGTGTCATAAATATGATGTTTTTTTGACTTTTTACGGTTTTTCATTTTTGTTGATATACAAATTAATATTTGAAAAATTGCTATTTTTACGAAGCTGTAGTTTGTTACACTTGAAATTGTTCTGACTAATCCTGTTCTTGCTGCAACTTGGTAAGTATTATTCTGCCATGGAATCTTTAACATATTTGTTTATCCATTGTATTTTTTTATCATAAGCATTTTTTTTTCTTTTGAAGTTGCCCTGAAAAAGGTTTCCTTATAACTGTTGAGCACTAAGGGCTATTTATTTATTTTTATTTATTTATAATAATGAATAGATTATTACTTTATTAAGTATCAAACATAGATGAGAGTGGATATATGCTACCGTTCTAATCTACATAGCTAATATTATATTAGATCCATGATAATAATAATTTCAAAAGGAAGGCGAAATAATCGGCCAATATAACAATGAACGTGGATTGTATTTCTACAATGTGACCCAGTTTGGTTGAGTATGCAAGTTTTTATCCAGGTTGCCTTAATGATTGTTCTTGTCAACAATTCTAGATGCCTCTAGCCGTCGTATGAGATATGTGAGGAATATCTTTTTTTTCCACCATTTCAAATCTAAATCTAAAATCATGATCGTGTTGTAATCTCTCAAGGCATATATATATATATATATATATATATATATATATGTTTGATGTCATTTCTAGAACTTAACCTGTGGTGGCCCACTATATCCTACAACTCCTCCAAGAACCTCTACCCACACGCTGGATTTGGCATGCGATTTAGTCTCAATGTTGATAATCGAGGATTATTTTTTCATTTTTGAATGAGCAAAAGGGCTTGTGTAAAGTTCAAAATAAATATGCTCACCAGCCACAGCAATGGGCGTCAAAGATGCCGACTGAATGTCGGTAGAGGCTTTATTTGTGCACATTTTGAAACTGTTGCTAATTTATACTAGGTAGTTTGAAAGATTTCGACTTACTTTCAGAGCATGGTGGTTCGTTGTATTTTCATTGGTACTAGCTGGCTGCGTAATAGCAATAAGAGAAGTATACGAAAAGTGGATAAGGAGCCCAGTTATAGTCAGCTTCGCCACTAAAGAAACTCCTATATACTCTATACCATTTCCGGCAGTTACCATATGTCCAGAATCAAAAACTTCGAAATTGCATTATAACCACACCGCAATGTATCGGAAGGACCTCATGAAGGAGGAACTAACAAAAGAAGAGTAAGGCTTTGTTAACTGTACAAATGTTTCTCACACGATGTGACACCGAGTTCCCATAGTCCCATAGTCTCAAGTGTCATTACCCTAGAGTAGCAACTTAACCTACAGCAATAGACTCATAAATGTATTAGGCAGATATGGATCACATTATTGTGACTGCTGTTCATAACATTATATGTTTTCTACAATACTAATTCCATTTTACTCCGCACGTATAAGCGAAGGAGCTCATCGCAGAAGCTTTATAATTTGATAAAATAGATAAGAGTAAAACGTCCCAAGAAATCCAAATCGGCTGCCGAAGAACTCAGCCTCATACTTGACTAAACGGAAAAATCAACTAAGAGCCTACATCAAAACTGCTGAAGTAAATTACCTTCTAAGGCTTCACAATGACAAGCTCTTTGATGGAGTCTTCATCAAGAAGATATTGGCTTGTCGAAGCAGTGGAGCTTGTCTTTCCCAAGGTCCAGTGCGTTAAAGTTAGAGATTGAGAGCTTTATAATGGCTTAGAAATCTTCCCAAAAAAAGCTCTTAAAATACAAAAATTGTGAATCTCGTTCATTGCTGTAGACTATACAGAATTTTAATTTAAAATCACCTTAAATTTTAATGAACAACTTTTTGTTCAATTAATACTTACAAACAGCATTTTAATGGATTTGAAATATTGAACTATTTAATCTCAAACCGATCTTGTATATCGTATTATGTGTAAGTTGCTGGCCTCGCCATTTTGAATTCAGTGTAAATGTCATTAAACTTCAATCGCAGCAATATGAAACCGTTGGTTCTACGATGAAATTTTTTCCATATTTGATAGTTAAACCATATCGAATTCTAGCTTCCTACTTGCTTCTTTAAATCTCGTAACCTAAGATAAACATTTGTATTTCAGAAAGCGTCTTTACGACTACATGTCATTGATATGTACCAAAGACGCATACGATGATTCTGGTGTTTATTATTTTTCAGATGAATTCTATAATACTATTGATGAGGTTAGTATGAGTTCAGTGATGTGATATCAATGCCCAACAACTCATTTTATGATATTTATTTTCAGTTGAAAAGTACTTTTCCTTTTTTCTACTGTTCATATATGCATAAATCTCAAAACTGTAGAGAGATGTTCATTCCTGTGATAACAGATGAGGGTATTTGTTATACTTTCAACATGTTGGACCGAACTGAGATTTATAAAGATAAAGTGTAAGTAACTTTATAACATATACATAAACATATATCGGTACCCTCCATCTATTCCATTCACTTCACAGCTTAGATTCTATTGGTATGATAATTTATAAGTAATAAAGGTCTGACTGCAAACTCAGGCCATTCATATTTTCTAGTTCCAAGAAAAAATCCAAAAAGTTCTACTCACAATAAAAATAACCTGTGTTTTTCATGTATAATGTGCTTTATTATAAAAATCAGATTAGAATCTGAGAATTAGTTCAGTTTAGTTACATAGCTAAGTTTTGCCTTGCAGTGATTAGGAAACGTTTACTTTTGACACCAGAAACTGAAGTGCGCCAAATATATTATTATTTCAGATTATTTTTCCTACCCAACAATGTACAAGAAAATGAAGTATATGTTGACGTTTTCCATATTACAGAGAATGAACAAACATGAACATATTAGCTGAATGAATGTTCGTTTTTCAGTGTTCACTACTCCAACTTTTTGTCTGTGGGAAATACTAGCACTTCTGAATGGAACCTGGATGATGGCTATGCACCTGATATAGGCCTCGACGCCTACCCACGCCGAGCGCTTTTATCTGGTGCTGATAACTCCCTAACTATATTCCTTCTAGCACCTAAGTCTGATTTAGACTACACGTGCAAAGAAGCCTTGCAAGGATTTAAGGTAATTATATATCAAGTAATATGAATACCCAATGACAATGAAAGTACTATTGGATAAATATGTAATTTGGTTTATTGCTATGGTTAACAATTATTGTGAATATTCAAATTATAAATCAATTGGATATCATGACTTGTATATTTTGCTTTTTGGACAATTTGAATAATACTGAGCAACTTCTATGTAACATACTCGATGTTTAATATCAATAGTTATTCAAATATTGCTTGTAAAAATATCAATTATTCCCATTTTTTATATTACGGAAGATGTTTGCTTACTCCTCAATCTAGGCGCAGTCCAATAAAATATGATAAGCAACATTTTTCGTCATTACATACTGCCATCTTGTCAGGAATGAAAACAGGCAATTAAGTTCTAATTGGTTAATTAATTAAAGTAAGTTGGACAGTGGAGGTTGCACTCTTCTTACAGAGACTGATCAGAATTCGAAATTTTCTTTTGCGAAACAAATTTTTTGGTGGCGAGAAAATCTGTTTTTGTTATCTTATTGAACTGCTCTTTGAACGAGGAATAAATACTCAATCAAAATAACAAAGTCGGAGTCAATTTGGTAAAACTGGAAACGATATTCAATTGTTTTAATGTTACAAATGTTCACAATTTTCAACCCTAGCAAATTACAAAATTAAATATTTTTATTTCTTCGGATTTTGAAATGCCGCCACGGTCAGCACTTTCATTGTTACCCGATATATGATATGGTACTAACTAGGATTGGAATTTGGCTGTTGTCCTATAATATATCGAAATCAATTACTGAATGAATAAAATGAGCAATAAAGTAGAGGCCGAAACATTTTTATCAAAGAGGTGAGCAAATAATACTCTATAATTATTTGAGTCCAAACCAAATCTCAATTACCGACGAATTTTTTTATTACTTATTTTTTGAAGTATGTGAAAAAACAACTCTTTTTCATTTTCTACGTTATCGGCAAGTTGATTCATATTAAATGCATTTTTATACACTCATTTTCTAGGTAACCCTCCATACACCTATGAGAATAGCAAGACCAAGTCAACAGTATTTTAGAGTAAGTAGACCATGAGACTTGATGCAACTACAGAGTATGTAAATTCAGTGGAAAATTTATTATTTCTTCGTTTACGTCCTATGGTAGCATCATAACATTTAGAATTTAGATTCAGAATTTTACATCTCATATTATGATTTACTAACTTAGGGCGTTCGTACAACTTAAATCTTAATTATATTGGACCAATTAATTTTTCACTTTGAGAAATATGTATGTCGGGGCAGCCGAAAAGTAGGCTCAGAATGTAGGATACTATCGTAGAAGTGGTCATGAATTTCGAAATTGGGAGGGTACTTTCTAAAGTGGAGTGTTGGTTGACACAAGGGCATGTTAACTTTGTGAGAAACCTTGAAAGGTCTGTTTATTTTGTGTCTCTTGAAAGATTCTGATAATCAGAAATTATCCTACACTGAAGAAGCAGGAAAAGCTTGTAGAAGCAAAAACAAGGTCTATAGTACCTGACGGCAAACAGAGAGGAAGTCGACCCAAAAATCCCCCTCCATCCTCTACGTTGTCATGTTTTCGCGGAAAAAATTCTGTTCTAAATGTCATGCAGGAAAAGTCGAAATTGGTAATCGCAGAAGAAGAATCAGATATTACACTTGGACAATTTGAACGAGGGTCACGCTGAAAGTCTTTAGATATTCCTAATCGATACAAGTTAAAACATGTTTGAGCACGCAGCTATTTTGTCTGAAATTGTAAGTGCTTACACGCAAAGGCAGCGTTTGAATCGTTTAGTAGTTGCCTTGCCACGGTCTCGAATACATCTAAGTGTTGGCCGAATTTTAATGTGAAAATGGAACCGGGTAGTCGCAATTTTCGAGCCATGATTTTGTATGTAGTGAGTTGCTTTGGGGACTCTGCCTCTTCTAGGGCTACCGTTTTTAATTAGTTTGCTGAGTTTGAAAAGGGCCGGGTCTCACTCGATGATGAACCTCGCACAGATCGACTGCCCAGTGCTGTTACTCCAAAAACTGTAGAAGCTGTGCAACATATGGTGAAAAAAGGTAGACATATAACCTACACCAAGATTGAGGCTTCTCTGGGGATTGGATCGGCAGCGGTCCGAACAATCATCCATGATCACCTTCGCCTAAGAAAGCGGTATTCCAGATGGGTGCCACATGTGTTGACCAGTGAGCAAAAAGCAACAAGACTTCATTGGAAGTTTATACTTGAAAAATTTGATAATGGGCACAGTAAAAACACTTTTGATATCGTAACAGGAGACGAAACATGGTTATATCATTATGATTCCGAAACTAAACAGCAGTCATTAGTTTGGTGCTTTGAAAGTGAACAGCCTCCAACGAAAATACGTCGTTCCAAGGGTGTTGGAAAGAAAATGGTCGCATTTTTTTTTGTCTAAAAGTGGATACATCACAATGATAGCCTTGGAAAATCAAAGGACAGTTACTTCTGAATGGTATATAACCAAATGTGTTCCTGTAATCTTCCAAGAACTATGCAAGAGCCGTCCAAAGACTGGTCTGCGGGGTATTCAATGGCACAATGACAACCCACCCGCCCACAGCGCCGCTAGAACACTCGATTTTTTTGCTGAACAGGGTGTCAAACTGTTGCCTCACCCACCTTATTCTCTAGACCTAGCTCCGTGCGACTTCTTCTAATTCCCTAAGATCAAAAAAAAGTTACAAGGTCGCCATTTTTCCACCGATGAAGAGGCAATCGCTGCATTTGAGGAGGAAATTAACAACCATTCAAAAGAACGTTGGTCACAAGAATTTGACAAGTGGTTTTACCGAATGCGTAATTGTATTTAGATAGGGAAGAATATGTTGAAAAAACAGTATAAAGTTTTTTAAAATACCTTGTCGTTTTTCTGTATCTAAAAACTTTAAACGTTACCGTCGTATTCTCGTTTAATCGATTTTCACTGTTCTCAAAATAGCATGATAGATTACAGTAAGACAGTGAAGGTGTAGTAATAAGCGGTGATGACCATTTTCGTCTTTAAACGCTTTGAGGTCATGATACAGGTATGTGTCAACAAAGGTGAATCAATTTACAGATATATCCCTTTTTGTTCGTAAACCATAAATTTTTACGATTTACTGCTATCTACATCAATCGTGTTATACATGTGGCACGCTACAGACTTATACATGTTTCCTTGCAGGTTCCATTGAACCAAGAAGTTCTAGCTGCGATCCGTCCCGACATGATACTTACCTCGGCCTCCGTTAAAATGTATAATCCTAAAAAGAGGGAATGCTATTTTCCACAGGAAAAAACCTTGAAATATTTCAAAATCTACACTTCTATGAACTGCAAATTGGAGTGTCTCACCAATTATACACTTTACTATTGTGGATGCGTCAATTATTTCATGCCAAGTAAGAAAAAAATTATCAATCTTTCTCATTAGTAGGTATCTTCGATCTTTTCTTATAAAAGATGGTTGTATCTGTTATTAATTGCTATAGTGAATACGATCCTGAAGTTTATATAAAATATCCGCAATGCATATCAATACAACTATTACATTATTCCTTGCCCTTCCTGTATAATTTGTTTCCAATTTTATTCATTGTCAGAGAAGCAGGTATCCGCAGATTTATAAAAGTATATAATTTTTTGTTAAAACATTATTTATTTCATCACAAAATATAACACATTACATAATAATCATCATCTCTTATAATCAAAATTTTACTTGCATTCTGTGCAAGTATTGGGATCTCAACCACAAAAAGATCAGTAATTTTCATCGGTCTCTCCGTCAGTTTGTTGGACTGTCTATTTTTTTCGACAGCTTAATCTTTGTAAAACTTCTGCATCCATTAAGTATGATTTTTTGAACAGGTATGATTTGAGTCTTTAATATGTGGCGTTCAGATATTCTCAAAGATTCATTTTTGCGTCATGATAAACTACATTTTTACATCGATATGCCAATATCCAGTTGTTTCTGTTGACGGTTATGAAAAGTAGAAAAGATTGTATGACACTCGGACATAATAAATATTTGTCACCATAATATGGACGTTCTGTATATCAAATTATGTAATTGTTTGTCAGAACTTGAATGTTTTATTAAAATATCGGATATATTATACAAAACTAGTTCTTTCACTCTGAATATTAAGCAACCATTAGGCATTTCACCTTTAATTCCCACGCAGAAGCAACAAAAGTGACTTTCCTTTAGCAGAATTTTATTCTTCAAGTATGGGTAATCTTTCGTGCTTTCTTAACTCAGTACTAAACTTTGGTTATATTAAAATGATGCAATGCATACATGCTGAAAATTTTTGATTTAATCGCTAAATTTGATGACTATATTTGAACCAAAAAACAACAGACAAAAAATATAAAATCAAGGAATATTCTGAACACATATGGTATACAAGCATATTTCTTGGATAGCGAAGAGGAAATTCTGAATTTGAGAACATTTATAATATTTTCATGAAAATTGATAAATAGCTTACATGTAATCTAGGTAACCATCGTCGTGTAGGAAATCGCAAAATTTAGAACAATTTTGAAACACGATTCAACTGTAACAACGGCTAAGGTTCAATAAGTAAGATCATCATATCAATCTGTAAATTACTTTCGTCTTATTAAAGCAATCTATTCGGTGAGTTTTTTCATATTTTGCTTTTTTATAGACTGTAGAAATTGCGGCAGTGAAACAGTATTTTTAAATAACTTGTATGAATACGCAAATATTTAGGTCTGCAACAACTACTGTGCAGTTATGGTGCCTTCAAAGGCAGTTGCTTGCTCTTGGCGTGTACTGTAACCATTGCCTGAACTTCTGTACATTTACAAAAATGCATTGATAGAATTCCATACTAAACAGAGGTGAATGTTACCAGGGGACAACGACACGTATCTGTGTGGCATTGGTGCTGCAGACTGTATGAAAGAAGCAGCGGAAACACTGCAAAAGAGAGACTTGCGTCGAGAGCTAGACAAGCCCCGGATCAACAGAACTGAAGGAGGTGACTTTGAAGGTGGCTATTTTCCAGACTGTGATTGCATGCCTATATGTACAGATCTGACTTACCATGCAGAGATCACTCAAAGTAACTGGCCGTGGCAGGAAATCATTAAAGCTTCTCCGGTAACTGAAAATTCTACAATGGCAGATGATACGTAAGTTCTCGTTTTTTTTGCCTTTCTCTATCAGATGCTTTCTTTTGCAGATACTCTAAATTTATGTTTAGACAATGTACCAACACATGATATATAACAAATCTGTTCATATAACATGTTACATAAAAAATCTATAAAACACGAAATTTGGTAAAACAGCATTGTTAAAAATCTTAGCGTTTTTGTAAGACATGTCGACCATGGGGCTATATCTTGAAATTTCTAAGCAAATTTCAACTTACGCCATTACCTATCGATAAGTAGCCAATAAGTCATCAGTTCTGTTCATACTAACAAATTTGAAGTAACGTCTCCAGCATCCATCATCGACTTCAGATGTTCTCAAAGATCCGACAATTTTTGTGACTTGGTGATATTAATAGACGTGAATAGCCATCCATATTTCAATATATTTTCATTAATAGCTTAATACATAAAAGTAATAGAATAAACGAGTACACCGCATACTCAAGCTATGAAGTGGAGGAAATTGATAATAGGAAAGTATCAATATACCGCTGATGTGTCCTGTACCATTTTTATCAGCTAATAGGCGATAGATTTTTTAATGAAATTTATTTTTGTAGGGTCAACTTATCAAGACTCACCTTATACTTCAAGTCTGCACGATTCATAACTTCACAAAGACATGAATTGTATGGTCCCACGGACTTCCTAGCTAATTTCGGAGGGTTATTAGGGTTATTCACCGGATTTTCCATACTGTCTTTAATGGAAGCCATTTACTTTCTAACTGTAAGAATTTGTTGTAACACTAGGCTCTACGGATACTGGGCTGGACCAGTAAAGTAGATTTCATTGTAATGTTTATAGCAGTGCTTTCATATTGAGTAATAAAATTTATTTATCTGGAATATAATTCGGTATCATAATGTCTTTAGCGCTTTGATAGATATATCTTTCCAAAATAAAAGTATGTATTGCAATAGCCTCAAATTATCTTTTAGTTTGTCTTTGTAGCTACTCTCGATTGCTGGAGTGACATATCGTTATGACAGCAACCTTATTTCCTACATGGAACCTGGCAAACCACTACCATTCAGAGATACCGTATTTCGGTTAGGGCAGCATGCTGGTCAGATCGAAGATGATATTGAGATAATTGTGGAATGGGGATATACAACTTATAATTCAGATTAAATGAAATGAAATGAAAAATACCTTAAACGTGATCATAAAAAAATAGTAATCATTAAGTGCTTACCCCGATCAAATTCAATACTTCATCAAAATCAATACAGCTTTTATTGTAATTAAGGAGTGAAAATATGGTGACAGAAAGATAAGCAAACTGAAGCTACCATACCTATTCATTATTTATGTATAAACTTAGGATCATTATAAAAATATCAACTAAATTACGAGGGTGAAGTACATAAATCTGGAAAACTGAGTTACACTGATAATAAAGGATAACATATATTTTTAAAATAACATAAAATACCTATTTCAAAATAAATACATTTTATTTCAGAAATGAGTGATCTTGATTACTTTGGAGGTGGGATCTGAAATCTGCGACATCTCTCCATTTCTTCTCTTTGTAGACTTCTGGTTTTCAATTTTTATTGGTGAACAAGCCAAATTTTTTTAATAGCGTCGTCAGGTTGCTATAAACGGGAATTATTATTATTATTATGTTGATACAGATACACATACTAATCCAGGATGAGCAGATCTAGCAAGATAACTTAAGAAGCAAAGCAGTGAAATTGATTTGTGAACTACTTTCATTGCTACCATAAAAATATTCCGTCCTAAATCGGATTGTTTGCTGACTATATTGGCCAGTTGGAAGTACCAAAATGTTGCTCAATTTCTAACCTAAGGATCCAGGTTGGAAGTTAGGTGTACAAGTAATTAGTTGTTTGTAGTTGGGAGTATTTTGAATGGAATTAGAATTTCAGAAAAAAAAATGTAACTGTGCTGCTGGGAGCGCGAATATATGAGAACAGTTTCGTATTCAATAAGGGGTTTTATATCACCTCTTATTGCTTTTTCAGTATGTAAAATAAGAATATCTTCAAATTTCGAAAATACGTGTTAAAAGCTAGGTAGATTTTTTCTTAAATTGCACCAAGGTTTTGAGAAATACAAACTTTTGTCATATCAGAGTATCTAATCGATCTGATAAACTAAGAGGCTATGAAAGGATGTTAATGCCTACCACTCTAAATAATAGAGGTAGATATTTTCCATCGTCAATTAATATAAATCATCGTTGGTTCTGAAAGCATGCGGCTCATAGCTTAATCTATATGGACCACGAAGTATAATTACTTTAGGTAAGAATTAATCTCACACAACTGATCTCGTGAAATTTAGAATGTCTGATTGTTCAATGTTTGAGTTATTGAAGTTAACAGCTATTGACGAGTGATTTTTATATAAACATAACAACAGAAAACATACGTTTCACCACACCAATCATTTCACTCATGAAGCTTAAGCGCTTAAGCTGCTGTAAGTTATTTTTGAATTAATGTACTGTCAATCTGCGTGTAACAAATGAAATTTGTTTTTCAGTTACGCTTTTTGCATAAATTGCATCTTCAGGCTGTAAAATTCCACACATTAAAAATTAATGAAATCTGTGAGGCGATTCGATACATTTATCTATCCAGGTTTTATGTAAACTATCTAACACAAATAAAAACTAAGATTTTAGTTCTCGAATTGAATATATAGGATTATATT
The DNA here is from genome assembly GCA_949316355.1 of Bruchidius siliquastri. Lineage (NCBI taxonomy): Eukaryota > Metazoa > Arthropoda > Insecta > Coleoptera > Chrysomelidae > Bruchidius > Bruchidius siliquastri. The sequence continues at coordinate 16,552,758 of OX438533.1, read as the reverse complement.
AGTTATTATAATGAATAGGGCAAATAGAACGCTAGATTCGAGAAATATCTCTAATTTTATATTTATCCTAGGAGTTACCTTAACCAAAATTATGGTAGTCTTAGATCCGAAAGTATGTGAAAAGTCAACGCTTTCAGAGAAATAACTAGTGTTCCATAATCAAGGGGATTGGTTATTCAATTATGTTCTGACAGGCGAGAGAAATGGACGCGATGCCGAACAAAAATATATGGTCTTTGAAAGAAGCAAAAAAGCAATAATTGTAAGTGCTTTGAATACTTATCAACTGTATTAGTGCAAGACAGTTTTGGTTGCTGTATGTTCACCAAAACTTGTAGCTGTGAGGTAGTAAAAAGCAAGGAAGCCCTACAAGACGCCTTCAGTTTTTTCAAGCGATGGCAGCAGCTTGAGAAAGAATCATCTACTTACTGAAAATGTAAATGTATTAAATTTAGCTTCTTACGCCATCAGCTTTTTGAGGAATGCTGTAATGTTTAAAAAATATAATTAATTCGTACGCTCCACCCTTTCACTAATGAATTAGGAATTTTTGGCAATCTCATACAAAAAATGACTTCGGATTGCTTTCTTCCTTGGCTAATTTAGATACTTTATTAATTACTATATCTACATTTATATCTTTATTGAATTTAGTATTTTTTGCAGCTATGTATGCACTCATAATATGACTGCCACATTCTATCTTCTCCTATTTTCAGTTATATATTCACGCTGCAAAATAGGAAGGTGACTCGATTTTGAAAACTTTTATTGAAACACCTTAATTTGTATCCGGATGAGGCTATTTTGTGTATGTAGCATCAAATAGTAGGTAGCTGGAGCCTGCACGTTATCATGTCTGTATACTCCTAGGAATTTATTTTCCGTGCAAAAATATGGGACAAAAAATACTGTGATAAATTTCTTTACAGGCATTATGATTGCTATAAATGTAATCGCCAGAGTGCTAATTTCAGAACACTTGATTTTCACCTTTTGCGACTTAAATTTTGGCCATAACAAGCTTTGCGCAATAATATCTACCTCTGAAGTATTACAGTAAATTGTTCTTGATAGTTGAAAATTCAGAAAAAAAAATGGTTTGGCTGATTACTGAATCCAGTATAATAAATTTAATAGTTAAGAGTAAAATTTGTTTTGTTCATGGAGGTAGTTCTAATGATATTCCAAAGAAAGCGGAATGAATTATGCAAAGTAGGTTTTAAACGCTACAACCATCTAAGGAGAGACCAGTATACACAATAGGGTTTTCCATTGTTCATGGAGTTGACATAGGATACAGTTAAAGGCGGTTCATGCACTTACGTTCGTAAGGGATGAATCCTTCATCATCTTCCTTGCCCATGCAATCGGCAAGTAATTCTTCTGTTTCAGCGTCTGATAATCTTTCACCTAAAATGAAAATTGCGTTATATTGATCGATAGCTCACAAATCCGTGCAGAAGATGTCGTTAATTGAATGTCGGTATAATTGAAGTTAATTTAACTATCAGGAGAAATGAGATGAATTAAATAGAAAATCACAGGATAAGTCCCAGAAATCACGTTAAGAAAAGTACTTCATTGGATCACTCTACTCAAGACACAATTTGTGCAACTTGCGCGGTTGCAGTGATAACTATAACATTTCAGACCACTACAGCCCAGTGTATTATAGAACATATTAAATTAAGAGTCGTTTTTTCTTGTGGAATACAAAAATGGTTGGAAATAAAAAAAAATGCGTATAAAATACGTTATGAAATGACATTCTGCTTAACTCTTGCTATATTGCATACAAAATGGTATTCTTGAGAAAAACCAGCCATTGCACAACTAGTTGCATCAATAAATATTCTGAGAATACAAAACAAAGATAGCCTAGATGTACTGAAAGATGTTGGAGTGCTGGACAGAGTAACTTAAAACTCTTGCATCATGCAAATCATTAAATCATCGTCGAACTGTTAGATTAGCCTGTTAACAGAGGTTAGTTGTCAAGTAATCTGGGTAGCCTCTGTTAACAGTCAAATCTGACAGTCCGACGATGATTTAAATATACATCGAAATGTGTCACTGAAAGAAAAAGAGTTTTATTTGTGAAACCTTGTGTTCAAAACACAACTATTTTATCTATAAAACATAATTAATTCAGTTATGTACTAAAGGCATTACTCCTATTTTTTCAGAAATACACCTATTTGAGGTCTGAGAAAATTGTACAGGAAGGTCATTTTACAAGAATTTAACTTCTGGCAATATTCATTGAAAGTATTTTGATAGTACGATAAATCTTGCTGACAAAATTCATATTTTCTGAATTTTTCTTTTGCTATAAACCGTTTCAGAATTAGCATACTACTCATTGTTAAAATGGGGAAACTGTTGTTGATACATGTGTGTCTAATATAGGTATTAATTACACTGCCTCCAACTGATTTCCCAAGAATTGGCACACCTGAATCCCATTTATGTTCATCTACAGACTGGGTTAAAAGCAACATCCTAACAATATTGATATGCGTCATGAATTTGAGACGAAACGTTTTTGATATAGATCGATCTAAAGAAAACATTTCAGCTATTTTCCATAGACCATATGTGAAACTTATCTAACAAATACTTTTTGGCTATAAATATATTTCTGTATCAAGTGCAAATAAACTACCTACCAAGAGAGAGGAGTGTGTGAGCAAGTTCAGCAGCCATCATTGTGCCATTCTCTTCTTTGTCGTATAGTTTAAGACATTCTAGGAAGTCGTCGAAGTTACCCTGTTCTTTGTCTTTTTTCACTTGACTGAAGATGGGAAGGAATTCGTCTATTTTCAGTTTCTTTTCATCTGGAATTAGTACATATAATACATTATAGTAAGCATATGAACAGTAAGTTCCAAAAATTACAGTCCACAGTCGAGAATAATCAACATAAGATTTTCTTTATTGCCTCCTGTGTAATATATTTTGTGTACGTGAACGTGGATGATATCAATGGTATTCAAATTTTGAAAAAATTCTTGTCAAAATGACAATTCCTGGCATAAATACTTACTCTTCTTCTTTGTACCGCCAACCTTTTCAACCGTAGCCAGGGTTGGGTTCAAGTTCAAAGCTCTGAGCATGTCTCCTAGGTTGACAGCGTCGACTGTGCCATTTCCTTCAAAGTCGTAGATGGAAAATACAAAGTTCGCCCCTAAGGATTGAAACAGTCACATTAAAAATCTTTTATCTGAACTATAGGTAATTTCATTGAAATTATCGAATGCTATCGGAAATTATATAAGTTATATTTTTTTATTATATCTCGTGATGATCTACTTACAGATGATCACTAACAAAAATATATATTTGTGATACTATAATATGAAGTATAATAGTAAAGCAATGGAGGCTTAATCAATACATATTAGGAGATTATTAGAGAGCTTATTCAGTATGCCATCGATTTCGAGACTAAAACTTTGGTCATGCAATAAAGACATTACTCCATCTCAGGACCGGCAGCTTTTATAGATGTTAGACATAATTATACATAATAGATTTTGAACAGAAGTTATGCTTTTATCGACAATTATAACACCTGAGAATTATCATATATCCTCATAAATATAATCAGAGTTTTTTTTCAATTGTACAACGTACTTTTGTCACGATCTCCAGATAACTAAAAGTTTCAAGATTATATAAATGGATACTACTGAGTAATGATAATTGAAAAAGGAAGTAATTAAATCCTGTAATTTCCAAACAAGGATGTTTTCCCCGACGCATCTTTCTTACGGTTCCCAGATTTAAGCTGTTAATATTTTACATAACTGATATCTAGGAGATTTGTCAGCCTGTTTAATAGTCTGGGTTGTTATTTGGTATCAAATAATAATGGTATTACTGTAATTAATCTGAAAAATGGTGGGTCGACACTGTTCTTCCCACGCAATGGTATCAGTTTGAATACAAAGGTTTAAATTGGATTTGGATACTTGAAATTGGATTTAGAAAATATTGAAATACTAATCAACCTACTTTCGTCAAAATTCTATTCAGTTCAACTGTCGTAGTCTCTAGTTAAAGGCACTAACCCCTAGAAGGTCAAATCTATATGGTTTGCATTTGTTTCAAACATTCGAATTGTATAGCAAATAAATTATGTTCGTAAATCGGATGTATCATAAACAGAAAGACCGATGGAAATGTGTAGTATGCATTTTCGCTTTGGCATGAAACATCAAGGAAGCACAATATGTGGAATTCGAAAATTTTCCCGATATGCGATTCTTCCCCGCCTGTAAAATTGTTTGCGACCAAAAAAGACTTAATTCTCTATATTAAACCTAGAACTGATCGGATGAATGGAGACATACAATAAATTATTATTATTATACATTATACAATAATAGTTATTTGTCTAATTGAAAGTAAAGAAAAATGCTCATGGGGTGTTTTGAGTGTTTTGTACACGGATTTACTGAACTACTTCAGTGACGTAACAACAAAGTTTAACGATGCCAATTAGAAGCTATTCGCTGAATGCTGAATACCAGCCAGATTTATCTATATTTAGAATTAATAGTTCATATTAGATTACTTTATCTAAGGAACCTAACTAAAACTAACTACAGTCTACCTTCTCCAACAATTACATAAATACCTGTGAAAGTAATTTTTCAATGAGCCATACTTTCTTGCTACTCAATTAGAACGTTAATTATGTTTTTTATTCAAAACAAAAGGCAAAGAAAGAGGTTCCAGTGGATTTTCTTTTTCCTTTTCACGCAATCTTCAAATACGTAGACATTAAAATTGTTTTTTGTTAAATGTTTGGATTCCTCATAAGGATCTTTCGATATTCCCCAAATTAATCAACATAAATAACATGAAAAAATTAAATTTTCAAAAGTTTTAAGCCTACTAGATCAAATATCATCATTACATTTCTTTTATATCACAAATATATGACCGTCACACTATATATTTATCTGTTGTAGCAAGGTTTCTTGCAAAAATTCAGATAATGTTGAAACTACACCTATTCCATATCAACGAATCCCTAAATGGCAGCAACTTTAGATCTGGGTCAGATACATAGTCATGGAAACACAGCAGCATCTACGTGCCTAATTTTAGAAAATGCCGCGGTACAATTTTAGCCACCCGTTACGTTTGCCTGGCCATATTAGAGCCCGTTATAATTTTAAAACGCTCTACAAACACCACGCAGTATTACATATCGTACAGTTGGACTGAAATAGATTTTTCTACTTACTTTCGACGTCTCTCGAGCTCAGATCAGCCTACAACAAAACATAAAAAGTGTGGTTAGGAGACATGTGTATGTGAAAATATTCTATCAGCTACTTTACTGACCAACAGCTTAAATTTTTCGTTTATTATAAAAAACGACGTCATTGGGGGTAGTGCATAATTACTTTATTATAGTTGTTGTGCTATCAGGAATCATTTTTTTTATTTAGAAAATGTATATAATATCCATTTGAATTTGTGATTCTAGTGACTACACAATCACTCAATCTCGTCTGAGACTTTGTGCAGCATAATCATCACACATTAAAAATTGCAAACCTCTTCTCATGCAATCGATTCAGCTCAGCCTAAAGCAGTACTGGCCATGCTCATTTCCTCTAAAACGACTAAGATCCAGATATATTTCTCCGTTAAATGAAATTGACGATTGTTGGTTACAGGGAGAGCATGGAATAAAACCGATTCAGGAGCATTCCCAATCATGAGGATGTTACCATACAATGTTTAAATGAAATATTAGTCTTGATTACAATAAATCAGACAAATATATATCCGACAAATACAACTAAATCCCACAACTAGCATCCGTTATGCCGTTAAAATCTTATCATATAAAAAGGAGTCATGCATATCCTATTACTGTTACTAGAACTCACAACAAAAACTGCTTTATCCAATCTTGATTTTACCAACAGCTTCTCACGTTCCTAAAGCTTCTTTTGGCATTAAGAAACAAAGAAACGATTTCATGGTCAAGATTCATAATACGGTATATATATTAACAAGGCCTTTACCTTGCTTATGGCAAAGTTGAAGGTCATTAATAATGTTTTTAGACCGATGGCTCAAGAAGAACATTTCAGGACTGCCAGCGGACGCCAATAACCTTTCCACAACTGTATAATGAATAAAGAGCTTTACAAACCTTGTAATCAACTCATTGTTTCTAATTCATGGTGATGTACAGATATTAGAGTTACATATCAGAATACAGGAATCTGTCCTTTCTCCAACGTTCTTTTAACTGTACATCAACAAATTGTTGGAAGTAACATCTAGTACTATCCACAGCTTCGCAGGTGATACCACCCTTATTTCCAGCATAGAACCAGACAAACCGCTGCCATTTACAGAGATCCCACATCGGCCTGCTCGCTGTACAAATCAATGAGACCTGTCGAATGAGGCTTCTACTGTAACGCACAGAAGACCCAAACAACAGCCCTGAAAAAAATTACTTGCTGATCTTCCAGCCGTGGAGATGGAGGGACTTGAAATTCTTGAATCTTCCATCTAGCTCAAATATCTATTAGAGTAAGCTCCAGTGTTGTAAACAAAAATTATGACAAGATAATTGGGGGATCTGTGAGAATACAGCTTGCCGGTTTAGCAATTAAAAAGGCCAATCTACTATTACCTCAAATAGGAACTCAAGTCAGTACTTTGCACCACGTGTGTATAAAAATGATACGATAAATAAAATATACCTAACAACAGGTTCAAAAGATTTTATAAAAATAGATTTCAAATTATTCTTTGTAAATGTTGAAAAATAAATCTAAGTTTGAAGGTCAGTAAAGAGCATACGTATTGCAAAAAAAATTGATAATGAGTGTATATTTGACAAAATAAGAAATGTCTAGAGGACCTCGCATTATAACTAATTAAATATAAAATCTGCATGTCAAATAGACACTCATTGAATATTGCTATTACAAGTATATGTAAATATGTGTTAGTATAAAAAACATACGCACTTTTAAGTATAATATTAATTATTTTGTCGTCACTGTCGCTATATAAGTATCATAAGTGACGTTCACATATAAAAAAAACAGCTACAACATTTACACAAGGCAATAAAAATGTTATTACATATACGTAAGTTACATTCACATAGACACTTTTAAGTATGTTTCTACTACTTGTTATAGACGATCACATGTGTCTGCTTATGTTGGAAAAGCCAAAAGTACAACACAATATACTGAATCCATACAAAGCAGGTGACTGCATGTATGAACAATTTTTTATCATTATTTATCAATCGCAGTAATGTGAAATATTAGGTTTTCTGAACTGAAAATGCAGACTTGTTATAACTTTGGTGCCAAACTATGCGACCATTTTCTGAAAAGTGTATGCTCGACCAAGCGTTCTCGCATAATAACAGCAAGATTCTCTGATACAACATACACTAGAGTGCGCCAACAAACGCATTCCCAATAGGTCGAGCTTTTAACATGAGCCTTTCCCAATAATCGTTCTTTTGGAGCCTTTTGAAGTGACTTTCGGGGGAGTTTGATATCCGATGGTTACAATCTATCACGTTTCAAGGTCAGAGCGAATAGACATTTATCACTCGCAGCGCTACTGGAGCGTGATAGCCTTTTTGCTTTTTCCAGAGGTTTTCTATTGAAAAAAGATACAAATGGGAGACATATTTTTTGTTATATAATTAAAAGCTAATTAGGTGAATAATGATTATTTAAAAACGAGATTCAGTATGCCCTAGCATCAGCATAAGAAAATAATAAATCTTACTAGAATAAATGAGGCTTTTGTTAAGTACACGACTATTTTATCTGTATGATGGTAGATTTTAACCAAGTAAGAGCATCTGCAATCTACATCACACAAATTCAATCTGTTATAGAACATACATTTCGTAAATTATACCCGGTTTTTTCTCATCGAAAAATGAATTGGTAAACAACCATAATTTACCAGAATCATGAGCTGCTACAAAAATATTTGCATTCTATTCTCGTAAATATTGGATTGTGAGACCGGATAATCTATTTTTAAAATCTATGCTAGTCTCGAGTTTTAAACTTCGCAACCGAATATTACCGGAAATTGAAGAGTGACGTTTCATGCCTTCAACCTGTATTCGAAAGATAATAAACTTTCTACACATTGAAATAAATTTAATAGAAGATAGCACATTCAAAAACCTGAATATCATAACATAGTTCTTTCACTATAATTAAGTATGAGACCGGATACAAGATCAGGATTATAAACGGAAATTTCCTCTAATTCTATGCCGCCTACTTTCTTGAAGTAAAATTCTGGACAAACATATTTTTAGCTGCCTAAATGTTTGTAATTTCAATGAGGTTTGTATATACTGATAGATAATTATCAGCTCTAACGTAAAACACTAAACAGTTTTTACCAGCTCTCCACCAACTACATGTAGGATCAGCCGCTTCTGATACCTTTGCACACGCAAAAATTGAAGGAAAACTGGGATTCAATAATGCGGGCATAAAGAAAAATATTTACATTTTCAATAATAGCATATGACGCTTGGTTGTACACTAACTGATTAGACATATATTTATAGAATGATGATGTATTTTGAGTCCAGGGAAAAGAGATTCTTAACAGTGTATGAAAATAATATATGTATTATCACATTGGATTATCCAACACTTGAGCAGTCACAAACAAAAAGCACACGTACATTACACATAGATATCGGACATTCACAGTAACAAAAATATCATGTAAAAATACCTAATATGCGAATATATGTACGAGGTACAAATTGTCTAAAAGAATCCTGAAAAAGAGTGATATGTTACGGTCTTGGTTCACATATTTTGAGATTCATTCTAAATATTTCCGGTGGATCACCTACAAATAACCATCACATAAGATGATCAAGTCACGCCATATCTTAGAAGTTCTTGAAAGATGATACTTTTTTGCCAGTACAATGGGATCGATTTCTTTGAATTATGATTATATCTCAAAAAAAATTTCTTTTATTTTTAATCAAAACAAAATTCTGACTTAATACTTAGTCCTCGGAAGAAATACTCGTTCTATTCCATAAATATATTTGGCTTAATGGTCATAGTTTAATAAGTATAATATTCTGCATTCTGCAAACAACAGCCCTAGAAATAATCATAGCAAACACCTTGGTGAATCGAAGTCCAATAATTTTATCAAAGATAAGCCAAAACCATCGTACATTGATATTGAAATAATATCTGTTTCAAATAAGATTGTAGCTCGGGTTCTTTCTGTACCCAGAGGCAAGTTCTGGTTACGCCTATGCTATGTAACAGTTTATTCTTATGTGGAAGGTATCTCCGAGGACACCACTCATTCTAGTTGTATTTTTACAAATAAGAAAATGGGTTTCGAGAGTATAACTGCTTTTTCAATCCACTGAAATTATTTATCAATGATCTTCGGAGATTTCATACCAAACCAATCCATATCTATCTTTCTGTTATACTAAAACTCAAATTGGTCGAATTATGTAGATGCATAATCTTCAAATATATTAGTGGAATGACATTTTACCCTGAAAACGAACAAATAAGCTGTTCCTCCATATTTACTCATGCTGTATATACATGAACAAATATAATTGGGTATGTGCCAAGTAAGCTGTTAAGTGTGCTATCATCAATTTATTTTTCGTAGCATTCGGATGATATGCATCCATCTCTAGGACTGCAATATTAATATTCAGTAACAAAGAAACAAGACTACAAAACAATTCTTACTGACGAACTAGTGTTTGAGGATGTTACAACAGTTGTTTTGGTGATATTAGCGAGTGAACAATAGTCAAGTAAAAGTTGGAGGACACCCAAGACTTGAATCATTTCATGACTTCAAGGAATTAACATCAACAATAGCATGTCATGGTTTGCTAGGTCGGCGTTCCAGAAGCTGAGGGATATCTTCCGCTACAGGAAATTATATTCTCCGGAACACCTTTGCGTCAAGTTATCTATAAAAAGAGTTACAAAGGTACATCGAACCTTTTGTAACATCCTCAAGCACATCTTCATACAAATCTTTTTGTAGTCCTGTTTCTTGGTTATTGAATATTTATATTGTAGCGAGTTATGAGCACACTTACAACTTACTTTCCGCAGTCCCAATAACCTTTGTTTATAACTTTATAACCTAACTAGTTATTCTGCTTATATATAGTTGCATCTACTTCATTTGTAAGCTTAATTAAACTACTCCAATGGCTCATTGGGTTGTTAGTAGAATTCCTATTTCAATATGAAGATACTATTAAACTGTCAAATATTACACAAAGTTTCACAAATGAAAATGCGTTAGTTGAATCTGTGATACAAATTATTTATATCCACCCAACATTCGTATAAGGTTCTTATACCTTAGATACAAACCGGTAATTATTGAAGAATAATTTAATTCAATTCGTAAAATCTGAAGATGAGACTCATTTAGCACTTCTGATGTACCTACATTACAGCTGATGTATCATTCGTGAAAGCATAAATATATTTTTATCAACAATTTACCCAAAATCGATTTCAATAATGACTTATGAGCAGTTTTCTTCAATTCCATACACGTTAATACTATATCTTCAAAATAAGTTCCAGTAATAAAATGTATGTTCTTAGATGTCTTTTGCAAAATCGGAGGCAACGTTATGTGGATTACACCTCACTCGATTACCTATAAATGTGGAACCAGTAATGTGTAATAATATCACAGCCCCGATTTTTTTTCAACGAATATTTGACTTTTACCTTCCTATAAGCAGTTTGATTCAAGTGTAAAAGGATAATCACGGAGAACTTGGATATTTTATTTTGCTTATCTGACCGAAGAACTAGGCCGCACCCACAAAATCAAAAGGTCTTTCTTTATCGCGTATAAAAAATACAAAGGACTTATTCGATTAGCTAATCTCGCAAAAAATATATGATGATTCTGACTTTCACAACTGCCTGTATTTGAGTCAAGTAATATCCCAATTAAAGGTCATAAATCTCAATTTTTTATTACAACATTACAATAAATGCAGATAAATATCTATTCATGCTTTAATCAATGATACATAAACCGGAATGTGCAGCAAAAGTACCTTACCTAAATTAACACTGAGACAAATTCTCACTTCTATCTGATTTGAATTCCTATAGAGCTGGTATGGACTAGTTTGGTGTAAAACATCCATAATGCAAAACCAAGACTCTTTTGGGAACTCATCGTGGGTTCAGTATATACAATTTTGGCCTTGTAAATCTTCTTCTTCCAAAACTGGACAGCACGCAGCACTGCTTGGTCGCGCAGCTTCAGCTTAAGTTTATCCTTATCCATCGGGTCGCAGGTATCCTTCAAACGCTTTAAGGTGCGTCCACACCTCACAAACACACACACACACGGCCGGTAGCTGCGACGTACTTACCATTATGCACCTGTATTGCCTGCCACTTGCCTTCCAGTGAGTCGCGACCAGAAGTGAGAAGGGCAGGAGACGTGCGGAAAATTTTATAGGGATAGATGGCGCTGCGATAGCCGTTGTCTGGATCGCGGCAAATATGCCTGTAATTCTACACGGGTATTCGGGAACAAAGCGCTGAGAAAGTCGCGTCGCGAAGCGGTTGGCGCCTCGCGTCCATTGTGGCGTACCAAAGCAGATATTGTAAGGACTCATGGTTCAAGAGCTCGATGGAAAAAATTCTTGACATATCGAGTCAAAGTATTAAATTCGGATAGCTACAATCATAGAAAAAGTGTGTATCTAGGACTTACGCAGAGATACAGTGTGTTGAAAATATTATTTCTATAACTTGTTTCAGGCAACAGTATTGCTATCTTTGGAAATGAAATTCAAAAAATATTCAAAAATATTGAAATACTGTATTTTCTATGATTTTAAAAATTCCGGACATCTTCAGCAATTTCAAAATTTTAGAAATTTCCATATTAGAATGCCAATTTCCAAATATAACTTCAAGTGGACTAACAGTTCTATAGTCCGATTATAATCTTCATAACATTTTCATGATTATTTTTTATCAATTTTAAATTTGTCAATGTATAGTTGCTAAAACAGAACTGAGATAAATCAACCCCTTTTAGAAAAAATTACAAACGCACATAAATACCGTAAAAGTTGTACAAAATTGAACTATTGTCTATAACTCCAACATCTCTATGTATTTATTTTGTATAACAATTATGAAACTTTATAAATGATAGAGCGTCTTATCCAACGTTAAGAAAATTATATTTCGAGCCATCCACTCAATTTTGCACCCCTTCAGAAAATAATTTGAATACAATCAAAGATCTTAGAAACGTCCGGAACGGGGTTTATGTTAGTTGTTCGTTTTTTTTTTGACGCTAGAACCAGCACCATTATAACAATTTTTATGAATTACAAATCTGCATAGTCCTTGCGACAGTAGTAACCTAGTTTAAAGATTTCATCAATATCAAAGTGGCACTTTTCGAATTAAAGAGGGCTCTCGAATACGAAGTATTTTGCAATTACAATACTTCCTCAAACTATTGGCCTGGGAAGTAACATTCCAGTACTATGACGCTGTTAAATTATAACTACATACTTCCAACTTCATCAAGTACGCCTCTGATCTTCCGTTAGCTTGGTATTTCTCTTTGAGCAAGAAATTATAAAATTATAATATAAAATGTTCATGGCTGTTGCATTTTTTGTGTATCAATCTCACCTTATGTAACAACATTTGCCTATAGGAACAAATTTTTGAAGTTGATGTTTGTTTGTACCCGATCAATTTCAACAAACGATAGATCGTTAGATTGTTAGTATTTTTGTTTGTTAAATGTTACCTGCTACAAGGCCGCTCAACTGAATTTATCTTTCAATAGGCAAATACAAATCATTATTTATTTTTTAGGAAACCTAAAACACAAAAATGCCATAACTTATAAAATGTATTTTGATTTCCCTGTTAAAAAAAGGGTATCAAACACCAGATTAACTTGCAGAAAATGGAAATATCTAGTTACATATAATTAAACCAAAATGACACGTTGTTATTAAATGGAACAATCTTGTCTACAAATATCAGTCTGAATCTTCAACCTATTTCCATTTGAAAAAGTTAGAAAATGTGTTTTCTCAAATTGAATATTCTTAAATTTGTGAATCATATACACCCTAAATGCTAGTGGTATGAAAACGTATTTATTGGCCACATAGCCACATCACACATATCACGCACCTTAATTTTTTTCAGTTTCTCGTGCAGCACTTTATATTGTGTTCTGTGGCTTGACCACATTTTTAGAAAAATCGGTCAGAAAACAAATTCTCCCCAACTTCAAGGTAATTTTTTACCTGAATACTGTGCTAATTGATGAATACAAGTTAGTGTTACTCCAGTAATTTGAAAAAGTTAGAGGATAGATGGGAATACTCTTTTCTGTATGTATTCTTTATCAACTTTTTCTCATTGGAAGAATGAACGCTTAGCTAATTTCTTTTTGGTTTTCAAAAATACTACTAACAAGCAGCACTTCTTACTATCCCACCTTTTTACTTTATACAAAACCAATTCGCACTGTTCTCATAACAGGAGTTTCTGCCCCATGCACCTCATCTTCCATACTCTATGCGGCTTAGAGGGCAATCATTCGACTTCCGTACCACACCTCTTAAAACCGCTTTGCTATCGGGAAACGGTCGATCACCTGGCACTTTCCTACTGATACATCGACGATGTCCTTCCTTCTGAGCCTTCCTCCACGGGACCGCCACTTATTAACCCTACTAGACAGACTGGTCAACCATGGTAACTGCAGTTCTCATTCAAAAGATGTCATTCTCTTATCTCTTTACTGCAAAAACTGTAAGGCTCTTTTTCCAATAATCCGAAACAATATATTTAGAGGCGTTTATACAGTTGTAGTTAGTTCTTCCTATATTTTTACTGGTCGCTAATGAAAATAACATGCGTTTCCGAACCCACGGGGAAATGTCACATTCGGACATCCCTCAAAGGAACTTATATGTAACAGTGTGAGAAGTCGAAAACTTTTATAGAATCTATCATTTCCGGTACCAGTTATGTCGCCTTCCTGGACCCTCGCGGCTCGTGGTATGTGTATAACAATATGTTTATACTTTTAAAAACTGAATGCACCATTTGGAAGTAGAGTAAAGCTTCCATCGACAATGTGTATGCAATTTTTGTGACATGAAAAGTATGGTCTTCGGATTTGATATGGTTCAAGTATAAAAAATGTATGTCGCAAATGATTCGAATGTCCGAACGTCATGCAAACTGGTAGTTATGCAGCAAACCTTCATTAATGACCTCAATTTCAGGTGTATATATGTGGCTCTCAAAATGGCTTGCAGGCAGCAAACAGCAGACTGGGGCTAAAAATGAGTGGATTCAAATATAGGTGTGTTACAAAAATACAGGACAAATTCCGAAAACAAAATAATAGGGGTATGTCATAAATATGCTTCACTGTTGTGCTTCTTTAAGGAGGTGCAGTGCGGTGAGTTTTTTATAGAATTAAATATTGTTTTTACCATTATCAAATTGGCTGTTGGAATGACAAAATTTGGTGTAAAAGTTTATACAATATTTGATTAGGCATTTTTTATTACGAATTTTTCAAATAATAATTTATTTTAGCAATCGAAATGTCGACCACTTCGATACCAACAAGAAACTTCCGTCAGTTGAAATTCCATTTCCTTTCTTTACGTAAAAATCTGATGTAGATACAATTATTATGATTTTGTTTCAGTATATAATAAACGTTTATATTATTTTAGGCTATTTATGAGAATCTAAATTTCCCGAAATGCAATTATTGTTCTGTAATAATCCATATTTCGGTTTCTTATGACTCCATTAATATCTCCGAAAATATACTATGAATATTTTACCTTCAAATACGTGATTTCGCAACACAGGCCTATCTAAAAATAACAGTAGATATGCTAATTCAGTGGGTGTTCTCTGGAAGTAAACGAATTCAGAGCATCGCTAGTCGCTACAGTCTTGTTTTAAGCATTCGCTTTTTTGGCAAAGAATCATTAATTTGGGTAATGAAAACAGTAACTGGCTGCGTATGTAGCCTGTAAATTCAGACGTGTTAGGTATACAATAAGCAAAGCTGATCACGCCTTACTAAATAATAGGTAATATAGTTGTGAAGGTTATTTAAGATCAGTTATCAATTGGTATATTTCTAGGCACAATAACGAAAGCTTGGCTGGCACAATAAAATTTTAATAAACGTGAATTGAAACATCAATTACAACTCAGTTTGACAAATTGATCTCTACTTCATCTCCAGACCTCTTATCTTCTTTCTCGCTTTTTTTCTGATGCTTTCTTATGTAGTTCACTATCTTTGTACCAATGTTCCATTTTTTCTTCTTCATTAATTCTTGAGGGAACTTTAGAGTGCGGTATCTCGCTGCAAGACTTCCAGTCTTTCCGGATGATGAATTAGCAACGGCAAGTGGGAAGGTCATTGTTTTTTTATCGAAGGATTCTTTAGGAGTAGTCTCGCTAGACTGGCTGCAAAGTTGAATCTCTTCCATCTTATTTCCTTCACCTTCTTCACGTGAGACAAACTCATCTTTTTGCTCTGGTACAACTTTGAAAGGTGGGTCACCCGAATCCAGATCTACAACACGCATTACCTTTTCCTCTTTTTCGTCAATAGGACTCTCCTTAGATTCTGTCATGATGAGCTTTGCTAAAATATGTTTGGAGTTCTTCACCAAGTCTGTTAATCTGTTCTTCTTTTCTACTGGAGGAAGCCTTACAGGCTCTTCTTCAACCATAGAACCGTCTACCTTCAGCTGATCACCAATACCTCCTTTTGGGGAAAGAGAAAATGTTTCCTCTGATTTAGGTAATTCTTCTACCAGCACCATGTCTTTGAATTTATTTGATAGATTGTCTAAAATGTTGCCTATACCAGCGTCCTCCTTTTTAGCGCTTTCATCAACAATGTCCAGTGCGTTTTCTATTATTTCGGATACGAGTTCAGTGGCTATTATGTTGGCGAATACTCGTTCACTTTTGCAATTTTTGTCTAATTCACAGTCTCCAGTACCTACATATTCCGATGGATTAGAAAAAAGGTATTTTAAAACATAATCTGAACCTATGGCTGTTTATATTTTCACCATTGAGAATACAGTAGTGTGTTTCAATTTATGTTAGTACAGTGCAGTACATTTCATTCATATATAGAGCTATACTAGTTTATCATTCAACCGATTTGGTATTCAACGGAGGACTATTAATGTTTTTTTGGGATATTTCATGGTTTCTGGTTGGTTGTGCAAGAACTATACCATTTTATTTTAAAAATGACATTCGTCATTGGAAAAGCATTGTGCGTTGCCTGGAGAATAACAAAAGCCCAAAAATATATCATCGTCTCAGCATGAGATGCAAAAAATAAATAATGAATTCGGATAAACACATGTAATATTCATCTGTTTACAAACTGGAAGCGTTTGAGACCTTTTGGACCTTTTCGTCCACTCGAAAAAAATTCTAGCCGCTTTTATGCTCTCATTTCTTAATGGATAGCCTCTCGTTAAGGCAGAAAGCCTATCGTGCTTCATGAGCGCCCGGAGGATAAAAGTCGATTCTCATTAACCTTAAAATGCCGTAATTTGTAACCATTAGGGAAGCGTTACAATTTCGACCTGGTGAAAATGCGCCTGTTGGAATCCACTATACTGACGACTTTTGGTGTTATTATGCAAAATGATTCTTTAACATTTGCCATGATAATATCAATAGAACAAGGACAAATCAGCCACCCTCCTTCGATGTTCCAGACTATGGAGGTACTTCGTAAAGTCATGCGCATCCACCAGATGCACTGCCTATCTCTGAATTGTATCGAGAAACTTCCCCATGCATGCGAGTTGTGTTGCAGTGCCGGTCTGATCTGAGCTTTATTGAGTGAGAGTAGCTGTTCCCACAAATACAACATTCTGTAGAGGGAGAGACCCTTCAGCTTGTGGAACGACAAATTGGCAAGGGTGTACTCTACTGATGGCTCGTAATGTTATGCAAGGCAGCTTGGTCAAAAAGTTGCCATGGTTAGTATCTATAGAATAGAGACGGATCAGCCATTTTCCTTCGATAGTCCAGACTGTGGAGGTCAAGCACATCGACTAGATGTATTGCTCATTTTTGAATTATTCCCAGAAGCTGCATGGAGTGCTTCGAAGTGCATCCTCACACATGCGAACCACACTCCAGTGATGGTATATGTTTTACTGTTTTCAGGACGAAACAATTAAAAGAAATAATTAATAGTCAGTGAATTCAATGAATTCCATTACCACTTTCTTCTCCTATTAGAGAGATTGACACTCAGACGATAAGAAATATAATAAAGAATACCCACAGCACCAGCGCCCAGTGAATCTAGGCTGATTCAAAATAAATTTACCCGGATATATTGACCAAACATAGAGTTCAGCGAAATTATGAACTATGTGCTTTGTATAATGCTTTGACTTTCTGGTATATTCACGTTTGTAAAAAAACACTGTAACTGTATCAACTATGGTGACAATATCTCCCTAGTCCTCAACTCAAATGAATTATCGAAATATATAATCAAATGTAACGTACCTATTGTGTTAACAACTTCGCAAGACATTTTCATCAAATATTTCACATAAACGTCAAAATGACTGTTGAGTAAAGCACCGGCTCACTTGTTCGATGGAAACGTCAGTGATGTCAGATTAATATCCCCTTTTCCCTTTTAAGCAACCACATTTCGACACCCACATGCAACAAAATTATATGCGAGTTTAACTCTAGACGTCACAATGCACCGTGGTCGGAGAAAATAATGAACAAACACAAACACAAGGTGCTATGTAGGCCAAACAATGCCCAAAGAAATGAAGCAAATAAGGTAGGTAGACATGGAATATTGTCTGATTGTAAGCTATTTTATATTTCTGAAGTTGCTATATACAAATCTGAATATGTTTCTCCTCGGAACATCACAGTAGGAAGGTATGAACAGGTAACAATTTCCATAATCCAGTCTGGATGGACTCAGGATTATGAATTTGAATTTTCAACTAGCGAAAAGCTAATATTCAAGTATTTGATATTAAAATGTATGTTGATCAAAACTTCGCCATCGACTACTGACTCCCTAGATTAGATAGATACCTAGAATCTAGCAAGTATAATTATTATTAATTTATAACTTCTAGTTATAAAAGTAGTAAAATCAAAAGCGTTTTGCATGGGTTTCCAAAATTCCGTTCCTAGCTCTTATTTTTCAAGATAATGGATCGATTTTTTTAAATGATAGAGAAAGGTTAGTCCTATACTCGTCTGAAGCCCTTTTTATATTTTTCATACAAAATTTTAGATATTGTCACAAGGGCGTTGGTATCAGCGGTAAAAATATGTTTATGTACGGTGCCACAATATATCATTTGAAGCGCTTGATACTTTATTAATGAGGTTTTTATAGTGGTTTGCAACTTGGTCAAGTAAGAAAAAACATTACATTTTTAAAAAATCGATTCAGGGGCAGTGTAGAAAAAAGGGCTGAAAACAAAGCAGTATAAAAAAATTCCAAGATTCGTTCTTAGGCATTTTAGAGGTCCTTGCACCTCATTACGCCGAATGAAAAGTTAATAAGCGTCCAAATATCGATATATTTGCTGAAACTCTGAAATTTTATGTATTTCAGTACCCTGTAGTTTGGTTTAGCCAGCATTGTTATGTGCTCGTATTTTTTAAATTGGCCAATATGAATGCACAGGAAGTACTGAAGTACTTGCTTTTATATTTCTTTGAAAGGCTATTCTATATTCACTATTTCATAAAAATTTGTACTAAGCAATATCGAAGGCATGAAAGTAAATCTCATATGAGTTTGAGAACAGTTTAAGGAAAAGTTTTAGTAATCTTATTGTATGTTATTTGTGCATGAACGAGCATGAATTTAAAAAATGTCTTACAACCTTACATTAGTACTGACAATGTAAATGTTATATACATAAAATTTTACTGATACTCATTCAACATTATCAGATTGGTTTTAAAATGATAGCGCAATAAAGTGTCAATCAATATCTTCACAAATATTTCATATTATCCAGTAGAATGCCTCAACTTCAAGACATTTCTCAAATTATACGTAGCTACTTGAAACAAGCTTAAACCTAGACGTTAGAATGACTTGGTAGTATTATTTGTTTCTGGGCGACTTCTACAGGGTTCCCGCTCACCTAAGGATGATGTCGGACTGTGTCTTGAGGTGGAAATGGATGAAGAAGTCAAGGATATCATTACGAGTCCGGAAAAGTGCGCTTCCACTTTGCTGGACGTGACTGTCATCAAACCGAAAGAGAAAACCTACACCACGCAGAAGAGAACCATGAGTGGAGATGAGGTCAGACAGTTTATAGCTGCTATGAATGTTGATCCAAAACGTAAGTTTGCTCATTAAAATCTTACCGGCCGTCGTCTAGACTTAATATATAACAGACGTTTTGAAATTGATTTCATAATATTGTACCTTATCTGTACAATTATTAATTTCTCTCTCTAGGATTATATTTTTTGCATATTTCTAGTAAAATGCCATCAGATGTTATTATCTACCCCGAACCCGATCAGTATAAAAACCATATTTTGAATGGTGTAGGTACAGTAGAATCAATATAACCTGTGAAACTTTCTATTGTGGCTGTCGAGATTCATTGTATGTACAAATGGCAACGGTTTGCACCAAAAAATTGAATATGCGTTATGTGACTAGTGAACCGCAACAGTATAACCACAATGATTGCTTTCATGTTTTATTGATCTTGATCTTTTAATGTGAGTACTGACGTGTTCGTCGGCACGTTACTTTGTCAGAATATACATCAACCATAACCATAGACTTATTGAGATTGCATAGGTACCTAACTGATTATTTTACTAGAAAAGAAACACCATGCAGAGCAAAGCCAATACGTGGACTACTCTTCAGGAGATGGTATCACCAATCCTATCGCAAAAGATAAGCAAAGAAGGGATAAGAAATGTGATATCAGTGAAAATAAGAAGGTTTATTATTTAGATGATCCTGAATTTTTTGAACAAATTAAATATTTGCTGCAACGTGAAACTGAGGCACCTTCCGAGGTAATTTTTGAAAGATTATCAT
Source organism: Bruchidius siliquastri (assembly GCA_949316355.1). Taxonomy (NCBI): domain Eukaryota; kingdom Metazoa; phylum Arthropoda; class Insecta; order Coleoptera; family Chrysomelidae; genus Bruchidius; species Bruchidius siliquastri. The sequence goes on along the minus strand of OX438533.1, from coordinate 16,532,517 downwards.
ATGGATATACGAGTATATGAATTAACAGAATCTGGATCAACTAATCATCGGTCATGAGGCTGATATAAAAATTTCTTCTCACCTGTTTTTGAAAATTAATCTTAGCCAGATCAAAATATTTTTTTGCTCAAATTGTTTCATGTCCATTAAATGCAAATATGTTTGATCAAGCTTTGCAATTCAAATCATTATGAACGTTTGTCCTCAAAAAGAATAAATCATTGATATATCACGAGACACTGTGTTTAGTGTATACAAAAACAAATTATTGCTAGAGGAAAAAATGAACAAAAAGTTTTCTGCAGCGGAATTAGCAAAACCTTTAGTTTCCGAAATCGATCCGGCGGAACAATTTTAAAATAGAGTAAACTGAAAAAACATCGAACTTCCTTTTTAAGGGTATTTGTGTATCCCAGTCCTCTTCCACGATTGTAGGCAAGTCCAAAATTATTCTGTTCATCTGTTTGTTTTTCCTGATTTCGATAAGGAACCAGTATGCCTTGATTTCTGTCGACAAACCGCGTCACAGGATTTACTGAGTGGGATTTTTTTACGTCTGGCGTTATTTTGTTTGTGTTATTTCAAATTTACCAATATCCCAGATAGGCAAATTCCATTTACTTGAGGATTTAAAGGTGCAGCAAGTCTACACAACTCCCAAAGCATTTTACGACCTGAACAAAGTATTCACCTGCAAAAATAAATACCGAGTGGAAAACGAAAAACCATTGACTCCGTGTCTGTGCAAGAATTGTGCCATTGTCGGAATAGTAGCGGACTCGCAGAAAAAACCGTTTGCTACTGAAGATATCATAGATCCCAGAGAAGTTGTTAGCCCGTGCAGAAGAAGAGAAAAGGAAGATCTAAGGTAAAAATATCCTTATGATCTTCTAGTATATAACAGCATATTTTGAAGAACTGGAGAAGGATCTTCACTCCGTCCTTGATAAAATTTTTGAGTTTGCAAGTGTTTTAACTGGTTTCCCAGATACACTTTCAAATATATACTTACACCTACTTGTCATGACTTTGAAAGGCCAAATAAAGAGCGTCATCGCCAACAAAGTCTAATTACTTCAGAAATTCAATCAATGTGCGACATATTTCATTGATAAGTACTGCTTTGCCATAATCCAGTGGATGAAACGAGTATATCAAAAGTATGAACTATTAAAACCACAACCAGTTTTGCTCGTTCCAAGTTGCCAGTTTGTCACCGCATACCCAACTAGCAAAATAGTTCCCTATAAGTTTAAAAGCATTGTATAAGTATGAGTCACTACTATCTCAAAGACATTAGTTCTCTATTGAATTAAAACTATAAGGACAAACAATCATTTAAACATCAGTACTATAGTCGGAGTTGATTTTTTATTATATCTTGAACTTTTTTCTAACTGACAGGCCTACAGCAAAATGGAGTTGATTATAAAAAGGTTTATTTGCTGTCTGGGCCCAACTTTCTTTCTTCTCTTTTATTTCTATTAGCCACATCATGATAATATTGGATTTCCACTATTTTCAATGGTCCTTTCATTGTATCCCATCTTTGCCTTCCTGCTTGTGTATTTATATTTGGATTTATTAGGCTTTGATTAGAAATTATGATAAAGTTAATGAATATCCCTCAGAATTTTTAATGGAATACGAGCTTTACATTTTTCTGAAAGCTTTCCTGGTTATGTTTGAAAAATACCGTTTTATTTTAGTAATGACTCAATAGACCCAACATTATTGTTTGAGTAATGGGCTTGGTATAATTTGATTCTATTTACCTTGCCTGCCTCAAACGATATCTTAACCGTACTATGATCTGATAATAGCAGATCATACAGTTCTGTAACATATTTCCTAGCCATTATATTTTATCGCAAAAAATTATTTGTGATTACTTGTTGCTGGTACTTGTAACGTTCAAAACTGTAGTGGACTAAAACAATTTTGATAGTAATCTACTTAGCAACATTAATAAAATAAAAAGTACACAAATTATATAAATGATCATTGGCTATTCATGTTTCTGTTAATTGAAGTAACTAGTTTAAGCAGCCTTGGATGAATATCATGAAAATAAGCACCATCAACACAGCAGCATATTAGATATATAAACATAATTTGGTTCATTTGAACTTATCGCGGTCTGCAGATGATATGTCATATCTCTTGGGCCATGATATAAACATCGGGTTTCATAATAATCCATGAGATTTAAGGCCACCAGCATACTGTTCACTTAGGAATCATATTCCTTTGTCTATCATGTTTTCTTTATCGAATAATGTATCTGCTTTAGCCTCTCTTCGTAGTGCTCATTATACTTGACATTCTCTATCAAGTATTGTACCTTCAATATCTACCTTGGCACCTCAGTCACATTTCTCCTATCAACCAATTGTGTAACAACGTTACACTTCTATCTTCGTGATCTGGTATGTATCCTCCGTTTCTTGAAGGATCATTTTCTATAATTAGAGAGTGCCAATATCTATTGTGAAACTATTTAGTTCCAGGCGTAAACGGTGTGTAAACTTCGAAGATGATCATGTATCTTGTCAGTTGTACTTCAAACAACTGTCGGCAAAGATTAGGGAGTTGGAAGCGAGGCTGGCAATACAGGAAGAGAAATCGGTGCCTAAGGACTACTTCAGAAGGATCATTACCAAGCTAGTGACACATATCTCAAAAATGGCACCAAGCAACATAAAAACGCAGGCCAGTTCTTCCAGGAAGTACAGTTCGGCCGAACCGTGCAGGGATTGCAGAGATAAACGAGATAAGTGAGTATCGAATTTATTTATTATGCATGATACCCGAATACAGTTTGCCTCGAATTCAAAGCATCGTTGGGTTCTCTAAAATTTCAACAAGCGGAGGGAGGACTTTCCTGACCACAGAGTTCTTTTTATGCGAGTATTTTCATTTCGTCTCTGTCGGCGTTTACTTATGTACACCACTAGCGCGGCACATACCACGGCAGTACTATCTAATAATAATCTTTGCTTGTCCATTTTATTTTCTCAAAATGTTAAATCCACAAAATAAGTACAGTTGCTAACGTTGTTCAAAACAATAACAATTGTAGTGGTTATGTTTGACAAAAGACCTTGACGTTATGGCAGTTGTCATTTTCATGGTTGTCACAGCTTAGAACTTTTAAAATGTAGCCGTCAATAATGTCAACTGCAGACCGGATTAGTGAGAAGAAAGTGATTCCACGAGATACTACACCAACTGCGCATGCTTATGATATGAATTTCTGGATAAATTTTGGTAGTAATTTATTTGTGTATCATACACGTCTTCTTGCCAATGTTGAAAAGTTTTACGGCGAAAAGTTTCATTGAAATTATCACAATAATTTTCGGCGTAATCCTATTGTGTCACACGGCTCTAATGGACTTTTCACGATAGCTACCCAAATACAGTGGCGTAGCTACCGAATAAGCTTGGGGGTGGAGCAAGGCCCTATGGCTCCAAAAGAAATAGACATCTGGAGCGCCACCCGGATACACATTCGATCTTTTTTATGTATGAGGAAAATATAGAGAAAAACTTGAATTTCAATATCGCAAACACGGCCTGTAACGGCATTGGTTCTCAAAATAAAAATTGATAGATTGAAAAAAAGCACGACTGTTCTCTGGAGATGAAGGAGAAGACACCAGTAAAAAATTTGTACAGGGTGTTCAAAAAAACAATATATCTAAATTTTTTCAAATGGTTCGTCCTGTATGTTATTATTTTTTAAGATCTAACAAAACCCTTCAACTTTTTTTGAATGTCATGCCTATTTTTGATATTTTTCTACTTATTTCGATTTTTTTAAGCTTTGCCCCTGGGGTGCGTCCACGGGCTTAACCAACGTGGTTAAATTATAACCGAGTTAAATTTGTTATCTGTTGAAAGTACGTTTAAGAACTACTGTGAACAGTAAACCTAGTAGTGGAGGGCGCTGGGTATGTTCTCGGAATGCCTTACGATATAATAGTTTATCATAGTTGCAATGATATAACAAAAAAAATAGGTATTGTCAATTTTTTAAATTTCTATTAGACGAATTAAAACAGCTTTAAATTATTATTATTGTTTCCAGATACAGCCCCCTGTACCACAAATATGTAGTCCAACCGATGATCGTTGAAGAGCCTGTCCTTCAACAATATCCTGTACGAACACAAGCAGAGAAAGACTCCAACGTGATACACAATACTAACAAACAGACTCATCATCCTACTTACAGTAGCAGTAGTGCGTGGAAGTGGGGGGAGGAGATATTGAAGCCTGGAATAGACCTGAAGAACAAAATCATTGCTTTGATGGAGGAAACGCTCAATGTGCTCAAGTGGTCCAAAGAAAAACCTAAAGAGGATGAGCTCAAAGACTTTGTCGACGAACTGTCTAACAACCTCTACAAGGCTGTCAACGAATTGCCTGTTAAGGTAAAAATGATTAAAACCTTACAAGATTGAAACAAAGAAACTGCACCTCTAATACACAAAAACGACGAGGGCTATTGAAAGGACTTAAGATTTAAAAATAAGTGGGATTTTTAAGAATAAAAACGTACTTGGTCAAGTTCCATATACATTTAAAAAACTCTCAGGTAGACTTAGTACTTCAAATATTGGTGGCAGAGTTGTAAGTCCACTTGAATTACATAAATAAAATTAACAAGTAATTCATTGAAGTAACTCTGTTTCTCAACTTTATTGAAGACAATAAGATACTAGCAATTCCCTTTGAGTTGAGTGCTCTATGGTTGGGGCAAAAAAAATTAAAAATTAGTGGAGATTCGATAAGAAAATACATACATCTCTCCAAAATAGACATCCCATTAAAAGTTAAAAAAACATGGTATAAAAATTAAATAAAATATAAAATTATTTATGAACCCCTCGAAGATTCATTTTTTATCTGCGTAATGTAGAAGATTATTTACTGTGGATTCTCAGATTCTCTGAAACTCAATCACTTCATACCAATGCAAGTTATTTGGCTTAAAATTTAAGAGGGGAATATAGAGGTTTTGCAGAAATTCCTTCCGGAACTATTACTGTTGTTTTCAGATTTCTATAAGTAAATTGCTAAATCTACATACCACCATTTCAAAAATATCAACAACATCATCCTTATAATTCGATCCATAAGCCTAAACCAGCCAAAAAACTATATTTTTACGTTTTTTTCTAGAGCTGGCGGAAGGATTTATGAACTCAAATGCTATAAGACTATTGTGGTAAATCCTTATAACAATATATACAATGCGCTCATTCCAGGAGTCAAAACAGAACGATGAAAAGAAGTCTAAAGTAACCGCACCAGCATCAGCAGGGGCGGATGTGACATTGAAAAAAGAAACTGTCAGTGTTGCCTATGTTAACCCCAGGATGTTCAGATGGCAGGAGTCGCAAGAATCGAAGACATCTTCTATTTTAAAGAATGAATCACATGACTCCGTCAACTACTGTAAGTTCTATCATTAGCATGGATATCACGATTATACCTTATGTCGCCATATATCAATTAGACCAGTAGTGGTCACTGATTCATAACCGCTGCTGTTCTACGTAGCTCTCAAAGAAAAAAATAAATAATTTATTAGAAGAATGGTTCGACAGGATGAATAGTATGCTAGATATGAGAGTTCTAGTTTTGTATCCATGATAGCAGCCAGCTGGCAAGTAATCTGGTTAGCCTTGTTAGCAAGCAGTCAAATGGACAGTCCGATGATGATTTAAATATAAATCGAAACGCGTCACTGAAAGAAAAAGCGTTTTATTTGTGGAACTGTGTGTTAAATACACACTCCTTTTATCTGCATATTATTATTATATTTATTATTTCGATTGTTGTATGGTGATAATGGTATGAAATATCTACAAAAAAACTGTCTCAATGTTATCCAGTACTTTCTATAGTGTATGCTGCACTTCAAGAATGAATTATGTGAAGTACCGATTTTGAGTTCCTTTGAGACGCTTTATTTATTGAATAATTGCCTTCCTAATTTCATATGCTCATAGATAAAAACGAGTTTATCCAAACCATACTGAACACGAAAGAAGAAGACAGACGTAAACTGTGGCAGAGCATTTGGCAACAGGCCCTGACCAACAAGCAAAACAAAAACGATAAGATCTCCATCCAGTTTCCGGGAAGACACGAGCAAGGGCGCGGTGAAAATGTCCAGATCGAGTATACCATTGGAGAACTGGAACATCTACTTTTAGGTAATGGAAAATGTCATTATGATTCTGACTATACTGGGACTATACTACTTTTGAGTTTTTGTGGATGCTAGACGGTGCTTTCCCGCAGCGGCTGTCTGTTTCCTCTTCAGTTTTATTTTCTGTATTAGATAAACAAAAACAACAAATAATTATGCATCCCCGCATGCTAAAAAATCATAAACTAATCTATCATCGATAACGCTTTCGTGGAGTGTAGCCGGGAAATCAACAATAACATCAACGTTACTACTATCACTATCTGCAGTCTAATCAACCCAAAATGCTATCCTTAAAAGAAACAAGGATATCTGACTAAAAATCATCTCAAACTTCCAAGCCACGATTATCACTTACTTTCATTGAGCCTCTCGTTATTATCCACGCAAAGACGATGGAAATACTGTCGTAGAAAATGTACGAATTTGAGTTGATATAATTTTTTTATGTTTTATGACTCGATACTCGAGTCAACTAGATCTCTGTTCTTAGTAACGACTACAACCAATCTGCCTTCAGCAAAATACCAAAAAAAAAAAAAATATATATATATATATATATATATATCAATCTTTCTTACTCACACGTATACTTATTTATAAAGCATCTTATTTGTGTATAATCATGTGGGAGGTACGGGCGAAAACAGGAGCATTTAAATTTTACTTGTTGTCTACTTCTGCTAGTGTAACTACTACTCAGTATATCGTACATCAAGATAATGTAATATGTAATAGGTAGTATATTTGAGCTTCCAATTTGTTTATTTTTGTTACAGGAAGAAGAGAAGGGAAAAGGTCCTCAAAAACTCGGAGATAGCGGTAACTGTTGTGAAAGTCTGTGGTTGGTGCAATGTCTTTATGGTTTTTGTAATATGATAGTTACGTATGTATCCCATAAATTGTTTAACTTATCCTGCAATAAATTCTGCGGAAATACTATATTTCTCAATAATAAGAAAGTATGCTGCAATACAAGTTCAATCAACCTCCCTAGTTGTATACGGGATGAAAATAACAGAACTGTTTCTAAATTTAAACGAAGAACTGCTCTCCTGTTTTCCGGATTTTCTCAAATGAGCGAAATTTAATTTGTTTCAGCTAATCAGGGTGCTTGACTAGAGGGCGAGAGCAGAAATAGTGACGGAGGGCATAATCATTATCGTATATTTAGCCATTGCAAACACCTAATTTCACAGCCCTATAATGCTACAAAGATAAAGACATCACAAAAATTCACGATTTCTATTCCTGATCACTATAACTCGACATACCAGATTACAACTATAATGAGCCTAAGTTAAAAGGTATAACATAATATATCTGTATAAGTAGAATGCTCCGAACTATGTCTACATGCTGTTGTCGTTATAGTCGACTATTCTTAAAGTGGCACACTATTGAATCCACATCTATAAAATAGTGAAGACTTCATTTACGGTACAGCCACCTCTACAGTTCAGATTCAAAGTTTTTATACAAGCATCGAAATCAGTGTTTCTTTGATACGTTCAACAGTTCAAAGGTAGTCAAATAATATATTCCCTGCAAATGAGAATATTCAACAGCAATGCAGTCCTACCTAGGAATCCTTCATCACTGTTTGTATCATTGTGCTATTGGCATGTTACAATTAATGCGAAATACTATAAGCTTAGCCCCGAAATATTTATTTTCATTGTTTTTGTACAGTTCTTATCTCTTACATGTGAATATTTTTTAAACTTACATATCTGAGGTGGATCGTCCTACTTCTTCTTTTTCAGGGGGGGGTCAAGTGCGCACATTCTCCGTAGGAATGCTGAAAAAGAACATTCGAATTTCAGTCACATATAAGCATACAGTGCGACTACTCCAGTATATATCCTACGGATACTGTATGTTTCTGAACATTTTTTTTCAATTTTGTTTTTAACCTCACATTGACTGTCAAGGAAATAGATTCGTCAGCTTGATAATTAATAAAGGTTTTTCCTAAAGACACATACGTCTGTATCATGCTACGTATATTATGAAAAGTCACTCATAGCGTAATCTAATTTGTCGCAAAGTAGGTCATTCGTCATATCTGTGGTGTAGAGACTAATCGTCAGAAGGACCTCGACCACAGATTGTTACAAAAAGAACAAAATCCGTTATCAACTTGAATGGATCAAGTTCACTTGCCATCAGGTCACCGAACAAGTCTCTATATGACTTCCGGATTCATAGTACGAACGTATTGTCAGATGAGAGATGATGCTTCTGATTATATTGACCTTTATCCACGATTGCATGGGATTACCTTCGGGTACTGAAACTAACTGACTCAACATTATTTAAAGTCCTGATAAAAAGCCTGGAACACACAACACAACTGGCTATCTTGTACTCGAAGCAGATCAGACGCCTCAATTCGAATAATGTTGTAAAATGACTCAATAAGTCTCATATTCATATATCTTTATGTACCTCATGCAGTTGCTTGAAAATATAACAGTATTTACTGCTTACATCTTCATCCTACCATTCGTCATTAAGATCATAGCTTAATCCCTGATATTCTCAATGATGCTTAACCCTCTATTTATGACTTGCCTTCTACCTACCACATACATTTTTCCAATTATCTCAGCAGTGCTGAAACCTTTTTTGTTGCTCATGCGAAAACTTTAAAAACTCCGTGTAGTGAGCAAATTAGGAAAATTTCAACTTACGTATATATTGTATCTGTCCATCATCATCCTCTTCATCTAGGCAGTCTTCAAATAACTCGTCAACTTGCTCTTCTGTCATTTTTTCACCTAGAAATGTTTGAAGCGATTAAGGTTTTATTCATGAAACTTAAACATCAAATCAATAGATTGATTACTGAAACTATAGTTTCAATTATTGGCCAGATTGAACTCGGTGACTGGGGATATTAACTTGAAGAAAAGCCTTGCAATTTGAGACCTTAAAAAGAATCAATTCATGAATAATTTTAAAAAATTGTAAACAAATTGAGATACTGCTGAAATTTGAAAAAAAATAGAATACAGATTTAAAATAGAACCCGTGGTGAAGGTATGTGTCCCAAGTGTGCCCAGAGTTCGATCCTCACCGGTGCCAAACTAAATTTTGATTTATTTTTAATAATAATTAATATATGGTCATTGGAATTGAATAAAATGGTTGTTCATATTTTAAAATGACCGAAAGCAGTACTTATTAAACACAAATCAGGGAAAACACTCAGAAGTAGTCTGCCAGGGGTAAAGATTTTTTAATTTGTAATATCTAAATGTATACTAATACTATTTAGTTTCAAATATCAACACTCATATTGGTGACAATATTATCATTAGTTAATATAAATTATGAAAATCTTAGAAGGTAGTTTTCCACAGGTGAAAATCGATATCAATCAGCCAGATTGTGAAAACCAAGCAGAATATGGGTCGCAATTCTTTTTCACTTCTGGACATCACGATTTTTTTAATTGGTAATTACTCCGAAATCTGATCAAAATTACAAAAACAACAAACACGTCTTCATTGTTTCCCCAAATACTACCGAAAATGTATTTAGCAACCGTTTTTATATCTGTGTATTTCCAGAAAATAAGCAGATTGGGGTCTGCACTGAACACATGAATAATTCTTAGTTGTTATTTTGACCAAAAATATGACATTCTGTGGCAGCCTTTCCAATCTCCATCAAAATACATACTGACAAAAGACATATTTTGCTTGAAAACTACTTTCAATATTTTTGACTCCGGGTGTGAAATGCGCCCGTGAGGGCTTCTAGACAATCCTATTTGAAATCAGCCTTGAAAAAACCGTAAATCATATCAAAATACATACGAGTAAATGTTCTACTAGCCGCTAATTGAAACCACATGCATTAGAAACCAGTAAAAAATATAGTGAATCGGAGAGACAAACACAGGATAATTTTTAGAAGTCATAAAATACCTAAGGTCATAAATGAGTGACTCAGTTCTCCAACCAGCATGAGACCATTTTCGTTCTTATCATACAGTTTTAGACACTCTACAAAATCGTCGTAACAGCCTTGGTCCTTCACTTCTTTCTTGAGTTGCGCTATAATTGGATACAATTCGTCCAACTTGAATGTCTTCTCACCTAGTTAAAAACACTCTGTGAATCGCTGTTATGTGATTCATGTTTTTCGATTAAGTTAGCTCAAATTATTTGTCACTAAAAACCAATTCAAGCTTTGTGTCGGTTTAAGTAATTTTTCTGGTCTGTGAATGCTACGATTTTTAAAAAGAACGAATCTTTGAAATATGGGTGTGGATCCTCAAAATCTCATTGATGGATCGAGTCACAAATACAGTTCTGAGATCAATAGGCAGAGAAATAGTAAATATCAGTACATTCAAACAAATTGAAGTCTGTGGGCGATATTATGCGAGAAAAAAATATGGTTTTCTTTGTTGATTGTCCAAGGCAAAATCGCGAGAGAGGTACGAATGTACTTCTAACCAACTTTTTAAAACAGATGCTTCTAAAGTGAAAATAGCCATCATAGTTGTCAATCTTCGACTCGAGGACGGCAGATGAAGAAGTATTTTTAAAACTGGTCAGAAATTGGTTTCATATTAGCTTGAACTTGAAACATAAGGTTCGATGAAAATATTTTTTTCAAAATAGTGAAAAAACAGAAAATTAAATCAATACCTATGTGTGGAAAAATTGTTTTTGTATAGTCCTTCCTCAGTTCCTGCATTTTTTATTATTTTGATTGATCATATTTTTTCTACTACAGTGATTACGATTGAAGCCATTTGAATAGACGCAAAGGAGTGAATACTGTTTTTTACCAATAATGCCTTTTCCAAATTTTTTTCATTCCACGAAAGATTTCAGGTGGGACTTAACTTTTTATATTGACTTTTATATGACTTTCGAATTATGCAACAATTTTATTAACTCACTTATACAATCATTTACAGGTGGCACAAACGCAAAGACATGCAGAGGCTTCAATATATACAAGTTTTACTACATTCATTCGTGAGCAAAATCCTGCGGCATAACGGATAGCTATTCTTTCTTACCATGTTTTTTTACATATCCCATTTTCTCTAGGGTGTCTACACTGGGATTGACATCACAGCAGTAAACTAGTTGTGGCAGTGCACTGGCATCTAAGACTCCACCCTCATTGAAGACTTCAAAGGCAAAATCCACAGCTGTAATAAATAGGTTTTCAAAAATAAATAGCTACCTGATAACCCTATCCCATGGATATTGTATCAAAATAGCCATCTCTGGGAAAATGAACCGTTTTCGCATGTTCAAGTTTGCGAGAGATAATCGAATGAGCAATGGCTGTAACAAGCTGCGGGAATCCAGCCACTTGCATTCAAAAAAATAAAACGAAACGTTTCACGTATCTTTATCTGAATTATATATGATATGAATAGTTTCACTAAGTGAAAGCATCTACAACCTACAAAATTATTATTCAAATGAAATGTTCATCAAAAATGGTATAATTAAAATTACAGTCTTCTCTAAGAGAATTTGTATGTATTGTAACATAAACATGCAATATTCTTTCGGGTTAGTTTATTTTGAAACCTCAGTGGAAATTCAGTTTTCCATTGTTTTCCATTCACAGTATTTGTTTGAGGTAAAAAGGAATCTTAGCAGAAAGTTTCTAACTGTATATTAGGTAACTTAAAAAGTTTGCACTTACTATCTTTCTCTGCTGGTTTCAGGTCCTGAAAAGAATATGCAACTGTTGAGTTTAAAATAGCATTATAATTCTAATACTGCATAATATCCGTCAAGTTCCAGCATGTTCGCAATTTTAACAGACTCTTCCAATTACAAAACTGTAAATTTAGATAAAATAGTTGTGTACTTAACATAGTTTCACAAAAAAATATTTTTTTCTTTCAGTGGCGCGCTTAGATTTATATTTGAATCATCCTCGGACTATCAGATTTGACTGTCTGAAGATGATTTAAGAGAAAATGCTCCAGATTGGGCAGATCGCTGAATTGACGAAGAAGAAGTATATCTACCGGATCCACGATTACGTGGAGAAGCATATCTCTCTTATTTACAGATATACAACAAAATTTCAAGTAGTATAGTTGTAGGATATGTGGTGGTGCATATTTTGGAAATACTTTCAACAATTGTAAATAGTGATTCATAAACACTGAGTGGCATATTTTTAGTTTTTTTAAATTGCATTCCCTATACGTTATTGCATGTTTAGATTCTACGGAAAATTCTCAGATAGTTCATTTAAACATTTTATACATAAATGTAGCCGTTTGTTAAATATTTTCAATTTTATGTTAAAAATTACGTTTTCAGGTCCACGCATAATCAACATATTTTTCTATATGCAGGAATTCATTATTCAAAAGGTGCTGAAGCCATATATCTTCACCTTCATTAGCATCTAGTTCTTCCAATAATAAATGCCAACTGCTCTTGCAAGAAATCTAAGTAAGAACGTTCATATAAATATAAAGGGTCATTCAACCACGTGTTAACGGACCTATGGTTTGGGTACTGTGCTCCAAAACTTCTGAATACTAACTCATCTGGAAATGGATTTTAAAAAGAGCGCGTAGCCCAGCATATGTAGATGACACATACCAGCTGTTTAGTTTCCATAAGTATTCAAATGATTTGGATCGTTTGGATGCTACAAATATTTGCCATCAAATGAAGGAATGAATAATTATCTTGGTATCATATCTTAATTCCATAAATTCTCACGTTTATACGTGATGTTTACAGTGTCCAATTGCAATCACCTCCATAAGGGTTTTATTTTGATACATTTTTATTTTTCGAAGTCATTTCGATTAAATCTAATTATACTTTTTGGCAACGAATTTAGGGAGGTATTGATAGAACATCCTACCTGAAATGTCAGCTCTCCAATAATGTTGAATATTCGCATAAATAAATAATGTATTCAATTCAAAGTATCAAATTCAAGTACGATTGTACGAATAAGTTGAACTCAAATTTTGAAGTGGTGAGGCCCTAGTCATCCCTAATTTATATCACGAAATTCAAGTATATAAAAAGTAATTTCTTAAAAAGTTTTTCTACTATTTCTAAACTGACCAGAAACTGATGAAACATAAAAGAATGATAAAGGGTACCGATTGAGTAAAAATAAATTTTGAACAGTTCTCAATAAAATATTTTTGATTAATTCCGCAAATAATCAGCAACGGGAAAAGTGTAACAAGATGAGGTTTAAAAAGTGCCGGTAGTATTTTTTTCTTATTAGCTAATTACACCTCCGAACAATCACCGATTTCAAAAGATAAGGCACCATTGATTATATGCTGCGTGACCATATTATATTACGCCAAAAATGTCTTTCAAAAATCAGTTTACCGTCATCAATCAGCGTGCCCACAGATTTACAAACAGACGAAGATGACTGTTAAGATGACAACTTGTAATGTTTTGTTTTTTGATAACTATTCTGCCGGTAATAAAGAGCACATACCATATCGTATCCACCTACAAATTTTATCGGTATTCGTGCAACAGTTACTGAAATTGAGCGACGTCACAAAACACCAATGGATCAACATATCAATAATAATTCATATAAAATAAGACGTCAAAAAGCATAGTATCTCGAATTCGAAGATTTTTGGGTTCACAAAAAAAATAAAACAAACCGTATTTGATGCTTTGTTAACTAAAAATTACATTCACATTTTCAGAATCTTTATCACAGTCGTGCAAAATACAAAAGGTTAAATTAATTGCTCGAACAAAAATATTTGCGTGAGTGTATGTCAAATTACCTTAATTAGGTATTTCTGAAAGTTAAAAGTTTTGTTCTTTTATTGAATTCGTAAGCACTCACAAATTTTCGTGTAAATTGATATGGTCCCAAGGAGGGGTAATTCATTCATTTTACTGTTATTCTTATTAGACTATGTTTTAACTTGGTCACTGAAGTGAGTATTTTGCTAAAAAAGCAATTGATGGATAAAAGAACTAGCCGCAACAACAACAAAAAATATGCAGATTTAACTGCAAGATGGATAATCTTCAAAGAGAAAAAACATTTCACAAAGAACCACTGGACAGCCTTTATCACCTACATACACAAATATCATTCCATTGCAGAATAACGAAACTCACCATTTTCCCACTAACTGTACTGATCGATACGGAAGACACGCGCGATTGGGACTGCTACCCTCATGCCCCTTATATATATATACGATGCTAATTTTGTGTCCATCCACAACATGTCAAAGCTGATTGGCTGCCGGTGCTGAAAAATTCGCACCGAGAACCTAATACCACCGCAGTGCATCACTCTGCGTTCGATTAATGGCCACCTTAATTGCTAATTAGAGATGGTACGGATGCCTACGAGATCTCGGCGTTACGTAAAAAGAACGATCTATCACTATGTTTACGATGATCGTTATCGCTGCATATGTCGACTCATCAATTTTCTGGGTAGAAACAAGGTGCTTAAACAAATTCGATGGCCAATTTTTCCGAGACTGTAAAAAATAGTATTTTGTGGGTGTTTTCGTGAAATTTTGTCTTGAAAATTGTAAATTTAACCACAATACTACAATAGTTTCCAGGAATATGTTGAGAAACTTATAGGGTTTTCTAAATTATTTCGCGCATATGCCTTGGTCCATTGTTTTTTTGCAATATTATGTTTCAATTTATCTTTATTAAGATATAATTTTGAGTTTTAATTGATACTCTTTCCGCATAATCAGTATTCGAACTGGCGTGTTATTGAAACGATATTTTGTTGACTCTCTGACTTTATCATATTGAACTCGCATATTATAATATCCATTATCAGAAGCTCGACAATCAAACTAGTGCATATTTCTCTTAGTTTGTTTTCAAACACATATGGCTACTTATGATATATGTGTGTATGTACATATTTCAAAAACTGGAAAAGGAGAAATTGTATACCCAGTGGCTTTATGAAAGTAAGTTAATGAACTAAATACACAGTAAAGTCTGGGAATTTATCGGACCGTCCGACGATGATTTAAATATAAATCTAAACGCGTCACTGAAAGAAAAAGTTTTATTTGTGAAACTGTGTGACACAACTTTTTTTCTGCATGATAGATGATAAAAGATAGTAACGAGAACGAATCTACGACGAATGACTTATTATTCTTATTATTATATGTGATAGGTGTGTGTTACCTCTAACGTATTTGTAATTACTAGGAGGGCAACATCACTTTGAATTACGTAAATGTTTATTGTAATATTTTCAGATGAGGAAGTCTAAAGTTGCAATAATAGGCTGTGGTGCAATTGGTATTACCACCGCTCTGGAGGTACAAGTTAGATTAAAAAGTATGGGACAGGTGACGATCTTTTCAAAAGATTTTACTCCTAATTTAACCAGTGACATCGCAGCTGGATTGTGGGAGCCATATTTGTTGGAGATGACTCCTGCAGAGAGAACGACGCGTTGGGCAAGTGAAACGTATCAATATCTCATTGACAATTGGGAACAAGGTTATTCAATGTAGCTTCTTTTTGATAATGTTAAACGGATAATTTGTAGCAATAAGAACTACGTTGTTTGATGATTAGCTAGTCAGATGAATGAATGAATGAATTGATTAATAAATTAGTTAATGAAAACGGCCGTTTTGCGCCTTTTTCGTGAATTTAAGTACGGGCTTAAATCCTGCCAAGTTTAGTTTCTGAAAACACTAGATCCCAGTATCGTCTGTCTGTTGTACCCGAAAGGTTCACAACAGCATATTATGGACTCCATCTCTACACTGCAGCGTCTGTACATTGCCCACCCCTATTGGGTGCATGTGGTGTGAAAATACACAGCAACAATATATATATATATATATATATATATATATATATATATATATATATATATATATATATATATATATATATGTGGGCAATGTACAGACGCTGCAGTGTAGAGATGGAGTCCATAATATGCATAACAATATATATATATATATATATATATATATATATATATATATATATATATATATATATTGTTGCTGTGTATTTTCACACCACACACACACACACACACACACACACACAGACACACACACACATATATATATATATATATATATATATACATTCGTTATCGAGATCTGAGTCTGAAGAATTTTGCATTTTGCGATAATGAAGTTTCCTTGGAATCTAACCAGAGGATGGTCGCTGCTTCTGCAAACGGAGCGAACTTAAGAACCATGATTTTATCACCAATTAAATTTTGTAAAATTCCCTAACAATCCATACACTAACTTTTTTAATACAATGGGCTTTTCAAGTGATTTTTCGAATGAAGATGTTAATATCTGGGAGGATAATGACGATTACAAAAAACATAAGGTTATTAAACATTTTATGAAAATTGCTGATAACATATCAGAAAGATTTGTAGCGCTTGTGGAGGGGTAGAATCGTCTTCACACCGCCAATGAGGAGCCGTTGCAATATTTATTCTTGACAGTTAAATATTATCGTCACAAATATCCCGACTGAAAAAGGCCACCTTCACGTCATTGTGAACGATTAGTATGTATTTTAATTATATTTAGTTTTAATTGTTTTATACTTTAATCTAGTGTTCGCCGCAAAAATATATTGAAATGAAAATTCATATTTTCATAAATATTTATTAAAACCCCTTCAACAAATTTAAAAGTTCTCAGACATACAGAAACATATGCCCCAAATGATTGTATATCACAAGATAAGCATTTGCTGGTTGAAATGAGACATTTTGAATATGATTACTTGCACACTACAATTTAATTATTATTTTCCTTAGCTGAGAGATTGGGAATAATGCTTCAACCAGTCACCTACATTACTGATACAGATCCTTTCACTACTCCAGGCTGGTTGAAAACAACTTTGGGTTATTTAGAGATTCCTCAGCAGCGAATAGAGAACTTTAGTAAACAGTACAACGAAAAGCTTACTGGAGGGTTTCAGTTCGTGAGCTTCACATGGGAAGCCTCAAAGTTTATTCCTCACTTCACCAAAATATTCCTTGATAGTGGAGGTACAATTGTGAAACGGAATATTAACGATTTTTGGGAACTTTCTGAATATGACGTAGTGGTCAACTGCTCTGGACTAGCATCTAAAGATCTGGTTGGTAAGTATAACTTAGCAGACGAATTTTATAATGTTAAAGGACTATGTAACCAATATCTTGTAAATATGAATTTGTGAGATCGTATACCTTGACATAAAATCAATTTGTTCTTATATTACCTTTTTTAGATTTCATTTATAAACAACGTTATCAACATTGCTACAAACATAAACGAGTCGTCTATATAAAATATAACCATTAGCGTACCTAAGCTTGAGTCTTCCGATAGTCCCGTAGTATGTTTATAAATGTGTAACAGTTTTGTTTGGTTGTTATATTGTTCTCTTATATTCTTTACATCTTTGGAAATTATCCCATTTTATCCCATTTGGAAGAAACCCTCTGATAGTTCGGGAACATCATTAGACATCTAACTTATACATCTATCTAACTAGGGACTAATCGGTCCAAGACCATATCGTAAGGTTTTGATCAACTAGAAAAATATTTTCAGGTGATACTGAGATGAAACCAGTTCGAGGGCAAATAATAAAAGTGAAAGCTCCATGGCAGAACCACATTTATATCATAGACTGTAGCCATAAATGTAGCTATATTATACCAAATATAGAGCTTACAACTCTCGGCGGAACTAAGCAAATTAACTACAATACCAATATCAACGAAACTGATCGCATACACATACAGAAGTAAGAATCAGTTCTTAATTTGTTTGATATATAAATGAGTTTTCTAAAATTTTGTGATAGTATCACAATTCTGAGCCATTGATTTAATAAAAGAAAACTTATCAATCTACTGAAAAAATGATAGCGTCGTCGTATCATTTACGAAAATATGTTCACAGTAAATGTTTTTTTATTTAGGGAAAAAGTCCCATTTTATGTGATTATTTCACACATTCAAGCAAATTACGTTTGCCTTATGTACATTTTGTAAGGTCAAATCAAAGGCCTTATTCTCATTTATCAATTTTTTTACGTCTATATAGCGATCGATATCTAAAGCCAGGACCGTTAATAAGATTTTCAAATATTTGCTACAGGTCGAGTTTTTTAGAACTTCCCTATTTCCTGTTTAATGCTATATGTATGTAAATAATTTTAGATGTTTATGAATACAGAGGATATAACTCGCTCTACTGATATTATGTAGATTCTAGGACCATCTATATTCCACACAGTCTGGTCGATGTGCAGGCACTAGGGAAAAATACACATATTGCTAAAGGTCCAAGAACTATCTATCAAAATAAAAATGAGGTTCCATTTTTGTGCCTATAATATCATTAATTCCATTATTCTTGGTTATCATAATATTTTATTTTATTTGAGTAATTCAAAATACTAATAGTGCCACTCATATAATGAATTGAATTGAGATATTGAAATTACGATGCTTTAACGATAGATAACAGGTGGCAGTTGGATAGAATATGAATAGAGAAAATTGCATGAGTTAAACAGGGACAGACAAACTGCTGGAAAAGGTATAGCAGTTTTCTTATCAAAGATCATAGGTCATTCATTTTGAATATATGTATGATCGCATTATTCAGTCATCTAGCGTTTGTAAAATATTGTATATAACATTTACCCCCACCCTATATTTTTTAAGAGTCAAATTTTTTGGTTGTAAATTGATCATGAGCTAGAGAATCCTCCAAAACGATGTTTGGAAGTTTCTATTTTTTTCGTTATTTTTTCACGATCATCGCCGTCACTAGATCGATTTCCAAAAACAATAAAGCTTTTTCGTCCTTGACATAGGAGGAGCATCAAAATCTGGATGATACTTTCCGAGTTATTGAGGGGTCACGGGCTTACGACAGACAGACAGACTGACGGAAATTAGTGCGCGTGCCATGATACATGGCTGCAGTAACTCAGAAATTGTGTAATAATTCATATCTATAGAAGAATAGAAGCCAATCGCGAATCCAATACCTGTCAGGAGCAAATTAGCTCTCATAGTGCTGCATGAAATGTTTTTCAATTTAGTTCAATGTCTAATGATTTCATAGTACATTATCAGAGTTTTTCCAAGAGACGAATTAAGTATGTTGTATGTTGTCTTAATTCGTCTCTTTGAAAAACTCTGATAATGTACTATGAAATCTACATACAGCTAGAGTTTTGCATATGTTGTTGTAGAAATATATGTCCTACAAAGTTTTCCGAGGTAGGCCCATGTTGTTAGAGTTACATATTTCGATATATAGATAAAAACAAAATAATGCACACATATGTACAACACAAAAATATTATTTTTTCTCCAGGACATGTGAATCAATAGTGCCTTCACTGAAGACCGCAGAAGTTGTTAGAGAGGTAGTTGGATTGAGACCTTCCAGGACCAGAGTACGCGTTGAGGCTGAGATAGTTCAACGACAGGACAAACATTTGAAAGTAGTGCATAACTACGGACACGGGGGTGCTGGGATCACGTTATCTATCGGCTGTGCCAAAGAGGCAGCTAACTTAGTTCAAATGTTTCTTATTCCCAATAAGATGTAGAAACGATACATATTTGGAAAATACTATGAGAGAGATTTATAGAAGTCTTCACTCACTTTGTCAAGTTATGTATTCAACTCAGTAAACTGCCAAAACTGTTGAGACATTTTTGAATTGGGTTTTTGTGTTTCCTGAACTGAAAAACTATTATAGGTCCTTTTCATAAGTTGGAAAAGATCCCAATAGCAGTAACACGCCATACCCGAAGTATTGTGAATTTTAAAAAGCATACCTGATTTGAAATAAATATATATATAAAAGAGCATTAGTTAATGGCACTAGTAACCAGTAACTTGTGGAGTTGACAACAGTTGTCAAAATTAAGGAAATATAGTGTAAATATTTAAAAAAAGTTGTAAAATGTTAATCAATTTATCAATGTTACTGGGGAATAAACGATTTAGGAATATTGCGATGTTATAATATTAATTGCTGGTAAAAAGATGATGTTGCAACTTCTATGTTGCATCCGCGTCAACTTATTTTTTTGTCAAGTTACGTTTTTTATGGAAATGCTATTTTTGGTCCAATCTTGTCAATTTAATTTATCAATCAGAAACTGCAATCACCAACACAATCACCAAGACATTGCATGAACGATCTGCTAATTTAATATTGATTTTGGGCAAAAAATCCTTATTTTTGTCAAAAAAAAACTATCGTCGCTATTTTGAATTTGGAGCTGTTCATTTATATAATATATGATCATAGTATGACATCTTTTTCTTGAATTTGTATATGATACTGACAACCAATAAATGTTGAAAACAGTTCAAGTCAGTGTGCTAAACCGAATCGGAAACTAAAACATTGTATTTTAAAGAGATTGGTGGCAGTGATTGTATTATTTTTTTGTGTGTATTTTCTTATTGTCTAATTAAATTATCAAAACCTTTTTTCATCAGTCTAGTTTTCACAATTATTTTTCACCATGAAACTTACTCAACGCTCTTAGATTAAATTCAAATGTAAATTCCCAACTTGTACCAATACACATAATTATTATCAAGTTTCTATCCCGAGGCAAGTTGCGTAGAAAAAATCAAACATTCAAGGATTCGAAGAAGTCTCTTGTGGAAAAATATTTGAGGGAATTGCATGAATTTGAGAAATTGTAAGGATCACTTTTTTGATTCTGATTACACCAATATTTCTCCAGAAAGTCTGCTTTTGTTGTTGACTATTTAATTTTGACTATTGTTTTTAACTTTTCACTTGGCGATCCGCCAAGTAGGAGTGGAAATTATATTATACTAGTAGAGTATTCTGGTACCTACGAGGTGTCATAGCATCGCTCAAAAATATGGAATCTGAAAATTCTAGTTTCTCATAGTTATTCAATTATTTATTACTTAACAAGTTTTAAATAAACTTACTCTATTCTTTACAGGTATCAACTAGGATCGGAAACCAAAACAATTTACTTTTAATTTGTGGAGTATAATATGCTTAAACATTTATTATTTAAAACCTTTATTTTGCTTGCCCTTCGATTGGCTAAACCTGTGAGATTAATTATTAGATTTGTACTACTCGTGGCAAACAATCAAATACTCATTTTGCAATTTTAATGATTATTAGGAGAAATAATTATACCATTCACAGATAAATACTACAACGAAATGGTAAGGTCGCATATAATTCTGCTAAACTGGCAACTGTGTGAAGCCACCAAATTAAAGGCCGCTTGACACTCGACATCAGGCTTCCCAACTGACGATAGAACACTTCGTCGTTGGGTTTCCCCATAGGTAACAGGGAATTGTATCTTCTTCAGTGTATATGTTTTGTGGTGATACCCACAAAACATATACTGAGTGATAGGAGGGTAGGCTTAACCCGACATGTTAATTAATGTGTATCCAAAAATAGTAGTTCAATTCTGGTGGTGCTAGTGTAGCACATAGGTGAATTCTAAAAGAAGCGCCGAATATTACTCAAGTAGGATAGAAAACTAAACTTCCGCTTTGCAATAGCGCACTTTTAATTAATTAGCTCAAAGCTCACGATCATTGATCACTCTCCATGCTATCTCGCAGCTGTTTTTTAGATATATTTACGAAATTGATTTGGAATACGTAAATAATTGAGGTTCTGTATACTGTATTTATATAAAACTCTAGTCACCAAATGTATCAAATTTTTTGACTCATTGCGCTTCCCTTTGGTCTACAACTTTCACTTCATAATCCTTTGCTACTCTAGCTATTCTGGAGGGGTTCAGAACTATTACTGACTGCTTACAGTTTGACACTTTTTCAACAGATCCCCCATTAGAGACGGCCCTCATTATTACCTCTACTCTCCATACAGAGATAATGTCTTGTTTTTGATCTCATGTTATCTGCCTTTTATTCTAACTCCATCAATGTGTATGTCACTTGTCACTCCAGTTGACATATGAAATTTATATGACTGTGACACCTGTCACATGCCAACATTAACATCATTGCCAAATGTCGGCGATATTCGCATTATACAAGATGTATTCCTATTAAATCCTATTTGTGATTTTCAGTTTTGCCTCATACAATATGCAATTCCTTTCACGTTTATGAAAAAATAACGAAATTCAGATGGAGTTTTCGATATCCATCGGTAGCTTTGTCATAATATTTGGCATGGTAGGTAATAACCTTGGAGCATTTTACTCATTTTAGAAAATTAGCGACCGAAACTGGCAACGATGTTGTGTGTGAGTGTGTGGTGTGGTGTTGTGGCTGTCTCACGTGTTCACAACCCACTTTAGGTGAAATAATAACTCAAAAATCCAAAAAAATACATAAAAACCTTATATAAAACACCAAAAAAAATCGAAAAAGTATTAAACGTTAAAAATATTCACTTTTTTTCGTTTTATGCGTTAACTGCCTGACCGCGTGTAAAGCTAGTACAGCTGTCCAGCTGCCACAATGAATCCCGGGGCCCCAAACTACCCCATGGCGTCGTTGTACGTCGGGGACTTGCATTCTGACATCACGGAGGCTATGCTGTTCGAAAAATTTTCGACTGCTGGACCAGTGCTTTCCATACGCGTCTGTAGGGACTTGATCACTCGTCGATCCTTGGGCTATGCCTACGTGAATTTCCAGCAGCCAGCAGATGCTGAGCGTGCTTTGGACACGATGAACTTTGATCTAATCAAGGGGAGACCCATCCGTATAATGTGGTCTCAGCGTGACCCCTCCCTGCGTAAATCTGGGGTTGGAAACGTGTTCATCAAGAACCTCGACAGGTCCATCGATAATAAGGCTATGTACGATACTTTTTCTGCATTTGGAAACATCTTGAGTTGCAAAGTGGCTCAGGATGAAAATGGTCAAAGCAAGGGGTATGGGTTTGTGCATTTTGAAACCGAGGAGGCTGCTAACAAGTCCATTGAAAAGGTAGAGTATTTTATTAATTCTAAAGTTAGTTTTCATTGATTTAGTTACTGTATATATCTGTCCTGCTGGATAAAATTGTTTTGTTCATTAATATGAATGGTTATAATATCATGAAGTTGAATATTCACATATAGTCCTTCAAAACAAAATATGACAGGACAATAGAACATGGAAGCAATGCATTAATGATAATAATAATGAAAACATAAACTTATTAGTCTATAAACTATAGTTATAATACTAAACCTTCATCAGAATACAAATTATATTATCATTTGGTTGAAAATGTGGAATTATAAATTATATAAAAAAAGTATAATAAAATATAATAAAATATTTGAAATACATTTTACTATATCTAAGTACTGCTTATATAGAATGCAGATTTGTCAGTATCAATTTTGTGGTTAACAAAATTGATACTGACAAGACAAATGAAAAGTGAAGGACAAAACATCAGAATTTTTCCATCAACATGAAGATAAATATTCCAAGTCTGGCAGCCTAATTAAGGAACAGTTGCTAGTATCAACCATTCCTGCAACTAATGTTTAAAATAACTAAATTCTGTAACTACTCAATTTATTGTTTATTATTGTTTTTTTGTTCCTTGTGTTACTTTAGAGAAGTCCAGTACATAGGTCTAGCGACAGAATGTTAACCATAAGGCCACTTGGCATCACCAATAGTCCAGTGATCATATGTAGAGGTGTAGAGTTTCTATTGAGGAAACTAATGGCAGTGGTGAAATGTTATTAACAGTCATAAATGATTGAGTGAAAACAGAAGTTTAATGGTATAGACTCTCACTTCGTTATCTCTTCATATCTCATGAATAGCCCAATTATCATCACCTGTTATGTTTACGCAAGTCGTCAAATATTTTGTAAAATTTTCTTTTCAGTTATTCATCCTATTGGATGTACCTAATAACGATGCTTATGCCATTTTCTTTTCGCTTGAACCACAAGAGTGATTACAACACTTTTTGACATCTATTGAATAAACACTAACTTTTAATAATGATTTGTCAGGTGTAGTGCTTATATCCTCTTATTGTTTTGTGTTTGCCATTTTCTAGTCGACGCGACTAAAATTGAAGAATCCAAAAATGTCATACATAAATACAGGCCCAAAAAGGGGAGCGGCAGTCTAATTAAACGCGCCTGAAAAGGTCCTGGAAATAATAGATTATATAAAAAATGTCAGGTTTCACAATGCTATGACCAGCTTTCTCAGCCTAGTAGTTTGTTTTTTTTGCGCTTCAGGTTTTCAAGAGTGCCCTCAGTTTCAGATTTCCTCTTGGCCTGGATATTCTCTCGATGGTTTCTGCTCAAATAACAGCTTTCAATGTACCACAGCATAATGCATCTTCAGATTCTTTATTTTTAAATAAAACAAATAGAATTTTTTACAATAAATCGACCTATATATTATTGGTCTGGTATTGTTATACAAAAAATAAAATATATATTTGAATCCTGAAAGTAACTCAACAATAGAAATTAATCATATAAAAATATCCAGGTAAATGGGATGTTGTTGAACAACAAGAAGGTCTATGTTGGAAGGTTTATCCCGCGCAAAGAAAGAGAGAAGGAACTTGGAGAGAAAGCCAAGCTGTTTACCAATGTGTATGTCAAGAACTTTGGAGAAGATGTAACTGAAGAGCAGTTACGTACAATGTACGAGAAGTTTGGAAAAATCACCAGCTTAAGGATTATGAACAAGGAAGATGGGAAATCAAAGGGTATGCTATATATAAAAAAGTAGGATTGCATGTTCATATGCTGATGTCAATTGCTTAAGAAAAACATGGATTATGTGATGTTGACAGTTACCAATCAGAATGTTTTTCCTTTACAGTCTTTTAATTGAGAGATCCAAATCTTATATGTATTATATGAAACTAAACATATTCTTATAATTATTTGTACATATTATTCACCTTATACATACTAAATATAGATATTTTATTTTGTGTATTAACACTTTGTTTCAGTATTTCTTCTCATAGTATCTCATTTGTTAAATAATTTTTGAGGGTTTTAATTATTGTTTTTTCATCTCCTTCTAGTAATTTTTTTGGCACTGAGTTATATACAGTTATGCTTCTATTAATGGGTGAATCCTGAGTTTTCTTTGTCCTAATAGGATTTTTCCTGAGGTCTTCATTTGCCCTTGTGTTATAATTGTGAACTTCATTGTTTTGCTTAAGTTCTATATTTGTCTTCATGGTTTTATTTTGTATTTTATGTACAAGTTTCACTTGTTCAAGCATTTTCAGTTTTTTTAGGTTTAATAGATTATATCTTTTATAGATAATTTCTGATGAATATCTATCGATAGAAAAAATAGCCTTTATTGCTTTATTTTACAGCCTCTGTAGTTTATCAAATAAATTTACACTTGTGTTTTCCCAGCATGGTATCAGGTATTGTAAATGTGGTTTAAAAAAACTATTATATAACATGTATCTGGTTACTGTGTTTAACTGGTGTGAGCATCTTCTCATTGCTCCTATGAAAGGAACTGTTTTATTAATTATTTCATTTATATGTGCGTCCTAACTTAATTTGCTTGTTATTAATAGCCCTAAGTACTTATATTCATCTACTTTTCTGAGAGAAACATCGTTTAATTTAATTAAAGGGTTTATATTTTGCTTTCCTTTTTGGTTGTAAATCATATGAACTGTCTTTTAATGTTAATACTCAACTTGTTATAGCAAAGCCAGTCATAGTAGTTCATAAGGTCATTATTAATGTTTTTTTCAAGCTCCTTTCCATTCACTCCAGAATACACCAACACAGTATCATCAGCAAAAAGCAAGTATTTTGATTGTAATTTTAAGTATTTGAAATTATGTACATATAAAAGATACTGCAAAGGACCCAACACTGAGCACTGCACAACACCAAAATTCAGATTTTGCATTCCACTATTTTGTCCATTTATCACAGTGAAATGCTTTCTGCCATCCGTATATGTTTTTAATAGCTTGTGGCACACTCCACGAAATCCCATTTTGTACAGTTTTTGCAAATAGTAGTTCAATGTCTACTGTATTAAATGCCTTTTGTGAGTCTATATATACAGCAACAACATATTTATTTTTATCTAATTCTCCAGTGATGCATTCCATCAATTCGACTGTTGCTCCTAAAGTTGCTCGTTTATTTCTTCTTCACGAAATTTTATGCTAGGATTAATTGTAATCTTAGTTGCTAATTCTTTGCCAATGTTGGAAAAATGGCTATTCATTACACAGGCAATATCTTTATCCTTAGTCCAAATGTTTTCATCATCATTTGCGATTTTAGTAGGAGTTCTTTTTTTGGTTTTTGAGCTTTTTCGACACAGTTCATTCAGAACTGACCATGTTTTCTTTGCATTTCCTTGTGTTTTTTCAAATTTCTTTTCTGCATAATGGTTTTGTGATTTGTGTTCTAAGTTATTTAAAGCATTTTTCCATTCTTATAGTTCCTTTCAGTAATGTCATTTTGAACTTTTTTCCACCTTACATAAAGTTTATCCTTTTCCTTGAGTTTTTTTTATAAATTCATTTGTAATCCAATAGTTTTTATTTTTCACTGTTACTGTGTAGTGTTTTGTACAGTCATCTTTTGTGCTATTTATAACATCTGCAAGGTCTTTAAAAGATTTTATTTTTGATATTCCTATTTTTTTTTCAATTTCACTTTTCCACTTTTCTTTGTTGAGATATGTTCTATTTATTTTTTCTTTTCCAGACTGATATGTTTTTTCTCTCAATTCTAGAAACATTATTTCATGATCCGATATGTCATGATCTTCCAAAATCATTTCACCTTGCAGATTTTTATTTATGATTACATGATCCAGGATAGATGAAGTTTTTTTTGTTGTTCTAGTTGCATTTTGGAGTGTTACATGGTTTTGGAATTTAAAGCCACCTGCTACCACTATGTTTTTATAATCTTTCACTGTTTGTGATTCTTTTAAAAGGTCAAAGTTTATGTCACCAATAAGTATAGTTTGTGTCTTTTGTTTCTCAAGTATTTTGTTAAGCTCTGGTAAAAATAAATTGCAATTATTTTTTGGTGGCCTGTATATAGATATAACTGTCAGTTTTTTCCCAGGCAAATATATTGAAACTATATTACAGTCTTCTAAGTTGTTTTTTGTGATTTTTGAGTTTCAAATTTTAAGTTATTTTTTACATATATGCTTGCACCTCCACCTCTTGTTTTTCTGCAGTCATGAACTGCTGTGTATGAGGGTATGTTAAAAAGATCTACTTCATTTGGGTAAATCCAAGTTTCGGTTAATATTATAAGATGAACAGTTTTCTGACTAGACTAGACTGTTGTTTAAATCATCAATCTTATTTCTTAAACTTCTTACATTTATGTATAATATAGTTATATTTTCTATAACAGCCATTTGAAAGGTGAGAAAAAACTTATATACTAATATTGACTATACTAAATGAATAACTTTAAGGTCCTAACTACTACTTATTGCACTAGATCAGCTTCAGTCTTTACTTGTATTGCCCTATCAGTTTCATTTTTTTTTCAAATATATTTTACCATTCTTAACATATACCGCTTTAACTGTGTTTCTCTTCTTCAAATCCCTAGCCTTTTTAAAGAGAAGTTGGTTTCTGATGGTGAGGTCCTCGTTGAAAAATATGTTTTTGTTTAAGCCTTGTAGTCAACATTCATTTGTTTTAATCCCATGAAGATGTTTTACGTGTGTAGGATACCAAAAGCCTGAGCGTACTAAATTTGAATCCATTTTAATTAACGGAAGAAAATATATATAACACAAACTTTAACTTGAGTGGCTATGGGCAAGGCAGGCTCTTGTTCAGGATGGTGTATGACATGATGATATCTGAAAAGAATAAATCCTTCTGAGTACGCTTCTACAACATTCCAGACATTCACCATTAAAATAATGTATAAAAGTTCAAATGTTACAATGGGCATTAAACGCAAAATATCCTTTACAAATGTCTAAAATATGCTACGGCACTGAACGTAAAGTGTCCTCTCTTAATAACTGGTGAACCCTTGCCACCAGCCTAGTGAACCCTTGCCACTAGCTTTCTCTTAACTGGTGAACCCTTGCCACCAGCCTAGTGAACCCTTGCCACTAGCCTTCTCTTAACTGGTGAACCCTTGCCACCAGCCTAGTGAACCCTTGCCACTAGCCTTCTCTTAACTGGTGAACCCTTGCCACCAGCCTAGGAACCCTTGCCACTAGCTTTCTCTTAACTGGTGAACCCTTGCCACCAGCCTAGTGAACCCTTGCCACTAGCTTCCTCTTAACTGGTAAACCCTTGCTACCAGCCTAGTGAACCCTTGCCACTAGCTTTCTCTTAACTGGTAAACCCTTGCTACCAGCCTAGTGAACCCTTGCCACTAGCTTTCTCTCAACTGGTGAACCCTTGCCACCAGCCTAGTGTACCCTTGCCACTAGCTTTCTCTTAACTGGTGAACCCTTGCCACCAGCCTATTGAACCCTTGCCACTAGCTTTCTCTTAACTGGTAAACCCTTGCTACCAGCCTAGTGAACCCTTGCCACTAGCTTTCTCTTAACTGATGAACCCTTGCCATCAGCCTAGTGAACCCTTGCCACTAACTTTCTCTTAACTGATGAACCCTTGCCATCAGCCTAGTGAACCCTTGCCACTAGCTTTCTCTTAACTGATGAACCCTTGCCATCAGCCTAGTGAACCCTTGCCACTAGCTTTCTCTTAACTGGTGAACCCTTGCCACCAGCCTATTGAACCCTTGCCACTAGCTTTCTCTTAACTGGTAAACCCTTGCTACCAGCCTAGTGAACCCTTGCCACTAGCTTTCTCTTAACTGGTGAACCCTTGCCACCAGCCTAGTGAACCCTTGCCACTAGCTTTCTCTTAACTGGTTAACCCTTGCCACCAGCCTAGTGAACCCTTGCCACTAGCTTTCTCTTAACTAGTGAACCCTTGCCACTAGCTTTCTCTCAACTGGTGAACCCTTGCCACCAGCCTAGTGAACCCTTGCCACTAGCTTTCTCTCAATAACCACTGTACTGAGACGTGCAATGACACCGAACGTTCAGTTACAGAGGCTGCTCACAAATCATTGTAGGTAAAATAACTCTTTATAAATCTATTATGAAAATATGCAATGTGGAGAACGCATACTCTGTGAAACAGTTCACCCTTCAATGTAGCTCCAACATCTTCACAATTTCTACAACTATTTAAATAAACTATTTAGACTCGTATTTGATTAACGTTTATCGACACTTCACTTCTCTTAAAAGATTCAAAGTGTCAGTGTTAACCCAAATATTCAAATGGGTCTCCACGATATTGCGTGTGATTTTGTTACGACTGTTAAAATATATCTAGAATACTATGAGGTAAAATATACAGGGTCTTACATTCGGCCATCCTGCTATCAACTCGTCTCGAGTTGGCAGGTAGCAGCTTCATCGGGATCTGACAGAACTATCCCTTCTTCGTCACTAGCTTCATCGGACTCGTCAGAGGAAACTCCTCCAACTGGAGCCCAGGGACGCATTCGGTCAACTGCGATCACATTCTCGTAGGTTGCCATTCGAGTGAGTCGGCGTGACCCTGACATGTCTGCTACAACATATGTCATTCGGTAATACTACTTTGATATCCAGATGTTTTGGTAGCTATTTGAAGGAATGTTCTGCTGCTAAATGGCACACACACCTAATAACATACAGATCTTGGTTAGTCATAGCCTTCAGCAGTTTTGAAACAGAATTGTGCTGTCCTATCATCACATTTGCCCCGTCAGCTCCAATTCCTATCAAATTTTCCACTGGCAGTTTGTCTTCAATAAAATGGGTACGCAAAGAGCTGCATAAAGTTGCAGCGTCGCCTGCTTCAATTTCAATGAGTCTGTACTTAGTTGTAATTATCTTTGGGCAAGATTTGCTAAAATATTTTATCATGACGCACATCATTTTCGCGCAATCAACAGCGGTGCTTTCGTCCATGATAAGGGAGTATTTCTCATTTCCGACGTCAGAAATAAGATCATCTAACAAACATGACATTCAAAATTAAAGCAGTGCATTTGGTTTTGTTAATCTTCATAGATATAAGAAATTCTGAATTTTCATCCAGTTCGTTGATCAATTCACTGAAATGATCGGCAGTTCTAGTTGAACAGTGCTCTGCGATAAATGCAGCTATTTTCAATTCTGCAATTTTCCCTTTGGTAGGTATACTAACTCTAGTATAATCAGTGATTTTTACTTGGAATAGCATTACATCTTTTCGATGACTCTGCATGTTTCTTCGATTTATTGTGCAGCAACAAATCCTTTTTATGTGCTAGCATTGAACAGTTACATAATTTACACATAGCACGTTCATTGTCAGTTGGATCTGGAGCAATCCATCCTATCAAAAATTAACATGTCAGAAAACAAAAGTAAAGGTTGAAAAGCATACATACCTTTAAGTTCCGAATCACTTTCCCAAACACTACGCTATTTATGTGCATAAGACATTTTCATCAAAGAACAACTGAATATTTTCACCAAAATATGTTAAATTACCAAAATAAATATTTGTATTTTCACAACCTCAAACCCGGTTATATTGGTTGTCATTCCGGGGATTCCTACAGCGACTATTCTGCGAATCCCCGCGGCGTGGCCTGTCTGCTGTGAAGAGCGTCTATGCTTCTCTTAATAACCAACAGATGGCAATACTAGTTCTAATTTGAAAACGCTTCAGAGGTAATTTTATACATTTTGTTTCTTTTTTAATGTCAATACCCCCAAATAATCCCCAGTGGATAATAAAATCCCCCCTGAAATGTTGTCTCCCAAATTTTCCCCAGGCTGTTCAAAAATCCCCCAGATTTGGGGGAAATTACCCCAACATGGTAACCCTGCAACTTGATAGATTTGATATATAAATTTTATTTCTGAATATTTGTTTCCTGTTGGACAATCTTCTGGTTTACTGACCCACAGTTTGTCCTGGCGTTTTTTGTCATGACCATAAGGCCTTCGAAAATTTTCTCTTTTTTTAACACGTGTTGTCTACCTGTTTGTTCAATATAATTTTTTTAATCGACTAAACTAACGTCCAATCAGCTAGAGAGTGCTCTCTGAACTAGACGACTTTGCCATTTTCACTCACTCGTATGTCTTCCTGTCCATTGTAATGTATAGGAAAAGAGTGATGGTAATTGTTGCTAAACACAAGTGGGCCTCATGGAAGAATCTAAAAATAGTTTGATTAGACTAACAAAACATCTCTGCAAGACCATCTTGCCATTAGGCTTTCAAACTACACTTGCTGTCCGAATCTAGAGTATTGTGTGATTTAAATAATCTTTTCATATCGTTCAAGGTTTCGGCTTCGTGGCATTTGAGTCCCCCGAAGCAGCTGAGGCGGCTGTGGAGGCACTAAATGGCAAGGAAATCGTTGACGGGAAACCACTATATGTGGGTCGTGCTCAGAAGAAAGCTGAGCGCCAACAAGAGCTCAAAAGACGGTTCGAAGCCCTTAAGATGGAGAGACTGAACCGTTACCAAGGCGTCAATCTCTACGTAAAGAACTTGGACGACACAATCGATGACGAACGCTTAAGAAAGGAGTTTACTCCTTTTGGTACAATCACTTCTGCCAAGGTAATGATGATATCAGTAACAATGACGTTATCAGATATATGTTTACATATAAGCCGTGGGAGCTGCTTGATAGTACTTTTTTCTTTTCAATATTTCTTTCATTTCTAACACTAGGTGATGATAGAAGAGGGCAGAAGCAAAGGCTTCGGCTTCGTCTGCTTCTCTTCTCCAGAAGAAGCGACCAAGGCTGTAACAGAGATGAATGGCCGCATCGTGGGCTCCAAGCCTTTGTACGTGGCTTTGGCCCAACGTAAGGAAGACCGCAAGGCTCATTTGACCTCACAATACATGCAACGAGTGGCCAACATGCGCATGCATCAAATGGGCCAGTTCATCCAACCAGGAGCCAGTAATGGATACTTTGTACCCACTATTCCAGCTGCGCAGAGGTTCTATGGACCGGCGCAGATGGCTCAGATCAGAACGAGTCCCAGGTGGCCTGCTCAAGGACCTGTTAGACCCGGAGCGCAAGGTGGCACTACTGGATATCCAGGCAAGTTAGCCCTATTGGTTTCTAGTTAGGTTTTAATTTCAGACTTAGTATTTCCTAGGTACTTGAATGAGACGCACTACTTTTCTGTACTGGAAAAACCACATTAATAAACATCATACATCCTACAACCATTATAAGCAACTCGAGACAAATAAATATATAATTTCAGAATCTGATTTTCCGGCATTTTAATCGTCAACATAAAGATAGTAAATTAAGTCTTTAATGGGCTCTTCGAAAATCAAAACATTCAGAAACATATAATGAATCAATCAACGATACTCTGAAAATATTAGCAACATCTATTAGAGCTACAATATATCACCTATTGCCTATGCGATCAGTCCTTGAATGATATTGACTGTCAGACGTATGCCGTAGACGATTATATGCAATATAGTCATAAAAGGGTAAATGTCATAGTAATATTATTCTGTAGGAATGCCGAACACGTACCGAGCAGCTGCAGCTCGTCCACCCAACCAAACAGCAGCGATGCGTGGTAACATGAGTGTTGCCAGACCAATAACGGGTCAACAGCCAACAGGCATGCAAGGTCGCCCTCTAGCGGGACAAGGGGGAGTAGTTACTGCAGCCGGAGGGCGCACAGCCAACTTTAAATATACGCCCAACATGCGCAATCCACCGCAGGCGTTAGGATTGCAGGTATGTATATTTGTCTTAACTTAATTTGAGTAATGTTTCGTTTGGTTCAATTTTTTTCATGCATGTACCAAGCCACATAGCATTTAAAAATTCTTGTTCATTTATGGTTGGTTGGTTGATACTTAGTTTTGATTGGCTTCTCATTGACTTGTCATAGACATATATGTTCCTCCTTTTGCCTAAACTCTTCAGTATTAGTTAGGCGCCCTGACAATATTTGCTATCATAATATTTCCATCACTTAGGCGTGTACAGTAAAACAAGGAAGGGACACGACACATAAAACTATAAAGATCAAAATAACTCGCAATGCAGCAGTTGAATTCAAGTTCCCCATATAGTCACACATTTTTTACAATTTAGTATATAGTATAATATTCCTACCATCTCTTCGCGGGATACTTCGAAGAGTACAGAATATCTCAAAGGAGCCCACTACCAGGAGAACTCATGAAATTCCAAGAATCAGCATTAAGGCGGGCAATGAATACTTATAGCCAGCAGAATACGGTGGTAGGAACGTCGATCCACTTGTCTTCATTTTTTGGATAACGTACAATAGTTTTTCTATGTGCGCTTAGAGATCCTTGTATTTAGCAGCTTTCCTCACTTCCCAAATTCCCAGTCGTAAATTAATTGTGTGATTTCATCAAACTTGAAAATCCGACTCTAACTTAAGTCTAAACCTTGGAACGATTCATTCTTACATTATTCCTCGCGTCTCTTTGTTGGATATAACAATTACGTCTAGGCGTTTCGTGAAATAATTTATGACAACTAGTGCTATCTGACTGCCTCAGATGTCAGGTCCGATTTGTATAATTTGAGCCGGATGAGTTTTTTCTGTCCTCAAAACTTCAGAGTATGTGAATATAAGGTGATTTTTGTGTGTATAATTTTACCGCTCGCATAAAACGGTGTTTATTTTATTTTTCGATATTGTGACGGCCCTGCAGCTAGATTTTGCTACAAAGATATTCGCAAGTCTTCACAGTATGATTCCCCGTCTACACGAATTAATTTTTTCTTATATTTATTTATTTGTATAAACAGGCCGCCGCCGCATCAGTCCAACAAGCTGTCCACATTCAAGGTCAGGAACCACTCACAGCTACTATGCTGGCTGCGGCTCCACCCCCAGAACAGAAGCAGATGCTAGGTGAACGGCTATTTCCGCTCATCCAGAGGATGTACCCCGACCTGGCCGGCAAAATCACCGGTATGTTGTTGGAAATTGACAACACTGAGCTGCTTCACATGCTGGAGCACAACGAGTCTCTCAAGAACAAAGTGGAAGAGGCTGTCGCCGTGTTGCAGGCCCATCAAGCTAAACAGGCTGCTACTCAGATCAAAAAGGATTAAAGTGCATCGCCTTGTTGATACTATAACATATACCTAAAAAAAAGGTCGTTGTAGATGAATGTGTGCGGTTTAACATCACAGTCACGCTTTCCATTCTTAAATCATAATTTTGATTGGTTACCAACAAATGCTGTTGGCGATTTAATATGTGACTCATTGGTGATATGATCGGTTCAGTAAACCTTCAACATCGACAGAACATAGCATCAGCTTTATTATCCGTTCATTTCATTTATCAACAACGACTCCATAAAAAATTGCAAATACATATACCATAATCTTAATGTAAAAAAAATCGCAAATGATAATGAAAATCATTATACTCTAAATGTATTTTTTCGTAATTTTCATTTTAATATTCATAGTTTATATAAATATAAACTAGACATATATCTTTTTCATTTCATTTTATCATCATACTGTTATAGTATAATTTTATTTCAATATTTTTCTTGCAAAGTAGCCTTTTGACTATAAATGTATGCCTTATTTTCAAATTTTCAATCTAGGATATTAGGAATCATACATATAGTGTACTGTGAAACCAAACTTTTACAAAGGGTAAGTTCAGTTTTTTTGCTATTTTTAAACTGTGAACAAAAAATTAGTGGGCTATGTAACATTTCACTAATTTTTTGGATATTTTGTTGTTTTATTATTATACTGAAATACTGTAAAAGATTATTTTAATTTTTCCACAAACTAGAATCTGTAAGATATTATTTCAATGACAATGTGTTTCAGTTTTTGTTTGCTGTTATAAAACTGTTAAAAAAAATTACTGAAATACTTTATAATTTTATGACATTCACTACCCATTAAGAAGGCACATCTGCATAAAGCTTATCCCAGTTTTTTACTTGTGTGGAAATCCAAGTCAACTTTGACCATGTCAACATCTTGTATACTGGCATTTTCCAATTATTTTAATTTATCCGCAATGTAAAATTTTTAACAGTTTATAATGCATAATATAATAAAAAAAGGTATTTTCATAATTTACTTAAATTTGAAATATAATTGAGCTATCTGAGTTTTAAATATATACGACACCCATTCGTTGTTATTACTGATTATGATTCATAAATATTCATTTATAAACTTATCATATGGTTTGTGGATTATCATTTCTAGTGGGAAAATAAATGCATTCATAGGAATCAAGCATTTCATTTAATCATTTTTATCCATATTTGAATCTACATTGTTAACTTTAACAGAAGATTAACTTCCTAATATATCAACAATGCACTGCTCACTGATGACTGTTATGTTTTTTCCAAGAACACAATTCCGCAACGTCTCGATTTTGTTTCATGCTACTTTGCATATTTTCACCTGTTTTGGGAGTTCTTGAACTAACCCATTTTTTTTATTTTATTGCAATTATAAATAAAATTAACGGTACGAAGAAAATTTATCAATGTTTTGAAGAAGCATAATTTGATATACATATACTACAAAATCTGTGGTGAATCATTGAAAAATTAAGTACCTATTTGGAACTACGACCTCAACTTAATGACCAGCAGCCTCTGCTGCAAAAAAGCATTTTCCAGGTAAAATACTGCCGATTTCACTTGAATCCATTTTGTCAACCTTTTAATTTTTTTACTGTTACCAACATATGAGTTTAATTACTTGATTGATACTATTTGTTATGGCCAATCAATTTTGAGCATTTTTGGAAGAAAAAAGTATACCTTCCACAGATAAATGCAACGATATGGCGACGTCGCATAGCATTTGCTGTGATCTGGCGACCATGCTGACAGATCCTTCTTTAGTGTCAGTACTGTCAGTCTGTGGTTTCAGTTTTTATCTTTTGTGCTCGGCTTTCTATGTTTTGTGATTCTACTTTCCGACTTTTTTACATGTTTAGATAAACTGTGGTTAGAACATAACCGTGTTATACATATTGTGCATGTCTTGAGGCTTTACGTATTTATTTACTAGCCGAATCCAGAATAGTTACACTTTGCTTACAGTACTCATTTGTGGCTGTGGTGGTAATATTCATAGTATGAAGAATGTAGTGATTAGAAACGGCTCAAGTTCATCGCTGCTAATGGCAGAATGCTAGTGTCGTTAGTTGTAACAATTTGAACAGATAAAAGAGAATGGAGCACAGACAGACTGATCAACATTTAAAGGCTATGTTGAATAGCCCGGCTCGTTTTACACCAGCAATACCTGTTCCAGATTGGAACGTGACGCCCTGTGTACATAACGTGGTATGCTTAATTCTAGGATTGATACTGATT
This sequence comes from Bruchidius siliquastri, assembly GCA_949316355.1. Lineage (NCBI taxonomy): Eukaryota > Metazoa > Arthropoda > Insecta > Coleoptera > Chrysomelidae > Bruchidius > Bruchidius siliquastri. The sequence goes on along the minus strand of OX438533.1, from coordinate 16,495,828 downwards.
GAAAGTGAGTGATTAACTAATTTTACTTTTAGACTCCAGTAGTAAAACTACCCCATAGTACTTCAAACTTGACCATTCCTACCCCTGGGTCTGCAGGAGAACATACTACAATAACAGTTCAGTAAGTAGATGTTTACTGTTACTGTATTTAGTGAAGTTAAATATCATTTTTGACTGATTTTTTGAGCTATTATATGGAAGTTTTACCAAAACTAATTCTCTCAGATCGAACAGTTATTGTTTACTGTTGTATAAACTTTGGAAACACAAACACATAATTATTGAAACTCTGCCAATATATAGGGTATCTTGAAATCATGGCATCATATAAAAGGGGTGCGCCACTTAGCAAAATTTTAGAGGGGGCAGTTTTTGAGAAACATTTTGTTCTGACCATTTCTTGCAAGTCACATGGTCGCAATGGCTGACGAACTATCGCAAAATCTACCAAACTGTTATTTGATACTTCAATGCAATGTCATTTTATCATGTTTTGACTACAAAAGTTGAATTCTAGGATCAGGGGCTTGCCCTTTATAGCGGCGCCACTGCATTGAGGCCTTAAAAATTTTTGATATTGTTTAAGATTTGCTATTACTCCTTGTAATGTATAAGGTTATAAGCATTGGCAACTTATGAAGTCGAAGGCCTAACACAGAAAAAGATAATACCTTAAATTTGACCAGTATGGTCAAAATTCACTGAAATTGATTTACCATTTTAAAAAGCTGCTTATTGCTCAGTTCCACTACTATCATATTTTATTGAGTTGGGGTGATTTATATCCTATGTAACTCAGCAATTTGATCTTTTTCTGGTAAATATATTATTTAAATTTTTAACTGTTTCTGGTTAATGACACATGTCAAATTGAATTTTAATAATATCCTCAACCAAAAGCAAAAACAAAGTAGTTAAAATATTTGCTACCATTCAGGCTCATTTAGAGAAAATCTGGGCTCAACTCTAAATCTGAAATCTGGTCTCATCTAAGGATGCATGTTTTCCCTAAACTTAGGGCCCAGGGGAAACACCCTGCCTCCTCTCAAATTGCAGGCCTAATACCATTTGAGGTTTTGCCAAATTATTGTTAGTTCTGCACATCAAATAATAAATGTAATATCAAATCCTTTTTGTGTATATTATTTTAAAATATATGTTTGCAAGATGTCAGCAATTGCACAGTAGCATGTTCCTACAAGTTAAGTTTTAAATTCTATGATCTGCCTAGCCATAAAAAGATTTTGCACATTATAAATATTGCCAGATAATCTGTTTCTAACTTTCCATTGATTGTACTATGAGCAAGTTTTTTCATATCATGCTTCTACTGATGATTTTTTGATTTTTCACAGCAACTGTGTTGCAACAGTGGACTTGCACACAAAGCTAAACTTGAGTACAATAAATTCAAGGACCAGAAATTCTGAATACAATCCCTCTAGATTTCATGGTGTTGTGATGAGGCTGAGGGAACCTAGAACAACAGCACTGATCTTTCAGTCAGGCAAAATAGTTTGTACTGGATCTAGAAATGAACCTGATGCCCTTTTAGCAGCAAAAAAGTTTGCAAAAATCATACAGAAGCTTGGGTTCAATGTAAGTACATGTGATCTTTTTTCAACATTACCTGAGCTGCATACACTATTGAAATTTATATGTTTCATGTGATGTATTGGTATATTTTTCTTGTATGGCAGAATATGGCTTATTCTGTATTCATATCATTTGAATCAAGTTTAAATAAATATGACTGTCTAGGGTGACCAGACCAGATGTCCAAATAATGACGGACATATTTGGATTTTTTGCTTAAATCAAAACTGCAGGCTGCCTATAGCTCTATACCAGTTGACCACATCTAACAATTGACATCACTAAAATGGCATAGCATGACCAACACAATCCATGGAATCCATAAAAAGCCTAATAATGGTAAAATGTTATTATAGAAGATCATGATCATGTAAGCAGTTTTATAGTTATTTGACAGACAACCCTAACATATTAAAACCAATTATTGGTTCTTCTGATAAATATAATAAGTAATCCATATGTAATTAAAGTATAAAATATCAAATTCAACAATGAGATTTAAATATCTTAGTTTTGTTAATTTTAGTTAATCTATACTCATTTTTTATGTGGAATACTGTTACTGTATGTGATGCAAAATGTAATGCATTTTTTTAATTTTAATATATTTTTTTAACTAAAAATCAGCCTTATTTATTATTTATCAGGGTTTTTGTCTTGGTTGTCCTCCTTTGGTGCAATGAGACATCCGGTCACCCTAGTATCTTATGACGTAATGACCTTCTAGCTACCAAAATATGTATGGTTACCTAGAAACCCTTATGAAATTAAGAATGCCCTAATTGTTCACTTTTTATCTTATATAACAGTTCAATACATCATCTATTATGATTTCCATTTTTGTCACTGCATTATCAGTTTACTAAAAAAAAAAACAAGATTTGGTTATACATGCTAATATATAAATCAACCAGAACATGAGGAAGCTTCTTCTGTTAACAAACAAAAACATTTCAAATAGCAACAAGCTACATTTATGTATCACTTGATATTGTTAATCAATTACATTATTTTTTGTTGTCATGGTTAACATATATCTTTAAAAATTCTGCATCTATATTAAATTACCAGGTGGAGTCAAAGAATGGCCTCATAGTCACCCCTTTTTCATTGAAAAATATGCACTGCAACTGAACCTCACTATGACAACATTCCCCAATCACTGCTATTAAATACATAGCAAATCCTTCACCCAGCTTAGTTGTTGAAATCTCATAAACCAGCTACAAGTATATGATGATTATCTGAAATAGCACAAAATTTGACTATAATTTTTTGCAGGTGCAGTTTGCAAACTTCAAAATACAAAATCTGGTTGCGACATGTGACTTACGATTTCCCATAAAATTAGAAAATTTGAACATGATGCATGGCCAGTTTAGCAGGTACCTTTGAAAAATTAATTGCTTTTATTTAGAGAGTGCTCTGGCAGCACTGACGCAATCGTTAAATCAGGGGTGTCCAACTCTTTTCATGAGAGTGCCAGTTTGTCTTAGTTATTTGTCGAATTGCGACATAGAAGACAGCACTAGGGTGTATATTTTTGGTTATGCATGTCATGTTATTTTTGAGAAATACTCAAGTTTCCCATTGTAATTTGAACGTAAGATTTACGTCAAGATGACGACAACCCCTCGCAGAACAGGAGTTTTCGCAAATTACTTCAGATACTCGAAAAAACGCTGTGAGCATGTAATCAGAATTGAAACTGATTAGCTAGACCTAGTGAGACTGAAAACGAGCACACTGAATGATACGGTTCGCGGTGAAATAATTTATATGCTGATGCAGTTATAAGTCGATTAGGGAGAATGATTTTACTTCCCACATGATTTCATGTTTTCCTACTGTTTCATGACATATGTATCATGAAAAAACACGTCACACATATCTGTCTGTCAATTGGACTTCTAGAATTTTACGATAGATTCAGCATATGAATATTTCGGATGGTTCAAACAAATTTAAAACATTCAACTTTTTTCATGGTCTGCGGTATTTTTGGGGCGTAGTTTGCTTGTTTTTTCTAAAAGATTTTTTTCCGTTCCTGTTTTTGTGGCCTTCACTACAAATTACCGCATTTCAACTGAATATTTCACTTCCAGTTGTATGAGTTTCTTGAAGATTGTGGGTAATTGGAAAGCTCCTTACGCACTTGAACAAAAATCTAAAATTATGGAATTTTTTTATATATTTTTAACATTAAATTCCATTTAACAACAGTTACAAATCCTTATTTCTAAATCATTACACTTGCGTGGGAATTACGGTGTCATTTTTGTTTTGTTCCAACTGGGAATAACTTTTCTAGAAGGACGGACGTACTTATTTATACTTATACGGCAAAATCGGTTATCCAAAAAATGCCGAAAACCGAGTTTTATACTAATGTGACCCCGATCAAATGAACAAAAAAATTTCTATCTGTGAAAAATAGACTTTTGTGCCTAATAAATGATCATAAATGTACATACATTGATTTGATGCTACAACAGTTTTGCTAACAGAAATACATTATACTATTATACGAGTTCCTGTGTTCAAGTTCACATTGTTTGTTTCAGTTATGAGCCTGAACTCTTTCCTGGTTTGGTGTATCGAATGGTAAAACCAAGGATGGCATTATTGATTTTTGTTAATGGAAAAATTGTGTTTACTGGAGGAAAGTCACGACAAGAACTGAAAGAGGCTTTAGACAATATCTATCCAATTTTGAAAAGTTTCAAAAAGAATTGACACGTGACTTATTTATATAAAGTTGTTATGATTTTAAAAAGTTTTATATTTATTTTGAAATGTAATAAAAAGTTAAAATACGAGTAAACATTTTATTTCCATAAGGTCTTATAATTGGTTTCAGTAAGTTTTATTAGCAACATGCAGCTTTAAAATTACATAATACAAAATGCAATACTAATAGTGCTAATTAATACCTACTTTCTGCATAGTCTTTGCTCCACACATAGTCAAAAATCCGTTCCAATTATATTTAATTCATCTTTAGACGGCCGTAAAAAAGTGAATTTATTGTGAAAGAACAGTATCAGTTAATGCGTTAAGGATTTTGTAGATGCTCTTACTTGGTGAAACTCTTCCATCATCCATAACTGTTTTTTCCTCCAACTGCATTCGCGTTTTCCGCATAAAAAAATCCGCTATCTGCAACCGTCCCTATTTAAGAAATACCTCTGAATCTGGACGAAATTCCGCTAGATGGAAAAACCGACATCATCCGACTTTTGTTGTGACCTTGTGAAACCAGAGAAAAGAGGATGTTTTGTGCTAGGAACGAAGGACATTTAATTTATATGTATACCCTAGTCACAGTAGAGTCATAACCAGTACTCTCACTCTCGCCAATATTTGTCAGACGAGTGGATTTCATTGCGCATCCTTCTCGGGACATTCTGGGGACATCGACAGTGGGTATAGTCTGTGAGATCGACGTATTAGTCTACAGACTATTCCCACTGATATTAGTCTAACTCGAGCGGTCGACGCATGTTGACGAGAGCGTTTCAGCGATACAGTGCCGTACTTTGATTTTTGTCGACGATGAGTGGTGTAAGGCGGTGTGCAGCCCTAGGCTGTTTAAATACAGCTGAAAACTGTGCTTATAGCTTGTTCAAGTAGTGGATGTAAGAGGGAATTATATTACTTCTTCAATAAAATGTTTAGCAGGTTGTAAAGTAACACTTAAAGGGATGCTCAAATTAGGGGAATTGGCAGAAAGTGGGGGAATGGAATTTCTGTTAACTAGTAGGGTGAATGAAGACAGTTTGGATGATTTTTTTGGAGTAATAAGGCAACAGAGTGGCAACTGCTTCAATCCAACCCTCATTCAATTTATAAGTTATTTTTCACAGAAATAATGCAGTCAGGCAGAGAAAATTGTGAAGAGGATGAATCCAGTCTCCTACTGAAAGCAGTAGATTTAGCAAATGAGGTTTCTAAAATTAAAGATGAACCACTACTATGCGCAGTAAAAATTGCAATAGATAAAGACTATCAGACCTCCGATGTGTTAGAAAAAATTTTTATGAAATATATCGGTGGATATTTAGCTAAGAAATGCCTAGCTATTCAAACAAGCATTCGTGTCAAACGTGCATAAATTATGCGAATGCTTGCAGCGATGAGTTAGATGAAACTTCAATATTTACGCTTCATAAGGCCTTCAAAAGAACAGAATTACACCTGTTTGGCGATCTATCCATGCCACATTCAGCAGATTGCATCAATGGAAATTATATTTTAAAAAAATTTCGAAAACATATGTGTGCAAAATAATACTGTCAAGAATTTGGTATGTGCTTTCAAACTGTAAAACTTCCATCATCTCTGTAACGATTTCAATTACGAAATTCTATATAACTTATATGCTAGGATAAGGATTTATTATAGTATAAAATATGCAAACAGAAACTTTAAACTGCCCAATCGAAACAGAAAACTGATTATTTGGCGACATGACTGAATTTACGTCTAGACCTTCTGCATAAAAAAAATTAAATATTTCAGTGAAAAAGCCAAATCCACTGTGTATTATTTTACCTATAACCAACAATTCTGAGTATAAATTAGGTCATTGACGCAACCGTCGCGTTAGTCGTTTTACCAATACTCTTCAATGCGGCCCTGTATGTAGCGACGGCATATCAGCCTGACGCCGCGCTGTGGCGGCGGTAAATTTGTGCTGACTCAGACAATGGACGGACCACGCATGTCGGCTGAAAAACTTACATGTATTTTGGCGAGAGTGAATTTACTGGTCTATGATTCTACTGTGCCCTAGTCTTCCGTGAATAGTAGGTGCTTTTCTAGTTCCCTGAAAAAGCTGTATGTCAAAGTAAAAATGACAATGAGAGTTGCAAAATGTCATTTATCTTTACGTTTTATGGGGGCTGGCAATATTGGGGAACGAAGACCAAAGCGGCAACATTGAACACAACACAACGAAATACGCCATTTTGTAATTAATGTTTGTGTATGTGTACTTTCATCTATAATATTCTCTTTTATATTGATTCCATCTTACTGAGAAGATTGATATTTTTAAATATGCTTCGATATCGATAATATCCGTTATTAGTTTTACAGGAGTGACGCGGTTTCAAGGTATGGACAAATAACGTAACTGTGCGCCTTGGTTTTTGCCGGTAAAATATACATTCAGTTTCAGTCATATATCATATCCTTTTTAGTATTCTTTGGGTGTTATTGATTTGTTCTCCAGAAGAAAAACTTTATGATCATGTACACGGTGAGTAAAAATATGTTTTCCATGCAGATGTTAGTATTAGGTCGTACCTAATTCAAACTTGATAGAACACGTGCTACGTACAAACGGGAATTAAGCAAAAGTGACTGTCTTTATTCTAGTTTGTATATGCAAAACCTTTAGCCGATTAATTCATCATAGTTCCAAATATTAGACACCTGCAAGCCATCGTAGTTGCACTTATCAGAAAGCAAGTCATTTTTTATACATCTAGATTATTTATTTATTAACTTGAAATAACACACTGGCCTAAAACAAATCAAATAAGGAGGTGCCTCAGCAAGACAGAGTGGGGCTAACACAGCTACACAAAATATCATTTCATTTAGATAGTGTGAAGGACACAAGAAACACATGCTACCTGTCCTATGAGATAAAACAAAACAGCAGTGTGAATCTAAGGTGGCAAGGCAAGGTGTGAATATTACGTCAGTGATTATAAGACCATAATGGGGCATTTGACGATGATAGTCAAATTTTATCTAGGTCTCTCAAGGTAATTATTTACAGATCAAGTTGTATGTGCTATACAGGAATAATTACTTTTGATTGTGAATTATGCAAGTGTGTGTAATTCTAGATATGTACATATTTATATCAGTGGTTAAAGTAAATCTTCATTAATATAAATTTTATATAAATTGTCGAGCGCAAAGGAGGAATTCTGATGGTGACATTTTACCTAGACCCTGATGTGTGAATGTCAAATTATAGCTGACATATGATATGGTAACCTATTTCTGACTATGAATTCGGAGAGAGTAAAATTTAATGTTCAAATTCCCTGAAAAAAATATTTTCAATGATAGTCACATTGGGTATACATTTCAAAGTATCCTAGATCTGTAAATATATATTGGTAGATTTAAGATTGGACAGCTTGTTATTTTGAAGAGACATACCTGATACTTGGAACCATATTGGTTATACGTTAATTGAATGCACTGTTATATCAATCGTAGACCTATTTGAACATATTATTCACAAGGAATCAAGAGATGCTTTCATTGTTTCATTATAGACATTGAATCATGTATAGGTAGGGTGTGTATGCCTAAAAATGAATGGATTTCTATCTTAGGGGACGAACACCGATCAGGACAACCGATTCAGTGATAAAGAGAAAAAACTTCTCAAGCAAATGAAGTTCAGCCCATGTCTTAGTCAGCAGGTAGATATGTCAAAGATTAAGATAGAAGTCATCAAGCCCTGGATCCAAGACAGGTTGACAGATATGCTGAAGATGGAAGATGATGTGGTTGTTAATTTTGTCTACAATCAGTTGGAGGTTAAAGTAAGTCAATGTAATCAGTGAAATCAAATTTACTCACATTATATGTATTATTTTTTCATGTAGATTGTAGATGCTTTTACTTGATTAAACCCTTCCATCATGGAGATAGAAAGATCATGTTCATGTTCATGACTCAGTTTCACAAATAAAAGTCTTTCTTTTAGTGACGCGTTTCGATTTATATTCAAATCATTGTCGGACTGTCAGATTTGACTGTTAAACTAAATATAAATCGAGATGAGTCACTGAAAGGAAAAGACTTATTAGTGAAACAGAAATACACGATCTTTTTATCTGAAAGCAGTATTTTTGTTTAATTTTTTTTATTGAAGTATGAAAGAACCTAACTTGTACATCATGTTAGCTTTTTCCAAAATAGACATTTTTTTTCTCAGCAACTACTACTACAGATAACACTATAAGAACTGAATGAGAATCACAATTGCAGAGCGATATTTCGTTTCTTGAAAAATGGCGTCAAGTAGGTCGATTATCTGAATTCCATGTGCAGTGGTTTCAGCTATTAGTAGATTTTGATAGGATTTCAGGATGGTTGATCCACTTGAGGTCTTGGAAAAATTGGGAATAATGGTAACTTTTGAAAACTCGAAAATTAGGCGAATTTTATGTTTTGAAAGTTTAAAAGATCAACAGTTTCAAAACTTGATTCTATCCAAATCCTGTGTCAAATAACTTGACTCCAGCTGTTTACTTACTTACTGTTTTCAGTTTCCTGATCCCAAAAAAATGCAGATCAACCTTACTGGATTTCTGCAAAGCAAGAACGCTATGGAGTTCATGGCTGAACTTTGGGCACTCCTGATATCTGCTCAAGAGAATCCGTCAGGTATACCAGATTCACTCATGGATGCAAAACGCGAAGAGCTGGCTTTGAAAAAGGTGAATAGGTGAGCATCATATGTAGGAAAGATTGTAAAATGATGTTTTTCAGGAGAAGGAAGACAAGGAGAGGGAAGCGCGCGAAAAAGAAAAAGAGAAGGAAAGAGAGAAATCTGACAAGGAAAAGAAGTATCGTGATAGAGACAGATCAAGGTCACGACGTTCAAAGTCTAGGTATAACTTTTAACGTTTGTCATAACTCAGCAATGAGCTTTAAGATATTTGAAAAGATTCCTAAAATCATATATCACTTGTTGAAGAAATTTGAATGACTTGTATTGTACATTTTTTTTCACAAAGCGCATCACAAAAATGTTGACAACCTGTTATTGCTTGTTTCTCAAGATCAACCCAGTTCTGCTACCCTGATGAAGTTTATATTTAGTGAAGTTGGTTCCATATGTTTTTGACTCTTTTTGTCTCACAATAAAACTTGATTTGGAAAGAGACCGATCGATATTGGTATATTTATACAAATTTATACATTATAAACCTTTGATCTGTGGTGCTTGAATGCTTGGAAAAAGAAATACCCGTATCATCACAAATAGTCAGAAAATTTATCTATATTCAACTATTGCAGGGTATGATCAAAAATTATAGGATTGAATAGATTTTTTTATTGAACTAATGGTACAAATCGTTAGTAGTCTTTGAAATAGCTCTCTTGTGCTCCGACCTTTGACTTGCTCATTTAGGCTTTTTCTACTCGAACACTATTCAGCGTCCCCGTTGAAGTCCTTGATCATTCCGAGGGTCTCCGTCGCGTTTTTTCCGAGTTTGAAGCAGAATTTGATAGCGTATCGCAGCTCGATGTTATTGATCTTGGATCACAAAGACATTTCTTAACAGAGGTTCTCCAAAATCGACGTGCTTACTTTCTACGTTGCCTCAGGCAACTGGAAACAATATCGGTCTCTTCGGAAGGCTCTCCACTACCACGCTCAGGTGGTCCGAAAGCCCTCCACCGCTCCGTTCGCGCTAGAAAAATTCAGTTCTACTACTTTTTGATCCTACCGTGTATAAATAAAATTTCTACGCTAGCTTCGAGAGAAGCTGAATAATGCAGCAATGTTAAAACTACGTAAAGACATACTCAGAAGTTCTTAATTCTGTATTGGAGGAAGGGTAATCGGCACACAGCATTTGAGCCTCATTGGGTCCCTTGTACATTCTCCCCAGAAGTTGGTTGACACTGGGTATTCAACCACCTTAAACTGTGGAATAAGGTGGTGACACTACCAAATGGATCATCCCTTACACTAGTCATAGATGGACAGCGTTCCACCAGAATGGATTCTCAGTTTGATAGCACAGCTACAGCAGATGCGTAATCGTCTCACCTTCATCTTCACAACTTCTGTTTCACTCAACCTCATGTTGAAGAGGTGTTACCTTAGCTGCCTGTGTCTTGGTGCAATACCTGTAGCAAAGCACATTTTTTTGTCTAGACATGGAGGTGTTGAAAGTGTGTGGGTTTTTTCTTTTAGTTTTCATAGCACTGCTGGGCAGAATACAGTGTGGCTCAGCACCAAGGATTTTGGTCTCCACCTGTTGTTGTTTGTTGGTATAGGTACTTGCAAGTGCATGTGGTAGTGCTCGCTGATCTCGTTGTTCGTTTGTGACACCTGAGATCGTAATGCCTGTCTTGTGTAAATTCTAATATTCTTGCTCACAATGTTCCTATGGGTTATTTCATTTGCAGCTATGGTTATGCCAGCCGGTTCTAGCTATGTTATGCTGGCATGTTTATCCCTATGCCATTTACTGGTAATGCGTTAAATGTCAAGCTTTTGTTTACGATCGCACAAGACATCCTCAGCCCACTAAGACATTCAAGATTCAGTCTCAAGTCATGTGCTCGAGTATACCTTGTGCAATCGTGGACAAAAGCTCGGTATTTAACGTAAATCAAACGTTGGTTTGATTCGCAATGAAGAATTTACTAGTGAAATAAGCAAATTCGATTATGTATTTTCTGAAGCTTATTCGTGGTTATTTGTCTCAAGTTCATTTTATACTTGAACTGGTCACTAGTTGAAACTACATTACTATTTGTGTTACTACTAACGCTTGGGCTGCATGTATTAAACTTACAGACCCAAATATTTCAAGAACAATTAAAAATACAAGTTATGTTTTGTGATTCATCAAAAAAGTATAAACCTAATTTTTAGGTCAAGGCAAAGAAAACGGTCCCACGACAAGAAGGTCAAGAAATCACGCAGTAGAGAGAGGAGCAACAGTAGGGAGAAGGAATCCAAAAGTAGAGATTTGAAGTCTAAGAGTAGAGACGGAAAATCGCGCAGTAGAGATAGGAAATCGAAGAGTAGAGACAGAGAGGTGGAAATTAAGAGAGACAGGAAATCTGGAAGTAGGGATAGGAAGTCTAGAAGTCGGGATAGGAAGTCTAGAAGTCGGGATAGGAAGTCAAGAAGTCGGGATAGGAATTCAAGAAGTCGGGATAAGGCATCTCGAAGTATATCTAGGTGAGTCAAGATCCATACATATAGAAACTAGGATAGGTATCTCATTAAACATATCTGTTTATTTCGTTCTAGATTCGTCAGTGGCAATTTTTATACACAAAATTATTGTCTATATTTTTAGATCTCCAGTTATTAATCATATTTTTACAAATATGTACAAAATGATAACTTGTAAATATCTTACCTTCGGAAAAATCACGATTTGTACAAAAAAAGTCCGACGATGATTTAAATATAAATCGAATCGCGTGACTGAAACAAAAACAGTTTTATTTGTGAAACTGTGTGTTAATTATAAAATATTTTTATCTAAAAGTGATTTATTTGTACTATACCCGCTATGCAGCTATGCAACAGAAACTAAATATTCGAATTTATGTGTTATCAGGTCCAGATCTGCTGATAAGGAGGCTAAGAACAATGGAACCATCAGTCCAGAGCAACGAGAAATGAACCATAGAAGTGGTTCTGAACCTATAGAGGAGAACGGTATCAGCTCCAAGAAGTGAGTTGTTTTTCTCATAAATATATCACGTTTTCAGAGGATCAGCTGAAAATCATAGTGCGTTTCCGAACTTTTTTACTCAAAGGCTTTTTTTCAAGACCGTGATTATGAACTTAGAACTGTCAATGGTTCATGGTTATTTTTAGAAAATCAAACAAACAGGGCTCAACAAGTTTATATATCAAATCTCTGGAACACCTAAACAAAAACACTATTATATATTAATTAGTAACAGATCAATAGCTTATCCTGTGTTTGTTTCTGTGATTCACCTTACTTGTGCTGGTCGTTAACTAAAACAGCAAAAGACTACTGCACGAACTTCACAAATGTACCGGCTGTCTATGATTGTAATTTTGACAATTTGTCTTTTTATAGTAAAGTTCGTTTAATAGTCGTATGAGGTTTCAACTGCCAGGATAAGTAAGCTAAACTAATACGTGTATCATCTTACAAGAAGTTATATATATATATATATATATATACAATTTTGTTTTTGTTTTAAATCTTGGCATGTATCGTCACAGAAAGAATAGAAAATTACGACGCTGATTTAAAATCTATTCAAAACTGATCTGATCGTAACGACCGAACAAACTAGGCAAACCAACATGCCAGTTGCCATATGTACATTCCAGGAATCGACAAATCTTTTTTACTCAACCCTATGTATCAAATTAGCCAACAAACTGCAAAATAATAATAAGAAAAATATTTCTTCTTGGTCAGTATTGTGAAGGTTCGCTAGGGTATTTTAAAGAAACGAAAAAAAAAAAACATTTATAATCGTAAATAGGTCACTGTATGGTAGAATCGACAATCGACATGACTACACGTTTACAAATTGCGTTTAGAAAACCGGAAACAAAATGTACAATGAAAAAAATGGACTGTGCCTGTTTTATCCGAGTTTTTAAATACAATTCGTATGTTTATTTCAAACCTAGAAATAGCAGGAAAATATCTCAAAATGATTTGCCAAAATAGAAATTGAAGTGTTAAAGAATAATATGAAAATCACTTAGCAGCGCTAAGTTTCACATCTGTTGTCGAGGGATTAGGGGTCGGTTATATAATAAAATAATCGACTTATTGCATCCTGTAAATTGTAAATGCTTTTACTTGGTGAAACTCTCCCATCATTTGGATAAAAATTGTATATTAAATCACAAACTTTCACAAATAAAACTTTTTCAGTGACCCGTTCCGATTGATAAATACTTCAATATTTGAATCTACCACGAAAAAACCAAACGTTCATACTGTTTAATCTGATAGCCAAACAAATTTATAATTTCGTGTTCTGAAGTGCTCCACTGAAGATGATGTTGAAATAAAGGTGGAAACTGTTAGGAATCTGTTCGTTTAATGTTCAAAACTCAGTCGAGTGTACTAAATTTTGTGCATAATTTTGTTGGCATAATAATTAATTTTTAGAAACACTTCAAAGTGATTGTTTTTTATTAAGGTAGTTCTTCCAATGTCCACGTTAGTAGACCGTCATTATTTTTATACTAGCACGTCACACAAAGCGGCAACCGTGCGTTACCCTTCTCTTTCTATCTTTCTTTCTGTTTCACCCATTCCTATACTATTAGCGTTCAGACCAACACTGTCTCAATCTCGTTGCTGCTGTTTTTCATAAAGTATATTACACCATGTCTGAGATTATATGGTTAAAGGGTCGGTTCTAGAACAGGAAGTTGCTGAAATATTAGTGGGAGATGCTATTCCATTATCAACTGTTCGTATTGCCGCTCGTGGCCGGACAGCGTTGCTACATTTTGTTATACTTCGTACTAAAGCGAAGAGTTTACCCACGTTTTTTACATAAAATAAGTATTTTATACAAATTTAAGATTCTGTAGACTTGCCCCACTCATCAATGTTATTATCATAACAAATTTTATGTTTATCTACCGAAAATGGTTTTTTTGGAAGAACCACCTTAAATGCTCAGTATATCTTATATAAATATTTTTATTTTTTTAACCTTCATTAAGGATAACTATAAATTGTGATTAGGAGATATTTGTTCTCGTTTACGAGATATAGATTTATTTATCATATGGCTACTGAAATCGTTCCATTTTTTGATAGAAATGCATTCGATGTCCTAATTGAACTATGGTTATATATTGTAGTACAGCATCTTCTCTATGCCAACATTGGTTCTGTGTTTCAGATTGTGGAGGTTATTATTAATCTTTATATAGTTATTTTTCTTCAAATTTACACAAAAAATGAATATTATTCCGAGAAAGTGCCATTTGAAATCATGTATGCCATCATTGTTAAGTTTAGAATTTTTTTTGTTTGGTAAATTGTCATTGAAATATACATATACAGAACCAATCTGAATGAAGTAAATAAAATTAGAGAAATAATTGGAGTGAGTTGTTGGCTGATAAATTCAAGTGACATTTTCTCCACACTGCTCGAGAGAGTTTACAATTGGTTATATGGCCACCTAAAAGGTAAATCGTGATTATGATGAAACATTTTACTCTGATTCGCCAATGTACCAGCTTTATGACAAACAAAATGCCCAGTTTTTTTCAGATAGATGTATTTTACATCGCGATACATTTTATCGCTCGTCTATGCGGTTCGAAGTGAGAATAGAAAAATAATTTCAAAAATATTGCGCGTTACTTGCTATGGGCTCTCAGCAGACCCCTCTCCAAATTTCTTAAAATATATGCTGTGTTTACTGGCATTAATCGGTGACGAGATTGCGACATAGAAAAAGACACAGAAAATATTTTAGAACCTCCAAATTTATTAAAGCACGTTTAAAATTATCTAAGACTTCATATCATTAAAATCATGATAATCATGAGAAACGTTCAGTAACAAAGTTAAAAAAAATTAAGTTTTGGAATGCTTGGTTTCTTGCTAATTAACCTGTTGTCAATACACCGAGTTTCAAAGATATAACAGCTGCCGCCTGTCTTGACAACCAATCCAACACAGCCGTTTTGACATCGTCGTCGTTGTCGTAACGCACACCGCCTAGGTGTTTCTTCTATATTCTGATCACATAATTTCAGTAACTGCGGTGTCATTTTGAGGAAATTTCGAAAGCGGTACCATGTGGAGTCATAGTAGGCAATGCTGCAATGTTTGTTAGAAATAAACATCAACTCTCTAAAACTATCATTATTATTAAAAGTTTCAGTTCTCTTAGATATTTTAAAAAAATTGTTAGTGTACTATTAATAATATTTTTATGCGTGATAATGTGCGTCGTTAAGTGCTATCGACCCCAAAAACTCCTTCTTGTCACGCCTGCATCCTCAACTAGGCTCGTTCTCTGTAACTCGGGTACTATACAGTAGTCAGCGTGAATAGAATGCTAAATTTGAGAATTTTAGATTAGATCTATGATAGAACTAGGATAGTTAGTTAGTTTATAAGTGACCTGGGTAGCCATTGTAACAGTCAATAGCTCTAGTATAAAGTATATTTTGGCTTTGACTCAAAATCATATGACACGAGACAGAATCGTAACAGGAATATCGATTAGAAAGGTCAACTGTTCAATTAAATACTGTACTGTACAGAACATTTATGGATTATTGTCTTTGTGGAATGTAAACATTCAAATAAAATTTTCCCTATGCCATAATCAGAAATCACCATAGTTAGTGTTTATTTAAAAAAAAAGGTGTGGTTGTGTGGTAACATAGGTGAAATTATCAAAATTCATTAGATAATACTTCTTTATCATCCTTAGCATAAAACAGACGTACATCCACGAGATTTCAGTTGTCTTGATACATGGGTATTTAGGTCAATAAATCTTAGGTTCACCCAAATCTTGGTCAAATTCGTTAATTTTTGCGCCATTGTATGGATGTACTTGGATTTTCAGTCAGTTAAGCAAAACCCTAATAGGAACACAATGGCACAAAGATTTGCAGGGTCGTCAACCAATTTTACAGGACTAATGACATTGCCTTTAATATTTGAATAATCGACATTAGGTTGGTCGCTTTAGTCGTCGTGGAGTCTCTCAGTTCTCTGCAGAATGACTGCATACGACTTTCATATATAGGTGTTGAAATTTACAATGATTCAACATATGGGCGTCTTCTATTCTAATATAATTATCTTCTTTGTTTTGTTATTATCTAAAGTGGAAATGAGTTTTTTTCAGGTACCTTCAGGTAGGTTTATTATGTACTAATAATTGATTTTTATCTGCTAATTTGAAAAAGCCAAATGGGACAACTTTGCGCATAAGATTATTAAGACCGGACAATATAGTGTTTTGGAAATGAGAAAGGAATAATTTTGTTATAAAAAGAAGGAACATCTCATGTTAACACTGGAAAGCAAATTGGCCGACTCAAATAAATAATTGTTTTTTTATTTGTGATTACATTGAGCGACAAAACTACACTAAATAATAAGGAGCGTAATAAGTACTTACAAAAAAAATCATAAAATAATACTCTTGTATAATTTTGGAATAATCTACAATGGTCTACACTGAATGAGGAAGTTGATTGATAATAGGTCAGATCTTGTATATTTGATTCTATTAGTGACTTGTTAAAAACAAAAACTAAAAGTAAACATTTCAAAGAAAGTATTCTCTTGTTTCATGAATCAGTTTTACAATATTTTTGCGAATATCCTGATTTTTTGGGGAAACAATAACCTGCAGTAACAAACAATCTAGAAAACAGGAATCATGATTACATATATGGTGGCGTTAATGGAAAATGAATATCTAGCTGTTCTATCAGCCCCTTTTGTTTGTATATCTCTTTGGCTTATTAACTTCTAGGTAGTTCAGAATGTATTAATGTCTCATTATTTTCAGCACATACAGATGTTTTCCATTTACTAATCTTTTGATTCTTTCAGTGTGTTTAAATGTATGTTTTTACATTAGGGTTGTCTTTTCGCACATCGTCGAGTATAAATCCTCTTATCGTGCATTATTATTTATCTAGTGGCCATATGACCGATGGTGTGTAAACGCTTTCGAACACGACTGGGGCGGCCGCGGCCACGCTATCGTCCCACGGCAGCGGTGGTAGCCAGTCAGTCAGTCAGTCAGTCAACACCATCACCTTGTTTAATACCATCCACCGGATGTTCTACACACACAGTTCGACGAGCGGAGGTACTTCTCTACCGGTCAGCAAGCTCCAAGCCAAGCTCATGTCGCTCGCCGAGAATAACAAGCTTTCATCGTCCTCCGCGCGGTCAAGATCACACTCCAGGTCAAGATCCCGCTCCCACAGCAGGTCCAGATCTACTTCAGCGAAGAAGTCGCCAGTAAAAAAAGCCCGAAGAGGCGGCAGCAGATCAGGAGCTAGCAGAAGCAGGAGTAGAAGCAGGAGCAAGTCAGACTCGCCCAAAGAGAAGCGCAGGAGGGGGTCGTCGAGGAGATCCAGCAGGTCTGCTTCGCCTACCAAGGAGGAGTTTGAAATTAGGAAGAAGGAGGACAGCGTACAGAAGAAACGGCATTACAGGTAGGATCGCGCGTATGCCTAAAGGTGCAGCGTGGCGGCAACACAGGTAGTGTTGCATGGCAGCAGGTAGGATGGGTAAGCCGGGATAGCGGGGAGAACGGGAAGACTACTAATCTATTAGATGTACCTTTTTTGTCCTATTTTTTCTTTGAACTCTTCTACTACGCTCGCGTTTGTTGTTTAAATCGGTCAATTCAGGATGCGGAGGTGATTCTGCAGGTTCTATATCTAGTTATCATTATCCCTTATGTTAAAAATAGTGATATAAAAAGTCAAACAATTACTAGTAAGTAGAAGTTTACTCAGTAAATCGTAGATACCAGATTGTTTTTCTAAGCTTAATTTTTGCAGTGCCATATCTTTAATATTGATGTTTCGTAATAGATGGGACGTTCTTGTTTTTAGATGTTCATGCTATTGGATTCTCACATTATAGAGATTATTGTAATTGTTTTTGAAACTTCCCCATTTAATGTGGTTATATCTGGCTAGGTATGCTTCAATGAGGGACTTGATTGTTAGCAACAGGTTGACCATATTTTCCTCATGGTTTGATATTAAATCCCAAGTTGATAATTTTTCAATCATTTCTTCCTAACTACATGGCCACTTACACTTGACCTATTTATCTTTTCAATTGTTTCTATTCTATAATTATAATCCTTGCAGTTCATTTCTCCTACGATTAACAATACTGGAAGGTTTTTGCGAATCATTTTTCAGGGACATGTACGATTGACTATATGACTGATATATAACCATTATATTTGCTGTGCTTTTTTATTTTTATGATGAATGAGGCAAAACATGAGTATTTACTTACATGTTCCACATTTATTCACATAGATCTAACAAAGACAGCTCGGATAGTGAGGCTGAAGGTAGCAAAAGGAGGAGATCGAGGTCAAGGTCCAGAAAAAGGGACTCCAGTCCTGGTAGGGGTAAGAAAAGGAGCACGTCGCCTAGAAGGAGGTCTGGTAGCAGGAAGAGGAGCATTAGCAGAAGGTTTTTCAAATATTATTAATACAATAGTACGGGAAAAATACCAGGAAAACTGGTGGATATGATCATGGCTCGATAGGATGATTGGCAAAGCTGATCTTTCTTCATAGTTCCTGCAAGATGGCTTAATATTATCAAAAATTAATTTTAATGATTATGTTCACCTCACTATTTAGTGAAGGATCCAAGCACCAAATATCGATTTAGGGAAACTGATTTATTCTTTGTTTGGTATTATATTTTATAAAACTGCACAGTAATTTTCTGAACAGATAGATTAACAAATAATTCATCAGATGTTAATATAGATTTCAAGTGCTAGTTCACAAAACTAACTCAATAATTCAGTAACTTGAAACTAATGCTAACACATAACTATTTCCATCATTCTCATCTATTGGGCTCAAAATTCTATATAACGTTTAATGTTTCTAAGGACAATGTAGAAGTATTTTCAATCATTTAAAAGGTAATAAAATGTCCGCATATAATGGTATGGTAAAAAAAGTTTGAAAGGCTTTCGACTGTGCAAAGCGAAGTCAATGTATTTCATTACAAATTATTTGAGTTATTTAACCAAAACATACTTGATTTCACTGTGTCAATAAATAGTTGCATTTACTAAATTCGTTTAAATCTTTCACTTACAATACGTGATACGTAAGTTGCACCTTTCTGCCTAAATATAAGCCATATATAATTCTAAATGAAATACACGATACTTCCTATATGTACAAGAAAGTTACTTTGTTCTTAGACCAAAAGATGTTACTATGATGCACTTTAATATGAATCTGTCCCCACACGTAAAGTACACTATGATGTGTCAGAAGACTTCCAGCTCAAATTTTCACTTTTAGCACTTAGTTCATTTTGTTTAAAAGCACCTTTCGAAAACGCTAGAACCAGAAATTCATGATATCCTCCGTTTACAACACTTCTTGTTACTGAATGATTTCGTACTGGAGGTTATTAGAATGAAATCACTTGCATTCCTATTTAACCTGGTTTTACAGACGCAGTGCATCACGTGGAAGACGGAGTCGTAGCAGGAGGCGGAGTGTGTCGCGTGGCCGTCCAAGCCCACCTCGCAGAGGGCGACGTAGTCGTAGCAGAAGTCGTAGCAGTAGGCCAAGGAGGCGTACTCCAAGAAGGCGGAGCAGTCCAAGGAGGCGTAGTCCTAGGAGAAGGAGCAGGAGTATAAGCAGGCCTCCGCCGCCAAAGTATGTTCTTAGTTATATCCTTCCGTACTATATTCCCAAGAGCCGAAATGGCCCAGTGCTCTATTTTTCATCCACAACGCGTTGTGGGCATGGTTGTTTACCCACGACGCTTTTTGAAACGTTTTTTCCAATCAGTGAGTAAGGCGGATTAACCAGGAACACTTTGTAGGTATCCACGATAGAAAGTATAAAATTGAATTGATTCAATAAAAAATACAAGGAGTATGTTTTGCTGCATACTTATATATAGTTCATTATTATTGTTTACAACATTCCTGCAAGGTTCTCATCAATTCCATTTTTTCCGACGATTTGGCTATATCCTTAGGCACGTGTTTATTCTCATCAATCTATTTTTATGTATTGAATTCTTAGGGTAATGTAAACCAATCTGAGTGACACCGAATTGTTTCAGCCGGTACAGCCGACGTCGGAGTCGTAGCCGTGGGCGCGTCCCACCGATTGTTACCTACCGGCGCCCATCGCCGCCCCTGCGCCGTTTCTCAAGATCCCGTGACCGTCGCTCCCGTTCCCGGAGGCGGTCCTCGTACGAACGGCCTCCCAGTCCACGAAGGCGTTCCTCGCCGCGGCCAGCATCCAGAAGACGCTCTTCGCCACCGCGGGACCTCTCCAGAAAGGATAGGGAGTTGGCAGAGGAAAGGATGCGCGAGCGGTTGAGAGAACGCGAGATGAAGCAGAGAAAGGAGGAGAATGAGAGGGAAAAGGAACGTGAAAGGAAGCAGGAACAGTCCAAAAAGATGGAAGAGGCTAAAAGAAAGATCGAGGAGGAATTGCACAGGTAATAATTTCAAAGTATAAGAGTGCATTTCTGCATCATATTTGAGACACAATTTCAGAGATATAGGGTGTCGAAGATAAATAGTTTAAAATATGATAAACACAAATTATGCAATTTAATATTTGACGTTGTTTTTAAATATTGTGAAGTGCGTGGCAGATCTTATTTATTTCTATTTGGGTAGCGTTGTTTCATATTACCACAATTTAATCGGAGCTATCAGATTTTTTCCATTTGTACGTGTTTATGACATTGGTGTAGTTGTACATTTATAATCACAATACCAAAAATTTTTACCAATCTATAGATACGAGAAACGTGAACGGGAAGAAGCTGAGCGAGCGGTGAAGAAGAAAAACTCTGATTCCGAATCCAAATCGAAAGAGAAGGTTGAGAAAAGGAAAAGTAAGTCCCGCAGCGTGAGTCCAGAAAAAAGCTATCCAATTCCTCCGTTTGGTCCACCTAGATACTCCAGGAGCCTATCTAGGACACCGTCACCGTTCATCAAGGCTCATGAGTTTCCACCTAATAAGCCTAAGGCTGCAGCTCCAGTGAGTAGATCATATCATCACATTAATATTCCTGCACCAATACACTCAAATCTTAAAATACTCCGCTTAAAACTTCTGAAGATTATTTGCAGTTCATAAAATAGTTTATGTTAGTCTTCAACTAAAAAACAAACAAAAATGGTACAAGCTTCGAATATAATGAATTAATTGTTTTGCCTGCTCTTAGATATACCTACCAGACTATAAATGGGCATCGATGAGATCATACAAGATTTCTCCTCCTGACGGCATCATCGTCGGGAGATCGGATGACATCCGCGATCAGTGTTACATGGAAATTATGCGACCAAATAATAAATTACATAAACATAACGAATATTTTATACACAAATCTCAAAAAATGCGCACTGTAACAACGTCATCTAGTGTTTACTGTGACACCGTAATCTGATTGGTTATACCGAGACCGCATGAACTACGCTGGTGGAACACCATGCCTTGAAACCAGTAAGACATCAAAATTTCAAGAAAACATGATATATGTATCGATCCTACACAACACAACAAAAGTTTGAATTGACACGTAACAATGAGATTCTTACACCGCCAATGGAATCTCTGAATTTAACTGATGAACTGTTACTGCAAATCATTTCTAATCAGCATTGCGATTATTTTGGCATAGCTGCACATTTTCTTCAACAACGGCATTGTTATCCTCATTACTATCGCTCAATAAATGGATGCATATATTAATTGATATCTATGATACTTTTAATATAATCAAAGATCATCAGTCACAAAAATGATATGGTATGCTAGGCTACGAATATGCTACATTTGAATATGCTCTTTTCGTCATGTGAGAAAAATTATTGCGGAAGTGTGTGCATGAAATCGGACACTTCTAAAGGAGCATATAATTGAATAAACTATATATTCATTTGTTCACTTAGGTGGTATCGAAAGAAGAAAAAAAGAAATCTCATAAAGAGAAGCCCGAATTGAAAGCAAAAAAACCTGCGAAGAAGCCGCCAAAGAGTGAAACAGACTCTGATTCCAGTGATTCTGAGAGCGAAGACGAAAAACCGAAAGAGAAGAGGAAGGTTAAAACCAAAAAGGTAACGGCTTGAGACTAATTCAACGAAAATAATTTATTTTTATCATTTTCTATAATGAACATATACTTTGTCCAATATGTTTATGTTAATTACTTTGTGGCATATTTTTGTCCTCTTACTAAAAAATCAACTAAAATGGATGAATAAAGATAAATGTATAAATTTGAATAAGATAACTACAGTCCTTAAAAGACTACTCGTGAATAATTATGTGTTCTGCAAGCGGGATATTTATTGATTTCTCAACATTTATTGAATATACACAGCGAGTTCAATTCTTCAATTATCATTGGATTTTTGTGTTGCTGTTTGAAACCGCCGCAAATTAATCATATATTTTATTTTGAATTTCTCGACTGAGTAACCTGGCGATGAAGCTACTGAAACGGTCCAACTGGAATTATATTCTAAAATACAGTTTAAAATTTAAAAACGGTATTTAAAATGAAATGGTGTTTCTTGTGGTGATGGTGATACAGACTTAACAATGGCGTTTTATCAAATATTATTACTTTGTGATGTAGGCCAAGAAGAGGGATTCAAGTTCAAGTGACAGTGATGATGAGGATGATCGTTCATCTAGAGGACGAAAAGAAAAGAGCAGTAGCACAGAGGTAGAGGTAAAACCGAAGAAAAAGGACAAGAAAAAAAAAGGTAGCAGCGAAGAAAGATCGCTGAATGAGAAAAAGAAGCGGCATCAGAGTTCCGACTCTGAGGAAGACAAGAAAGTAAGTTTTAGTGCCATTTCTCTGAGGTCGACATTTGGTTATATTTAGGACGCACATGCATTCCGCTTCAGGCTTTTCTATGAACATCATGAACAAATGGTAAAAGTAGAGACTACAACATTATGCGATTGATAATCTTTAGTGTAATTCATCACTCACATCATCTACGCTATCATCTCTACCAAGATTGTTGTCATCCATTTTCAATCCACTGTAAATAAACATCTTGGACTCAACTTTTTCTTTGGTTAAATTAATTCGCTAAGCGCTAAAAATGTGCTCATAAGTACGAAAACCCTTACACCCTTAACATTTGACAATAACATGCAACTTTTAGATGGGTTCCTTAAATCAGTATGTCTTGTTTTTTGACCGAGACTGCTCACAACCGGGTCACATTTTTCCTAATTCCTTTAGAAAATAATGTTCATAAAGGATTTTTTTGTTTCTAATAATACACATTTAACATCTGTAGTCTTGGCTTTTGCAACACCAGACATGGTCACCCACAACCCTCCCGGTCAGCGGCCGTTCCAGATAAGGAGCTGCGGGCGCAAAAGCTGGCACGAATTTCGGAATTTAAACGCGAATGCGATTTCCCAGTAAATAAGTGCGGTTTGATATGTCCACCTAATATGCAGATTGACATTACGCTGCGATCGCTGACAAATTATGCTATTTTATGCGGACCAGAAACGGTGCATTCACAACTCAAAACATGTAAAAAAATGCATATGCAGCAAGATGAGCATTTTAACTGAAATCTAGAAATTATGCGTTTATGCCGTCACATAATTCGGTGTTATCTAGTAAAGGGTCGATGTAAAATATGTGTCCTGGATTCGGTTGCTTATCCAGCATATTTTAACGTGGTCGTAGCGTGATTGTCTGCTAACTATTACCATGTCTCCGAAATTACAACCACTGTGGTACATTCACATGCTTACCCCATTCGCCACTTCTCTCACAAATGGATGAATGACAGTTGGGAAATAAATTATAGCATTCACGTACGTATACGGTGCCTAGACTTTTTTGAGCAATAATTTGCAGGTGAAAAGAAAACGACGTTCAGTGAGCTCTGAGAAGACGAAGAAATCGAAGAAGGACTCGAGCGACAGTGACACGGCACCTAAAAAGAAGAAACGTCAACAACAGGATAGCTCTGACGAGTCGGATGACAAGGAAATATCCAAATCCAAGAGGAAGAAGGTAAGTGGTGTCAGAATTCTGTTACAACTTTTTTATCAGCTACAAATCCAATTTTTTACTTATTGGGTGATTTATTTTCATAATAGCGATGTGCTTCACTTTAGTGGGACAGAAAAATCACAATTTCTTTATGAATATTAACAACCGTTTGGTACACGGACATCCCTTCACTCGAACGTAATCTGTTGTTGCATGTTTTATGCTTAAAATGTAAGAATCTTGTGAGTCGATACTTCAAGTTATCACTGAAGGTACATACAATACAAGATACAACGAAAAATGTGAGATGCGAAAGTAACGTGCTAGTTATAATGTCATCAAATATGCATAATGTAGATTGTAGATGCTCTTACTTGGTGAAACTCTTCCATCATGCAGCTACAAAGTTGTGTAATTAACACAGCTTCACTAATAAAACTTTTTCTTTCAGTGACGCGTTTCCATTGATGCTAATAAGACAGTCAAATCTGACAGTCCGACGATGATTTAAATAAATCGAAACGTTTCACTGAAAGAAAAAGAGAAAGAGTTTTATTTGTAAAACTGTATGTTAATTACACAACTTTTTATCTGCATCAAATATGCATTCCCAATACCAACCCAACTAAATATACAAATAGAGTATTGAAGGACGACATGCAAGTTTCTAACGCTCAACCTTTTATACCTGTATAGATACTCAATCCGATAATTTGAAGAGCTTCAACCCTATACACACCTGAAAGTATTCAAATTAGTTTAGTCATTGTTCAGGAGAATTTGTATATATGCAGTTGTTAGTACACACAATATCGCAATATTTACGTGTAAACAAATCTTTGGTTAGACTTCATACAGTTAACTGAACTTCCGTCAGGCGCGTTCAAAAAATGATACGTATGTAATGCATGATCGCATGCATGATGAGATGGAACAAGTCAAAAAGCGCTTTTCATAAAATGTATTATTAGTTCGATACCTTGGGTATACACGTTAAGCCAGGCAATCTTGGTATGTCTCCAAATGTATTATTTTGGTTGATTACCAATCTGCATTAACTCAAAATAATATATATAACAAATCGCCAATAATACATTTAAATTAATACCTATTCTCAAATGGCCTATTGACTGATGTAACAATTTGAAAAATATTTAGAGTGGCGCAGATAGCTCTTCAGACAGCGACGATGATGGTTCTACCAGCGCTAAGAAGAAGAAACCACACAGAAAGCGGGCAAAGTCTGCTAGCGACTCAGATGATGAAGATAATAGCAAGAAACGGAAGAAAGAAAAAAAGCACAAGAAAAAAAAGAAACATTCAAAGAAACATAAGAAACACAAGAAGCGGAAGCAGGTAAACTTGAGAACACATAAGAATCCTCATACTCGGATGAGCAATTACTACAAATACACTTCGTGACATGTGAACTGCTGTTATTTGGTTTTCTTTTTGTAAGAACTTGTTCGGCGGATCATGAATTTTGACCAACTGTTTTGCTTCAGGTGCAAGTGAGATTACTGCCATTACCTAATAAATCTTGTACCCATGGTAGATATTAGGTTTATTTTTTTTTTCATTTTTATAGGACAGCGATGATTCTGACAACAGTGACACTGAAGTAGTCAATGAGGATGAGAAAAAACTGCGTGAGAAAGCCCTAAAGTCGATGAAACGTCAAAACTCCAGCGAGAAATCTGATTGAGGGATGTGTTTCGAAACATTATTTATAGAACTTTAAGTGTTGACTAAATCTTTGAAAGAGCACACCATATAGCCAAAACAATTGGTTTTTGGTAATAATTACCTCAATATTTGTATAAGACGTAATTGACCTTTCAAGATTAGATCATTAACATTATATAAATTATTCCATAGATTCAGACCTACTCGGATAAGATTTTTTGAGATAGTTGTGATGTATCCAGAGAAATATTTTGAAGATATTGGGACACCTCACAAAAATATGCCTCTATTGTTTCACTTTCAGGATTGATATTTTATGGTTCGTGAAAGTGTCATGTTGCTATCAAAATCAGTTTTGACCATGAAACAGATTGAGTGTGTACTTTGAATCATCTGTAGCAAAGTTACAGGTTTAGTTTTGTCGTGATCTTGAGACATTTATAGTATGCTTTCCTGTTTCATTCTTCATAATTCCGTGCTTAAGACGATATCAATATTATATCACTCTGTAAATGTACAGTTGTGCTCGCTGTTTTTCTCCATTTTATTGTGTTAGGTAATTAGTTGGTGCAAAAAAATTAATAATAAATATTGATATTGTAAATATGTTGTTTGTTTGGTAAAAGGAAATTGGAGCGCATCTTTTATTTCTCTGATCCTCATAGTAACAACTAGACAAAAAGGAACTGAACAAACAACTTGAAATGATCGTACTTATAGGCCAATATGCAAGAAAAACGAACAATGCTTATAACAATTCCCAAGGAAACGAATCAAGCAAAGCAGTAGCGTAATGCGAATTTATCATCTTGCATTTCCTCTATATAACTGCCCATTGATATATTTGATTACTAAGATGGATGTGGGATTTCATTTAATTTAATACAAACTTTAAGGGGCATTATGGTATAGATGCTACCAGCCATGTCACTTTCATTAAAGAATATTTTATAAAGTGTGAAAGACATTTAAAGAGGAGTCGTTGATATACCACGGGCAAATATAAACTGCAGTTTAACCTGTAAATATCTGCGTATCTATTTTTTTAGATTAGATACATTTTTTTGTCACATCCCGAGAAACTACTAAACTTTCAATTATGCGCAAAAGTCTTAAAGTATGATATTCAGTCCATAAACGACGAATTATGTTTGACAAACAAAACATCGTTCCATATAAATTGTATATATTGACTTATTTTAATGTGTAGTACAATACAGGTCGTTTCACAATGGAGTCGCTTTTTGTCGTACCAGTTTGTATGAAAACCAATTTTTTTTAAAGATGCCACAATATGTATCTTTGTTGAAACTCTTTATTGGGTACTCCAATCGTATGTAATGTATTGTCCTTCGACTTTCAATCAATAAAATGCATTCCTAATTCCCGATTTGCATCACTAATATCGTCAGCCTTTTGAGCCGTCCAAGAATTGACATTTTGCTATGTTAAACTCCTAAATCAGGATTAGTGCAGGATTCTGGGGGTGCCTCTTCCCCCCTCCCCCTCCTTGTATACGACGCCACTGGTATTGATCAGGAATGTACGGACAGAGCTGCGATAAATCATTTTTTGTTCGAAAAAATTATTTTGAACATTATTTTTTTATAAATATTCAAATACCTACTTTTAAAATAAATAACTTTTTTCGATTGTTTGGATCAATTTTTTTGTGTAAAGAAACGAACAAATGAATGGTCAAGTCGCCCTTCATTGGCATCTACGAAATTAAATGGTCCTAATAGCTTTGGCACTTCCTAATAGCGCCGATAGATAACCATTGTAACGTCTAACAAGGGTGAATGATTTACAGCGACGAGGTCAAGGAATGTCGCTTTAACGTCTTGAATCTTCCATATAAATGGATGGTAAAATAATAATTATTGGACATGCATCATGTATTGACGAAAGAGAGCATTCGAAAAACATGCAAGTGCGAAAAAGATGACCTGTGGAACCGCATATTTATTTGGCTACATAGAGGCATGTTCGGTTCCTAGTTCCTAGTGTGCCATTTTGTCCTGATTCTCGTGTTACTTCTAATAGCTTCCGTAATCATTTTTACAAATGACATTCGACAGCTGTAATGATAATTGTGTTGAAAAACATCTGTGATGAGAAGCATTGGTTATATTTGAATGGTCCTAGGCCAGACTTCGCCTTTTGTATTTAATATACAATAGAGTCATTATCATTATTATGGGAAAAAGAAGGCAAAGATGTGTAAGCCCGGGCTCCAATACACAGGGCCGCTGTTCCATTTCCCAGCAACTGCTTCCCACACCGTGAGGTAAGCAATCACTAGGTCCGCAAAACGTGCGCCCTAAGCAGACGAAGAAAACTGAGTATGAATGTTTTCTGCATCCTTCCGGCCAAGATATTTGCCGATGCACGGCATGCCGATATAGATTTTAAAGCAGAGAGCAGTGCATTTCTCATCATACCTAAGGATCCAATGACCATGATGTATCAAGAAATAAATGTATTGTCGGGAGTCTGCAGGGATCTATTCTGAAACCTCTTTCACTTACCGCCGATATCCAAAATGCATTCTCATTTTCTTAAATCAACCTATGCGATCATATTTTTTAAATTCAACTAAAATGTAATAAAATGCTATTTTTTCGAAAAAGTCTTATACTTATTGCAGTTTTGAGAAAAGTTAAATATTTTAGGTGTGTTATTTGACGAGAATTTAGGTTTAATTTATATGTAATATTACACAAAAATCAAATTCAGATTAAAAATTTTATATTCTAGTAAAAACATTCTCAGCCACAATGTAAAAAAAAATGAAGGAATGCACATTCTCTAAACCTAAGGCAAAGAGATTACCTCATCATCCCTCGCCATTTTACCGCATTATTCCGAAGATCCTCCTCCTTTACGCTGCGAAATTATACAATCAAGTGAATACTATTATTATTATCATCATCATCATTATTATTATTGTACTAATACCACCTTGCGAGCATTACAGAATTAATCTGCATGATGCAATTTTGATGTATATATTGTGGTAGTAATCGAACATTTCGCTGAAATGCTCTAATTTGAACAGTAGAAGTGCAATACTCCAAGAAACTCGAATCATCATCAACAGAATGATGAATCCACCTGGAAAAATATCCTCGCAATTTTCTCTATCTGCACCCTTTTCCCCGTCATCCTTTCCGCTAATAGCGTTGGTAATTAGCGCCCCCGAAGGCCGCCCTAGGTGGTGACTGCCTCCGTAATTAACGAAGATTAATCGGTGGCGTCTTAATACGTGAAGCCCCGTAAGGGGGGAGGAGGGGGATTGCGTCTTTCCATCCAGCCCGCGATCTTTTACACCTCATTTGCATTTCAGAATTGCTGAATCCATTTTGCCTGCCGCTGCCGCGAAGAGTTTTGTTTCAGGGGTGGTCGGAGGCTGGAATTGCGAGGTGGGAGTTTCATCGTTTCGTCTCTTTTCGGAAGAAGGCCCGTAAACGGAGCCTATGAAGATACACCAGAACATACGCTTGTATATAAAACAGTATACTTTTTGAAGTGTAGTAATCATAAAACGATGAACATCTTAAAATAAATTGTTGATCACAAGGGAAGTAAAATGTACAATAAGCACTGGCGTACACACGGGGAGAGGGTATAAGCGTTAACCCCTCCGCCATGACAGGGCCGGATTAACCCTGTCAGGGCCCGTAGCCAACAATCCTGTCCGGGCCGCTAAGCACTGCAATAAGGTCTTTCTAGATTGATCAAGGGATGTAAGTAGTCATGGGACAGAAAAAACGTGTTCGTCAATTGCTGGCCAATTGACCACCGGTCATTTTTTAAATTGAATGGCGGTTGACGCGTAATGAAGCTGAAAGCCTCACACGTGTCGACTTTAAAATCAAATTTTTCAATTTTAGCAGATTTTTGCAAGTCACGTGATTTTAAACAAAATAGGAAAAAAACATTTTTGTATAGGCTCTTCTGGTTCTTCCTATCTTTCTGCAGGGATTGGTACGTTTGGCTCCAGTAACTCGATATTAGATAGGTTGAATTAAATAAGTAGGTAAATAAAATCTCACAATCAATTATTAGACTTACCTGATAACTTCAGTTTTCGGATTACACTCGTGCTTTGTTTTGCTGATTTTCTCAAGGCGATCTTTAAGAAAAATCCAGCACATAAATTATTTAAGTTTGTAAACTTTTTCAGAAAATTTTTCTTATCGTACCAGACAACTACGCTATGGAATGCAAACAACGAATCAGGGATTTCCTCAACATGAATAAAGTTAAAGTCTAATACCCAGCCGACCGTCCGCTGGCTGCATTCCGAATTAACATTTACCTACCTATAACCTCAAATACAACTATCATTAGTTCTACTACTTGATACTAGATCAACGACGATAGAACAACTAGTGTTCTATCGTCAGTGTACTAGATAGTTCTGTATGTATGAAGTATTTCATCAATGGACAACATGCATCGAAAAAAAGCATGATGCGTACATGGGCCCCTAGTCGATGCGGGACCCCTAGGCAGCTTGCCTACTCTGCCTAATGATTAATCCGGCACTGCCGCATGAGGCTTTTACTCGGAACAAAAATTTTTTCAATCTGCAAAATGCTACCACAAAGTGGTTTGATATGACATGGTGTCCTCGCGATACGAGTTTGCGTGGTAACAAAAAAGAAATAATGGGAAACTGTATTTAAGAGTCATACTGAATTTCATGATTTTTCGTAGACACTGTTTACTTGTTTCTGCTGGAGCTGGTAAAACAAGGGTAAAATTGATAATATTTCATAAAGCCTGTGAGTGTGCCTGGGAGTGAGCTTAAGGCATCAATAACAGGTGTGTGGTGGATAATCTGTACGAGTCCACTGCTGCCTTATCGTACCCAGCAACAGTGGGCAGGGAAGATGCTACCGGACAGATACGGATCAAGTTACAATTTCCATATTCATTGTGATCTAGTGAGAACGTAGACCTTGCTTGACAGTCTAGAGTCTAGAGTAAGGCGACTGCTATAGTATTATAAGCAAATATGAGAAACTAAAGGTTTAATATTAATTTCTTCGAATGATGATAATAATAATAATAATAATAAAAGCTCCTCCAAGCAGACACTCCGGCTTTGGAGCAGTTTGAGTCCGCCTGTAGAAAGACTCCTCATCTTGAGGTACTGCGTCATCCGATAAACACAGAAAAAATTCTTTGTGCCTTAGAAGGCACTAAGAATTTCGCTGCTCCTGGCACCTACTGGTTGAAGAAGTTTTCCAGTTGCCACTGACATTTAGCCAGACTTTTTAACTCTTTGCTAAATCAGGACTCAGGAGCAGCCAATTCCGTCTTGGTTTGTCGAGGGCCGAATTGTGCTTTTCCTGAAGACCGGAGATTTGTCTGTTCCCAAGAACTACAGCCAATACCATGTCTGAACGCATGTTACAAGCTCTTCACCAGAATCTTGTATATGCGTATACTCCAACCTGTAAACCCGGTATTCCTCAGCGTATATGAACAGCGAGGATCAAATAAAGGCGTAGTTGGCTGTAAGGAGAATCTGTTAATCCGCGGAACCTTTCAATAGATTCAGTAGAAGATTACTGTTCCGGCAAACTATCAATTTTACATAGGTAAGCAACCATTCTTTATATAATGACAGTGAAGTTTGATTAGCATAATTTCAATAAATGTCTAGGATGACAATTACAAACAATATGACCTAAAGAACTAGTCAAAGAATACTTACAGGTTTCTTACGCAAAACACCTTTTCAAAGTCCCCCTGTAGGCGCCGCCCTTCGTATCAAATATTAAGATGTCAAGTTCAGGCGCATGACCAAAGTATCGGAGGATCGGAAGGGATTAGAAATCTAGGCATTGTAGTATAATGTTTATGTGCGTCCCATGAAATCTGGACCCTCGCTGCAGAATATTAGTTGCTTCGCGCCAGTGACAC
The DNA here is from genome assembly GCA_949316355.1 of Bruchidius siliquastri. Lineage (NCBI taxonomy): Eukaryota > Metazoa > Arthropoda > Insecta > Coleoptera > Chrysomelidae > Bruchidius > Bruchidius siliquastri. The sequence goes on along the minus strand of OX438533.1, from coordinate 16,464,069 downwards.
TGAACATTTCTTGTTTTTAATGCGACTCAGAGGTGGCCGGAAGTCGTTACAGGCCCAGAATTAATTTTCTCTTTAAGCTGATATATTGAATGAGCCAAGCTGTGCCCGCTTCGTGTGTTACTCGACTTCATTAATATTAAACCACAAGACCGTGTCGGCAGGACACCTTGGACAGATTTTTTTCGCTGTATGTGTCGGAGGGTTTGTATATGTGACCGAGCTTAAAAAATATGGATAAACCATCTGCAAGATTGAATACTAGTAATAAATAGGTAGTCGACTATTCATAATACTTAATAATACAGAAGTTCGACTTTTATTTTACGAAATCTAGGTACTATTAATTAGTTTTTGTTGGTAAAACTATAAGGTCAATCGCAATGTGGTTTTTATTAGCGGCCAGTCAAATTATAAGATGGGAATATAAGTTTTTCAGTTTACTTTATATATATATTTTTTTAATTCATTCCAAGTGATCAATATACACACTTAGCTTCAAATGTATATTTCCAACCTGATATTATTGCGTGAGAAGTACAGCGTCAGTGCCATCCTACATGATGCCATTTTTTTAGAAAAAATAAAGTGAGTAACTGACTCACACCTTCATTCTTCTCAAAAAGTATGAGGCCCGGCTACGATACACCGGGATGCTGTTCCGTTACCCAGCGACTGTTCCCCACGCCGTGAGGTGAGCTGACACTGGGTCTGCGAATAGTGAGCTCAATAGACGGGAAGAACCAAGGATGACTGCTTCCTGCATTCTTCTGGCTAAGATGTTTGCCGATGCACGGCATGCCGGTATAGATTTTACGGTATTTCTCAGCCCACCTAAGGATCCAATGACCATAATCAGCAGACTAACAGTGTGGTCGGGCCAAAGCCTGTGACGCTGGCTGAGAAACTCCTGGTACTGGGTACGTTTTCCCTCTTCCTTCAAGAGTTTAGTCCGGGCTCCGATACACCAAGACGCAGTTTCGCTTTCTAGTGACTGCCCCCCACACCGTGAAGTAAACTGGGTCCGCAAATCGTGCGCCCAGAGTAGACTTCTTCACTCTTCTCGCAATACTGCCATATAATCGGGTACTGATGGACTATGCCAAGTCAGTACCCGAGCTATTGCTCTGCGTTGTTGAAGGACCTCACAATACTACAGGTCTCGAGTATCAGAAACCCTTGGAAGGTTTTGTGTAACTTTTCATCCAGTCTCAGTTGCTGTATGGGTTGTGTGAATGTGGCTGACGTGAGACTTGACACTGACATACTGAGGGGGATGATAATAACCTTTTATTATTTTCAGAGCTATTCCATTTCTATTGAGAGATCTGTATATTTAGATATCTTCCCAGAATAGGTCATTGGACATTGTTGTCATTGGGGTTAGTGATATCTATTAAATAGGTAACTCTATCTGTCTTAGATTGAAAAACGATATCGGGCTTATTGGCTGGAATGTCTTGTCAGTATGTATTTGGATCTCCTACTACAGTTTATATTGATTGTTTTCGAGGACTGATGTTGGTACACATATGAAAATAAGAATTTGTGTTTTCTATCAATTTGTATGTTGTGGCTAGTGATTGATGTATAATTTTTTTCTGTGGAATTATGTTTGGCTGCATATCCAGTTCCTGCTAAAGCTTTATGCATTTGTAATATGTTCCTCACAGGAATCAAAATTTCCTACGAGATACCTCTGCGACAATCCATGAATGCTGAGGGTACGTTATGTGTTAAGGTCTTTATTTGATGATTTAACAGGGTACAAGGAGGAGCCTTAATTTAGAAAAAAAACATCAGTAAAGACTGGTCGCGATTAATAATGACCATATTTATAATTTTGAACCACGGATAACGCTATAAAAACAGTACTAAGCCACCATTGACAAGCCAATCAAGGTCTAGTACAAATTGAGAATGTAATCCTACAAGGGTTATAAGGAGGAACCCTAATTTAGATAAAACTCATAATCAAGAAAGGCCTTGTGCGCTAGGAATGTATCCTTCCTTAAATCTGGTTGTCGCGTCTGCTACGATGAAACCCGTCATGGAAAGACAGCTAAAGCTCACCATACATTTGCTGAAGCTTTAATACGTTTGTTATTTTTCTTATGGAGATTGCTGTATTAGAGTGAAACATCCATCATTAACATCTGGATACCTGGATGTTAGTTAGATCTACCAACGGTAAGGTAATCCTTATCATGAAAGGAATGGGCATTTTCTAGAAGCTGGTAGATATGTTATTAAAAATGCAGTGTTTTATTATAAATTCTTTGTATTTGAGGTGATGCAACTATGTACATTAAATAAGATCACGAAATATAGCTTATAGTTCAAAAGACCGTAAATTTCTGCAACATCATCAGTTTTTAGGGCACCTATTACAAGTAAGAGAGATAGTACGAGTACAGGAAGCTGATAAATCCCAGAAGCTTGATGGAAGACGACTGAAGTCAGCTGACAGACCATCATGTGAATTTCTCTGGTTCTGGCCTTTTGTTTGTTGTACGAATTTTCTTTGCATTTAACTGAACTTCATTCGTAGATCACTATTCGATACTTTTTTGGATGTCGTCGTTAATTTGGATAACATGAGGATATAAGGGTGCTGACATCTGCGGAGCTGTAGATTGGTTTATATGTCCTCTGTTCTGTATTGAAGGAAGGGTAATTGGTCAGGATCACAGCACTAATCCATTGTCCCCTTGTACGTTCTCCCCAGGGGTTACTCAGAACTGACCAGTACTCAATGGAGCATCCTTTACACTGTCCATACTCCTAGAGAGCCAGTGGCCCCCAGGAGGGATTCTCGAATTGACAGGGCAATCGCACAGCAGAGGCCTAACTGTCTTTCTGTTCACAACTCCTGCATACTTATTCTCATATTGCAAAGGTGCTTCCTTGGCTGACAATGTCCTTTTGCAATGTCAGTAAAAAGCTCGGTTATTGTCTAGACAGCTACTTGGATATCCGAGGAATTCTCAAGCAAATAGGTAGCCAGAGTTGTCATCTCACATATTTTGAAAAACTTACTGGGTTTTTTCTTTCAGTAGAGTTTTCATAACACTAATGGACAGAATACATTGTAGCTCAGGATCCAGGATTTTGGTCTCAGTAGCTCCCTTTCTATGGGCAATTTCACTTGCAGCTATGGTTAGGCCTGCCAGTTCTAGCTGTGTTACGCTGGCATGTTTATCCATGTATCATTAATTGTTCATGTAGAAGTTTCTGAAGTATACACTACAAACAGCCGTTTTCATCTTTCTTAGATCCGTATGTGTAGCTGTTAATAACTCCCTCACCGATCTGATCTTCAAAAGCTGCGAGAATTTCATAAAGCCGATCAGAGATAAACTTTGGAGAGATATATTTCGCTATATACTAACAAATTTGAAGCATATCATTGTTGCCAGAGCTACTTCTTCCTGATACATTTCTAGTGGTGGCAAGTTCAGCATTATCTCTATTGCTCTTATTGGTGTATCATGGCACCTGTTATGCTCAGGCACGCAGTATTTGAATCAGCTGAAGCTGTGTAGTGACCTGTTGATACTTAGTCACCCAAGAGACAGCTCCGAATGTCACCATTGGCCTATGGCTGTATATATCCAGATGGCTGCTTGAAGTATCATACTCCGAGTTTTTCGTGAGTTTTGGTTTATATGTTATTTTCAACAGTTCGAGAAGTGCATTAATAAAAGACGGATCCATAGTAAATACATAGGGACAATATCCATCTAACACCACATGTTCGTGGTTGCTCGCTCCCTAAACTATCCAACTATTGGCATAGGCACGGTGATAGCCCGTAGGAAGCAAGCTTGATTAACTCCATGAGGTTTAACTGTCCTACTCCATATGTAAGTGACGTTGACCGAAATATCTCCCGTGGATCTATGCATGCTGAAGCTGTGAAAACTGAAATAATAACTAAATGACTAACATCCAGCGTCCAACTGACAGCTGACATAGTTATGTTCTAATTGCGGCCATAAGAAAATTACTATTTAAGAGGTGTATGGATAACCAACCTCTGACTGTGGGGTCTCTGTGGAATAGACTTATTTTGCGGCCGTTCGGTCGAAATGACATCCTCTTTTTAGCCGTCCTGATCCGCGTTTTCAATTAAACTAGTCAATCTCGGTGGGTAGCTGACAGAGGGGAGGAATAGGAATGGGATGTGTGGTGGAGATGAAGGGGGCGGTCAGGCTTTTCCTTGTCCCTCTTCCGTCTAGCCAACGCAGGGCAGATGTCACCAGATGTAAATATCGATTATCAGTATAGGCGCTACGGTTATGTCTTCTAGTGCAACATAGCCTGTCTTTAAACAAATTAAAGTAAATGAATGTGCGCTCAAAAATTTTGAAATTCTCTCTAATTTATTTTGTGCATATTGTGTTGTTACAACTAACGGGTGATAAACATTTATGATGATCTATATCGATTATCGAGTAAAATATCGTAGAGTGATAGTAAATCCTGGACAACTCTTGTTTTTATATTATACCGCGCTTAGATAATTTTAAGAGAAGAAACACAAAAGGAATGATCCTCAAAAATATTTATAGTTTTTCATTACAAATGTTCGTCGAATTATCTTACAAGCACCAACGTGAACTACAATACATGGTGAAAACATTGAAGAACTCAACGTTAAAGGAACTGGAATATTCGGCTTGCTCTTCGTTATTTTAAATTCGTCTTGTTTGCTATTTTCTTCAAAGTATTCTCCACAATTTTTTCTCCGGTATCTGTTTTATTGTCCCAGTTTTGTAACGCATCTACTAATTCATTTTCATCCTCGTCTTCTATTGGGGTTTCCTCTTCCCTTGATATTTTATTATACACCAGTTAATCATCATTTGGGCACGTGATCTATGATGTAGTGAAGACTATCTATATACAAAAATGAATAAATATTTTGGTAAAAATGTTAAGGCTAGATCAATTAAATTTATAGAGAGATGCACCAAATTTGAGAGTTGAACGTTCAAAAATTCTATAGATTTGTGTAAAGAAACAAAAAGGTGAATGATAGAAAAATTAATCAGAATAATTTAATTTTGTATGTGTCGCAACCTAGCGCTTATACTATATATAAATTATGATTATAAACTGGGGATATTTGGTGGAAAATAGCTACATCTTGAAAATTGTGCTTGTTAAAAGCAAATAAATACTGAGATATGAAAACATTGATGCGACCAACCTAAGATTTATATTATTTTCATAACCGAAAACACCTCTTATGGACCCCTTTATCTGCAGATATATGGTGAAGTAATAAGGGAAGATTGATAAAAAGGCACTATTTAGCATATGAAACGATTTCTTCACATACATAATCGTTTTTGATATGTCTTTGTATATAACAATGACCATTTATTAGCCGGGTAGCAGTAACACGAGCCCGAATACAAAAAAATTACGAATGAAAAGCTAATCCAATGTAAATCGGGTGTCTCGGATTCAGTCACAGGTTCGGTTAAGCTGTGATGCGTGTTTTGTAAGTGAGACAGCTACTCAAATACACCTAAATGATTGACTGTTCTAAATAATACGGGTTGAAATTATCAGCTTTATACTTAAGTTACTACTAGTACCTTAACAGACTATAACTAACGTCTTAAGAATTTAAAAATTTATAGGTAAACTCTCCACTAAATGGCATAGACTTCAGTCAGTATAGCTCGGCGGCCTGACAATAAAGAATAATTTGGATGTTTATATACACACGGTATCGCAAGGAATTAATTTTATCTATTACTTTCCACTTTATTATTATTATTTTCACATATTTGTGCATACGACGTATTTACAGAATATATTGCAGCATTTATCTTGTATGCGATGCTAAAATGGAAACCAGGCGTGATTGAATTATTAACTGTACTAAAGTTTTGGCTGCCTTTAGTCTTTATAAATGTACAAATTGTGAGAAATTAAATTTTTAAATAATAATGACAGAAAATAATGTTAATAAAAATCGGGAAAACAGCTTTGTTGTTGGGAATGTAGATGATGGCTTTGCACTACCAATAAATATAGAATGTATCGTATGTTTCTCATAGTTTGGAAACAAGAACAAATCGAACAGCTAGTAATGTTATTTATTAAATCAGCAAGTTTGATTTCAACCAAAGACTAGTACAAGATCCAACAGTGAGCAAAATGAGGTAAAAGCCCAAAGTGTGTGATACAAAGATTTACTCCATATTAGTACTTTCCAATCCAGTTATCAGAAGCTCTGATAAGTTTAGTCAGCTATTTACAGTTTAATTAATGAAGATGTTTATTAGAAGTGCACAGCAGCTAGCAAAAAATGACGTACGCGGCAGAAGAAATAAGAATGGAAGAAGGGTCGATGGTGCGATTCGATTAGTCGGCCTCCTTTTGAGGCGCGCTGCAGGTACTGACCTCATGCGGCTTTTATTAAAAAACTGTCTTCCAAGCGGTGATCCTCCGGAGATTGATTAGAATCGACATGGTTATATGAACACCAGTTCTGTCAAATAACTTTTCTCTGCTTTTGATCCTTTTTCCTACAGGGAGTGGAATCAATCAGCTATTTATCTGTTAATACTGTGATCTAGAGTAACATAGTAGTACAGAATTGACAGTACTTCAATAGTTTTGTAATTTTGTAGTAGCATAAGGGACGAATATACTATTTTCGAGGGTACTTCCAATCTACTTGACGTTGATCTGTCGTGAACAGTTGATTATCGAGGGACAGCTGTCGCCAATGATGAAAGCCTTACAATTATTTATACTGAATATTTATTTTGATGAGCAAATTTCATTGAATGCTACATGTATATTAAAGTACATATACCGCTTGGTTAATTTTAATAGACTCATGGAAACGTTCTAATTCTATTTGAAATTTGTAGACCGTCTAGAAGTTTCAATAACACTGTTTTGGACTGCCATTGTCTTGAGAATTTTGCGTTTCCATTTATGTAAAATCGTAAAAAATACAACTTTGCTGAAAGTTCAGTAACTACTGTGCCAGTTGTTATTCTGAAACATTTTGGTTTATCATTAATCAGCTGTTGTTAGTTGATACGTCAAGGGGTATCGAAGTATCCTAGAAAATGGTGGTCTAATTAGATAGAATATTTAGAAGTAGTTTAAATTTGATTTGCCAGATTTGCTTGAATACCAATTAGTTGGTTAGCTACATAGTAGTAGTAGTAGTTTATAGTAATTTATTGGTGCTTTACATAAAAATGTTCACACACGTCAGTAAAGTCAATATAAAACTTAAATCAACACATGTGTAACAGCGTTTACAATATTGGCAACATAATTGTAAAGACAAAACAACAAGATTAAAAAACACACCCATATGATATGATGAATAGATGAATGCTGCATATCACAGAAGCGTTATGAACTAAAATTTTTAAAGTTGTCCAACAAATACTCTTCAAAGGAGTAATTCGCTTTTGACTGGAGGTAAAGTTTAATTTTTTGATTGAAATATAGACTGTCAAGCGATTTTAAGTTATCAGGCAGAACATTATAGAACTTGATACAGTAGCAATTGATGCTATTGCAGTCTTAATTGATTTTGAATTAATTTGTCTCTATGCCTTGTTTCATAGCTGTGCATTCCTGAGTGTGTGAAAAATTGATTTATATTGTTTTTTGTGTAACAGAGACATTCCAAGATGTATATATAAGGAAGTGTGAGTATTTTGAGCTCCTTGAAAGCCTTTTTACAGCAGGCAACGTAAGATAGACCTGCCAGTATCCTAATGCAACGTCTTCGTAGAGGAACTATAGTTTTAGTATGGCTGGAACGGCCCCAGTTTATTATGGAGTATTGAATAAAAGTATGAAAATTGCCGTAATAAGCAGTTAACAATAATGACTGGCTAGTAATGTATGTTAATTCCTAACCAGATAAATGCTTCTTAACAACATTTAAGACAGCTCAACAACATGCTGCTCCCTGGTAAGAGCATGGTCGAGATTTACACCTAGAAATTTTACTTGTGCAGTATCTTTTTCAAACCGTTTCAAGTTAAAGTTCAGCTATGGAGTTTTCATTTCATTTACACTCAAAGAATTAGCTAAACACCAAGTTCTAACTTCAGATTGTTTTTCATTCATGTAGCTAATCATGTCATTAGCTGTACTGAATTGATTAAATTGAGTTGTATCATCTGCAAAAAGTAAGAATTTAGAGTCTTGATCACAATTTTGTATGTCATTTATATAAATTAAAAATAAGGTGGGTCCCAGCACCGAACCTTGCGGTACTCCGGATTGAATGAGCTCTTTACTAGATTGATTGCTACCAATTGATACATACTGATATATATTTTCGAGGTAACTTTGCATCAATGATATTCTGGTTGATTCAAAACCATACAGCTCCATTTTCTGAATTAAAAACTTATGAGATAGGCATTCAAAAGCTTTTGTAAAGTCATAAAATACAGCATATGTCGATTTATTGCTTTCAAAGCCATTTATGACATACTGTGTAAAATCAGATATAGCAGAAGATGTCGACTTATTGGTACGAAATCCATGTTGACAGTGTGTTGACATAGAAATGAAGGTAAGGTAAAATAGTATTTTCATTACTGTGATGAACTCTGCGAAAGCAGCTGGAATGTTGAAGATATTTTTGTTACTATCAAAATATGCGGATTTATCCATTGTCCACCTCTTACCTCATATAAAAATTATTCGTAGACAAGCCAAAAGATTCCTAACCGCCTCTGTATGAACCTTTATTAATGAATGGAAGAAAAAAACATGTGTGCAGGTAGTACCCCCCTCTGAAATCATTCATGAATCATCCGGCTGCTGGCAGCGATCCACGAAAAAACCCAGAATATTTCCGTATTATTATTCATTTTTCCTATATGTGTATACTGTTTTTTCAAATACAGGGGATACAAATATTTCACCAATAGTGTGACTATTGAGTCAATTGCGAAATTGAAGGGCAATACCATTATGTTTCATTTCAAGTTATGTTAGCATTAAGAGACATACGGGTTTCAAACAATTCCTTTTTTATTTTAGAAGAAATCATGTTCTCATAAAATGATGAAATTACTTTAGTTCAAGTACATGTCATATCTTTCCTATATTTTATATGTACGTACGTAAAGAACCTTTTTCATAGCGGGGCAAGCGGAGCTATTGGAGTCGGCATAATGATCTCAGATATTTATTGAATCAAGAAATTGTATAAACAACTTTTTTTGGAGAGGGAGGCAGATTATCGCTTGCCCCGGGCGCTCAATGTAATAGCTACGCTACTGCGTACGTGTGACAGTTTGGTATATCCTGCTGAACTCGCTACCGCTATGCTAAGATTCAAATTCCAGATATGCGATATAAACATAACGTTTTTAATAATGTAACCATCCAAAGAGAAACTTCGTGTGGTTGCTTAGTTGTTCTCCCTGTAGGAATCTCCGTGTAGGACAGTGGCAGGTAGTAATGCGTTGTAACTAATACACACACGTCCATGGGACTATAACAAATTTACCGAACACGCCATAAATAGAACCAACAGCAGAATAATATATTAGTGATAGCAGCAAACGCAGCAGGTGGTAGAGTCGTCGTCGCTGCCACCAAGATCTCGACTGTGCTTTTCTGCTAAATTTAGGTGCACCCAAACTACCACGGCGAACTTACAGACAGGCGCATAATGCTGCCATGTGCCGTGAGAGGGTGGAAGAGGAGGGATTCAGACCACTTTTTGATTCAGTGGGTAAACAGTTTTTTCGAAAAACTATTTAATTTAATATGGACTCAATTTATTTCACCAAAACATATCTAAAAGTAACTATACCTATATTTTTTAAGTGAAAAATGGAGTCAAGTAGAGTGACCCAGTACTAACTCATGCATAAATGATTATTTTCCTGTAGTAATATTAGTAAGTCACGCAGAATTGTTATGCGGTCTCCTAGTACCCCATATCCTTTCCTTACGTAAAAAAAACTGGTAAAAATATCTTTTTCTTTTTTGTCTTTAATGATTTCTACATTTTTGTATGGTATGGTTTCAATATTCAATATAAGATGGATTCGAAACTAGTCAGCGTATTAGAAATGAAATATGTCGCGGTGTGATAATAGCTAATCTTAAGCCAAAAAACATCTAAAGGCTTGTTTTATTAATGAATTTTGGACGGCTTATTCATGTTTAAGAAAAGTTATCTCATTTAGAGGTTACTACTGATTTAGAAATGCACAGGTCTTCTATGTCTATGGCAACTCATTCCAGGGAGCTCATCTTTGAGCTTGAGTTTATGATGACTATGCGGAGACGGAATTCGTAGAGAAATTCAGTTGAGACGATCGATACTACGATTGAGTTGTTGCCATAAGTAATCCAGTAGGTGGCGCAACAAAATAGTGTCTTTTGAATTAGTAAAATGCTCTCCTCCAGAGTCAGCTAATGAATGCAGGAAAGCGTTTGACTGTTTCGATCCTCCTTGGTCAGCCTTTGGTTGAAGGACAAGATGCCTATCCTACGGCTCCAGCAGATGCCATGATAGCTTATGTGTAAGAATCTCTAAGGTCTTTTTTGAACCTAGATTCCCAGACATTTTCAGATAGAATGTTCGAATCGTGGGCGAGGGAGTCTATAGGATTTCCTCATCAGAGTTTAAGAATTGCGGATTTCCAGATAGGTTCCTTACGAGCGTTCGATGGTGTTAGACTGCTACGCTAAGTTAAATAGTGTGATATCCGTTATAGCGGATGACAATGACAATATTGTCCACAGCGACATTGTCAAATAGTTACAGATAAAAATATGCAATTCCGTTTGTTATTTTCAACGAAACACCCTTTATATTTATATATTTTTTCAAACTCTCTGGACAGTTCTATAATACTTTTATATCTAAAATATCTTATTCTACTGAACACTATACTTAACAAGCCAAATATACATAATGGTGACATGCAGAAGTTAATCCAATACTGGCGATTTATGTTAGCACTGGCATTACCTCTGCCCAGAAAACTACCTTGAATTTCACCTAGAGCCAAATGAAATGTGGCCCAGTTAGTGGTTTTTTTAGGTCGCACGCCAAGCTGCGCCACGCCGTAGACAGTTGCCATACAAATAATATTGGGATTATTTTCTGAAGTTGGGCTTTCAATTAGACATACGGCAGACGGTATATTGTAATACTTAACGGATTATTATCTTCAAAATAACCAGGTATATCAGAGATACAGAGTGTTTGCAAAATTAATGTTTTCAATCAACTAAGGTTGAGATATATTTAATTTAGAAGCATTTTATTTCCATGTGATATAGCACTGTAATCCAGAACTACAAAGAAAGTATATAACTTATCATTTGGAAAAATACGAATATACAAAATCCAGTATTTTGAATCACCAGCAGCCAATTCCTGCAACATAATAAGTATGTATGACCACTTGATACTTAACAAAAACTTTCCGATTTATTTACTACTCTGAGATTGCAAACATATGCGTACAATAAAAAAGGTGACGGAGACGAAGATGGAGACCTTGAAGACTCACACAATTTTTTATTCTTTGAGACGATTCAGAGGAATAGAGTTATTCAAACTGATTTTTAAAAGTAGGAAAACATTTTTAAGTATATTTTCAGTACTCAGCAGATCATTAGATACTTAACACATAAAAATAGAAGAATACATTGAGCCATACTTTGATTTTTAATTTAACTTTTAAGTATCCAACTCTGGTCCTCTTCACTATCGATAAAGAGTTTTCTCATAATCCGAAATGCTTATTATTTGCTTAGTGGGTTCAATGTGGCGATAGCTGAGAGTGGCTTGAAAGGTAATGTGTACCCTTGTTTATTACGCCAAAGGGTGGTTTCTAAAAGCCTTTAATGGTCTGCAGGAGGCACGTCAAACATATTATTTCTGACTTCTGTGCCTGCTGCTGGGCGGACCAGGAAGTCATTATTTCTTGAAAATAGACGAGAAGATAGGATTATCTTGTTTTTATACGAGAACGGGATAGTCTTTGCTTTGAGTTTATTAAGGAGTAATAGTTATTTGCAGAAATAACTACAGAACACATACATTTACGCACTGAAATCAGTATAAGCAGTCAGACTTTAACATGATTTATGGAGATGTGTGTTACTCAAACCACCGAATATTGTTTCAATTTATTATTAATGTTAAACTAGAAAGATATCAGAACATTTTAAAACAAATTCGATATTTGTTGAACAGAATGAACAAAAAAGTTGTATAGATACTGTTCGGAATGCATTTTTTAACTAACCAGAAGGTACAAACACAGGGGCGTAGAGAGAAAATCTGGACTCCGTAGGTCGGAATACGGATGCCTTGAATCAGAAATAAATATTCGTATCGGATTTTACATCCGTTACTCTTGTGGAATCGAGTTCAAATGAAAACAACGAAGCTTTAAATATCTTATAATTTTAACAGATTTCATAATATTCGAGTTATGGAAATATTTACAATGTCCAATACTTTAAAAACTTACTATAGGTACACTCTCTCTTTCTATATGCAATTGGGACTCAGTAACCATTCATAGTTGATACTTTTTTACCCTCAGTTGTATTCAACTACAATGTACATCCCATATATTTAAAAACAATTTAAATGTATAACTTTGTGGCCGTTACCTATCCAAAATAGCCAACCATCTGCATCTGTGCCGTTACAAAATGGTGAAGAGTGTGAACGAACACCTCTCGGACCGCTGGGCTCTTTGTCGGTCCGCGGACCGTCATTAGAGTGTGAGTCAGCGCAAGCGGCGTGGCATAGCCGATCTCTGAATATGTCAAACCATCGAAACGTTTGATGCCGGATAGATTAATGTTTCTCGAATATTAGTTGTTCCTATCTTCTCTGCAGCGGTCGCAGTCTGGAGTGACTAGGCGATTTTAAGACGCAGTAGGCTGAGAAGATGTGTCCGCTTTTGCGTTCTGGTTCGCCGCCACGGCTTCAATTATAATTCGATAATGATTGATCTTGGATCAGAAGTAGGAATGTACAGCGGATTCATAGTCCATATCATGTCAATGGAAACCATGTCCGCAAACTGGTATTTGGACAAAAAATAGAGTCAAGATCAAACATTGTTCAGTACTTTAATGTCTGACAATATTCTGAGTTGAGATGCTGTTATGTTTATGCTTTCACCATTTTTTGTAATACCTACCTTCGTTAAGGTCAGAGATTGCCCATCCCTGGTTAAGGTATTGAGGCTACAGAAAAAGGGATATGTTAAAAGTAATTATGATAAAGAAGGAGCACCTACCAATAAGTGAAACAGTGGAGTTTTTACGCTCTGAAATATGAGCCGCCACAATGGAGGCATCGTGATGTTTTTTTCAAATGAGATCAAACAGATGTGCTTTAATTTATTTGGAAGAAACATTTTTGTCTGTCCGGTCCCGTCTCTCTGATACATACAATTTAAGACACCACCCCAACGTATTTAAGGAATATATAAATAGGTAGCTCATCTCTTGAACTGAATAAACGGTTTTAAAATGCCTCTCAAAATTTACAATTGCGCGCTTACCTTGCCAAGTTTTAGTTCCGGTCGCGCTATGGGATTTGTGAAATCGTACAAGAAATATGCAGCTGATTATAAGTAATCGCAAGGTTTGCGAAATATTATTTTGAATTCAATGATACTTCTATTATTTATTTGGAAAATCGGAGTTGTTCAAACATACGTAGAAAACTAAAATAACTGCAACAAAATAGGCTAAAATAGAAATAATCATGTTTTGGTTTGTTATATTATTTGTATAGGAATAGAAACCGAATAAGCAATACTTTTTTAGAATGATTAACTTACTCAAATTTTGACTGATTCACGATTGATACCATAGACATGCATATCTCGTACGAGACTAAGGATCATCATTCATCAGCATAGTTTGGCGGCGGACAGTAGAGATCAAATGCGTTGTATATATACCTATCCTAGGTAAAGGTTTGATACCAACAATCAAGGGTCCTGACAGGTGGCGCTGCTCATTGACGTTTATTTAAATAGTCTCAACAACTTTGACTGCCTGATATCAGGAATAGATGGCCCCCTACGTTGATATATATCAACAACTATGAAAAGTTTGATTTCGGACTTCCATTGTCTATAAAATTTGAGTATCACGACGTTTCGATTGATGTGCTATCTTCAATCGTCTTCAGGTGAACTGTTCACAATGTTCACAAAAGTCCGAAATCAAACTTTTCATAAATCCACCTTGTCTACAAGTTTCAAACAACATATCAACAACTGATTTACAGCGACATTGTTTTCCTACTTAATAGTTGCGTGTTTACCAGGTTTCAAGGCCTCTCGGCGCCAAGAGAAAATAAGAGTCAACGGCGCTAAAGGCGCTGCGCGTCACTACTTTAGTACTTAGTTTATTATATTCGGCGCACTGGGGTAGACCGAGTGGAGCGGGTGCTCTAGGCGGCACGGTACCAAGTGGCGCTAAAAAGTTACATTTTAATCATTCAGATATAAAGATTGTGTAATTAACACACAGTTTTACAAATAAAACTCTTTCTTCTTTCAGTGACGCGTTTCGATTTATATTCAAATCATCGTCGGACTGTCAAATCTGACAGTGAGAACTGTGAGAAATGATTAACAAGCAATTTTAAAATTCAGCTGCTTAAATAATCTGATCAATTTGAAAGTGAGATCATTTGAATATGGCAGTACTAGGTACATATCTAACCTTGCTGTTTGGACTGGGGTAATATTGTTCGGTTCAGTTATTCTATTATTTGTTCTAGCTATTAAACCTTCGTCACCATTCTGGGTGTTACTAGTGTTTGGATTAATATTCAAACTGACATTATTTGGAAAAAAATCATTTCAGTGCTGAAAGGGATCTTGTTAACCAAGCATTTAGAGTAACCATTATTAATGAATGATTTTGATAGCATTTTAAAATTAGATGTGTGAAAAGAGTCATCTGCTATGTTCAACACCCTATTTTTCATTATTTTACCAGGTTTATCTTAATTTCCTCAATATTGTGATAGTAAACGCACAAAATATAGCTTCATATAATAACGGTTAATGTATTTTCATATAGGTAACTGTTTCGTCCGCTGAAATTCCCAGCATACTTTAACGAATCGATTAAAGTGCTAACCTTGTCATGTCACTAGCTTGATTGCTGAAATTGTGTTCCGTGTATGTGTATCAGCTCTTGCTATATAGCTATTATACGAGTACATATCTATAAACGTGGTTGTTTTGAATAACCTGGTTTCCAGTAGGGATTCTTTTTGCTCTTCAGGCTTACAAGGGCCGTGATTTTTATATTCAAAAGCTATATTCGTCGATTTAGATGTTTAGTGTATTTACTCTTAAATTGCTCTATTTTGTCTAACTGTATATATTGTTGATACCTGTGCCTATTTACTAGCTACTTGAAAGATCGGAAACAGGTAGTAAAAATCGATAACGCCCTGAGTACTGAAAGAATATTTAACTATGGTTTGCCACAAGGTACTGTTCTAGGACCAATCTTATTTACAGTCTACATCAACAACATTCTAGCTTCCTCCTTAAGTGGCCAAATAATTAGTTTTGCAGATGATACCGATATGCTGTGCAATGATAACACTTGGGATAATTTGAAAACTGAAGTAGAGAAAGACTTAGAAACAGTTTTTGGCTATTTTCATCATAAGTTGTTGACTGTTAATTATGACAAAACATTCTTCATGCCCTTTTCCAATACTGTCCGCTGTATGCCAACGTTTAAACAGCTCTCCATAAAGTGCAACTCAAAAATCGTAGGCCTAAAATCCGTGAACAGTTACAAATATCTGGGTGTTACCATTGACTGCCATTTAAGATGGGATGCTCATATATCAGGCGTTACAAATATCCTCAGGCAATTGTTATATCGATTTAAATATTTAAATAATATAATAGATTACCCTAACTTGAAAATTTTGTACTACTCTCTAGTTGAGTCAAGACTACGGTATGGTATACTGAGCTGGGGGAGCGCTGCTTATATCCACATGCGTCCACTAGATGTACTGCAAAAGATAATTTTAAAAGTGATGAATGGCAAAAAATTCACCTACCCATCTGATAAGTTATTTTTGGAAACTGCTATGCTTGACCTACGACAAATATATGTGCATCAGATTATTCAATTCATATATAAAAACAAACATAGGTTAATCATGCTTACAGTACAAGGTATAAAGAAAATGAGAGTTTTGAATTGCAAACTTTGCGAAAAAATATAAGCTTACGGTGTCATACCCACCTGTCACCAAAAGTTTACAACCAACTGCCTCACGTTTATCGTACTTATCTGAATCACATCAATTCACTGACCATGATAAAAAGCATATTTAAAAGGTATATTTTCAGTCTTGGTAGAAAAGAGACCAGAATGCTTGTAGAAATCTACTGCTGAGTATACCTTCATGGTAAAATGAACCACCTTCTTTATCCTCCATACCTTGATGTGTGTTTCCCTCTGTCACTACTTTAATTTGGTTTCATAAAATATTTATACATGCATACATGCTACGTTAAAGCAAATCACTTAATTTTGAAACAAATGAGCTGTCCATGCACAACCTTTTGTTTGGTTTTAATGGACGACATTTCTTTGTAACCGATTATGTAACTATTTATGATACTTTAGCATGTTCTTTTACATTGTTTTTTTTTGCGTGTAGTTTATTTGCTAATTTATGCTATTGTAATCTTACAATCTGTCAGTTATTGTTACTTGATAGCAAATAAACTTATTATATATATATATATATATATATATATATATATATATATATATATATATATATATATATATATATATATTAAGTATGCCTTTTTACAACCCTGCTTCAAAAAACATAAAATCATAAACTGATAAATCTCGTATATTATCAACTTTAAAGAAATATTCCAGTCATTTTCTATTTCGTGAAATTTTCTATCAAGAATAGTTCATGACTATTCTGAATCCGACTCCTGTGTACAGTTCACCTCGAACAGTCATGATGTATTTGTTCTACTGTGCATTCTCTTGGGTGGGGATCGTGCCTTTTCCTTATACCTACCTGAACGTACGATTACGGTACTTGATGATCGTTCAAAGAAGTAAATATATTACGTAACTGTATCCAAGTCATGTCGATACCATATGGTACGACAGGCTAATTATATGGGTAACTATGGTGCTGGTACATATGAAACATTACGGCGGTAGGTAACGTACCTCTTTATTTTGAAAAAACTGATTATGCTATTTACAACTAATATATGCATCTGCAAAAGTCTGTTATCAGTAACTGCAGCTGGAGGTCTTGACCGACAACTCTGGCGCTGCCAGAGGCCTCGAGAAACGAATGATGCGCATATTTGAAATTCGGAAGAAGAATGGCTTACGGGAAAGTGCACCAAACTTCATAGGCGTTCTAGATCGGGTGGGCGGAGTGCTTACTTAGCTCAGTTGGCAGATCGTTTGACCAGCAAACAGATGATATGTGATTCGAATTCCGCAGTAAGCCAAGTTTTGTTCCATGTTTTTAATTGTGAATTTGAATATCAGCTTTCATCTTGTGGATTAGCAATTAATTCATAATCATTGGTAACAGTGAGCAAAAAATCCTTATAAACACAATCTTTGGAACAGGCCTCACCAAAAAAAATCTTCCTATAAATTCTCTGAATCGAAAGTATCAACCGTTATTGGGAACAAAAAATAAGAGCAAAAATGTTAATGTTTTATAATTGCCAAATTTGGACATTTTTCTCTGCCAGTAAAATAGTATGCTGTTTTTTCAGATACTTTGTAGAACAATTTTTTTTGTGGCTCCCCGTAATAGACATACTAACGTCGGGTTTGTTGCATTTGAGGCATACATTTTCAGGTATAAAAAAGAAAAACGAGGCTAACTCAGAAGAAGATGAAAGATATTGCTTTATTTGTCTAGAAGCATAATCAGCGAGTAGGTCTAGAGAGAGGTGGATCCAATGTCAAGGAGATTGTAGACAATGGTCTCGCGTAGCCTGCACAGATGAGAGTCGCTCTTACACATAGGCTATAATTGCAGTGAGTCTGATTAGGTAGAGAATTTTTTTTGTCGACTAGTTTAAATTTGTATTTGGTTGATTAGTTTTTTATTACTACTTCCGTTCCGAAAATCTGGTGATGTACCGGAGAAATATTATGTTTGTTGTTAGACATTGGTATAGCTCAAAAAATTACCTAAAAAGTTTACAAAAATGTTGTAATATTTGTTAGAATTATTGCTTCGTACTTTTCGTTAATAAAACTGATTTAATTTATTTCATCGTGTATTATTTCTGACTGTCCCCTATAACTGTTATCGACCTTGTTATGAGGTCAGTTGGTACAACCGCATATACCCATTAAAAGCATATTCTTCCAAGCTGTTGCACAAGGTCATCTGATTCAAACCAATTCAAAAACAAATGACTACGCTCTCAAATGCTTTGCCAATGTTTATACGCATTGTAGCGGTAGTGTAAGCAGTCAAAGGAAAATTGTTACAACTGTATTCAATCTAAAATACATCAATGAGGCATATCATTGTTTTGCTCTCATGTCATAGGTAAGAGAATAATTCTGATCTACGAATCTGTCTATTGGTCTACCTATCGGTTTGGATATTTTTCGGTCAGTCTGCGTGCGTGTCTGTCGTAGTTATAGTCCATCTGTCGTATGGTCCGTTTGCCCGTCTTTATGCATGAAAAAATTGGGCCATTGCACAAACCTTGCTGCTATAACTATTTTTTTCGAATTGCTTGAATAAAAAAAATAATGTAAATGATACGCGTTTTTTTCTAGTTTATCTATTCTAGTTATTATTTTCCTATTTCGCTTAACAGCGTACCTATTTGAATTCCTGGAACTGGGCGCATAGTATAAAACATTCTTGAGATAGTAGATCATGGAGTTGAAATTTCTCGCTTTAAAAGTTTAAAGATTAATAATATGTTGTGTTGCATTAGTTTTACTAAATATTATGTTCAAATGGACATTAGATACATTCTACATCATGAACTGCTTGTGCTGCGAAACATGTACGAATTTAGGGAGGTTACTAAGCCCTAACAACCAGTGCCAAATCCTCAAAAGTAACAGATTCAATTAGGTAGCCGTGTAATCAATCAACAGGACAAGTCGTCTGTGGTCTACCGACTAACGGAAACAATGGCATGTCCCCCGCGTAAAAAACGCGGCGGTGCGCTGGCGACAGCCTCCTTGATCAAAGTGACACAATGTAACGTGTAATCCTGGAGATTGCCCTCGAAACGTGGATGCCGACCGAGGGGATATCGATATAGGGGTGAGTGTAGCGGCTGGAGGATTCTAAAGTTGTACCCGTACTATTCTAACTCGCCGTACGTATCACGTTTATTATAATTTACCAAAAATGTTTAACCTGAAATTTACTGCAAATGATGTAATTAGATCAGGTGGCTATTGTCGTTGTGTTGACTACTTTCTATCGCGCTGGAAAAGTGTATGTTGTAATGTTCTCACATTGTATTCATGCGATGGAGGTACATTGTTTCTTTCCTTATGGAATAGTCAACAATACAAACCCTGGAGATAATCAACCAATTTTACTGTCAAACTAAATCAAGATTTGGATTTATCTACATTTTATATTTTGTCAAAGTTTGATCTATGTACGAAGACAGAATCCAGAGCAATTAGGCCCTGAACCAGAAGAAAGGAGTGTATTCTCAATCAACAAATTATAAAATACACACGAGGCGCAAAGACTGCCAATATCCACCTCAACAAAAAACTCCACAACCATTGAGAAGGCGGTTTAGATCAGTTACATATATATGCCAACACCTCAATGAGAAAAATACTTAAAGATGATTGTATGAAACGAATCACTAAGCTATAAAAATTCTATAGACAATGATAGGTACAGATATAAATCAGTACGATTATCAATACATCCTAAGAGAAACTAAGCTATTACCTACAAAAACACAAAACATGCTGTCATCTCAGAAGTATCAGATTTCGTTAAATTGAATTTTGATTCAGTGAAATAATAAAATGTATATCGCCTGTTCAATGCTTCAGACGACAATCTAGACTGTTTCAAGTGGTTGGCACCCGTTTTTGTGGTTGCGCAACTCTCCCCCTGCAACTCTAGATTCTGCATATAGAGGGTTCTTAAATGAGGGCTTTTTTAACTATGTACTTGGAATTAAAGTACGGTGGAAGCCGAATCCCAATAAATATGTCTAGCGAGCCCTACTAATATATCTCAGCCTCCCAATGACATGTGGTCTATGGGTTTCACTATGCTATATTTATTGCTATGGGGACGAAGCAGCAATAAGGCTTCCAAAGAATTCCGCATATTTCATCGGCGAACGTAGAAATGATGAACAGTATGTCAACATTGAGAACACACAAGATATTTAGAATATTCACTTTCAGGATTTTGGTCGCGATTTGGTGTTTGATTTGGAGTACGAACCTAAATAAGTAGGTACTTGACGATAAAATTATTCGTACTCAGAACTAAATCTCCTATTAATCTTAATAAACACAAGAGAGTATACATATTGTTGTACTTTAATATATCTCTTAATTTTAAGTATTTTGATATTCCGGCCCAATTTTTAGATCTCCGTCACCAATTGTAATCCAAAGCCTAGTCAAAACCAATCAAATCAGTCCAAAATTGAGGGCTGGGCTTCTTTATTATCGATATATTTTCGCAAAGGCAGCAAGGTTATCACGCACCAGAAAATATGCGAAGAGGATATATATTTATTCACATTTACCTTTAAATGTTGTAAACCACACACACAACAACGCTGAGGTTCTACAAAACAATGACTTTCGGGAGAGTCTCTCGTTTGAGGTATTAGATTGTTGATATTGATCCCCGGAACCTTGATGACAAGCCAGTATTATCATCATAATCATTTCAGGTCCATTATACAAAATTGTAGACTAATAGTGTGGTCTGGCCAAAACCTGCGAAGCTCGCTGGTACTTGGTGCGTTTTTCTGCTTCCTTTAAGACGAGGTTCATCTCCGCTGGAGCCTAGAATTCAATAACGAATATCTTCTTTTGTTGTTGGTCGAGGAGGGTTATGTCAGGCTTATTAGCTTACACAAGCTCGAGCGTGAGGAACGAATAGTTCCAGTACTTCCATCATATCTCGTTCTCTACCACGGGATCAATATCCCCTGGAGCGTAGGCCGCACTGGTGCCTCATTTATACCATAGGAGTGCCTCAAATGCTAATATAGCACTCGTAGAGCTGGGTTGTGCCGACATGCTCTACAACTGGTATCGAGTACTTCTATACCCACTAAACCTTAAGAAAGAAAACCTCAACTGCTCAGGCAAGCCATACTCTTCTAGATTATTATTATTATTGTTTATTAAATTATAGGTTGAAACTGTGAATAATCCATGACTACTGTGGCATTATCTGAAACAAAAACTGTAAGAATATTGCTATTTTAATGAACACTGAACACTTTTTTACGAGCTCCCGTGACAACTCAATCTATAGGAAAATGGAAACTATATCCAAGAATGAATATAAGGGTGATTATATGTTCTTGCATCTACTACAACCTTGTCTGGAATCTCAATAAACCAGCGCAGATACGCATTTTCGATTAACATTGTATCCTGAATCGAAGGTAAACATTTGTTGCAACAGTGCAACTCTTTACGTAAACTCCACATAAATTGTCAAGCCTGAGTAGACATTATACTCGAGAGTATATATTGCTAACGATGTAACGATTAGTTGGTCTGCATTGTTGCCATTTATCGGCCGGAAAATGGGAAGTCTTGAGAAAACTTCCACTCTGGTTATGTTAGATGAATCTTCTATTTTCATGAGAGAGTAAGTCTGTGCTCTATACATATACATATTTTAATCAAACTCTTAACCTTTCATAAGCCAATGCAGTTTTTCATACAAACCAGTTTTTAATGGAATGCTATGTTTTTCTGTACATGATTAATATCTTAAATATTATGCGAAAGCAGACTATCTTCTATTAGAAATTCGCCATGATATAGTAGATGACAGTAGCTCTGCAACTTTTTTTATGGTTATTCCAAAAAGACCTATTATAATCATTTAAACGCCAAATTTAATCTGCTCAATATGAGAAATGTACCTACGTTCCTACATTTGAAGGTATTGAAAACGAAAGTGCTTAGTAATTTGATTGTAGCGACCTAGAGGTAAAATGTCAGGGATTTAGATAATCATTTTTTATGAGTTTTTAGTATCAACGACTGTGTGGTATTGTTGCACTAACTAAATAACATAGTAAAAGTTTTATAGACTCTTGATAGCATGCAGTCGATTGATTTCACAAAACCGTAAAAGTAAAAAATTGATTGACATTTGAATGTTTCCTGAATTAATTCAGCGGTACGCGTGTATTTGTTTATGCGCCCATTAGTTTAATTGGGATTAATTGCTACCAACAACCTTTCAGGATGAAGTTAGGGTTGTGACCGTTGTTAGGATCGCATACAAGAGTACAGGTGTTGATGTTATGAATTGTGAATAAGTTATATTACAAATGGTGGACGTATATCGTTTGGCTTAATAACAGGTAAGTTCATATTTTTTATACTCTGTTTATCTGTACAACACCTTTCAAACTTGAATGAGGAAAAATACTATATGACGCAAATAAATGTGAGAAAGAAGTCACATTGGTACAGCTTTAATACTTTTTTGGTTCTTCTGTTCAAGGTTTAGGAACCAAAAGTAGCTTTGATAACAGCTCATCAAAATTACAGAATGCTTAATCCAATAATAAATTATATAATGAAGTTGAACTATTTGCGCCAAGATCATGAAATGCTTCAGTCAACACTATAGTATTCTTCTAAGTTAGATTTTCTCTATTTTGTGCCAAGATTATAATATGCTCAATTTGAGATTCTCACTTCCAAGACTTTCCCAGGTTTGAATTGAATTTATTTACTTACATTTACTCTATATGATCAAAAATACAGTACTCTTTCTCTAAGATTATCATAGCTTTGCGCATATAGGAGACTATGGTATACTTAAAATTTTTGTTTAAATGCTTCCCAAATGGTGTACTGGAGGCTTCGCGCCACAGGTGAAAAATGTTCGATGCCACACTCAAATTTTGCCAGAACAATGAGAGTCAATCGCATCCACAGAAATTTTCCTTTGGGTGTTCGGGATCTGCAGATCCCACGTAGTCGACGCCGCTGGCTCTAGATGTTTCCACAGATTCTGTGAAATCTCTCTCTAGTTTGGCAACGTTGTTAACCCCCCACATCCTGACATATCAACTGGCGCTCCTCCGGAGTTTTCAGCTAGATGTCGCTAACCGCTCAAAAGTAACCCCATATAGAGAGCTTATTTGCTCTGCTGATTACATGACTAAGTTGGAGAAAGTGCTGGTTTCGTATAATATCTACACTTTATGATAGCATAGAAACATTATGCTTCTTTCTGAGTGACATGCATTTTTTGCTACATAAAACACTGCTTATTCCCAGGGACTAGTCATATATTAGAGACATTGACAGTATTCAATTTAACCAATCAGATTGAGTGAAAGGTTCACCACTAATGAGTGACAACCTCGCGAAGTATGTAAGTAATGGTGAATAATAATGATAATAATAATAATAATAATAATAATAATATGCTTGCAGTCCCATTGTTGTTATACAGCTATGGTGCCATCCACTGGACAGCAGATGAATAGCGACAACTTGACACTAACACACGAAAAAGGAATGAACATGGAGAGAAGTTTGCGTCCTAAGTCCTCAGTCCTGCGTATATACCTTCCAAGACACCTGGGGGCGTGGACTATTGAGTTTGGAGCGTCTGCATAGCAGAGTGGTACTGGGCACAGCCTGCGAAGTGATGAAGAGCACCGACCCCTCATCCGCCTTGTGCGTGATCACGAAAATGCTGGTAGAGGAGCGTTTCTTTTTAGGGAAGCAAGCAGAGCAGCCGAAAAACTCAGGTTCAGACTAGAGTTCAAGCGGGAGAATCAGCAGTTCATCACAGAGCTGGCTTCCGCCCAACTTGAAATCCACATCAAAACTTCTGAAGCCAATTTCCTTCTGAGGCTACATCAAAACAAGCCCATGCATGGAATCTTCTACAGACATCTAGAAGAACATGGCTTGTCTGAGCAGTTGACCTTTTCTTTCCTGAGGTCTAATGGGTTGAAGTCAGAGACTGAGGGCTTCATAATGGCTTGCTAGGATGGATGGATGTCTTTAACACCTTGGTATATCGCAGTACCTAGTGTTATGGGCATGGAAGTACCCGATACCAGTTGCAGAACTTGCCGATAGGCGCCAGAATGCTCAGAACCACTCAGAACATAGTGAAAATACAACCATAATGCCTGTGTTTTTGAACAGCTTCCCATACGAGTCCCACCTGCTTTGGAGACCATGTTTCTCACAATCCTTTTTTGGAATTGCAAATACTTCAATTATACGGGTACAGTTTTTCCAGCAAATGATGCTTAGTAAGTTTGTGGAAACGTATGTTCTTGCTGTTGTCAAATTGTATACATGACATGGTTTGACCAGAAAAGGCATTCATCACTATTATTTAACTTTTTAGCATTCGACTGGATGCCATACAAGCATTTAAACTTAGAATTGTAGTTTTTCCAGCCACTGTCGTCTGCATATGTATAGAGGAAGGAATATGTCAGGACAATAAAGTGCAATATCGTTGAACAGAAAATGACCGTATTGACCTTTATTATAACTATTTTACAATTAGTTATAAATGGCGAAGTCTAGCTTCAAGTTACTCATACTTAACCATATTGTAGTTATACGGCATTTTGGATGATTTTGTGTGCCTTGAAAATCCGTGCGTATAATCGTATATCCAAGCGAATAATATACATTGGAAATAACAAATATGGTACATGTCCCAATGGGTACATTTACTACTTTTAAATGAAAAGTTCAGATCAAGGCAAGTTTCGAATCTGCAAGTGTTTTACTAAAGGACACATTTTGTTAGATTCATATTGGTGGATTAGGTATATTGTATATACAACTCTGTGCTAAATAAAGAGCGATATTACGTGGCAAGTAGATAGTAATAAACATTTCCTTGATAGTCCCATGAGATGAGCAACTGGTGAAACTACACAGGATCGGCATCACGCAATAATGTCAGCACTATAATCACTGCATCAGTCATACAGCAGCATGGGGAGGCCATTAATCACTGACATTTCTTATACCAATTGCTACTGAAACTGTTTACCATCCGTAAATTTAAATGTTATCAAATTGGGGCAGACTGTTTCAACATTTAACACCGAAGAAGAATTATGAAATGCTACACTATACTCTATACAGCCAAGCAAAACACTAAAAATGAGTCTGAGTGATAAAATTCATTCAAAGTATTTAGAATAAATCATTATTGGAATATTTTAAGTGAAGCAATAAAAATTCTTTACAGTTTAATACTGTCATTAGGTTCTGACACTGACATTTGTTTACAGTTCCTCCCGCTTCACAGTATTCTGTTTTTATGAGCAGTTTTCCAATATCTAAATTATCATATGCCCACATTAAGCCTAAAATGCTTTTGATTTTACTCCAAAGTACTGATAATTTTTTGTATTACATCGTATACTGTCATATACAGTAAGATTCACATGAATTGTGATGCTGCATCAAGGAAACATTACAGTTAGTATCAGTCTCGAAATGATTGTATAGTTCAGTTCATTGCCTTGTAGTATAGGTACCTACAAGCAGCACCGTTTTCCAGGATTTTCAAGCAAAGGGGTAGGAGGATTTGCTAAGAGCGACAAATTTACAAGGGCAACAACAAAGTGTTTTAAGGCCGTGTACCGACTCGTACACTGTTAGATTTGTTGCTCTTCAACGAATATCGAGATGTTTGTGTGCAAAATCAGTGCAGTGCGTCAAAATTATCTGAAAACATCAGTGAGGACATGTTGTGTAGGTACATTTCGTTTAGTCGCAAGACCGATTGATTGCATAATATGCTGCACATGTTGTATTAGTTGCAGTGACAAATTTGTGTACACACATATTTCCGTCTGTTCAATTTTTGTCACACATAAATTTAATGCAGTCGTTGGCGAAACTAAATATTTTTTGTTTAGTGAACGCTATAACGAAAATTGAATATCATCATCTCTTTAGTTGAAGCCTATATAACTATCTCCTATACATTTCTATGGTCGATTGAAGTTCAGAATTCCTTCCTTCAATCTTGGTCAGTTTTACAGCTTTCTATAAGATATATGTAGGTATATGATGTATGACAGTGAAAACTTTCAGTGTTTTTATTTCTGCTATACATGTTGCTTGATTGTTTTATATAGTTATACGTGATGAACAAACTGCAAGCACCATATGATACATGTATCGATTTCTAAGGCCTTAACCCTCAGTCCGTTCCTGGTCGCTATTGTTCGTTGCAGACAAAGGCAGAGTCGGCGATCGCAAGCGGCGATGAGGGATCAATATCGAGAGTGACAGTAACCTACAGAGATTCCATATTATACACTCCGATACTGCAAACGAAGGAATCGTTATCACTGGTTTCGTTTTCTATTTTATGCCATCGTTTCGCAACGGCCGCCGCCTGGACGCCTAGTTGTTCATGATTTTTATTAGAACTTCACAAAACAAATCGTGAAAAAAGTTATTCAAAGATTTGTTGAGGACCCACTGGGATGTGTCTTCTCACATAATAAACATTCTGCTTACAACATTCTTTCAAAATTCATTTAACTTCATCTAAATTTTGGCAGCAGTTATTTCGAGAATTCAGACAACGGGATGACAAAATAACATCAAACTAACCGATTACAACAGACAGAGAGATGAAATCAGAGATAACATGGCATGATGTGAATGTTTGCGAAAACATTATTTTCCTGATAAAGGTAATAAAACCGTATGGGAAAAACGTATTATATTTAAAAACTATGCTCTATTTACGCATTTTCTAGTAAAAAATCAAAAAATTGAGTCTATGAAGGGGTATTGGTAATCTATAACTCTCTCCAGTTTCAGATGATGAGATGATTTAAATATACAACATATACATACAATGTTTCAAATTAATATGGTGATGAGGTGAGTTAGACTGAAATACCTACCACTGAGTACAATATTGATTTACTTAAAATATGTATTATGTTGTACTTATAGGTATTAGATATATTCAAAATTTGAAGGATGACGCTATTCTGCAAATAGGTTGTAGGTATATAAATCAAAGTGGGGAATTTCCCCCAAGCATTCGTAGTTTGGGAAACAATTCATTTATTTTTAAATATTTACTTTATTGACGTTCATTCAACTCTTTGCACAATCACCCATATCACCAAGTACAAAAAACAAAGACCGATTTAAAATCACAGATCTTTTTTGCAGTTGAATCGTATACACTGAATTTATTCAAGTTGAACTCAAAAAGGTAGTATTTATACAGAAAACAAATAATTAATCTATGTCTTGCTTCTATTATTGTTTACTTATTGACGTAGATAGTAGAAACACTGGAATGTCAATTATAGCACATAAATAACTAATATCGCTTGTAAGCATTATTCGCTGACATATTCGATATTATTTATATTTGTTGCAGTACCCGTCAGCAACTTCAGAGAGTTGTACCAAGTATGTTAGGAAAAAAGTAAGTTTTGAGGTCCAAATAGGCAAATAGGTATTTTCAGTCTCACAATAATTTTGGGGATTCATCGTCCAAATTACAGATCGCATAGCTGCTCTCATACATTCATCACTGACTGCGCTTATATGTGCCTGTTGTGAATTTTTGTTGGTGCCCTCGTAAACAGTATGTACTGTCATCAGCACGGACGGCTCTCATTCGTTCTTCTGTTTTGTGAGCCTGAGCAGCACATCACCATCTCCCAGCTCACGTGCCGGGCCGATCTCCTCTATTCGTGCGTCTTCGGCTATGATCGTGCGCACGGCGGCAAGGGCGTCGTCCAGGCATTGTTTCGGTTGGCGGTAAGACAAAAGAGGCGCGTCGGCGCGGCGCGGCGTCGGCGCGCAATGATTGGCCGCCGGTATCGATTGCGGCGCACCTCCCCCGCCCCTGGTCGCCAATCAGCTAAAACAACGGCGCCGTCGCGACGCACCGACGCTCTGACATAGCAAGCAGAAGGTTGGAGGAGCAGCGGGCAACCGTGACACCATCCACGATGGATGACTGACCGTTCTGTTCTGCGGAAACAGCATCCGACATCGTAAATCTGGGTGAAATTCTCATTTTTAGGACCAGTTACTAATGTGAAATTTGGAAGTACTACGTTTCTTTGAAATGCCTACTTAATTTTTGAAGTAGTGTAATTATTGCACTCCTGCCGTGCGGTCAAAGGGAGCATCAGACTCGGAGGACCCAGGACATATCAAAAAATTATCAATCAACAAAAAAAAAATGAAATAGAAGGACTACATGACTAGTAACGCTAAAGTAGGAAGCATATAAATACACACAAAAGAATGTTTGAAAGCAGAGGCATTTCAAATGAAGTCATTTTGTTTGTAGATTTTACAGCAAAATCGTAAGCATACGATAAAACTGGGTACCTAATAGGCATCACTTTTTTATAAAAACCTTTTGAATGAAAACTATTCTAGATATCGTCAGGCATTTCTGTAAGAATTCTGTTGCACTGTCTTGCAATCTTGCAATCTTAATGATAGCAAGAGAAAATAGTAATTATTTCATCAAAACATTGCGTGGAGCGCCTTGTCAAGTAACACTTAGGACCCAGTTTATTACTTATTATTTACATATACGTATAAATAGGGTAATTTAGAGGAAACAGAACAACTAGTCGTAGTAAATAAGTACGAAGCACAGTCTTGGCGTTCCTTTCCACTTAGAGAAATAAAAATTAACTTTGGTACAAAAATAACACATTAAAAACACATAACTGACAGTCAGAACAATAATAATCAAAGATAAGATTTTCATTACGGTTTGGTATTAAAATAGTCTCGAGAAGTAACAATCATCACTTATAAATAAAAAAACGTGTGTTTTTTAATAGAGGCTCTTTTAGCCCTTCATCCACATCGGTTACACTTAGAAATATACATGGTGCAAATCTATTGTAGCCATGCTAAACAAGTGCGAAGTGTTTGATATCAGTCTTCAGTACATTAGGCACATTTGTCCGATATTTCTCATTACGATTCCTCAATTTTGTCTATTTTTTCATAACTGCCTTCTGACGATGAGGAATCACATATTTTCGCTTACATATTTATTCCTTTTTGGTTTCTTTTTCAATTTTCTTGTACCTCTAGTTGACCTTCAACGATTTTTTCTACAGTCGTCTTTATTTATTTTTTCCTTTTATTTTGATCTTATTTACCTGTTCGGATTTCTTAGTCTCAGTTCAAATTTTAGGTGTTTTTTTATTAGCTATTAATTTCCTTTTATCAATATGTTCTGGTGAAGTAAGAATAAATCTTTACTTTTGGATGAATTGGTCAGGAGTATTTCGCTCAAAATTTTCGAAGGCGTTTCTTGGTCCGTTCAATATATATTCTAACGACTATACTTACCTAAAAAATTTAGTTATTTATTAAGGTCAATATTGGCGGTTATTTTTGCAGAAGTTATCTTCAGCAAAACTGGATTAAACATTAGGTATGTGAATTCAATTTTCAAGTGGGATAAGAATTTCCTTGTAGGTAATTGAATTTAGATTAATCAATGTTAGAGTCTTAAGAAGGATGAAATAACGACATTCACGATTGCTTATGGATGAACGAATGAAACTGCAACTCTTTGTTCATACTCTATGTTGCTTTTCAGCATAACAAGTCATAAATGATGTCCGCAATAATGCATTTTGCTGGACTTTCATAAAATTTACATAGTGGTGAAATTAATTCCCATATGTTAGTTCTTAACTAGAATGTTTGTGAACAAATTATTGATTTATTGCAGCAATCTCAAACATTTTCCATACTTAACAATATAACATGTAGGTAAACAGATCGGATTTACATATAGATACTGAGATCTAAATTGAAGTTCTAATTGCACAAAATAACCGAGGAGCGTTAGAACCATTTCTTATTTTATAATGCACCGATTTGATGCCATCAGCAAACATTGTAATTTACCAAAAAACAGCGCTTCCTCACTACGAACGCCACCCTTCAAGCTGCGCACGCGAATGTGGTATGAACTATGCGCGGAAAGTAAACGCGCGATGACATCGAGATTGCAGTGATGACCGATGTCTTCAACCTCACCCCCTTTTACCGCCGTTCCAGGCCATGCTCATCACAGTCATAAATAACATTGCTTGCAAACTCTAGCTCCCCTTTTATTGCCATCAAGGGGTGCTCCTCGAGAACTTTGACAGCGGCATCCTATTCATTAGTAAATAAGTATCCCCTGTGTGAAGCGACGCTACCGATTTGGGATTATGCATAAATTATGGAGATGATTTGGTCACCAGATATTCAGGTCAAAACTCCGAGTTTCCGATTATTAAAAAATCTCACAGATATATCACATAGGTATACGTACATAATTATGTAGGTATATATAAATTAACGATAAGTCTTGAGGAAGTTGGACAGTTGAAGGTTACTGTATGATATACATTATTGTCATTATGACAACCATATCAAGTTTCGTGCGAAATTCTTCTAAAATAACTATAACATTCCTACATGCTCGTAATGTACCTATAAGTTGATTAAACACATTCACGCAAAGTAAGTATATTGTAATACTCAATTCATTCAAAACAACATTCTAGTTTCAGATTCCACTTTCTATACCAAGATCAGTGAAAGAACAGTCAGTTAGTTGTATTGACAATACTGTTTTCTGGATGGTGTCGGTGTAGCGTTGTCTGTGTCAATGGAAGGGACAACAACAGCTGGCCGTATTGGGGCCTGCCGCTGACATCGACCATTGTGGACACGTCTTTTAGCCCCATCCTAACCGAACACACGATATCGATCCGCAAAATAACACGGCTCTAATCTGCGTCAAAAAACAAATGCCTTTAAGCTGTCTTTAGAAGAGCGTTCATTAGAGACAAATGGACTACAGTGATATTTGTTATTTTGAATACCCACCTTTTTCGTTCAGAAGTATCGTACAGTATTGCATCCAAAATGAAATGCTCTGAAAGTGCGTGGGTTACAGCCCAGTGACTGACATAGAAGTAGGACCCGTTAATGACCCAAACTCTTAGAAAAGATATTGGAAATTTCAAATCGGAATTATTTAAGTAATAAGTAATAAGTTAATTCCCGATAATCAGTCAGAATTTAGACGGGGCTATAGTTGCACAACTGCACTCACTGACGATATAATACGAGCTGTTGATGGAAATTCACTATAATTCTTTCAATATTATTCGATTATACTAGAGCATTCGATAAGTTAGTTCATAGTCATTTACGTAGGAATCAATAATGAACCAACCAAGCTTATTCAAAAATATCTATCAGGTCGAAGTTGGTGTTGCTTCAAGTTGTAGGCAGGTGACTAGATATTACACAAGTGTCTCTTGATATCTACTATGATCTGTCGATAATTACAGTGTCAGATTAACCATATCTGTGTTTTTGGATAAATTGATATTAACAAACTTGAAAAAAACACGTTTTTTTATTTAACTTTATGGGAGGCTCACCTGTTGCCCCAGTTGTACGACGTTATTGGCCCATCAACTCGGTCTAGCGCAAGTGCGTTATACCATATAGCTACACTGTCACACCGTACACCGAATTTATAGATTCAACCCGCTATAATGATAAACATTTTTTAGAATAAAACAACTGTGGAAAAAAAATTACCGAACAGATAATGATGATAACTGGCGAATTAAGGTGAGAGATGATCTCAAACCTCTGACACTTGAGGATCTCTAAATATATAGAAGGTCTTTGTAGTGAACTCTCAAAAGGAATACTAAAACACGAACATATTCAGTAGTTTCTTGCCTTCTTGTACGAGTGATTTTCGACTAATTATTGGGACTACGTCCAACTTGCAGCGAACTTTTGGAATACCTACCTATCTTGTATAGTTGACAGCAAATAAACCTTGCAATCGCTCGTCTGTCCAAACCCTAGTCATAAAGATTTATATTCAATTTAAATGGACTCAGTAGCGGTTGGTGCTCGCGAAAACCTGTTGAGCTGACAGTCCGCTTTGTTTCTCATTTTGGAGTCGATAATTGGTTATAGATTGTGCAGCTGACAATAAAGTCTGTGTACAAAGAAAACGAAAACGAACGAGTGAAGACGATTAATTCTCACAATTTTCAGAGATATAATAGCCCTGTAAGAAATTAAACATAGGAGCTTCCTAGAAATAGTTTATTTTCCATATTTTGTATTTAGTGAAGTTCAGTTAAGAGTATATGAATCAGTAAATAATTCTATCACATTGTGTATCTTCAAATTTTATTACAGATTCCATCTTCCAGTAGACATAATGATGTATCAAGACCGAGACACGTATCACGCAACAGTGAAGCAATACTTTTGTTGTTATATTGTGAATAAAGGTTTAGTTCGTACACTAGAATCAGTGGCGGTAGTTCATGTGTAAATGTTGAAAAATGTTGGTGAGGTAAAACTTCTCTGTGTGCTAGAAGAGCTTGAAGCAGGAGTTCCTGAATTTTTATGACACAGCATGCTGAATTTACTACCATTAGACTAATTTATTATAGCCACGAAATGACCAAATAATGAATTCATATCCTATAATCTAAACAAAATATTGAAGTTTAATAGAATTCTCCTGGTGTTTCAGCAGAAAATCACGCACTTATTTGAATTGGTTCAAAAAGTGCATGAAATTTTGGGTAAATTGTAGATAATTGGTCATTCTGTTTTGGTGGAATATACATAACAATGCTTATTTGATGTTTGTATACGTATGACAGCTGACGTCTTGTTACACGATGTGTATGCACACATGCGGTTAGGATTTTACTATAATTTCTCTAGATACAGGGTGAGGTTTCCGAAAGATTCGTGGGATATTTGTTGTTTGGAATCATAAAATGTTATTTGTGCCGAAACAAAGTTTTTAGGAAGCATCTAAATATAATAAAAATAATTAACCAAGAGTGGATATCGGTTTCTACGTACATAGTGTAAAAATAAATTAACATCAACGAACATTACTGACACAGCTGTTGG
Source organism: Bruchidius siliquastri (assembly GCA_949316355.1). Taxonomy (NCBI): domain Eukaryota; kingdom Metazoa; phylum Arthropoda; class Insecta; order Coleoptera; family Chrysomelidae; genus Bruchidius; species Bruchidius siliquastri. The sequence continues at coordinate 16,430,784 of OX438533.1, read as the reverse complement.
CTGCGTATTAGGTGCGAATACTGGTGTTTATTATCTTGAATAGGCTTTTTGAACTCAGGGCTGTTTTTTAGTGCAAGGAAGTCCAATATCTGTTGTTATGATTGCCAGTGCGCACTAGCACTTAGGATACATAATGGAAATTGGCATGAGGTTTTGCGTATAGTGCTTTATTTTCATTTAATCATTGTGGCATTTCCAAGTTAATAAAATGTCATGAAAAAATTCGGAAAATTCGAGCCTCCCAAAAGTTCACTTACATGATTACTCGTCTGAAATGAACAAAAGTAATCTATGCTTTTTTAAACATCATGGATGATAAGATATTTGTGTGACAGAAAGTTAGCCACAGTTCATACGAGGAGTTTTTACGACGCGACGGTCCCAACCTCGCAACTTGTTCCTAATAAAAATGATTTTTAAAGTGGAACACCCAGCATATTAATGGGCTATATCCATACTGAATTTAAATGAGTCGTTTACCGTTTTAGCTATCGATCTGCCGTTTGGCAAATAGTTAAGATAACTATTGAATTGTGTCAAAATGGCACATTTTAGGACAACCTGCACCTGAAGACGGTTGACTATACCACATCTATCGAAACGTTGTGAAACTGAAACAAATCTCAAGGCAATGGAATTATGAAGCAGTGTTACTAAAACATAACATTACTCACACATAGACACATCTAGTCTATTTGATGTATTGAATTTATGTATAAAATTCACCATTTACCGGCTATACTGCTAGGGAAATTTCTGTACATAAATATTTACTGTATGTGGCAAATATTATATTGGTGTATTTTATAGTCCTATCAAGTATGAAATCCAGTATTAACACGCAATCGGATTTGGGTATATTCCATACGAGAGTTTTTAGCTTATATGTTTCTATCCCTACTACAGATCAGGATACTGTATACTACTAATACTACTACACTTCTTTTGCGTGTAGTGAATCGGAAATCTAAATCCATTGTAAGTTTTGCCTTCACATATACCTATGTTACTACTACGAGTACTTATTTTGATTGTTATAGGAGTAAAATCACGTACTGATAGGAATTTATTTGGGATGTACACACATTCGAACCACGCACCTTCCGATTGTCGGTAGGACGCTCTGACCAACTGAGATAACTGGGCGGCACGTTTGTTGTCTACATAGTGGGACTATGATTGTTGGATGCAGAGATCTGAACGACGCGTATAGTTTGAAATTAGGAAGAATGGCTTCTGAGGGGTTCCGCTTAATATTATCCGCGCTCTGCAACGAGTGGGCAGTTGCCCGGTTAGCTCAGCTGGCCAGAGCGTCCGAGCGAAAATCGAAAGGTGTGTAATTCGAGTCCCGAAATATGTGTTGCACTTGCTGCACAATGAACGAAAACTTAATAAAAAAGCATCTAGTGTTAATTGCAAACAAGAAATGATATTGAAATGAATTGGATCATTCGAATACCATTTGAATTTATGGCACTGCTCATTAGATCAATATAAATGTTAGGAAAATATCCTTTGATGATATCTCAAATGCTATGGCATAACCTCCGATATCAATTTCAGAGTATAAATAAAAGGAAATAAAAGCTGTCAGACTACAGAGGATAATTCTATTGTAAAATTGGGTAATAAACTGTTCACCTGAAGACGATTGAAGTACATCAATCAAAACGTCATGACACTTAAGTTATATGGACAAGTCCGAAACATTTGAAAGGAGGTGTTTTTGATCATGAATTGGACTATTTAATAACAGGCTATACCCATTCCAATTTCAAAACAAAACGCTTATCCCGAAAACAGAATTAGTGAAGTTTGCTAATTATATATTAGTTAACGGCCAGGACAAGTGCTATACATAAAATATACAATAGCAGGATGGGTTCTAGAAGTTACATTTAGATTATTACAGTTTTCCTGTGATGCTCAGAATTTGTATGTGTGTACTTGGAAAACAGATTTATGTATTAGTTCGTGCTAAGTCAATATACTTTCCTACTTTATTTCAAGATACATGTGTACTAATTAGTTGAGTTTCAGATGCTACCTAACCAAGCTGAAATCAAAGCTAGTATGCTATGCTGGGCCAGACAAAATTATCAATTTGCATATAACCTAATCAATCCCGCAGGCACAGCCTCTGCCTTACAAGGGCCGGACCGCGTCTCATTCAATGATTATATCCGGCAATTCGCGTGTGCTAATAAGCGTGCACGTCAGGCTAGCGGTCACACAAACGCGCTGCCCACAGGCAAGGCTTTGTCTTTGAGGGCAGCACGCTGATGGGCGGCTGAGGCTAATTGTTTAGAAGATTGACGGAAATTTCGTTTCAGATGATAAGTGCGCCAATGAATGCAGCAGTATTGTGATACAGTTTGGCATGTCAACAAGGTTAAGGCTAAATAACATCCAGCCAGTCTCAAACAACAGGTCGAAATGTAGCGGTTCTAGTGAGATGAATAATATCTACATTACTCTATTAATATAACCAAGATACCGAATAAGTACGACAGAGCAAAGATGTGTTTTGCGAAGTATCCTTAAGAAAATGATATTACTCTTCAATTATGCATCTATTATTGCTTGAGACTGATATTTTTTTTGAAAATGATGAATTAGAAAGGTCTATTTATCAAATAATTACCCAGCGCAGTCCCAACAGATTGTTATAGGAGCTTATATTTTTCAAAGATGAAAATATATCGAGTGTTATTATCTATACCTTTTTCCAGTATTAACACGCAATCGGATTTGGGTATATTCCATACGAGAGTTTTTAGCTTATATGTTTCTATCCCTACTACAGATCAGGATACTGTATACTACTAATACTACTACACTTCTTTTGTGTGTAGTGAATCGGAATTCTAAATCCATTGTTAGTTTTGCCTTCACATATACCTATGTTACTACTACTACTATTACTACGAGTACTTATTTTGATTGTTATAGCAGTAAAATCACGCACTGATAAGAATTTATCTGGTATGTACACACATTCGAACCACGCACCTTCCGATTGTCGGTGGGACGCTCTGACCAACTGAGCTAACTGGGCGGCACGTTTGTTGTCTACATAGTGGGACTATGATTGTTCGATGCAGAGATCTGAATGACGCGCATAGTTTGAAATTAGGAAGAATGGCTTCCGAGGGGTTCCGCTTAATATTATCCGCGCTCTGCAACGAGTGGGCAGTTGCCCGGTTTGCTCAGCTGGCCAGAGCGTCCGAGCGAAAATCGAAAGGTGTGTAATTCGAGTTCCGAAATATGTGTTGCACTTGCTGCACAATGAACAAAAACTTAATAAAAAAGCATCTAGTGTTAATTGCAAACAAGAAATGATATTGAAATGAATTGGATCATTCGAATACCATTTGAATTTATGGCACTGCTCATTAGATCAATATAAACATCGAAATGTTAGGAAAATATCCTTTGATGATATCTCAAATGCTATGGCATAACCTCCGATGTCAATTTCAGAGTATAAATAAAAAGAAATCAAAGCTGTGAGACTACAGAGGATAATTCTATTGTGAAATTGGGTAATAAACTGCATATTTTCGTCCATCTTTTTGTTCATGTGTAGAAGCATGGACAATTAAGAGTATCAAGTTAATTTTGCCCACCGCACACTTTGAGAATATTTTTCCTGTAGAGCCCCTCAATTCCTTTACTTGCCATCAAGCTCTTGTTGCGCCCCTCACTGTTTTCAGCTTGGCACTGAGGCACTGAGCATTGAGCAACTCCCCTTCTAGACATAACTCGCCACCTCCGACAAATCTAAAGGAGAAAAACCTCTTCGACTGGATACATTTCCGACTCTTCCGGACATTCACCTTCTCTAAAGCTTCTGAAAAGCACAAAAACTCCTCCCAATTCTCTCTGAGCCTTCTACCGTTTCCCTGAATGTCTCAAACGCCCTGAAAAAGGCGTTGTCGCCCACGTTTAGAACCTATGCTATGTCGAATGAACCCGAAACTCCGACACAAACCTGTGACTGAAGGAATTTCATCTCTCATTGTGAAAGCCCATCCTGAAACAAGTGTATCGTGAGAAAAATAAAATTCTGATTTTATTGAGAATACGAACATTTATTATGGGTCCACAACGCATTCCTCAAAATCATTGAATTGATTAGACAGACCGACTGATATTCAGTCTGACAATTGAGTGACCTTAAAATATCTATTGGGGTGTGTTTCCTGATATGAACTGTAAGCATTTTGTCTCGAATGAAAAAGGCGAAGTAGATAGAACTACCAGATTATCTGAAATTAGTATGTGTTGTGTTTCTGTTTACGCCTCAACTGCTATACCCATAAATAATCCATTTACTCACCGGCTGTTCAGCGCTGACTACCACTTTATTCTTCCTAATTATTAAAGAGGCACAAGAAACATACCCATACAACATGTCATCGTAGCTTGTAACGCCTGTCGCTAGGTAAGAACCACGAAACACTGAAGTACCGAACAGCTGCTTATATAAAATGCTTTTGAATTTTGTTGTACGATTTACTGAATATTTACATACCCGTTACATATAGTCATTATAAACAATGTTTTGTTGTCAATTTTGCCATTATGAGATCAGTCCGTGGCATCATAACTCTTGTATCATAATGTTAGTTTGTAATGTATGTTTGAATCTATGTCGAGAAAATCCATTACAAGTCATTTTTGCAATGCTGCCAATCATTCAGCTGGACATGTCTCCAGAATGATTTTTGGTCAATCAGTAGAATTTCAATGATCTGACCTGCACTTAAGCTTGTAATAGTGAAATTCAATCAATTATTTTGTGGTTTGACACATATGTATACATACTCATCATTGAAGTTGTTTCGTTGTCTTTTGAGTAATCATTGGAGATATTGTGTTAACAAGTAAGCTTCTGGCTGTCAATTTCGAAGACTTTCCTGCGAAAGGCAAAATGATCCTGACTGTATCCTTAGAGCATCTATACTAACGTAGAAATTCTTTGTCCCTCACATATAGATTTTCTTGGCACAATCGATATTTCTCCGTTAATAGGTGTAAAACATGAAAACCAAAAAGTACCTATCCTGAGAATATGAAAACGATCCCTCGTATCAAGTTATTTGCTATCGACATTAATTAAATTTTTAAACGCTTCGGAACATATGATGTTCCGATGGGCGCATTTGCAGCTGGGGCTTGGGTAGTTTTAATTGACACGGTCGGCGCGGTGAAAACGACGTTTTACACCTCTGCCAGCACGTCACCATATCATCACCATAGGAGTAGGTAGGTAGGCATACGTTTTTGGAGAGTCAAACACTGGTCATATTTGATCAATTATTTTTGGGCACAAAGTAAAGATCACGAAATGAATAAAAGTTAGAATACTCGTCTGAAATGTCCTGTTTTTGGGGTACAACTAGCTTTTTTCTTGAGGGGGCCAATTTGAAACGCTTATGTCGCTGTACACACATAACAATAAATTCTCAGACCAAGTATATGTGCTTTCATTCAATTTAAGTAAATATTTTCAATTGAAACCTGGGAAAGTCTTGTGAGTGAGGATACCTAAATCTCAAATTGGCACAAAACAGATAAAGTCTAACCTATACGAATACTATAGTGTTGACTGGAGCATTTCACAATCTTGGTGCAAATAGTTCAACTTCATTATATAATTTATTATTAATATCGTCATTTTGATTAATTGTTATCAAGGCTACTTTTGGTTCCTAAACCACAAAAAAAGGACCAAAAAAGTGTCAAAACTGTACCAATGTGACTCATTTGTTACCTTTATCTGTCTATTTTTCCTAATTGAGGTTTGGAAGGTATTGTACACATAAACATGATATAAAAAAACATAGTTGTACTTAAGCCAGAAGATATACGTTCACCATAGTTGATAGAGTTTATTCACAGCGTACATATCACACATCCACACCTGTACACTAGTATAAGATTCTCACAACAGGCACAACCCCAACTTTTTAACAGCTCATTCATCCGCATATTTCACGTACAGGGTATCAGTTTATTGAAGATTTTGAGCTGTTACCTAATCACAAAAGCAGCAAAAAAATTGTTTTTAATAAAACTCATTTCTAGGAAAAGGAGAGTAAACTGGTTTTTGTACCGAGCCTTTGAACTGGAAAAACATGGATTGAACTCCTTGTACCCAGGCTCGACAAGAGTTGGTAGTCGGAGGGTTTCCTCCTGAGCGGGGGTTGTGGGGTGAGGCATGCGTCTGAAGGGGAAAGTGATATGCTGTATAAAAATAATCAACTTTTCACACTGTGAAGTTTAATGTTTTCAGGTTTTTAATAAGGTGAGCTTTTTTTATTTTCTTTATATCTTGGTCCTCAGGAGGGCTCGGATTTGAGGTTTCCCCCCAGGCTCGGATTGTCTCTCGATGAGCCTGCCTTCACTTTAGAAACATTGATTTTATTAACAGATTTTTATTAAGTTACAATTTGTCGGACAGGAAGATTAAAGAGACAGTTTTGGAGTGAGAAAAATCCAGTCTTTTTTTTTTTGTTGAATCATAGATTTAATGAGTTTTAATACCACCAATATTTTCTGAATGCAATTCTAATCAACCAACATTTCCAATATCCGAACCGAATCTTTCTATCTAAACGGATGGATCAAGTCAGCTTCAACCTACTTGACGCCATTTTCATACTCATCAAGTTGATGATCTTCCTATGTAAGCAGTAAAAATTTTGTATGTACTATATGATGATAAATGGTGTGGAGAGTGTTTATTGTTTGTAGATAACGCCAGTTATCTACAACGTTTTCAAGTGCAGCCAAAAATGTTTAGTAGTCATAGGTTCCCAAAATTGACGAAAATAGTTTTCTGTTTGCTTGTTGGTCCCTCCATTATCTATTGAAAATTCCATTTTAACGTAGAAAAAGTTCTCATCTCGGAGTTATCACTTTACCGTAAAAGCTTTTTCCATATTTGATCAATAGTGTTAAATGGCGTAATACAACTATAATATAAAAAATAATTTTATAAATTGATGAATGAGAGTCGCAGAGGCCAATTTTTTATAAGGCTCTTGGGCCCTTTCTCCGCCAATGACTGCCATGGATAGCTTGTACCGGTTCATCAGGCCCGCCGCATTCTTGGTAATTACAGAGATTGATCGTCATCGACCGCCAATCGCCGATATACACTGACGCAGGTAAAGGTGTCAGAAAAATTAGATAGAATTTAATCACTTGCTGCCGACGCAACCTCCACTGATAGTTCTTTGATGTTTGCGGGCACCATGAACAATAAAGTTTATATTGATGGTATGCATGTTCGAAATAATTCTGTAGGTATCAAAAATGGATCATCGTACCTACTGGCAGCAAATCAAAATCACATATGGCTGGTAAAATAGTTTTACAGACATTTCGGCTGACACATTAGCTTTCATCAGATTATAGTATGTTGGAGTTATAATGACATTGTGTCTGTACCAGTTTATTATCGACACTTACTAGACAAGTATAATATTGTGTAGTCATCCTAGACGACCAATACTAGGGTGCAAATGTCCCACAAACTGCTCGGACAAGGCATGAAGAAAGAGCAATAGCTGTATTGAAGTCGTACGTTAAAAACAAAAGGTTATACATTTCAATCTAATATATCCGACCATTCTGGTTAATTTAACCACAAATCAATGCTGCCACCTAATTGTTGTAACATTTCAAATTGTACTGACGTTATAAATAAATATACGTTTACACGTTCACGTTTATGCAGACTAGCTCATTTACAATGTGTTCATTTACTAGTGAAAGTTTACATTTCAGTATTTCTTATTCGTAAATGCATTTACTAGCGAGTTTTTATATTGCCGAATTTTATGCTTTAACAATCACATGCCTACATATATCTTACATTGATATTTGTTGTGATCAAGTTTATACAGCTTGTAATCATTACATCCTAAAATTCAGATAATTAAACTGTCAAATGTTTTATTGGAATTCGAATTCAAATACATGATGAGATGTCAACACTGCATTTTATAACATCGAATGACAAACGTCTAGCCCGCGCTTTACAGTATACTTTTTTAGATACTTCCATCGATTTCGGAGATACAATTGCTAGGGATAGTGATATGTAGCCTATTAGAGTATAAATAAACACAAATTTGGTCTGGCCACATTTACGTCACTCGGAACGAATCGGTAATATAAACCAAAGTAAAGCCAGCATACAGCGAGTCAGCAGTCAGCACAATTTATAAACTTCGGACGAATGCGAAAGCTTGAACAGGTCATGGAGCAAATCCTAATCTACCAACGACAAATGGACTAAATCCGAACGTTGTTAAAGACCAAGATCGAAAGAAAAACATAATGCTTCAAACACAGATATATGTATGTTATACATCATAGATTAGCATGTTTATAAAATATTTCATACGGAGCATTTCTGAAACCAAATACAACAGTGAACATTATTCATATTAATTTGGCAATTTAAATATTCTATATGTCCTGTAAATATCATAAAATGGAAAATCAAGCAAGGGCGTATCTAGATCTCAGTCTTAGAAGGGTAGCAGGGCGTGAAGATTGTATGTACTTTCACCATTTTTTGTAATACTTTCGTCGAGGTTTTTGAGGCAAAAGAAAGGGTTATCTAAATAGTATTATAACTAAAAAGGAGAATGTAACTTATAAAACTTAGCCTGTGGTTGTCTTTTTGATTCACTATATGTTACGAAGACCACTAATTGAAACAACATACTTTATACAGATCAGCACAAATATTCGTTTGCAGATAAATAATGCGATTTATCACTGCTTTATCTATTTCCAAAGCATTCAATGCAATGAGGTATATGTCAGACGCTTCCTTAGACTTACATACAATTAGAAGACTCTCCTGTTTTGATTTCTATCTGCTTAAAATTTTGTGAGAGAAAATTAATTCACACTGCATAATACAGAAGGACAAGGATTTCCTCAGGAGTCAAGTTATATTTATTTGTACTCTAAACACTGGGATAGGTATTGCTACTGTAACAGAAATTCTCAGAATATTTAAGAAGCTTCCTTGATGAGCTGAGGTGTCAACCAACTTTATGGCCAATACATTGTACAAGTAACAAAAATATGCCTCAGAAAAGACTACGGAAAGATATAAATATAAAAAAATTATTGGATTTAGCTAAAACAACAATGATGCCAGGTGATCAACTCTGTTCAGACGTGTCTACAAATCTCAGCCTTGAAGAGGTAAGAGGGCAAAGGTTTGTATACCCATTCACCTTTTTTATAATATCTTACAGGACCATAATTTGTAAATTAGCCAGCTGAGAGAAAATAAGCGAGATATTTTGATCTTTTGAAGTTCAACATTAACATGAACAGTAAAATCTCTGAATACTTGAAAATATAATATAAAATATCAGTTAAGAATTCGCCTAATTTTAATTTGTCACAGTACAAATAAATAATAATAGTATTACCATAATGGAAAATTTAGAGAAGCATAAAGCATCAGGTTCCATGGAACCAGGGTTGGGGTCAATTACCAACAGACTACAAAAAATTCAAGATTCATATTGTTGCTTAATATGTTATCTTAGAAAATATGATCATATAAAAACATTAATCTATAATTTGGGTTGGCTTAAAATCAATGATCTATTTATTTATTTATTTTTCTAAGTTTTATAAGGATGATCGTAAGAACTTGTTCACTTCTTCATCTATATAATAAACTAAATTTCAGGGAAAATGTATATAAAAGGATCTTAAGATTTACGAATATGTTATGTATACCAAAACATCATTCAGCGCTATTACTCATATAATGCAGTTAAATATTATAATAAGTTAGACAATGCCATTAGGTATATCACAAACCATCTAACATTTAGGTCAATTTGAAAACAATATTTGTTAGGTAATCCACAATATATTTTAACCATTTAGCAATCAATTATCAACATTTTAATACCATGTAATATTTACACTCAGTTCTGTAAATAACTTGAGTTTGTTTATAATATCTATTGCTTGAGTAGAGTGGCCATGAGGCTAGACTCTGCATTTCCACCACGAGATCGACCTTGCAATTTCTCAGATGAGTCTCTATCAAAAGTCATACTTTTTAGAACTTCAGTGTTGTGGAATGAGCTAACGAGGAGTTTGTTCCCCGATGGTTATAATCTACAGAGTTTTAAGGTCAATGTAAATAGACATTTATCGCAGCGCTTATGAAACGGGATGGGCTTTCTGTCTTCGCGTGATGCTATCTATAAAAAGCAACTCGAAAATACTAAAAGAAACAGTACAGTGGAATGTATGAGCTGTGATTGAAGATTTGGAACTCTGAATAAGGTACATTCCGATATGATATGATATGGCATGAATTCCACGTAACAATCTCAATGCAACAATCTGAGGACGGAAGCGGAATAGTTGTCCGGTAGCTGTTCATGTTTAATCGCTTTCTGCGGTCGCATTTATCTCGGCCAATATGTAAATACATTTAATAAAATTTACCGTGAAATCCGATGTGATTCGGCTACGGTCGGACGGCCTCCACTGTAGTCATCTCTTCTCGTTTCTCATGATTACGAAGTGGTTGGAAAGCAGTCGTCTAGTTTTTGCCTCTAATTGCAGATCAACTGGAGCGATGATAATAGAGATGTCCATCCGTCTGTTGATCGTAAGATTATTTCTAATCCATCGGCAAAATCATGAAAATTTAAAAATTGCTTTTAACCCTATAAACGTTTGAAGGCTTGACTCGGTGCTAACACCGATTTTTATTTGTGAAACAACGTGTTTAAATCGGACCATTTCATCTTAAAACCAAGTTTTTTGAGTAAAAAATTTGTTTTATTATATTCATTTATATTAATTTGACAGATGATGAAACTGTGTGTGAGTGTGGCAATTGCTGTCAAAAATGTCTATAATACATGATAGTGGCAGGAAGTCGCTGAGTTACTTGAAAATAATTTTAGTTGCATTTTCCGAGGTTTTGATTTGGTATTTGTTCGGGTACATCTGGCAATGAAATAAACAAGTTTGTGGGATCATAGAGGCTTGGCAATAGTTCCCACCCTGACAAAGGGTTTATGTTTGTTTATGTCAAATAGCTCGTTTCCAACAAGTTCCACCATAGACAATGTAGTGGGGGTTGAATGAAGTTTGTTGCTGTTTGCTTGTGATTTTTTTTGGATAATGCTTAATAACAAAATTATTGGTAGTAATTACCATTGAAATGAGCGTTTGATCATCATAATCGTTTGATATTTTATGGAATCCAACGCCAAAATTAATATTGCATGAGCCTGATAAAGCCAGCTTTTTTAAATATTTTTCTTAACAGTTGCTCATATGAAAATATAGTAATCGGCAAACAGACAGGCAATGAATGATCTAATCATATAAATTTTAATTCATTTTTATCCGCAGTTTGAGCGTTTTTTGACTTATTTTTTAACTAATTTTCAAAAGCTAAAATCTTTTTCGTCCTTGTCACAATAGTAACCTAGTGTCAAAGTGTTATCAAAATCTGAAGAGCACTTTCTGTGTTATAGTGGGGCTAAGGATTGCAGGACAGACAAACAGACATACCAAATTTAGTGTCGGATGTAGAAATCATCGATCATGCTGACTCCGACTATGACAGCAACTTTCTTTTTAGGATGCACATGATAGGGTGAGCAAGAAACGGAACTAATATCAGATGCTGAAGATCAGGACACTGGACCAGGACGATAAAAAATATCAAAATACTATCAATAGCTTAGAAAAACATCCAAAACTGTTAAATGTCATTGTGAAAAATAAGTTTAGTAATCTACTTGCAAATCTGGATCAACTGTCATGCCTAACTTGAGATGGTGCAGCGTTGCACTCAAAAAAACAAATACTTTCCTACAGAAAAAAATAATAAATTGTAGACTACATATTTATATTACAAATTAATGATTAATTCATAATGAGTACATAATAAAAATGCCTAATCTTGCATGGAAATCTATTTAGCTCTATAGCAAAGTCAGATCATGCTGAGAATGGATATGAATCGCCAATGACGAAGAACTATACGTCGTATATTCTATATGCTTTCATCCTTTTAAAACAGGTGTGGCTGGAAGTTAATATCGGACATATTACAAACCAGGAGACATGCATATTTTAAACAGAGATGGTGAATATATATTCCAGCCGTATATTTTGTCCCCTGACAGGACACTTTCGTCCGCAAACAATGCTTGAGTGCCTTCTTATTTTGTACTTATTAAAAAATTAACAAACCCTCCGAGAGTCTCAGCTCCAATCCAGAAGACGGCGACGAAACATATTCCATTATTCAAACATGGCACGACAACCCTTAATTGAAGCGAACGACAATTCATAGTGCTCTTTGTGGTTGTCGCTTGTAAAGGAAAAGATACATACACTGAGGTTATCCTTTCATTTCATTTAAATACTGGTTTTTATATGAGTGGTGTTTCAACCTAAAATTTGGATTTATATCTCATACATTTTTTCCGAATTTAAGGTTCCGGTGGTGAACCCAATCGGGTATAAAAAAGCTACATAGATATATTGTCAGATAAAGGTGCCTCTATGCTGTGATATGTAACATATACTCTCAAAAAAGCAGGAAGTATTCGCGCTTCAAAAGCGCTGCGAGATATAAAATTACTTTACATTCCTGTAAATCGTGACCATCGGAGAACACACACCTCAGCAGATTTTTATAGATGTTTCCCAGATGTACGACTTTTGAAAGAGACTGGTTCGAGATGTTATGTTGGAAGGTCAACCTGGTAAGGGTGCGGATGTTTGGCCTCCCTTATGTTTTCCGTACTGATGAGTCTTGCTGTTATTATGAGAGATAACTTGGTCGAATATTTACCATGATAGTATCTATAGAATAAAGATAGATCGGTTGCCCTCCATCCGTGTTCAAGACTGTGGAGGTCCTTTGTGAGGTCAGGTGCATCAATTGGACTCAATTTTCGTTACTAGATAGTGTCTAGAAGCGCTTCAGAGCTCATTCCCACACATACTCGTACATCTAGTACTCTAGTGCTACTCTGATCTGAGCCTTGTAAATTATCAGTAGCTGTTCCGGCGAATACAACCTTTTGTGGCGGAAAAGAACCCTCAGCTTTTGGAATGCTGACTTGGAAAGGCCGGCAACATGATCATGCCAAGGCATGTTACTGTTAATGTTAATCCCCATAACCTTGATGGATTTTGAATAAAATATTGGAAGTCCCTCCAGCATGTGATTTTTTTGTTAGGGTCGTTGTTAAGGTTTTCTGTGTGTTAAGCTGAACTCCATTTGTAACACCCCATTCCACAACTATTCCACTGTCCTCATTGATCTGGACAGCATGCTGCCTCCATTGAAGTGAGGCCTTTCGGGATTGCAGTGGTTTGCCTGTTTCCGTGCAGGAATTATGGGAGCTATCACCTGTGAAGCTGCAGATTAGAGGTTTTTTCGAACAGCTCAGTTATGTACAGTAAGAAGAGCATTGGATAAAGGACAAATCAATGCGGGACACTCGCGTTGATGGTTAATACAGCGGATGCACGTCCATCCACCTCCGCAAATAAGGAGCGGTCCATAGAAAAACTATCCAACTATTGGCATAGAGCTAGTGGCAGTCCATAGGCAGAAAGCATGGTCAGAGATCTCTTACGTTACATACTCTTATCAATCAGATTTGGATGCAGTGCTATTAGCGGACTTGTTGAGAGAATTAGAGTAGATGTTTCAATTCTAGCGAAGGTAATCAATCTAGTCTAATCTAAGGAAATCCGTAGTTCTGAAGCTGTGGTTATAATAACTTGAAACTGCTTAACGTACCGCCAATATTATTGTACCTGCCAAGAGAAAAGTTTTGAGATAACAGGTTTTTTTTATTTTTTGTAGTGTATAGGTATAGTTCGTGAAGCTCTGTCACCCATGTCTATAGGTCTGCCTATATGTCTGTCGTTTGTATAGCGTATATCTGGTAATCGTTAATTCCTCCATATATGAGAAAATGCTGATCTGATATTTATGAAATTTTCACAGCAGGTTCACACAATCTGGCAAATACGAACGCCTTATACTTTTTGAAGATTGATTCAGTGATGGAGGAGCTATTATCAGAAGATTAGTAATCCTTGGCACCTTTGTAACGTGGGAAGTACTAACCTGATCTCACTGATATTACCACGGTAGGTCATCAAGGGCGAAAGACTTAAAAATTAGTTTTGCCTGAAGTTCGCGAGAAGTTGTGGGTCAATCTAGTTGAAACTATTTTCTAACTAGGTAAGGGAAACCATCGATTATGAAAAATTGGATAATATATTCAATAACGTCAGTCGTCGACGCCTCACTTTCTCTTCAATGTAAAAAATCCAACGGGATCCTCTCTTCACGTACACAGGCTTTTAAGCATTATTAATAGACAAAAATGCCTTTGCTGATGCAAAATAACAGTGATTGACATTGTCACAAACTGAGGCAAAAACCACCTCGGCCTTACCAGTATCCCACAGCATCCAGTAGATATAGTTGCATAAAATATAAGAATAATACCGGAAACTCAGCAAAGTGGGATCATTGAAAAACATCAACAAGAAGTGGATTTCTACATTTCCTACCAAATAGAAAAAACGATTTGTGGGCTCGTTAGAATCTAAATATTAAGAATCTTATTAAAGGATTATTAAAATAAGAACCGGTTAATTTACCGAGAAACCGCATTGCTATTAAAAAACCAGGACTGCGGCGTAAAGTTATTTAAACTGGGCTGTGTGAAATCATCCGGAATTGGTTTCATACAATCAGACACTCACAGTGGCGTCGAATCAGCGATGATGGTTTGTATTAAAATAAGACTGAATAAAAATCAGAACTTAAAGTTACATGTCAATACTGGTTAAGGATATATTTTTTCAAAATAGCCGCGAAGGCTGAGCCTAAGTCCAGTGCATTGGAGCCCATTAAAAACAGACAGACTTTTGATCAAAGTTTTGAACTGATTAATATTCAAAGAATTGAGAAAGAGATCCCTTGCAGATTATTGCGAATGCCTCACTCTCTAGGTAGCTTAGAAACACTGGTTTTCGGTTAGTCTCATATCTTTGGCATTTCCCGGTCTTAATAACGATTACATCAATCATGATGATTGTAATCTGCACCTTAAGATATTCTAGTCATTGAACAATATCTGCCATTATATATATTTTCAGCTGAATTCGAATATGTCATCAGGTCTTCCCTATAGCCTTTCGATCTTTAGCTGTAGGCCTCAGAAAACATGTACTCGTACATATATTTTATATATTTCTTATATTTTAATAAAAACGATCAAATATCATCGTTCTATGAGTGTTTAAGCTTTATCAACATAAATCCACTGTCACAACTCTTAAATGACCCGCAAAATGAAAGGGTGGATATAGATAATTATACGTTCAGAATTGTTCGTCTCGTAAGCATAAGTTTAGAAGGCCAGATGAAACAGAATAACGATATAATTTTAATACAATACACCAAACCGTATTATGGATCCGTTAAACTTTTGATTTCGATTGTATTAAAGAGAAAGGGCAGATAAAATACCATACATCTTGATTTATTTTTTTAATGCAACCACTTCTAATTGTAGAAGCTGAAATAATAATGGACCTTCAGACATACTAGTTGTTATGGGAAACTCTAAAAGAAAATCATACATTATATGTATTCAAAGCACGTATTAAGAGGAATTTTGTATGCAGCTAATGATCTAAAGAAAAAATATTTTATCTTCATGAACATTTTCATGTTACTTTGGTCCCAGGATGTGGCGTATGGCAATACACTTATTCACCTACAGTATTTCAGTTAGTCTAAATTTATATTCAGTCTATGAAGCTTTCTCAGCAGATTGACAGAATCGAAAATGTCACCAACAAAGTTTATTTATTTTTTAATTTTTTTACTACCCTAAATATAAACAAAATACTTTCTATTAAAAAACAACCTTTCTTTGGATAAATAAACATGTCACTTGATGAATTAACCATAAGTTGACTAATTGTTTAATAATGTCGATTTTTATTTATTGTTGACGGGTAACAAACGCCGCCAATGACTTCGCTTCGCTTCTCCTAATTTGACGACTTAATAAGCGAAAACAACGGTTCTAAAACGATTCGAAAATACGATAATGCGCACAAACCACCATAAGATTTTTTGAAATTAAGTACAAATACTCTAAGAATGGTAAATAAAAAGTCCAATCGGTTTGGCTGAGGTTCGAAGTGCAGTTATTAGTGCAGGCGTTAGCGATTCTTGATAATAGTTGTAAAATATAGGAAATGCCTTATATGAATCATGATAAGGTCAGAACAGCTCAAAGTTAATATATTGAATGTTAAAGAATTTTACGTTGGCGCGCTTCCATCACTCTGCATCACTTCGAATAAAGAAAAGTATATGTTTCTACTCGCGAACACGCATGTAAATACTCGCTGTCAGGTGAGTAATAGAAGGTAAAGAAAAACCTCATTCATGATGAAGCCAGAAAGTAAACTAAGAATTGTGTGAATAATAATGGGAAAGTAAACACTACGCCTTTCATAGTAAATACTAGTTCAAGATTAGTCGAACTTAAATTTGTGGGTTGTACTTTTCAGTGAGATGATTCAGCTCTCTAGATGTTGCTTCTATCACATCTCTTATTTCAAACTCATCTTTTTGTTCTGAAGCTTGGTTATTTAATATCTCTGATATTGACTTGGCACAGCCCATTAGTACCCGATAATATCGCAATTTTGTGAGAAGAATTGAAATAACAGCAATAATAAAAATTATAATAGTAAGGGAGGTGTCGGTAGCTCTTATATGGTAAAGTAGCAGTTTTGGAGAGGTTTCCAAAAACATAATTTTAGTGCATTTGGTTTTCTGGTTATTCAACAAACTGAATTATGCCGTACAATAATTCGGTACTTAACATACAGTTTTACAAATAATCAATAATTTGTGAGACTGTGTGTTAAATACACAATTATTTTATCTGCATGATAGGAGAGTTACACCGAGTAAGAGCATCTACAATCTATATGAAATCGGTACATAACAAGCCAAAAAAAGCAAGAATAGCCGACATACCTTTAATTTAACAAGCAAGATTCACGTTACAGACCTGTATGTAGGTCTGTATTGACCTCAAAGATGACTGAATTTTCAGATACTGTCATATCACGATATTGTTGATAGAAACACTTTAAAATGCAGTGTTCTTATCCAAGAAATTAATAGAAATTTTTAGAAAATGAGTTGCGAACGCCATATTGTGAGGAAAAATCTTTAACATTTTTCACATTGATCTTAAGATCTTGTATTTATAGTGTAAGTTAATTTTTTATATAACGTCATATTGGAAATACCTGTCATACAAAGAAAACACACTTGTATCTCAGATATGCTGACATTGACGCATTTGTAACTATTACATTCCATTTAATCACATCTCAAAATTGCATGGCTATTGTGGGTAGTAATTTGAAAATACCATCAGTGCAATAAACAATAGTTCCAAGAACTATACATGTACATATGAGGCTTTGTTACACATCCAGCACGCGTCTTTTCCATGATGTGCTCCGTACGTCGCGCCGTATGCGTTTGCGGTTTGAGAACAACTCTAAATACCGCTTAGAAAGTACACGCATCACGCAGCAAAAAGAGAAAAACGTCATAATTATTTCTAGCTGTTTAATTGAAGATTGGAGTTATATTGTGAGATAGAACCAGCGAGGGTATAGCGTTGTCTAGAAGAACACTAAAACACGATTATCATGCGCTTATCGCAAAACATTCAATTTTATGTTCATTGTTTGATGTTGAACAGTTTTTATTTATATCCAATTCTATAAAGAATAGTTTGTTCAGCTCGTTCGCTGTTTAGTATGGTCGGCAGCTAATATAAATAGTATACGTAAATTTTATACACTTGGCCATTACGTTCATCAAAATACATCATGCATTGTACTTTCACTCTATTCATTAGTCGGAAGTATCATAAAATTCCACAGCTATGGCAGATTAATATACATTTTTGTATTTGGAAGGCAAATGTGCGAATAATCATATATATCTAACAAGTAATAAGGATTACCAAGGTATAAGATTTATAGATGATTGATCATCTTTGATAGACGGTAAAAATAATTGGAACTTATTCGTGGCCTCAATTTGCAAGACATAAACATTTTTTAAATGATCAGATCTCCAGAATAATAAAGTTAATGCATTTTATGTCTTTTTCGATTTTTGACAATAGCAATGCAGTCATTGTTGAAAAACTATATCTCTTTTTCGGCTCTTGCCATAGTAGCAACATCGTGTAACGGCCAAAAATGTATTATTACATATTATAAAATTGTCGTTATTAAAATATCTCCCTCCCTTATGGGTGGGAAATAAAATAGATAGTTCAGAGATTGTTCATAATACAACAAGAAAGTCTGAATTTCCTACGCCCATAAATCTTGGATAGTAACTATTCCTGTACGAGAATGGCTGCCGTTGTTAGAGCGCTACATATCGTGGCTCACTTTTCAGAATCTTATATATTTTTTTAAAAGTTCCTGTTCGTGTTATCGGACAAGTATTGTGTATGCCTATGAATCAATCATGCTATATACTTTTTGACTTTAATGATTTTTCAGATAATTATTGGCATGGCATGAGTACTTATACAAATGTAATTATATTAAGAAGTTTTAAAAATATATTGTCAATAGATATTGCTTGGGATAATTGACCAATAATTGTGTTAAACATACTTTATAACACGATAGTAGCAACCGTTCAATACATCGATTATGTTACGGGAAAGTGAAGATCCAATTAACACGATTTATATTTTAGTACTGATCTGATACAATAAGCATAAAAATATCATAGTAAGGCCCCACGTAATCGTTATAAAAAATCCATAACTGTATTCTTAACGTCTATCCACCGTCTCTGATAATTACATAATTTCTTCGTCAGTAGTGTTCGAGGGATCACACGAGGTGTTATGTAGTATCGGCGCGGCGTGTTAAAATTCCATCTTAGCCACCTCTGCAGCAGGCCGATCGACCAAGAGCGAGCGAAGCGGTTTGTTGCACCTTGTTAATAACGCTGACTTTGCATATTGCAGGCCTTTTTGTGGCGCGGCCGCAACCAAGCCGACCGGAGCGGCGCGGAGCGGCGATAGCATACGACGTCCTCGGTCTACCACCAAGCAGCGCATATGGCGGTTAATTTTCATATTACGTTTTTTCTGAACACCCAAACGATTTTTCGACACACCAGTAATTAATCACATTCTGTTGAACGGGTGTATGTTAGAGGGATTTCCATTTAAGCTCCGAGGTCTCCACTTTATTTAGGCATACGAGGTCTTTTCGAAAACAAAACATCGCATCGCGCTTTTATCTGGTCACAGCCCTCGTATGTCTAATAGCCTTGCTACAGTTTCGGGTGCCTCTGCGGCCTTTTTGCAATTTAAGAGATGTTAGGTCGCCATTGTACTTCCCACATAATGATATTAGTTTGGCGATCAATATTTGGATCGGATTGCGGAAGCGTTGAATTCAAATGAAAAACATAGGAAGGTTGAACATCTATTTGGGGCCATTTTCGAGGGCTCGATTGCATTTTCTTCATACTTATTTTACTTAAAATGCTGCTCTGTTGTTGTAGCTGTATCTAAAGTAGAGGCGGGACAAATTAGAGTAAACATGGTAACCTGGGATTGTCTATCTATGTTATAGACTTCTGATCCAGTTATTTGTCACTAATCATTGATAGGCAGAGTGAGTATGCTATCGGAATACACAGAAATGAATCCGTGTCTTTGAGCTGTTATAATTTCCTGAAAATTAAAATGGTACTTTTTGCGTTATAGAGGAGCAGACTGTTCAGACAGAAATCAGCGTCAGTCGTGATGTATATTTCATGACACATCAAGGAAATCTAATATCCCAAATTTAAAATTTTTGATGATTAAATCTTCCCTTGTAATGAGATTGACAATGTGCTTACCACGCAATGGTATAAATAAGATTTTGTTTGGATTTTCGAAATATAGATCTAGAACATTTTCATAATTTCCATTATCTCAACTCAAGTGGATCAACTGTTCCAAAATACGATAATCGATAAACTGATATCACTGCACGTGAAATAAGAGTCAAACTACTTAACACTTCCTGATAAATTATGATACCTTTTCATTTAAAATGCATAGTACCTACTAGTTGTAAGAGCAGAACAGAGTATAATATGAACCTTTAAAATATTTTAATAGTTCAATGGGGACGATATATTTTAAATATCTTGGAAACCTATAATCAAATTCGGATGTATCGCAGAAATACATAGCTACTGAAAAAACTTCCCTTTCTGTGTTTTGAAGGCAAATGTATGAATAATCATATACGTCTGAAAAGTACAAATGATTATCAGGGTCCCAAGATTTTGAAAAGTTTTATCGTTTTTTTCGTTATTTGATGATAGCTTCTCTGCCACTGCATCGATTTTCAAAAACTAGCAAGCTTTTTTGTATTTAGTAGCCTAGTGTTAAAATTTTATCATAATCAGAATGGTACTTTCCAAATTACAGACAGATGACAGAAAACTAATTAGACGGAAATGGGGTCATCTACTCAAATTTCATATCACAATTTTTCTTACATATATGCAAAGTCTCCTTACTTATTCTGCCTTCTTTTAACGTAGCTGATCAGTTTAGAGAAAAATAAATCAAAGCAGTCCGGCTGTTTATTTAAACTGATTTTTTTTCTCGCTGTTTGCTGTATGAGGACATTCTGAAAATATGAATGATACAAATAATATGGGAACCATTAGAAAACAATGATGCTAGAAATATTTCCATCGTGGACGATATTGTATAATAATTACATAAAATAGAACCTGTTGCCAAACAATATTTCGGAGTTGCTGTGTGTTTTATAACGTACAGCGGTTTAATCATAACTGTTTTATTTTTTTCATTTACAGAAACACCAGTAAGCAAAGA
Source organism: Bruchidius siliquastri (assembly GCA_949316355.1). NCBI lineage: Eukaryota > Metazoa > Arthropoda > Insecta > Coleoptera > Chrysomelidae > Bruchidius > Bruchidius siliquastri. The sequence goes on along the minus strand of OX438533.1, from coordinate 16,409,725 downwards.
ATTGTTATACCGAAAACACAACTGTGGTGTGCATTCTATTATTGATAAAACTGCTTAATAGACTATTATTAGAAAAGCTTGTAGGAACTTAACAGTAGGTTAACAATTCACCGTGAGCATGATTTAACGCTATTTATTGCAAATCAATCTAGGACTTTTCTCCTATTGACGATAAAGTATTTTTTTAAAAACCTCACTGATAACTTTGTCTTGAATTCGCCACTCTGTATGATATCCGCTTACAACGCGATCATATTTATTATTCATTGATCTTGATTGTTAATTATTTTACAGAATAACCATTGGACCAAAACCTTATTTTTTTTCGTAATTTCAAGACAATATCAAACTTGTCACATATGTCAGTGGATATGCTTTAAGGGATAATTCAGTAATGATGTTCTAACTAAGAGGCAGGTCTTTTAATTTGTCTATTGTTCGTTGTTCTACTCGTATGCTGCATATATTTATTGTAAGCATTCACGAATTATTTAAATATGGGGCATTTTTTCTTCATCTAAGTAAAATTCGCCTTGAACGCAGCAATTAGTCACCCATTGATTGTCAGTCGCATTATTGCGCATACAAATGGTCAGGTGTCCAGTAAAATACAAGCTTCCTGTGCAAATACTTAATGATCGTTTAGCCGCCCTCTCGTTCAGGGTTACTGGCGAGGGCACTGTCTAATTTATTACTTCTAATATCTACAAGCAGTACCAAGCGACCCTTCCCTGTGGTTTACGACAGACTTCATGGAACCTTTCTCAATCAGAGGCTGAGACATACCTGAAGAGCGCCTGTAGCAACAAAGCTTTTCACTCGATTAAGGCCTCTATTTTCAGCAGTTACATATATTGACAGTAGGATCTTATAGCGTAATCACTAATAGTAAATTACCGCTTTTTAAGTTTAATTATGATTACGAATATCAATGACAATTGCAAAAGATATTAAATTAATTGATTTGACACAAAATGTGTAACTTTTAAGAAAAATTGCGTAATTTGAACTTTTGGAGGGAACAGAAATTGGTGTCTTTTATGTATGGTATTTTATGGCTAAGATCAAGGTTGGTAATTTGTTGCACTTTTGATTCAACAACTTGAATTACAGTGTACTGGATTTGAACTGAATAAAGATAAATAATTACTACAGTGCTATTTTATCTCTTAAAAAATGGAGTCAGGTAGATATGGTGAATCTATATTTCACACGCAGTTGAGTCAGCTGGTGTTGTATGAATTGGAAAATATGTCAATTTAGGGAAACTTTAAAATTCTAGCAATTTTTGGCAAATTAAGAGTTTTTTTCAATATAATTATTATGCCATTATTATGACCAAAGAATTGTAGACATCAAAAAGACCAAAATTATCGGCAACAAATGTAAGGCTGAAGTTGGTTAAGTTTGAATTAGTTGAAACGTAGATATGCAAGCAAAATGCTAACCAATTGTTTGAGTAAAACTTCTCGTCGTTACATGTTAGGGATTGGTACTACCTGAGTCGACCCGTGACGGTTGTGATTCGTCAAGGACCAAACGACAGCGGCAACGCCATTCAGTTCATTTTACAATTTCCAGGTACCACGACAACCATTCATTCCTATGATTTTTGTGAAAACGGTATTTGTCCATATACACAAGGCGAAGAAGAGTATGCAAAATGAATGCAAAACCTAATTAGGAGGTGATTCGGATACTAAAAAAGTCATAAAGAAATACAAACATGACGACCAATGTGAAATACCAAATGCTTTATTCCAAAAACTTATCTTGACTACCTCGAAAAATATTTTAAACTGCCTGGTTTCATATCGTTTGCAAATAGTTTGCAGCCAGGATTCGAAACACTCTGGAGATTTTTGACTCAGAAAATATAAATAAATCTAATGGACGCGACTGACCTTACAAAGGAGTTCCACCGTCTGGAATGTTTAATAGAAGTCCGTAGGTATTCTATAGATTCTACCATTAGGCTATTAGGTGTCGATCTACCTAACTATTTATTGCAATATTCATGCGCTAGTAATATTATACTTCACTCCATTTTCAAATTATTCAGAGTCTTATAGATGTGTGCAATTTAAATATGGAAGGTGTAAAATGAATCTACCTGATTCAGTTAATTTTACAAAATCATAATATTATATAATCGACTCACGGGCTGAAAATAACAATAAGCAGATTTATGAGTATATAGTGAATGTAATGAGATCCACTAGTATCGTTTGGCCCATTAATCTGGGAGGATTGGAGTGTACAGCATGTAAAGCAGGAGTCACGTGAGCGTAACAGACGCATTCAATGTCAATTAAACGTCGAACAAACGACCGCTTTGAACCACCAATGTACCTGATCTTCACTTGTTTTATTTATGATTATATTCATGTGGATTCGCTAAACGAACAGTAGCGGATGGTGATAGTTTTTTGGGGAGAGGGTCAAAGTCAAAATATCAATATTTAACCAACAATTAGCTAACATTAGATACCATTAGAAGATGATGGATCACAATCTCAAAACATTGACAAACACAATTTAATCAAATGATGTACTTGATAAAGTTTGAAAGTAATATATATATATATATAAATGAAGAAAAAAAATAATAAAAAAGAAAGCTTCTTACGAATTCCTAGAGGGTTTTCTTGGATAAGCTTAAGCGAACGAAGTATCGCGATAATTTTGGATTTTTAGGTAATACATTTGTTTAATTGGTTTTTTATGACGACTACATCACAAAAATCTGTGATTTTTCCATCGGTCTCTGTGTCGGCCTTTCTTGGCTAGCATTTTGGCACTGCAAAATTTCATTGATATTGATATCAATAAAACTATCAATCGAGACACTTCAATGAACTTTTCATAATATGATTTGTTTCTACAATCCAAAACCCAAAGATACAAGTAGGATGTTTGGCCATGCTTCAATATTATTCTGTTGTTTTTTTAAACATAAAATATCATTAATATGAGCTCACAACATATCTTCTAAGATATCATCAAACTCGATGCTGCAGTTGTTACAGCTATATCTGGGGTAAAATTACTAATTATCAAAGTATACTCTATCGAAAATATAAATATAAAAAACTGAAAATTTCACTTAAAAAACAAGAGCATAGATGAGCAAGCGAGATAAGATAAATGAGGCTAATGGATTTATCTTAATTTTTTCATGTCCCTCCTCCCCTTCCCATTGCCGTCACTGGGTACGCTTCTCCATATCCTCCGGTTCTACGCTCGACTTGATTGTGATTTGCTACTGACACGCCATTCAACTGTCAAGTAATTATATGTTGTATTTCTGATGCGATATATTTGATGACGTGTGTGACGCCAGTATGTGGGATAATCCTCAAAAATATGCAAATTGCTTCAGAAGAACGGTGATGTTTAAGGTAGCCGAAGCGCCATAATGCTCATTCAGTCCAGATATTGATGGGGATTTGCAGTCACAATTGAAATATTCGATTATTTTGATTTACTTATATAACAAATGAATCGTCTATCGTTCTTTATTTGTTTTTTTTCGAGCAATGCCGTAGCATCCCCGATTCGCAAGTTTTAAGTGTGTATTTTGATCGTGAATATTTATGAATTTGTGAAAATACGCTTTTTGAACGTTTCATGACATCTATATTATAAAAATCTGTGCAAAATGGGTGCAAGTTTCTATACTACACAAAGTGAATAACAGCAAACATGACTGATGATGAATGCAGCGATGTGATTCTGATGTGATGTGTGTTTATTTCGTCAACCTGCTTGACTTCATTTTCCAACAACTCTCCTACTGACTGATTGGGGCAGCAACATGGCATCTTCCAAGCAAACCTATTAATTCCAGCTGATTTAGTGTCTGTGGATCATTCGACAAAATGGACGCCGTATAGCCAGCCGTACGTAGTATACGTATATAGCGAACGATAAGTTGTCCTCATCAACAGGAAATCAGCGTAGCGATGCCCCAGGGCTCGTCAGTCACTACGTGCTACGATGGTCATTAGTGGCCGTGATGACCCGTTTCGTCGACAGATACAAATCACGCCTCTGACATCTCTCGCCTCTGATGAATTTATACATCATCACTGCCCTGGTATGGGAGCAGTGGCAGGGCAGCAATTCTGAGTTTGGTAACTCCATGAGTATTAGCATGCTTCATTTAGAATAGAATACAATCTATCATGTCAATCTATTTTCCTATTATATTATTTTTTGTTTTGTCTGTTTCAGGGGAAATATCTTTTTAGCGACTGAACTCGTGTTAAGGGAAGCCCCTAGGAAACCTTAACCATCGCCGTCAAAACGTCCTCAAGATACTTCATGTGTTAAACTATTTAATTTCTGATATTTTGTGTTTCAAGATATTCTATTCCTTAAGCTTAATACGTCCCATGACTCAAGATATCTCAAGTGTAGTAGTGTATCGATAAAAAATGAGTTCAAAGGATCAGTCTGCTTTTTCATTCCTATGAAATCAGGTTTTTGCAATAATTATTGAATCTCGAATGTGTCCATGAAGTTTGAATCATGTATTTCATTACAATCATTATGATGATGACTGAATTCTGAAAATATTGAAAATGATGTAGATTTTCGGAAACATCAAAGGTTTTTGGAGTTTTTAGAACATGAAATATTTAGTTGTTCAATATTCTTTAGATTCAGTTTCAACTATTAACAGTTCTAAGATACAATCCAGATTCTCATTTCTGAACTGATACTACTGTCGTCATTTTTCAAATCAGACTCGTGTTTCTCTACGTAAGCATCTTCAGGGGCAGATTGAAACTGTATTGCGTTATTTGTTGTGAGCTTTAAACTTCTTCTGAAGAAGTTAAATAATCAGCGAAACATGTGAAAAATCGGTTTGGTGAGTGGCAAACTGTACCAGATAACGATTTTAGTTTCAAAAAGTTTTATCCACAAAAAATGAGTTATGTAAATAAAATTAATAAAATGCAGTGATGAAAGGACATTATACGATTGAGCGACAGAGTCACTGGGTTCTGCCAGTTAATCTATAAAAAGTATATTTACTACTCGTACTGATGATAACACTAATAATACGTTAATCACTACGAATAATCGTTGTGTGTGTAACCTGTGGTTATCTAATTGATTCAGACGGATCAGAAAAATAACCACTGGCTAAATTTCAACATTAAGCAAAATTTACAGGCGAGCGCAATGTATCTCAGACACTAGTTTCATTTCCTCAGAAAAATATTGGAAGTGACACTATGATGTTTTACTGGATGGTATTTTTTCTGTTTTTAATTGTATCGGTAGCTACACTGTTTCGACATCGCCATATCACTGTTATGTATTGTGAAGTCATCGACAATGGAAAATATAACGATTTTCATAATTATATGAATCATTGAAATTGTTTTGCAGTGAAACACGTCTTATTCCCTACACAAAAGATCAAACTTAGTTTTTCAAATGTTGAGTATCGAAAAACTAATTCGGCGATTGTGCCTTAGTTTTGTGTAAATATATTCCAAATATGCGAGTGATTGTGAATAGGAAATTGTCGACTACAATGCTTACTTCTTTTTCGATAAAGTAGTTCCGTAAAATAGTCTGATATTGCAACTAAACTGATTCTGTAATCTTGCACGACTTTGTCAAAGATAAGTCTTCAAATACACACAATTGAGGCCCAAAGACAGTGCATTGAGGAACACTACTCTACTGTTGAACTATTTAGTATTATCAATAATACTCATTTTGACGTAATATGAACGCCACTGATCGAAGTGGCAGTCGGAATCTTTAACAGAACCATTTTCATAAATCTCACCCGTGCATCATATAAGCCACATTCCGCACTAATAGAGTCATTTTTATTTTGTATATTCTAATTAGGAAATCAAAATGATAGACTGAGCGAAACACATCACCGGCAGCCAAACGATCATTAGGACGTTTTGGGCATTTGTCATGCCGAAAAATGTTTGTTCAATGCTTAGCGTACAGAAAAAGGTAGGCTCTAGTACACTAGACAAGGAAATATGTTAACTATATTTCATCTATGCCAACTGGTAATATGGTTGAAAAGTATTTATGATATATCATTTTGTTTCTATTGATCCTGCATTCATATGACCTTTAATATTTCCTAACAGAATGCAAAATGAATATAGAAAAATATCACCAACCTATTTGAAAATACGCATTTCATATGATGGTTATGTGGCACTGAGACCCATATGAAAATAAAATTAGTTTATGAACATTTTTGGATAAATATCAGAAAGAACAGTGTTTCATTTGGTTGTAATATTACAATTTGTAGAATAGACTACATTCATTCAAATAATGTAGTTGTATATACTACAACTCATTTAGTGCTAGAGATATAAGATTCCATTCAACTGTGTAGAATTTTAAAAGGTGACAATGAAGGGCTGATAACTGATGCCATCCATCCCTGGACTTAGAAATCTTGTTGTTCGCTTTTATCTCCTCTGCGTTAATAGGGGTTAACAGAATATGTTGATCACTGTTTTCAGGGCAGTGGAAGAAAAGAGGAGAAACGCACGATGGCGCCACGTTTTGAAAAAGTTCTTCAACCGTGAATTTGTCATTCCTGGAGAAAGTTTTAGAGTTTTGAGTTTTATTGACCCGTTTCCAGATGCTTGAAGGAGAAGATTACCTATTTAGGTTACTATAAAACTGGGCCCATCCATTTTTCGCCTTTATTCTAATAGTTCGTTTACAAAAAGTATCTAATCTTCTGTACTCCAGAAAGTTGGATTGGGTAAGGTTAGATTTATAGATTTTGAAGGCTTCTTTCCTGGATTTAACAATCGAAGAACATTCATCATCCCACCAAGGAGTGTATTAGTAATGACATTGGTTAAAAAAGTTGCCATATCACTGGCGTCAGCAAAGATCGGGCAGTCAGAGAACGACTTTTCAATTTACAATTAGAGTGAAATCTTCTGAGCTTATATCCTTGAGAGTGATCGGAACCAAATGTATCAGCATGGGTAGACCAATCAAAGGAGGAACATAATTTAGAAGAGAGTATAGTAACATCAACAGCAGATTTAACCTGACCAGGAGGGCTGAGTCTCGTTGCTGAGCCATCATTAACTACAACGAAGTCTTGAAAAGACTCGAGTGCTTCTACCAAAATTTTACCTTCGCTCTAGTTCATAGGAAAGCCCCACATGCCATGATGGGCATTGAAGTCCCCACCGATAATACAGTCATACTTTATTTGACTAAAAATGTTTGTATAATCTTGGGTTGAGGTTCTAACGTTAGGTGCTCTATATGAACTAATTACAGATAGCTTATGACCGTCCATGTACACGTTTATATCACAAACTTCAATTTATTTATTGACATTATCCGTAGACTTCATAGTTTCATGTTGTATAGATTTTTAAACGAAAATGGCTACCCCACCGTAGCCATTCTCTCTGTCTTTTCTAATGACGTTGAAATTTTTAAGCGTTACATTATAAGACTGTTTATACCAGGTTTCAGATACTAAAGCAAACTCAATTTTTTTTTCTAAAAGAAGTTGTATCAATGAATGCCTATTAGAAAGTAAGGATCGTGCACTCCATTGAACAATTTAAGATCCATAGTTTAAGTGAAAAAGCTGTCCACTATATTTTTAATTCTACTATCAAATTCGGAATCACTGAAAATGGAGATTGCGCTCTCAGCATCCAGTTTGTCTTTCTTGAGCTCTTGAAAATATTGTTTGAGCAAATTTTGTAATGCAATAGTGACTTGTTTAACAAACTGGTCAGACTGATTGGCAGATTTTTCTTCTTCTTGCTGGAAAACGGGACCAGCACAGAATTTAGTATTATATTCTCTTCGATTATCTGAAACAGGAGGAGAAGTGTGCTTTTCGTTAAATTTAGTTTGTTGACTTGCGGCAGGCTGAGATGATTGTGGCGCTAATAAAGGAAAATCTGTATTTGAATTTATACAACTTTCACAAAATGTACAAAATGTGTTGCAATTGGAGCACTCACCTGTATTTTCAGAACCACACTTCCTGCACTTTTTTTGCTCTTACACTGTGTCGCTTTATGGCCGTATCTTAGACACTGGAAGTGTTGCAGGACAGGAGGAACATAAACTTCAACTGAGCATCTGACCTTATTTATGAAAATGTATTGGGGTAGAGTTTTTCCTACAAATGTGACAGTTATCATTTGTTTGGGGACACGGACAGTAGAGCTCTCGGTTTTGACCACTCTACTCATACGTTGCACCCTTTTGATCGGAATATTCGACTGTATAATGTCTTGTAATGTAGGTTCACTAATATTAGTGTCAACTCCACGGACTAGCCCATGCTTTTCTGTTAAACGGTTAGGAATATACGCAATTAATTTATTATCTTGAAAAAAAGAGTTTCGAACCAAGCTATTTGCGCTGTTACCCGAGTCTAGTTCTATTTTGATACGGTTACGTCCTACGCTACTGATTTCCGTTATGTGTTTATCATATTCACTTAAGGCTTGTAACTTTTCCCCCAAACTTATTGGGTGAAGTCGGCCTATATTTAAATTAATATGTTCCACGCAAATAAAATACGGTCCTGTGTCAGTCGATCTAAATCGATTTTCGATGTTTATGGAATTGAACCTAGCATTTTCCGCAGTGTTATCAGTGGAATTGTTTTTGTTTGCATTCCTTTCGCCGTTGGTGTTAGAAGGATTATTGGGTAAATTATTATCGCTTTGGGATGCAGATATATTAATTTTGGGGCTACTATCACTACTATCGACATGCAAATGACGTCCTCGACATGCATATTAGGGTACTCTGGATAGCTCGTACTCAAGAGAAAAAGATCATTGTACTTAAAGACAATCTGCAATAAACACTACTATCTATTTAAATTATAAGTTGAGTAATGAGATCACTACACTTACAACCGATTACACTCACGCGTCCGAACTGTCCAATGACCGAGACGGGACTCGATTAAGTATTTATATTTCATGGAAATATAAGAAATCACTACAAAATCGCGCCTGTAGTAAATGAATACACTGATTTTTTTACTACATTTTTTCGGATAAACTACTATAATTCTCCATATATTATAGCTCACTCTTGAATTACCTTGTCATGAAATATACATATATCGAAATAAAGAGGAAGCTTAAGCAATATTATATTCTAAGACATGAAACAAACCTTCTGTATGAATTGCACAATTTTATCATTATTATAGAAGAAGACTATCCACAATAAACCTGATCCACAGTCTCTATGCAAGACGAAGGTTCAACTGTGTATGTACACATACTATTAAAGTATCCTCTGATATCTCGATTGTCCTTACATCCCAAAATCATTTATATGGGTTTTCAAATTGAATGAATGATCAATTCATTAGGCAAAGTTATAACATCATTCCACGTGAAGCTGATTGGAGGTACCACATCAATCGAAACATCCCAGGATTTTAAACTGGAAATACTACATAAAGTATCAGTTCGTTTGTTCCCACTTTTTCAGGAGCGTGTGATGTCCTGTAATTGCAATGAGATGTGAATGGAAAATGAAACGGTAAACCAGCCAGCAGACTTTATTTTTCGAAAAGCGTCCAGTCATGCACAGCTAACTCATCATTAGTGCGGATTTCGAACGCATGTTTTCGTACTGCTGACTCACCACCATTCTTGATTAACTTGTCAGTGTTTTTACTGAAAACGCGATTTTTTAAATTTCGCCTCGACGTGTCCATGGAAACTGGAAGTTTTTTAATTACGGCGACATTATCTACGCTTTGGCCTTTTCATTAATCTTACCAGAAAAACCGGGGAACGAGTCGGGGTAAACGTACTTAACTTCAGTTTTGTTTTTTTTTGTCCACTGAGGGTATTAAGCGAGTCATATATCATTCAAATAGACTGGGGCTGTTTTGCAGGCAAATCGATAGGACAAAATTTCTGCCGTCATTGCGTTAAATAAAAGGGTAAACCATACATTTGTTCATAATATATATTTCCTAACTGCTAACTACAATCACATGCGACTGACTAAATAGCTTAACTAAGTGTTAATGGGTAATGACGTACACAGAGTCCGTTTTAAAACATAATGAAAGATTAACTAAAAGGTAAATTTTCCTTCAATCAGTTTCAATACCCTGAATTTTGATATTTCTCATATCTACATTTGCTCAAAGCTTAGAGTGGAAAAAGTAACCATAGCAGATTTTTATGAATGAACAGAATGTCCTATTTTGTATTTTATCCCTTGTTCAAAAATGGTTACACTAATCTCACTGAATATTCGCAGTATTCATTAAGTGATGTAAAATACTATGGTGTTTCCATTTAAAAAAAATCTTTTTTGTCGTCACATGACATGTCTCGAAAACACCGTGTATAGTTTTATTTCGCAAGGCTGCGTAATCAATGAGTATTTAAAACATTTTTCCGTAGCAGTACCACCCGTCGTTTCACCTATTGGTACTTAAACTTCGATCCTCTTAGCAAACCTTCGCAAATCCCTCAGGAACACTAGTGGTAGGTACCTAGAAACACCCCCTTTTCCTGGCAACCCCTGATAATCTTTCCGCAGTGAAAAATCACGCCGAGCCGTACAATGGCCATGGCTACTCATTATTCGGTTTAAAAACTAATCTCGAATCTCGGAGCGGACACCTAGACCGCATGCCGGGCGTGATATTACTCCCAAGGTGCAGTGGCAGCGGCATTGTTTAAGTACCTGTAGAGGAGCTGAATGATGAGTAATTGAGGTACTGCTCATGATAATTATTGGGCTTCAAATAATAACAGTCTACTTTTACTGCACTGATCTGGACGAGGCACGTGGGGGGATCAAAAATATTACAGTTACATTTTCGATTCGCTAAACTGTGGAGGTTGAAAGGCATTCTGATTTTTCACATTTGTTGTCATTTGCGGATGGCATCTCTGCTATAGTGCTAAAACATTTGTAGTGGGATTGTATATCCTGCAAAAATATATTACTGCTTTTAAAGCATCATCACACAAATCGTCTAAATAATAAATAAAATTGCAGTTGTGATTTTTCAACTCTTCGCTTGCTTAGAAATAATCTAATTGATCTTCATTTTATTCTCTAACCAGTACTCACCACGTAGGGGTTACTGCAGTACGAATTCCACCCACATCCTCCCATTCATCCAACCATTAAGAGTGTGTACCGATTAATGTGAATTTTGCCAATACCGCTGTGTAATCTGCCTTAGTACTGAACTTTTTAATCACGTCTCTCGATTTCATACCTGTATCTAGTTTACAAAACCTGAAATAAAAGAGAATCCATCAGCCTAGTTTCTGGAACATATAACCTTGTGTGGCTGTCTCAACTTAAAAATAAATAATACATTCACTGGTAGGTATCCAACAAGTTACCAGCATAGCAAAATCAAGACTCATTGAATTTTTGACAATTAAAATTTGGGAATGCTATTCATCTCAATGACCTCAATGAACAATGTGAGATCAATCAATGGTGTTGTCAGCCTTGGTGACATACATATATTTAGATACTAAAATTATATTCAGCGCCAGAAAATTGCCAACCTAATAGCAACATTTTTGTAGTAGTTAAACAAAAAAGCCTTTAAGGCGTTTCAAACAGTAATATCCCTGTTGATTTCTGCTATACGCCACTGCATCTGGTAATATCCATCGCCGTAGGTCGCTTTATTACATAGCCACGGTAGCTTTTACAATTATTATTTCGCTATAAAATTCTAGTTGCTAAGAGATAATTTATACAATCTCCGTCAGGTGACCTTTTATTTTTATACTGGAGGATGTTTTATATGTTGATGTTGTAGTTAAAAATTTCTCAGTCATTTTGCCATCATATTTCATAATGCAATAAATAAAAATAGTCCATGTCGTGAACAAATTCGCATGTCTCTTATAAACAGTCGAAAGAGTAGCTTGAGAGAGGTAAGCCATATCGTTTTGTAATGTAGCGTACGTTGTTATGGGTTTGCTATAATGTTTGTACTTTTAATGATACACAGGTCGTCAATTGTATATTATTTGTGTAAATCAAGGAAATTCGCTAAAAGATGCCTATTTGTATGTCTTATGGATATCATAATTTATTGTGCAAAATTATAGTACTTCGAAGCGGTTCCAGCAATAATCTCATCTGCTCGTCTTAAATCCAAGTTTGAGGAGTTTGGGAATTAACTTCAATTGCGTAATAGATACAGTTTATATCAGGGCTTTTCGTAGTGGGCTCCTGAAATGTATCTCAAGGAACTCTCTCATATATACCAATGGAGAGTTATGAGAAATTTCCCAGACAATGGAATCCGCATTCCACAAAATTTATGGAAATTCTTCGAGCAACGCAAGAGATATTTTCCATACATTAGCTCAAAAACCAGAATCTTACTTTCCTGGCAGTTCAGTACCATTTGAAGATTCTGTACCTGACCAGATCAAGGACATATATATTAGATTTAGATATGTTAATAGAAAAATTAGTTTGGCTGACTACCAGAGAAGTCTGCGGAAAAAAATGTGGAATTTCACCATGTAGATTGTAGATGCTCTTACTTGGTGAAACTCTTAAATCATGCAGATAAAATAGTTGTGTATTTAACACACAGTTTTATATATGTGCCTTTAGGATTTGGCGTTGGTCGAGCAATTGATTCCCATCCAAACCGAGATCTAACGGCGAATGCCAACGCCAAACACGACGATACGACGTTTGCCGGTGGAGCATCAGCTCAGAGTTCGGCAGCGCATATTGATACCACGGGTGACACGGTGTGGTGCTACAATCCAGGAATTTATTTGATTTTATTTAATATCGAGCGATGGTGATGAAACAGGCATTTTTGCAGCGGCACTATTCTTTAAAAGATGTTTGAAGCGACAGTTATAGTTATTTTTAACCAAAGATTCTGGGGTATGAGCCAGACAAAATTAGTGAATTACCTATTAAATCTAGTGAAGCGAAAAACTGATAGGGAAAAAAAGACCAGAACAGAATTCAAGATGATTTTTTACTATGAAATGTGTAAAATCAATTCACTTCACATTTTCCAATTCCTTTATATCAATGTTTACGATAAAAAAAAGTCTGGTGAATTGTCTCGGTAGTCCACATTCTGGTTCAATTTTTTCTTCCCACTAAAGTTCGATGGATGTATTGTGATTACTATATTTCACGTTTTTTAAGAAAACACGAACATCCATATCATCCATTCCATCTATCGTCGGTCTGTCTGTCTGTCAGCCTGTCGGTCTGTTTGTCTGTCTGTCGGTATCTCAGTCAATCGGTGTTTCTGTTTATGTATAGCTTGTAATCTCAGTACCGATTTTGATCAAATTTGTTGATGGGCACTGCATTAGAATCTGACGTTTTTTTTGGTACAGGTCAAAAGGAGGTTTGGCTTATCCTAAGAATCATTCCTCCCACATTTTTTAAATGCCTCAGAAGCGTCCAAATATGGAGCTAAGATAGTTTTTACTCATATGGTCTGTTACGAATTCTCCGTTGTCACTGGTTCGATTTACAAAAGCGGCATAGCTATTTTGTTTCTGGTCATTTGTCAAAAAGAATTAATGTAGTTATTTCCAATATATTGTGATACCAAGGAGTCTCGTGATACACAATATTAGAAAAAATATGATTTCTAAACACTTCCACGTTAATATTACTTTCGCAATTTTTCGATGGAAGTATAAATTGGAGGATATACAGAACCCGCATTTTAGGGGCCAAAATAAATATTGGAAATGTGAAATCGATACACAGACCAGTTTTCATAAAAATGAGTGGTATATATTTTATCACTATAATGACTTGAATGACAAAAATCTTACTTCGTTTATTAATTATACTGTATTAGGTTATTCCACAACTCAAGCCAGAGATTAAATCATGTTTACATCTTGCGAATTTCGTCCTGAGTATATACTGGTTATACGTGCCTTACTGGGCACTATACATCACCCAGATTCAAGATAAAGCGCAAAAACATTTATCTCGCATTTTTTGAATTAAAAGTTTTGTCAGGTACGATTAATAACAGCGTCGGCTACCTGTTATTTTTAATTAAAGATATTCCATTATGGTTTATGAGCCATGTAGTTATGTCACATTCACAATCGTTCACTGCAACGGTTTGGGTTGGAGAGGTTTACGCTGAATTTCATTCATTTTAAATTCCAAACTGAGACTAGATTTTCATTATTCTGAACAAGATGTTTCAGAAATCGTTGAACTATCGGAATTGGTTGAATTGTTGCAAATACATATCGGTGAGCTTTGAAATATGTTGTTCGAATATAGAGTTTAAACTACACCAGTCCCACTCGTGGGATCTCAGCACATTACAGATGAGAGAAGAGGTGAGATAGATGAGTAACACCTCTCCAATACACCAGGGCTCCGCTAGCTCGGCTGTTAGCACCCTATTAGAGCCCTTGTCTAGGATATAGACTGAATAAAAGGTCAACGATGGATGGAACTGACGAGAGCGATAAATACGATTCGAAGGTCCTGAAGGTGGGAGATCCATGAAAGGGATCTACTATCTTCTATAGTCTAGTAAAGTAATCAGTCTAGAGGAAGAAAAACTTGACAATAAATTTCACGGTACTCCAAGTTGGGGGTTCGATGATCTTCCTCATCTTCCAGAAAAATTCTTCCAATGTTATAAGTTTCAATCAGCCTCGGAAGATGAATGGATCACCTAGATGAATACAGCAACGTAAACAGACAATAAATATAATAACAAAGAACCTACAAGGCATAAAGACTAAAAGAGTGTAATGAATTAAGTAGAATGGCAGTAGATATAGGAGTTCCCATATAGACAGGGAAGAAGTAATACAGAACTTTTTTTATTTTTACAGCGGAGTGAATAAGGGCGAAGGAACGAAAAGAGGAGTGCTTATAGTTATATACCATCAGAGCCGAAGAAGAACTGTAGAGGAGTCGTTATAATGGGGGTATATGCTCCTACAGACGGAACGGACGTACAAACACAAAGAAGTTCTCATTCTAGGAGATCTGAATGAAGTGAAATTATGGAGAAATACGTAGAACAAGCAAAAAAATAAGAGCTCAGATCGACTGATTGACCTATGAGAGCAATTTTCTCGGAAAGTTATGAATGAATTTTCCCAACAAAAACAAATACATAAATTTACCTGGGGTCAGACGGAAAGGAAATTGTACAGCATCATAGATTACGTTATCCAAAAGAAGCACACCAAAATAATTACAATGGATGTGCGTGTATGTAGTGGAGCAGAATTTAGATCAGATCACTTTATGGTGAGAGATATGATTCATATTCTATACAGGAAACATAAACAATATACGCTGAAGTGAAAGCCAAAGCTATAGAGCAACATTGGTATAAGCTAAAAAGGCCTAAAGCAGTCCGTGCAGTTTCAATTCAAACTTAAGTTGTCAAAGAAAATAATTCGCATAGATTACGATGCTGAAAATTAAAGAGTGCATACACTGTGCTGCCAGTGCAGCAATAGGGGAACTAAATAGAATGCAGATTAGTAGATGTTGGTGGATACCAAAAATAGAAAAAATAATTGAACTTGAAAAAGAATTAATAAAGAAGTCAAAAAAGAGGTTTCTATGATAAAGTAGGAGTACTGGGGACAAGAGACAAGAATTTGGAAAATTATAGCATTGTCAGCTCGACTTGGTGAGGATGCACTCGTTGAGCGCCTCTCGTCCTTGCTGTACTGGCGACTCTTGGTGTGTTCTCTTCAGGTGTGTCAAGGGGGGCCGAATTTCAGATTTCCACCCGAATTCTTTCGAAGAGCCTGCCTGTACGTAATTTGTATCTTAGTTCAATAAAAGATAATTACATGGAAAAGGAATAACAAAAAAATTAAAATAAAGCAGGGTATATATATACATCAGTTGAAAGGGTTAATAAACAGTCTGATCGTACCGACTACTTTTTGTTCCCAATATGCCGCTTGATACTATCGCTGAATATTCTACACAATACCCATCACTTTTAATGATATATCTATCAGATGACAAGGTGGGAGAATGGTCAAGGGTCATCTTGAATGCTGCCGCCAAACCGTCTTGATTATGAAACTTGTGATAAAACGGATTTTTCAGTGGCGTGCTCTCTGTTTGAAAATATAATATTTTTCAGTAGTCATCACAGACGGACTATGTTCAACATTCTGTCTATTGATGATATTAATCTGAGATGTGTATAATGCATTTCTTCCAGGTATATGGGTAGCAAAAGTATCATCTTGATGATATAGGCTGATCAAACTGTTTGTTCTTCACAAAACTCTAATAGAATGAGTTTTTTATGGACAAAGAAGCGCTGCATAGGACAAATGTCTAAGCAACTTGACCTTAAACACTGAGAATTGTAACTATCAAAGAAAAGCTTCCTTAGGTGATGTATATAGCATATTTCCTGAAGTGGATATATTTTGAATTGGAAGTCCAATTAAATTCAAAATACCGATTTTTCAGGCTAGCGTGAGTTTTTGCTTATCGGTTTTTGGCTCAGCCTCTCCGGACCTTGGTCAGTATTCCTGTTTACTGAGATAATGTAAAGAACGAAAGTGATGCGATAATTATTCACCAGAGAAGTTGATAAGAAAACGTATCAGAAATTAAGACAGTGCCTTGGCAAGAGATTAATTTGTGTAGTTGCCTTGATTGCAGTGCTGCATGCCTGCGTTGCGTTTCTGATGACGTGATACCTTATATCTTCATTTTGGATTTATTCATCAATGCACACCTCGAAGAGATCGTTGCAGTAATTTTTCCATGGATCCTCTCTCAGGACTTGTTTAAAAAAGGATACTACGGGAACTATTTCGGCGTCTAGCAATCTGGAGCCGCAGTATATCGAGTCGTACTTGTCCTTGCTAAGAAGGCAGGTCTTAAGAACTAATCGTGGAAAAGAATATTAAGTGGTTCCGATAGGTGAGATATGCAGTAGTAGTAGTATTAGTAGTAGTAGTAGATCCAACAAGTCGTCTGCATCAATTTCCAGGGTAGAAGCAATAAGAAAACCCAATAATGAGAACTCAAAGTGAAACCGATAAAATGTCGCTTTAATGGCCTCTGCGCCACTGAGCTCGCTGATTATTACTGCTGGTATCTTCTTGCCGCATCTCAAAAAGACATTTAAATTTCCTAACAGCTGTAATATACGAATCATGCAATTGTGTTTGTCAGATTGGTCATACGACAGGAAGGTTTGCTTATTTTTTTGCTTTACCTGTCTACCGAGTAAAAATAATTTATGTTCCCAAAAAGGTGAGTTATGCTATTAATATAGATTTACAAGAAAATATAGACGGGAACTTATCGTTCATATAAAATTATACTAAAAATTCAATCTTGATATTGATAAATCAATGTAGTTCATCAAGTTGGAGTAGTAGTTCAAGTTGCTGCTTGTACAAGGGAAAAACTATAATTTTCTTACTCCGTCAGTTGATAATGTGCAAAATTGAATATTTTATCATTTTGTACTTTGAACAAGGCTGTCGAGATAGTCATATGTCGTTCTAGTTCGTTAACACTACAAGTAAGATGTATCAAGTTTTTGTTCGATAGTCGTCTAGGAAGTCAATCGATTTTTTGTTGATTAATATCTGTTCAACTCGCAAGCCAACCAATTAATTTTTGGCATTGTCAAACGCTTATAAAGACTGCTAACTCAGTATTTGCTTGATTTATGTCATAATTTGGAAGGATTCGAGCGCAGTGATTCAACTTATATATTCTTCTCTGAACTTTGATATGAACACGATACTGTAGGCGTCCGTAACAGGAATTAATGTCTGGTTTTTGAAAAAACTCTATGTTTAATAATCAAACCGGGTATCAATTACAATTTACGATTATTTTTGTAAACTATGTAATACGTGTATTTAATTCAGTTATGCTTAACAGCAATATTGTACATTTTCTCTTGCTTTTCACATAATTTTCTTTTAATACCTAATGCCTTATTTTTCTAAATATTTAAAATGGAGCACAATCATAGTACGGCACCGCAGCAGCAGCAGCAGCCTACCTGTAGCCGTGACACAATGGAATATCCGTAAAAATTTGTGTGATTAAAACCCGAATCTGTCCTGCGCGACGGAAACAGGAAGTTAATCTGCAGTACTGCACGTAGATGTATATCGACCGGTGGAGCCGGGGAGCGGAACTTCCGGCCAACCGGAAACATAAAAAGAGACCGCAATCGCTCTTCGCCGGACGACGCCGTCGACGCGTCTATTTGTCAGGCGTCGTGTCGTTTTGGGTTTACTGCAGGAAAGGTCATGAAATACGACGTTGCCGAAGATTTACAATATATAATAATATATAGGTATAATAATCAACCTATTAAAATGGAACTAGAGAACGCACAAGTGACAATATATTTAACAGTTTTGAAATTGTCCTATTATGTATAAATGAGAGCTCCAGGGAGTTACACGTTGCTGAAAATACAACGTAGTTTCTTTTATGAATGCTATGCCTCAATTAAAACATTCATGGAAGGTATACTTCACAGCCTAGAAAAATTCATTCTTGCTTTTACTTCCCACGTATAGTTGAAGGATATATTGGGATCGCGAAACTATTAGATACTTGGATATACGATACGATCTGTCGGTCTTTCAGTCTGTCGATCTTTTGATTGCTCGGTCTGTCGGTCCAGAAATTATCATAACTTCTCAAACCTTGAATTTTATGTTTCTCGATTTTCTAATCATATTCGGAAAAAGTGGGCATTAGTAAATTTTTTGAATTCTCTTTCTTACATATTATTATTATTATTAAACAAGTTTAAAATGCACATACACCTCATCACTAGTTGTTTTATGAGATATATAAATCCTTCGAGTACCCATCCCGCCACCTTATGTACGCCAGATTACGCGTATTCCCGCTAATTAGCGGAAGCCACCGCAACGCCCATTGTGGCGTGTTGCATGGCAACTCCTCTCTGGTATTTTTTTCAACAATCGAGCGACGGCAAAGCGCGATCTTCCAATCCCATGAATGATCGTCGAAACGAGCGTCGCGTCGCGTCGGCAGATCAGCTTCCAAAGATCTGCCTAATTGTGCCCTGGGGAGAATTTGCGGCGCTCCGGTTACCATGTTGGGTAAACACGTGCCCCTTAAAACATATCAACAAGATTAACGCATCACTTCTCAGCGGCTCGTATAACGCTTACAATGTGGTTCCTCCTAATTAAATTTTTACACTGCTTGATAGTTCCATCGTCTCGAGAATTTGCATTTTGACTGTTAGAGCGATGATGTCTCACTCACAAGAAGTCACTAAGTGTTTCTGAAATCCGTAAGCTTAACTAAGAGTGATCTGATGTTTAATAATGTCATTTTATGGTCTAGATCCCTATTATAATATTGATTATCCAGAATCAATTCTCATTTTTAGAATCTGCACATAATTTGAGTATTTTTTTTTGTCTTATTATAGTTCAGATGCTTTATTTGATGCATTTACGACATGCCAATTCAGCGGATTTCCATTCTCCAGCTGTAATGACCAAAAGAACGCCATGATGTACACTTTTAACGATGTATAAGTGGCCTTTTGGAATAAAGTTTGGCGTACTGCAAAGATAACTTCAATTTGATTTGTCTGAGGATGCTTTCGAATAGTGAGAGACACGTAAACAATTTAACGAATTTTAATTTCTAAAATTTTGTGCAAGATATGCACAATGCAAGCGTGAGAGAATTTGACGTGTGGCGGAACTTAGTGAGTTATAATTAAACTATCACCTTCTGTCTGAACAAAACTATACAATATTTTAATCAGAAATGCCGTATCGATTAATAACATAGTACATTCGATCGAGGTATGTGTAGCAAATTCGGATGTACTATTCTTAGAACTACGAAAGTTCCAGTATTATGATTATTAAACGCAATACATTCTTAGATAGAGGTGAATATATTTTGGAAGTATAGATGCAAGTGTATTCGATTATCGATATATATTATCGGAAAATAAGGAATAAGTTATGATTTGTCGCGATCAAACCTCACTTTTTCCTTGCTTGCCTGAAATTTGTATATCAGCAGGTATTCTTCGAGACAGCCTGCTATTATTTTGTATGAAGATGTTCGTGGAATACTTTTGCCCGGGAATTGTTGTCCACGATTGTAGCCGAGATGGTCTATGACTAGAAACTACGGATACCATTGAGTTTTATTGGAAAAAGTAGATTGATTCGGTACTTCCGGCGCTGCGCTGTAATGATAACGTCCCTTCGTGCCTGCTCTTTTTAGCCGGTGGTCGAGCAGGATTCGGGTAGACGTACACAAAAAACAATAAACTTTTGATTCACGGGTTACTCATAATCTGGCTTATTACTCGGAGCTGTCGTATGCGAAACAGATTGATTGGGAGTCTCTATATAGCGGTTCCAATCAGTACCTCTAGGGTTTTAAAGTTCGCCACTGCGAGACCTGGTATACAAGTGATATCGAATGCAATATTAATGTGACCCAATTCATGGCATTCATACTGAGCGCCATCGTAATAGATGTCATCTAAGACATCATCAAGGACCAAGGTCATAAAAGTTACATTTACCCTACCAAATATTACCAACTTTATACTAATAATGAAGTCAATGCCTAACCACCTACATTTTTGTTGCGGTTGCGCAGTGATTATCGATAATCTTCCTAACCTGCGAATGACAGACATTCTCTCTGTGGGAAATTCGTTGAACAAATGATCTACATACTCGTTCTTCTTCTATTAATGTGGTGCACGTAGTTGTAAGAAAATTGCCAGTGTAGAGCACCAGGGATATTGCCTTTTTCACGTTATCACCATGTTCGGTTCAGATCCACCTGCCTTTTCTCGAATAACCAGGGATCCAGCAAGAGGACGATATTAGTACTCGCGAAATTCTTTAAGAAAATGACTGAATCCTCCTCATTGGAATAGAGATCCTCTTGAAGAAATTTCAGCACCCCCTCCGAGAGCAGAGCTAAATAATTTTAGCTCTGCTCTACTCTCACCAACTCCACCTGTATGACATCAGTCTACACTTGGACGATTTTCCATTTGGAATAGAAATGCGTTATTGACTTTCTCGATGAGTATCTTGCTTTTCATTAGTAATTGAAATGGAAGGGTCACGCCATGTTACCTTATAATTTTGGGGGGAAGGTTGTGCCTGCTATTTTAAATAGAACTCAATCCTGTCCACGAAGAAAGAGGGTTGCAAGTTAAACTTCTAAGCAGGCTTCAAGTCAAGTCAAGAAAAGTTCCATAGCTATTCATAATTCGATGGTAAGCTGCAAGTTTCCATCCAACACCCAGTACACAGCAGCTTGTTGACAACCCTCAATCAGGTGACTATACTAATGCTATTAACTAGTGCTCATGTTGAGAGGAATATGATCGACAAAAGAGAAAGTCAATTCATGTTTCAAGATTGGAATAAAAATATACATTTTATTTTTGCAATAAATAATTATGAAATCGAATGTGGATATAATAACTTTTGCAATAAGCGTATTATAATATTTCTTCTTGCGATTCACATTCAAAGCTCGAGTTTTATTCGGCATACTATACACCACTGCCAAGAATAATAAATCCTCCAGAAAACTAGATGTAATTGAAAGCAACCTACCCTGCCACCCCAAAGACAATTTATCCCCTGAGTACATTACATCCTCTTTACATAGCTTGTGGTCTAAGCGATTGTGACAACGTGAGAACATAATTGCATCTACCCCACTGACGTTCAATTAGTGAAACTGATCTGTAGTGCAAACGTTCTCGTTTGGTCAATTATTTACCGCATATTGAGTTTTATTGAGAGACACTGCTAGCGACCGGCTGCGATCACAAGGGAGGGGTGTAACCAGTCCAGAAATAGTCTAGTCAGCGGGGAAAAGAAGCCATCGCTGCTGTTTTCGACTATTTGTAATGAATTTTATAATTATTATATAAACTTTTGTAAATACTGGATAATATTTCAGCCATATACTCAGCATAATACAATCTATTGCAATGCTAAAGAACAGCAGATAATCAAATTTTGTTAGCTATATTAGCCCAATAAATCGACGCAAAAATGTGCGAATTAACCATCATCTATTGTGCAAAAGATGTAACCAATTTTGTGCGTACCGAAGTTGCCTTCTGGCGTCTATCTGTAAATATTTTTTCTTTCCCTGAAGCCAGTTCAGCTACAATAATTGCCGGTTTGTTTATATTTTACTGTTGGAGAAAATGACGAAAGCAAATATCCTGGAGTAAATGGAGGTTGATGGAGACGTGCTACATCACCCAGGAAATCACAAATAGAGAAACTGGTTAACAGTATTTGACCTCCCTTTTTGATTTGAAAATATATAAATCTACGAACGAGAATCAAAAATCACGGCACAATGACAATTTGCATATATTGTTCTGCCTTTCATTATGTTCATTATGTTCCATACAAAACCCAAATACCATTAAGTAGTTGGGCAGCATCACTAAGTGCACACAGTGTAGTTAGATGTACAGTACACTAAACAATATATAAATTCGCATTTAGAAATCCGAAAAGAAAGACCCAGTGCAGGATTCGAACCCGCATCTCCCGATGTCATGTCGGGCGCTCTACCAACTGAACCAACTGGGTAGCTGGTCAGTCGTTACAGAGCGCGGATGATATGTTAGGCAGAATCCCCCACAAAGCCATCCTTCCGAATTTCAAATTGCGCGCGTCGTTCGTATCTCGAGGTGCCGCAGCGCCAGTGTTTGGGTTGGTAACTATCTCCGACCGCGATTTCTGACAGCAGACCTCTTGTTTCGAACAGCCATAGTCTTTCACTATGCAGAGGTAATCGTGATACACAACTTGCTTTTCTCCGCAAGATGGAGTTTTTGATATATAAATTCGCATTTAGATAGAAATCGCGGTCGGAGATAGTTACCAACCCAAACACTGGCGCTGCGGCACCTCGAGATACGAACGACGCGCGCAATTTGAAATTCGGAAGGATGGCTTTGTGGGGGATTCTGCCTAACATATCATCCGCGCTCTGTAACGACTGACCAGCTACCCAGTTGGTTCAGTTGGTAGAGCGCCCGACATGACATCGGGAGATGCGGGTTCGAATCCTGCACTGGGTCTTTCTTTTCGGATTTCTAAATGCGAATTTATATATCAAAAACTCCATCGTGCGGAGAAAAGCAAGTTGTGTATCACACTAAACAATATTATACAATGAATAATTGCTTGCACAACAACCTCTGTTGCGCAGTTTCCTCGCAAGTGCTTCATTAGAACAGTCGTTTTTATAAAAATTTTAAAAGGGGAGCGTTTTGTATGAATTTTCAATGTCTGTGCGTATTTCTGAACGCAACAATGTCCCGAGATGCTGTGTCGTGCGACTATTTTGGTGATGTTACCGTAATCCCATTCTTTCTCTTCAAATATTTCTAGCTATAAGTGAAATGAGCCAAATCATAATAAAGACTCATTACATCCTATTTAAAAGGGGTCCTTTCAACATTTAGATATTTTTTTACCACATCAATATTGATATCTCATATAGGTGATGATAAATCACTTTCTACTTCAGGTACTTAATTGGGCACCTCAAAACATATTACATATCAGTATAAATCTGTTCATGTCCCAGAACACATTTTGGACATCCATCTTTGTCAACCTATCGTAATCGTAATTAGTTCCACAATATTTTTTTTACCCCTGGTATTAGAAATTTCATACCCATTAGAAAAACATGTAAAAATTGTCGTAGATTCATGAAATGTGTCTGAGTTGCTGGCATTTTGTTTTAAAGTAATTTCCATATAAAATACACATCTCATTGTCAGCTCTTCTCCTGACATATATGCACTTTTGCCTATATTGATTGGACAATACTGATACACTTTAGAAAATGTACCGCACATCCACGTAAGATTAGGTGGCCGTGGTCATCGATGGTGAACATTCGATGATAATTTCCTGCGATTACGGCATCGGGCGCTCTGCCGCGCGGTGCTAGCGGTGGATATAATTGGGGAAGGGCCGCTGGCCGGAAATTGGGGGAGCGCGCATCCAGCGCAGCTACTTCCACCAGGAAATGATGACCAGTCAATTAAACCGTGGAAAGCGGTGTGGTACACTCATACTTTGTTGCGATATGAGCAATGTCAGTGATCTTTTTTGAAAACATATTCAATAATGCGAAATGAAATATTTTGAAATTTCTTGTTGTTAAAACAGAATTTTATGCTTGCTGGTGCTCTATTTGACCACCATCCTGGAAAATATTGCTACGAACAGGATTTAGTCAACCTTACCTCTTGTTGTAGACTGACATAAAGTAATTATGACATACATAAAACAGTTAAGAATTTCGTTTAATTTTTTATTTCTTATAATTTTATTCTTCCTTGTCACAACATATGCTTCTTGTATAATATTTAATTACAAATAAAATAAAGAGCTAAAAAAAATTTTTCGTCTCAATACACATACACATCGATGAGTTCTAATAAAATGTATTTTAAAAAGTTCCACGGCCATGTTTTTATGAAATTTGTATTTTTTTGCGAGACTAAAGCGCATAAATAAGTGATAATGAATATTCATCCAATAATCTCATAACGCCGCGAAATTTAACAAAATATAATATTTTGACACCAAATTCATAAGATCGCTACATATAATATAATGGAATAATATTTGTTACATGTCTATGAGTACATCCAGCCACCGAACATAACCTAACACAGATTTAAAAAATCATTACCTCATCATAATCGGTAGTTTAGTGATCGCTGTGACCTATGCGGAGTAACATTTCAGTAAACTTGCCATTTAGGTCCAGTCTACGCAATTCTTAACAAAAAGAGTATTGCAACCTGTCAAAACTGCGATCATAATTCTTGCGAGTACAGAATTTCAGGTGAATGCTATCCAAATATATCTATTCTGCTCGCATAGCACATCGAACTATCACTTTTTCAGAATGCATGAAAAATTGTCCCGAAAATCGACAATATAATATTTGTTAATTATTACTTTAGGATGTAATCACACAAAGGATAGTTTCTATTATTTGTGATTGAAATATATTTCTATTTCATTTTCCACATAACTCTATCAAATACCTACAGTAACAGGGAATAATTCTATAACAGAAACAATCTCTTCCTAAACGTTATAATAGTCATATATATTATTTGTAATGGCTATTGCTCAGATATATATATATTTCAAATTCAAAATTAGATAGTCATTGTGAAGAATGGCCCCTGGCTGAATATCCACCCCGCATTTTACAGACAACAATGGCAACCCTTCATCGCGGTTGCAGGTTGTCGACCATATTTAAAATACGATTGTCCTCTAAGGTATTTGAGACGATATTGCAAGCAGCGTCTGAGGGGAGAGGGAGTAGTAGATGGATTTTATATTCCGATTTCTGTTATTAATTTTTTTTAGACTTACTACTCAAAAAATCTTTGAAGCTGAGAGTGATGGTTCAGCGTAACGTTTTGTTTTAGATAGAGGAATGATTGTATAGCCCTTATCAGGCAATTAACATAGTTATAATTATTCCACCAGCCTTTGACAGTGCAACCCACCTACATATATTCTGTATGATGCGATCAAAGCACCAAGGCTACTGTCTTCTAATGGTTCGACTAATACATGGTTGGTACTTGAATGCAGAAACAAAATGATTTTAAAATAGAAAATGAAGCATACTAGTAGTGATCGCATCTTGATTGCCAGCCGTCCGCCAAATGCTCAAATAATCTTCCTTCATGTTCCTGGTTATTAACATCAACAATAACATGTTCTTGCTAGTTTTGATAGGTCGGTTGCCACAAGCTAGGGGCCATCTTCCGCACCAGAAAATTGTATCCATCGAAAGAGCTGCTGCTCTCTGCACAACTCAGATCAGACCATCGCTCTAATCCTGCTCCGCATTTGTACGGGTGTACTCTTTGAAGCTTCTGGACTCAACATTAGGGCGTCTGATACAGCAAACACCAGAAGGACCCAAAAAACGCATCCTTACCAGGTCGATCCTCTTCCAAAAGTCATTCCTTTGTCGCCGTGGAATTGGCTGCCAGAAAGCTTGTTCCCCGATAATTCACAGCGTCTCAGGGTCAATGAGAGTAGACAATTCTCCTCTCGCAGCGCTTCTGGAGCACAATAAGATTCCTGCCTTTGTGCAATTTATCTATGGGAAAGACGAATCTCAGGGCTAACGTTGAATCATTTCCAAATATTTGTAAATGGCAACCGCGTTCTAGTGATGGAGCAGAGAGATCAGAAAATTGATTGGTACTGCAGATGATCGGTAGGCTAAGGAGTCCGATCATCTGGAGGTAATATAAGTTCCTGTAATCTTTCTCAAATATGTACTGTCTATAAGCATTTGATAAGAATATTGTATATCCACTTCTTCTGATACGATTTCACCTAACCTTTCTGAACGTACAGAACGTCTGCCCCTGCTTATCGATATATCACGACTGGCAACGGGGTAAGGAATTTATTTATATCGGTTTTTATTAAGTTGTTTGCCAGCATTTCAATGAGCCCTCAATTGTCGAGGATGTGTCTGTCTGTATGCGGGATAGGGTTAATAACAGCCGGGTTTAGAGGCGGCAGCCTCATTGTTACGTATTCTTTGAGTTGACGCTCGTGTTGAAGGTACCTGTCTGTTTGTTGGTCGGTCGCACGGACGTCGGGAACAATGGAGGACGAAACAAAAGGATCGCGTAAATCGGCTAGGATGTTACATAATAATGCTCTTTTTAGTTTGATTGCCGTAAACATTGTTGGGTCACTAGAGTAATGCCCGTCAAGGTCATTCGGACAATTACCCTACCGTAAATAATACTTTCACTTTCGACGTTTATTCTAAGCCCAGAACATTTCTCAGACAATTCCAGGGTATGACGTATGACGTATGACGTGGACTTCACTCTCTCTCTCTCTCTCTCTCTCTACGCTCTGTTTCTGTCACCGTTTCATATTGACTTGGTAGTTTCTCTCCTAGGGCATGGATTATAACTGTTTAGTTTCTGAAAATTAATGCAGTGACGGCCGAGTGATCGTCAAAAACAAAAACAAAATGACTCACAAATTTAGTTCGGGATATTTCCTAGGTTCATAATCAATATCCAAAAAATTATGATGTGAAGACTTTGTGTTCACACTAGTAATCCTCCGTGGTTGACCGACACAGATTTACTAACCCAGTTGCCTTCAAAACACAGGATTGATAGGTTGATTTACAATATGAGTGGCTGTAGAATTTTACAATACATCTGACGCTAACAAAAAAATCATGGGTCATTGATTCGGGATTATACCACGTTCAATTATTTTCCACAGCTTTAAATCATTTCAGCGCATAGTTTAGAGAATTTTTTGAATGATCTTCCACTTTCCACACTTGTCACACCTTGTTCTATATATTTTAGTATTACTCAACAATATGTTCAATGTAACATCTAAGCTTGAAACCTTGGATTATCCATGAATTTATGAACTATGTCATGGAAGAGTATCCTACAAATACATGAAATTGACAATTTTAGAAACCACATTTATACCAGTATTTTTATATAATAATTGTTTTTTGCATTTGGAAGAAATATTACTTAAATCAATATCCATATTACCAGCGATATAACAAAGCTTGACTGGGGCACTGTTAAGTACAGTGAAAGACGCTTACTCATTGTAACATTAGCACTATTATATTATATTAGATATATCTAGATTCGGATGAACATGAGAACAATAACATACCTCTTATATCATATGGGTGTACCAACGCCTTCACTAACCTTGGCGGCTCTAATTGCGTGAAACATTTTGAGAAATAGATAGAAACTTTCGTTTTCCTTTCTCTAATTACTCTCCATAGAAACATCAAATTTGAAATAATGCGTTTCCCTAAGGCAAGGGAGAGGTCAATGCTAGTCTATTATTCGAAATTAGTACATTAGCAACAAAGTAATTTGTAAAAAAAAAGAATTAACCCAATTTTAGTATTTTATGTTGAGTTCTCGATTTTTCGAGAGCAGTCAAAAAATGTATGCGTACCCAGAATTTGTAGGCTTATTAATTTTAATTTTGCAGCATTTCTCTGGATTTTGCGGTTTTAAAGTGTTTATAAACTAAGCTTTATAAAATTTATCTATCTGTCGATGTCATAATGAATTACTGACGTACTAGAAATAACGAATAATGAATAAAGGAATAATAAATATATATATATATATATATATATATATATATTCATGTGTCAATATCATGATAAAACAGAATAATTTGTTATGATAAGGGACGCAAAGCTCCGTCTTCCTTGAATCTTGTATTTTGATACCATGGCAATTTAGGAAAGAAAACAAGAGCGTCTGAGAGCGACGTCGATTCAAGTGCGACATGGTCGATATTTTCACACGGTACATTATGTTCTGTGCATTAGTCGCTGAAGTGTAGAAAATCGATAGCCAACCTTCCTCTGTCCGACCGTGGCCTGCTCTGTTCTTCGAAAAGCTCCCGACAACGTGACGAAAATTTTACATTTCCAAATTTGTAGTAATATGGGGCTATAGGGCTCAATTAGCTTATATTCATACATATTTATAGAGATGTACCTTTATGATTGCGTCAGAAAATGTTCAGTAGATATGTGTTCCATATCTAAGAAAAATGCCTATTCGTGGTGTATTTGCTAAGACATAGTCATACCATGGTTGTTCAGAGAAGGGTATGCTGTCATTAACCACGATCAGAGATCTTCACGGACCCAAATACTGGCACTGCTATATCTAAGAATACGATTGACGCGCAGTTTAAATTCAGTTGACGAATGGCTTTCGGGAAAAAACACCTAACATGATAGGCATTCTAGATCGTAGAGCCGCGGTGTGCCGATGAATGTAAGCAGTACCAGCGTACACCCTACACGCTGACAGGAGATGCATCAGCATTTTTGATGCCTGTCGACAAGCTCTACATCTGGTATCGGATACTTCCATACCTATAATCCTACTATGATATACCAATCTGTTAAAGACACCCTCCTTGCAAGCCATTATGAAGCCCTGAGCTTATGACCCACTAGACCTTAGGAAAGGAAAGGTCAACTGGTTAGACAGGCCATGCTCTTCTAGATGTTTGTAGAAGATTCCATGCATGGGCTTGTCTTTGTGAAGCCTTAGAAGGAAATTGGCTGTAGTAGTTTTGATGTGGATTTTAAGTTGGGCGGGAACCAGCTTTGTTATGGACTGTTGATTCTCCTGCTTGAAGTCTAGTGTGATCTTGAGTTCTTCGGCTGCGATGACTATTGCCTCAAAAAAAAGGCTCCTCTACCCGCATTTTCGTGCTTACGCACAAAGCAGATGAGGGGGGACTGCAGGAATATTTGTGGCAGCGACTTTGTTCTTACCGGATAAATCGTTTTCCGTACTCGCCTCCAGGATATGGCGCCGTGGGGTAGGTAAATGTCACTCCATTATGTAGATTACGCAAAATGCTCCCATCCACAATCTACTCCAGGTCTCTACTACCACCAAAACGTTATTACTTGTGATGAACCATTGCGCATTTGTCTATTCCAAACCCCATGCCAATAGCATGAGTTTGATTCCGGACTTCCATTGTCCATTAAATTTTTGAGTATCACAACGTTTCGATTGATATACTATCTTCAATCGTCTTCAGTTCAACTGAAAAGATGAGAAGGTTTTCAGAAAACAACCTAACCTCTCGCTCGCGCCACCAATGATCGTTTAGCAGAAATTAGCATCTGTATCCTGTCAAGACAATGCTGCTTGACAACGGCAAGTATCGTCTCATCAAGTGTGTGATGCTCGCGTCTTAAATTAGAAGCTATATGACGCATACGAGACATGATCACACCCTTATTACATCACTTGCTTATTGTTATTATTATTCTTGGATCTGGACGTCACTGTATATATATTAATTCTTACTATAAATGCAACCAGTTAAAAAACTTTAGTAAGAACCAAAATATAAAATGACAGTCATCGAAAAACATATATTTATCTAGTTCAATCTCAAATTGTATAACAACTGTCAGTCTGATGCCATTGCTCAACGCAAGTTTCTTATTTTTGCTAATATGAATCCAAGTGCCATGAGTTCGAACTAATTTTACCATGTACATCAAGCGGGCGATTGTTCTAAATCACAAGTCTCATTCTATCTCCGATATCATCTATACATTTACGTTTACTTTTTCCATTTGTTTCCATCGTCAACTAGCCGGACAAAAGGCCTACACCGACGGACCGTTACAAATTCATAATCGATAAAAGCCTGAGTGTGTGTGTATGTCGTGCTCCTAATCGACTGTAATTAGTTCTTAATATAATACCCATTTGTTATCAGCTTGCGCTGCGCGACTATTTACATGGATTACAATAATGACATAGTCCGGGCAAATCGCTTCGTAAATCTTTACGGAAATTCGATTAGAGCTGAAAGTTATGTAGCGAAGCTTGGGACGGAGGGAGTCCTGTACTAGTTGATACACTTAAAAAAGTAATTTTGGAATGTCTAAGCGAACATCTTACACTCAACATGCTAGGCTCTTCAATGATCATTCATCTGGATCTAGCCAGTTTCTCATGCCATAACAATATTTCGGTAAGGTAGTTACCCCATATATAAATTCCAATTCAATAGAACTCTTCCATTGATAGGTCTCTATGGAAATGAACTATATATTGCACAAAAAATCCTATAAACCTTTATTAAATTGGAAATTAATTAATTTTGTCTGGAAATTATACATATTTATGTATGAAACAGGCCCAATATCTCCAAATTTATCGGATCAAAATGATATTTAAAATCTGAGGTTAACTGCAAGTAACGATGATTGATGATAAAATTCCAAATTTTTATCAGAAAATAGTACGACTTTAGTAAGTTACATGATGCGTCTATATAAAAAAAATAATTATAGTGTGAATTTAATTGAGTCCACCTTGAATATTTCCGGATAACATATTTCAATATAGATGAAAAATTAAA
Organism: Bruchidius siliquastri; assembly: GCA_949316355.1. Taxonomy (NCBI): domain Eukaryota; kingdom Metazoa; phylum Arthropoda; class Insecta; order Coleoptera; family Chrysomelidae; genus Bruchidius; species Bruchidius siliquastri. The sequence goes on along the minus strand of OX438533.1, from coordinate 16,378,631 downwards.
TGGAATAATCCTTTCAAATTTGCCTGAAAAGAAGAACAATTTTTCTCAGTGTACCCCGTCGTCTGATTTATGGTCATAACTCGAATGTCATCAGTGCCGACATGTCCACCAGGCTGGTAACGTCAAGCCCGACGTAAGTCACGCATCCGAAGGATTAACACCGCCGATTCGTGTTTTCACACGTGCAATAATTCCCTTCTTATCTGGCCTTTATCACCCACGCCAGTCAAATGACATAATTACACATTAATGCCAACCCTTGCGTCTACCGAACACACGAAATCCGATAAAATTCCTAGTTCGCGCCTTGTGCTTTGCGGTGTAGATGTTTATCGGTCATGGTTGACTATTCGAATTTAGTTTAAGTGCTTAAATAGAAGAAAAATTGAAAAAAAATCTATAAACATCCTACGTTTTTCTGTATCAAGCATTTAGCTTTCTCTGATCAGGTAGTAAGACTCCATTTTTTTTATTTTATATGTCAACTCGTCAGTCCCAAGATAAGTCAATTCTAAAACAGAGATCACTAACACTCCTGTCCTCACAACACAGACACAGGATCAAGCACACCCATGCCTGCACAACGAAGGCGATGGATGTGGATGTCGCCTCACCGCCAAGCGGGAAAGTACGACAGAACTAGACTCACCACATACCAACACTGGACCATAAAATAAAAAATCTGCGGATTCTCAACTCTCCACCTCAGATCTGGTAGCTGTGTGAGTTGATTGCGTGTGGCTGCAAAAAGGAAAAGAGAAATTGTCCTAGCTTCTGATCTCCCAATCGATTCGTCTACCCCGTTCCCATCCAGTTTAGCCCAGCTGTCCAATCAATCCGCGAACCCATTCTGTGGGAGCGTCGGCCCTTTATGACCAATATGAGGGACGCTTTGTTGCATCGCGTCACCACCTTTATCCTCAATTTAAGGTGGCTAAACATCCATTTTTGAGCAACTCCTAGGGAGGACGTACAAGGGGCCTAATGGGGCCTAAGTGCTGTGATCATGGCGGATTATCCTTCATCTTATATCCTATTGCTGTTTATAGCGCTGCTACAGGATAAATGCCTATCATCATTGACCTTAAAAGCTGTAGATTGTAACCGGTAGCTCATTCCACAACGCCGAGGTTCTCCAAAAGTATGACTTTTGGAACAGGCTTGTTTGAGGCGTTGTAAGCTCGACCTGGTGAGGATACGCCCATTGGATTCCTCTTGGCTTTGCTATCCTTGCGACTCTCGGTACTAATAAGCGAGATAGCTCGGTTTAACATCTCCCATGATAATATCTATAGAATAGGAACAGATCAGCCACCCTTCTTGGATGGTCTACAGTTCTACATCATGGAGTTCCTTTGTAGGGTCAGGTGCATTCACTAGGCATACCTATTTGTCGTTTCTGTATGGTGTCTAGAAACTTTGCTTTGGGGGCATCTCCACACATGCCAGCAAGACTCCAGCGATGATCTAATCTGGGCCTTGTAAAGTAGCAGTAGCTGTTTCGGATAATGCAATTTCCCGGAGTGGAAAAGGACCTCCAGCAGCTGGTATGGCGACCTAGCGAGGCCGGCAACATGAAGGTGTCATGACATGCCATTTTTGATGTTAATTCCCAGAAGCTTGATGGGAGATGATTCAAATATTGGACTGTCAGACCAGCATTCGACTGTCAGGATTGTTGTCCAAGTCTTCCGCACGTTAAACTTAACTTGATATCCCCATTCCACAATTCTCTCAATGTCATCATTAATCTGAACAGCATGCTGCCCTCGCCAAAATAGGGTTTCTCTGGATGGTAGTGATTTTTCCGTTTCCATGCAGGTATGGGTGCTGTTATCTGCGAACCTAGTGATAGGATAAGATGTTACTTCCAAGATCAACGAATTCGAGGTCGATACTTCTCTCGCCTATGCGTGGGAAGTAAAATTACCATAAAAAATTACCATAGAATTGTTTTCTGATCCTAAGATGCTGTCACTGATCATACCTACATGTTTTTGAAATTGCAGCCCTTTCTGTTGAGTACAGCCGTCAGTTTAACTACCCCAAACTTATCACACGTTAGCATCCACTGTGACGTTTACTTTTTCATGAAAGCCAGGTTATTAATTAGTTCCTTTATGTTCTCGGCTCAGGCAGCAGCCAGCGCTTTGGGTTGGGGAAATAGCGAGCGACAGAGAAGAAAATTTCTAATTCGCATCAGAGCGGGCTACACGACTACAGCGTCATAACACTGACAGAAGGTAGGTAAGTCTCCAGGACTATGTAGCCGCCAACAAATTTTGTTAGCGGAAATAAATCTCACATTAGCAGCTCATTGCCTTGATGGCGCATGTGCATTCGACATTTGTCCATCGATGAATATGTAGATTCAAGACTCCTGTAGTGTCTTCCACAATTAGGATAGTTTTTTCAAAAAGCTGAAACTAGTAAATTGGTTTGTTTCAACAAAGATTTCTCTGAAGTTTGTTACTTTATTCAAAATTGGTTAGAATTCAGGCGCGAATTTATGAAGCTAGAATTTTACCTAGTGTTGCAACGATACAAAATTTTTCATTCAAAATAATAAAATCATAGTGGGCAACAGGTTACTAAAAAACCCATAAATTCCGCCCAACCCTGGAATTGGAAAATTCAGAAGTTCAGAATAAGTTCGGAATATTGCTCATTTGTTGTTGGAAAATGGCACTGAAAGCTAACATACATGGCTGAAATGCCAATAAAATTCCCTACTTATGCAAATATCGAGTATGGCGTCCACAAGGGAGATTAATTTGATGATGGTGGGGAAAAAATGAAACGTCGAATGGCAATCCGTAGAATACGTTTCACATATTGCCATTGCATTACAATTAAGGATTAGAATCAGAGAAACAATAATCATAAAAGGATGTGATTCAATGAATCAATTCGCTGCACTGTGATTGAACATACCTGGAAAGCTACTATTCGTTATGACTTGTCAGCGCGGTCCGTGGGACCTTTGCCTTTGGGTCGCTGGATCTGAAAAGCTTTTACCCCGTTAAATGGTAAGATACAGTATTCATAAAAACTGTATTCAACTGTCACTCATTTTTGTTTTACCGCACCATAGTTACGGCATTGACATCAGCACACTTCATAATTATTTATTTTATGTGAGGCTTAAGCAGGCTTGTCGTCGACTCTTGATAATTTGTCATTTTCCAGGATATTTCACAGCTTCCTTTGTACGCCGACTACTACCTACTCGAAAATCCATTAGCGAAATTACTTTATTTTTTGACGGTGGGAAAATTTCTGTGCAGCCTTGGTAAAATAAACGAACACCTAGTAGAGCATACACCTCGGTAGTTTCATGAGAAGAATGGGGAGGAGAGGTTAACTGACAGTGAATGGTCTGTAGTATCGGTAACTTTAATTTCACAATAAAACTAGTAAAAATATATAGTGCCTTCCCTTTCTGTATATTTCTTTGAAGAAGGTGGAAAGAGCTAAGATTGAAATTTCTACTTTCCTGCAGTCCTGCGTATCCTGTAGTTTGCAGGCTGATTATTGAAACCAAATGCGATTGACTAAATACCAGTACCTTGATAAGGTCTACACAAATAAGTATGGATATTTGGCTTCAAAATACAGAAATAATTCATTTTCAATACATTAATTTTATGATACGTTCGAGCTATGAAAATACTGAATTATTAATTAATTCCGATTATTCGAATGAATCCCGAAGTTTACGGCAATGTAGGAAGTAACTTTTTTCTGAACGGGGCAAATTTATGCTGCTTCTGTTTTAGTAACTACTACCGCAACTAATGCTATTTACATACTCCCACTATTGCAGGTTACTACCTTCTAACTTCTCAAAAATTGCGTTGAGTAGAATGGCTATTTCACGTTGAGTGGTATCAGATTGTTGAAGATTTTGATCGGATTTCACAACTTTTGATTTAATTGAAGCAACCTTTGGAAATATTAGATTTTTCTGGAAAACAAAAATTATGAGAATTGTTGAAGTTACGATAGATTGTTCTTCAATATATAAACAGTTTCTAAATTGATATTATTACGTGAGGAACACGGCGTCGCGTCAATCTACTTCATTTTTTACACGGTAATAATAATAATCTTCATTAGGGACGAAGATTGGCTGAACTATTAACCACTTAACATACATTTTTGATAGTTCATAAATGACACAGCGATGAAATCACACTCGGTGTCAGTGGAACTACGCTTGCTTGGTGATGCGTAAGGAACCGCATAACCTCCAAATCGCTCCGATTCAAACCCCATCGGTCAATCGAAGGACCATGCTTGGCTGAACTCAAAAGAACTATGGGGACAAACAGGTGGACACAAATTCATTTGTTTAATGAGGTGTTTGTCAGAATTGCTGATGCGTGTATACGGAGGCGATTTTGGTTTGCTGGTGGTGAAGGTTACGGTTGTGTGATGCCTAATTATATTGGTGATTTTTTACGGTTTCGGTTAATATGTCACACGTCGTGATCGAAGAGAGAAACACAGTAAAGCACGTACAATTATTTAGTAGGTGAGTAAGCGAAATCAAGAGACACACAATGTTCCAATGGACACTAACGTTTTCATAGATTTAGTCAAAATGTCCAGGAAAATTAGCAATGATGGAGGAAAGTGCCGTCAGAAAGTCAGACATTGAATGGAAAATGATAAATTATTAATATATAAATAGAAGTTTTTTCCCAATAATATGAAACTGCATGAACTGCATCAAATTAAGCTGTCCAATTAATATACTACTATTAGTTTTTTAATGCATTGCAAAACTAATAAAAAGTTGAATAACTCCGTTTTATATATTATATATTTCTCGTCGATCTCAAATTGATTTGATGAATTTCATTTAGACGATCAGTGAGTGTAAGAAGAGTGTGGGCAGATTACTGAAATCTTGCGGCTGTTACTCGTAATATGCAAACGCTGAAAATAAAGAAAGTCATATTCTTATTGCAAATATTTTATTAATAATAATAATAATAATAATAATAATAATAATAATAATAATAATAATAATAATAATAATAATAATAATAATAATAATAATAATAATAATAATAATAATAATAATAATAATAATAATAATAATAATAATAATAATAATAATAATAATAATGTCTTTATTAGGGCGAAAGTTAGCCAAAGGCTACTTCTCTTACATTCAACACTAAATTTTTAATTCTGTCATTGGAATTTCAAATACAAAATTAGATTTATCGTAGCAATAAGTGTATATGTGGCACGAATTCAAATATTCATTGAACAATTTTGTCATACTGTTAAGGCAAGCTTTACGAGCAATTATTGAAGGTTCTTCAGCACACATGTGGTCAAGTGGATGTGCTGGTTTCAGGCATGATTATATATTTAAAAAATACGCTAGATGAATTATCCAAAATAACAAAAATAAATCTATTAATGTTACTTAAATATCTATTTTTCATTGTTCTTCCTTAGCAGCCTACCAATAAAATTGGAACAACTCATGAGAATTCGTTACTTTGATTTGAAATATTTTAGGGTACTATGTACTCCGAACGTATTGCAAACGGAGAAATGAATATAATGTTAAATATTTCTAGTGATCTTCTTGTCTATTTCACGACTCAATTTTGAAATGGATACACCACAGAAATAAATTTTATGTATGCATTTCTTTGTATTACTGTGGAAGTATCTTTCTATTACGGTTCCCTCAACATATTGAAGTAATAAAACTAAAGTCCCTAACCTACAGGGTATTTTATGCTACTGGTTATTCCAGTTACTGATACTCTGACATACAGAACTCGTTGCTTTGTTACCTCTCGCTTTCATCTTATAGCAGAAGTTCAAGGTTGGGTCACGGATTCTGTAATGTCCTTTGCCAATAAGAGGCAGACGCTGTTTTTTCTTCACAGATGCTATGCATTTAATAAGAGTATACTGAGAATCTCAGTCGTCTTAGTGCTGTGAGCGTAACTCATATAATCGTGGACGAAGTCAGCGCTCATAATTCAGATGCAAGTTTCATCTGGAATTGGAATAGTTTGCATATTTCTAATGGAGACAAATCGTTAGGTGAATCAATGAATTTATTTTTTTATCCAGGAGTCAGAATGGCTTTTACTTATTATGGGACACTTTTATAATCCCAGCTTCTGCTTATTCCACGGCGTAGTAAAAAACATTTTTAGAGAATCTACATATTTTGGAGAGACGGTATATTTAAAGAAAATGAGCTGATGCATTTTTTGGAACTATATTTACTTATTTTCCGAATATGACCTGAAAACTCGTATGATATTCAGCCTATCATCTGTAGCCATAACGTTTATTTTAGTGAGATGTTAGGAGAAATGTAATTAATTAGGTATGCACAAAGTAGGTGAGGCTCTGTATTGATAAATTCAGTGTATATGAATGAGTCAATTTGATGGTATCGATCTGTTTTTTGAATATGATGGATAACATAATATAATGAAATTAGAAATTTACGTGGTGTCTTTGTAGTTCTTCGAACTGTACTTGCTCGTTTTCCTCACTCTTAGATAGTTTTTTGCGAACAGAACCATCATTCCTTCCGACGAATATTTGGTTGAACTGAAACTTCGGAATAGTTTGGTCGTATCAAGCCTCAATTTATGACACTAGTTTGGACCAAAAGTTTACAAAAATGTATTCGGAAATCATTGTCTCGTATTTTTGATTTGAGATTAAACTTTTGTATGTTTTGTTTTATCTCATGAGACAAGAAACGTTGTGATTCTGATGTGGCAATACATTATGTCCGTTACTTTGGATTTATCAACAATGTGAATGAAAAATCTGAATTCTAGCCTCTAATAATAGTTCAGACCAAGATTTTGTTTAGGAGCAAAACTGTTCCCCTGTAAGCAGTCGAAAATGTCAATGTGATTATCGTTTCAAAATTAAATTTTTATATTTTGAAAAGGCTGCCAAGGCATCAGAAACTTTATCAAAGCTATTTAGTTAATCAATTGTGCTTACAATTAGCGGTCACTGGAAAATATAAGATGAAGCAGATAGACCACATACTTTCAAGAAGTTATATTAAGGTCCTATAACAACGAAGACTCGTTTCAAATAATCATGCATACCTTCTTTCATACAAACTGACGGCGACGCTGAGCTATTGTAAGTAATAAGTGAACATAACAGTTATTAGGTATCTAAACAACCGAATTCCTATAAAATTGAATAAAAACTGTAATGAGGATCAGCTGCTTTTTTTCTCTTTGTTGAACTGCTCCAATGAATTGCCGACATTGTCCACTTATCTCACCTGCAGGCATTCTGTAATGTAATGCATTTACACAGTAAAAGTAAACCAAACCACAAGGTCATGACAAGTATACTTGTCAAACTGACAGTGACAGGTGCAGTTAGAAACCACATATACGTAATAGTAAAGTGTTTATTAATGGAGAAACAGAACATAGAAACATGTATCTGTTAGCTTGAATTAAAAAGTGTCCTTGCACACATGTGGAGTTATAGTTTGTTAATTTAATTGATTAAATTGATTAAATTAATTAAATTGATTAAATTAAATTGAATTAAATTGAATCTTTATGTCTCACAGAGACGGAGCTTTGAAAGTCATATGAGTAGTATAACTTTTACCTGCCAGAATTGGTGACACGATACATATGTTCATTTCAATTAATTATATGAATCGACCTTATTCCGTCTATTAAGTGCCTCCGTTTCAGAAGCTACAAGATTATATAAATATGTGTGATGATAATGATGATGAGCCTCGTATTCTTATGAGACGTCCCAAAAACCATTACGCATTCTTCTTAGCGCGTTGCCTCGCTGTGGTTTGCAGCTAACGCTGATGTTTCACCAAACGCAATTAGTGGGTGAAATATTAGAAAAACAAGTAGAAATATTAATCGTAGATGGTCGAGATTGGACTGTCATGGGCTCTTGGGAATTACGACAGGGAGAAAATAGATGAATAAGCATAAGCGTACACCCTAAAAAACGGTGTATCGGTATCCATCCTTAGTTTTTATGATGACTACACTTACGACAGATATTGTAACGACGATGAAATTAATTTAGCAAAGCAGTAGGTTTGAGAATCCCCCGACCGCTCAGAGCGATTGGAAAATTTTTTTTGTTCCGTGACTTCAAACAACGATGGAATTGTGAACAAAATTTGGATTAGAACGAGCCCCCAAAAACTTGATATGAGTTGAATGTGGTAGTTGACCGTTTTTCAAATTTGTATTTGTAGAGAAATTGTTGAGGTATAATTTTTCCGTAAATTCCGTCAAATTTTGTGGTCACATAATTTCTTTATCGTGAAATAAAAAAGTACCATTTCTCCAAATTCTTCTAAATTACCTTGGTAATTTGGTAATTTCAAGAACTTAGTTATATAGGTGGCGAATAGGGGATAGAAAAACAACAGTTTCTTCCCGGTAATATCTATAAAGTGAATTTTTTCTCATGACCTCTTGTACAATATCACAGATAGAAATGCAATTCTATCACTTTTCAGTTTATATGTGCACTGGATATTCAGTGTCATAAATCTTTATGTGCTAATAACTACCCCATATCATGAGGAATTTGGGGGTGGTCTTTCACCTGAAGACGATTGAGGCTACCACATCAATCAAAACGATGTTCGACGCAAGAAATCTCTCTTCGACACAGTGTTAATTATGAACGTACTTTGCAGACAATCCAATTTTGATCCAGTTACATGTTTTGATTTGTCCATAGTAACACTTATCTCGCAGTGTCGCGCAAAGTGGTGCTGCCCATTGGCATCTTTACGAAGTTAAATGACAGATGACCATTTGACATCATTAAGATGTCAATGGGCAACGCCGCTTTGCATAATACTTGGAGATAAATGTTACTATCCCACGCTTATCTAGAATAGCTGCATATGCAACCCTAATTGCTCTCGCTGTCAGGTTGCAGGGCTATATTGACGAGTTTAGGCTATAAACGAAAGATGCATGACAATGGCAGGCAAATCTATAGGCAATAAATTCAAGAAATTATACTAATATGAAATATTTAAAATTGGAAATTTCAGTAGCTCGCAAAATATTTGACATTGCAAGAATTTCCATAATAGCCCATATTTAGTCATCTAGTATAAGCAAGTATGGAAAGTTACCGAGGTCAACAGTTAATAGATCATAGCGTGGGAAGTAAAAACTTCAAGAAAGTCAAGTGATTTTCTATTGAACCCTGTAGCAAAAGTCTACGAGTGATGTTCTCTGACAGTCAACCGTGCTATCTATTATTTAAATTTGGAGGACGCTCAATATGAAACCGACTCGGCGCCAAATCTGTGCTACGAGTATAGTACCAGTGCTCACCATCCGTCATTGCATTTCATTTATTTGCATATGGACGTAATAGTTATTCGAGCAAACGAATGAAATGAATGTATACGTTTAGCTGTTCTAGCTCTAGCAAAAGGTGGTGCTCTTCATGTCAAAATAATATAACTATAATTCCATTTATTAATACCTGAATTTGTACTGCTGCATCCCCCATTTATTTTGGTACGAACATGTCAGGGGGTTACAAATAGAGTGAGTTCAGGTCCGTCGGGTTGTAAATCATCTTTCGGGCGGAGAGCAGCAGAGCTTTGGTGGCGGCAGTAGCAGCGGCAGCAGCAATGTTCTGTGTTAATGCTCTCCCCTTTTCCCCACCTCTCCCTTTGTGTGCCTCCGCCACGTCAAGTCGCTCTCGCGATTATTTATCAAAATAACGTTCTTTACAAAAAGCTACATTGATGTATGTCGGTCTCTGTAAAAAATAAAACCTGAAAGATGAGGCGTTGGGAAACCCTGCAAGCGAGGCTATTTTTGATTTGTACTTTCAATACACGGTGAGTAAATGACCTAGTATCTACTGTTTGTAAATCACTATTTCAATTGGTTACTTACCTATTCTGGATCGGCGGACGCCGTGGCTTACTATGAATTTCAGTCGATAAAATAATATGGAACTTGCACTCTTCTTTTATTTTAGTTAATTTTTTAGGTATGCTGCAAGTAGAACTGGAACAATGTATCGTCTGAATCTTATCCTGAGGCTTTTTTCTTACTTGCTAACTTTCCAGTGCACAGTCTTCCTTGGCAGGCTTTTTTAATTTTTTTAGTCCTTTATGGGATGCTAGAATGTAGACTGATTCATTTTCAATGTTGATAAATCCAAGATGAGGAACATGATGCATTTTCACACTTGGAATAAAACCGCTGCCTCTTTTATGAGAGAAAAGACAACATACAATAGTGTTATCCCAATAATGCTACTTTGGAATCCAAGAACAGTATATGAATTAACTTAGTAAAACTATTGGTTCATCTTTGGTTTGGAGAACTGTTTAGATTTTTCCTGAAAGCATGCCTAACCAGATTGGGTAACTGACAAGAAAATTATGATCGAGTATTCTTCTTTATGTAGCACACAAACATGCTCTCGTTTTCAAAACATGATTGAATTTCGAAGGCTACAGACTCACCTAGCTACAACTATTTGCCTTGCCTAAGCCACTATTTAGTTATAATAACACAATGAAAAAATACGAACGCGAGGTGCCTGCAGTGGTTATAACTCATACTTCTGAACTGGCCTTTGACACTATTTCTTCAATAAGCTCATAATAAGTTGTAGGTGGTTGCATTGTAGCCTTCGAATTTTAATTATTTCATATTTTTAATAGCTTTATGAAGTCATAACATTTATTGCTGAATTACCTATGAGCACTTAGGACTCCTAAATATGATCGAAATATCATTGAGTTGAAAATCCGGATCAACAAACCCGTCACTTCTTAAGAGGCGGATTCAGTTACAACTGTAATTATGGATTGTTTAGAAAATGTAATTTCAATTAATGAATAAATAGGTACATTAGTATGAGGAACCCTGTATATTTCAGACGAAATCCCGTACATATAATCGTAATGAAAATAAGCTAATACAGTCCGCTGATTATTCGAGGTGGTTCTCCGCACCATCAAGCAAGCGTAGTTCCCCTTCGGTAAAGTTAGGTTATGTGCGACAGCGTGAGTGCGGTCACTCGCCTTCCGGAAGAGGAAGCTGGGCATGCCCTGTCCTTCAATCAGTTTCGCACACATTTACGTATACATGCATGCATGGGAATCTGGCCTCTTCGTTGAAACTGTTTCAGTTTTCCTAACATATTATTAGATTCATGCCCCTTTCTCAACACTGGTGGGCGCAAGTGGGGCTGGTATGCTCAGTTGTACAACTCATAAAATGTGTATCAACAGAATGTGCATCAGATTGTGTCGTAGAACACACAGATTCACGAATTTATTTCAGCGAAGTATTTAGATTTATAATTAATTCATCGTCATACTATTCAATATAACTCGAAAAGCGTCACTGAAAAAGAGAGTTTTGTTTATGAAACATTGTGTTCAAATACACAATTTGTATCTGAATGATGGAACTTCTCAGCATCTTTTATGCCTACAATACTACCTAGCTACCTAACTTATCTACTATCTGGTGGTGCCAGCTAGTGGTACTTAACGGAGATGCGTGGTCACACTGTGTGTTTATTCACACAATCTTTTTATCTGCATGATGGAAGAGTTTCATCAAGTAAGAGCATCTACAATCTACACATCTTTATAGATTAATACATTTATTTCAACAAGCCAAATGTTGAACCGTTAAATACAATATTTATATTAACCATGTGACTTATTTCCGTCAGTCGGTTTGTTCAACTCTCTGTCTGTCTGTCCGGTAATCCTTGGCCTTTCTATAACTCGAAGTTTTTGTAATTTTTGGAATAGGTGCAATTGAGGCTGAGTTATTGTAAAAACACAGTAAAGTCAAATACAAAATGCTCAGTAACCATTTTTGGACACGGAGGCTCCTTATCGATTTCCAAAAACATTTGAAAGGTCAAATATCGTGGGTAGTGGTACGAAGGGAGAGGAAAATGGCACAAATATTTTTGCGTTGGTAGAAGACACTTTAGATTCTGGCAATCCGACGTAGACATAGATAATTGTTCACAATTTTGACTGCAGGATACAGAAATGAGGGATTTATTTTCCAGAGCTATGAATAACTGCTATTTAGCTGCCTAAAAGGTGGCGTCAAGTAGGCGGACTGTACTTCCTGTGTAGTTGTATCAGTTTTAAAAGCTTCTGATCAGATTATAGAGCTGCTTATCCACTTGAAGTGAGTTTTGTACATATATTATTATCGAAATTTTCGAAAACCTGAAAATGCAAGCCTTTGAAATTATGAAAAATAGTTTTTCCATATGCTTACACAAAATTCGATAAAATTCTCATTTTTTTAAATAAAAAATAATTAAATTACAATTTTTTCATCCTCTAAGGTCAATTATATACAATTAATTGACTGGGAGAGATTAAATGTGGTACCAGGTGCAATATTGGTGACAAACACTTAAAATGAATTATATCGTAGATAGATAATTCATTCCCTTACTTCGGACTTTTTTATAATGCAAATGAAAAGTATTAGGATTCGAGGTATTTATAATTAAATAGTTTGTAAACAGTTTACAAAGATTGTGAGCCACATAAATGTGTTGCTAAAATGATTCATGACTACAATTCACTGCTGATATGCTTGAAAATGAATGTTCTACGCCTATGGATGAGGTGATGTTGGTTCAGTTCTCGTGCACCAAATTGTTAAAAATTACAGTGTATAGACCAAAATTGCAATCTTTAAGGTTTTTTAGGACAAGTGTTCGCAACCAAGGAGTCGTAAATAATGGGGTCTGAATGATAATATGAGGACCTACATTGGATAATTGTTTGGGAATATAGGGGTGTGAACTGTGGCTCTATTATTTGTATGGCGTAGTACATTTACACTAATAATGTGTTATTATATATATTTTTAGTTTCACATAAATTTCACCCAACGATTTACATGATACATAGCATTCTGTCATATGCCAGAAGTCTTATAAGAAAACATTACAACAATACTATTTACGTTGCAATAATACAGATAGATCGACCACAACACATACAACAGACCGACAGACATACCGACCATACTTATAAATAAAATAAAATAAAATATGCTCCATATAAGAAAACGAGTAATAAGTCATTGTTAGGGTCTCTGAAATTTCGTTAATGTGATGTATAACATGATCGCTATTACATTTGTCTTTATTTGAATATTTTTTATTTTCTTGTTTCAAGAAATTTAGCAGTTTAGATTAATTTTAATTTGCAGAACAGTTTATGAAGTGGATGACCTTAAATTACTTTGTTAGCGTAATGTAGGAGCGAGCCCTAGAGAATTAAAATTAAAAAAATAATTGGTACAAATGTCTAAGGAAACTTTTACATGAAGGTTGTCATGTGATACATCACAAAAAAGCTACTTGACAGACGTCTCGTAATAAGAGAATTGTTCTAATTAAACATACAAAATAAGTATCTCAAAATTTATATTTGATCATTCAATTTTAGACCCTTCGGATGATATCGTATTTATGTAAGCTAAGAATATCAATTGAAGTATTAGCCTATAACAGTTTCATGTTGAAAGTGACATTAAATCAACAAATGTTGCCAACTACATTTTATATTAGATTTGTTATGAAATACATATCATTCCGGTGAAAAAATCTGTGAATGTATATGCGTAGACACGCAACTCTCATTCTGTAGCAAGCCTTCACTTCTTGATCGTCGTGCGATCGTGATTTATCGGCGTTGGTTCAGATGCTCTTCCCGACCTTTCTGGTCCATGAGCTGGGAGCGAGAGAGACAGGGCGATCGTGCAGCTGTGCGCCCAGGTGCGCGGTTCTTTCGCACCCCAATCACCGTCACACAATGAGAGGAAGAAAATATTGATAAGAGGGTAGGACTCAAGGCAACGCGACCAGAGCGAGCACGCGGCACGGAAGGAAGTTTAGTGACTAAAATACGTTGATTGAACATGTCCTGCCGATTATGCTTTCCATGATGTGGCTTCGCTATGATAGAGAATCGTATAAGTTTCGAAAAAATCAGGTTCTACATCTACCTTACTTGACTGGGTGGCCTCTTTCCAAATGTAAACGTATTTCGCTACTCGTAACCAAAACAAGTAACATACTTACGAAGGTCCTGATACTTCCGGCGCAATGGTTGCAGCTCGAGAACTCAAATCTAATCGAGAAACGCTTGGAGCTTTTTTCAAGGAATTGATAAAAGGCAAGTGTTGGAATGGAACAGACTGGCATCACTTTCCCCTTTAGTATTTGTAACATTGTCTTAACCTGGTGCAAAGATGTTAGTTATGATTATTTTTCTATATTTTCCTCTCAACCGCAGCCATCAGGTACTCTCTGAAATTGGTTTGAACTCTACTAATACTTCTTTTATATATGCTTTCATCTTAATAAACATTTTTTTTCTGGAAGTTCGGTCAAAGTAGATGGACCAGCAATATAGTTTGCTGTCTTCATGCCGTGTTCATGGATACAGCTTGTCCAATCGTCTCAATTATCTTTTGCAGGCATGCCCGACACGTGATGGCCAAGCATCCTTGGTAACTACATCTGTGTCATCATCAGTGCTGTAAGTTTTTTTTGGATGACCTCTGAAAATGAAGAGCATCATTGAAAGTAGAGCGATACTTGGAATAACTAACCAGAAGGTTCCTCAATTTTAAATATTTAATCTGCAAAGGAGTGACCAAGCAGTACCCATTAGTTCATAACCGCCATCAGTGTCACCGAGTGACATCTGTCATGCGCTGGTGTCTGGTGAAATACGGTATGCCGTTTCGTCGAAACACAGCTATTAAGCATACTTAATATATCTTAGGCCAGTAAAACGCTGCAAGGAACGATCTCGCATAACTCCATGGGTCCGCGTGTCCTTGCATTAAGTATGTGATGGCATAACATCCTCGGTTTACGACTAACTATAGGTTATGACGTATTTTACGACACTAATATCTCCGCGGCGACAAATCATTTATGAATTATTTGACTTTAAAGTTTCAGATGACGGCCATTCGCTTTTTATCGTTTTTTTGCTTTTTCTACGGCTCTTTTATTAGGCAGCAGGTATGTTTGTCTGCGCAACAAGGATCGGACAAAGCAGCTGCATCGCATGTGCCTATTGCTAATCTACACTCTGTAACACACACCGTGAGCAAGTTGTTACTAACTTGCTGCCAGTTACTAATTATTATTTTATGAGCTATAATCTCACATAGAGTAGTTTTAGCGATCACAGGTCATGCTTTAAATATCCTTCAAGCACATTTACTAGAGGTCACCTTCGTGGTACCAGTCGGGGCATAAAAATAAAATATTGAATAATGACAACCATTTAGAGTTTCACTTCTTTACTCGTCACTGGGGATTTGACCTTTTTCATATGTTACAACTATTTTGATAATCTTTAAGTTTCCGGTCTACTTTGTAGATAGTCTGGATACCAAAAGATTCAAATTTGTGAAATTTCTGAATGATTATTGCTATGATAGCATACTACGTTGTGAGTGAATGAAAAAAGTTTAGATATATGTAACTTAAGTGCTGTATTTATTGAAAAAGTCAGTTATTATCAAATACGGGTATTTATAGCACTTTTTTAATTACAGAGATATACAACTTTGTTACACGCCACACTTCGATCGTAGAACCCTTTCAATGGACCAAAACAATGGACCACATATTGGTCTAGACATTACGGATAATTTGAAAATTGTCAATTCAAACAGGCTTCAAACTATTTGGATACCCGAAGATTGTATTCTCGTGCATTCCTTTCTTCAATCACAACTCCAGTGTTTTTCTATAAATCTGGAAGTTGGACGTGGATAGCTTATAGAAAAAAGTTGTAGTTCTGCCGTATCCGTTTAAGTGACACAGTGAGTATATTTGGTTATTCATTCATCATCACTTCAAATCGTAAATGGATGGATAGGTAGTATTTATTATTGACCTCGACAAGGCTTTTAACATTTTGAGCATCGTTTTAAAATATGGGTTACCAAAATCAATATGAATACTAGTATATAAATCATACACCTAAATTCATAATTCACAGCGTCAGGTCTAAAAAACAGCAAATACATGACACTGAACAACAAAACCGCTTAAAGAAGTATCGGTACATTTTTCATTAAAACAAACATGTTTACCTGAACACACTACAGGTAAGCATATTTTCCAGAAAAGCATTAAGAGAGTAGCAATGATTTGGCTAAATTCTTACCTACCTAATGCCGTGAGGCAGATTTATTTTCTATTCATCTCAGAAGAAGCTCATGATTTCCCGAAAACAGTGGTGTGCTTATTTTTGTCATGGGTTCGCTGTGTAGGTACTCAAAAATCGATTAAAGGATTTGCACAAAAAGTGTTATTTCATACAGACTTTTACACAATTATGATATATTTGAACATGCTATTTTAACGATATTTTTAACATTTTCCATTCCTAATTAAGTCTGTATATCTAGTGTCACAACAATTGAAATGCTAAAAATAGTACACATATAGTTGCAATTTCATTTTTTCGTTAGAATCAATCGTGGACGACTTCGATTAGGATTAGTCGGCACGATATAGGCTTTCTATGATCAAAATGAAATGTTATCGTTATTTCAAGTCACTCTCGTGTCAAGAAGGTTGTTCACAGGAAGTGAAGGAGGCTTTTTACTGGATTGGTTGGCGTGATTACGTGAGAATAATTACTACACGTACGCCGTTTGTAAATCCTGAAACGTTCAAAGGACTCGGTACTCGATCCGTTTTGAAACAGTACAATATTGGATCACCATTCGAAAGCATTGCCATTAGTATTCTAGGGATGTTACCGATAACAGTTTTCGCAAACAGATACCTACTGGTCATAATAAATTATGTTGCGAAGCTGCCAGATGTAGTTCTTGGATTCAACTTATAGATGTACAGGCTAGCTCAAACTATTTCGAAAACGTTGTTTCGAGATACGAGGTTCTTATGAAGTTACATTCTGATCAAGATTCAGTAGGACGTTAGGTTAGGTTAGGTTTAGGGCTTATGAAAAATAACTTTTCCTTACGTTACGGTTTGACTGAATGGATCAATACCCAATGCCATAAAAAAATTGAAAAAAAGATTAAGTAGGAGGTTTTTCACACGACTGATAAGAAAAACTGAATTCGAGAAATAAAAGGATTGCACGTCATTCTCAGGCGGAGCGCAGTACACTACATTCGACAATTATTTAATATCTTGTTTACGTTTATTCCATGTTTTCGTTGTAAATCGTATTCTCAGTAAAATGTCAATTGCCTTTTCCAAGTTTTTAGAATTTATTCTAGATATTTTAATAATTTTTGGATTACCAAGACCAATTAAGTTAGTTGATTTTACGTAATTTGTAATAAGCCATACTGCATTTTCCTTGTCAATATCAACTAGTCAATCAGTAGGGAACACTGACTCAATTCTTAAAAATATGTGAGATAACACCTCTGACTGCCTATTTGCTATAGACTTCCTCTCATATCCTAGAGAAGAAGTAGCGAAACCTGTCCATGCCCAGACAACAACAAACTGCGCTTGGCTACTCGTATTGCAACAGGACATTGTCAGCTAAGGAAATACCTCTTCCATATAAGATTGAGTGAAATACACTTATCCAGAGGTTTGCATCTGCTGTGCGATTGTCGAGCCATCCTATCAACTCGAGAATATATTCTGGGGGAGCGCGAGCCCTCTATGACCAGTGTAAGTGATGCTTCGCTGAGTCGTGTCACCATCTTCTTCTAAAGTTTGGGGTGGCTAAACAACCACATCTGAGCAATCACTGGGGGGACGTGCAAGAGGCACAATACCCTTTCTCCAATACAGAATGCACACAGAACGACTATAAGTTATATAAACACCACATTTTACCAGGTTCCCATGAACCCAAAATCAATAACAGCAATTTTAATTGCAAGGTGAACATCTTATCGATAGATTGTGATGAAATTGCCAATTTCCTTGTAATATTGCTTTACTGTAGTGTTCGACCTGAATGATATAAATAAGATGATTGTGATGTACGTAATGAACAAATGGCGATGGCACTCACTTCACAGTGATGGTCGCTTTGTTGTAGAGTCCGCCACTGGGTAGTGCGGCGTACTATTTAGAGAGTATGTCTCTCAGCCGGCAAAGGCCCACCTGTTCATTCGGATTATTTCTGGGCAAAAGGGCTCTGAAAGGCAGTCGCCGCCTAGTCTGGCTGATCCTAAAGAGTATGCGAGTGACTGACGATTTTCCTTTCCACGAACTATCCGCATTCGCTAAGATAAACGATTTTGCTCCAGCCGGACTACAGAATGTTTTACAGACTTACAACGGAATGCGGTCATGGCTATGAGAGATAAGAAGTTCATACAACCTAACGCAGCTATGACTGAAGAAAGATTACTTAACCATATTGTTTTGAGCGTAAAGTGAAAACAGGATATTATAACTGAAATATACCTATGTTCGAAAATCAGCTATGTGCTCGTAATACCAAAATGCACAAAGCAAAAAAGGAGAAGACAAAAAATGCCTTAGTCTATATAAAAACCAAGTCGTGCAAATAGGACGCGGCTCTCTGCTGTCTCTCCTCATGGAGTGATCAGAAGTATGCACCTCGTTAGTACAATATACTCAAACTGGGTATTTTATATTTGTGTGAAGTTATATTTATGAATTTGTTAAAGTTTGATTTCGGACTTCCATTGTCTATAAAATTTTTGAGTATTACCACGTTTCGATTGATATGCTATCTTCAATCGTCTTCAGGTGAACTAGCGAACATGTTCCTTTCCTGCCTCTTTGACCGGTGACGTGTCGTTGTGTGTGGTCTATTCTGATTGGTTCCCGATGAGAGGTGTTCCGATCTGCTGACGTGGCTGTTCGTTGGTCATTGTTTGTTGTCTGGTTCAGCCGTAGGCTAGTGATCTTCTTTATGAGAGGCTGCCATATTGGTTTAATGTCTACGCTGGGCTCGCTGTAGTCGTTGCTGTTGTTGGTGATGAATGCCGCCTCCTTGAATTTTCTTCGATACCAGTGCGGTTCTTTGGCAATAACCTTAGCGTCGTCCCAAGCTAAAGAACCGCACTAGTACCGAAGAAAATTCAAGTAGGCTGCATTCATCACCAACAACAACAACGTGTACAGCAAGCTCATCGTAGACATTAAACCAATATGGCAGCTTCTCATAAAGAAGATCGATAGACTACGACTGGACCAGACAACAAACAATGACCGACGAACAGCCACGTCAGCAGACCGGAACACCACTAATCGGGAACCAATCAGAATAAACCACACACAACGACACGTCATCGGACGGAGTAGAAATAGGGATGAAAGGTACATGTTCGCCAGTTTACCTGAAGACGATTGAAGATAGCATATCAATCGAAACGTTGTGTTGATAGTCAAAAATTTTATAGCCAAATGGAAGTCCGAAATTAAACTTTTGAACAATCCACCTTGTCTACAAGTTTCAAGCAACATGAATTTTTTCATTCTATGGCTGTTCCTACATTGTATGTTGCGAGTCTGTACATACATTAAAGCACTGAGAGAGAAACGAGAAAGGGGATTTCGCTGGAACCTATACTATAAGTGCCTTATACCGGTCCTACCTGGAGGGCCCAGCACAACGGGGTGGTTTCATGTCTCAAATCAGCTGCCGTGATCTGGGTGGGTCGACGGTACGGACGCCTTGTCGGTACAAATTCTGTGTTTGTCTAGTGATGGATGACGCTCACGTGCGTGCGCTTGCTAAATATTTGCATAAGCTTCCTCAGTTGCTTTTATGTAAACTTTGTGACACCGATGATCTGTTAATTGAAATATTAACTTAACGAGCCTGTAGATATAGAAATAGTTTAGGTAATTGTTTAAATCAGTGCAATTCAATAATTATTTGACAAGCTCAAGTGAGTGAAGGGGTGTAATCCTAATTTTTTTTCGTGAACGAGGTATTAAGTTATGATCACGAAAGATCAATTCCTGTCGGTCTGTCTGTTGGTATTGTGGTCAATTCAGAATCGTACTGACCACTACATCTGAGCCTTGCTGAGGTACTGCTTGCATGTGTGAAAATGCGCTCAGAGGCACTCCCTATAACTTTTTGATACAATTCAGAAACGAGCAATGAGTCTAATGGATGGACTGACTCCACAAAGGATCTCCACAGTCCAGAAAATCGAAGGAGGGTGGCTAATGTGTATCTATTCTATAGATATTATCATGGAAGATATCTCGCATAATAACACCAAGAGTCGCTAGAACTTACAAGGCCTCGAACTAGCCGCTTTCGAAAAGTCATTTATTTGAAGAACCTCGGCGTTGTGGAATGATTTATCGGGAACTTTGTTCCCCGATGATTACAATCTACAGCATTTTAAGGTCAATGTGAATAGACATGTATGCTCTTGCATCTGTTATGAAGCGCGATAGTTTCTCTGCTTTCGCGTGAGGCTACCATTATAAAAAGGGAATAGCTTCCAAATGGTTACCCCAGTCAAAAAAGACTTTCGCAAATAATGCAACACCCATCGACCTATCAAATGCGGTTAAAAGTTTGAAAAATACAACTATGCCACTTTTGAAAAATCTGATGTTACTGAAATTTTATAACATATCATCATGAGTTAGGTCATTATGTGTGATTTTTGTATTTGGAGCTTCACTGCACTTGTACAACTTCTTGAGGTGTTTGAATGTTAAATCAACCGAACACCTCGCAAGTTATGCAAGTTGTTTCTGTTGTTTGTAACAACTATGTAGACTGATAATAATCATCCATTTCACAGTATAAATTCCATAATGCATAAATATAAAAAAAAATGTGTCTTTAGGTACGGGGTAATGCATTGTAACAACCACTTTAGTGCTCATACCAGATGATGGTGCTATTTTCGGAAATCAATACATTGACAGCGGAATAAGTTTCTTATATTTTTTTGAGTATACAGAACGGTTCAAAATTTTCCAATTAGCTGACATCCAAGTTTGTTTATAAAGATATGTATTATTCTGTATTAGATTAGAAATTAATTCAAAAATTCAGGAAGAAATTTTTTTTGGAGTATTTGCAAATTCCATTTATGCTAAGGTAAAACTTATCAGATGGTTATCTCTCTTATTCATTATGCTACCCTCTGGTCGCTAATTGAAACCACATACGTATGAATGAATATCTCACATATTAATGTCATTATATTTTCAAAATACTGATTTGTTATTTGATAACGTCAGTAAAGATGTTCATTCCTACGCATGTGGTTTCAATTTTCCGCTAGTGGAAAATATAATAAATTTATTCATATTTACGTAATTTTTCAAAATCGATAAGTTTGCATACAAATCTTTACAGAATCTGGCACTTTGTTTCGGCCTTCATGGAGGGAGGGAAGATGAGTTCACAAATTCATATTTCGCATTTTATACGTGGAAAAAATTATATATTTTTTGGTTACGTTGAAAGAAATATCTTTTAACATATGGAACTACTAGCGGCTAATTCAGTGCGAAATGTTCTTATGCATTCAGTTGTATTACTTATAAACTAACTTTGATTGTTCTGACGAGATATCATAAATGAATATGTGATACCTTAGCATCATATAAATCAAGCTATAGCTTTGCGAAACTGGCAGGTATTAAATGTTATAAGATAATCGGTATTTTAATTACTAATTGTTTTTTAAGATTTAACGATATTGCTCTTTCAATAACATGCTGTACCTCTCGAGGATGGTTGCCATTTTACAGCAGATTGTTTATTAAAATACTCGTACTCAAATATTATATTTAAACCATACCAATGTGGTGACTGCTATTAATGAAGTAATATTAGTAATCGTGAGTTTTATAGTATTTGGGGGTATGCCACATGTCGTAGGAGTGGCTGACGGAAATTTGTTCAAAACAAATCGCCAATATGAAAAGCTATCTTCTCTAACCCATATAATCACCCACTAAATTGTATGGTGATTTGTGGAACGTATTGTCGATTCTACTATGCCAGTTCCTGAAGTCCTGGTAACGTACACGTCTCAAAAGTTTTATAATTTTCCCTCCCAAGCCTTCGCTTTGTCCGCTTCTGTGACTTTGTCACAAAATGTGATGAAAAGAACATATTTTTAGACCTAAATGCACTTCATCAACAACATTTCATATGTACATTACGCTATTCTGACACTTGTAATCCTAGAATGTGGATCATCATGTATACTTCTGACAGACAGTGCTATACTAATGCTAATGTATAATTAACTATCTCATTAATACGTACCAAAACTAAGCGTGGGAAATGAACATCTGTGGAAATCAAACCATATTCGTCTGATTTTTGACTAAATTATAGCCCAAGTAGGTACCTTTCCGTGACCAGTGAGTCAACGAGCGAGCGATACCATTTCCGCCCTAAGTAAGGGGTGGTCATCGGCGCTCATGTAAAACAATCCTTTGCATGGCACATACTTTCACACAGATTTCCCCGCGCCGGCCGCGCCGTGGTGTACAGGTGTGCTCAGGGGGCCAGGCAGGGTTCCCACGGTAAAACGCGAAATCACAGCCGCGGCGAGGGGACCGGAAGGTACAGGGGGTGGTTCCACCCCTCGCGACGGTCAAACACCCTATCATTACCATATGCTCCTTGAGCTCCTGTGTATTATTTATACGTGTTCTCTGTTACTGTACCATGAAAGAAGTAGTAGTCCAGTGCGCACTCTAAACTCACATTTTTAAAACAATACGTTGTTTAAGAATGTTTCATAAAATAGAAATATCTATTTACCGGCTTTTGTCATTTACCAGACAACATTTACCCAGTATTGTCGATTTAGCTTTGAATTGTTCCTATGTTCTAAAAATCAAGTTTTTTATTCCGAATAATAAATTTGGATGTTTCGGTAAATTGTTTGCTTTTCATAGTAATTTTATCAGTGACACTATCTTATATGGTTTTTCATTTAGCATTGAACATCAATGGAATTCAGGTTTATGTTACGCTTGCATAGAGCTTAGCATTCAACAAGTTGGCATAGAATATGATTATTCGATTTTAAGTTCATGTGTTAGCGTTGGAACACTTTAAATACTGGTAATCCTTTACACTGGTTACACATAGATGATTTTTCACAGTGTTGACTTCAAGATACAGAAGTGAGTGATTTACTCTCAATAGCTATGATAATCCGCCATAAAAACAGCTGAATAGCCCTCACTTACCTTCAGTAGTATCAGTTGATCAAAAAAATCATTTTGAAACTGTTGATCTACTGTTCGTTTCTAAATATTGGAATAAAAATACTTTTTTCACTGCCAGTTGAAGAACCGTCGAATTCAATAATGCAGGACCCTGATCTCACTAGATTCAATATTTAAGTCTATTCAGGGAAACGTTAGCAATAATGAACATAGTAAACAATTAACATTTCCACGACTTTAACTTAAGAAATTTTAAATACAAAAAGTAATTCCATGTAATAAAAATCTTAATCAAAATGAAAATCGCACCTCTGATAACAGCGACTAACATCATCCAATCTCAGCAATTCTCCAGAATTTTTCCGGGTGCGCGAAAGCGGCAGTCGATTATTCTTTCATTAGGTTAGGGAAGTGAATTTAGGCAATCTGGCGGCACACACCATTACCCTCCCGTCTCATCAGCCTGAAAATTTAATGTCTTTCGCTCGGCACACGCAATTGCGCTAATGCCTCTGTGTATTTTCCTGATTTTTATAGAATTATCTCTCGCTGGGGAGATCCACGTTCGCCCCACACAGGAAATGTATCGTATTTTCTTTAAAATAATATCCTCCAAAATTCTCCTTTATTCTTCTCGCCGTTCATGAGGAAAATCTGTATTGCCAGAAATAATTTAAAGTTTTTAGTACCTATAGACACCACTGTTGAAACACTGATATAAATTATACTATTATATAACTTTATCGTGAGTAATTACAGTAAAACATTGTATGATGTGTTGAAAAATACCACCAGTGTCATAATGAGTGCGCGAGTATTTCAACTTGTGACAACGCTGTCGTTTTGCACGCTCGCATTATAGTCTGGTAAAATTAGCATTCCAAATGATGAACATTTGTACGCAAGATGTGCTTAACGAATTCTGGACAGTATTAAGATATTTTACCATACAGTACTTTATCATAATATGGGACGCTATGCTATAGTGGTTATACGGAAACTCCCTACATTTATAAAAAATAATGCGTAGGAAACATTTAAGTAGAAATTAATATAATTATACACAATCAGTTACGAAGCCATCATGTTTCATTGCATGTATATTCATGTCACTTAGACATTTCATTGTAACTATCATCCTCGAAAATGCAATTTTTTATCCTAATCAAAATATTACAGCATGAATATTTATAAAGTGACCTAAGTGTCCAAGCTATTTTTGAAACAATCTATGGATATGGGGTTCCCACGACGCTAAAAGGCAAGTGTTTCCATTTGGTGTCGTGAATGGTTTCATCTTTAATTTACAAATATGATCTGGTCAACTATTATCAATTATTCATTAATCACATATGTTGATTGAAGATAGCCTACTAATTTTGATGTTGCCTCTGCAGTCTTTGGGCTCATGAAATAGACCCTGAATGGAATTGCCAGTCAGTAGATGGAACAACATTTGGATGGTAATATGTGACAGATTCTAGTGATGCATTAAACGCCAAAAAAATATGAAATCTGGAATCAGAATTTGGCGGCTCTAAATATTTATCGAGAATAGCATGTACGCCAACACTGAACCAATCTTCAAGAGCTAATTCATATTAATTTCACATGGCAATAAGAATAGTAGGAGGAGGAAATAGTAAGTAGCTTATTTTCTAAAAAATGTATTGCATTAGTATAATTTCTGAAATTTATCACATAGTTGTATCTCATGCATCACACTTAACTGATCAGTTATTGGAAATTCATATGCTTCGACAAATTACTGGCTTTTTAACTGTGCAACTGAGCATATGCAGTTTGAAGTATTACATATTATTGGCCATTTAAAGCCAATAAATCGGTACAGGCTGAGTTTTGAATTGTTACATTATTGCAACTCTTCCTCTGTCTATGGTGCGGGAATTGAAATAAATAATCAGCACTCGCCTCTATAGTCGATTCTTTACACAGTCTGATACTATAAATGAGTGAATAACTCATCTTATAACCATAAATAGGCACTACAAGTACTCATGTGGTCTAATTATTGCTTAAGGACTTCAATCCATTTATTAACCCACCAATCTGGTGGGGTGATTTGGAAAATATGTTTGAGGATATGCTACTGAAATCGTTTCTGTTTCCTGCTTTCCTGTGCGGATGTTAGATTGCTATCTATCGAAGGGCGAGTCGGGTAATAATATGTATGTACAGTTGTAGACGGTACTGGTGTAGAATCAGATGTTGCTGGAAGTACCACTTGCTCTGTTCCGGTTGAATGTCGTGTTGCTTCGTGAACTGCAGTAAGCTACCGAATTGCTTCCCCTGTGAAAGTAAATCATGTGAAGTTCATAATTGATGATAATAATTTTTTAGAGTTGAATGAAAAACAGAAAAGTCCGTACAACAACTACAAAAATGGACTGACTGAGACCTCAACGTGTATGTGTATAACTACGTTTCAAAGAAACATAGAGTTAGCAAACCCGAAAGAATAAAATGTCATTGTGGTTTCAAAATTAGATTTTTTATACTTTATTAACGGCTGCCGATGCAGCAAAAATGTTAGTATAGCTGGTTAGTCCATCGCATGTAGCTTTAAAAATATAAAAAGTTCCAAAAGTCCAAAGAAATTGTGCCCGACAATACCAGAATCATACCATTCTTCGCCACCCCTCGATCTAGGAATTTCACTATAAGCTTGACAGTACAGTAAAAAGCGGTAGCAGTAACCTCATCCGGTGATCATCCGAAAGTATAGTGTCTCGTCACCGAGAAATTCGATATCCTGGACATAGGCATTCAAGAAGCAGCATCGCGACTGGTACTGCAGTGATACGTCCAAGTTAATTTGTCACCGTAACCGGTGCGCCTGGCTCACGCTCTGCAGGATAGCAGCAGCGGCATGATTTAGAGGTCGAGCACGGCGATATTCGCTACCCGTGTTTTGATTACTCCCGGCGTTTGCATACCGCTGGCCATTAGCATTTTCAGTATGTCCTGTACCCGCATATTTCACCTAAACAGCATGCTTTTTATTTATGGGCTACGCCGACGGCAGACCACGAAGAGCTGAGACCGAATCATGAACGTCATAGTGCAAGAACGTTGGATTATCGAACTTTTCCCTAAATCGTCTGCTGGAGTGCGTCTACACACAAATGTGCCTTACATATTCACATGATTTATTTCTCCATCTTGTATGGCTGACAATGCTATGAAGTCATAGCACTGTTCATGGAAAAGGGGTCACTTTTTTCTTGCTTCTTTTTGAAACCACTCATTGCTCGAAGTCAATGTATTGAAACATATTTGTAAGAAAAACTGAATTTCATTTTTGTTCTAAACCTTTTCAATATGAACCAAGGAATTATAGGTGTTTGTTGCTTTACATAGAGCTATATATTTTGAGCCTAACATGTATTCTACAAATCACTTTTATATCTCAAATACTTTTGTCATAACGATACAATGACTGTTTACAATCAATTTAGACAGTATGGTGATACTGATAGAAAGTTTAAATCGAAACTTAAAAAATGTTTTATTTGTGTAACCTTGTTTCTAAAGTACAGAACATGCTCCTATACTTTTGAAGAACTTATAAATAATGGTTTCTCAGGTGTTTCATTATGTGTTTAAAATTGTTATTTTTTGAATCTTGTGTTTAAATCACACAGTCTTATTTGAAAGACACAAAAAATGAGTATCTGAAAAGCCATTATCAATCAGTATCTCAAATAATGAATTAGGTAGATGAATCTTCTACATGCACCTCTCAATTCGTTCGTCTATAATTATTTACTCTTAAAAACTGAACGGTTTGTGTACCAATGTTTATGTTAGTGGTGCTATAAGTGAGACATATGATAACCTGCCAATTTTATTAAGCGTTTTTATTTATTTCTGAAATATTAATACCTATATAGATTGACTCCTATGAATTAAAACTCCTCACATGACAATTCCACGACACATTCATTCATGGACGTTCAACTTTTGTTTTTGCTTTGATCTTCATTGCAATTACGCATCTCAGAAGAAGGGCATAAATATTTACTCACTCACTGTACTAATTCGGTTTGAAACCGGTTTGGTGTTCAATGTTACTAAATGTATAAACGGTATCCTCAAACAGCATGCAAATCGAGTAGACAAAAACATAGTATTTTGTCAAAAACTCTTGAACCATGACAGACATTGATTTGCTCTACGTATATGTGATATGCTGCCATATTAAGTACTTATGTCGGATGCGTTTCTATGTGTATCTATATATAGGGTGGGCCAGTAGTGCGTGGATGAAAGATTTTGGGATCATATTCGAACACATTTCTGGGGTATGTCAGTGGAACGCGGCAGGACAACCTTAAAACTACAAAACTAAAATATTATAACTTGAATAACAACATTTATACATGGTGATGTATAACTAAGTTTCATTTGTTAACTCGAACTTCCTGTTTATCATTGCATATTTGGATTTCGTGGTCAATTCTAGTGACACTTTTTGTATTGCACATGGTACCTAAGATTAACCGCTGATTCGTTATTTTCAAGGAAATTAAACTGCACAAGACCATATAACATCACTGTATTATCGCTAATAGACCTTGTGCGGTGATGAGGTATTTTTTTGTTTGTTAAATAAATAAATAGATATACGTTTTTTAAGCATTCACTTATTCTAATGGCGCGTATACTACAAAGGTCTTGAATTTATATTATTCTTGTTTATTAAATCTAGTGCACTCAGTATATTTTATGTATTCAATGTTTAGAAATATTTATCGGTCTTTCAGGTAATCCTTCTAAATCCGGAATTAGTTGTTGAGGTTGGTAGTTGCCTTCGACTTGCAGATGAAGATATAAGTTTTCGAACTGCAAAGAACGTCTTCTAAGGGAAATGTTTTTTATCTGACATCAGTGAGTTGGCCAAGAACGTTCCTGATATACTATTCCACTGGTTGAGTGTCTACGTGTACATCTTCGTAGATCATCATTTTCTATCACGTACCGCATTCCACGTCAGCATTCCATAGCTCATAACAGGTGAGAAGTCTAGCTCCACGAAGATGAATCATCATATTTTCGAGCCGGATGGTCAGGTCTTCTTAGAGCCGCTGCTAACAGCATATTAATTTTCAATTTATGCGCTATCTCAAAGTAATTAAGTTAGTAGATTGGAGGTGCTAGATGTAACACTTGTAATTATGTTTTTCTTCTCTCACCTTTTTTAATGGATCTCAGGAATATAATATGGAAGATCATTTACTAGGTATGTATGTATGCACATTTTTCTTCATGTTGCCGTATTAACAGCACATCCTGAATAATTCGGTGTAAAAAGGATCTTATATGGTAATTTTACCATGTGTTGTGGAGTACTTATAGATTTTGAATTTTGCATTCTACTTTATTAAATTCATGAGCTTAACATATTTAATTTTAGCAATAATGTCTCAGGTCTTATGTGAATTGAGGCTTTTATTGTTTTATCGTCTATTCTTTATTTACTTTGATTTGGTGGATTTTACCTTTCCGGAAAAAACCACACTTTGTTCCGATCAATTTAGCAAGTATCCGGAAATCCACATCCTTTTCTGGATGTTCCCTTTAGTCATAATTTATTGAAATTATTTGAGTGTACATAGCGTGAGCACACATCAGATCACATATTGTCTGAACGTAGTCAGGGCACAACTTAACTAATCTGTTAAAATTACTAAAAGGCTATTAGGGAGCATTTCCTGGTGCCTGGGGCTGTGTAAGTCTGTAATTGCCGTTAGCATTAGTTGCTCCCCCGTTAATGCAGTGTTCGCGTGAACAAACCGACCGACCCTCAACTCCTGTCCTCGGATCTGTCGTGATTTCCTTTGAGAACGGACGAGCGCAGACTTTTGCTGGTGCAGCAAACGCTATAGAACATGCCGAAAAGATTGCATTACAGTAGTGGCGTTATGATGAGCTATTATTTGCACATGTAGCGTAACAAATGGACCACGATGCTTCTAGATTCTAGATTATCAAATTAATGTAGAACTCGAATTTTGGAAATAATGGGGTTGTGAATCATAGTCATCCTCAAAAGGAAGCGTGAGCATGTCTTTATCCATTTACATGATTACTATAAGTTGCACAATTTTTTATCAATGATGAAAGAGTTTCATCAGATAAGTGCATCTGCAATCTACATAATTTAATTTATTTCAAAGTTAAGAGTCTACTACCGGTGAACATTATGTGATCCTCTGTTTTTGTCGCCATTTCCTTACATTTATCAGCCGAGTAAAAATTCTGTGACCACCAGTTTATCGGAACATGGACCTAGGGGCTACTGGAAAATATTATCGTCGGTACTTATATTGTTTAGAAGCAAAATCACGGGCGGTCCTTGCATGAGGACTACACAAGCGACCAGTTCATTTTTCGACAAGATTTGAAACGGCCCATGTTGCTAAATGACTAGGGTTGCTGTAACACCTCTTCATTTATCCGGAGCCGCAATTTAAATCAACCCCATTTTAATCCAGCAACCAGAGCGCACATTGCCATATGGCATATTTCTACAGAACTCGCGTCTGACTGGGAAATTATCGCGGTAATTAAAAAAATGGGAGATAGTGGACGCAGTTTTGATTACGCTTGATTTAGTTGGAGGGGTGGGGCCCCCTTTTAGCGAGTTATCGGCCTCCACGTTTTGTTGTAATCACGCTGATATTTGATATGCCCAAGCTGTTGTTCTTGGACTGTCTGTATGTCTGTTGGCGTCCTTGTTACTGTATAAATCCAGTATCCACTACACCGTTTTCGTTGAAACCTGGGAGGATTCCTACTATTGAAGTGTACTGAAAAATGCCGTTTAACTTTTGAGTTCATAACACTCTAATTTTGGTATATGTACCGGAATGTATTTCCAAACGGAAGACGTTATTATTACAGTGTTCCGAATCAATTTACTCAGTTTTTTTCAACTGATTCTATGTCGACATTAAATGGCAAAAAATAATTTGATAGATGGTCAGACAGTCATGCATTTTCCTCAGACAGCATCTTCAAAAAAATAGATAATTTATTGGATTTTTGTTGCTATGAAAACACCCCTCTCACTTATATATGGGAAGTGGAAAGGAAACACTTTGTTAACAAAATTCGAACCGAAGCATGGCTTTCCAACCACGTTAATAAAAAAAATGCTACAGGCGTATATAGGTCGGTACATTTGAATTAACACTACAAACACGTAGCTGCTAGATTCTTTATTTATATGATAATTACTGATTCAAACCCAACAAAATATATTATATTGTGACTACTATTCTACGCAAGCAGTCAGAAGCACAGCATTTGCTTAGAAATGTTTCAGTACTCCTGTCGAACGGCATACGGAATATGAAACAGGTGTTTCAGGAGACTATTAATCTTCCTGAAAATAAGAATACGCTATTAGGCACAGTCAACACCTTCCCTAATGATCTCTAATTTCTCTCAAAGATTATGGAAAGATGTATTAATGGTGGTTTGGATCCTGGGGCTATGAGCAGGTAGTAAAGCTGCTAGAGTTCATTGTTCTTAGCGATTTTCGTTGCGGGGGGCAAATAATAATAACTCAGGGCAACGCAGCCGTAATATCGAAGAGGTGGGATCGCATTAGAAGTTTTTTTATTTCTTGACAGCTTCTGTGAGGAAATGACGGCGTGGAGTTGGTTGACATAGTATTTCCTGCTAACTATAATTATATCAATATGTATTTACTATATACTGAAGCAAATGTAAAACACAATGACTAAATATATTGGAAAGTCAATAAAATGGTTTATCTGCATCAAATTATAAAGTTGTTCGTCAAAATATATAGTCCTACAAAATTAGTCGGATTATTTTGTAACAATGGCCAAATTGGAATTATGTGCTGAACAAACGACGGTTGCTTTTCGACATTTTTACTTTTTCCATTTGACTGCAATAACTGCAAATTAAAAATTCAACGTTTTTTATATGTCATCTAACGGCTAATGGCTTAATTAGTTTTAAAAAAATATCCGACTGTTTATTTACATTAGTTGATATAGTCTCGGTTATTGTTTACTACTAGGTAGTATATTTTGAAATCTTATGTTAAAGTATCTCTCTACCTTCCGGTCTGTTAGAGTCCTCCAGAGTCCTATTTCAACCATTACAGCGATATAATCGACGATATCCTAAGAATATCTGTTACCGAAGAGGTCACGCAGCTAAGCAAGACAGGGGATTCGTTACACAACTCTTATGTCGCGCAATATCAAATTGCTCTCTCTTCAGATTTTGCGGTCAATATGATCGTCCGTATGACTGTGAGTGTGGATTTGTTGTGTACTCGACTCGTTGGAAAACCCGCCGAGCGTGCTTCCTATTCCTGTTTGATTGCCGCTGTATTTAATAGGTCAGATCGGTTTTTATAACTGAAACTACGTGACTCAGGGCTTGCCTGTATTCCTATATTATCAATACAATAATTCTGATTCGCCCGTGAAGCTTTTATATAGTTTGTCTTGTTAGGTAATGGTTTGTTTCGCATTTTTATACAAAGAAATAATTATTACTACCGAGTTACATATGAAAATACTGCTCTACCCGCCTATGAGAACAGACCCGCTAATCGCTGCTTAGTACATGCTTAGTATACCGTCTCGATAATTTTGTAATTTGGTATGGGAAAAGCTGATGTAAGACACAGAGAATTAGCACAGCGCCTAAGTGTAAGAAAGAACGCCAGCGTAAGCTTAGTTGGCAACAGCAAGGGAGAGCTAGACAAGACGATTGGAAGGCGACCGCACATGTATGGATTTCTGATTCGGATTGGAATATAAAATACAGATTCGGAATTTCGAGAACTCAGCGCAGATGTCCCTATTGTTTCATTTCCAAATTTTACCTCTTACAATATTTTTGAGTGTATTCGGATGCTTGAATTTCCAATTCAGGAATAAAATCAGGAAATCCTTGATGTACGGCCGGCCTAACGAACAATTACAGTGGGAGAAGTGGCGTACAGCAGGGATGTCCATTATACAGCAGAACTCACATCTTAAGGCCTCTAATTGAATCATTTACCAAAAGTTTGATTTCGGACTTCGATTGTCTATAAAATTTTGAGTATCACGACGTTTCAATTGATGTGCTATCTTCAATCGTCTTCAGGTGGACTGGCGAACACGTTCCTTTCATGCCAATTTATACCCCGTCCTGTGACGTGTCGTTGTGCGCGGTCTGTCCTGATTGGTTCCCGATGCGCCGTATTCCGGTCTGCTGACGTGGCTGTTTGTCGGTTATTGTTTGTTGTCTGGTCCAGTCGTAGTCTATTAATCTTCTTTATGAGTGGCTGCCAGATTGGTTTAATGTCTACGCTGGGTTTGCTGTACACTTTCCCGTTATTGGTGATGAATGCCGCCTCCTTGAATTTCCTTCGATACCAATGCGGTTCCTTGGCAATAACCTTAGCGTCGTCCCAAGCTGTTTTATGGTGCTCCGTCCATGCGTGGTCAGCTATTCCAGATTTTCCTGTCTCTGCTCGCTGGGTTTTGAGACGATGTTCTTTGATTCTTACCTCCAGTGGCCTTTTTGTTTCTCCAACATAGATTTTACCACATTGACGTGGTATCTGGTAGATGCAGTCCTTTGTCTCTTGAGATTCATTCCTGGGCTTAGTTTTTGTTAGGATACTTCTGAGGGTGGCAGTCCTAGAGAATCTCGTTTGGATCTTGTATCGCTGACCTATTCTTTTGATTCCATCTGATATTCCTTTCACGTAAGGCAGAATGAGTAAGTGCTGAGATTCTTCGTGTTTAATTCTTCTACTGTTGGTATCTTCCTGTATTGTTACTTCCACTAGCTTCTTTGGGTATCCGTTGTTTAATAGATCTTCTTTAATGATATTGAGCTCTCTTTGTAGTCCCTCTTGTGTGTTACAAATATTCCTAGCTCGATCGACTTAAGTCCGGATGACGCCTTTCTTCGTGGCTGTTGGGTGGTTTGAATTGTAATGTAAGTATTGACCTGTGTGAGTTGGTTTTCTGTGTACTGTTGTTTCTATTTTGGTGTTTCTTCTCGTTACTAAGACATCTAAAAATGGAAGGCAGTTGTTGCTTTCTTCTTCTTTCGTGAATTTTATCGAAGGTCGCATGTTGTTCAGATGACTGAAGAATGTTTCTAGTTGGCTCTCTCCATGGTTCCAGATGATAAATGTGTCATCTACATAGCGAAGCCATAACTTCGGTTTAATACTTGAACTTTCGATGGCAGTATATAAAGTATTAAACCAATCTGGCAGCCACTCATAAAGAAGATTAATAGACTACGACTGGATCAGACAACAAACAATGACCGACAAACAGCCACGTCAGCAGACCGGAATACCGCGCATCGGGAACCAATCAGAACAGACCGCGCACAACGACACGTCACCGGACGGGGTATAAATAGGCATGAAAGGAACGTGATCGCCAGTTCACCTGAAGACGATTGAAGACAGCACATCAATCGAAACGTCGTGATACTCAAAATTTTATAGACAATGGAAGTCCGAAATCAAACTTCTGATAAATCCACATTGTCTACAAGTTTTAAACAACAGTGAATCAATTACCCTCAAATGCGAAATATGCATGATTCTTACATCAACCATAAAACACAAATAAAAACACTTCTGTGAATGCAGCCCTCTAAACCGTTTTTTAAGTCGCCCTTAGGGCACTTGCAGTTGTACAGCCCTGACGTAGAGAATGATAAAAGTGCAGTCAACGTAGTCAAATCATGATATTAATTTAAAATCATGACAAATGTATCAAAATTACTTTTACCGAGTCCAAGTGATAATAAATAAGTACAGTGGCTGTGGTCAGCTTTTCTTGACGTATTTGGTAAACAGATGAACTTTGAATTGTATGATTAACTATTAAGAGGCATGTAACACTTATCAGTATTACAGGAAAAACATGATGTATGATTGGTAATTAAATGACCTTCTAGTAATGCCATTAAAATTTTACCATTTGTAAAAAATTCGTCACAAAATTCCTTCTATCTTGATAATGTATGGTATCATATGTGATAATGTTACACGTTGAACCATTGTGCACAATTAATAACACCCCTATGAAGAAATGGGCACAATTTAGTTCCGTGGCTTCCACTGAACTCAAACATTATTCTATTAGTTGTCAAGTGCCAACATGTTTTCTATCAGCGCCAAAAAGTTCACAGATCACGGCTTGTTCTGTGATAAGTTTTGCCCTAGAGCTGTCAGTTGCTGATACTTGGCATTAATGGCGGTTGTGATAAAACTATTGCACAATTTTACACACCACTGCACAATTTCAGTGTAGCAAGGTGCATAATTCAAAAATCCCCAATAAAAACCCTGCAAGCTATCTTGTAACGTACTGCGAGCCGAATAGGGGATCATGGGTGTTATCGTGCAAACCATTATTCTAACTGATTGATGTTATGTGCATATAATTTTATCGATTTCTATTCACCTAAACGCAGTGTGCGTATATTTTGGTATGTAGGTACATACCAAACATAGGTCTCATTGAATTTCAGCAAAATCTAAGCAATCACTTGATATCCCTGATTTAAAAATAACAAAAAAAAAACGTTTACATAAATATCTCATTTGTGGTGAGTCAGTTTTTAAAAACCGTGGAATAGTCTATAATAGCCATTAAATGATTATTTCTTATCCTGCTCATTGTTTCGGTTAATCTCGTTGATGGCGTGGTTATACATGTATACGAGGTGGTGCTCAATTCTTGTATTGAAGTTTCAATTCAAATCTCATCTCTTAATGCCAATATGTGACGGCAAGTTATTTTCGTCGGCCTCTGTTTCGTAATCTACTTAATCAAAATCTACTGTTCGTGTTATTGGTATTGCTTTCTGGAATCTTCTATTTCCATAATACGATTTTACGATTCTTTCTACATCTATGTCCACGATTCTTTCGACGAACTCACGAGGGACGTCATATTCCTGCGTCTTGCGCAAATGTTCGCAAGTTCTCCATCTATTGCTGTGTCCTGTTGTATTTGTACAATTCTGTTGAATTCTTAAAATGTAATTCTAGCTTATCCTAGGGACGCATATTAGCCTAACGCAATATTTCCAGAATATATGCTGCAAGCAGCATTGCAATCATTAGTTTCTTCCCTACCGGTTATTTATTCCTCTTGGAGGACCTGATCATTCAGCAATCGAAAATTTAATGTTACCCAAATTCCAAAATGTTAACCTTCAGTTTGATAACAAATGACATAAAAGTAAAAAAGTCACTAAGCAACTGCAAGTGTTGCACACTAACTATAAACCTATGTCTATCATACAGGACAATAGCATAGCATTATAGGTAAATGGCATTATTTTGGGTATAGCTGTCAGGTCTTCTTTATGAGGAATAAAGTCTTTTGACATATAATATTCCTGTAATAAAGGCTGGTAACAATTCAAAATATTTTTCACCGTTTGTTGATTGAAACCACATAGGTATGAATGAATATCTGCACTGACATTTTGGAATGAAAAGATTCATTTTGAAAATATAATAACATTAATATTTATGATTTGTTTTCAAACAAGCCTTTAGTATGAACTATTATAAAAGGCTAGAATACATGTGATGCATTTGATAAATCCAAAACTGGGACATACACACAAGAAACCGAAACACATACAAAGCTGCATGTTATAAGCTTGACCGTGTTTCTAATTTTTATGAATCGATTTTACAACCAAAGGCATTATGGCATTCATATATTACGTACTATGAAATACATAATAACAGCAAACCTGAAATAAATATGTGATGCATTTTTACTGGACTACCAATACCAATTTCAACTTGTTAAAATCTCTCCACATGTAACCTTGATAGGATATGGAGCTAGACCTGGACGCGCCATAAAAATTGCAATCACCTGGTATATTTATTAATAGAATAAATTTAAATATTTCAACCTTCACCTTCAGAAACCATAACTGCTTTTGTATTAAAAACCCTATTACCTGAATATCATTTAGCCATACTCCACTTTTTCAGTTCAATATAAACAACACTTTTACTGTTTATGTTGAGAAAATGTCTTCCGATATACATAACTAAACGGTTTGCGTGGAATTATATATACTAACCGTGAAATAGTTTATTTAAGGAAATCATTAATCTCTGCGTGACGTAAACTGAATAACGTTAATTTTGGGCAAACGTCTTATTCTAGATCTCATATGATCTATTTATTTAGCTTACACTAACTTATTGAAGATTTTAACCTAAATGTGATATTTATGTCCTCCACGATCCGTAATTTATTGAAGTACACTCCAAAAAATTCTGTGTTATAAGGTATTCCAGAAATTTTAGGATTTACTGTAAAATAAGAATTCCTTCTTTTATGGTTTACACATGAAGTGGTGAATTAGTGTAGCTTGTGAAAGTTATCCTGTGGCTGTCTCCTGCTTCACCTTACTTGTACTGACCACTAATTTAAATGATTTATGCTCGATGCAATAATTTCACTCACGTTAGAGCTACCTCGGCTACCTTTATCCATGTGCAAAATATAATTAAAATTTTTATTTTTATTTGTGCTCTTCCATTGGGGCTATCGAGGCAGCCTAGATAAAAAAAATCAATACCAAATGTGTGTATGCCAAATGTCGTATTGGTAAGTCTTATACACCTATAAAGTGTCGAATCAGTACTCAGTGAACATGTTTGAGAA
This sequence comes from Bruchidius siliquastri, assembly GCA_949316355.1. Taxonomy (NCBI): domain Eukaryota; kingdom Metazoa; phylum Arthropoda; class Insecta; order Coleoptera; family Chrysomelidae; genus Bruchidius; species Bruchidius siliquastri. Next base: position 16,341,645 of record OX438533.1, on the reverse strand, counting down.
ACGGGGTATAGCATTATGCTCTAGACTAGACGGTAATGGGTATAGAGGGAAAATGGAAGGTCCGGGCCTTCAAAAAGTTGAACGATGATTGAATTTCTAATTTCTCAATTGACTGTATCCCAGCTTGATTGAGTATGCCCCGTGGAAGGATCTAGTCAATGTTCTCCAAATCTGCAAATGTATCATTAGTTTTTATCCCGATTTCCTTGGTTTGTTCTTGGATCCTAAACGGGGGGTATCGCGTTGCTACCTTGGCAGCTTTACAGTTCTTGTGTGGCGCTGCTTTATATCCTTTTTTGGATTTACCAAATGCGTCATCTGTATTCTAACCTTTCATAATAGCTGATGCTAAGGTACTAAGGGTTAAGTTACAAAACTGTTAGACGGGGAACAGTCATTAAGGATACTATATTTTTAAAATCAAATTTATTCATTCTGGTCTGTGCTTCGATAAAGGCTGACGAGGCAGCCTTAAATGTCAGTAAAGATTCATTTAGTAAGGTTGTATCATCAGTCGTATGTGGTTTTGATGCGTGGTTGTTGCAGGTAAGATGAATTTGTGATTAGTCTTGTAACAATTATATCTGTATCTCCCATAAAAACTGTATGTGACATCAGCAGCATCGTCAATCTTCCATTTCTCTTCCACTTTCCACTGCTGACTGGTGATGCTAAACACCGTTATCACTACGATACCGTCAACTATACATCTTCGTGAGCTTATTTCGAGGTCGTGTCGTGCCTGTATGTCCGAGTATCTAGTAGAAGGTAATGAGGGAACGAAATTATAGGATTGTATATTTAAAATGACCTGTTTGAGAATATTTGGTAAACGCTGTATAATTTCTAGAAGAACGGTCTCTCTTATGTACCTACATTTTGCACGCATACTTTATATATGAGGAAATTGAAATTCATTACTTTCGGAGATGCTTGCATTATTATTTGGGTTCTATGCTGTAAAGTTGTACCATAGTTGTTATTGTCTATAAGTTAAAATAAGAACAACTTATTTTTATTTCTATGAAGTACAGTCAATGCCTTAATTCCATACAGCTGAACGATAACAGCAATTTCACAGAGTACGTATATTATTCTTCTACGTAAACCCAGTAGCTCATGTAAAAATAGTTTCGAGTACCCTTGAAAGGGCGACGATTCAAATGAACAAATACAATTTGCTGAGATAGCATCCCTAAGCTTTAGGGTTTTTAAAAGGCAAGTTTACATATTTTTATTTACTCTCTCTCTCCTCTCTCATATTTCTACTGCTCTACGACCCTTGCAGGGTAATCGACTTTAACTTTTTGTGTACACACAATGGGTTTTTGTCATCTGTTTAATTTTACATTCCCTTTTAATAGTGATAAAACATATCATTTTTAGATGTACAGGGGCTAAACGTTAAGTAATTATAAATAAAGTAAGTAGAGATCGATTAGGAATTGGGCTATAAGGGCTATAACTGAGAGCGGCAGATTTCAAGGCAGCTTCGCTGATGACAGTACCCTTATTTCCTGCATGGAACTATATATGGAGAACCTTGGTGTTATGGAATTAACTACAGGGAATTCTGTTCCCCAATGTTAAAATCTACAGCGTTTCAAGGTCAATGTATCCATTCGCAGCACTCATGAAGCTCGATGAGCTGTCTGCCGTTGCGTGAGGTTATCTATAAAAAAACAGTGGAACAGCATTTTTGGTATGAAATTCTATTTAAAACTGAAAAATAATAAAAAATGTAGGGATTCCAATTAATTTTCACACCTAAAAGATATCAATGAAATATCCAATATCGCTCGCTTGGGTGTCTCAAAAATCTTATAACACCAAACATTACTTCGGAATTACATTTCTTCTAAGAAATCAGCTTTTTGCAGCAAAGCTCAATATAGCGACCTTCAGAAAAAGTTAATGTAAATTTAAAAAATATAACCGTTGCTACACTACCGAACAGTATCAAACAAACACACCAAATAAGGGCATTCAAAATAATTTCTGAGTAAAAATGAAAAACTTAATTTCTAGTACGTTGTAAGTATGAGTGTAAAACGTTTTTCCACTGGAAATCTGAGAACCTTCATCTTTGTTTTTCCATTCGGAAAGAGTCTATTAAGCGCCAACACAAGGAAGGGACCCCTGTCCGTGACCTGTGAATATTTTATCAAAATAAACCCTTCTATCAGCTGATAAAAGGGCCCGAGGGCTCAATAATTCATGGCGGTCGATAAAACTTTCAATATTGATAAAAAGAGCGATGAATAAAAAATCTGAACGAATGGAACGTGTACGCATACGTTAGAAAAAAGGGGTTCAACCGCAAAAGCCGCGGAATTATTGAGATTACAGGAGACAAACATAAAATGGCGACGTCGGTGGCAGTGGTTATAATTTACAGACCGGCAAAGAGCGATTTGAATGCAATTAAGGTGATTGAAGATACTAGTTATCTTTTTCCGAAATTCAAGATGTTAAACATTATTCGCCTTTTTTTCTAGCATTATTCATGTCATTGCGTGAAGCTTGAGTTAAATATCAATTACAAAAAATCATGGCTTGATGGATGATTTTATAAATAAAATGTAGTCTCTAAAACTTATTATCCTGCGGTATACCCAACATTTAGGATCCAAGAAAACATAGATAAAACCATAAGAAAACCTGAATAAAAACTTATGGTGCATTTATTGGTTTGGAGAACATTGACTAGATCTTTCCACGAAAGTACATTCAACCAAACTGGGTCACAGTGTACTGAGGAATTATTATCATCTTATTTGATTCTGAAACTGTTGATCATTAGAACTAAACTTAAAAATATTGTGAAATATCTTTTATTAGTTAAAGCTGTGATTCCGAAAATTTCCTTAATTTTCAAAAATCAATAAAATAGTACAATTTCACATGAATTAAAGAGTCAACCTACTTGACCCCATCTTCCAAGAGGCTAGATGTTAGTATCCTTTCCTTTCATGGTTACTTATGAATATTTTTCAATTTAACTGCAGTAATCTGTAGTAGTAGTTAGTAAAACAGAAGTGTAAAATATTAGAAAAAACGTAAATTGTGCCCCAAAATGACATAGAACTGGTAAGAAAAATAACCGTTGAAATTTGTTCAAAACATTTGAATGCACTGAAAATTTACTATGTTTATGGGATCGCATGTATCGTGAAATTCGTGGTAGGTCAATGTATTCTTAGCCAACTACGATTAATTGCTGTCCAATCGAAAGCTGACGAGTAAAATAAATTCTTCCGCCTATCCTTGTACGTTACGCAACGTTGAAACATTATGGGATTTCACCATTAAAACATGGTAGCTTGAGATCTTACTCAAAAATAGGTATGTCTGGTTCGAAGCCACGAGATCTGGCATCACTGTGTAACGTCACCGCAAATTACGTTTTACAAAATAGTTTTCATCGTAACAAAGTCACTTTTGCTTAAATGTTTGGCAATATGACAATGATGGATTATGGATGATACCTGGGAATCGTGAAAAACACTAAATATATACGAAATAGTATGGTTTTTTTCCACGATTAGGGTAATCGATATTAATTGTAATTAATTTAGTCCTGCCACACAGTTAACAAAAGAGAGGATTCAATTACGTCCATGTCACATTGTTTTGTGCAGTTATGATCAATTCAATGAATAGATCGCTAAAATCCTCTTGCTTTATAAATGCTACAAATAATCAAACAGAAAAACTGATTCTTAATTATTATGACTATCTGTAAATGTGTAGGGCTTGAGCGTTGTCATCACTACTTGGCTAAGAGCTTTTGTCGGTCGCAATTACTGTAATTTTTGTGCCAATACGTTGAAATTTTCAACCTCAAACACAAAATTTAGAAGATATTCTAACGAAAATGTTATCAAAATTAATACATACTTCTTATGAAAGAAATAAGCAATTGGTAAGGAGATAAAGTACGACAATTCACTATCTATTACGACAAAATGCAGCCAGCTCTAACATACCGGATGAACGGAAAGGGCTTCAGTAGGAATACTGGATTGCCGGAGATTTTCACGTTTCAGGCGCTAATCCGGCCTAAAAGATGCTTTGCGTTATACACTTGAGTGTAACAAGTAACGTATTGCTTCTTAAGTTGCATTCTTAAGGCAGCAAGAGTTCAACTATAGACAAACTATGACACTATGTTTATATAGCAGACGCTGGTCGCTAACTAATAGTGACAGATAAATAATTTATGGATGCAATATTGCTTGGACAACATTTACCGATACATATCTTCTTCTTTTTTTCCTAATATCCACGCCGACGAAGCTTTTTAAAAGTTTCAATATTTTTTTAAATAAATTCTGTATCAAATCTGATACTATTGCGCGGGAAATATACACCAAGCAACAAGAGCTGCATTTCTTATAATTCTTGGTATCTGTACAGCTAGGTAACACTATTATGGGTAAGTGAATAAAACTACTGTGAAACTTGTCAATTTCATATATTCACAATTTTCGATCCACTGACTATAACTTTAACACACTGTACATTCGAAAAGGAAACTTAAACATTACATATGTACAAGCAGCAGTGATATTTAAATTTTGTTCCGTCCATCACAGATATCGGAATTACAAAACAAAGTCACATTTCACATAATCAGATAAAAATTAAAATATAAAGTACCTAATTATGGATAAGACGTTAGATTTGGTAAGAAAAAAACAGTCTTTAGAACATTTGCTAGAAGCTAGTCATGATGAGTGGAGGTGTTCTTTGATCGCATTTCTATAAAATTAATTTTCACAAGCTGCACAATTTTTGTTTTTGAAACCAGAATTTGTTTAGACAACAATCAAAATTAGTTAGAATGTAATGGTATTCACAGTACATAATATGGTTCAAATTCAATTATCTTTTCATCATATTTATTCTTATTAAAGATACCGTGACATTTTTAGCTGATTCCATCAAATATTTAGTCATGAAAATTCAAGCTAAAAATAACAAAAAATATAACAAATCTATATGAGATAAAGTCCGAATACGATACTTTTTATTAAACGATGATTAATCTGACATTTTGAAATTAATCGGATACACATTTCGAAGATACCTCTCTAAGAAAAATGTGAGTTACCGTGATTTAGAATAGAAATGCACTGAAATACCATCCCATGACAAAACGAATAGACAAAATACATAACTAATCTTTTTGAATTAACTGTTGAATATTCAGCGTTCACTCTACTGAAATGAATTCTATTGCACTGGGTAAAGATGGTCTGCACATATTATATTGTAACATATTATTGTGATTTCGTGTATTATTTGACAACAGTTAATTCTCAGTTATTTTCTTTTTCTAGTATATTTCTGTTGCTTGATTATAAATCAGTCATATTGGCAAAGGCTCTAAAGCTAAAGAATTTGGAAGATGTAGTTTATCACTAATAAATGTTGAGAGTGTGACGCTGCGTACGTTCAAATGTTCTTCAATGTATTCAAGTTATGGAGTTGTATAGTATATCAAAATAGCAGTGAATTGAATAAATTGTTGAATTTGAAATTGTTTCAAATAATTTTTAAACTAGGCTATAAACAGTTGGCTATGTGGTTGTATGACTCAAAATTCCATAGGTAATGTTTCAATTACCTATATTGACAGGAACATGAATGGTTCTTTGAGATTGCTAACTGATACTCTTATAATCGTATTTGAAATTCCAAGATGACTTTTTCAAAGTTTTATGGAGGAATACGAGCATTAGCAACGAGCACTGAAAGATCATCAATTAATCTGCCAGATGAAGATTAGTATCTAAAGTGCCTTATGCGATATGACTGATTTGATGACCAAACCACAAATAAGAATTGCCACAAAGAATCCTTCCAATCTTTTCAAAGAGCGAGAACGCATAAAATAAATATAGGTAGTTAAAATCGTATAAACATCCATACAAAATTTACAAAATAAAAAGTACTGGGTAGTGTAGTTCATCATCCGAATAAAAAAAAATATGACAAAAGTCCACTATATACATATGTACAAATATTTTGGTACTTATACAACCGATAATATAAGATCAGGTATCAATATGTTCTTCCAATGCCTAAATGACCACCGAAGACATCCAACATACTCGTATTTGTAGCTACGGCACGACGCAAGGGTATAAAACATGCCGCTACCGTCGCTACTACAACTCATCAGTGAATCCAGAAAAATCGATTATACGGTGATTCAAAAGAGATGTGTGACTAATGATAATAATCATGGAAAAGACTGATATATCGTGTTTCATGCTTCAAAAGTATTGCAGGTTCAAGTTTCTAAATCTCTCTAACTCTTCGATACGAAAAGTATTTTAAATGGAGCTTGGTCGATAAAGTACGATTTCGTGACAAAGAACTTCAAAACCGGTAAGAACTAAGAGTGTAGTAAGTGTAGTATCTAAAAGGACACGAACCAACAGATTTTAACAATCTTTCACAGAATATTGATGAGTGAATCGAAACATGCGTCAACATTATACCGTGTCATTATTCAGTATTATTTTCATGTTCACACAATCTTCAAGTTCCCACGTGTACACACTGATACAAGACGTTTCACAAAATTGAAACAATATCACAACGTTGGAGCTTTGGTGTTCATTTTTTCTTGAAAAATAGCGTTTTAGTCGTTCAAATTACGCGATATTTACATCGTAGTTATATCACATGAGTAGCAGAAAAATATGCATCTAACTGTATTTTTAAAACAAAATACTTCGATTAGATTTTGTACTCATCCAGGTTATTTTTCCGCTGCTAATGCAAAATGGCGGAGGTAGTGCTACAGATTCCTTAATCATATACATAGTTTATCTAGCCACTAAGAAGTACAAGATAAAAAGAGCTACCACAGAAATACTGGTTTTGAATAATGTATACAGTATTTAATCCTTCCAGTTTTTTTGATATTTGTATTTTCATTAGGCGGTCAAATAAACAAGACGAGTGATAGATAAAATCACATGTGTTTCAGTAGTTACAGTGAATGTCGTATAATAATCATATGCATGTGAGACGCCCATCACAATAACAATATTATTAACGCTATATATATATTGGTATGAGGAGTATATTGGAACAATAATAAATACATAACTTGCGCACAATACATATAACTTCATTGATGGTAGATATATTCTCATAGATTCAATGAGAATAGAGGAATTTCATTGACTGCGATATTTTTTATGGTTGTTCCAATATATGACACCGATAATAATCAACACACATCAGAAATATAGATTGAATAATATTGCATGCGTGAGAAGTACCAAATAGAAACCATATTTTTCAATCCAATATGAAATCAGCTTGTCAAACAATAGAGTAAGAAACAGTCCCGATATGTTACCCGGCATAAAAATCACCAAATACTGCTTTAAAATTTATAATTTAATCAACTGATTTTTAAGCATTGTACATTACAAAACTGTTAAATCAACGATTCAAAAATGTATATGAGCACAGTAGTTCACTTATGCGTCAGAAGGAACGGAGTGGTTGTACTTGACTCAGCGAAAGATTCCGGCGCCATTTCGTCACTGTTATCGGCGCAACAGTTAAACATTGAATTGATTTCACTGAAATGTAGGTATCTCATATAACCTTAATTTAACTAAATAAATATTACTTAATGCACAAGAAAATGAGGGATTAACAAAAAGCTGCTCAAATTGAGCAAAACATTTCAACCAATTTGTGAATGTCAGTTATTTTTGCGGTCATTGTTAGGATTGAAGATAAGATGCTTTCATTGAAATCACGTGATTTTAGAAGAAGACAATTTTAGAGGCTAAATCATTTAAAACTATAGTGAAAACAGGAAAATATGATTTCCATTATATGCTGGAAATGTAATGCTTATAATTGTCTGTGCTCCCAGTATCTCTAGACTCAATTTCAGGAATAACTGACGTATAAATGCCATCTGATCAGAAGTATCAGTGGATAAGAAGCTATTAGATTCAGTTTAGCTATAAAAACCAAGGAAATCAACGATATATATTAAATATGTAAGTTTCTGAGTGAAGTCGGAAAATTACCAACAATTATTTAAAAGAAATTAGAATTGGTGGTGTTTTGAGAAAATACCTAATTGAATAACAAACAATATTATAAAATATCGAATTACGAGTTTGCTTATGTATCTAGTTCATTAATAGACGTTAAATAATGCTGGAAAACTTACGTAATGTTTTTGAGAATACCAATTCGATTCGTATAATTAAAATTTTACAGAAAGCTACATAAATCTCCTAGCATTTTATTCGAAAGGTCGTCAGTAATTCCTTCATTCTATAAATTCATGCTTATATCTTTGTGGGATCAATCTACCTCTACTTCATTATTCAGTATCGTATATTTCTCATGATATTGTTTAGACCATTAAATTGAATTTATCTAAATACTGTTGCTATAATTAACTCCATTGAATAGCTGATAATGACTTTGAAATGACAGGCTTGAAGACAATCATGTAAACTTAAATAGACGAAGGAATAAGGCGACGCTACCTCCGCATGCACATTGTGGTTCTGCAAAACCAATGTTATCAAGGTATGATGATATCTCATTGACGATGTGTTGGCAATTCAGACAACCACGAGAGTTGTCGTTCAAATAGATGATCGTGGCTATTCGGGGCAAAGTTCAGTACCCAACTACTTATAGTACACTATTGTTACCATCAACACAAGCACAAATTGGCAAAATACATCTTATTCTTGAATAGCAGATTTCTGAATCGTATCCTGTGATTGTCCCTTTAATTCTAATGCTCTAGTTAGCCAATGATTAGAACCAAATGTGTTTTCCGAACAAACCTAGAACGTACAAAATTTGTGTTCGTTACCTTGAAAGAGGATGCCAAAGAAACAGTAACGTCAGCCAATGATAGCTGATCTCAATTATTTCACAAATGGAAAGACTGGTGTCTAGTATATAACCTACAATCGGGCCAACAATATTGGGAGAGAAAATTATTTAATTCTAGCAGATTTCAATTACTTATTGTTTCTAAGATTGTATGGATACATGTTCATGATTTTTATGTAGTGATTATTTTGCGTCATCTGGAATTTTTATGCTCTGTGTGTCTGTAAAAATTTTAGAATGTGTTATGTAATTGATAATGGTATAGATTTGTAATAAACTTCAAACAGATATGTTATCTTAGAAATTTCAGATAGCAACTAGCTTGAACCATGGAACCTTCTATAATAATACAAACTTTCAGAGATAAACACATCCCATTAGGTCAGGAAACCTGTTTTTATTCACGAAATCTTGTGCCAAATGGAGGAATGAACTACCACATGAATGTTTTTTCAAGTAAATGCATCCAATAATCTGCATGAATATCATGAGTCAATTAGGCCACAGTGATCCGAAAACTTGTATGTATGACGGATTACATAAGTATATTCGCTCTAATGACATCCAATATTGCCTGTTTCAACTTGTTTCTAACATATCAAGTAAATTATGAGTCATGGGCATTCACGTTAATATTCCATATTACTCATAATCTGTTTCTTGTATGTTAACATTGCTCATTATCCTTCGCTGTTTTCATCGCAGCACAGAACTTTGCCGTAAGTAGATAGCTGATAGTTGTTATTACTATGAGATCAAGGTGGAATGAGATACCGTCATTATGAGAATTGGGAATACTGGTAGCGGTCGAAGGAACCAAATAGTGTGATTAGTACAATTCATTTTTTTACAATTTCACGTACTTATCACTTTACAATCACGACATCAAATGGTAAATTTTTTTTGTTCATCTATTTATTAATATGAAATTATTCCAATTTCTTCATTCTTCTATCAAAACGAGGGTTCAAGCATGATTGTTGATAGTTGTATATAGGTAAACCTAATTTTAATTTTCAACATACAGCAAGAAATTCGAAAATTATGTATTTTATAGAATCTTGCTTCCTCAGATTTTTTTCGAAAAATCATGGGCGCAAGTAAAATACTATATTTTATTAGTCAAAAAGGAACAGACTAATGCTATATCGATACAATGGTACAAAATTTTGTAGAACAATGTGACCAAAATCTCTTCAAAATATTTTTCAGAAACATGGGGAACCATTGCAAATATGTGGAAACATAATAAATCCTTTGAATTTAATCAGATTATATCTTAATTTAAAGCTCTCATTCTAACTGAGATCTACCTAAATGGTGCTACAGTGGTAGAAAAATACACAATACAAAAATACTGAGGTTAATTACGTACTGAACTTGTAGCTATTGAAGCAGCTATTTAATGAAAATTATCATGTATTTTTTGTAACTCGGGATATATCCAAAAACAGTTTTAAGACTTTAACCTGTCATCCGCGTGAAATTTTTCGTGAAAACCTTATTTGGTTACTGCTAAATGAATATTAGAATTAATTATTTATCTGTAAGATACAAATAACTGCATATATAAACAAATGTAGTTTACCAATGATTGTTCTGAAATACTACTATATGTACCACTGTATGTAAGAATAGGTATTGTTTTCCAAATGAGGTTTGCAAGCATCTGTCACTTCAAAACTTTAAATATGACACAGAAGTAACTGAAATTTATAGCAATATCAATATGACAGAGAAGTATTACCAATATATTAACAGGAACTTGACAATGAATTATTATTATTTAAAAGTGTTATAAAAAAGGCGGGCTTAGTCTTACACTGTGAGATATATTTACGTATAGATATATGCTCGCGAGTAGCTCTTACACGTGTGTACGTACGTATGGGAATGCTTTGTTTTTCACTACAAAGGAAGGATAGATTCAGAGATTAGATCATATATTATACAAAATTAATTACACTTAGCCACCTCCAAAATTAAAAAAAAATAGTAGTTGGTTAGATCAAACCTTTTTCCAGAGACAAGTTTCACTGAAAAGAGGGTTTTATTTGTGAAACTTATGTCGATCTCACGAGTGCTTCAGATCGTAACATTGAATTTAAAATCCATTGGAAAACTTGGTATTCCTTATTTTTTCATGCATAAATGTCAAACGCAGAAAAAATTATTTATATTTAACAAATAAAATGTTCCTGCTTGATCATTATGTTACATTATGGAATGAATCTACCCTTAAAAAACTTTATCAAGGCATCCATCATTTATTCCAATGATTTTTTATGTGTATCTTGTCACGATTGAAGTATTTTCCCCTTTCTATTAAAATACCTATACGGTACCTAACTATAGCACACAGACAGAAATCTGGTTAATGATCTCCGGGTCCCCATGAATTCTGCAGAGTTGAAATAATGGATGAAATATATCGACAAAATTACGACCGATGTTGTTTGTAAATGAACTTGTTCAAGCAAACGGAGCATTCAAGCTCTTAAGAGAAGTGATAATATACCCATACAATACATCCTTGAACCTTCCACAGGACTATGTTGTCATTTTTATAATGGAAAGTTATAAAACAGGATTCTGGAATCGGGAAATAAATTTACCATTGTGCACCTTAACATATTCCTACATCGAATAGTAAGATATAGGGAATCTTGGTGTCATGCCTTCCTAGTGCGATAAATACACATGAACCCTATTGTTTACAAGATCATCATGTCCAGAGTTTGATGTTGAATCAACAGGTTTCTTCAGTTCAAATAGGTTCATTTCCATTGAGGCTGCCGGTCACTGTAGGCAGACGTTTGACGATATCGTATCATGTCATATAGCTACTATTCTTAACTTGATGTGGATATTTTTCTGAACAACTGTTTACGCCAGTATTACTGCATAGGTTTATCTCACCAAAACGTCTCACACATCACTTCAGCAAGATATAAATATTCACAGAAAATATATGTTGTGCTGCGAACAGAAGAGCTTCTGCAGACAAATACCTGTTCATCTTTCGGACCCCTCAGGAAGAAAGCAATGAGCATTTGTATCTGAACATCTGGTGGATAATCCGATCAATCAACAGCTTTGTTTACATTTGCTATACTTCCTCCAAGATTAACCTTTTGGAAAAGCACTTGCAAGATGTTCAAGCGTTATCTATTGTAAGACATCTTGAGATTGTTTATTGAGCCGAAAATACCTGGTATACTTCTGCTGGTCCATAAATCTCAGCAAGGCTTACCGTAGGCAATCTGAAACTCACCAATGGCGGACACCGCTTGTCTAGCTTCGATAAATATATACATTGAGAATCACTTCTTCACAAAGGCGGAACATCCAAGGATTGACAGTCTTGTTGAACCGCGAAAAGCGGCTCTCACATATGCGTCAACGGCGCTAAGGGCCCTCCCTGGCCCATAGGGTCTGGAGACGGCGCGTACTGGTGCTGCATATGCTGGACGCCTGTATCCGTCGGCAGGTACATGGAGATCATCTGGCGCAAATCCTGACCCTGGACCTGCTGCTGCGTTTGTTGCTGGTACTCCCGTTTCACACCCGCGGGCGTTGGGGTGTGCAGACCGGAGCCTGGCGATACTGGTTCCGATTTGATACTGCTGCCGCTGGGACTATGCGAGGATCCGGCTTGGTGAAGTCCGTAAGGCGAACCGGCACTGTTGGGCACCGTGTACCCACCGTAACCGCCGTTCATATATGCTGAATGCTGCATCTGCTGCATCTGGTCGTACCGAGCTGCTGCTGCATAGTTGGCGCTGTATTGTTGCTGGTAGGAGCTGGGGTCATGCATCATGTATCCATTGGGCATGTATCCATTTGGCATTTGGTACATGTCCCTGGCCGTCACTTGTTGAGCACCGCTACCGGGAGTTGGTCGAGAGCCAGCATCTCCAGGTGTACCCGTCGGCAACAGAGCGCCAGTGCCTAACGGGTACTTATCTTTTTTCAGCAACGTCTTGGTCTTTCTCCTTGGTCTATATTTGTAGTCGGGGTGTTCTTTCATGTGAACGGCGCGCAACCGTTTCGCTTCATCGATAAATGGCCGCTTCTCAGTCTCACTGAGCAGCTTCCATTCGGCGCCAAGTCGTTTGGATATTTCAGAATTGTGCATCTTGGGGTTTTCCTGAGCCATTTTCCTTCTCTGGCCCCTCGACCACACCATAAAAGCATTCATCGGTCGTTTCACCCTCTCCATATTCTGCGCTTTCGTAGTGTTGTTGTTGTTATTCTGTTGAGGATGCTGTGGTTGAGGAGCCTGTTGATGCTGGTGTCCCTGATGGCTTTGTTGGTGCTGATGATGGAGCTGCGGGCCTTGCGGTTGGTGATGTAACTGATGCGGATGCTGCGCCAACGTGTGCATGGCTGGCAGCTGGCTGAGACCGCTATAACCCTGCAGACCGCCATGGTGAGGAGGCATGTTTGCATGCAAGCTACCTCCTTTGAGGTCGGTCTCCATGGTAAGCATGTCCTCCGTGGGGGCGAACAGTTTGCCGGTTTCACTAAACTTCACTAACACGGAACGGTCACGGCGAACGCACTCCGCCAACGCGTGTATACTGCATATGCCCCGGTTTGTCACTGGAGACTGGAACTGTGCGCCTGCGACCGTTGCGCCCCCCTCCATCTCGGTGATTGACAGCCGCGCCTGCCATATTTGCGGGGAGCCAATAGGAAGCGAGGACACGCCTGCCGGCAGGCGCCCCTCCACCGAGTGACGCGCGCACACAGCTAATTACTCCGAGCCGATTACTAATTATACCTAGAGGGTATTTTTACTGCTGGCAATAATAATTAATTAATACTAGCGCATCATTTCGCGTTTAAAAATGTCTAATTAATGACTGTGAGGTTGGAAAGAAGACTTTGCTCGCTCTTCGTTATCGAATTTTCCATTCCAAAGAAGTCTGCCTGCACTTACATAATTGGGCAATGTAAATATTAAGACAATAGCTATACCTGCTCTCATACCCGACCATTCTGATTGATGCTTATTACAATTTAATTGATGCTCAATAGTAGTCAACCTAGTCTCTTATTGATTGATAAAATATCATGTGTCAATCATCTAGTATCTACCTATTCACCTATCATGATGGGAATTATGCACATAGGTACCTAAGCATTTTTAGAATATACCAAAACCCTTTTTGTTTGAGAAAGGCTTGTTGGAAAAATACATCGTTCGGTCATGTTATGTAGGTTTACGGGTAGTTGCGATGAAGTAGTTTCTCCAAGCAGTTAGGTTTTAGAGTCCGGTAATCAGAATTAGTGATATTTCTACATCAATTAATTTATATTACCTAATTGGAGACTGCGGACAACGATGCATTAGTTATAGAGGAAGTGGAAGTATTCAATATTCCACAGCAACAGTAGGTATAAGACATTCTTTCTATATTTCTATAGTCTTGGATTATTTTTTAAAGGTTTGTTTAGCAATATGATTTCAGTTTTAAGCAACAATTAGATATAATAATCCAATTTTCATGCTGTTAATCTCAATCCCTGGAATTGTTCGATCATCATTCAAAATAAAAAAGTTTTGACAGTGAAAGCATCACGTATAGTGCACAATTATCATAATTGCCTTTGATTTTATCCTATAACCGTGCTAGATAATATATCTATGTGATATGTAGATAATATACACCGAGAACCGTGTATCAGATAAAATATCCAATACGGCCGAAAAGCGCGAAATATCGAATAAAATTTGTCTATACCTGCGTGATTTCGAAACGTCGCGTCACCTGATGGCAATGCACGTTTTTTTTACGGTACATGTATGTATGAGGAAGCACCATTTATATAATAAAATTTCGAATCCCAGAAATTTTTTTCTATTCCCAGTTGTCTATACTTTATCTGTTACTGTATTTCTCTATGACATGATAACGACTGTACATATTAGAATAGTGGTAACCACAATCACTTATCGCTGGTTTGTTTTTAAGAAATAATATAATCAATTGTAATTATGATTTAGAACTGGGTATAATTACGATAATGGATCCATTGAGGAACCAAATAATAATATAACTTATGAAACTTATCTTGTGGTTGTTAGTTACTTCTCTGGTTCTTGATGTTTCATGTCTGTCTCTCTGTACTGTGTCCGGTATATCCTTGGCCTACCTATCTTTGAAACTCGAAAAGTACTTTTTGATTTTTTGATGAAACTTCACAGTGCTAGGGAAGAGCTTTTTCCTGTACCTATCTGTTTTCTCTTTAGGTGGTTTGGTGCGACAAAGCCTTAGGGAAGAGGTTTTTTGCTCTTCAATTTTAGACAGAAGGGGTTTTTACTTCGGACTATGATATTAAAGTACATATTACAAATCTGACTCCAAACGAATTTAATTGGTGACCTTTGATCCACCTTGTTCTATTTCAGTCTGAACAACTTATAATAATACTACAGATTACTGCATTCCCCCCTGAACAAGGATAATAAATGATTAAAGATAGATATATGTATATTGTATATCCTTCGAAAAATATGAAGTTACCAAATGTGGTCTTCAATATGACTGACTCACTCATGAATCGATTCTGAAAACGTTGGCAGTCCTGATTTTTACCTTGATTGTCTTTCCACGAACCTGCACAGTGCACACGTATAGGATATTATTGGTTTATGACATGCCATCTGTAACAAAAGCTTTGAATGTATATTTGATAAAATAGTACTAAGCTGAAAAACCATTTTTGCGATGAAGTAGCAGGTAAGTAAGCATAACTGCTATATTAACATTGTACAATGCAGATTTGAAGCTGCACAGTAAGAAATGACGTTTATATAGTTTTTAGGCAAAAGTACTGCTAAATTTTTGCTGGAATTTCTCACGTTACATAATTATGTTTATAAATATAGGTATAATTCATTTTTTATGAAAGACGAAATAGTAATATCTAAATAATGGAAGTTACTTTAAAATAAGTTAAGTTGTGTTCACAGCATCATGAAATTGAGGGGAACATGATTTTGTGGAACTTTATTTTTTGCTTATACTTTAACGTATACTGCCGATTCGAGAATATATACAGAAATTTAAGTTTGTGTACAAGTTCAGCTCTTATAATGTATTATGGCATCGCCATTACAAGCTCTTAGTTTTCATGTATCAGAAACAAATAATTTTGATTTCGCGTCTGATATATTTTGTATCATGCTTTGTATTTTAGATTTATGTGCTGGCCGCTAAATGAAACCACATTTGATTGAAGAAAAAACATTACTGACGTTTCGACTGCCTCATACTTTGGACTTATTTGTGGTAAACACAAAAAGGAAACCCACCATTTAGTGATGAATAAATTGCATAATGAGAAACGCTAAGCTACAATATTGTAAGCGAGAATCCATTTAGAAGCTTATGCCGGTTTGTTGAGGTTTTTTCATTCATTATTGATTCAACAGCAGCGTCTGTAGTGAAAGGAACTGAAAGGCGAACACAAAGAGAATCGATAAATATCACGACGCCGTTGCCATCCCTAAGTTTATTAGTCAATCAGTGTAATTCTTGTCGTCAGTTCTCAGAAAAGGGTCAATAATTGCCGCGTCGACTTCCAGAAGCTACTGTCATAATATTTACATAGCCCAATTATCAAATAATACTACATACAGGGGATCGATACGTGTCACGCATTGTTTTTTTTTCTCCGCCGGATAATATTTTCAATTTTAGATGTTATGGTAAAGAGCTTAACCATTTATATGTAATTATTGGACAGTGATATTTTTATACAATCAAATGAATGATGTTTATTCTACTTTGAGACTTAATTGCCGTCAGAAGGAGTTATAAGCAATGGTTTTTGCTACAAAGCATACCAATGCAGCTCAACATTTCGAAGATACTCAAGAACATTGCATGAACTTTCTTTGGTAATACGCTTGCGGACTAATTTGGTATCAAGTCATATTCATGTTTGTGCTGGGTAATAAATTATGGAGAGAGCACATGGCGCATAATGTCACGTCGATATATGTATATCCAGTATATGTATAGAAAAATTAAACAGAATCAAGTCTTAAATATTCACATAACCAGCTATACTAGGAAAAATAGCGTCATATGATACTTAACGCCATATTATTGGGATCGTAGACCGTAGACATTTAGTGATTTGACGGTAAATGTCGCGCCTCACCCTTTACAAGGGTAAATATACTGATTATGGGTTCTTTTCAGTTTTAAGCATGTGGATTTAATGAGCAGCTACTGCAAATATTAGAACAACCAGAAAGACAACCACATATCTTTCAGGAATCACATCAAATGGAGGGATCACAAATGGGGGATTTAGGATCCAAAAATGAACCTAAGAAACCCTGAAGAAAAAACGTATGCTTTGCCTTCATAGGTTTGGAGAAAATCTTCAGGTCAGAAATTTGGAGAACATAGATTAAATACAGCTAGATGGGAAGCAAATTAGAATATTTTTAAATATTCAGATACTTAGAAAGTAGTTTAACCTACTGGGAAATAAGATTTAAGCCAAAGATATAATGCTATAGCAAAGTGGTAGGTACTCTAAGTGACTGATGAATGATGTTTTGGTAAAATCTAACTACAAGAATTGAGGTGTATACCTAAGACTATCGTTATTCCAATACTATTTTATGGTCTTCTGAGTCATGGGTGTTAACAACAAACACGAAACAAGTTACGTACAATGTAGCAAACTTCCCTTACAGTTCCCACACACTCGTGACTATAGTAGCAATTTTTTTAATTCCAATCAACCTGCTTCTCAGACCTCCTCTGGCTTTCGGAATGCTCCTAAACTTTTTAACAAAAGCCTGAAGACAACCTTTTGCTTGGGAACAACTTCTACAAAAAGTTCCAGTACTGACAAAATATGGCGTTAACGAAGTGTCTTAAAAATAGTATTTGCGATTTAGAGTACATTCTACCATGTTTCGTCTCAAGACTCTACACCGAAAGAAAATGTGGAACATGTTGCATAATAACATACGTTTCCAGAACAAGTTGTGATATATTTCTGGTATGAAATCTGTAAATTTAGTATGTATTCATCCTCTTAATGCGCCTGCCAATGGAACATATATACTTATTAATATCTTGGCTGACCATTTTTTGAAAGTTTTCGAGAACTCTTCTGCCAATGAATCATAGTAACAAAATATGATGTCTTCTGGTAGGCCATTGTTTTTGAATTTATCCCTAGCTTGCAATTATGAGCTAGCCCAACAACAGATTTTTGTTCAAACGTTACAAAAGTACAAACGTCATTGCCACTAATAGTAATTCAGTTTGCCCTATTGATTAATAACATAAATAGGTTACAATTTCTTATAAAATTTCCAAACATATATTTCATAATAAATTTCGAGAATAATGTTTTACAAAACACTCTTCTTGTTTGTTGTTCAAATATCTCATATTATTCACGTCTTACCTATTTGTGTATTTGTGATGCCAACGTCATTAAGGAGCCTTTTCCAAAAGTCGCTCTTTTGGACAATTCGGCGCAGTGGAACGAGCTACCCTGGATTTTGTTTCCCGATAATTACAATCTAAAACGTTTCAACTGGTATTTTTATACCAGCTTTCTTGACGCTGTACCCAAATACGTTCATCGGTCATAACATTTCATAAAAACCCTTCTTTATTTGTGTCTGTTCATGATAACAATATAATAATATATGGTAAATCAAGCATAAGAGCATTTAATGCATCTATAATATACAAAGGATCCAACCTGCCACTCAGCTACCTTCTACCTTTTTCGATGACACGAGAAACCGAGTGGCATCTTAATGCAATTCGAATAAACGCATTATTACAATGGATGATAGCAATAAAGAATGGAATTTTCTCCCCTTACAAACAACATTCAATCAAGTGGCTTTAAATCGGCCATTGCACAGAGCTAAGCTATTGTCGGAAACTAACAATACTACACTGTACCTATATTTAGCTTAGAAATGGTGACAATGCTCTACTGTATAGCAACAGTGCTACTTGTTACGGTATCTGCTAGTCGAAGAAGTACAATGTACTGTATAGGGAACATTAGCTCTTGATATTATTATTACTTGAATAAAATCTGATCTGCGATTTAATAGTGGAACAAATGTATGTATTCTTCTACAGGTTGAACGATACCTATTTAGGTGGATATCATGTAGAGACTATAGATTGTTAGCAGGCGGCAAGATGGAGGTGGAGTTAGGGAATAGGTGGAAGGTAGCGGATCGTTTACTACCATAGATATCTGTTTGAATAAAATAAATTGGTTCATATATTAATAATAATAATAATAATAATAGTAATAATAATAATAATAATAATAATAATAATAATAATAATAATAATAATAATAATAATAATAATAATAATAATAATAATAATAATAATAATAATAATAATAATAATAATAATAATAATAATAATAATAATAATAATAATAATAATAATAATAATAATAATAATCGACTTTATTCATACTCACAGAGAACATAAGAGGGCGAAGTTTAGCATTGTTGCTATTCCTTCACATACCCCACAATGATTTCAATATGTAAATAAGATTTTTTTGGGCATTTTATTAGTTTAGTTTTCATCTATGAATAGGTCTTACACTTTCAGCAGAACAAAATAGCACAGTATACGTCATCGCTTCAAGATTTTTCACTATTTGCGACCCTATTTTCAATAATAATTTTCATCGCGTCCTGTCATATATTAATTAAGTACGTAATAAGGATGTCTATTAAGCTTGTTACGATAAAGCTACAATGAGACTGAAAATCTTGCAAGTAGCAGGAATGATATTTATTGATATGTATAAGAATTTTAATTATAAATACATTGTTCCATATTACCAATTCTATCATCAAGTGGGTACTGGTAGTGTTCAGAAGTATGTATGTGCTTATTATTTTTTATTATGGTCAAAATTAATTTAATTTTATTCCATTTAAGTGAACTAATCAATATATATTTGATATGCTCGCGTCCCATCATCAGCGTTATAACTATCCCCTAGGACGAGAGGGGCGTCCTACATGTGAAAATCGCTCATATAAGTCAATATATATATCAGTAGTTGGATTTCAGCAAGTTTTGGAATCATGTGATCCATATCAACATTCATCAATAAATAGATATTCAATGTATAATGTTTGTCAACGAGTCGCAAGCTGATTGACTTCCTAGTCGGAGAATTTAGGTACGTTAAGTACTGGCAAATGGAAATTATATGCTAATTGTAAAAGAAACATTATTGAGGTTTCGGCTGCCTATGTTGCTTCCATCATATTATTATGGGCATTACTTTACTAAAGGCTACAGTGTTAGCTGACATATTATGTTTCTTTTATATACCCAATGGCTTTCATTTCGTTTAAGTACTTCTTATTTCACCTAGCAAAACGATGAAGCAATATACACATCCAGCTCTTCGTTGTTTTTTATTTCATTTTACGTAAATCTCCATAAATAGGGAATGCCAGGATGCCTATACTAGAAAAAATAAAACTTTACTGCTGGACGGGCGTAAAACCATTCCTCCGACATCCTATAAAAATTATTTATGGGTGTTAGTCCAAAAATATCGAACCATGACGAATTCAATGGTGTTAAAAGACGGAATGGCAGTGAGCGATTTCTCGGAAGGATCCGATGGGTCCTCGTGCGCCATGGTGGTTCTGGCATTAGGAAAGCTGCGATCGGTTGCAGTGGCGTAGCTAGATTGCTAGACATACTGGCGCGCATTCAAGGTCACTCAGTGGTGTAGGTATGCCGCCTTTTTTCAAACAATGCTTTACGCTGAGCGTAATGACACTACATTATGTAACTGGCTTCAATTGTCTTCAGAAATACTGTAACATGTCGGTGGCATAATGTACTGCTCCATATGTGTACCAGATTCGTGGCACCAGCGTATCCTCTTTTATACCTACAAAGCGATGTTCATATATTATACTTTTTCAAAACCAATGCATCTATATCTATATTCCTAATTATACATGACAAACCACATGCTTGTGAGAAACCTCAATGGTTAAATCTACCATTTAACCTTCTAAGCAATAAGATAAGGTCGTATAACGTGAGGTCGTATACAAGGTGCTCGAATATCTTGAAAAATACCCGACTGATTTTGATGGAAATCGTTGGTTAGACGTGTTTAAGGGCTAACATTATGATGATTAGGTTCGAGTTTTTTTAGGAGTTTCTGTGTTAAAATTATAACTAGGTAATTACACATATTTTGAGTAGGTATACCACTCGTTTTCCTTGAGTTTGATACTCTCGCTTAATTTAAAAAATTCGGAGTATATTTTTATTGTCTTTCAGTTTTTGTACCTTGGGCTTGCTTGACAATCGCAAAATTCATGTAGGAAAACTTATATAATCATACTGTGAAATAAAAAAATTCAATAAAATTATTAAGAAATGTCAATGTTATTAGCAATTCAGAACTCATTTTTTATATTATGTAGTTGGATAAAGGCTGTCGAGGTAGACGAAATGTTTCTAAAGGCGATCATATATGATTTTAATTAGCAGCCAAATATAATGTACATCCTGAATTTTACGAATTATGAACTCTAGGCCCACATGCACACCGGAAATTCAGTTAACTGGGTCCACAATGAATATTCTGAATCAAACCCAAATCTGGATTCCATTTGAGAAAATTTTGGACCGATATGGTTACATTAGTTCAAGGTACGAATGTCAGTGTAGGAAATGTATGAATCCTCAGTTACCTATATATCAACATTTCCAGGAAGGAGAAACTGCAAATCATCACTAGTCAACCTACAGGTCCATTGAAAAAAGAACGGGATGGCAGAAGGCCCGCGATTTCTGCTTTCTGGAGGCGTCACAGCTAACGTGAATACCTATTAATCGTCAGAAAGTGACTTAACGAAATGCTAGTAGGAAAACCAAGGGCGCACACGAAATATTATATTGTGGGTAAAGTACAATATTTAGGTATTTTTCAGATAAAATTTCTGTGATTTGAACAAAAAGCATCAAAAAATTTATCAAAAACATCATTTCCAATATGATTTATACTTGAGCAAACACTCCTCAGCAAGAGGATGGTGACCAAATAATCTAAATTCTCAGCTTGAAATATAATAAAAATCCAATTACACCGCATCAACATTATTACTGATTACATGTGACCTGTAGGATAATGAAATACGTTGCAAAAAAACAAGTTTCTGAGATCTTATTGATCCTAATGCTAGTTAATATATCTAGATTTGCAGAAGCTCTGCATCAATTCGTGGTATACCTTGTGTAACATAATTATGATACTGGTCCATCGTTTCATTCAAAACAGTTAGTTACAAAGTTGCAATATGCATAAATCAATACTGACAATAAAATTGACCTTATGCCACTCTGAAATAGTTTCATCATCTGTTGTACAATATAGTAATCAATAGTTTGGCGTATACTTCTTACTTAGGTTATTTGGTGAAACCTTACTTTTGATTTATATTTCCAGGCAGAAAAGTTGGCCCATTTCAGTTTCAAAAAACTCAAGTGGTATATGCTGAGGTCATTTGATTATGCCATAAGAGAAGCAATATTATGGACAGTAAGACATATCCTCAATATAAGCCAAAATTAGCCCCGTCCGGATGAATCGCGATGACTATATTCGATAACAGAGGACATCTTCATTTTCTAACAATCCTCCATATATCACGACCGCATCCGATCACAGTCCAACAGACAAAGAAGCTCGTAAAAGCAGCGATCCAACAATGTTGGTCATTAGCATAGATAGATCTGCAGGGAAGTGTGTATCTCGCGACGCGACCCCTGTCAGGGTCAAAGCGATTTAGAACACGGTTGGAGATGAACTTAGGATGATATGAAAATACGCTATGAATGCAATGAGGTTTGTTTCCAAGCTCTAGCCGTTAGCTAATTAGATACATCACTGAAAATAGGTAGTGTTAATGTTTAACTTTGATTCGAAGATAAAAAGTTAGTCAAATCGATAATTATCAATCAGACATCGGGAAGATCAACTTGTAATGAATCTTTCAAGAACTTTTACATAGATATCAGTAATTATACTGACTGCAAAGCGTACTTCATGGTATGGTGTATATTTTTAAGCACATCATAGCGTGACGAAATGGCAATTTATGTCAAGACTGCGGGTTCCTATGAGCATCGCATTACACCAGGACCAGACAGCGACAGTCGACGCAAGCCGATGCGTAATCAGTAATCATAAATTACACGTTGCTGGTGGTTGCTTTTTCGTGAAGCTTAGGTGAAAGCCGGCAATTTGCCGAACGTGTATACGGTAGTTAACTGGAGTAAAAGCGAAGCGGTTTGAGTTTTCCGATGGCTGCCCTCGTCTACGTCATTATCTTACCACTTGTCGACTTGTCACCAGCACCGCGTGTGACGACGATGCATCATGTACAGTTTTTCTTCAACATTCAATTTATAAATCAAAAGGTGGTGAATATTTGAACTCCAGACATAGTTTTGAACAGGAGTTCCGCAATCCTTAAAAATTCTACAGAGTAATTAGTGCTGTGCTCAAATATAGATAGGTATTCATGGAAATAATAGATTAAATGTGAAAAACTGCGTCAAAAAGAATAAAATAACCTTTTTTCCATTTCTTATTTAACATAAGTTCTCACAAATGAACTAAGGCAACTATGTGAACGCAAAAATTAAACAATTTTAGATAATATCCATATACGAGTATTCGTATGTCTAATGGTATCTTATCGCCCATTTCGCCAATGCTCGTTGGTCCATGCATCTAAATTCTTGTCACCGCGTGCTTCCAGTGTGATCTGTGGTGTCTGGTAAGGTATAGTCTCCATCCATCCATCCCTCTGAAACATTCGCACTCCGATCGCGCATTTATGTAGAAAACACGTTGCTCAGACCAAACATATGGTTGTTGTAGCGACCACTCATATCTATTCACTGTTTGCTGTCTGCGTGATGAAACAGTAGGAAGACTTGTTAAATGAGCGATCATCGTAACTCGTCTTAATAGTAATGTGACCACAAAAAACTGTAGATAGCTGGTAGTCCCTAATTTTTCTGACCAGTTCTCCTAACCTTTTCTTCGTAGTGGTATCACAACAAAACACAGCGCAAGTACGTGGATACCTCAATGATTGGTGTGAGCGGTGTATCCTCCAGATCCGTGCGCGTCTGTAGCATATGAGGTTCAAAGAGATACATGGTCTGAACAGCACAGTGCAGCGGTCCAGAGCACACAGCGTCAGCAGAAAATGTAGGTGATGCAGATTTTTTTCTCTGATCTGTGTTATTCATCCCTTTTTTCCTGTATTTACATAATTACGGAAGTTCAATCATCTGACTATAGACTTTCTTGTATATGTTGGCTGTTGTTCTTAGTAGTGTTTTTTAGCCATGGTCTAATAAGTAAAAATAAACCACGACTTTAGATAACTTCGGTATCGATAGCAATATCAACCGAGGGTAGCTCTTTTTATGTTGTCAATGGCGCTGACACATGGCCAATCCAAGGTGTAAGTGTCATTGAAGATAGAAGCTATATATTGTCCATACGTTTTCTTAAGGTTCCTTTGGATACCAAATGGGATTTCATCACCATATAATCGTATGTTGTACTGTTCTTCTCCAAAAAGGAATACGTATTTATATCCATTCAGATTCAGAATCATTTGTACCGTGGATACAATATCAATATAGAACAGTTTATCAATCAATCAAATCCATGTATGCCTTCAAATGCCAATAGATCGCGAAAAATATTGGAGTTAGATTTTCTGATTGCTTGTAGAAGTACCTATAAATGAAGAAACATGTCACTAACTTCATACATTTTTCCTGAAGGGGATTAATTTGTTTTACTTCCGTGCTAGTAGCTACTACAACAGTTTACTGCAAATTTACTAAACAGTGGGTATACATAATTATGAAAGTGTCACTTAGCCTCTTAATAAACAGCGTCAAGTAGATTGATTCTATATCATGCACATACAGCTGTATCAGATTATTAAACATCTGTAGGGAATTATGACAGTTTATGAAACCCAAAAATTTTAGAAATCTATTCAAAAGTTTTTATCACCATATCTTTACAATGTTCGATCCAAATACTTGTTCATAAACTATACCATGAGAAGCGTGGAAAATACTGCGTCAACCTTCTTGACGTAATTTTTTAGTCTATTAAATGCATTATGATGTGGAGTAATGTATTTATTTTTATAAAACTACATAATGTAACCTATAAATACTACACTTTTTGGCTACAAAACAGTTAAGCTTATGATTAACATTTTTTCACTAGTGACACCGATGATAGCCCACATTCTAGTTATAATAACAATATACATACAACAACAATCAATGGCGATGGCATCAGTTTAGCCTATATGCTGTTAACCCGAACTTCGTAAAGTAATATCATTTATACCTGATCAGGAAAGGTTGTTTACTGGTTTACAGCCGCAGAAACATAGCAATAAACAAATACCTAGGAATTCCTTACCAGATTTATGACACCCAAATCAACTTCAGGTAGCAGAGTCAAGTAGTTAGTATATTTATGACCGGTACCACGATTATAAAAGGACAGTTTTTGGTAATAAAAATGTATGGCATAGTGGTTTGACTTTGGATATATTTGAATACAGTTATCATCATTGACTGAAATGAGGGTCGGTATAAATATAATCAGTTTTACCAACAAACACTACATAGTTTTACTATTCTCCATACTACATTCATTAAACCTGACACATATTTCGCTAACTATGTTAAAGTGTGACCCTAATGTGTGTTACTAGGTACCAAAAAACATGAAAGCAGATTACCAGGCAAGACTAGGGGCTAAAGGGTTATGCATCGGTCGCGAACCTGTGCTGGTATTAGCAGACTTCAAGATACGAGTAGTACTGACTAGATGAATAGACGTAATCGCCCTGGTGAAGTTATGACTATATAGAGACGAATGTAGGCAGATCCTAACAAGTGTCGGGCGCAGTTGCTACTCAACATGACCAAGGTCCTATATGCTCCAGGTGCTATGTAGAGCATGAAATATCGTTTCACTTTATAGGATAGTGTACTTGATACGTGCATACTTGGATCACAATAGTAATTGATTTGGAATCTTCTTTGTCAAATAAGTGATGCCCAAGGCCGTTTTAATCAATGGTGGACATTTATCAAGAATTCATTCATTCATAACTGTGAGTGTCAAAATACAAATTACAATTTCATGAGGAACGTCAAATATTCCGCCTTCAAAAAATTAAATCGTGACTGTCTTTTCAATTATGCAATCGATTCATCTATGAAATGAGTAATTGAAATAATAATTAAAGTGAAAATTATAATTAGATCCTTAATCTCAATCTCAAAAAGCCTTGACTCAGACAATTCTGGTTGTGTATTTTTAACATAATGTTTGCAATCAATAACTAATTGTAAAAACAACTTTTTTTCTAATTTGGTTAGAGGATTGAGGCATCTCACGTAGTTATTATTCATATTCCATTCATTGATAGTAAATTTTATCATTTTATATGTAAAAACTGGCTTTTGTTCATATGGTGCAATCAAAAATAGGGGTCACTATAAAGGCTATGGATGATGGCATGCCTAAAACAGTGATTACATCACCAGTGAGTTATTTCTAAAAAACTCCAATAGAAATTGCTTGACCCGTGGAAGTGTTCTTTGTTGCCAGACTAAAATTTTATTGAGTATATTACGTCCACACATGATGTTTGATTGCATGTAACTTCTTGATTATATTTTCCACTCCGGATATTCTTTTCATCTCCAATACTATTCATCACAAAGTTACAAACACGAGGAAAATTATATCTATATTCCACAGTATCCTCTAATATGACCTAAGGATTCAAAAGACATGAAATTTGCGTTTTCTGTGGTAACTATCTAAAAATAAAAAAGTAACATTTTAAATCTACTGCGAACGAACGCAATGAACCTCAGGGTCAAGCCTCGGAAGCAATTTAAACCAGTAGATGCGAGATATGAGGACACGTTAAAAATTCTTTCAAGCGTTCATTGAAAATGTATTAAAACCAAACACGGTGGCCGGGTAGCTTGGCGGAGTATTCGTCGGTAATCTACCCTGCGCTCATGCATCTTTGATGCCCTCTCCGGCACAATGAGTGGTGCATGCACAATTTGCCAGTGTTGACATAGTTTTAAGCGTGCGGAGAGCGAGAGCAGGCTGGGTACCGTGTTTGAACTGCTCCGAGCCGGTCGAGGCATGGAGCACTGCCACGTGATTACCGTCTGCAAATTTACAGACCGCGAATGTCTAATGACCTTCGATCACATCCCACGGGAATACACGTCAACGGTATATTGCTACCCCTGCTATACCTGACTTCTATTCAATATTATTATGTATTTTGGTCATTCAGTACCTTGGTTTATCTATACCTCAAATGTGTATCTGTGCGCCTTGTTATGTTATTGGTCATATCATATTGTTGGTCTGTCTATCCTAAAACGTAGTGCCTGGTCTCTAGATGTTCAAATAAAGAGGCTCTAGCCGACTTCATTGGCATATATACGTTCTAGAGTCTGACTGAAAGTTTGGCTATTGGCAATTCGTAATTTCAATTCCTTTTCTGAAGCTGTTATCATCATTTACTTCATACTCGTACATATTTACATATACCATAAAAACATATTACTGATTTCCGTCGGTTTGTGTCTGTTTTGTCTGTAGCTAAGGCAATACTTAATTTCTCCATAACATGCAAATGCATGCGGGTTTCGATAAAATTTTGAGCACTACGACAAGACAAGCTTCATAATTAATTCTTAAGAATCGGTGGCGGCGTAGTTACCTTTAAAAAACGCTTTATCTTGTCTTTTGGACCTCTCCGAGACCCCTAACATGTTTCTAAAAAAGTATGGAAGAATTCATATTTTGGGTATCCGGTGGGGTAGGAGGAAATATCACTATTTTTCGGCGTTACGTCGTTAAAAGATATTCGACCATCTATAAACTTTTGACGTTGATAGTAATTATTATACACATATTTAATTTCGAAACATTTTTTTCAATAGCTGATGATTTTTTGATTCGTCCGAATTATGGACCTAGTAAAGCTGTCATGCATAACAGTTTCAAACATATTTACATCATTCATTATTTTTTCACAAATATTGCGTCATTTTTGACCGTCCTTATTTCATTCCTCTGAAGGAGGCTAATTTAATTAAATGGAAGCAAATAAAAAAGAATGGTCGCGGTCCAAATACTAGTTCCGTACTATATACTTACGTACAAACATACATACACCTATAATTTTTTCATATATTCAGTTGGCAGCTGTAATAAATACTCATAATTTGAATTGATAATCGCCTATTTATGGCTAAAAAATACAGATCACATACAATATCTTCTTTATCACTTTCGGTCGCTTGTTTTCCTTACGAGGGTGTGAGCTAAAGAAGATATTTCAGTAACCGTTTCGAGACTTATAAAAAAATAAAAGGTAATACTACAATCTCAACAACACAATTTGCAGCGGTGGCTTCCAAACATGCCAAGATGAAAATTTCGATTTAATGATTGCCTTGCCGGTATGTACTCAAACGCCCTTAGTCGAGATACGTGGTGCGTCCCTGACTACCCCCATATCGGGCTACGGTGCGTCTCAAAGGCCTGTCAATCACGGACCAGTCCTTTGCCCCTTCCCCCTGTACCCCACGCCCTGTTCTGCTGTGAGACCGTCCCGCATCGACTGATACATATACAGGGAGGCTGTCTATAAATGTATTTTTGCTGTTTGTGTTCAGACGCCATCCTACATAGTTTATTCTGCGTGATGCATTGTGGTCCAGTTTTGTCTCAAGGTAGAATGAAAACGTTATTGTTATTACCTACTATTATCATTACTAGTATTATAAGACGTAATACAGAAATAACCTACATAATAATTATTCTAGTTGTTAATTACAAAATAAATTACTATATAGAATTTGATCACTAAGAGAGGAATAATATTTATCTCTTTGGAAATTAATATGTGTGATATTTTTTTACTGGTATAAAAAATGTACCTACCTCCTTAAAAAAGTTGCTAGAATATTTGCTGAACACCAAATTGAATTTCCAAAAACGTTTGCAATTTATATAATAAAATCTACTATAAGTAATGTTCATTTCCGGAAGATTATAGGTCCACACAAACAAACCATACCATAAATACTTCCTAAGCAAACGAACTGGCATCTAATGAGTTCAAGATACATGTAAAATCAATGTACACGTTCACGCGCCTTTTAGTAGAGCAAAAGTTTCGATATCTGATCGACTAACCCTTTGAAATTCGAAATGTTCGAACAGATGTATCATGTGTAACAGCGTGAAAATTTAGGATGATTCTTGTATTGATCCCGATAAGTGGAATTTGTAAAATCGAAGGTGAAACTAGTTGCTTGATAAATAGCTGTATCTAGGCGCACCCGGGCCACAGAGGCCTCAGGCCCTTACAAGAATGAGCAAACAGTTGCGCCCGTGAACAAGAAAATGATTTTATTTGATTGATTTTATTTTGGTGGCTCTAGCAAAAGCTGATATATTTTGAAAATTTAATTTTTATCAAGAAAGACCGAGTTAGTTACGGTACTGGCTTGCATCTAGATGACTGCTGCAGATGAATTATCCATATAATAAACTAATTCGAAGAAGGCAATGCAATAAAACTTTACACGATAATCAATATGCTCTTCATTGCCGTCTTATGTACTTATAGTACGCCCGTAATGACGTATGTATATATCGAAAACTTTTTATGTAGGACAATTTTGTACAGCTGATACTTGCATATCAACAGTTTAGGTTTCATGCAATATTTTATGTAAATCCAATGTCGAACACACCATTGCTAATATCCGTGGTCAGATAAATAATTTTAAGTAGGGGATGAGCCCACCGATTCCATCGAGGACGAAAGGAGGAGCTGAATTTTCCATCCAGGGGGGGGGGCATATCGTGTCCAAAAGGGGCCTTATACTGAATTGTCGTTGCCCAGGGCAGAAAGATATGATAATATATACGAGTATCTACCTACGTTTGTACTTTGCACACGTACGCGGCCTCCAGCTCCAAGCTCGTAGTTTAAATACCGAACGTATTTCATTAAAAAGTATTTCAGGATATTTGGGTGCCCCAAAACAATAGACCCGGGGCGAGCCACCCGCTCTGCTGCGCTTTGGCTCTCCTCCAACTATATTAATATGTAATCATAATTCAAACACCGGTTAAAATAAGGATGGAATACATTTCCTTGAAAATCAAATACGCAGCGGTACCACCCTTATTTTGGTCGTCGACGTATGATAAAATGCTAACTTGGAAGTTTGTCCACACTGTTTGCAAAGCATCAGCCCTACTAGCAGCATGAGAAGCACTGAACATTCGCCTTCGTCCCTGTCCCCTTTCGTGGGTTTACTGCCGGCACGTCGTGATTCCAGCACACCTGGCCAACCAAAGCCGATCTGCGTTACTGCCATGCAGCACCGTGCTGTGCGACGCCGACGCCGACGCCGACGCCGCGCGGCAACCAAGCTACGACCCTCTGTCTTGAACGTCCGAGAGATGAAGTACGACTCGTCACAGTGGCGGGGAATATACTCGTACCAAAAAAGTGATGTAAAACTTTTTGGAAGAAAGGTAGAAGTTAGCTATTGATGACGACATTAGGGCTTATTATGAAAGGCCCAGCATAGTACCTTGCATTGAAGAATGTATGCCTTTAACGTCTCTGGCTCATTCATTGCAATTAAAACTGAGATAATGGTGTGTGCGTATCTTCAAAATGACCTTACAGTGATACCCGATAGGTACTGAGTTAATATACTCGACTTGAAATGCTTTTCCCCCATAATTATGCAATCAAAAATCCTGATTATTATCCGGATATCACTTATTCGTCCTACAATACGGTGTTCTCCGCAGAATGTGACAATGCCAAAGTAACGCCCCAGAAAATATAGAGGTAGAACGGCAGCATTGTATTTTTTATCAGGCGACCGTAAACCGCTCCGGACTATTTCCGGACTTTGACAGCTCGACCTCCGGATATGACGTTATCTAGGGACACCTTTGTCGCGGCGCGGAAGAAGCTGCCTTTGACCCAATGGCTGGGAAGTGCCGACGATAGGTATTCGGTGAGGTGTTTTTAAAATGGACTGACGCCAACATGGCCGCTACGGATATAGGAGTGAAGGCCTTCTCTGTGGCGGGGGTGCAAGATAGATCGCTGCTCACTGAAGGGATTCCTGTAGGCACTTACGAGCTATACACGTTGATTTTTTACGTAGGTACGTAGGTACGTAGGCGTTTTATTTCGTATATCTAGTCAAAAAGTTTTGATCGGTGATACGGGCACTAAATAATTTGTCAGATAAGTGTATGGCTATCAAAAAACAAATTTTCCAAAAAAATCGGTTGAACGGTTGAACTGAGTAAATGAGCACAATGTATCATTGACGCCATATACGCTGCAAAGGTGCTACTCAACGGATTCAGTCAGAATACATGCGTACAATTATTTTCTTTATTGCTAAGCTATTTTTTTTTTTGGAAATTTTCATGATAATTTGAAAAAGGTATAAATATTTTAATTGGATCTGGATAAGGAGGTAAATAGCCAGATACATTTATTAAAGAAATGTGATTGGTATTCATATCTTAAAAGGTACGTCTTGCTGCTGTCACGGAATACACAATGAGACTGTATGTAGTGCAAAATTTTACACAGTTATATTTCTTTTATGGCCTGTGTATGCAGTTATCAATCCTAATGATTATTATTTATTAGGCACATCCGAAATTGAAAAAAAATCACCGTAATTAACCACTGGTACTGTTCACTCCTTGAGACAAGAAGTTCTTACATTTGAATAGTCCATCTCAGTCCAGGCCTCTCTCCTCTTAAGTAAGTAAGCTGTTTATTGTATATAAAAGAGAAACTGGTATTGTAGCAATCAAACCGCCAATAATTCCCACCTGTTAATCTTAATTGGCTGCCAATAAATACTGTATTTGTTCTTCAAACCTTTTTTTTATTTGCAGAAACTGCTAGAAATTCCATTTAATGCAGGAAGGCCGCTCCATAATCAAACATCAAAATAGAGATGCTCTGATTCCAAATAATAAAAGGATTTGTGGAACATGTGTAGGAACAAAAAATCACAATAGATACCAACATAGGAAGCGTAATTCCACCATCTAAAATGTCTTCACTCAAAAGAAGTTATACATATTCATTATTCAGATAAAAACATTGTGTAATTAACACTCAGTTTCACAAATAAAACTCTTTTTCTTTCAGTGACTCGTTTCGATTTATATTTGAATCATCGTCGGACTGTCCAGCCTAGACAAAGTCCTTAATGGTCTTGGATTCGGAACTGAATACCAGTCTGGTCCAAAGCTCGGTGATTTATTAGAAAATCTAAAGGAAAAGTTGATCGGTGTAGAGTAGAGGACCCATGTTCAATGGTGAATATAGGTATGTAAGATAAATTTAAGTTGTTTCGGTTAGCTTCTTAAGGATGACGTGTCTACCTAACATATATTTCTGAAACATTGAAATATTATGGTTGACATACACGACAGGTATATAAGAATTAGCTGTAATGTTTTAATTTTAATCTTCCCCTAAAGATGCTAACATAGTTATCGAAACACGTGTCGGGTTTAAATAGAGTCGTTTGGTGGGTGGTGAAATTGTGTAGTGTTTTTGTTTTTAGTTTTTGTTAAAATGTCTGCATTTGAAAAAATTCTAAATACTTTTGAAATCATATTGAATCATATGCCATCAGGGAAATGATTTCAGCTTTACAGTTCATCCTTCAAATATCACTCATATACAGATTGAATAAAGCTTTACTTAGTACTGAACCCTACACAATACTTTACATCTACAAAACCATTTATTTGACCATTCACATTGACACATTGTTTTCTGCTACTTAACATAACTTTTCAATAGGCATCGTGTGTTTCCATGGAATCCCAAAATTTGTTGAGTCCATCCGGTTGATTAGACGGTATGCACCTTCACCATATCTATAAATTTATTTATTTCTGAATGTGATAGGTTAATCTGCCTTTGCGTGAGGTTATCCATGAAAAGGAAAAAAAATGCCAAACTTCCTTGAATTAGAACCTACCTTCTTTACATAGCTTTGTACCAATTCATCAAATTCCGATGAGGTTTCGATAGCTGGAGACACGTTTGCCTTCATCTGTAGAGTTTGCATTATTTTTCTATACAGAGTAGAAGAATGCCTAAATGATTTATGATGTCTTTTGGCGTACATCCCACAGCTTAATCCAGTGATTGATTGGTAAAATCTATCCTAATGGTACTAGTAGTACATTATTTTGCTTCTGTAATGATCTGATAGAGTGCCGTACCGATTTCGACAAATATCAAATCATTATTACACAGCTGCACACCATCTTTCGTCAAAACAATTAATGAGAATTCTAGCAGAAGCTGCTCCTTTCTATAAAGCGCACTTTACATTTTCAGAGATTGGGCAACTGGAAGTTCAGATTTGGATCCTATGACTATAAATTGTGACACACGCTATAACAGATATCACAATTTCAAGAATGTCCAGTGTTCATTAATACATGATTACTAGGAAGCTTTCAACGTTGAAATAGATAAATCAATGGGTCGTTTGAGGATTTCGGCAAAAGTAGCTAGGGCTATTTGATTCAATTATAGCGCAAACAGTTCAAGATATTTAACTGCTCATATTACAGGTCTCATCAACAAATTGTTGTGGACGAATCTTCGACTTTACAACAGAATTTATGAGTATATATACTATATCTGATATTTTCGTCCTTGCCGGTACACATCGGTAGTGTTAAACTGGAGAAGCATCAACGTACTTTTGTGGATTCAAAAATATCGAAACTCGATGAGTATTCAAAAGTTGTTTTACACACAACCATATCCACGGTTACCTCCTCCTGGTCTCGGACAGTTTTCGCATCCGGCCGACGACGACGACAGCGTTTATCGCGCCACCACCGGACACACCGGAAACGCCATGCCGGAACCAACGCGACACACGTCATTTCCGGCAGTGTCAGATCTGGACCGTCCGTTGGACTACGCCAAGCTACACTCTCGGCCTCCGTGTAGTCCAGTCGACAGCCTCCAATGCTGCACACAGTTACAAACTAACAACATAGAGAGGCTTACGCATTCATTTCGTGACTGTAATCCTTATTTCTTTTATACTGATTTTAAAAAGGAGGTTTTCAACTCGACCGTACTATTACTGCTTATAAGAAAAAAATATTATAATTTTTTTAATTCAAACAGAAAATGACTTACGGACAAAGTTAAGACATGTTTTATAAACACACTAAAGCTAATAAAATGAAACCAATCGTACACAGTGGGGGCCAACACATAAGAAAATACCTACGAAATATAAAAGAAAATTTGCAATATCAATTTTAAAAAATTGAAACGGGTTATAGCATAATTCTATTACAATTAATTCACTCAAGTTGGTTGATGTAGACGTAAGTGCATATATTAATGTAATAAAAGTATGACTACATTTTCAGCGCATTTAAATTACTTAAAAAAATGGCGCGGATATTGGCTTTGGGCAACAATAAAATTCTATCTGTTCGGACGGCATGCGCTGTGTTAATCCCACTCATATCATGCCCCATGTATACCATTGCTTAGTTATAATTATTATGGCGTCGGTGGATACCATATTAAACGAAGCCGAAAATATATTTTTTTAAACGAAGAATAAAATCGCATATTCCTGCATAAAGAATGAGGTTATTAAGTAAAATGTCTTGTCCAATCTATTTTGTATTGCATATCACGTTTCTATTTTGTTTCGTTTAATATTCGATAGTTTAGCTGCAGCCTACCAGATAAACCCCTTATTGGTTTGGTATATACTGTTGGTTCAGTTTTTGGTTAATTTATTCTACGTTTAAAAAATATTATTTCAGAATTTTAATTTATTTTTCGTTTGATGCCGTTTCAATTTTTGTATTCTAGTTTTTTAATCTGATTCAGTATATTGTAGAATGAATTAGAATTTTCTACGCTGTATAGCTGGGAATAATCGGATTAGAATTTGAGGAGTCCTCTCGTAGATGCTCAGCTGTTTCGTGAATCTGTGTTCTAGCGAGACCTTTTTTATAAATTTAAAAAGTACGAATGTCTCGTAGACTGGCAAGTTCGTGAAATGATCAACATGGCTGTAATGTAGACAGAATCGTTATATTTGCGTATTGTTGTATTCGGAGAGGTTTTCGAAAAGATAGCCAGTAGGTGTTCTTCTCACAGCTAGGAAATGTGAATGTTATGAATATTGTGGATACAAATGGTTTGTAAGTCGGTTACCACTACCCGTAGTTTACCTTGAATAAGATAATTCTGAAATCGGTAAAAAATACAGTATGTGACACAATCACTACGCATAAAACATATAGTGATAATATTGATTCTAGTGAGCGAATTTCCTTTAACGTCTATTTTGAGTTACCTGTCCGCTAATAACCCATTCAACACTGATGTACTGATTTATGGTGACGTAGGTCACCTGAGCTTCACTTGTATCAATCGTCATAATGGAGAAAAACTAACGCCCTTACGTCAATTGTCTTAGCCCTAGTTTGCATTGGCTATTTTCAAATAGGATAAACCAATGATATACGATTGTATGAAAATAAAACGAAATATATTATATTCAGAATCTCTTAATGTAAGTATAGTCTCTGTAATCCGCAGCCAGCGGAGATATCGCATTTTTATTGCAATGTCTGCTACGGCAGTTTACACAAGGCACATTACCACTTTATCCGTTTTCGCTCTCGTATCCTGGTTTCTTGCAACACGTAGCGATAGTCCTCGTTATTCTTATCATTTTAACAGAATTCATTTCACTATCAAAAATGTAAATAACTAAATTCATGTATTACACCTTTGTGCAGAATTTTAGAGGCTTTTACTATAAATACCAGGAAGTAGTTGCCACCATCCTTAATGGGCGGTGCAGACGACATAAATTTGATAGTTTTGATCCAAAATGTCCTACTCTATGCTAGAACAATATTGATGATAATTATTATTATTATTATTATTATTATTATTATTATTATTATCATTATTATTATTATTATTATTATTATTATTATTATTATTATTATTATTATTATTATTATTATTATTATTATTATTATTATTATTATTATTATTATTATTATTATTATTATTATTATTATTATGCAAAAAAGTGCAGCCCGGACTCCGATACTCCGCGCGCAGCTGTTCCCTTTTTTCAGCAACTGCTTCGCACGCCGTAAGGTAAGTAATCACTGGGTCCTGAAATCGTGTGCCATAAGTAGACGGAGAAAACCTTAAATGACTCTGCTTTCTGCATCCTTACGGCCAAGATGTTTGCCGATGCATGAAAACTATTACAATGTTATTATCGTTGTAGAACATTTTGGCCACCTAATAATTAGTGGGAATGTATACTCTATGTACTTATTATATTATCTGCGTACATAACTGATAAAAAAACCTACGAATACCGGCGGTATCATATTTATTACTTGGGAATCAAACACAAGTACCTAAGTCTTAGCATAGTTTTCACTTCATTAACAATGATGTCAGTTGCGCTTTCAGACTTCACCATCTACCCAACGTTGATGAATTTTTCATCTACAATAAATACCCTTTTGCGAAATATATCCATTGAATGTTGACATAGTAACTATTGAATCACCTGACTACCTTTAAGCTTGGCATAAGATCCAGATTGATTAAAATAAAGTTTAAAACAAGGAATGAGAATTAAAAGAAACAGTTAATGTTATATGTAGTAATCAGTATGGTAATAACTATGGGTACTCGACAAACACTATTGATAGCAATAGAGTAGGTCTGGACTGAATTCGTATTGCTGTCGACTAGATCATATACATTTCTGTTGCTAAAAGGGGTAAAATTACCTTTAAAGCGAGTCAGACACCACCGTCTGTATCAGCCGTGTGCGACTGGGAAAGTTGCTTCGAAAACTTCCTTCAGCGACACCGGCTATCTGGTAGGTTGGAGACGAGTTGACACTTACTGAAATACATGCCAAAGGACGACTGGAGGGTGGCTAGTAGAAACTTGCTTGGTGAAGGGGTATGTGACATCTTTTGTGCATCGTTTTTAAATATGCTTGAAGCGCTTCATGGTGAAACACTAAACATGTAGTTACATATACCTCATATAATAGGCTACTTTAGGAAAAAACTGTATTCTTTCAAGTAACCTAAGCAATTACATATTATGAAATAAAAACACCAGCAAAAAGTTACTTTCCTTCACCGTCTTCCATTACCTACCATCGCTAATTTGTTTACACCGATTCTGTCATCTGAAAATACAGACGAAATATAGTTTTAGCCAGTGGTGTATATCAAAGGCAATCAAAATCAAAATCAAAGCCTCTAGTTTTGTTAACAATAACAAATTATTTCATTTGATCGTTGCTTTATTACTTCATATGCTATTCAGCATTACTCTTACGAATAATCCAGTCGATATCGGCTTAGAATGATGATTTTGCATCTAGAGTCTTGAAGGACTCTTCCTTTCCGCAATAACATGAGAAATTGTTCTTTTGTTTTCATAGATAATGTGATTTACTTTCTATTTGAATATATACATCATTCTATAAGTATTAACAGCTCAGAAAATTGCATGGTGAAATACTATGGGAAAAAAATTGAATAATGAGCCATTAAGTATATTGTTTATTTCAATTTAGAATTAATAAAAAAAGCGTCGTTATGTTTACTTCAACCTGTACAAGTACATTGTGATATCGATATGTGTTGGCCCAAATCAACGTAATTGAATACTCCTAAATTCGGTGATAATTTATAAAAATAATTGTTATTTTCTTGTTATTTATACCCCTTTTCTGTATGCATTTTAAGATATCTGGAGGGCCTGAAATAGCCCTTAGTGCGCCACTGTACCTGCTTCCTTTATGGTTTCATCATCGCAGCGCCACTTCACGGTAAGATAATTGAATTCCTTGCTCATTGCTTGCCATTGTGTATTCAAGAATACATCCTAATGATGCGGCCTGCTTAATGAGGTCGACAAACACAAATGTCATTTTTACGCAAACCTTATTAAAGGCCGTACTGCCTTTTAAGGGGTTATCCCGACGCTCCATCCGACCTCACCTAACGACGTTATTAAATCATGTGCACAGCGCGTTCCTAGCACTTGTCTCCCTGTATCTGCGGACTCAGGATAATAGTAATTGCTCTACAGCCATGAACGGGTCTCTCTAAATGCACCAGTTCTGTTTGCATACATGTCATTAGACGCGCATCGTCTTTTTCCGGCATTTTAGAGTGTGTATCAAGTGCGTGCACTGCCAGTTGCTTCACAGTTGGTTCGTTAAAATTTTAATAAATATCCTCTTTTAACCATGCCCATCAGATCCTTTTGTGTCACTGCTTTCTTGCAGAAATGGAAAATGTAGTCATCATTAAATCTGGTCTATGATATCTAGTCCTGCCTCTTGTAAAGCTCCGCTTGAGAAGAACGCCGTAATCTTTGCGAATTAGTACAACTAAATAGGTAAATATATCTACATGCTTTTCCTTACCAATAAGCCCAGAAGTATTTTAATCACGGAAAATGATAAATTCCCGATATAATTTCTTGATGAAATATCATGATGTCATGAACATGACATGACAATCCATTCCTCATCTCCGTGCGTGTCCCTTTAGCTCGGAAAGTACCAGTCAGATTCTGATCAAATTGTAGCTCTAGGTTACTACTATGAACGACAAGTACGAAAAAGTTTTGTCAATTGTAATTTATGCCTGTAGATATTTTCATTAGATGATTCCGTGAAACTTTGATTGAGGATAAATTTGCTTGTCTTTCAGAATCAAAACTGACGAAATAGCCGAAACGTTAGTCAAGTTAATCACATGAAGTGTCAATTAGCGGCCAGTATAAGATATATTTTACCTTATATGTGGAATATATCCTTTCAGTCCTGACCTGAAAACAAAAATACATACACGTATCCCGCCAATTTAGTTATTTTAAAATATTTTCTTATGAATCAGATCAGTGTAATGTGATAAGACTTGCAGATTAGATTAATTACTTTTCAGGAGGTTTGGAAATTCTTGATTTTTTCTGTATATCAAACCATTTTGAGCCAAGTTTATGTGAATTATGCCATCAGAAATTAGGTGCTCACCTGTTGTCTTACAAGTTTGGGGTCTACCCTGCAACTCCAAAGATAACTAGTACAAACTAGTATATTCGGAGCTTCTTCCAGTCTTCACAGAAAAGACTATATTTTGAAAAGGTCCATTTTGACCACATGTCTAGCAAGGCACCTTCCTGTGTGTTCTGCTTATGAGCAAACTGGAATATTTCTTTGGAATGTACCTCTTTTACTGTTCCTCCAGATTCGTTATCCTGCTAAATTGAAGGTATTATACAGGTATGTGTTATTTGCGTGGGATAAGTGACAACTTTTATTCAAGGTACCTTAACCAGATCATACTATTATATACTTGTGAGACCTGATAATAATATAAGAAGCGATTCACCGTCAGGGGAGTATTAACATAGCTTATTTGATAGGTTTCATAAATGTACTTAGTTTTTCTCTTTGTGAAAGTTGTATATTCCACAATATATAATTCTTACATAATGATATCACTGTATTAATGTAAAGATAATTTACAAAACTCACGTTCACTCACAGAGAATTCAATTAATATAACGTCGACTGTTCTACGTTTTTTTGGTTAGTTGCTACCTGAACGTCTAGCGGTTATTGTATCAGTTCAAAAATTGCTGACATGTAAGCTTGTAGCTGAGGTAGCTGCTTTCATAATTAATTTTGTATTTAACTGATTCACTTTTCTACTCACTACGGTTTTTTCGCTTGTACTTTTGTTTCGTCATCTTATCTTATACTGCTGTTGTCTGCTCTCATATTAAATTAGTTGATCTGATGAACCCCAGCTTTGACATAAGAATTTTCACGACAATCACTCCTTGATTATTAACATTACAAACTCAACTTCTAGTTTATGAATCCTAGCTCATTTTTGCTTAGTTGATATTTGACAATTCGTTACATTACCCTGGCGATAAACAATATGGATTTAGAAGTTAGCTACATCCTTGTCCAATCATAAAGTTGGAAAACATACAAAAATAAGTTTTACACTACAAACACCTCTGGCCCCTCATTTTTCTTTACTACGTGACTGTAGTTGAAATCGCCTTTTCAGACAATGCTCCCTAGGCTACAGCAGGCTACCCTAGAAAATTAGATTAATTCCTTTTTCCGTTTGCGCAACATCAGTCGTGGTGTCAAATGCAGGGGATGTGCCGAGATTTAGATATCTCGGCGAGAGCGAAGTGTGCTGACACGTCATCATACTATCCATACAAATGATTGTTTGATGCGGTAAATGATGCGAACGTGAGACAATGACACTATCTGCAGAAGAATAATGACGAAAGACGCCTTTACGAACAGACAGGACGTCCGAATCTAACCGTGTAGTAGTAATATATTCAACGGGGTTGCTGTAGGTACTTAGTTTGTTATGGTAAAAAGATAAAATAAATACTTTAATGGATATTCACACATTCGCAATGACATTTTCGCAAACCACGTAGGGCAACAATTTTAAATTTAGTTTTAAGAAAGTTAATCTATGAAAATTTTCATAACTAGTTCACAGCTAAAGCAGCTATCAAATGTAGAACATTTATTTTGTAGATCAAATAGATGTAATGCTCTGTTTTTATGAAATGATCAAGTAATTCCTCAAAACTATAAAGCGCATCCTAAGAATAATAATCTCTGTCCATTGCGTTGAAACAAGAAATTGTGTACGTGATATTCATTATGAGCGTCTATCCAAATGTTTCATGAATTGTTGGCTTATAAAATGTCTAATTATGGAGGGAAGGACTGTATATCCAAAAGTGTCCGTTGGAAGTAATTCAGTTATAGTGGCGCTATTGTAACACGTGGGTGAATTCTAAAACAAGCGCAGAAAAATATTAAAGTAGGATAGAGAATATAAATTTTGTATTATTTATATGAATTTTATATCAGAAAGCACAATTTTTTATCAAAAGATCACGAGTATTGATCATTCCACGTATCTCGTAACTGTTTTTTTAGATTATATTTACGAAATAAATCATTATGGACTATGTAGTTGAAGTTTTGTAACCTGTAATTTTATTAACTACTCTAGTCACCGAAAGCACAGAATTTGAACTCAGCGCACTTTACTCCTTCTACAACTGCTAAATTCATTTAATATTTCTTTGATCCTCTGGAGGGATGCAGGACAATTATTTACTGTTTGCAGCTGGACACTTTTTTAACAGTTCTCCCTTATAATACCCCCTCCTTAGATCTAACATTTACGTGATCGTCAACTTCAAATAGCTCAGAATTGCTAGCGGGCAACTATAAAGCTATATGCAAAATCAGATGTTATTATTTTTTTAAATTGTAAAATTGCTTAAGACATTTTCCATTGTGGTCATCTCGTATAATTGCCAAGTGCATCGACCTATGGCCCGAAGGTATGATTAGTGTGTCTCTGCACCATGTGTGAAAAGGTATTATTCTCGTTGGGTCTTAAAACTAAAAAAGTAACATATGGGATATACACACACACGTATATTACAAGAGCTATGCAGGAGGTAAAGCCCTGTGAGCGAAATAGCCTGGTCCTTTCGGTGGTACCCCAAAATTATTTTTGCATTCCGCGCTGTCACTTTGTGTTAGCCAAAGGGCTCTTTCGGTGTATTCCTCTGGTAAGAAAAAAATAAACTCGCTCTCCCACGAGATTCCCACGACCTACTTACGCGGATCCTTTTTCGTCCTTTTCTCAGGTATAGATGTTCTACGTATACTGCTTAGGTTAGTCGTTTTAAGAATTTGTGCGAGGTACAGAAGCGAGTATATTGAGAAAGCTTAGAGCATGTAAAACAAATCGCGTGCAACGCCTATTTCGATTAGGTTATCGTAACGGGTGAGATAAATAAGCAACAATTTATTAGGCATGATCAAACAAGTATTTCGTCTTTTATCAAAGCAAGTAGGTATAGTAATATTTTTAACATATGTGCAGCATTTATATTCCATAAATGAACGACGCGACATGATTCGTAATTATCCACAACTAGTTCAAATAGAGTAACCTTAAGTAGTAGTGGTGCCGAAACAGAAGCAGAAGAAATTAATTTTTACACAAAATTTTGACGATACAGCTTTTAAATAAGATAAGTGGTTTGAGTTTATCGAAAAATTTCCGAATTCACGAAAAATTCATGTTTGAATTAGATCTATTATTTTTTAGTACTTTCAATTATATTTTGCGAAAATGATGCACTCTTGATTGATAACAATGGACCAAATATGAAAAAATCATCTCTCTAAAAACAGTTTTCAAATCAGGGACAAAAGCGAAGTTTGAGTATTTACAATTTTATGTTTATGACAGATTCATTATGCGAAAGTGAATTCGAAGCGTGTCGCATGGTGATGTACGCTTCATGAAGCATCCAAAGCAGGTATCCACAATTAGAATTTAGTGGTCTATTTGCGTGGGTTGAAGGCTTATCATCACTAGAAATTAAGATTCTTCCATAAAAAGTTCGATGTATTCTTCAAATCTTTGTAATGTCTCCATTTTTGGATCAGCAAGTAAATAGACGCATTTTGTCGATAAAAAGGATACTATGACTGTTTGATGCAGAAATCTCTCAGTAAAATGTATTCAGAGATCTTTACTGCTCCGCGACCCTGACGCTACCTCTCAATACGTGAGATACAAGCAATTTGAAGATCAAAGGAAAACTGGGCCCGATTGAGAGGTTGAGAGGTAACTTGTTTGGTAGATTGTCGTTCAAGCAATAAGCGGAAAGTGAGAGATTCCAATACCACCATAAGCTATTTTTTTCTAGAATTTGTGTATCCTTGAAATCAACAAATAAAAGTAAAAAGTGGCATGTAGTCTAAAAGAGAGAATGCTGCTGTAGAATGACAGACAGTTAAATTGACTGTTCTAATACAAAATATGTACGC
Organism: Bruchidius siliquastri; assembly: GCA_949316355.1. Taxonomy (NCBI): domain Eukaryota; kingdom Metazoa; phylum Arthropoda; class Insecta; order Coleoptera; family Chrysomelidae; genus Bruchidius; species Bruchidius siliquastri. The sequence goes on along the minus strand of OX438533.1, from coordinate 16,298,491 downwards.
CCCAAGTACCGTATGTATGAAAACATGGATAGACCCTGAAGCATATACATACTATTATAATTTTTGGCAGCAGAAGAAGGGAACGTAGCAATACACGGCGTTTTGTTTCTTACCTGACACTACCAGAAGAAACATTATCTGGCCCCGGGATATACCCAGATAAAATCAGAGGAGTCGGCGGAAACAAGTTAGGAGTTACGTTTCACTTAATAGCGTAAACGCAGGGTGATTTAGTCTATTAGGGACGCTGATGCATCTCCTGAAGCACCCTGTGAGCGGGAAATGCACAAGTATATGGTTACACAAACCTAGAAATGGTATCATTTACGATAATGTAAAGCTATTACTATTACTAGGTAGTGTCTTCCGAAGAAAATCAAATATTTTATTGCATTGAGAAACAATATTTTTTAGCCTAAAATTTTCAAACAATTAGTTAGTCATGTAGATTGTAGATGCTCTTACTTGGTGAAACTCTTGCATCATGTAGATTAAAAGATTGTGTACTTAATACACAGTGTCACAAATAAAACTATTTTTCTTTCAGTGACGCGTTTCGATTCATATTTAAATCATCGTCGGAGTGTCAGATTTGACTGCTAACAAGGCCACCCAGATAACTGTCTCACTAACAAACTAGATCCTATCATGGATACAAAAATAGAGCTCTCAAATCTAGCATTATCCTGACACAAGAGAGGAAAAAATAAATTAATAGAAAAATAGCTAGACAGGATAAATAGTATGCTGGATTTAGAGCTCTAGTTTTGTATTCATGAACTAGATCCTAGTTAGTTAGTTGGCAAGTAATTTGGGTAGCCTTGTTAGCTGTCAAATTTGACAGTCTGACAATGATTTGGATATGAATCGAAATCCTTCACTGAAAGAAAAAGAATTTTATTTAGAAACTGTGTGTTGAGTACATTTTTATTTTATCCGCATAATGAAAGAGTTTCACCAAGTAAGAGCATCTTAAATCTATATAGATTGTATTTAGGAGTTATTGGCATCGTTCGGGTATGTATGTTACCATAGTAATAAGTAGTATGTCTGGTTTCTGCGCTTGTTTAAAATTGGTAAGTATAAAATCATTCTACTTATGTCACAAAATTATAAACGTCGAAGTTTTTTTAATAACTTGCCTATCCAAAGAGATGAAACTTTATTAAATGTTTCAAACTAATAACTTAATTATTTTTAGAATTATTATCTTACCGATAGAATGACAGACCAGCTTTAGTCTAAAAACTGCTTGAGAGCGCTCAAAATATATAAGAAATAACCAATGAAGTCAGATTTTTCAGGTCATCAGAACAAAATATGAAAAACATAAAATCTGGTCTTAAATATGATTCAATCTTTTTAAATTTGGAAATTATATCAGGCCGCTTGCCACATTCATGAAGTACCAAAATTTTATCACCGGACAACAACGAACAAAGGTTTCTAGACGTATGTTCAACATTCGTATACCTTCGACAACAAAAGATAGAAATAGCCTGTGTTTCTCAACTAAATGTCGTATTTTTCACAACTGATAGAAGTGATCTACTCGTGTAGAGCTACCACAATCAAATATCATCCGATATCCTCATCTTGCTAATACTGGTCAAATGATTAAGAATGAAACCCTAAATCCACGCAATAAGTTGATTATCTGTTATGTCAAGAAATTATTATAAGCTGAGAAAATAGAAGCATTCGCTGCTTCCATCAACTTGGAAGTGCTAAATAAAAGTACGCCTATGAGTAGTGAATGCGGGATTATTTTCACAAAGTCGAAATTGATAAGGTACATCAAACGATCTGAGAAGGAAAAACCCGAACTATAAAAGATTCTTATTTTCAATGTGATATTTTCTTTTCTTTACAGAATATACTGCTACAGAAGTATACAAAAAGGTGATAACTGTCTACCTACAAAATCGGCCTTTAATGGGGTCAAATCATTCAACGAGGATAAATTGAGCAATGAAGAATCTAAGACTAGAATCTAGAATAATTATTAGGACTGAAATGCACGACAAATAAACTAGGTGTCAAGATTCTTCTTGGTTATTATATTGTACAACCGATAAGTTTATATCTGTTCTATCTTGCTCTGAAAGGGCTAAGCATAAATAAGAATCTTGACATTCATCTTGTTGTTTCTAATTTCTTTTGAAATATATCTTGTTTGAGACGAGAAGTATACAACTGCTATTAATGTAGTTATATCCGTATCTCAAAAGTTGTTAGTCCAGAAAATGCTATGACATGTAAATGCGATTTAGTCTACTTCACTCAATTTTTTGCGTTGTGGTGCTTAAAAAATTATTTGGACCATACAAGCCTTGAATGATTTTTTAAGCACCTACGTTGTACCCATCATCCATCAGTTTTGCCCCCATTCCTCTGTCTGCATTTGATGATTCTTAAATCAGCGCAATTTTCGGATGGTATCTCCCATCAAGGGAATTCGCAAACTGCACTTAATCTTTTTCTGTTGATGCTTGTTCGCGAAACTGGAGCCGGTCTAATAATCCATGAGGTGAGAGCCCTCGAGCAGCGGCCAGCGTTGCCCTGTGGGGGGCAAGGAGAGGAGGGAATGGACTGAGGGACTCACCTGAAGGGCGGTTTCCGGTGGCTGGGTTCACACGGGTGCGGCTGCATGGAGCATGGCTGTAGTTACAGTGGCGTACTTGGCTATCGGGAATATTCAGAATGATATATCAGGACCACATTTTAAGGTCTAGCCTGTGATTATATATGTATATACGTTTATGATGCAAGTGCTTATGTTTGTTTCTACGGCTATTCATATTAATGTGAATTCCAGCAGTATATTACCTGCGTTTGTTTGATACCAACAAATTTGCTAGTAGATCATATTGGTACACATGCAGCTATCATAATATGGTAAAGTGCCCTCCAAGATCCAACTAGTCATTCCATAATTGTCATGTGTCGTGTTTTTTGCGTTCATATTCTGCCCCTAAAAATTTGATCCTAGTAATATTTAATCTTGCTCAGAACAATTATGTTTGCATAACAGGTATTCGGTAGAGTCAGTTTGTTCTTACATCAACTGAGTGATTGGTACGTGGCTCATTGATCAAACATGTCTGCAGTTCCTCCTATATTTCTTGACGAAGGTTTATTTATTGGTTCTCTGTCATAAAATAAAACTATTTTGTGATAAAAACTTTGACCATGACAATATTCCACGTCAAAGATAAATATATGTGAGGGGTATTGATGCTTGTTGTCTAGAGAATTAGAAACGGCTATTTAACCGATTAAAAATAGCCAGAATGGAACAAACTCATTCACTTATATTTATTCATTCACTCAAATTGGCAAAGTATGATTCAATCCAAATAGCTAACGGGATAAATAGCAGAAACACTCAAAACATCGCCCTTTTCATTACACTCTTAGTTCCAACACCAAAGAAAAGCTATTGTTATGAAATTTCGTATATGGAGTAGTATTTCATGATGATGCACATTTAATAATCAATATCAATATTTTTTTGTACCCACGCAAATAGGCGTGAAAGGCGTGCAAAAAATTAAGAGGTGGGATGGACACGATTTAAGTTTTTTACTGCTAGCAAAATTTATCATCTACATATGTTTGACCTTGTTAATACCCCATAATTTCTAGTCATATATAATTATTCACATATTTACCTTCAAAACACACACACTAATAATAGATGTTTCCAAATAGTTGTGCCTATGAATTTTCGATACAGCCATCTATGTAGTAAGATCTTTTATTCATTTTGAATGTTCCGAACAGAATTAAACCGTAGGCATCGAAACCTTTTTCAAGATGTACGAAATTTCAGTACCCAACTTTATTATTCTAAAGGTGACTTATTTGTTCGACTTTTGTTTTAGCAATTGTTACTACAGATCGCCACATTTGAAAAAAATAAGTTTCATGAATAAATGAAAGTGCTACCGAGTCTCTTGAAAAACAACATCAAATAGGTGGCTCTATATTTCATGAATGGTATCAGTTTATTAGAGATTTTGATGCGATCTGGCAGCGTTCGTCTATTTGAAGTGAAATTCAGAGATATGATCAATATTTTAATATTATATTATTATATATCTTTACCTATATAAATTAGAAAACACAAGATCAGATAGGAAATTTCCGAAATTACTAGACATTTTTTCAATATTTTCCATTTTTTATGTGATTGTAAAGGATCAATAATTTCCAGATCCAAGTCAATTGTTTAATTATAATAAACTACGACCATTACAATGCTAATCTACTTGGTGTTATTTTTCCTATCTATCTGTGGGTCTGTACAGAAATACTTGACCCATCTGTAAATTGGAAGCAACCCAATAATTGATCCCGCTGTTTTGACACCTCTTCTGCTCCAGGGATCAGAAGTTCTAAAATCTTGGTTATTTGTTTCCATGGCACACTAATAATAATTAAAAACAGACATAACATTGACGATCTTTGTTTACATTTAACAAAATAATAAGAACAATTTCTAGATCACCTTCATTTAGAAACCCCTAAACCTACTGAAATTTCTCTTGACCTGACTACTTGAAAAGGTTTGCTCACTCGAATATCACTAGTAAAGATACTATTATCAAACAATATTATTTTTTGATAAATGACATTCCATTATCCAGAATAATGCTCAACATTATATATTACTACGCCTATGGGGTAGGTACCTCTCACGTGGATTCCGACCGCCCTACTCTATTAGAATATTTTTTGTAAACAAGCACTACTCATCTGGTTAGCCTACCGAATAATTAGACGTTTATTCCAGTATATTTTTTTGCTTACATTAGCTTTTATCTTGTCGGAATTATCACGATTTCGAATTTTCTATGAATAAGAGCTGACTGGACCATTCATTCGTATACCTGATGAGTATTTGCATATATATTTTTTGTTAAATTTTGGAACAAGGAATATAGGCCGTGAATTAATTGGAGTCCAAATAAAAATTGTTTTGCTTGTAGGTTGATATAATTAGCAAAGGGATTGTCTTCTGGTGTGAGAAGAATGGAAGACATTTTTCTACTAACAAATGTCTATAGTATATATCTTTTAAGGAGGCTTATACATTCTGAATATTTGATGTATTTGCGGATGGCATCCGATATCCCTATCGAAATGGTTGAGAATCAAAGTCTTATGACTGAATCCACACAATAACTTGAATATCTGTTATGTAAAATAATTATAAGCTGACAAAATATTTTCATTCGGTGCTCCCAGTAGCTTGAAAGTGTTGAATAAAAAAATGCTCCTATGATTTGTGAGTACCAGATTATTATTTACAAAGTGGAAATTGATAAGGTACTATTCATTCTGTTGGAAATACATCCGATGATAAGTATTGGAAGATCTGGAAAGAGAAATACTGAACTACAAAATATTCTTATTTTCTAAGTAATATTCCCAAGTAGGAAACTTTACAAGCTACTACCACAGAAAAAATACACCAAAATGGTGTGCTGTTGACCTATAAAAACTCCCTTCATGGGCAATGTAACTGGTTAGGAACAACAATTTCATGAACTCCGCCTGCGGTTCTATGTTAATATCTTCTGAATACGGTTATAAAAATTTAATGGGTATTCTTTCCACTGACCTTGGAATCAAATGTTTAGCTCATATATTTCGTCAATTAATTAACATGACTGGTATATGACCTTATTTCAATTAATATTTTCAGACGATCTGCATCAAAGCTGCAAAGTCATTATTTACTTAAGTTGCATTGTTTCTAGTGCTAATTTTCCGATGACATATATTGATTAGTAATTATATTAGGTTCCGGTAATAAGATTGATAATTGTCTCTTATGACGGAATCAACAATCACACTACCGTAAATGAATAGAATTAACCAGGAAATTTGTAAAATACCTCCTACATATCGTTTTTTATGCATTTGTTATAACTAAAAAACCACTGATCATTTCTCAAATCCTATTGGTGGTGAATAACAATATGTTATATCTTGTGAAATCAATTACTTTCAGAGACCTTTGACAGTAGAATATTTTATGACATTTTACAAACGGCTCATGTGATTGGTTAATCCATTCGTTAAGTCTTTGATGCTGATTCAATCCACCCTAAGACTAACTTGCTGTCTGTCGCCGTCTTAACATCGCTCTGGCAACGTCGTAATAATAACTGGAGGAAGACACAAACAGCTATAAAGAATAGATTTGAAGCAAAATCATTGCGAAGTATTTGTTTAACAATACTTTGAAGCGGAATTAAATGAGTATCTACATTTCATATATGGTTAAAAGTATTAGGAAAAACGCGCGATTTCTCATTGAGTACATTAGTGATTTTTATAGTCAATAAATTACTTCTTAGAATAGATTGTATGATTACTGGTGATAGACTTATCATTCCCCAGTTCATAAAATAATTTGTATGCATGCATACATTTTTGTAATTGTTTAGAAGAAATTATAAGACGAAGCTTTTTGATTCACACAAAAGTTACAATTAAATTTTAATTTTCTTCTCACACCAAATCTTTCGGAAGGTCTCAAAATAATACGCCCTACTATGGGGAATTATCGTTACTGAGAATTTGTCTGCTCTCTACGCAGACATTAAGAACATATCTGGGAAAACACGACAGTTTGGTAAACACAATATTTGTTAGGCGTTGACCTGTAACTATTATTCCATTATTTTTATTGTTAGACAAAAAAACCACCGTCCCTTACGATACAGAATACGCATACTGGCACATATATCGGCAATCATATAAGTACAACCTGTTGCTGGTGAGTTCGTACATGATAGATGTGTGCATTTTTGTATAATAAAACCTCGAAATGCGCTCCCTCACGCTAAGAATGCTGAATATAAGGCGCTCTCACCCGAAGTCAGACGTTTCCGTTATACTGTATTTGTCATGATCGGGATTGGAATAATATTACCGATTTTATTATCTGCAATACAACATTACGTGACTATTTACATTCGCTAGACGTTTTAAGGAATTTTTAATTTAGGGAAGCTAACAAGCTGTTCCAAACCTTGAGTGAGTGAGTTCAGTATCCCAACAATTAAGCATGCTCCCATATTTAATGATTCTCAAAGATTAAGTGGTTGGTAACTTGAATGGATGACAACTTACGGGGTGGGCAATTAAAGTGCTACATAACTCAAGTGACGTCCCCTGAAGTGGTGGGCTACTTAAGCAATAGGTGACCTAAGTGGTATCCGTATCTAAAACGAAACCACATATGTATTAGGAAAGTATTGTTTTGAAATGCTGTTATAAGGATTCAACAAATAAATAATCTGAGGATTTTCATATAAGACAGGAGCTAAGATATTATATAAGATAAGATAAAATGATCAGCGAATAATTTTTATCAGATACATATATACAAATATTACATGCCCCATATCCTACAAACAAATACACATGCTTATCTAAACTTTAAGATTTTAAAAAATGAATTTATTTTATTACAAAGTAGTAGAGTGAAAAGTACGCATTTGATATACAGAAATACTCACCAAATGAAGTCTCCGGAAACTTTGCCGGTCAGATTTTTTATAGTACGATTTCCGCTTACTTTCAACAACGATAAATGAAAAAATCAACAACCTGGGGTTACTACCCACTGCATACAATCACATTAGGTGTTTCAACCCTTTCCTCCTCCGAAAGTGATGGTTGTCAAAACTGTTACACTGTACGTTGGAATTATGTAACGAACTAATGAACTGAATCAACCTAAAGGATATTTTATTGGACACATCTAAACAGAAGGGGTACGAACAGAAGTAAATAAATTGAATTCAGCTAATGAGTATTATCGACACCGCATCATCTACAGAGTTGGGGCACTGTTCTAAAAAATAAAAATGAAGGAAAGACTTATAGATGTCGCTGACGTAGATGCATATCTATCTTACATACTCGCACAGAGAGAGAATTAAACGCGTAACAATGAGATTGTCACGTTAAAACGAACTGTATTGAGATAATCTACTTCACTCCATTTTATCTAATCCTACCGACAATGTTTGACAATGAAGCCAACATCAGATATTCGGAAATAGTGCGAATTAACTCGGGAGCTTGCGAACCGGAGTTTTTAAAAACTACAAAAATTCGTTCAAGCCGAACTAATACATTTATTTTTATGGAAAAAATTACAGATGTTGATGTTTTGAAGTGCAAAATGAATCTACCTAAAATCTAACTCACTAATTAATAAATAATGTACAATTTAGATAAATAAAACAAATAATATGCTGACTCTGTTGTCTCGGCTATTTGCTGGCTGAGGCTCGTGGATCTAGTGGCGTGATCGCGGTACTGGGAGTGTGAAGACAAATCCGTTTCTCGAAAAACAAACGACCCCTCCTAATTTATCGGATACACAAACACACTCAAAGAACCATCATCCCATCCATTTTAAAAACGCAAACACTCTGTCAAAATATGAAATCCGAGACTCTGGAAAACAAACAGAAGTATTTGTCAGGACGGTTGGACGTTCACATAGTGGGAGAGATGCACGAGTCACTGTTCTCCCTCTTTCCCAACAAATTGCAAATAAACCAGTCAAATTGTATCGTAAAATGATATAACAAGCACCTAGATTGAGGATCAGGCATGAGGATTTTCGAATCAGTATTTGGTATTGAAAAATATCTGTATGATCTGATATTCATACCGAAAAAATATACAACGGCTGTGGTCAATTAATGTCGGTCTTCGCATTTTCACTCTTATCCGTATTCAAATAGGTATACCGGTTTTTCGCAACTGAAAACATTCTCTACAATGTAATTCTCACGTGGGCACTTTTTCACGTAAATATCATTGACAAGAGAAAAGCTGACAGATATCCAAAATTAGTAGCAAACCCAAATATCAATTCACCCCCAGGATACAGACCTGAAGCCACTACATATTTTTGACAATAAGCTTATCTGGAATCCGGAACACTATAGTTAGCAGAATGACGTCAAGGCTGGGAATTTATATCAGCCATAGCAAATAGACATGAATTACAGATCACCTGGTGTCTTTTAGGGCAAACATAATGGTTCATCCACATCCGTTTGTGTTGCTTACCATTATTCGCCATTCACTCAAAAAGACATTCGGAGTAATTTTTTATTTACCTATAAGCTACAGTAGCTACTACCTTCGATCTATACAGCGCCATTTGCAGAAGTACAAAAGTATAGATTACCACCCTTTGGGATGGGCGAAACCCTGGCAAAACGATCTATTTTTGGACTGAATCACACTTCTTGCGGCGTGGTGATATTTTTATGCTATATCAGTTTCAAATTTGCTGTGCGGTTGCTTGAAAAATTCCCGGACTGTATGTGGTTTGTCTAAATTTGTATATTATACTCGCAGTCACACATATCCTTGCACCAAATTACTTCTAATTTTTCAACTTAATATGGAAAAAACAAGTCTGTAATCTAAAGTTACCTTACTATAATATTTCCTTCCTCATAAGGGATAACACGCGCATTTGGTTTTCGGTTACTCAAGCATTTCTCGTTCGGCTATTACCCGATGACAGGTCGACGTGTTGGGTTTCCTGTCTAGTAGTGGCACAAGTCAAGTGCAGTCGAAACATATGTCTTCGAGGTTACGGCAAACGATGATTGTTTTTACGCCTATTTGACAAATGACCTCCGCTGTGGCGGTAGTGACAAAGAAGAAATTCCTGGAGTGCTTGTGGATGGTGAGAGAATATAGATTTTATTGGCACTTGACATGAAGGCTATTCGCCACAGGGATTTAGGTAACGATAAATGTATCTGCAAAACGATAGCACAAAGTAACCTACCTCTTTTATCAGGGCAATGCAACAGTAATGATTGGAAAGAGGAACAGCTTCCCATGGATCAACTTCAAAATTAACCAGTGCTCACAAAGATACTGCTATGAATGTATCTGAGGTACCATTGTTATTAATAAATTACTACTACCCATTTTATTACTCCTATTAGTCTATTCATTGTTGAAAATACGTTGTTCTTATTGGTAGGTAGGTGACGTGGGAATTTGGGATTCTTCAACTATGATAATTTAGAAAGAAAGAAATCTCAGACATATCTACTGAGAGTAAGATAGAGGTAGGTGCTTCCATTGTTTTGGGAATAATAATGATATTATAGTAGAGAAAGTTTTTGAACTTGAGATACTACGTTTGTATACTCTGTATTACGAAAATCTATAGCCATATTCCCATCGGATCTTATCTCGCCTTTTTTTTCTCACCAAGTAGACTCGACAGCAACGACTACACAGATATTGATGACATTTTTTGAGCGATACGATTCGTGCTAGATACCGCTGCCTATTTCTTTAAAATAACTTAGAGCGCGGAAAAACATTGTAGTACATTTTCTTCAATCAATGTAGTTACGATATATCCAATATAGTAATTTAAATTAGGGCTGACTGTCACCAAACTTCTTCAAAGTTTCGTATAGTAATCTAATCCTACTAGTACATATATACATTCCATCTTTAATGTTACCTATTGGATTTATTCATTTTCTAAACTGACTGACAAGAGACGATAGCCGATTGCCGATAGACTCCTAATATCAAACAACTAACGACAGGAGGTTACCAGAATGATACGCCTCTTTCTTCTGCTGCCGATTTTGATTTTAGTTATTTAAATCCAAACAATGAAGCTGTGATCATGCCGAACATCGCTGTACATGATCATGTAAAACATACAGCACTAGAACCTAGTTTAAAATCGGGAAAAATACGTCCTACCGCGTGTACGATGGAGGCATACATACAAAAAAGAACAAGAAGCGTTGTCGTTTAAACAAAAGCGCGAATTTCACACTAACAAATGGCATGCTGCACTCAAAGAGGCCTCGAACTGCTGAATGGCACCTTGCTTTATGATCGCTGATAATAGAATACCTGTTCAACTTATTATTCGTGTCTTTAAATCAAGTGTACAATCCGCGCACAAAGCGAAACGTTTATCCGTGAATATAATGAAATGTTGGGGTGCCCGTCATTATAATATGGAACTATGTGCCTTGTGTTGCTTTGCGCACAAAAAGAAGTATATTATTCAGCACTGACCTTTGGTAATCTGCGAAAATAGTGCTTTAAGGTATAGTAGAAGAAATGAGGTTATCCTGTTGATTAGTATAAACATCATGTGGTTAATTAGTCATATAATATCTAAACGTTTTGAAAATAATTAAAGATTTTATCGAATGCAATAGCAGACTTGAACCGTCGACCTGTTTTATGCGGAACTTGAGTAAACTGTAAAAAACAGAATCTTGATTTTCATAAATATATTAGCATAATAATATTCAGGTTTTTTTTCGTGTTATTTATTTGTTGATATTGTTAATATCAGTGTATGGTAGGTGTCGAGAAACCTCATCAGGTGTGAAAAAGTATATAGAGGATTTGGAGGCAATCGCGCCTCGCGTAAGATTCAACAATGTACTCGAATTAAAAGGACATAATCGAGTATATATTTCTGATGTATAACCAAGCTCTTCCAAGGAGTTGTGTATTCAGGTTTGCGGAGCTCAAAATTACTGTTCATAGCTTCTAAGCATGCTAGATGGACTCGTCCGGGCTACTGCTTCCAATTCCAACTGGATCGTTTTCGGTACATCAAGCACTGTTCTTCGTTCCTAGACTCTCAATTATTTGGAACAAATTACCAGGATACCTTTTCCGATTCCGTGAACCTTAATCAACTCAAAACTCGTATCATGAAACTCTTCTTAACCTTCTAATAAAAGTCACGTTACACCAGAATCTGTTATGACCGCAAAACAACAAATTGAAGAAAATAGTTATCTGTAAGTAAAATGGATCTTTTTGATAATGCGCCAAAATTTACATTCTACATCATTTCGGTATGTCACAGGGCCTTTTCTACAGGAAATCCATAATACCTGACCCATGATGGACTCATAGACAAAGCAGTCATAGCTGAAAATTCCACCGGCACATCCAGGTGTTCGCTTAGAAAGTCAATGGGCGCTTCGGTGAAATCCAACGACACAGGGGGTCATCAGAAACTCAATCCCCGGTCGAGTTATGGGTTTCTGGCGAAACGCAAAACGTCACCTCGGCACAAAACACCCACAATGGTAATGAATGACAGCAACAGCAACTAACAGCAGAGTCGGGCGTGGTCGGGAGCTGCTGGGACGTTGAAATATAACACCGCCAGCTCTTCTCTACGTTGCCGTCCGTAAGAGAGTATCGCGTTCCCTTGTAGGTACCCTCACACTGCGCTGCAATGATAAATTATACACTGCTTAACAAAACACATCCATACACAAGCCATTAAAATCGTGATATTAATGTTACCGTAAAATCTCTGACATTGATTGTTATAAAATATGGCATTTTTATACTTCAACAAAAATTATGTGTTAATGCAAGGTTTTCATGCATCAATCCATTTTTTATTTTGAATTTTATCTTATTCTGATTTTCGAATTGTTAAAAAGAATGATACAACGAATTCCACGCTTATCACAACGAAACACATAGGGAATAGTAAAAAATATCATCTTGCCGGAAATTGGTTTTTGGTCTGGTTGATACTCTTAACGTAATCATGGTGAAAAGCACTCCACTCGAAAATAAAGGAGTACCAAGAAGTAAAGAAACCCAAAAAGTAAAAGCAAAAAATTCCAAGGAACCTCCATTTTCACTACTACATCCATAGTAACTTGCAGAATATTAAACAACAAATTAGTAAACTAGAAAATTTTTCATATTTCTCTGATATAAATCACCCGCTTCAATGTAAGAATGATGCAAAAATTATTCCTCTGTCAACATTCATTACGATGTTCCGAAGTGAATCGTTAGCGACTACAGACTGTATATTTATCAAACCTATTAGCTTGGTTAGGTATCATTCGAGCTACTCACAACATAGTATTTTAGAAATTGTTCGAGATTATCTTACCAAATAAGGATGAAAGAAGAGTTCGGATTTTTTTTTGAACTAGTGTACAAATTATTTCTATGTACAACCAAGAACAGCATCGTAAACCGGCACTCTGCCACCGCGCGGGCAGCGATGGGAAAAAATAGTCCAGGTTCTCCGCTCATTCAACCAGTCGAGGCCGTCAGTAAAAACTAGGAGCTTCGCCCCCTGTGGTTATATTGTTTGCGCGTGGGTCTGCGGCCCTACCAGTGGCGGGGTAACAATTCCATTGAACTTGCCCTGTCTAGGAAATATTTCGAATCAAATTTGAGATGTTACATAAGCTTCTTCCATCTTACGAGGTATGTAGTGACTCACTGCGGCACTTCAGAAACAGTATTTGGGCGAAATTTGTGGAACTGAATAATTACGCCAAAATTGTTTTGAATGACATTAAGATTTGGTGTCAGCATAATAAGCTAATCCAAAATCAAATTGAACCATGTGTAGTCAGTTTAGCGATATCTCCCGAATAAACGATTCAGTGACCTTGAAGTCTAACAAGCTACTATGAACTTATTTTTACACAAAACTATCTCCATGTGTGTAAGCAACTGAATGCAGCATTCATGCAAGGACAAACTGGATACGAAATATTTGGTGGACATATACTACAGCCTTGGCTATTCGTATTTTTTGGTGTCTCTTAATTTGCTAGTATAGAAAATTCGTCAGTTAGCTTGTCGAGGAATCCTTCAACCATCTGTACTCAGAAAATACTATGAGCTCGTTTAAATGGAATATACAACATTTTTTTATAGCTGTGGCATGCATGTGCGCGATGCATTTGCACAAACGAAAAGATCCACTTTTATAAATCTGGAACGTATTAAACAATCCAATTCATTTTTCTGTCATATCTAATATAACTTCGTGGATCCTTTGGAAAAATGCTTTCTCTATGAAGTTTGGGAATATTATGGTGATTTGTTTCTTTTCGTAGCATCTTCACCGTCAATGCACAGAATAAGAAAAATAAAGCTATATCAATTGTTATGGACCTACATCACATCCTCAAATCAAGAAACATAAAACGGTTACTCCGTTTGCGCGATAGCTATGATAGGGATTGTCTTACCAAGGCCTCTAAATTATTTTTAGCTACAGTCCAAGAAAGTCAGATAGAAACAGTGGGATAATACCTAATATACAAAGCTGGAGAAGTTTTGATAATTTATGCGGTTAACTAAAACGTCAAAAACCCGAGAGACATACCGGAAAAAATCGAAAATTGATTGTATAAACTTTTTCTTGATCCACTTTTTCTGTTGTAAGCTAATAAACAAATACAAAAGAAACACAAAAAGAAAGTCTTTCGATATCTTCATCTGCGCAAACGAAAATACGACAATAGCTATCGACAAGGGTTTTAGACAAATTCGACCTATTCAGGATTGTGTAATCTAAGCCAAGAATGGGATGGGATGTTTAAAAGAGAAACTACCAGGAAGTCATATCAGTGAAGCAATGACACAATTGTGGCATTTACCGGATGCCTACTCGGTTTCTATACTATCCAGCCCCTGAGTTCCCTATCACAAAATACTTACCTACCCTGACATAACCTTATACTTTGCCCATGACGAGTCGGAACACCCTGTGTATAAGAATAAATTCAAATTAAGCGCAAGACCCCTCATATTATATAAAATATCATCTCCCGCGATAGAAATCATCCATCGATGAAATATTCAAAACGCAATCACGCCGCACGAACTGCATCACTTCTGCACTTTATGTAGTACATATATTTTCAATATTCCCATTCGTGGGGTGGCTAATCCTGCGTATCCCCCTTCTCGTTACGCTTCTCAATCGGCGAAATATCCCTTTTACCCTTGTCACACATGTATGTCTGTTGGGGTTTTATTATAAGGGTTTTGCGCACGTATATGAACATGCACTGTGTGTGTATGTGTGTGTGTGTGCTTTGTATCTTTTAAACTCGTATTTGGCCAACAATATTGTGATAATAAAACATAATTACTTCAAGTCAGGTCAATCAAATTAACAATTTCAGAGTTCATTGATTCTTTTCTTATGTTAATTCACGATGTACCTATATTTTTGCCCACTCTAAAGCTCAACCTTTTGATTGTACATTTCAGATTGTTGAACAGTAGTGGACTGACCAGTCTCTCAATAATGTTACTATAAATACTCAGAATAAAAAATTTTTTACTCGTTTTGTTACAAGAGAACGCGCAGCCATGAAACATCAATACGAGACAACTTCGCCTAATTGTCATTTTTTTATATTTTCTAAATTATCGATCATTCCTTATGTTTAGAACTATATATGTACCCCATTTAACTTCCAGACAAAAAACACTGTGGCACAGACTAAAACTAGCAAACAAATGCTACCCAGATTGTACGAGTAACAATTTTATTAACTAGTTTCCAAATCTAACAAGTGGGAGAGTACTGTGACAATAAAGAAATATAGTATTTACATAAATGCCCTTTCCAAGTAGATACTCCATATACTAACGTCGACTTAAAGATGCTAAACATTAGATTTCGACACCAATATATAAAACGAATTCTTGAATAAACTGAAGTCCAGGAAAGCTTGTAGTCCAGACCAAATACCAGCAATCGCCCTGAAGTGCTGCACCACTGTGCTCACACCAGTACTTTGCAAACTTTTACTTCTTACCCAAAAAAATAGGTCGAGTGGAACCTGTAACTGAGAAAGACAGAAAACATATACCCGGAAACTATAGACTTGTGACTCTGCTCTCCATCGTGTCCAAGGTTATGAGAACTATCATCAACATGCAGCTTCCAAAGGCCTGGACAAAAACATCATCGTCAATGATCGACAATATGGCTTCCGTAAGCCTAGATCCACAGGAGATCTTTTGCCTCCATCACCCATATGTGGAGCAATTTAACTTCGTGGAGAGTCTTGATTTGTCACGTTCTATATTTCGAAAGGTCTCGGTAAAGTTTATTATTAGAGATTTTTGATAAAGTTTGCTTCCTATGGGTTGCGCCAATGGTTGGATAGCTTCTTATTTGTGGTAGTCGATCTATATGTTTCTCAAAAGTTTGATTTCGGACTTCCATTGTCTATAAAATTTTGAGTATCACGACGTTTCGATTGCTGTGCTATCTTCAATCGTCTTCAGGTGATTGAAGATAGCACATCAATCGAAACGTCGTGATACTCAAAATTTTATAGACAATGGAAGTCCGAAATCAAACTTTTGATAAATCCACCTTGTCTACAAGTTTCAAACAACTATATGTTTCTGATGCGGATCTGTCCTTTCTCCAATGCTCTTCTTGCTTTACATCGACAAACTGTCTTATCTTGTCCTAATCCTATCTACAGATGCACAGATGACAGCAGATTTGTTTCCTGCATGAATCCGGAAAAACCAGTATCATCTCGAGAGATCTTACTTCACCAGAGGTAGCATGTTGTTCAGATTGATGATGAAATTGAGAGAATTTTGGGATGGAGATCTACGAATGATGTTCGGTTTAACACACAAAAGACTCAGGCAATCATCCTGAAAGTAGCCGTATGCTAATCTGCCAACGCCTGAACCATCTTCCATCAAGCTTCTGGGCATTAAAATCACAGTAACATGTCTTGGCACGATGATGTTGCCGGTCTTGCTAAGTCGGTGTCTCGGAAGCTGGGGTTCCTCTTTTGCTACAGGAAAATTGTATTTTTAGGAACAGCTACTGCTACCCTACAAGTCTGAAGTCAGGCCATCGCTGGCGTTTTTGAAAATGCGCTCCGAAGCACTGCCAGAGGCCACAGTCTAAAACAACGCAAGAGGTTGGATGTTATGCCCCTATATATATATTGTATCGTGGCAGGTTTTCAACGGGATATCTTCACCAGGTCGAACTTACAGCGCTCAAACGAGCTTCTTCAGAAATCCTTGTTTTGGATAACCTCGGCGTTGTGTAATGAGCTACCGAGAATGGTTAAAATCTAAAACGTTTTAAGGTCAACGTAAAAAACATTTATTCTCTCGCAGTGCCTCTGAAGCGCGATAAGCTTTCTTCATTTGTGAGAGGTTATCTATGAAAAAAAAGGAGCTAAGATCATTATCTTGGTTATACATTGACATGTATAGTCATTCTTTTAGATGAAACGGGCGAGTAATCGAGACCACTGTAATATGGAATGCACCACTGAATAAAGGAGCCTAATAAAAAAGGGCCACCTTCGTCCTCCAGTAAGAAATGTGCATGTGAACTTATTTGACCCTTGTGGATATATATGCATAAATCAGACTTTAACACTGACTGATATAAATGTCGGAGTGTCCAACAGCCACAAAGGCCACTACAGGGGGCTGAAAATACGCATTCCAACAAACTCGATGAATCGTTTCAGAGGATAACCTCACGGTTTCGCATGCCAAAAAAAAATTCCCAGAAAAACAATTATTCGATATGTAAGGGTGGGCCGTTTGCCTACCTGGATAATACGGTGCTGAGGGCCGAAATCCCTAGAAACGAAGGTAATTCAAGCTTAAAACCTGATAAATGTATAGAATGCGTGTAACAATGGCTGTCTGCGCAAATATCATCCTAGTATTTTAATTTAATAAAAATAGCGTGATAGACCTTGTTAATAACTGTAGCAGCCTGTTGCAAAGTTCTAGTAGAATGGCAAAATTTAAGAAGTCTACAAAAAACTGATAGAATAAATCTTACACTCCTAACAAAAAATTCGAATTTTATATAATAACAGGCACTTTATGTAAAAACTGATACGATTATTTGCTTTCCTTAATTGATTTGAATGTTGATACCATATAACATCTTACCCATTAATACACAATAATCTAAAGTTCGTCTGTATGTCCGATTTTGGATAGCCCTGTATATACGATACTGGACTGATTCGACAGGTTGTTCCAAAGAGACCAAAATAAGGTGAAACTTTTGTTAAAGCGATCATTGGTATGTTATTACAATTTCAGCTCTTTATCGGAAAAATATTTCTATATTATTTCTCACGCAGTTTGAGGAAAATTTTATATTAGCTCTTAACGCTTTCAAAAGTAATCAATAGATATTCATAATATGAGGTAAATTATTGCTAATTGCAATTACAGGTGATACTATATAACAATATAATAGCATATATATCATAATAATCGTCGCAATATATACACATATATACATCCTGACTTGACAGATTGAGGCATGGTCATCAATGATGATGCGTAACTATACATAACCGGGTTGCAGGCCGCCGCTTTGCGTATTTGCATTGCAATGTTCGGCTGTTGGGTGGCAGAGCGATGGTTGGTCTATCCATCATACTCGCTGACAGCCAGATCTAGTCTTGGTCCATCTCGCCCGAAGGCCCCCTAATCCCCAACATCCATCATCGTAATGTTGCTGTTTGCCGGCGAGCCACAGAGGCATAGATCGGAGCGGGAGCGGGGGTTATCATACTTTGGATGCCAGCAGGCACAAAAACGCAAATTCCCTTTGCCAGTGGCGGATAGAATATGGTTTTGAAATGGTGTTCTAGCAGGTCATCTAGCCAAGACTCATATGTAGTATTTTCAGAAAATATTTACAAATAATCTATAAAATATAGTAATATAAGAAAAGTTGGCTTAATATTACACAATAATATTTCTGTGTCATAACTCTATATCATATTTATTATGATTATCATTGATAATCATGTAGATTGTAGATTTATCCTACTAAGTGAAACTCTTCCATCATGCAGATAAAATGATTGTGTATTTGTAAAACTGTGTGTTAATTATATAATCTTTTATAATTGTAATTGCTCAATAAACTAAAACGTAATAAGAATCAACAAGGCCGGCCAAAGCCATATATTATAAGAGACGCAAGACGATAGCATTCATAATAATTGCTGGAATTTTAAGAATTCTAAAGATGGTGAAAGATAATATTTGAGAATGGATAGTAATATTTTTTTATCCTAGTATCCCACTAGCAAACGTCGCCCACCATCTCTATTTCAAAATATTATCGAAGGTCCTTGTTGCTAGAATATTATCCTTACTAAAGAAGGAAGATATTTGGAAACCTAAAAAATATTCGTGTCGCCGAAGAACCAAACTTACGATCTGTGGTTTAACGGCCAGGTGGTCTACTTCCAGACCTACTGGGGACCTTCTTTAAGACCCTTCATCTAATTAATGTTGATATAAATTGAGGAGCGGTTTCCTTAAATATTCCTAAAATTTGTACATATAACACATCTTGAAGTAGAGTGGACATCCTAATTGTTCAATGCTTTTAGATTATGGCACTTCACACTAAAGCTAAATTCAAAGCGTATACTAAATGTCTATGTTATATCAGCAGACTTACTGTGATCAGAACAATACTAGATATATTGGTAATCTTACTTAAAATTAATAAGCCACCTAAAGCGTCAAGCAGTTTACATATAAAGTTGGCAAACAACACTACATTGTAATACCTTATAGAAAACAGCACGTCTCGAGTTTCGTTAATCAAAACCCTGACACCCAGATTCACTTCATATACATACGCCACTGTGTTGCCCGTCACGTTGATCGCGTCAACACCCCCGAGAGCGATTTTAAATGGGGCAATTTTTATTCATATCCGCATACAGTTTATTATTTACGAATAATGAATTTCAATTTATTAGATCAGCCACCATAGGTAGGCAAGTTGCCGTTCGAGGTCGTACTACGAAGTTTGTACTGTCCGTGCTGAGCTCAAAGTCTTTCATTTAGTACTTTTTTTGTTCGAACTCTAAACGTATGCAGTAAGTTAATGGAGTTGTAGAATGAAAAAAGGTTGCCGTGTTGAAACAGTAAAAGGGTTCCGTAAAATAATTCTTTATTACTGGAGTAAAACATTTTTTGAAGGATTTGATTTCTTTATTGATGTTGTTTATATTTATAGGGTTAGCTGAAAATAATAGTAAATGCAGTAATTCCAGACTGTCTAGAGGTAGTGGCGCATGCAAGGGAGGTGGGGGAGTGGTAACAGGGGTAACTACCCTCCAAGATTTTTGACCAACATTTTAATTCAATTGTTTTTGCAAGTAATGGATAAATCATATCTAAATTGGAGGTATTTTATAAAAACGAATTTTAATTCGGTATCTACTCCTAACACTGCGTTTCATATCAAAATAATAGATTAATACACAATGTATTTTGTGCATTGATTTCCATTTTCTTCGTATCTTTGAACTATGATTATCGAAATAAATAATAGTCTGGTATCATTGAAATCGAAAAAAAATTCTCCAACCTTGCGATCTCAAAATCAATTGCATATTTCTTGTGCGATTTGAGAAATTCTATAGTAACTAGAACTAAAAGCCAACTTAAGGTAAGTGCGTATTTGTACGTTTCAGAGAGACAGTACGAACGAAAATGATTCTCTGCCCTATTTCAAATTAGCTAAAATACATCATATTTATCTGCTTTATCACATTTGAGAAAACATCACGATGTTTCTATTCTGGCGGCTCAGTACAAATGCAAGCTTACCTTTAGTCGGTTGTTCTCAAGAAAATTGATGTGTGCATCAATCGATGTTTTATTTCATATTTCTAGAATGCGATAGACTCGACTATTTCACTTGCTATTTATCCTCAATTATACACATACATTTTGCCAGAACTACCTGGACGAAGGTATTACAAAAATGGTGAAAGCATACACTAACTTCATCTCCTGCTTCCTTCCCCCCAGACTGGAGCCTTGATAGGCCATTGCCTAGAAGAAAGAACGTGAATAAAAATGTAGGATTTCATCCACAACTTACTAGTTTTTCTCTGTTGAAGGTAGTTAGTTTATTCTTCTTGACCCTGAAGTAAATACAGTCATCAGAATAACTTCTATAGCACCATTCTAACCAATTGCTAAATACCCTCATCATGTATTAAATGTGACTGATACATTATATAACTGGACCGTTCCATCTAGTTGATGTTTGTCTTCATCCGCATTCCTGTAGCCATTCGTATAGAGTTTCGTCCTTGTTGGGAGCCATCAGGGTTTTGATACAGTGGATTAGAAACAATGAGATTCACGGCGCTTCCACCGGTGCGCAAAGAAGAGAGTTGGTTGATTCCGAATATTACAAAATGCTATTTGTGTTACTGACGACATGCCACAACCGGACGCTACGCAGCACCACATATGCCATTAGCATGTGCCAGTTATTGCGTTAATTGTTGCTTGAATTTGAGTTTGATGTCTGCTATTCATCCCCACAATCATTCGTATCTAGCATCTACTTTGTTCTCGGTATGACTGTTCAGTCTGGAAGTTGAATCACTCCAAGAAGTGATCCCGTATGAGGTGCAGCATAGAGCCTGAGCTGTGAAACTGCTACTTGTGTGGTAGGAGCAAATCGCTATTAGTCTTTATTCCTACCATTGTATACCGACGACTTTAATCAGGTCGAAACAAATGTTGTGTAGTATTGATTGTAAGGATGGAAAGCAAAACAATAGTCATAGGTATTATGCAACCCAACTTCATACAAGATTCTGATTGAAAGATTAACCAGGAAAAAACGACACAACAGCGTGTGAACAGGGCCTATATACTTTTACAGATTTGTTTAATTTTATATAACGAGGTATTGAAAACGTCAAAGTAACTGATATAATTGTTATAACAACTGGACATATGTAGAATATATTGAAGAATACAAAAGTGAATTTGTTCTTGGGGTAGGAAGATAAAAAAGTAGATATGTTTCGTGTGATAACTTCAAGGATATTGAAGCTGATTCTCTTAAGAATTACGGGAGATTAGATAATATCGTTTATAATTTTGAATAAAAAAATCATGGAATGTGACTTCCTTCCGACCTCCAAGCTGAACATGTTATGGCTTTGCAGTAGTAGTTCTGGTGATGTTCCAATCTGTGAATACCGACCATCTGTTTTATAAGTATTTCAAAAACCTTTCGACTTGGTTGGTTACATAGCATGGATTCGAAACAATCCTGGCTTACTCTAATTTGGAAAGCACAAACGCATTATATAGGGATTTTATACTGAGGATGTCCTCAAAATCCTTGGAGTTGCGAATCACAAAACCCACCATCCTGTTGCTCATGATAAGAGTTCATCGATATGATTGTTAAAACTGAGCATACTGTCGAATGTAATACCAAGGTCTTTGAGTTTATGGACGGTAAAATGGCATTAGATATTGTGTAGCCACAGACTATGGGTAATTTTTCCCTGGTGTATCATACTATTGCATTTACTTATCTTAGTTGGTAAGCCATTCGAAATGCACCATTTGCAAGTTGGTTTGCAAGTTAGCACAGTCGTCTTGATTATTAATAGTTGAATATGTTTTAATATCATCCGTCAAAAAATACCTTCAAGATATGTCGGCAATTGATAAGGGTTTTATCAAAGTTGGGCGAGTAATTTTTAAGATACTTAAATAAATCCAAGATAATGATCTTCAATACTACATATTTTGGTAAAGATACAGTTTTCGACATATGTGTATGCGAAATTTTTGCATAAAATCACTACGGTAATTACGCATCAACATTTTAGATTACATAGGAAACACCCTCTATAAATAAATTCTGATTACTCCTTTTGCTAACTAAATTTTCAGACACTGTTTCATTCTGAGTACGGTTGCATTAAGTCTATCGTATAATTTGGGAACAAGATTCCCCATGTACAAGGAGTCCTTGAGCTAGGAACACACTCCCGAAAAATCGAGCTCATGTGCGCAAGCATCCGTATGGAGTTCCTGAACTCTACTTTGTCTCGTAGTTTGTCTATTTATCTCTTTCCCTCTCTCTGTATTTCCACCAACACATGTCAAGCTTTTGATCTGATACGGGGCGCGCCGAAAACAATTTCGCTAATGGCTTTGCGACTCTCGCAAAATACGGTGAAATGAGCTTTGTTCAAATAGGTAGATGAAATTTACAACCTAATATTGTAAGTACCGGATATTTACTTTGTTAAACTCACCCAGTAAAATCTCATCGATTTAAATCAAGATACCAATCTAATATCCTTTTTTTTGGTTATTATATGATTGTTGCATATGTTAGTTTGTATCTTTTTCTATTTATTTTAATGTACTGTCAAGTACAGTTAATCTAACCTTATTGTCATTCCTATTTTTCATTGATATTTTGTCTATATTGTCTCGGGAGACATCTAGACAGTTCGTTACATGATTAAACTATAATATAGATTTTTAGAAATAACATACCACTGAAGCGGAGAGAGCTGAAGCTAAGAAAGTTATTATCATTTCGAAAATAGTGTCAAAAGTTAGTTGGATGTGTTTCATTCTCTGGAGGCTTCAGAATAGGCTGTCGTGACACGTCTACCATTGGCGTTCGGGATGCTCGACTACCAGTCCCCTCGGCCTTTGTTTTCCCTTGTCTTGGTATGGCCACTGTGGAAGGCTTTTGGCTTTGAGAGTTTCATCACGTAGGAGCTATCCGATGGCGTTGTAGTTCCAAACCCTCTGCAAACTTTGAACCATTATACTTCAGATCGTACCTGGATTTCATTCGTTCACAGCTGAATTATAGATCAACATTCCCAGATGTATGTTTATATACCAGTTAGTATGATATTCATAAACATATTTTCATAGATAATCCAGGATGCTATCGAAGTATTCCAGTAGGTCATCAGACTGAAGTCCATTTGTCTCAGTCTATTCAATTCCAACTTTCTTCATAGGTTCGTAAACCTCAAATTCTAACCCTAATAGGAATGTAGCTCCTTTCGCTATTTTCCTTGCTTTTTGGTTTGGCACTGGAACGATCTTCATAAGAATAATCTGTGATCCAAACCAATATTGCACGATTGTAATACTATTTATACAGGTAGGTAACAAACTAGCTGTAGCTGTATCGCGCATTATTATATAGATACGTATATGCATCCGTATCACTCTGCTGACACTGGACCGATATATCAAAAAGTAAAAGGATGAAGTAATACCAACGTCCAATATTTTATATAGCTGATACAACGTGTTTTATCAGCACCTAATTTATTTTGGATATATCTCCTTCACCACCTCAGAACCCTCATTTTTACCCTTGAGAAATTTTCTAAAAGTGATCAGGCTTCACGGAAATATACAAAAACGGTATTTGGGCATTTTTTCTGTTTTTTGACGATAACTCTGCGGCAGCATCAATGATCAAGAAAACACAATATCTCGATTTCGATTTTTCTATGGTTATAAGACTTGCTCACCAACGGGCGTGGAACGTAAAAGGAAATTCTAGCTATGAATAAAGCAAAGTGTCAAAATCTCTGTTCGAAACTCACAATGTCCAACTATAATATCGCCAGGCGCAGTCTTTCTAGTTTGACCTAAAATTATGGAAATCGATTAGGCCAAATACACTAACAAACGTTCAACCGTTTCCCCAGTTTAGATTAACGGAAACAGTATGATATTATGTTGACAAATAAATATCTTGATTTAGTATGCATTACGTATAAGTTGTTCCAGATATATGTTATTTCCATTATTATACTTAATAATTTTAAGTTAACACATTATATATATATATATATATATATATATATATATATATATATATATATATATATATATATATATATATAAATGAGTGAATGAACGAAGAACTGATTGATTGAGTTAATAGCTGAATAAATTTGAGCTGTAACACCCTCTGTAATCTGAAGGTTGGGTGGGGTGTATAACCCATCCATATCACCCTTGCTTACCCCCGAGTTAAATATCGGTATTTGAAATCTCCCCGTACGTTCAGTTTAGGCGGCCGATGTGTATCGCACACATGTTTTATTTTAAATCCGGCTCCCGTAGTATTGACAAGTGGACGGCTGAAATATATTATGATGTCGCCAATCAGATAAGGATGAGGGTGTGGATGGAGGCCGCGCTTGGGGGTAAACACTAGTAATAGAAATTTAAATTTCATCTAGGAATCATCCATTTCAAGATGCTGAAGCACAGTTATTATAATAAAGTGTACAGTGGCACCTTTTGAGCCTGGAAGTATTTTTGTAGAACTGGTATAATTTTATTTAGACCTTTAGAATGATATACATATTTTCATTCTATATCCCATTCAGCAGCAGGTACTAAGAAAAGTTTCAGCAAATTAAATTACTATAAATTCAGCGAGTAGTTTTTATCACCTGTCATCCAGTGAGAATGTGCGATCAATAACATCCTCAGGTATCTACCAGATATTGTAAGAATGGTGAAGGCACAGAGGTTGCAGTTGTTAGCTGTACTCGTACAGAGGATGGCTGAAACCAGAATCTCAAAGAAATTACTGATAAGTTAGTTGGAGTTTTATGAGTGAAAATTTGTTTTAAACACATATTTTTATCTAAGCGATGGGGGAGTTTCACTCAGTAAGAGCATCCACAATTTGAAAACGCTATTTATTGTACTTCTTGTCGGTAATTGATGATTTTATGGTCGAACGATAAAGTGCATAGGTGCCAGCAGTTGCAACGTGTAAGAGGCATTAGAGCAACAGTTTCACGGGGTAGAGTTCTGAAACCTGTTCTCTCCATACTTATTGGAAGAAAATTGTCCGACAAGGTTACCACTTGATTTTTTCCAAACGATTATACAAAAATCGGCTCTTTGGCTGTACAACCCAAAATATTTGTCCGACATAATGTCTTTCTTTTTTTGATATATAAAAACTTTCTATTGAAATAAAAATTAACATATAGGTCATACATTTTTTTATCGCATAAAATTCATAAATGCGAGGACTTCAGAGGAAAACGCCCCACCACCATGGTTCGCTACGTTCGAAATTTGTTTGACTCCACGTGAATATCAAATACACAAAGTTTCAACAGTGTGGTCATGAATGAGTTTTTTAGGTCTGGGCCCAAGGACTATTATTCGTCCTGAAATGCGCCTTGCCATGGTTTCGAAGAAAAATAGCCCAGAGCAAATCAGGCAGCTAATGAAATATTTACAGGGCTATATCTAAACTCGGTGAACCACCCTGTTTATATCTCGTTGAAGTGTAACGCGGATGACTGATATTTCAATGAAAAGTGACAGTTGAATTGAATGTTAGTGATAGAGGTTTAGCTATTCTCAATAACAGAGGTACTTTAGTGCAAAAGTGTCGGGACCTCTTTAGTAGTGGTAGAGGTTTCTCACATACATAAAAAATTAAATTGACTCAAGTCCAAAAAACAATACAATTTTGTACTATTTTTCGAGAAAATGTATAGTGAAGAATTAATATAACTCTGTTCTGAGCTTGAAGGTATACAAATAATACATAATACTTGACAGCTTTTAAAAAGACTCCCATTTCAGGCATGGACTTTTGTATTCTTTGGCCGAAGGAGATGAAAAAATTGATTGGTCATGACGCCGTGCCTGCTTAAAAGTATAGTAAAACATGTACTCGATGATGTGTATTCGAGCGGCTACAACGTATGGGGAGATCCAGAGGGCAGATATATATGCGGGGAAGTATGCAAGGGTGATGGGACAACGTTTCCACCCGCCCCACAGATTACTGAGTTTGCAGTTCGGATTTACAGGCTATATCGCCAGACTTTTTGTGGATTTGTCAGCCTGCGGTGTTTGTAGGACGTATTATTTCTTCATCGCCTGGTGAAATGTATTGCATAGCTTCTTAAACAGATCGAGGGTGATTTAGTGAGTGGTGACCCTAAGAGCTGAGGAACATTGGTACTTGATGGTGTGCCTAAGCATAGCAAACTAAAGTTCTCTGTCTATTCTCGATCTCGACCATAATCCAGCTATTCCGAATTCTATGGGGTCTCCTCGTAGTGTAATTTCTTCTCTTTATGTGAGCGTCAGTAAAAAATCATTATTTTTGTTATTTGTCCATTTGTCTTTCATTTTTTCTATAACTTTTTGCGGTAGGGTTTTAATAGTCAACATAAATACGAGTAGCTTGAAATACCAATCTGCTCATTAGGAATGTAATGTGATGTCAAAATAAAGCCACCGGCTACCACCGAGTCTGTACCAATGGTTGGATAATTTTATCAGGGCTCCTTATTTGTGGTGGTGGAAGGACAGAAGGACAGAAGGACAGAAGGACAGAAGGACAGAAGGACAGAAGGACAGAAGGACAGAAGGACAGAAGGACAGAAGGACAGAAGGACAGAAGGACAGAAGGACAGAAGGACAGAAGGACAGAAGGACAGAAGGACAGAAGGACAGAAGGACAGAAGGACAGAAGGACAGAAGGACAGAAGGACAGAAGGACAGAAGGACAGAAGGACAGAAGGACAGAAGGACAGAAGGACAGAAGGACAGAAGGACAGAAGGACAGAAGGACAGAAGGACAGAAGTACAGAAGGACAGAAGGACAGAAGGACAGAAGGACAGAAGGACAGAAGGACAGAAGGACAGAAGGACAGAAGGACAGAAGGACAGAAGGACAGAAGGACAGAAGGACAGAAGGACAGAAGGACAGAAGGACAGAAGGACAGAAGGACAGAAGGACAGAAGGACAGAAGGACAGAAAGACAGAAAGACAGATGGACAGAAGGACATAAGGATAGAAGGACAGAAGGACAGAGGGACAGAAGGACAGAAGGACAGAAGGACAGAAGGACAGAAGGACAGAAGGACAGAAGGACAGAAGGACAGAAGGACAGAAGGACAGAAGGGCAGAAGGACAGAAGGACAGAAGGACAGAAGGACAGAAGGACAGAAGGACAGAAGGACAGAAGGACAGAAGGACAGAAGGACAGAAGGACAGAAGGACAGAAGGACAGAAGGACAGAAGGACAGAAGGACAGAAGGACAGAAGGACAGAAGGACAGAAGGACAGAAGGACAGAAGGACAGAAGGACAGGAGGACAGAAGGACAGAAGGACAGAAGGACAGAAGGACAGAAGGATAGAAGGACAGAAGGACAGAAGGACAGAAGGACAGAAGGACAGAAGGACAGAAGAACAGAAGGACAGAATGACACAAGGAGAGAAGGACAGAAGGTCAGAAGGCAAGAAGGACCGAAGGACAGAAGGACAGAAAGACTGAAAGACAGAATCATAGATAAATGATTTGATTTGATGAGAAGGACAGAAGGACAGAAGGACAGTAGAACAGAAGGACAGTAGAACAGAAGGACAGAAGGACACAAGGAGAGAAGGACAGAAGGTCAGAAGGCAAGAAGGACCGAAAGACAGAAGGGCAGAAAGACCGAAAGACAGAATCATAGATAAATGATTTTTCAAATAACTGTATAGCTTAAAATGGTTTTTCTCTACTCTCTGAATTTTTGCTCTTTGGTAAAGTTGACTAAACTGCACCAACCTTCAATAATAAAGTATCATTGCATACGATATGCTCGTAATATATTACTCCAAATATCATCAAAATTGGAAGTGCAGTTAGGGAGATTACAGGTTGAACTCATATTATAACAATATATCATTCGCCTATGGTGTGAATTAATAAAGTCAACAGAGTAAATGATAATGTTGTCACAGAAACAAAACGCGAGTTGAGTGGTCGAGGAACAAAACTTTGTTTTAAAAATAATTATTACTTGCCAACAAAATACATTTATGAACCGCACCGAACCAAATTACATCTAGTAAAATAATGTGACTGACTGACTGTATTTCTGTAGGATTCACACTTTGGAGAAGTTTGTTCGTAGCAAACCCTAATTTATATCGCCTGATTTGAAATACATTTCAAACATTGAAATAGATTTTTTAAATGGATGCCCTTTAAAATAATTTTGATCACGCTCTCAAATAATCAGTAGCTAGTGAAACATTCAAAAAAAGACTTGGATACCTTTCAAAACTTTTGAGCACATACATTTTTTAATACGCATGTAGTTCCCTCGCTTGCTGCGGGGGAAAACCTTATGTTCACCCGGCTCTGCTCAATTTCTTTCTACCCGGGTGGCGTGCGTGAATGACAGATTATGACCATGTAGTGCAATTAGATGCGGCTATATGTACAATTCAATATCCAAAACGTATAAATGACTGCAATATGAACCAGAGATTGAAGTTGGTTTTTCGATAGACTAGGATCATTATATGCCTCAAGAAAATATCATACTATTTTAATCAATAATACCAGGTCAAAGAACGGGGTATGAACACATTTTAAAAAAAAAGTTGAATGTAAAATGTGAGAATCACTGATTCAGCCTGATTTGCTCAATTTTTTAAAAAATATGTCACAAAGCTTAAGCGTTTAAGTGCGGTGGCATACAGAAACAAGTACTGCACGAAACAACGATCATTAAAGCTGACATAGCATGATGAAAAATTGCCCTCCCGACTATAAGCGTGCGTGCAAATGACAGAGTGGGGCCGGAGGTGTCATATAACGAATTTATGTAATTTAATCGAAAAATGATAGCCTCGCTAGTAAGCGGGTGTATTAGCAACATAACGGATGGCCGTTTAATGTGTAATACACTTTCCAAAATTAATAACGTGAGATGAGATAGACACGCAACGCCGCTATCTGTAGGTTTTGTTTGATAGTCTAGTCAAGGGACTAAAAGGTCTGCTTCAAGTATACGAAATTACAATCAGACAACATTTCAAAATATAACATAATGAAAAAAAACAGCACAGAATGTCAGAAAAAAGAACAGATTGAGTCCAATGTAGCTTTTCCTAAACATTAAACTATCAAATATTTCATCATGATCTAAATTTCTTAACTTGAGAAACTAACGAAGATTTTATTGCACTGCCGTGGGAAGTTCTGCCAGTACCTGCTAGTCTATAACCTTGGATTGGAACCTTCTTCAAAAAGATGAAGTAATTCGGGATATTGAGATTTCTTACATCACAGAAAATAGTATCACTGATTGGCTTCGATCTGCCTCTCTGTCAGCTAATTCTTGGCCCCTAAAATTTTGTCATTAGTTTACTACTATGCAGGTCTTGAAAATCAATGCAGTCACGACAGAGATAACGACAAAAAAATTATAATTTAAATACTCTCAACCTTTGTTTTTGGCCGCTCAAATAAATTGTAGAGTAAGGAAGGAACTTTTGAGGAAGGTATCTCAATTTCTGTCGACGTTACTAAATGACGTTCTATCCTCTTTGATATATTAGTCTTTTGTCCCCTGTAATCATGCGTACTTGTTAAACATATATGATTGTTTATACCTTTAAAAGAGCTTAATGAGCCTACACGTTACATGGTTGTTGTCCCACTATTATCATACATATTTTGTGCCATACACTTGTAAATGGGCTGAGACGCTAAGAACCGAAAATATGGCGCCAAATAGATGAACTCTGTACTTTCCACGCAGTGATACCAGTTTAGAATGTCATATTGCAATCGTATTTAAAAATGTTTTTCCGTTTGGAATAACATTTAAGAAATATCACAAATATTGAAGAATTTTAGTCCACAAAACTATATAAGTTATTTCAAAAACAAGATCCAACTGGATCAACAGACCTTAGTATCTTTATGAAAACGTATTGCTAATTTGGTATCTGTTTCAGCCTATTCTGTGCAGTCATTTTCATTTCCTTAGTATTTTTGATCACTCTGATTTTCGAAATAAATAATCAAAATCAACACCGACAACATCGCGCGACGACTGATAACGATTGACGTTTTTATTAGATGCATTTTTTTTATCTTCGATAGTTAAGATGCCGGTTTAGATTGATTTCGTGGTTTGTTTGAAAGTTGAAACTGGAATATGTTATAATGCTATGTAAATATCAAAATGTTAGAGAAAAACAAATTGTATCACCAGAACCTCACAGTGCATTGAAGTATCTATAATACTCTACCTGTATACAGTGTTTTAGTGCGCAAATAATGAGAAAATATCTTATATGGCTGATTAGCAGGGACTCCATTGTGCCAGTTAAAAAAATCGTAATATAAATACAGTAAAATGTATGTAAATGTAGATGCTCCCTAAGCAAAAAACTGATGTTATAGTTCGAATTACATGTAAATCTACCCGTTTGGTGAGATACTTTTGCTGACATTTCTGCAGTCGCTGCAAAATACTCAAATTATTTTGACAAAGGCTGCCGAGGCAGTCAAAATACGGCTAGCAGCCAATATAAGTAGGAGGACCTATCTCCACTATATCGTTCTAGCACTGTATTATGTACGTAGAATATTGTTCCGCCTCTGACTGTGATACAGCATTTCAATTAATATGAGAGAAAACACATGGTATCCTTGGTGTATGGGGAGAAATATGCTGAGGGTGTCGGAGGTGGTAGCCTTAATATCCAGATACCTGGGCTGTTTGTCACTGCCTGATTCAGCTCGATTTATTACGAAAGTCCCACGAAATCGCCGCCCCATCCAAAGCTAGGCTGCTGCTGCTTCCCAGTTTCCACTCCAACGGGTTCTTAAATTTTCCTTTACGAGAATATGCAGCGCTGGGTTGCTTACACCACGCCAACGAAAATAATAGTACGAGACCGTTGTCACGAACATAAAATATAGCAACACTACAATATGTTCAATTTGCCGTACACTTGAAGAAATCTTTCATTTCCTGAGAAGCGAATAGATATTCACAATAAACTTGTGGTGTGATAGGCACCTATTTTTTTTTCAGTTCATTATGTGATCATCATCTGTCAACATGTAATCCTAACATACACGTTATTTTATATATATATATATATATATATATATATATATATATTAGTTAGTAGACATTTAATCTCCTTCCTGCTTCCTTCTCCACTCAAACCTGACACTGTGTCATTGGCAAGTACGTCTAATATAAGTGATTGTTTTGACTTTGTCAATTACTAGGTAATAAATAATTAATAGATATTTTTCACCCTACAAAATGAAACATTAACGATAATGCTTGAAAAAGTATAACGTTGATAAAATAGGAAGAATAAAGATGGAAGATGTTTTTTTTTTAATGCTGCTAGTGGACTGACTGATCTCGACGTAGAAGCAACGATCGAAACTTGTAATGTTTATCTCAATTCTAGTGCTAATGCAGTCACTAAAAACTCTTGACTAGGCATATATTTATGTTCTCAGTTCGAATAACATTAATATGATTAATTAATTGTATGGAAAAGGCTATCGAAACAGCCAAACCTCCGCGTCGGTACACTTTGTTTCATAGTTATATGTGGTTTCAAATATCAGCCAGGATAAGTGCAATGGATAATAGAATAGATTCTCTGTCACAATTCTTCCTTGGTATATTTGATATCAATTCCAAGGCTCACAACACGCACTGTACTGATTTAAAGCACTTAAAATTAGTTTTATTCCTAAACTGCGTTTCCATAGTAAACTAATTTAACTATTACTACTATATGAACACTTATACTGGCCCACTATCCATCCTAGATCTAGAATTCTACAAATTAATCATCAATATCAGAATTAAACCTACTAGTCGATGTAGCTTTCGACTACTTTTTCAAATCCATAAGATCTAAAAATAAACTTCTGTTCAAATTTCCAAAGTTTACGCATGCTCTGATTGTTTTGGTTATAATGGTCCAATCTTATTGGAAACACCTAAGTTGTCAACAAAATTACTGACGTTTCTACTGCTTTCACAACATTTTACGGAGCAAATGAGAAAAAATATTGAAATGACTTTGGTGGACAAACATTTCTGTATCCATCACAAATTTTTTCTGCTGCTTGTTGCATCTATCTTGATTGCGTAGGATAGGTGTTCCATTTTTCGACATTCATTGTAAAAACATTTTCTTGCTTTTACTTTGGAAGATAGAGCAGATGAATTCCATGATCAAGAATTATGGATACTCTTCTCGGAGCTAAATCTCCTCAACTATAACTCCTCCGTTGGAAAATACGGCAATTAAGCGGTGAGTTATGGCGGCGTGAGACGCTCGCCTTTTGTTTTTGGGTAAAAAATTAGATTTCTCGCGACGCCGACGCTGACGACGCCAGCCAAGGCGCCTGTTATTTACGGCCGAAGGTAGTTACGGTTTTGTAAACGACGTTTAGATTAGTTCGGAAGAAACGTAGGAGGAGGGGACAGGAAGGAAAGGAACGCCATTTTGGAAAGCTGGCTAGTGATTATTTTCTGGATAAACAGTGAGGAAGCACCTAATATCGGCATCTTTTCAACAATCAAAAAATTTGCATTATGAGCCAGAGCAATATACCTATAAGTTCGGAAATAGACACATGCCTAGCAATATGTTTCCAAAAACTTTTGCAGATCTTAGTAGGCTATAATTCGTGTATTTCGACACGAAAAGTTTTATCTTCTATAAGTCCCCTCGAAAAGTTTATTTAATATACCTAGTGAACGCAAAGAAATATTAATTGGCGGCTAATTAAAACCACACTACTAACGTTCCGGCTGCCTTAGCATTCTTCAATCGATGTACAAAAGATTGAAAATTGATACTCATAGTAACCAGATGAGATACTAGCAATGTCGAATATTATACAATACAAAGAAATTCCGCTCGAGCATAATCTTTCAAAAAGGTTAATGTAGAGGATCTACGAGAGGCCTTCTCAATTCTCCTGATTATTCCGGTGAATGTTCTTTCCACGCGAACTGCAGTGTAGGAGGTAACAAGTCAAATCAATTTATTTTTCAAAGTGCAAAATTACAAAAGGATAATTTTGGAAGAGGCCCTTTCGATGTGTTTGAGGTTATATATGATGGGATGAAAGTTCTCATCTCTCTCTCTCTTCTAGTGTTCGTTGCATTGATAGTTCTTGATGTTATTATCAAAAAAAACATAATTATCTTGCACATCAGAGAGAAAATCAAAGGACAATAATGTAATACTTAAATACAAGCAAAATAACTAATATATCATGGACAAATAAAATCAGATGTAACATAGAAGCATTAAGTTGAAGCTCAATGCTGAATTCCAGTCTACTGTTTTGGTAATTTTTATAACGTTGGATTAAGCTCAGCTCGGCAATGCTTCAACTTAAACATCCTCGATAAAGCGGGTGTACTTCTTTTTCTTTCAAAAAGTCATTCGATTAGATTAGCAATTCGATTATTTTGACTAACAATACTTTGATCAAAAGCAAATTTTCATCCAGTTCATTACTTAAATCATTTTTCCTTGGATCAGTATTCATAAAACTAGTATATCAAAATCCAGTCTCCTATAAACAACAAAACCTCAGAAAACCGACAATTCGGTCCATGGAGATATACCCACATATACACGCACCATATTCCAATTCCTTGGGGACTCCTGCTTAACAGCCGTGTTAACAGGCACACCCTACACCCGAAGGATAGTCAGTGGATAATAGGACGATTATTTTCGGTAGCAATTTAGGCACCCGGTCGGGAAGAGCTCCTTAAATTTCGCCCAGGTGGAGATTAGGTGCGATATCCGGGATGGTGGCCCGCGCAAATGTTCTGGGGATTGGGAGCCGAGTATATAGGGGGTGAACAGCAGTATGGATATGCTCAGACAATCTCCGCAGTAAAGCAAACGGTGCAATTTAGATTTATAAAATGATACTGGAGGGTAATCCAACGATGCTAAAAGATTGTGTTTGAATTATACTACTGCCATGAGAATCAAGGAGATTGGTTGATCCATTATTTATATTTTCGTTTAAGACTGCTATGCAAGGTTCAATGTTGGCAGTTACTAACTCGTAGAGTAACAATCGCCCGTTGCTTTATAGATCATTCGTATACATTTTTTAATAATGCCTATTATTTTATATTGATATTGATGAATAAGTATTAGTTTTTGTTTCAAGTTCACGTCTAGGTTTAACATATCCCTGACTACAATTGCTTTACATTTGTTAAAGTACAGTCTGTTTTCTAATTTGGATTTATATCCAGTTAGATATTCTATTTTGCGGAAATTATCATTATGTACTTAACACACAGTTGCACAAATAAGAATCTTTTTTCTTACAGCGACGCTTTTCGATTTATAGGTATTTAAATCATCGTCGGACTAAATATGAATCAAAACACGTCACTGTAAAGAAAAGATCTCCATTTTTAAAACTGTCTGTTAAGTACACAATTTTTATATCTGCATGATGGAAAAGGCTCAACAAGTACAATCTACATGAGATGTAATATTTTTTTGGTTTTTTCAAGAGTGTCGTTTACTTTTGTTCCTCGGACACACTTATTTGGTACTCCATAAAATCTACCTAAGCGATGCCCAGCTAATCGAATAGCCTTTCAGAAGAATTTTCCGGATGAGCCGTCGCTCAGTTCGTCAACCTTGAAGTAGTTCTCTTTGAGATCAACACGATTCTCTGTGAATTACAGATGGATCAATGATATGACCGAGAATGAATCCTACAATCTGAAAAAAATTGAAGATACCTAGGATGCAGCTGAAGTTTTCAAGCACATTAAACCTAGCTGATTGAAATCGATAGAAGATACAAAGAAACTACAGTACCTACGGCACCCATCCTGATTCATTTCTCATTCTGAAATTGCCTTTTTTTAATATTCAAGAGTTCTCTATTCGAAATGTTTTGCAGCAACATTTTAACTGAACTAAACTGAATCTTTCTCTTAAAATTATTTTCTCAAAAGATTTGAATTGCACACACTTTCTCCATTCAAGAATTTCTCTACAATTAATTGTAATTTTCGGTCGCGTGAGAAAATTAATAACCATTTCTTATTTTCAATCACATCAATCTTATTGCAAAATCTTCCGAAATTATTACTCGCGACCAAACAACTATATGATGATATGCAAACAAAAAGTTTTAGTATTCATTTTTCTCAAAATTATGTTTTCTCGTTGTTCGCTTGTCTAAATTAGGTCTAAGATTGTAGACAGCAGTGTGCATTTTGAACTTCAACATGATGACAGTTTCCAGTTTCGACGCTTCGCCCGTACCAGCAGTAGCATTCCCATGGAACCGAACAAAACACTGACAGCGCGTCGTCCATATACAGATTATCTAATTTAGTATCATTCATCAGCCACGGTGGGAAGAAAGCGGGGTACGCAGGAGGCGGATTTGTTAATCGAGAATTATGGAGCGACGACGGCCGTTGGAGAAGACGCTCTTATCGCTGCACAACCACTGGTGATCCAGAAGCTATTTTCTCACTGTTCAAGTGGATAGATTGATAAATTGTGGACGCCTAAGTGACTTATAGGAATGGGCTTTCTCAACATATTCTTTATACCAGTTGACAATGACAGTACTGTCCACGGTGGCACTTTAAAATCTATTGATTTTTTTAAAATTAAAACAACCCAAAATTATGCCATATTTCCCATTGCTTGTATTTTACGAAAAAACGTAGTTGATCAGGAAAAAAAATGTTATTTACGCCTCATTCAAAGACTTATAAATAACGTCCTGCTGAATTAGCCACGTAAAACAAGATGTACTTGCGCATTGATCAGGATAGGTACCACCGATTAATTACGACAGTGAAAAAGGATCATATCTACTTGCTCGGATTTTTTAGAGCTGGTTCCGATCTTGTTTTAGATAAAGTAAATCTTATTCTAAGAGTTCGTTGAATCAAGTACGGAGCCCAAGCTGGTACTAAGGAAAAGAGATACCAGAAGTCCTTCAAGTCATGGGCGATTTTCTAGAGGAGCTTGTTGCTGTTGGATGCTATACGCAAGCTTACGCGGATGACGGGCTGGAGGTGATCTCAGATACATTCTTGGGCGTCGTCTTCGAGAGACTGCAGACAGCATGCAATGCTCTAGAAAGGTTGTGTGAAGAAACTAGCTAGGACTGATGTGGTCCTTTTCACTCGTAGGAAGAATACAGGTGATTTCGAACTCCTTACCCTACAGAGCTCACCGCTTACATTAGCAGCGGCGTGAAGTACTTGTTGGTAGTGCTGGATAACAAATGACGTGGTTCGCATTGACTTTACAGGGCGGTGGCCAGAATAAAAATTAAGAATTGTTGCTCGGTCTGGTGCCCCAGTCTAGAAAAATTCACTGTCGTTGACAGGCTGGGTAAGGTTCAGAAAATGACAGTATTAGTGATTAGAAGGGCTATGAGAACAGCCACGATTGGAGAGATGTCGAATACTTTCATCAATGTAGAAGAGACAAACAACATCAAGGACATCAAGAGAAGATTCTCATCTGTTATTCTCGACAAGGAAGAGTGGGTGAGTGGCGAAATAGGGTTTCCGGCCCTATCCGCCTCCATTTTTTTAATAATGTTGTGCGTGAATACGATATATGACTTCTTTACTGCATTTTTCTACGCGATACATCGACGTTGTGCTCATCCAGTAATGACCGTTACAATTATTGGACCTTCCTGAAGTGCAAGCACTGCTTGTTTAATATAGATTGTCTTTGTTTCGTAATTCTTATATGAGTCATATTGTATAGTCTGTCCGGTTAATTAAATTAACCTGTGCTTATTATTCATATACCAAAAGCCTCGTCGCGTGGATATAACATTTAAAATATTGTACCTTGAGACAGTGATGTAACGAAAACCAAATATAATATAGGCATCCATTTCAATCCATATATATTTTTTGTCACCGCCACCACGGCATCCGACGCTGTCATGTAGGAAGCAACCAGATACGGTACGCCGGAGGTTTAGCAGCATAACCTCGATTTCTGTAGCCCGAAATGTTTCATCAGACGTCTTAATTTCCTAGACGCGACCGATCGCTCGAACTCGGTATGACATGTAATACAATGAGCTGGAAGAGAAGGGTTACCTTTGTCTTGAGGTGACATGTCGGTCTAACTATGGCAAAGTGTACGTGGGAGACTGAATGTGAGAAGATGGTCTCTTCAGACCATTTTGCGGGTCAAATATCTCGTAATATCTCCGGATGGTATAGGTATATGTGCTCACTTCGTTCTGTACATATATTCGCACTTTTATGTTGGCCTGATAATGTCAACTTAACGTTTCCCTTTGTGCAGACCTGCTCAAGATCTTTCAATCTATTTATTATTTATATATTCTCCTCACGAAATTTTGTCTTCGTTTATTTTAACCTAATGCCATACAGCCGAGATTACATATATAGTGAACCATTAGCGCAATTCATCTTCAACGTTGAAGTTTTGCGATTTTGACCGCCCCGAATAGAGGCCATAATTTCTAGTATGGTGTTGGAGAATTTGAAGAAGAATAAAAAATATGTCGCGTCACGCGCTTTGTAGATGCAGATCAGGATAGGTGTATAGGATTTAAGATGAAAACAGTTAAATAGTCCATATATAAGCTATATCTTAAAAATAACCCCGAAATGACCTCATTATTCTATCAATGTATAACTATTGCATTTATACCATATATATTCAAGATGCCTGAGATATTCGGTGGTTTTTATGGCAGTTATGTGATTCTAATTCGAGATTTTGTTAGTCCGGGAAGCAGTGACTATTTTCTGTACTCATTATTTCAGTCAGCAAAGCTCGATAGACTTATCAGTTAGTAATTCCAAGTTAATTCATATATACGCATGTTGGGAAGAGTTTTCAATCAGTTGAGAGGAAAAAAATTTTGAAATAGTAATACACTGCACT
Source organism: Bruchidius siliquastri (assembly GCA_949316355.1). Lineage (NCBI taxonomy): Eukaryota > Metazoa > Arthropoda > Insecta > Coleoptera > Chrysomelidae > Bruchidius > Bruchidius siliquastri. The sequence continues at coordinate 16,259,984 of OX438533.1, read as the reverse complement.
GCCAGTGATTATAATAGTTCTAATAATAAAAGGTACTTATGCTGATACAAAGTACAAAAAAATGGTCTGGCAAATCCCTGACGATGGGTAATATGTCTGACACTGAGTAGAAAATCGGAACAGTTGCCTGATTTTCGAGGTTATAAAAATTTTATAGAGATGTCGGACTATTATTTTTATAAATTTCATTATCTACTTCAGTGAATACGAAATATCGAAAACTGAAAAAAGAAATAGGCTTGTCTTTTATTTTTATATACATATATGCCGTACTAAGCACTAAGATATGTCACTGGCTCCCGGACTGTGCGTTTTCTTGATGTTTCATGACATACACATCACGAATAACAATATCATTTTCGTCGATCTGTCTGACTGTTTACCTGTCTGTCTAGACAGAGTGCATTATCCGATGATCATTCATGAAGTTTTGAAACTAAGTTACCACTGTAACAAAGACTAAAGAGCTTTGTAGTTTTTTTGTATTATCGGTGGAAGCAACATATTTCATTTTTCTGGGAAGCTGAGAAATTATTCATTTAAATACTATCTGTATTGATAGGAGAGGAAGCTGTATGATCCATATATTGTGTTATAAATTTAATTTAGCAGCATCAAGATGATTGTCGTTTGCTCTTTGTTAACCTCTGCTGAATAGTTAAGCAGATTGCTCATAATAGCACTAATCCTCAGTCGGCAATCAGAGACAACTAGGAAATTACCATAAATTGGCTGACTTGGTAATCGTATCAACTATATCCTCCGACGTCGACGACTACCATCGGAACACGATTATATTCAATGGGCTTTTTCAACTTCTTTGCATGCTTGAAAAAAGTAATGGAATGCAAGTATACTTAGAGAAAGTTCAGTCGTAGCAAGCCCTAATGTCCATCACAAGTTTGGATGTAACTGTTACAATTGTTGAATTAGGTTCGACAAAAACAAGCCCCTCTTTTTTCCACTTCGCCCTGAATTTATCGGAACCTATTGATAATATGAAAATCAAAATTTTAGACTTTCCAACAACGCCTTGCTAGTACTATGCCTAAAAACTGTCGTAAACTCAAAAAGCATAAAATAAGCGTACACGTAGAATCCAAGAATTCAGGTTGCTCTCATATCTTTGTTTTTGGCTAATCAATGCACCGATTTAAAAAATTGAGTGGCGTTACCTTCCAAATGTATTCATCGCATGCCTCCCCAAATTTCAGAAAATTAGTGCCAGGGTCACGATAGAGCGTTAGCTTATGCATGTAAAGTAAACATTTTATAGAGCATTTTCAATATGATTTATCGCTTCTTTGACTGAGGCCCTAAGGAAGTGAGGTTATGCCTCTAACAAGCCACTTCACAGGGTGCTATGTGCTATCTGGTTCCTTCTTCTGTCATGCATGTATGTGCCATACTCTGGTTTCAATCACGGCGACCATTGTTCTGGTAGGCATTGGCAGGCCGAACTGTCAGAGGCACGCGTGACACACGCGGCGTCGTAATCTAGTAGGCGGATGGCGATTTTCACTGCTGTTGATTTAATATTCACGTCATCGAGCACACCGCGGCTACACTCTGTGGCTGTGGCTGAGAGCGGTGTGTGAGGGGTGGATGTTGGAGCTGCAAAGCCTGATGGCGCGCTGATTTCATTCTACAGAGTGGTTGACGATCGTAAATTACTTGAGTATTCTCTAAGTTATACAAACGATAAGCAAAAGTGACGCAACATTTTGCATATTTTCATCTTTTGCATACTTAGCCGCCTGGATATATGTGTCTATGAGCAAAACTACTCTTACATTAGCGGTTCTCGGAAAAAAATTCCTGTACTAACCATATATATATAGGTCAGTTCTGTGATTATGAAACACCAATTATTCACGAATTCAACACTTCTTATTTTGACAGCTTTTCCATTGCCATGCTGAAACAGACCTAATATTAGCACAGGTGATTTCTTGTCTGGATATGGCGCTGCACCACCCCGAGATAGGTATATGTCTCTCCGGCAGATGAAGCAAAACGCTCAAATGCACGAGGTGTTCCTCCTCTTCATCATCACAAATCGTCCTTCCATGATGTGGACCATTGAATATTTGTCTATCACGAAAAAATGCCGCAAGACATTCCATCAAAACAGCAAACGGATCAAGCACTGTTCAACAAGTAGGTGTTAATGCAATCAGGGCCAAAAATTTCCAAATTATTGGCACCTTCTTAGGCACTAAAAATTCCTTCCATGATTATCAGGTGAAACAGCACCTCGGGGTGAGGAGTCCTTCTCTAGGGGGACTAAAATTGCTTCGGACCTATTTTTATTGCATTTTGGCTGTTCGTAAATGTGATGTAGATTTTAAGCTGGCCGGACGCCAGCTCTGTGATGAATTCATAATTATCTCGCTTGAAGTCTGGTGTAAGCATCTGCATGATATTTTTGAGCTGCTCTGTTTATGTCCTACAAAGAAAAGCTCCTTTGACTGCATTCTGGAGCTCACGCACAAAACTGATTGAGAGACCGGTACTCCTGATGACCATATCAGAATTCAAATTTCTATCTGGAAATTAATACACATCGAAATTATGATTGTGATCCTTCGTCCTCCTTTCCATTACTTTATTTCTATCCTCTTGCCTCTTCTTTTCTCTCGCTTTTGAGTAACCGGACTTTGACAAAGAGAGAGTCGTCATGTCCCCTTGGCCCACAACTGATGGCGTTCGATGGCAGCCATGTAAAGTCAGCAAATTAGCTCTTTGTTTCATCCACTAACGGCGTTTAACTGTGCTAGACCTTTTATTTTACCATACTTATAAAGGCTCGTGAAATCTGCACTCCTTATGTGACAGTAAAAAATCATCTGCGTCCTGAAATCGCCAGCAACGGGAGCCCGCACCGAATATGTTATAACTTATCCATCATTCATATTTCCACACGGTCAATGCGGATTCGTTGTTGACGATTACAGTATGAGAATCTAATGGGTTTCTGATTGCCTAACGGCACAGCGGGTGGCTGTGCTTCTAATATCCCTCATGATTCCTCGAGGATTCTTTCTCACTTCCGTACCAGAATTCAATATTTTATGTGGAAAGTAACAAAGACTCATTTTGATCCTTGGTGATTGTCTTTTTCCTTCCTACGAATGAATCAGAGAATTTGTATTTTTTTTTTGGATATTTTATGATGTCTACTTCACGAAGATGTTGTACGTCAGTCCGTCTGTTGTCAGTCTGTCGGTCTCTCCAGCTGGGTGCTGCAACAGCCAATGTTTTGTACTAGTTGCTTAAAAATGAGTGGGGCGGTGCGTAATCCACCCTTAGGGGCATTGATACTCTAGGAAGATGGAGTACAAGGTCACCAGATGACTGCCTCCAAGTAGTATATGGTGATATATGGGTGGATATAGCGACATATGCGGGCGCCGCTCGACATGGGAACATTGCACCGCAAAAGGAAAATGAATCACTCATTACCTGACTGAAGACACCTTAACGAGTGCGCGTTTTCGAGGAACGATCCTTGGTCTGCTTACCGATCCCACTAAGAGAGGCTGGTAAATGTTTTGGGGAAGTGAGCCTCATGCGCGCACACACATATCATCGCACTTGTGCGTCCCTGACTTTAGAGCAACATACACACAATACACACACACGCAATACGTACACATAAAATATACGGACATACACACACAATACACATACACATACTCATACGCAATGACAGACGTACATACACACTTGTACGTATACAACTATAACTAAATCAGCATGGGAAAACAAAGAAGAAGAATCTAAGAGCAATGTACCACCCTCCCCAACTGTCCCTTCTCCCTAACCTCAAACACCCTCATCGCAGGACCTCACATCTGTCCTTAATGTAGATTATATGGAGGGACATGAGCCAGTCAGATACGGTGGCTCTCCTACTGTCCCCTTTGACAGAGAAGAGGACCTCCTGCGGTCACCAATAACGCCCTGTGGTTCGATCTCTTCGCCACCTCTCTCTCGAGAGGGTTTCGTTCCGGGAGAGCTGCATGGCAAGGCCAGGAGTAACTGGAAAAGTATGGAAAGAAGAAGGATGCTGATAGCAGCACAAAAAGAGGAGACCATACCTAACAACCCTTCACCGGGAGAGAGTCTATATTCCTCGTTTTCGTAATTCTGGGCTGGTCGATTCGAGATGATTCCTGAACAGAGCCTTCAGATCCATAGGGCCTGTGGACTCCACATGGCCAGTCAGGGTCATCTTCCGTGGCCAGGGATCTGTAGATCAGGAAAGTGCGGGCCCTCCGCTTCCACAACCCCGGCTTCAACATCGGAGCTTGGAGATATCTGGAGGCAGTTGACAAGGACAGATAGGACGAGAGCCTAGAAGCCTCCTTCCTCATTATTCAGGAGACCAAGCTGCTGGAGGAGGCAGTTGTGGCAGTCCGCAGTCACCTTATTATGGTGCATTGGTCAGAATGCCTAATTCAAATATTTCAGTAACAGTGGATAAAATATTTTCTTTGTGGTCATTTAAAGTCAAAGGTTTATAAAACCACGGTTACCGAACGAGTTGGAAAATCCTATTAGAATTGTTCAAAAATAACGCCTGCAGTTATTCAAAACAATTTAAAGTCGTTTGTGAATAGATGAGGATATTGTCAGGAAGCAGAATACTTTTGTTTCAGCACTTGTCCTGAATAAATTTGTATTTTCTAATGTTTCATAGTAATTTCGGTTAATATCAGTATACTGCAGAAATAGACTGTGAAACATAATTGATGCTTATGGTTTGGTTTATATATTTTATTCTGTACCAATAAATTTGTAACTCAAAATCCCACATGGATAAACCTAAAAAGCTATAATAGATGTCTTCTTCTCGGGAAATGACAGTAATTGAAATATGCTATTTGCTGTTATAAATTGCACAATGATACATAATCGCATAACCATACATTAATAAACACTGATAAAACTATTCACTTTACTATATCATGATGATAATTAAAAATTATGACTCTCATAAAACCCTATATGAATAAATTTATGGCAATTTCTGTATTAAAAAATAAATATGAATATGAGATGGTACTTCTGAAATAATAGCCATGGCGTTATAACATGTAAAATATGAAAAAAAAATCTATAAGCACTACCGAAGAAAATTCATATTAGATTAAAAAACCAGGTGTTGCATCATATCTGCCCAACTCTGTGCATAAATAAACAAGAATGATATGCGTGAGAAAAATATTTGGTAAATCTAACACTAGGGTGGAAATAAAGCTTCTCACCTAATAAAGGTCAACTTGAAAAATAGCTCAGCCTCTCTTTCCTAATCCACGCTGGTTGTGACTGAGTTTCGATCCCATGACTTCTTGCTGAAACACAAATACCTATTATAACTAAATAATGGAAAAAGGCTGGAACTTGATAGTGTTAGTGCTGCTTTTTCAGCGGTCCTAAAGGTTTGCTAGTCTCAAATGCTTAAGTTAAGAAACTATTATGTAACATGAGCAGCAACAGTTCTCCAGCAAATTTTGGGGGATTCTCTCACTTCGGAAGCTGTGGACAATAACGCTGGAAAACAAACGAGGAGCGGCAATAAGCGCGATCAGATAACGCTCAGTCGGCCGTGGCTGACAGTGGTAGCGGAAGGCGATTATTATTAGCACTCTTCCTGTGACAACGTAAATCAACCAGATAATCAACAGAACCTCTCTCTCAGCGAACAGCATTATCATTTATTATGTTACGATGACAAATTGTAAGTAATTCTGTTCGATAAATATATACGTGCTCTTTCACAAACTTTATCGAATTGGAACAATCTGATATAACATCTGCAAGCATAAATGCACTGTTGTTAGTCAGACTACGATCAAGGTTTTTTGTAATCTGCCTGTTCTTTATTAGTTCATGTGTATTCAGGGAGGCAGAGTAGAGATGATGAAATTGTTAGAATTAATCTGGATTAATTTAGTAAATGACAAGTCAGCATCATTTCTTTCCTACACAATAAATACAAATTTATAGTTTACATATGAAGATAATCCCTTTGGATCACAAATTAGACAAAAAAGTGATACTGCAGAGAGATTTGCGGTAGCAGCTAAGGAAAGATCACCCTGTACCTATGCAAATCATCCAAAACGTGTGCAGCTGTCAACAAACATCTCGAATGTGTCAGATTGTTCTAGATTGGTCATGAAAAATTCGGTTTAGGCTTTTTTGTAATTATATATTGGAGCATCGAGAAGTTACAGCAGTCAACCGGTATTCAGACGTCACATAGTTAAGGACTAGAAATCGTGGAAATAAATTAGCGTATAAATTGTTTTGTTGTGGAAACAGTTTCAATAATTTGCATGTTGCATCTGTACCTTAGATTAGATTTTCAAGGCCGCCTTTAATTTTTATTCGTTAAAATTGTTTTTGAAATAGGCGAAACAAGTAGTTTTTGGCGAATAACTTTTAATGCGTTAGGAATTTTGATAGGAATGTATTAAGAAAAAAGTTTTATTTCTTAATTCCGCATCGAATGCAATGAATAAAGAGGGTGGCTCATATTTAAAATAAGGAAGAAAAAGTCTTTTAAAGTTTGAAAAGTTTGGCAGTCATTTTTGAACACCCTGTACAATTTAGATCAACAAAACTTGGTCAACAAGACATCCACATCTTACTTAATAAGTTCCTTGTTTAAATGTGATAATTACGCACCATTCGTATTTTTCAGCAATTTTTAAAATCGGTGATGCAAAACCGATTTTTTTACATTTTAATTTTTTCGTCGGTTTAACCGCATCGATTTTGATAATATTTTAGGATAATAGAGGTGACCATTGGAGACATACAAATATGCAAAAAAATCGGTAGTTCAATTCAAAAAAATATGTCATTATGACGTCACACTTTTTTGGGACACCCTGTATGATCGAGAGTATTTTTCTAAAATGCAATCCAAGGTAGAGATACAACATGCAAAATATCAAAATCCCAAATTAATTGATAACGGAGCTACAGAAGACGGGAGCTAAGTTGCAGGACCCTGTAGGTATATATCTATTGGTTCTTGGGTAATTACGTTATCAAATAATTAACATAAATGACCAAATCATAAGATTTATTATTCATGCTTATAAGCCGTATACAATAAAGAAACGACGATCGAAGACCATGTTTTTGTTTTGAACATATCTTAGACAATTTTTAAGAGAACATTGTGCAGTTTCTACACAACCTTCACCAGTTGAAATTCCTATTCTGGGTAATATCTCAAGTGTTAGGCAATAAAACGTGCACTTTGTGGATTTATAACATGAAGGGTTGGGGGTAGGAAGGTAGGTAGTGGGTATTCGATGCCGTTCCAGCAGCGTTGGCGGTCATACATCACGGGATCTTTTAATCAATCACCCGACCGGGTTTGGGGTCGACAGAATCGGCCGCGAGACGCCATTCAAAAGTGGTCGACTGAGTGGCATTTATGGATGATGGACTTACGCAACACTGCCCCTTCACCCACCCCTCACCATTGCCCCCAAACAGAGGCGATTAAAAAGCGATTACCTGATATTCGGGGATTTTCGGGATGCCACTAATTACCTCCTATATTTTATATTTTGGCAGCAGTCCTGCCATGTCTCTAGTCCCGAATTATGTTGATCCATAGAAAGAGAAGAGTCAAAAATTCATACAAGATTTAGATTCAGGAAATAGGAGACTCTATATGTACAAAAGAAGGAACAGAATGAAATACAACTGTTGTTGAGCTGTGTTTGTATTATTCTTGAAAAACTTTCTTCCTTTACTTAAATCAGCTACATGGTAGCCTTACCTAAGTTTAAAACTAACTGGGTACATTTTCTGTTTACAGAGGTTTTCCTTATTAGCTTCCTTATTTTTAAATTTGTCGCAACTATTCTTTTTCTTTTCTTTCTTCTGCTGTCTTCGTTTCTAAACAAGCATTGTTATATTTGCGAACAACAAAGTGATAAAGACTTGCCTTAGCAGTAAAATTGATTTTGTTTAATTTTTCGTATAATCTTCAAATCAATAGTTTTAGAGCGGCATTGCCGGTGCAATTCAGTTTTGGCTACCTAAAGTCTTAGCTCTCGTCACACAAAAAAAAATTTTTCATCCTTCCTATACCGTCATACCAGCTAACGTTATTTGGGATACCTATGTGTCTTCGCTAGCGATAAATAACACGTTTGTTAGTTTTCTGGCGCAATGTATACCGGTTGGGAAAAATCAAAGTTGGATAAGGGAAACGCGTTAGGTAAGACAAAGATAATTAGCAGAGCGTCTTAGTGCAAGAAAGATGGCCTACGTAAGAGTAGTCGGCAACAGCGAGTTTGTGAGAAGCAGTGCTAGTAAATACGATGGGTGAAGCGAGCCGCACATGTACGGTTTTCTGACTCGAATTTGGAATATGGAATACAGATTTGGAATTCCGTGAACTTAGCGCAGATGTATCTATTGTTTCATTTGGAAATTCTACATCGTAAAGTATTTTTCAGTCCATTTGAGTTCCCCAATTTTCAATTAGGAAATCAATTAGGAAATAATCCGTGTATGGACGACTCAATGAACAAATACGAGGAAAAAGTGGCATAGCCCGGGCAGCTCAACATAAGCCACCTCACTTTTTGCAGTATTGAGAATGAAAAAATGCAGTCATTGTAGTAAAGATAATAATCTTGATGTATCATTTATTCTCATAATAAAGAACTTTAATTAAGCGATAATAAATAACTAACGTGGCAGCGGTCAGCTATTCTTGATGTATTTGGTATGCTAGAGGAACTCCTGTGATTTGAGTGATTCACTATTAAGGGCATGCAGCAACAATTCAGTTTTCCAGGAAAATAATGAAATCTGGTTGCTAATTAAAAACGCCTTAGTAACATTTGAATTTTGCCATCCGTAAGGAATAAGTGACAAAATTTAACATTGTCATGCAAGGTCACTTAAAAAATAACCCTCATATCTTGATCACGTATACATCGATATAGTTATTTGCAGAAAAAGGTATCATCTGTAGTGATGTTACAGATTGCACAATTGTGCAGTATTGTGCATAATAGCTCACTTCACTGCACAAGCGCATCCTTTTAAAGCAAGGTGCACAATTTGGTTCCGTTGCTTCCACCATCCTCAAACAACATTATTGTGTCAGTTGTTGCTTGTTCTGTGGGTCTGTTATAGCACTGTTAAGTGTCAATATGTTTTTTATCAGCGCCAAAAAGTTTTACGATCACGTCTTGTTCTATGATAAGTAATGAAAAGTGTCGCATAAGAGCTGTCAGTTGCTTATATAATCCGATGATAAATCCACCAGTACTTTTTTGAGGAAATATACGCTTCTGAAATATTTAATTTAATGGAAATAAAAAATAATAACTTTATTTTTATTTAATGCAAATATTTGTTACACCATCCTACGATTCACTTCATTTTACCATGAAAGCAACTAATTTTTTCAAATTTTGTTATGCTTAATTTTATTTGCTTACGCCTTGATTCCATTTCGGCAATAGATTTTTACATAATCTAAATTGACTCAACTATTGAATAAATGAACTAGATGGCAGCCAAATATTTCTTTAGCTACGGCGACTTCTCTGCTCAGGTGCACGTGCGCATGTTATGTTTTCGAGTTTTGTAGACTGAAGGTTTGTTTATAACTATTAAAAAAATATAGACCCATGAAGAAAAGTTTCAAATACTAGTCTGGTACATCCAGAAGGATAATTTGGCTTTCGCAGTAGTTGATTTATTTTCTCTGTTCTTTCCAGATCGTCCAATACCTTCTCCTCGAACGGTTAGAATTTATTTGATTTGTTAATGTGAAACATAAACTTCATCACTACAAAACTAATAATTGATACACATAAATAATACTACATGACAAGTAGGCGAGGTGATTACATGCTATCAATAAATCACCTACACAGCTGAACTCCGACTTATGGACGTAAACATCCACGTCAAGACATTAATCATACATCTACATCTCACTCCAGTAGAAGGTGTACTGATTAAAGTGGCAAGTGATAACACTGATAACTGATGTCCTGGCGTCTGCAAACTGCCAGTTTCTCTGAGTCCCAGTGTTGTCAGATCAATTTTAGTAAAATTCATCTTACTGCGGATGACAGGGTAACAATATCTTTTTCGTGATTACTCTGTACGTATGCACGTTAACTGAGTGACTGAATTCTCATAGACATCTGAAAATGAAGACTAATTACGAAAACTGGAAAAAAACACCATAAAAATATTTGCCTATGCCCAAACAACACTGTGCATACTATGGAATTTGGAACTTAAAATTTTTGGAGCCCCAAGAACCGCATTGATTATGTCCTTAAATAAACAGGAACTTTATAGACAAACATAGGAGAATGAAATTTACTACTTTATAAAAACCTGTATTCACAAATATGTATTTGAATACGCCTAAAAATAAGTCTAAAGTAAACACAAAATAGGGGATTGAGGATAGTTTGGAAGTTTCCTCCATCCTGAATAACTGTTCAAAACCATATAAAATAAATACGGTTTAGCATCTTTCGTTTTGGCATTCTAATTTTCTTGATTATTAGTCTGTCGCCAATTATTTGTTTTTTAAAGCGATGAAGCTTCTTCGGGCTTGCTCCCCTCCAAGAGCTAGACATAAAGGTCGACGAAACTAGATGTTATAGTGTTTTTGTGATGCAAGGGTCTAAATATCAAAACAGTTATACTTGCAAAACCGATTTGTTTTAGACGTCTTTCGTAGAAAGTGTTTGAATCTGACAATGAGTGAAATATAACTTTAAGAACTGTCACATAATGCCTGAAAATACGTAGTCTTAGATTATTTTCCTCCGTATTTCATAACAGAATTACAGATATCGTCTCAGTCACATTTTTCAGGACTGTGATTTATGAAATGATTGATATAATTTTTCTAGGACTGACTCCTTAAGAAATATTAAATTATCATATTTAATTGACAATCTGACAACCTCGCACAGACAAAATCATCGGTACGATAAGCAGCCTTCCACATTCCCACACGTTGCCAAATATACGGTTCCGCAGGCCATCTCCTTCGCTCTTGCATGTTTTTCGAATGCTCTATTCTTTGTCTGTCATTAATACCTGAGGCATGTCAAATAATAATTTTTCCCCCAGTGTATAACGTAGAAGCACGTTGCTTTCCAAAAAAACTTTGAATTTTATTGTGAAGCGATTAGCTATATTCAACTGGATATATCTATGTTCCTCGAGATGCAAGCTCATCCCAGCAGGTCCTCAATTCTGTTAGAAATACTTTCATTCACAAATGCTTATATTCGTGTATTGCGAGCTATCTTTAGCAAGCCAACCATACCCCAATGTGGCCTCTATCCTAGCACGATACCCGCTAAGTCGTAGACATTATGGCCAAGTGAGATTTTGTCATTACGCAAAATAGCAGATCACGAAATATGCACAGCCATAAATTTTAAAATTACACTGTCCTTGATGTTTCCTACTCACATCTTCACATCTCTCAAAAATAATACAGTCTTTCTGCGCATTAATTTGAACAGATATCACATCGACAGTGTTGCTTGACGTTTACACGATTGAACACACTATACACTATACAAACAGCTTCAGAAACCAGACGTGTACGGTATACATGAACAAAGCAGCAATTCTAAGCTCACAATTCAGCTAGCCGGTGATTAGAAGCCATCCACTCTCATATGAAGCTAACTACTGATTTCGTCATATAAATCATCCATCCCAGTTTTTTCAAACTATCGTCAACATAATAATTCATCATCAATCCTATAAAATCCCATTTAATATCCCAAATAAAAAAATGAGAGAAATTCCAAATTGTATATACCTCCACACACGCCTACTATTTATCGGCGGAAAATGTGAAAATGTGCGAGCGACAGTAAATTACCGAGATCGGTGCGTTTGACAGTTGCATTTTTCCTCAGCGAATATTAAAATACGCTTCAAGGAAAATTAATGTTATTGACTCTCCAACCGACTGTTTTCAATCTACGATGAAAAATGGATTGCTTTAGACAGCTCCTGTTTAAAGGCTCAGCGTTGGGTAAATTGATATTTTCTCTACCTTTAACATTTACCAATCGCTAAATCTGGTGCTTGATGGTTTTGGGTATGCAATGAAAGCAGTGTTTGTGACATTAATTATTATTTTGTTGGAACCCCTTGGCTGGGGTGTTAAGCAAGCAGATAAGATACTGGTTACATATATTTTATCGGAACAAAGTTAGATTAAAACCAGTCAGTCAGTACAAATGCCACTATATACAAACTGCAGTCTCAAATAGGAAAAATATTAGTGTTTCTTTATTCCTGTGGTTCAAGCCGCCCAATCAGCCTAACATTTTCTGATATTGTACGAAAATCTTGGTAAAATTTTCTATGAATATGTCAAAAGCTTCTTTTATATATAAAAAGAGAAACAGAGTAGGTTGTTTGTTCATTGAGATTTCTGTAAATTTAATTCATAACGCTCAGGGTAGTTTTCATCAAGTTCAGAGATTTACCAAATGAAGTTACCTTTTGTCAAATGTCTTAGAATATTCTAGTGTCAAAAGTCACTGAAAATCATCTTGTGTGTTGTGAGTATATCAAATGTATTTAAATGCTCCACTGAAAAGGGATTCATGCTTATTACTTAACTGCCATTGAATCAATTTGAAAACAGAAAGTAGTACTTCCTACCCAAATTTCATCAAAATTAGTGCAGTGACGGAGGTGAGCGATTTTCATGGTGAAACTGGATATATAACAGGTTGCTTATTACAAGCATATCATATATGACTCGTCAATCTCAAACTTTGCGCAAGCAGAGCCACCTATATAGCCAACGTTGCCGAAATCAATGTTAATGGGGTCTCTAGATGTACGTGCATGAACTGACTTTGATACACAGGCTCATTTGGTAAACCGACGCTCCAATCGGAAATTCAATTATCCATATCCGAAGATTTGCGAAAAAAAATATATTTTCAAACTTGAAAGCATTTTTCAAGAGAACAAAATTATGTAAAAAAAGTCGTCAATTGTAATTTTCACTTCAATTAACAAGTATTTTATATAGAAAGACAAATGTTTAATCGTACAACAAATATACATAATCATTTGACTAGTGCGATAATCCAGCAAAGCAAAGCAGTGATAAATGTTTTATTAGCTGGCAATTCACAATTGTTTTAAAAATTGTATCGGCTAGCGAATGAGGTATATGTGATAAATAACCCGTTAGTAATAAATTGTTAAATGAAATATCCTAATGTTTCTATCTTATGCATACCCTCACATCCCTTTACAGTGTCATGTATAGAACAATAAAATATTTGTTGCTCTAACAGAATGAATCAGCGCTAAAGTGGGAGTTGCAGTGTAGTTACCTTTATAATTCCTTACCAATGCGTAATGTGAGAAATTATTGATATTTTAATTAAGTAGCTCTTCGGCTGACCAAATTATATAAAAATCTTGACAGGAATTCACACAAGACTGGATTGCAAATTAAAGTAGGTTGTAACTTAAGTTTGTTATGAAGTAAGCATTAGTTTGCTATTTTTTATGTTGTGAGATTCAACTTGAAATCATTATTCTACCCTAAAAATGCTTCATAGTTATCACAGCAAAAAATAGAATGAATAATTTATAATATTGATCAATAGTTTTACTGATACCAGCTGATACTCGTACCTTGAGCTTTTGCGATATCACGGATAATACAATTTTTTTAAACTTGCCCACAGAGCATCACATGGTGACATGTTTCGGGAAGGTCTTTGCTGTTTGTGAAAAGAGCTCGTCTTCTTTATGGATAAGTTAATTGTAAGCTTTTTAGACAAACTTTACTTTTCTATGTACGATGCTATTTGTATATGATACCCATATTGCGGTCTTAGTAAAGGTGCACTGCTGCTCAAGATACACACATAGTGCCGAAAATTAAATGAAAGTATGGCATCGTGGGGAAGTGTTATCTAATATTGCATATGTAATCATTGTAAGATTAGCAGGGGTGCGTTCAAACTCATCGCCCTTTTATCGGCTGTGCATCCCTTGGGAGGCCAATTCTCATATTGACTGCGTAGACGGGAGAATAGTGAGCATGGACGTGCGAAAAAGTCGAATAGAAGGGATAGTGTTGCCGTTTTGACAGTTTATTAAGATCTTTGACATCTATTATGTGGTAAAAAACTTGTTTTCAGGAATATTAATAATATATATTTCTAGCTACGATACTTTGTAGTTTGACCTACTGGTAGACTATTACTAGAGTATTATTGCAACCTAGGAAGTAGTTAATTAACCTACTGGACACAATTTATTAATTTGAATACTCACAACCAGGAGAAAGTACCGAATAACCAAATGGTTTTAATCTAACGTCTTATATATTTTGACCGTTTGATGGCATGTATAACACGAAACCCTATGTTATCAATTACCTTCGGATATTTTGCCATGTCTGTCTATAATTTTACACATGTAATTCAATATATTAATTATGAAGAAACTTTGGTACTGTATCATCTAGAACAGAATACAAAGATAAAATGCGTTTAGACTCTTTTTTCCAGACCTTTGTGGTCCCTGATTAAGGACACTTAAAATTTTCCAGGGGTAATGCTAGTTAGAGCAATATTTTTTTGACGAATAAATCACCGAGGTCTTCAAACTGTTTTTTGTGCAGTCCTCCAGACTTGTTGGTCATAGCTGGCTATTGACTTGTTCAATCATGGTCTCATAAATTTCCGATAGTCCAAAAATTTCACCTATACATATTTTTCATGAATAGAGGGGTATTAAAGATATGTTACTCCAATTATACTCCTTGGGATCGGCCTCACACGCCACCTCTGTCCTTGCTCATAGCGTTTTGTCGGTATCTATTTAGGAAACGAAAATGTGTCTGCTCTGGATAGTTTGCTATGTAAACGGATATTGATATTAGTTATGATAAGCTCACACGTGCGTTGCAAACAGACCAAGAATCCATCAAGTTATTAAGTCTGTCCGCGGCTGGCGCAGTGACTGAGACTACCCAAAATCGCCCCTTCAGTCGCGCTGCGTTGAGCTTCCTGAATCGGTAATTGAATCTGTGACGCGACGTGGATAAAATCCACATTATTGACTTTTCGTTGCACATCCAGCAGGATAGAAAATATTTCTTTAGTCTTGCACTTTTTTCAGAGAAATTAGTCAAGCATTTTTTATAAGATTTCATTTTGATCGAGCAACCACTGACGTCGATAAGATATCTGATGCATAACTCTGGAAATTGATATTTATTGGTTAACATGCACGCGAACACATTCTAACAGGTTAGTATCTGAAAATAATATGGAGAACAGTAGAATATTTCGTGAAATGTTATCGTAACCCGTTGTAGTATTCAGGGGTTATCGTTACACGTTCTACGTTGCGAACCAGATAATATTTCTGAAACCGAACGTATTCAATTAGGTGAAAATAAAATAGTAAAACTAGTATTGCATCAAATTATAAACGTTACATATGGAATATAGAGGTAAATTTAACACGTTAGGTTAGTGAAATGAGTATGATAGCAGAAAGCAATACTTCTCAGATTTAACCCAAGAACATCTGAGTTGCAAGTAGGTATTCTTAATTGTAACTGATTGGCTTACCAAAACTAAGCGACTAACTGCTCTTTCCGGGTAAATCATTGGAAGTGATTGATTTCAGATATTTTCGTTAAACGTTATCAAGAATATTTATGAGATTTGCGTGAAATGGACCCCATAATACCGGAGCGTACCAAAATTTATTAGCACTAGCGATGTAATAAGCTTTTTTAATTTTGTTTCGTTTGAAAAGATCGACAGGTTCGCGAGATGAGTCTTGAAATCCTCCAAAATTGATGCTTGTTACATAGGTAGAAAGGCTCAGTTTATAAATTTCGCAGGCCTTGCAATAATTTAAAATATTTGAATATTTGTTGTGCGATTTCCGAAGCCCGTAGCTTAACTGGAACTGGAATTTGGTTAGGGTAAGTGCGCATTTTTACGTATCGGAGAGACGGGACGATCTAAAATGATTATTTGCCCTCTTTCAAATGAATTAAGGCATATCGTATCTACCTACTTTATGTCTTTTGAGAAAACATCACGATAATTCTATTGTAGCAGCTCAGTACAAATGCAATCTTACCTTTAGCCGGATATTTCAAGAAAATTGCATAGTGCGTCAATCGATGTTCGACTATCTCGACGAAGGTATTACAAAAAATGGTGAAGGCATACACACGTTTGTGCTTCACTGAAAGCTACCCAATTAACATCAAGTTATTGTTTGTTGTTGTTTACAATACATTGATTCTGATATAATATATTGACACATCATCATTGTGGAACTGGATCTGGTTGATCTCTCTCTCATAAAATCATTATGTGATGATATAACATGTTTTAAACACAAGCTGTTTCTTATATGCTGAATTACTGTGTTCAGTTTTAATTAGTCAGTATAGGAACATTTAAATTACATATTTATCAAATTATTTATTTAACGCTTATTTGCACAGCAACCAAAGAAAATGTGATCTATTTCCGAAATTTGGTTGTCAATGGTGCACAGTGGTGAGTCCAGAATACCTATTTTATGAAGATGTGAGGGAATATTACCATGGTTCAATATATTATGCTTAAGTTCATTGATATTTATAAAACATTTCCTATTAGCAATATAACTGTAAATATGTGGCACTTCATCTGGTAAATTTGGATGTATGATAAAATTACTTTGGCAGCTTTTACTAAGAGTTCTCCAATTACTTTGCCACTCAATTATCATTTTTGCTTAGTAATGGCTCAAAATGCCAATAAAGCAAGTTATATTCATAAGATTCTCAAAGTTTCTGGCATGCTTGGCAGCCATGTCAGCTTTCTGATTGCCTAAGTGTCTCTTGGACCACAAAAAACTATATATAAACTATATGGTTTGATGATAGTTTGTGTATTAGACTTTTCATCTGACATTTTATCGGGTTATTGAGTATCCTATGCTCATTACCCACAACAGACTGAAGATTTAGAATCTGTCAGATTAACACTACAATATATAGCGCTGTGTGCTACACACCAGGTAAGGGCATTCAATATCGCCACAGATTC
Organism: Bruchidius siliquastri; assembly: GCA_949316355.1. Taxonomy (NCBI): domain Eukaryota; kingdom Metazoa; phylum Arthropoda; class Insecta; order Coleoptera; family Chrysomelidae; genus Bruchidius; species Bruchidius siliquastri. The sequence continues at coordinate 16,242,825 of OX438533.1, read as the reverse complement.
TGCAATATAGATCATCGATATACCAGGGACATTACTTTCAGAAATGAAATTTTTTTTTGAATAAGGAATGGGGTACCCATACTTACACTGCTTCTTAAACTGAGCAATTGGAGTATCCATCCCGTGCAATTTATGCAATCCTCTGTATAAATTTTTAGCTGTCAGTCTTCCAAAAAATCCAATGAGCTGTGAAGACTTATTGCACTAGTAAATTTCTTGAATATAGTCATTGTAATATCTATCTACTTATAGAAGCCTTCGTTCTGAAGAGTATGAATGCCTGACGAGAAAAATAATTGACCTTTTTGCAAATGAAATACCGGGATTTTATTATATACTGGAATTGCAAAAGATCAAGGTTTGCTCCAAGAAAACTTGTGAACAAAGCTGGAAAATAATTCAGACATGTGAGGATGCTACTATTTTTCGAATAAAGGCGTAGTGACACAAATGAAGAAAATTCCCAACAAATAGTTCAAAGGCATACTGGTAAAAAATATGTCCTCCTAATCATCTTTGCAGTGTTCATTAGATACACGGTGGTTCATATGTATGCGTCAAAACATTTTTTTAGGTTAATGACTCATTTAACCATTGATTGCAAGGAGGTTGATAGTTTGGAAGCTAAATTTTCGATTTTTTTAAATTTTCAATCACATAACTTAAACCACGCTGAATTTAGTTTGATCGCATAGTCGTGATATAACATGCAAACAAATTACGATTTCTGTCTTTTTTCTTAAGCGTTAAAAAGTCAAAAACAGAAATGCGCGCATTGACTTGAATCACGATACACATAAACGGTATGCCGGTGCGCATCCGATTTTGTCGATCTCTTTCCGCGTGACGTCACCGAGGATAAAATCACAAGCGACCAATTAGATTATGTATGCCTACAACGCCTACACATACCGCACTATGAGTATGAGTCGATGCATCTCAACCTTCGAAGCACGAATTGCATCAACAAATCGCACCGACACCGATGCGACATATCGCATCATGTATCATGCATACTGATGTATGCAGTAGTAGGCTTAACGTATACACTATTAATTAAACATCATCGACAGGGCATCAGAATCGCTAATAACATGTATGCCCTACCATATATCAACTTTGACATACCACCGGGTCATTATACACAAAAAATTCTGCTGTACTAAGGGAAGGGAGATGCTGAAATGATAGTGAAAAATTAATGGTGTGAACGATGGGCATATACGAAATGTTCGATGTGACCAATGATAAATTTGGAATAAAAACTCTGTGTAATTTACGACTGAATGCATAGGTGATGGGTGGAAAGTTATCAGTTGGTATTGTATTATGTGTGTATCGTATAGCTTTTTATATAACTCGTCACTCTTAAACAAAGCGAGGTGAAAAAAAATCATAGTAGATTTAGAGTGGCAAAACGTAATGTAAAACGTAAAAAAATGTCCTTCCTATTGCAAATGAGAGCTCACTGGACAAAAGGGTCATACAGCCCTCGACACACGGTGATACCACTGGTACCCATGACCTTTCTCGTTGAAGGCGACCGTCGTGAAGCGACAACATCGGAGGTCTGCCCGACTGTCTACAGAGGAGATCGAGGGTATTGTAAAGAACATGTTGAATTCGAGTGTGAACGATACTTTGGAGCCTTAAAAGGCTATCGATACCAGCTGCCAAAACACACGGAAGCACATAAAGTATGTGCATGTGAACCTTCAGCGTTCCTATATCTGTTTAAATAGAGTCCCTGTGCACATAGATCTAACCATGAAGAGTGGAAAACCTAAAATCTCCACAGCTGACACGAATGTGCTAATGGAAATCTACCTGAATTTATTGGAAAAACAGAAAACAAAATAATTGGGTGGAATGAATTCCAACGAGATTGATAATGTCATTGAATTCAAAAGGTAAATGCAGGACTAAATCGCACGTTTAAAATACATGAGAAATCCATGCAGAACAGTGAGTTATCGCTATCAGAACTGCTGGAGACAACCATTGAGGAATGAAAGAGCAATCTTTAAGGGTTACTCAAAGTCATAAGATTTGTGAATATGACTAGCAAAATTTCTCGGTAGAGGTATATGAAGGTATGTGACAACAAACGGCTTAAAAGGCACTTCTGGCACGAAAAGAATGGCAAAATCAGAGGTGTAGGCAAAATAAGGACACGTTGATAATGCGAATAGATCAAAGTGAAAAATTAGTTGCCAGTACGCTTTGTAAACTGAGGCAGCAAGTACATGTATATAAAATATACGTCAATATTAGATACAAAAATAGAGCTCTCAAATCTAGCATACGATTTATCCTGTCTAGTTTTGTATTCATGATAGGATCTAGTTTGTTAGTGAGCAAGTAATCTGGGTATCCTTGTTAGCAGTCGAATCTGAAAGTCTGAAGTTGAATTTTCGATTCACTATGAGCCCCGATTTTCTCTCGATAACTCTGGTTGCAGTAGTACTAATGGTACTTTAACCTCCATGAAAACTAATTTTTCTGAATCGAAAATAGTTTAAGTAGATAAATATTGTATCACTTGTCGCTAGCCTTCCAAGAAGCCATTGTTCAGCTGAAATTATTTATGGCAATTATCATATGTGTGAAACATAAACTAGTATTTTTATCTAGCTTACTAAAAATCAAATGTCTCCATTAACACACACAAATTGGTGATTGACTGCAAATTTCATCATTCCTCTCACCTGAATCTTATTCGTTACTATTACGCATCTGAACAGCTTTTACCAAAGTCTCCTCTGCATAAAATTACGCTGAGATATGGTGTTGGCGTTTGACGCCTGGGTAACAAATCTATTTCGGCGTGTTTCGATCTAGGTGAGCTTGCTGCCGTTGGATCGTCGGCGCATATTGGAATTCCTGAGAGGCGGTGTAATTAAACGTCACCCTTCGTCGTCAGCTTACCAACCGTTGGTCTCCAACCCCGACCCCCGGCTGAGAGCCATCATCACAGGCTATCAGCCAGCAAAAATCGCTGCGTCAAATTATGGATAGGGAGTGTAGCAGGATTTTATTCTGACACATGGACTACTACTATATACGGGGTGTCTCAAAGCTGCATGCACGTATAATTACAACATAACTATATTGTCCAAGATAAACAGGGTCCCTGTGCGTACATTCCTGAAGGTTGAGCTGTGGAAGAATAGTTGAATGGGGAAAAGTTCCCTGTTTCGAAGATCATTGCCATCATCGTGTACAGATGTTTTTAAATTTAGTTTTGATACTTTTCCGTGCTATTTCACGTATTACATTTAAACCAAAACATTCTTTCCTATAAAAACGCGACGAATTTCTGTTATATATATAAAACACATAAATCTAAAGCCAAATTCTTAATTTATTACATCATAATACGCTACAAATACGAAACTTCTTCAACCACACTGTACCTAGTTACTTCACCTGGTAGCGTGACTTACCAACAACTAATTACTCAATTAATCCAGACGAATTTGCGTTGGCAGGCAAGGGTTCCACTTTATATGCAAACGTAGACCCGTAAATATTTGATTATTTCCCTAGTTAAGTTAATTGCTCGTACACTTCAAATTTATTTCGGCCTAAAACTTGAGCACATTACCTTAGCTTAGCGCCTCTTATTTGCCGTCTTTTGTAGCAATACATAATATCCTTCAAAACGTGTGGATGGGAAAGTCAATGCGAGTAGACTTTTTAATTGATCAGAATCTAAATAATATGAAAAATTTACTGAGATATCCATATCTGGTGAAACTTTGGTTTTTATAATATAAGTGCTATGATGACGCGGTTGCTTGCTTTTGTAGTCTCCAGTCAACTTGGTGATTGAATCTGCGACTTCGTATTGTTATAATGTCGCAATTTTCATGCCGAGAGGTTGCCTTTAATTTTCTAGTACATATGTATATTTTCCAAGACGAAGAACGCTGTTCGATGTATTTTTTATTTGTAGGGCATTGTCTTACGTATTGTTAAAAATAATATAAATAGATGAGTACGTCTAAAAAATGATAAGCTCTATCACTGTGAGATATGAGATAACCCGCATGGATAATGCAGATAAAAGGGAACAATATAGAGATTATAGATGCAGCTATTTTGGAAAGTGTAATGAAAAAATAAAATAGCATCATGATGCAATTCACCACATACAGTGTGAGCGTAGAAGTTGGAATATGCTTTTTGTCTATAGATAACCTCTCGCAAATGGAGAAAGCCTATCATGCTCCAGAAGCTCTGCCATTCACATTGAGCTTAAAATGCTGCAAATTGTATCTATCGCGACACAAACATTCCTGCCGATGTTCTCCAAGAGAATACCGAGATTCTACAAAAGACGACTTTTGAAAAAAATGACTTTTGGAAAAGACTGGTGATCAAGCTCCCATTGGGTCCTTCTAGTGTTTGCTATGCTGATGGATCTTAGTGATATTATGCGAGATAGCTTGGCCGAACATTCATCATAGTAGAATCTATAGAATATTCGGGTCAGCCACTTTTGTTTGATGTCCCAGACTGGAAGACACCCGTTAGAGGAGATAGTAGCTCGACCTGGTGAGGATGCACTGGGCATATTTGGTTTCCAGTATAGATAGTTCTTATCACATAATTCATCGATTCAAAAATTTGGCAGTAATTTTTTCCTTGATTTATATGGATACAAAACAGACTATCGTAGATTTCGAAGGCAGCTCCAAATTTTTTTTTCAAATAGCACTCCTAGTAAAAATTGACATCATTCGAAAGCTAATCTTTGTCTGTATTCGATAATTGGTATTGTAAAAAAATTTTGACTTATAAATAGTGGCTGAAAATGTTAGTGTCTACTAGTCAAGCTGTTGTTCCATTGAAATTTTATAAACATAAAATGTATCTCCTTCAGATTTTTGTCTACATGAAGCTATTTTTTGTTCTGGTCTCAATTTTTGCCAAAATTTGCATAGGCTAATTATTTCGTATCATTTGTTTCTTGTGCCAGTGCTCAAAGCATATGTCAGATATACGATGGTGGGAGATCTCATAAATCAACTGAATTAAAATTAATTGTTATGCAACAAGATAAAATACTTATGTCAGCAAAAAGTGTTCCACTGACTTGGTTTTTTGCTTATTTACCCAACTTCTTTTTTAAAATATAGTAATCTCAATACAAAATAAAATTGCGTCTACTTCCGACCGCTAGGCATAAACATAGTTGAATTTACCATATTATCCAATACCAATGTAGCAATGTAAAATATATAAATATCAACCTTTGCTCTCAGGCAGAACACTTAAGCATCTATTTCGAAAGCACCTAGTTTCAATGATATATGTATATCTGCTAATTTGATTACAACCACGATTAATGACAGTAGTGAATGGATAATTGCATGGAAGGCTATAATGAACTTTAGTGCTCTCTGTGGAAAATTCTTCAGATGAACAAGTAATTCTCTCATCATTTGAATTATACAGAGGTTGAATCTCTAACATTATTGGAGATTTACACATGTAGTAACTTACTAGCGCAAAAATACAATTTCAATGTAAACAGCTACTGGTGCGTAATCTTTATTGACATTGACTTTTTTTAGGCTGCGAGGATCACGATTATTATCTTCGCAGCAAATCGATAAATAGTGGCCACAAAAAGATATAATTGTGATAGACTTTTTAGCTAACAAACGCAATATTCACATTACATTTTTACTTGCCGCTAATTGGAACCACATACGAGTGAATATATTTAAAATAAATATATTAATTTATTAGTATATAGTTTAAATAAGTGGCAAGTAAAAAAAATATAATGGACCAGGAATGTAAAGGTGTTTGTGTATTCGTGAACCCAAATAACCAAGAAAGCAGTACACGTGAATTGGCTATCCATTACTTCTTCTTCTTCACGTGCCATCTCCACTACGAAGGTCGGCCATCATCGATGCAATTCGTATCTTTGAGGCCGCAGCACAAAACAACTGGCTGGAGTTGCATCCAAAAAAAAGTTTTCTTATTTCAGTGGTCTGTCTCTATTATTCCTCTTTGCTTGTCCATTCTTTTAAGTACTTGTTCGTTTGCCACTCTATCTTTCCATGAGATTTTTGAAATTCTCCGATACGCCCTAATCTCGAAGGCTACCAGTCTATTCATGCATTGTTTATTTAAAGTCCAAGCCTCTACACCATACAAGAGGAGCGAGAAAACGTAACATTTAAGCATCCTTAATCTCAAACATAAGCTTAAATCTCTACTGCACAATAATTGTCTCATATTGTAGAATGCGCTACTAGATTTTTCTATTCTTTTTGAATAGACCCAAAAAGCTGTCTCCGGATGATACTCTTTTATTTTAACCATAGCCAGCCAACCCGTTAACTAGAAATTAATGTAATGATAGCAATTGGCATGTCTCGCGTGCTTGCCCTGCCCCCTCATCCTACGATGCTGGCTGGAATGACTTATCATTACTACACGCGTGACGATCCTGGATAATTGATCGATGTACGAAATTCTCAACTTCTATTACACTACGTTACGGATATATAGTACGGCACGGCAATTAGTAAAAGACAAAATAAAGGAGATACTGTATTATTTTACCGAGAAGTATCCATGGTGAATACTAGACATGCCAAGAATTTTTCGAAACGTTGGGCATCCCATGCGGGGTCACTAGCTTATTTGGCTGGAGTTCGAAACACATCTTACAGCTTGTGAAAACAATTTCTGTTCCACTGTCGCGTTGGTGCTTATGACATTTTTTCTTAGCACCTTCCTAGCATAGCTTCATATGCATTTGCAACCCTGCCATGTACTGTTATTCAGATGTGTGTTAGTTCCCTAAACATTCTATTTTGAAACACTGGTAATCTATGGAACACGCTACATTATAAATATTAAATTACATAATAATTGAGAATGAAATGGAACTATAACGGTGGTATTGCGGATTTAAAATCTTCCGTAGTTCAAGAGGTATGTGGTGGCATGTGAATCTTGGACACCCTACTGGTGCGGAGTTTTCCGCGCGTTGTTCAAACCACACACAGCAATCCTTATCTAGATGTGCGTCTTAATTAAAATCTTTGTGCCAGACATCGGGCTGTCATTACTTGATTCAACGGCAGAGTGGAGGAGAGCTCGCCAATCCGACCCCATCTTTCTCAGACCCTACTGCCACGACAGTTCATCATACTACGCGTACGTTTGATCTTGTTAGGGTTCGGCATATTCATCTCATTACTGCCGCCTCTTTCTCCGTATGCTATTTTTTGGCGTTATAGTAATTGAAAAAATTCGGAGAGCAATGATGGGTGATTACTTTTTGAATGTTCAGTGTCGTAGCTGCAAGGGCGTCACTTTGTTATATGAATCTTCCTTTACCAGCTTTGTCAGTGGAAAACAGATCTGGTGACAGTAAGTTATAAATATAGTCAAAAAGATTAAAGTATTTAAAATTATAAGTGAAATTAAGAGAAATAATACATTGTTTACTTGGTTCTTTTCAGTCTAGGTTGATAAATTGCACGCTATTCCATATAAGAAATGGCTTCAAGCAGGTTGACGCTATACCGCGCAATAGTATCGGTTTAAGAAATAATTATTTCAATTTTACAACAAATATCTTTGAGGAATTAAATTTGAAAATGAAAACATTGAAAACAATTAAATTCTTTTGAACAAATTTAAAATTTCCATAATTTCTAATACTTCTGAAACTCATTTCAGGTAGATCATCATTAATATCATCAGACCTAATAGACGCTGCTTCTTAAGGGGCAATATCTCACTCTGTAGTGTTGCCCTTTCCATAGTGTTAAGCCGTGCTTGAAAAACTCAAAACGTGCAGAGAAGTACCTATCGAAGATTGGGGTTTATTATTTTTCCTATCCGCCCACGTGTATGTTGGATGTTCAGATGATTAACGTTGCGCGGCATTCCATGAAAAAAGATTAATGCATTATCCCTTGATAGTCCTTGATAGTAATTGAAACTTAGTATGCAAAACTATTGATATCTGTAATTTGGTTTAGAATTGCAAGGTGGACAACGAACGACATCACAAGAGAGTAAAGGAGATAAACCATTGCTGGACCATCCCGAAGCAAAACGTACACTTCCTGAAAAAAGTGAATTAGATCTCCTTTTAGAAATGATGATAACTAAAGTTTCTATGTATTAGATTTGAGTTATTCCAAAATGTAAAATACCGTAGTGTTGAAAAAATACTCGCAACATCAACTTGGCAGTTTTATTTAATAATTGTAGTATCTAGTTGTCCTAATTTCAAATTTGTTTGTTTTGTACAGGACAAAGCGGAATATGAACTTTTGGCCGCCATCTTGGAAATTACACTAAGTACATATTTTTTGAGTTGATTATTTTTATTTATCGTGTTTGCATACTAGTGTATCCATGTTACTGGGGGCCATAATAATGCCCAATTTGAAAAAAACACCTAATCATCCGCCATATTGAATATGTCACTCCCGGTTGAGATTTTGCTTTGGCGACAGATATTTTTGGCAACAGCGTTGTCGGAATAGAGGATTTCGCAGGTGGTGGCGATTCTCATGGCCTGACCAAAGGCCAGCGTCGTCAGCCTCGTTAGCTTCACTTTTTAAAATTATCAGTAGATTTGATATTTTATCCATGACACCTTTTCTAAGAAAGTTTGTAGTTTTTTACATTTCTAACAAATTTTCTTGTTACCAAAACATAGCAGACTGAAGCATAAAAATTTTCATTCGAGCAGAAATGATTGAATTGAATGTAACATAACTAGCTTCCATCAATGTTTCACTAGTGGTTTCCATACATTTCTCTATGCCGCATCTTCTTGAAATCGTGAAATGGCGACGTCAACCATCCTTCACTATAAGTGTGAACCCGTACTTGCTATACTCTTCCATGTAATTAATTTTCTTAGCATTAGTGGATTCAGTATTTCAGTTGTAGAATATTGGTAGCATTTTATCCGAACTTTCCCTTCTTTCACTTGAAAAGAACATAGAAATTATATCAGGTCGGATCAGTAGTCGACATGGCCAAAAACGGAGGCGGCGATGGTTGACAGGTGAACGGCGAAGACAAATGATGACGCAGTTCCCCCTTCCTCTCTCCCACCGACCCCTTTTCTCCAAGCACCCAGTCGTTGAAAAGAACGACCGGGCCGCATGATAAATTGTACCAAAGCCAATCTACCTACCATCGGACACCGTTCGCTGGTTACGGAACAGCCAGGACTGGAATAGGAATAAGCGAAAGGGGAAAATCATTCGCTAAAGGGTTGGGGTGCCTACGAGCGATGTATTGTATAATGGGGCTGGAATGTTATCTTTTTGTAAAAATTAGTAGCTATTCTGGCGGTTCTGCCTCTTTCTCGATGCAAAAACCTGATTTGTTGATATCTTCTTTAACTCTATAGAACAATTATTGTGACATTGCTATAATTAGGTATCATAATATATATTTGAGTAAGCTTTTTCTTGAATTTATTATATTTTTTTTATACTTGAGCAACCACCAAGAGAAAGGTTGAAATAAAAAAATGTTTTTAATATCGGATTTGAGAAGATTAGATAGATGATAACTTTCACTCAATCAGGAAAAGCGATCGCTGACGTTTTATACACACGATGCCTACATGAATACAAGCGATCACTATAAACAACCAAGATGTTGTCGTTTAATCTCTTTTTCACTGTATGGTGATCATACCAATTATGTTGTAGTTTTGCTTAGTCCCTAGCCTTCACATTAAGTCATTGAAAAATAATAAGTTATAGGCGACGTTTTATGTGTATAAAATAATTTGTATAAATAAATAATCCAGGATGGTTATGTTGAAGTGTTCCAATATGCCATCCGACAAATAATGAGGTGCATGTACGCTGAAATTTCTAATTCCAAGTTTAATAATTACTTATTATTTACTATTCAAAATGTTACTCTATTGAAGCTCTGTAGCCCTTGAGCTATTTAGCAAAGCTTCCAATTAATTTGCGCTATCAGTCAGGCCTTATATTGGATCCAAAAATTGTGTAACATATATACTACAAGACGAAAATGCAACTCTAAACAATATATATATATATATATATATATATATATATATATATATATATATATATATATATATATATATATATATATATATATATATATATGTAGTAGTAAAGTAAGCTGATAAATAAAATGAGTTAAAAGTCGAAAGTGTACCAAACAATAAATATTACTGCCGATGACGCGTAAGCATATCCATTACAGTTGTTAATTTATTTTGAATGAATCTCATCTATATTATATTATTATTATATATATATTATATATCTTCATTAGTTTGATAAAAAAGTATAAAGGTAATCCAACCCTGATAAAACGATAGAAAATGGTAGTGTTAGAGTTCGCGTACCGGTCCCTTATGTCACCGTTTATTATCCTTTCAAATCGACCGCGCTAAATCGTTATTATTAATAACAGGCTAATGTAACTCCACATTTCTTGGAAACTATTTGTAAATTCCGTTCCGCCCTGAGTTGGAGTGAATTTCATTTGAATAAGTTCGAATTAGTTACCCTGTTTTTTCACCCTTGCAGTCTATTTTTATCGAGCATTGGCTGCTGCATAGCCGCGGAAATATATCCCGACCCACATTTTCGGGATATTAATAAGTTTCCTGGAAAAGCTGGATCGCTATTATGCTTTCTGATTTTTGTAAAATCGCAGCTTGAAGTATTTAACACAGTGCAGATTTAAATTGACGACGAACACCCGAAAGCGATGTTATGTAAAACATGTACAGTACTGTCAGAAAAAGACAGAAGATGAAACAAATATGAGAATGAGTGTGCGAATCTCCCAACGCGTGGCAACGCTATCCTTTTTCCAGGGTCTCGTTATAGTCTAGTAAAATTACCTTTTTTTAAATTAATGATCAACATTTGTACTGTGGCATCGAATTCTGAAGAGGACTGTGTTTATAATACAAGCAGATTACTAAATTTGTATTTTTGATAATCAACTGATTTCATTCGCAATAAACTGATTTTTTTGTTATCATTAATGCTATGTACAACATTTGTACAAAAATTTGTGGAATGTCGAACAGTTTTGATTCCTTACTTTTTTGGTAGCCTTGAATAAAAGATTCTGGTTCGTAAATATGTTTGTTAGCATTATTTGTGATTCATAATGAGTTATCTGCTTTTATTATTTCAGGTTTTGATATTGAAGACAAAGATAAATAGTCGAGCAGAAATATTTTAAATAGGATCAAAAATAGAACATTTCAAAATATGATATTATGTACAAGGAAATGTCAAAGTGACAAGGAAACACATGCACTACAAACATGATGGCTATATGGCTATTTCTGTATAATTACATCAATCACTACTTAGATGCTTCCTGCTCATTATTTTTACAAATGTAGGGTGTTTCTGTAAAACCACAATAGCCTAACGTCCTACCTTATCATGAACAAATGTATGGTGAAATATCTCAATACTGTTCAGAATCCATTACGTACATTTTTCGTACAAATATTGATCATAAACAATGCTAATTTTACTAGACTATAACGAGAGCCTGCAAAAGGACATTTATTGTTTTGTATGTGTCAATGTATTTCTTAATCTTGGACTACAGCTGTTAAAATGATCAGAGATGGTCTCAATATGAATGCAGAGCCATCTAAATATTTTTATCAAGTAACCTTTAACACTTTTTTTCTAGTCTTCCTTGACAAGATTGGCAATTGTAGACAAGATTAGTGAATCCAGAAATAACTATTAACTCGGCTGTACGTTGTTTTCAAACAAAATTTCACTACGAATTGAAAGAGACGTGAATACGGTTTTTGGTCATTGTCTGAGTCTTTTAAAGCGTGAATATTCTAAGAGAATTTAAGATTCTAGATATTTTAGATATTCAAAATTGTACCAGAGATATATTTGGGAATGTGATGTTGTTGAAACTACAGTCTTTATGTTTATTCACTAATCTGATACTGATGCTCAAGCATAAGGATAAACAAAATCAACCTTAAAATATTCACCACTTGATGAAAAAAACATAAAACAGAAACTTCTATTAATAATTATCACCGAACTGGCAAAAAAAAATGTTATGCTTATGTACCTACTTATTACATCATTTTTAGTATTTACGTAAGTATCTCTCTTTCATTGTAATGTGTAAGTTTCATTTAGCTAATTTTTTCAAAATAATAATGCATATATCAACGATAAGCAGACAAAAAAATTATAGAATTAACACACAGTTTCACAAATTAAACTCTTTTTCTTTCAGTGACGCGTTTCGATTTGGAATTAAATTCCCTCTCTACATTCAGAAAAAATGTCTAATTGAGTAATTACTACATGGTTTCACTTTTCACATATCATTTGCTATTTTTTACTACGTTCACCTTAGTATATTGAGCCAATATCGTTGAGATATGCATTATTGATCTGGAAAAAATTGCTAATTGTAACTTACACGTCGCAATGAAAAAGGGATACGTATGCAAATACTAAAAATAATGGAATAAGTACATAAGCATACTAATTTTCTTCTCAGATTGGTGACACTTTTCAACAGTATCAGTGTTATGTTTTTCTATAAGTGGTCAATATTTTAACGTAATTTTCTTTACTATTATACTCGACTATCAGTATATCATAAATAAAGATGAATACTGGAGTCTCAGTGGATCATCTTCTCAAATACAGTTGTTGCGAATAATTAAAATTACTATCATCTCAAATTTGGGTAGAATTTCCACACTCAAACAGTGACCAAAAACCATATTCACGTCTATTCAACTTAACAGTTTCAATCGAAAGAAATTGGCACATATTAGCTATACTTCTGTTAACACTATCAATAATTATCATCATATTCATGATAAAAAGAAATACGCTGATGTTCCAAGAAATTAAAGATTTGTGTCAATGACTCATGTCAAACGTTTTATCAAAACATAATGTTCATGTTGTTCATAAGCCTATAACTACCACTAGGAATGATTTCTCAAATTTAAACCGCCTTTGAAAATGATATGCAAAGTAACATGATTGATAAGACACCATGTAACAGTAGACTTTGCACTAATGTGTACTTAGTCGTTCTACATGACTTCTCAATCCACGACACTGCTATTCCGCTAGTAAAACAAACAAATTATATTTACTGTCACCTAATTTACCATCTATTGAATAAATAATCTCCCACTTTTGTCAAATAGCCTTCGGAAAGAACAAATGAAATGCTTATTTGCAAATTGAATGCAGCCAGGCAAGCTCGATTGGGCGCCACTCTCCCCCAATGGACTACTAGATCGCGGCGCTCGCTAGCATATGCTATTTAATATAATTGAATTCACAATGATGCGTGGGGTGGCAAATTCGATAACGAGATTAGTGTCAAATCAAATCGTATTAAACGAACTGCAATCTCACCGCACTACGCTATAGGAGCTCTGATGTGCTCTCAGCTCTAATCCCGATTGGACCCTGTGGTGGGTTATTTAGATATGCGGATCCCAACACTGCGTATAGTTTGTTTGGAAAAAAAATAAAGTAGTTCTTTAGACGTCATTGTCTAAAGTAGACCATTTGTCGGAGACGCACCTATGAGGTCAACCATTTTATTAACGATTCCATTATCTGGAGTGATTGCAAATATATGACTTTATACTTACTTCGATCAAGGATACAAACCTCTTGGAAATTCCAGAACCAATATTAACAATGTGAATGTTCGAACGTGAAATTGATGGAATGTTCGAAAGTATACGCCTAATTCCTAAGTACACCTCTATTCGCCCCCAGTCAGTAATTCATTTATTCCATCAGTATTTATTTTAAGCAACTCCTCTTAGGACGAATGGACAGTTGAAAAGTTGAGGTTGTGACTGCTGTGAGGATCGTGATGTGTTAAGTTGTGAATAGGCTCCATTACCAATGATGGACGAATATCTTCTTAGGTACAGGTACATATTTCTTATACTCTATATTTTTCTGTACAATGTAAAAAAAATTGGGTTGTTTCTGAGTATTTTTATTCTCATAGCGGTCCTTGTGTAGGTTATAACCCTACTTCCCCCAATTTTCCTAAAAAAACTGGGTGAAGAGTGTCAACTAGCTACCAGCAGCTCAGAGAAAGAAATGAGACTTCAGGGTGTGGGTCACTAGGCATGATGAGGCGGAATGACTGGGGAAGAAAATATACAGAAAATAAATGTAAATAATTTATTTTTTTTCAAAATAGAACAAGATGTCTCTAACCACATAACGGCATCACAAAATAGAACTTATCTTGAGGCTGGGGACATGTTCGCCGTAATTTCAGTGATTTCTGCCACCGATTTTGATGAAGTTTGGAGAGGAGTATGGTATTAATACGTAGTCGATAAAACTACATTTTCGAAATTGGTACATTGCTGGAAAAGTGATAAATAAGCAAACGACTTCCAGGTAGTTTCCTTTTCACGTCCCCTCTAAGTCCTTCCATCCTTGAATTAGATTACGCTATCCTGACGAGGTCCAATAAGTCCGAAACACGTATCGACAGCTATCGTCGTTTTTTCCTTTTGTGTGCTTATGCCTTTATCTTGTTTTTGCTTTTGTTTCAAATTTCACACATTATTCTTTATTTGAACATATATATTTATATATTTTTTCAATTACTTTAATGGGGCATGGCGTGCTGAAAGGAACAAAGGAAGCAATCTTACTCCGAAGAGGTCAGGAGTGCAGTATCGTAGAGTGAATTTGTGGTTGCGAATGAGTCAAACACACGTGCTTGGGCGGACACGTGCCTTCCTCTCCCTCCCGAGTGGGTGGCCAATATTGAAAATTGCATAATTTGAATCATCAACCTCCTACCAACGCTGTTCAGAAGCCGGGATGCTGCAGACGTTCGGATTAGGGATTCATTAAGGGATAGGGCGAGGGGGTTAAAGGACAGGGAGACTAAGGGAGGAAACGTTAGGAATGCCGTTCATCAGACGCTCATATAGGGTGCCAGAAATCCGAATATTTGTCATTCTTTGATCTAGAGGCAGTCTTCAATTCATTTGGGTTGATATAGTATATAATTATGCTGATATAAGTAAATTTTGAATGTTGTCATAATAATATCATTCTTAATAATATAAGACAATTTGAACATTTTGAAGCAATGGAGTCGGGAGGATCGAATCAGTACTTCCCACTCATTAATATTCATATTTCGTAACCATACCGTGACTAAAGTATCATTGTTCGTCATAATGCAGTTATTTAGATATTCATGAGGTCTCCTAGTAAATCATTCCACATGTACGTGGAAGAGTTCGTTAAAAATTGCACATGTTTGTTTGTCTACAATGTTTTGTAGTTCAGTTTCAGATTGTTGATTGAAATTTAATACGGTGTAGTGATAGAGCTGTGGCCGAAATTTCATCTAAATCGGTATAGCGGTTATTGAGGTTGTGCGGTTACAAAAACAAAAACTCACATTCAAAGCTTTGATAGACAGACAGAGTTTCGATACAAAATTACAAGTCAAAGTGTTATTGAGTTCTTATGCTGTTTGGTTGATCACAAAAATTTTTAGTCATTTAATTAAAAGATTTTTCCAATTACATTCTAAAATAACCAGAAAGAACCTATGGAGCATTCAAAAATAAGGATTTGATCCAGTTACAATATTATTTGGCTCCAAATAGTATTCCTTCTCTACGACTAAGTATATCTTATAGCATATGACCTAAAAAATATTGGTTTAGATAATTACGTGCGACTACAATAAACGGAGAAAGTATTGTAATGGCTAACATTTTCTAAATTGACCATGCAACTCGTTTTTATCAATTTTTCCGTTGATCATTGTCCGATGTTAGTAAACATAGGTACATGCTAGCAAAAAATCGTAGATTTTTAGATCAATTTAGGGTCACACAGTTATGCCACATATCTACTTATTTTTCAAATTGTCTCAATAATCAACTGGCTTGATAGCTTACCGTGGAAATGTCAAAAGTTCAGTCAAATCATCACTAGATCTAGCTTTGTGTGGTTTATATAAAGTGTTTAGACTAGTAGGATTTGGAGTGCCATGAGAGGGATTGCCTGAGATGACATGCCAATTCTCAACTACTGAGCGTCATCAGTCAAAGAACAACTTTTGTCTGACGTCACATCAAATTACTGCTATCTACTGGGATCTGGTGATCACTATAATTTTAGTCTAACGGGTAGTCCAATGAGTTTTGCCTAACAAATGTTCAAATCTAGGAACTGTCTGTGAATTTCCAAATAGAAAGGTTCTGTATCAGAGTGAAATTTGGCATATCCAATGAGATGTGTCCGAATAACGATTTCCTATTAATTGATAGATTCCTTAATGTTAGGTTTAATGTAGACCAAACAAAAACCAGTTTATCATTCGTCTTCATATTAATTGTAGTGCTGATAGTAGTAGTGATTTTGCTATGGAAGTTGAGACCTTGTCGTTAGTGCATCTGCCGGTATAAAGCGCCCCAAGCGACAGCGTCGTAGCGCGGATGCATTAGACGGACTTCCTGTGTGCGCCCGCCGTCGCCCGATGGAGTGGAACACACTCCTCATGCATATACATACGCTCTCACTTCCGGATGCGATGTCATCCGCCCGTTCGCCCTTCCCGTACCCTCCACCCGCGATCCCCACCCCCCGGCTCCCGAACGGGGGACACGACTATCCGAGTGGAAGAGCAGGAAGAGGGGCCCGCAAGGGGACCACGCCGCGCCACACAGGCACAGGCCGTCGGGTGATGATGGGAGGCGGTGTTGCCGTGATTTGATAAGGGGAGAAAAGATGAAGGTCTATCATCACTATCACCGTCAACAGTATTACGATCCAGTCCTTATAGATAGAAAATACACAAAAATGCAACTTCTGCTGCAGGCATGTATTTCCATGATCCACAAATTGGCTTTGTTTAACATACAGCAACTCATTAAGTCCGGAATTCAATATTCAAAGATATAAAACTTTAAAATTGTCAGTTATATATATTGTGAGCCAGAATAATATTACAGGAGAGAATGTTGTCGAATTTGGTTATAATTAATTGATGTTTGCTGTATACCTATGCATCACTGACATTTGGGGTGACTTAAATTGCCTGTAACATAGAGAAAGTAAGTCTTCTGTTGTGACTAATATGCAGCGTTTCACATACTGTTTCTTAGGAGAACTCTATTTATCTATTTTGCATGCTGAACCTATCCTTTTTTGCACAAACCTGCAAGTATAATAATAAATTAACTTTCAAAGGCAATATCCACTTCTCCATTAAAATTGATAAATGATGTTTGGTCGATTAACAACGCACCACATTTCTGCACCATCATTTCCTTATGGATTACAAAACTTGCTTGATCAATGTCGTCATATTAGGCAAATAACATAGGCAGGTAATGTACCATTGTGTTCTTTTATAATAATTATTGCTATGCACATGTAGCCAAGTCGTTCATTGGCGTAGCATGTCGAGCAAGAAGGAGGAGGAGAGCAGAACAGGCTGGCAGAAATGTCGCAGCTGAATGCATTAAGTCAAACTAATTTTTGTCGAGCATTTATATACGATAGATTGATTAAATGTGCTTTAACACAGTTCAAAACCATACTAATTATTCCTAGAAGATACAATAGTTCCCCTTTCACCTCTCTGAAATTAGCCGGCTCAAATTGAATTCTCTCTACTTATCACTTCGTGCGCCAATTGAAAAAGAAATAAAGATAAAAGATAAAAAGATATTCTGTAAATGTAGTTGCTAACATTTTTGAATATGAAACATTCTGCTCACTTGATGTTTCACGTCATATGCATCATGGAAACCTTCTCACCCATTTTCGTCGGCCTGTCTATTTGTCGTCTAGCCGGTAAATCTTTGGTTCCTATATAAGGGAGATTTTACAGCGTAGTGGACCTTTCCTTCTAAAGGATCGTTTCAGTTTCAGCAATTACTACTACAGATAACTGTCTTTTAACTGAATGAGGATCATATATAATTATAAAAGTACGTTTAGCCTCTTAATAAAATGGTTGCAGGAAGGTTGATGTTCTTCCACACAGATGTGCTGGAATTCAAGTTTCTCTTTTAACGTATGTAATTTTAGTTGTTGGTCAGAGAAATCGTGTCAATCGTGAATAAAGAAGAATGCCAATAAATTTCAATCTTTTCACATAGCAGCTATCAATGAAGCACTTAGTAAATTGCAAATCTGTATACTATAATTATAATACTACAATTTAAATCATACAATTTTTTGAATTCACGTCTTTTTAGATAATAGTAAATGTTCTTTTAAAGTGGGTCGATTTGAACTGGTTCTGTTTTAACAGCAACTACTACATATCACCTACTGCATCTTAACTGATCAAGGATCATTATTAATTACTATTTAGCCTTTGATAAAACGGCACAAGTATCATCAAATTATAAAAGACTTTGCTCGGTTGTTGTAACCTGCTGGTCCACTTAAAGTACGATTTATAAATTATGTGATTTTTTAAACCTTGAGTTTAGGGAACTTTAGTATCTATATTTTGAACTTCTAAATAATTTTGTTTCATATTTTTAAATTTATTTCCAGGAGATTAGAATCTTAACCAAATCTTTATTTATAAACCATCGAATAGGGACATCGTCAAACTGTTTGAGACATTTTTTTTCTTTATAGGCTATATAATAAGACATAGTAGTATAGTAAAAATAATAAAAAGTAATCACTTATTATATATATATATATATATATATATAACTGTACAGCTTCTTGTAAGAAAATGTTTCCAGTACCGTTCAACAATGTAAGTCCGCTAATAAGGAATTCAATCTGGTACCTCGCAAGGTAAACACAATCATAGCATAGCCCACTTAGGTATTCACCCCTCACCCTGTTCGACTATTTAAAAACAATCAACATTAACGAGGAGCGACGGAACTGATCAAATTTGCTCTTGCAATCACTCGCAAGATTACCCCCAGCAAATATTAGGTTTAATGGAATCAATATCTCGACATATCCTCAGCAGTTAGGAGGATACTCGTATATGCTTCAACGTTAGAGCTCCCATATAATACGGTCGTCCTGTTATGATAATAAAAAATTCTTGGATATACTTGGGTTGGTCCTTTCACCTTCTAAGCATAAGCTGGGCCAGTATGGAAACATATATCAGCCTCTTCTATAGCCTTGTCTTTTGATATATCTGGTGGTCTATCAGTTGGTATGTGAATCGATCTATCTGTCGGTTTTGTAGCCCAGAGATGATTTGAAAACATATGAATAACTATAGCATTTTTTTTCAGACGTTTTCTTAGAATGATAATAGAAATTATATCTTCTCCACTCATTCAAAAGTAAAATCAGTCTTAGTAGCTTGCGCACCTTAGAAGACTTCTGGACAATAAATACCTACAATATGGAACATTCAGAATTAATATCAATGAAGCAATGAATAAAGTTAAAAGGATATTGAAAAAAATTATTCAAACTAACTGTTCTTTCTGATTCCTCACAAAAATGTCATAAATCCGTTACTGTATACCTTCAATACATAACCTATAGATAGCTCAAAAGTTTTGTGCCAGATGTGTACCAAAGGTGTACATCTTGAAAAACTGTTACCCTGCGTGATGTCTTTGAAGATAACAAATTCTCGAATAGAGAGATAGTGTCTAAAATTATTCGAATTTCAGTATAACTGAATTTAACGAATCCAATTAAAGCAAGCGAAATTTAACCTTGACCATCCACCTCACGATCTCTAAATCCTGAACCTACATTTGTTTCTTCACTATTTCAGTATAATGGAAACGTTTTATGAAGATTTTCGGAAAAACCTACTGGTGATCGAAAATAATATTATAGATGAGGATCCATGGATCCATGATCTGCAAGACGTGTTAGATAACAATGGTAACGTGATCTATATAGAAATCTAGCAATCCTTGTAAAAATTCTACATTTGAGCTGTTTGAGTTTAACAAGAACTTTGGGAAGATACAGAAAAAGATATATAAATAATTTGGAATTTGTTCCTGAACCTCACTTGGCAGATATAATACTGCACGTAATTTATTCAATGAAAAATTTTGGTATTATTTCAGGGACTGGGTTCTACTGATAAAATAATTTTAGGCAATCTAGATGATGAAAATGCTGAAAAGTATCACCAGTCAATTGAAACGTTTGAGAAAAACCGATATCAAGTAATTCTTACAATGAACCAGCAAATCTGTTGTTACTGGTAAAATAAAAAAAAATTGTCTCTTTTTGTTATTATCCCAAAGACATTTCATGCATAAAATTGATACTATCCATTCAGACGCACTTTGGCTGTTATTCTGACAAATGATCTGGTCTATAATGTAATGCAAATGAAAGCTTAATTTATTGTAATTGTTATTCTAAGCGAACAACTTAAACGAACCAAAAATTTAGTCTCAAGTGGAATCAATGACTGAAATTAAATATCAAGACAAGAAAGTCGTAACGCTGACAGAAGTTATCCAAAACAATGAATGGTATTGACACTCACTCTATGTGATAAAATTAATTTTTACTAGCATTATATCTTATATATGTCAAGGACGAGTTAATTGTTTCATATAAAATCTCGTTGGTAGCCATATAATCATCCAGCATAAACCAAAGGTAAAGCTGAGAGTCACTAACTACTTACGTCTTACAATGTCAATGGCAATAATACCCTGTATAGTGGAAACTGGAGAGTATGTAGTTAAATATCGCTAAATTTAAAGTGCTCATTAATCAAACAAAACAGGAAGTTTACATTTGAATTACATATTCAAACTTTTAACAAGTTCCAGCGGTAGATTGACTGGACTAAAGCTGAAAGTCGGCTGTATTCCCATTGGGAGCTTCGTAGGGCTAAATATCAACCATATTGCTACGCTCATCAACTGGCGAGTTATAAATATTCAATGTGATTGTAAACAGCGGCTGCAGTGCGCTGGTTCTCCGGAATTCTCCCCCAGGAATCACCAAGCGAAGCAGTGGCTGGGGATAAATATTCCTAAGAGTAACCCTGTTTTCATAAATAAAATGGTTAATTTACTTTTTTCCAACTGGTTTCGGTCCCTGGTCCATATTTCATGGATTGTACCTCTTCCTCATATTGTATGAAGCATAGTTAGCTTTTTTTGTCATTTATAGCTCCTATACCTTTTCATGTTTTCCCTCCACCTTTATGTTCTATCTAATCTATACACGTCAGTTCATCGAAAATAATTCCAGGCAATCATTAGCACTGACCAAGCTTAAATTTATGGAGCATCTTCACACGATAAATGTCTATTTACATTGACTTTGAACCGCTGTAAGCTGTAAGGGGAACAACGTCTCCGGCAGCCTAATCCACAATGCTGCGGTTCTCTAAAGGAATTACATGAGACGTACGCTTTTGGTGTTGTAAGTACGACCTGGTGATGATGCGCCTCACCTGCTGGACCTCCTGCTCAGTGTTTTACTGATAATGCTTGTTATTATTATGCGAAACACCTTGATCGAATATTTACCATAGCAGAACCTGTACAATATGGACAAATCGGTCATTTTTATCAGATGTTCTAGAGTGTGTAGTCCCGTTGTAAGGACAACCGCATCTATTAAACGTATCGCTGTTTTCTGGACGTCCAGAAGCTCAGGAAGTAAGAAAATTGTGGTGAATTCAAGATTTAATGTACTTTGTCCAATCATCTTTGCTGGGTTTTTATAGCTGTTTCCCAAATTCCACCCTATTGTGGACTTATTAGTGACAATTTATATCGGATTCTTTCAGATAACAAAACATTTTCTAAGATTAAGCTGATTCTTAGCTCTCAAGAAGTTTGTTACATGATCACTGCATATACTTAGCGGACAATCTCGTAGTTATATAAATATGTTCAGACCTATAATCAATGCATTCGTAGAAAAAAAGACACAGCTCCCAATGGCCTTCGGGGTGAGAATATTTTATGAAAAAAAACAAGTTCGTCACCTGTTTTAGAGAAGGGAGAACTTTGTCTAGTGCTTCCACTAGGTAGGCCATCGTATAAGAGCTGCTTCAATCTTGGAGCTTCAGATTAAGTTTAACTGCCTTCAGTTTGGGCTTGATTGAAGCACGTAAACAATAAAATTCCTCATAATCTGACTTAGCCTTCTACACCTATCGATATGTTAAGCTTTTTGCGTTATCCCTTCAATAATATTAGAATCCTACTATGATGGATAGCTGTGGCGATAATTTTCATAAACAGGTATATTATTGTCGATGCGGATACACAGACAACTAAAGCACCAAATATAAACATTTTACCTTGATAGTTTACTAACAATTTAAGTTCAGAGATTGTATTTCAAGAAGCATTTATATCAACATCTTGTATCCACCCAGGTCATACACGTAGATCTACAAAAGAAGATATATAGATAGAAGATGTATATAAATTATCTATTTAATCTCAATTCAATTACTAATATCTATATAGTCCATAGCTAAATCAGGCTTTAATGAATGATTCAAATTTTTAAGTATTTTTCAAGCATGCCTCATCGATTCAAGGATTTGATTTGTCTGCGAATGGAAAAAATTAAAATACCTCGTTAAATCACTACCTATATTGATTATACTAAGAGAGTGTAATATGTTTCTAACAGTATTTCGGGCAGTTGATTTATTATAAAACAAAAAATGTTTTAGTACGCCGTTTCCGATTATTCAATTCAAACCATCTTCTGGTTCTTTTATAATTACAGAAAACAGGTCACACAAATTTCAAACTAAGGGCAGTTTAAAATTTTTATGATGTTTTCTGCAGGTTATAAAAGAACCTGAAGATGGATTAAATAGAGTACACCGAAACGTCCTGCTGAAACATTTATTGTTTTATGATGAATGAACTAACAGGAATACTATTAGAAACATATTTCTTACATAAATCAGACTTTCATTGACTGATATTGTTATTGAATTAAGTCGTCGTGGTGTTGACTGAACGTTTCAATGTGCACTCAGGCTGAAGAGAGAGAGAAACAAGTTTAACACAATGATATGCCAATATGCTGTCTAGCTTCATGATAGGTAGAAGTACAAGTAGTTTCAGAACAAACATAATTATCTTGCTATAGCAAACTCAATTGAAGAGAAACGTAAACGCAATGAAAAAGTTCCTTGAAGCAACCTAATTGTTGTTTTTCATAATACGCCCGATGAACAACTTCGTTGACTCAACGAACAATATTCGTATGTTGATGAAAGGTACGTCATATTGATCAATGTAACTATTCGTTGAGACCAGAAACACCTTTTCGTCAAAACAACAAATTCTGTATGTTAACCCAATCTACATTATTTGTTGACACAACACATATCCGTCACCAATTTTACGAATTGTTCACGTTATTATAACGTACATTGCTCGTTGGAACAATAGCAATAACAATCGTAACTACCGTTCATCAATACACCCACTTATTTACTTTGTGATAACAACTGCTTCCTCAATCTTACGAATTATTTGTATTTCAGTTGCCTGTCTACATTATTGAGTAAATAAATATTTAATCAAAAATCAGATATTTCAAATGTATAAATTCCGTGTTGTGGTATTTAATGCTAATTTACTTGCAACATATAACTGAATCTTTGCACTATTTTAACGACAAATTGAAGTCAAATATAAAAGTTTACATGAAATAAAAAGTTTAATGGTATAAATATTCCATGAGTATCATGAAAACCCATTATAGCTGCATCATTTGGCATTGTGAATATTTCAGCCATATGTCTAATACGGTGATAAGGGTACCCATCTCGTGACTTCGTTTATATTGCAGTCATTATTGAAGTAATTGAACCTTGAGTAAGTATTTTTTATTATTATTATTTTATTATATCTTGCCAACTAACTCATATTGAGTAGCCAAATATATTATAATGGCCTAAAAAAATATTTAAATCGTCGATTTCTTAAAATAGTATATTGGACTACGCACGAAAATGCTGAGAAACTCGAAAAATGTACAGAATTGAGAAGAGGGGTACGCTCAACTATTGCTACGAGGTCCACTGAAGATCGACCTGTAGATAATTATTAAATTATGTATCAGAAGAAACGAGAAAGTATTTCTATAAGCATCTTTCACATGAAACTCACGCGTAACAGTGCCAAATGGCCTTAATAGTATAATGGGCAGGTCAGGTAGGGGGTTGCGATTGGTCAAGAAGACAAAAAATTTTGAAAAAATTGAATCCTGTAAACTTCCACCGAAAAATAGGTATATTCAGATAACTACTATTTGTTGAGAAAATGAACCTATCTATTGACGGTTACAATATACATTGGCAGTATGAATTTTTGTCGCCATCTTTTGATGAACAAGATTCGTAATTCTGCCTAATCTGTCCATCAAAGTTCCTGTTGATTTTTATTACACCACGATGCATGACTTACACCAAAATAGAGTGCCAAGCACAGCTGTTGTGCGAACCATACAGCAAAACAGTGTACTGGTTTATGTTCCACATACAGCGACCCAGATACATGAAAAACGTCAATCAAGTAAACAGACGTAATCCATATCAAAATGGTAACAATAAGCACCTTTACTTTCAATATTGAGATTTGATATTCTTGACAACGTTGACACGAATGTATGCCATTTGGCAAACAAAGAACAAGCATTGTTAGAAAATCGCGGAACTTCATGACAAATTATAATTATATCAGTAAACTTGGCAAATAACCACGAAGGTGAACGGTTGACAAATATCGGGTTCGAATTTCTTTTTCCGTACCGCTTCTGCGCCACTGTTCCTTATCCGAAAACCTCCCTATTACGACGCGTCCGAGAGGGTAGATATCGCAGAGGGGACCGCAGCCAACGCCGTAGCTCTTAGCAGGGATTTGAGGTCACTACTGTCGAATCTCATCATCAAGTCACAGCCTTGATTTTCAATTCAATTTACACTATTAAACTTGCATTTATTACGACCCAGCAGCCGGTCCTCGTGGGGAAACTACTGCGCCCACTTTAATCCTCTTAACGGATGGTTGGGGCGCGTGTGAGGTTCCCTATGTATTTATATGCGGAATTGTTGAGTGTGTTAAAAAGTTGGAATAAGAAATACCAACCTCCAAATACTGTACAC
The DNA here is from genome assembly GCA_949316355.1 of Bruchidius siliquastri. NCBI lineage: Eukaryota > Metazoa > Arthropoda > Insecta > Coleoptera > Chrysomelidae > Bruchidius > Bruchidius siliquastri. The sequence continues at coordinate 16,217,643 of OX438533.1, read as the reverse complement.
AAAAAATGCATGTTACTAACGCCTACAATTCATTATCCACCATACATCTGCCACTGTGTCAGATTATCGCTGCGACTGTTCTGTAACGGTACAATAGTTCTCACAATAACATCAGTCCAGTTCTATGTAACCTTGTGCCTGCCTGTGTCTGTCTGTGTCTTGTCTGTGTCCTGTGTCTGTCTGTGTGATTTGGTGGCTTATTTTGATTCTAGCTTGATTAATTATGGATGATTGATGATTATGACTTCAGAATAGTACAGAGAGGGTAGGTAGTCTCGGCAAACTAGTTGAAACAGAAGCTTCTGGGAATATTGGGGATGCTGCCGCTATAGTTCCTATTACACATTGCCAATTGAATTCACATAATTGCCTTTTCCTTATCACAGTAAGTTATGGAGTTCTTTCCTGCCACAATTCAACATTTCCATTTTAGGATGTTACCTCTACGTGATCCATCTATGACTTGACACTTGCTCCCACCTGTTGCCAATTAATAACATTCTATTATGGAAATGATCTCTTTGTTTTTTATAAAATCACGAAACTACTCTGTTCTATGTCGTAAAACGGTGAACGTTCGCAGATCATTGTTTGTCAATCTTGTCAGTCTTTCCATAAATATTTTTTAAATTTTTGGAGTGCTAATCTCCTTTTAACAATTAATTAGTAAGATATCACTTATACCTATGGTTTCTACCCAGCGTCTTCTGATCGATAATCTCATGTTCAGTAAGTTTACTCAAATTTAATGTCTATTTGAATGTTTTTCTATAGCATTGATTACTTTTTTGTAGTGTTCCTGATGAAGCTAATAAACATTGGCGAAAGCTTGAATTTTGAAAAAAGAGTTTACGTTGATACGTTGGCCTAAACAATCTAGTCTAGCTTTGTGGCAGCATCCCCAATATTTCCAGAAGCTTCTGTTTCAGGATAGTACAGCAGTACAAGAAGAGGGTATAGCTCTCAAAGTATAATCTGAAATAAAACCAAACCCAAAATAGAAAAATACTGCCTGTAAAACGATAGACAGACTTCAGTTAACGATAGTAAATATTTTCCAAGCCGATATTTTGTTTCAACCGTGTTGAAGTAACTGGAGAGCCCAAACCCACAATTTGATAAAGTGCATTTATTATGGCGACACATATCATATAACTGGTTTTGAATATTTAACCATACACAAACAATTAACTAATCTTATCCGAAATTAAAATAATTCGGAAAACAGATTTCGGATAGTGTGGATACGCGCCATTATCAATTAAGAAACTTCCATAAGGTTTGTGAAAATGTGCATACGTTATAACTTGATGCTCGTAATGTTTGAGCAAATCCCAATGTATGTGATCTAATGGAAATTTCTTGTTTTGGTAAATAAATATAAGGTATCATAAACCATAAGGAATATATCCGATTTGCATTTCATATCATATCTTTAAAATTTTGTATGAATACAGTTTAATCAGTATTGTTGATACTGTAGTTGCGATCTACACTAGTATAACCTATGGCTTCCGAGCTCAAATACGAACATACAGAATGCGATGACAAAATGAAACGTCCGGCGCGTATTCCTGAAAAACAGGCTTTCCGTAAGCCTTCATCAGCTCTGTACGGGGAGGTGATTCAATTTAAACATATTTGGGGCAAAAAGCCGATTGAGTCGGTGGCAATTGTGAGCCGTAATGGTTATTGGAAGCGCGACGAGCAAGAGAGAGTAGAAGAGGGAGAGAGAGAGAGAGTGCTGGCGGTAGAAACAAGCGCTCGACAGCGTCCCAGCCTAATCCCTCTTATCCCGAAAGTAATTTCGAGTCTTTTGAAAGCGCCCCAGGCTTTCGGGCGAAATCCGTCGCTGCTGGGTCCTATCTATACCACCCAGCAGTCACAGCAGCCCTGCTGCTTGCTATACTGAACGAAGATGAAAAAATTGAAAAACTAGAGTAATGTTCTGAAAAAAAAAATTTATTTTTTTGTTTTACATATCTAACCTATCTAGCATCAGTAAAGTTTATAATATAAGAATATATTTTAATTCGACTTGATAACTTTCTAACTGAATAATTTAGCGATGATAATTTGGTTTATAAAAATCATTGTGAATGAATAACTGTGACTGGGAATTCGTATATAATTGCACCACAGTTCTATTTTTCCATATCATATATAATTATGTATGAAAAAGTACCACCATGATCTTAAACAGGAGTTGTTCATCTCTAAAATATAGTGCTTATAATAGTAGACTAGACTCAAAAAAGATCCGGGGCATGAGAAACAAAAAGATGACACTATTTCATAAATATAAATACATCTCGCCGCTGTATGTATTTTTGAAACGCTACTAAAAACTAAAATGTTTTTTGTTCAAGCTATCCTCTAATCAATCACCAGTGTCGATATTTGTGACTATATTAATATATTAGATAATTATTCACAAGTGGCCGGAGAGCAATGCGGATTCCAATGCAACCAAACATCAACAGGATATCGAAAAGGTTGAACAAATATTGAATGCCATTTCGCCAGAAGTACATACAGACATTTCATTGAGACGTCTGGCTAAAGCAACTGGTGGTAAACTACATGCTTCAATCTAAGGAAGATATCATGCTGGTACTTACTGATGAAAAGAAACTGGAAAATTCAAATTTTGGTGTCCAAATTAGAACTAATGAAACAGAACTCCAACGAAAACAGTTCAAAAGAATCATTGCTGAGCTCGATCAGGAGAAACATAATGGTTCTGAAGACCTTTATATCAAATACGTAAATGGAAATCCAGTTATTGCTAAGTCAAAAAGTAAACGATTCTCCAAGTACCATTCATATAAGGTATTTGGTGAGTTGTAAAGTTGATGCCAGTTTTCGAAAACTCAACGATGCCATTGAAAGGCCATTTCTTGAAGCTGATGCTGTTATTATTATGGGTGACATGAACAACAATTTATTCAAGCCAAATTCTCCAGATTCTAGGAAGTTCGTATCATTGTTATAGGATCATACTCTCGTTCAGGTGGTCAATTCTCCTACCGGAATTGTGTGACAGTTGATGTAGGAGATTCTCTCATATCATATATTATCATCCTACAATGTAAGTGTTAGATGTATTGATGAAGAGCGCAGTGTATCTTTTATAGAGACTTCAACAATTTTGATATGGATCTGTTTGCCAGCAATGTATTTAATAATACTCCATGTGGTGATATTGTTTTTTCAGAAGATATCAATGATAATCTAAATTTATCGAATGGATTCATCTCAGCACTGTTTGATACATATGCTCCTTTAGGACTATACTCAAAAACACGAAAAATCATCCTTATATCACGTAGATATAATATCAGACTCGAAGCGAAAAATAAATCATATAATGTATACCTAATAACCAAACTTGCAACTGATAAACAGTACTATATCAAATTACGTAATGAGACGAATAATGATATCAGAATGAAACAAAAAATGCCTATATGATATATCTTTTTGACAATAATAACAATAACTCGAATCTGGAAAATGTATCACAGTGAGGTGTTAATAATAAAAAATCCAAAGGCAACGTACAGCCAAGCAGTTTGCGTGACTCGAATGAAATTAATGACTACTTTTTAGGTATAGCTGGGCAGCAACAGATTGATCATAATCTTCTCAGTTACTATAGTTATAACGTGTACATAACAAATTAGTAAATCTCAAGCTACCGGTATTGACAATATTTCAATCAAAATGATTTCAATTGTTTTATTATACTGTATAGACGAAATACTGAACATATATGATGAATTTAACAGGGTAGGCAGTTTTCGAGGCATTTGGAAAATCCTTGGACAAAAAACTCGTCACCTGTATCTTTGAATGATTTGAGACCTATATCAATGCTTCCTAAGTTTTTCTAAATTATTTGAAAAGATCATCGCAAATCAATTGGTGTTATTCGTGGAAAGTCATAATATATTCCCTAAAACACAGTCAGGGTCTCGCAAAATGCATGGTACACAGTCTGTCCTACTAAAAGTTTCCAAGGATATTGCCAGTTCACTTGATAAATCAATGCCAACATCCCTAATCCACTTAGACCAAAGTAAGGCTTTTGACCTTGTCAATTTTGATATATGTACTTATAGCTGAATTACAATACCTATATATAGGATATAATAAAAATGCACTGAAACTTAAGAAAAGCTACACCATGAACCGGGCACAAAGGGTTGTGGACCGAAATTACAGTGTTCCTCCGTTCAAAAGACAATTTCAGGCATTCCCCAAGGAAGCGTATGGAACCCAGTTCGTGGATTTTTCGGAATATTAATTTAAAAAACGCTCTTTATTTTGACTTAAGTACTTCATATAACCTCGATTCAATGCATACTCAGTGATTTAGACCAACATGCCTGTTACGCCTATGGCAAATCATCCCTCTTCCGATGCCAAAAAAGTGGTGCCCTTTAATATTTCTCATTTTTAGCACGCTTTATATTAGCTTCACGTGTATATATGTATGTTTGTAATAGAAGCTTGGAACACTTTTATCACAATGTCATCAATTTTCACGTTAATAATTTCATATTGTGATTAATTTTTTACTTTTTATTTCGATTAGCTATAAAAGGGTGTTTTTTATTTTTTAACTATATTTTTTTTTACTGAATTCACTTTCGTTGACTTTCTATGTTCCTTTGTTTAAGTCATAAAAGTTTGACCATTTATGTAAAGTGAATGTATTTGTATAAAAATAAGATAATAATCTTAAAGAAAAATTTTTTTTGGAGGTTCCATTAACTTCCATGTATATAATTATACAGCCGCAAACTATATCCCTCTAAGATGCAAAAAAAGATCAAATAATTCAATATAATAGATAGACAGTGTAAACAGTGACAAAAAGAAACGACTTATATTTGTGAAATCTTGTATATGCAATACACAATTTTATTTAACAGACGCCGTGAATGCCAGGACAATCGAGCGGTCGACAATAAACTACTAATGCCTACTTATAATTCCATTAACAGAAATAAATAAATCTAATCGAGGAATTAAGTTAAAATGATACTTCCTCTTTAGCATTTTATTGTCCACCAATTCAACTTCACAATACAATAGGAACGATTAGATAGGTATCTTTTATTTTATTTTCACAAGGGCGACTCTGGCTGATTAATGGTACTGGAACTAAGCCCATTGAATTTCTGTTCCTATGTATATATCCCGCATTTTGCTGCGTCCCTTTGCCTAAAAAGTAATGTAATATTATATTTGGGTATACCGGGTGTCACAAGATCAAAGTAGGATAAATGTTGCAGCTTTACACATCCTGTACACATGGCAATCGTCATATTTTAAAACAATTGATAATAGGGCACATATCTCCAAATTTCATATATCCATGCATACACATACTGCTTGCATCTGACCTGCTATTGCCCTGCACCTGCAACGTAGACCTTTTTGCATGTAATACTCCTCAACTAGGGTTATCCGCCACCAGTTCTCACTAGACACACAGGATGAACAGACATCCGTAGCAACCTCAGAACTCAGGTGGGCTTAGTACTAAGAAAGATTCTCTGTGTGACAATTTCAAAACGCCTGCTGAAACATAAACCTCAGTTGAGGCTACATATAGTTGAATATTGCGGAATGTATATTCAATTCTTACCAAACTATATGTTTATAGAGTTTGTTTGAGTGTACTGATATTGATATTCCTTGACACTCCCACACGGAACCTTTGGTCACGGCACTATACAGGCTTAGAAGGCCGACAAAAGGTAGGAGCTCCTGATCCAAGCTGAGCATATAAGTCCAATGGCAACCGTGACAATATATCACCTACACATCGTATGTTTCATTATACCCCGGTAGACAAGGTGTTGAACTGTATGTACAAATATACCCCAGGTATTAAAATCCGACCGTAACGGCCTATAACTAGTAAGTGGTTATTAACTAGAGTGGAGCTGTTTCACTCCCTCAAGCAGTTGCACTCACAAAACAAATGTAACCACATGTTATTTTTATTTTTCATTTATGTATACTGCTTCCGCGGATACTTCCGACCTTTTCGAAAGCAACAGCTGATTAGCCAGTAACACTTTAAGGTCAATCTTATATGAGCCTACAGTTTTATATTAACTAAGGAAAAAAATATGAAGTTCACTCAACAAACATGCTTTCCTTTGGATTTGTTGCCTTTGTCTATAGTATTTTTTGTAGATAATTAGTTCAATGTGGACTGGCTGTTACTGTCGAAAAGATCAGAAGCTTTTCGCGAAAAAAGTATGCTTGCTTTGCTCAGAGAGCCGTTGAAACATGTTTGACCGCGATTGATTTGTTTAAGTTGTATTTACTATTCAGATGTTCCTATCACATTTTGAACAATAAACCCAGGTTTAAAAAAACCGTTTCTTTTGTTCACTTAAAAAATGTGTATTGTAACAACCCTGGTAGATAACAGTGAAGCTTACTTAATGCCGAATAATTAATGTAAAGAAATATGGCTGATCTATGTTTCCGATGAGAGCCCAATGGTCTATTCGGTAAAAAAATTATTGCAAGCATGTTTCTCGATTCATAGAATCTGATTTCATTGAGTTCCTGTTTTTATTATTTAAATTTGTGATACAGAACAATATCGTGCAACAATTCAAGATTCAATGATTTGATGTGGCTGCAATATACTAATATTACTTAATGGGTGCTTAATGATGACACAGTCACTAATAACACCCGGTATTAACAGTAATCCTTCACCATTCCTCTCACGGATCAGCAGCAGCTACTTCAAGTATCAACCTCTGTAAGGGGTATCAAAAACAACAATCCGCGTATCGACATCCCTCTCACCGCAACAACCAAGCTGATATAAGCACCCTCTCAACGAGCCGCAGGAAAAAAGCTCGCCTTGTGCACCCCTTCTTTTTTCTTATGCTATTTTAGTACAGTTTAATTAGACTGCACAATAACATAAGTTACACTAGGAACTTGATCCACGTAATATGGTTGACCAATGGTGAACATAGCATCAGTTTTCTATAGATGTAAGCCACTTTTGACTCCGACCCAGAAGCGAGGAAGTTATCATTGTCGCAAGGAATTTTCATACCATAAAAAAAACCTCCGGTTTCCGTCAGCCTATCTGTACATCTGTCACTGCATCAACTCTGGATTCATATACCATTTTCGCCGATACTTCCGTCTGCTTTGACATCCAATAAGTTCTAGATTTATTTGTCAGAAAAAAATACTATCAACAACGGCAACAAATCCAAATAAAAGGCGCTTTTGATAAATAGGCTGCCAAATTCTGTTAAATTACTAATACAAAGGTGTTGGATATATAAAATTGACTCAGAAGTGTCACTCACCTGCTAATCAAGTTTCACGTCAGATCTAATGAAACGACCGCGAAAATATCATGGTAACAATGTGTGTGTAGTCATAAAAACTGTTTTGTAAGCCTCAAATGTTGAAAAGTGTTTAAAACAAATTTTTACATGTCCACAAGTTTCTGGACCTTAGAAAAATATATATATGCTCAAACATTATTTTATGTATATCACATTCTTCTTACAGATTCAGGACAAGTTAAAAAGGTCAATTTTCTCATTTTCAATTCCTTATTTAACTTCTGAGATCATTATTTCTAATCTAGTTTTGTATTAATTATGGCTTGATACGACCAAACTACTTCGAAATTTCAGACCGATTCTTATCCTACTAGTGTATGTCCATGTCTTATATATGATATATCAATGTACCAATTCCGATATTTTCTTTACGTAAGATAACTTCTTCAATTGACATTACAGATGCTAACCCGCATATGATACAACAGTAATTTCTACCATATCTAAATACAAAGGAAAAGGTTCAAAAACAAACTTGCTGAAAAGTGCAAGAGGAAACCATTTGAGAATGGACTCTCAAGCGAATTATCTACATTGTGAGAATCACTAAGTCAATCTACTTTACTCAATTTTTTAATCATACAAAAGGTAGTATTTATTTATTTATTATAATAGTTATATATTGGTGTATTTAGATTTCTACCGCCACCGCTCACGAATCTGTTACTTGATCGAGAGGTACAATATGGCTAAGTTGATAAGGTTTATTCAAATTTAATTTATAAAATATTAAAATATATATATAATATTAAAAAGTTAAACTGTCGGAAATCGGTTGTTCAATTAGTGCAAAAAAACACATTTGGCAACGTCATAATCTCGTTCAATTCTTCACAGACATGTGTCAGATTTTCCATAACTCTAACGTGTTTTAGGAGTTTTTAAAATAGCCCATATTTCTGATTTTATTACAGTTACACACGAAATTCATATTATTTCTCGAAGAAAATCTATCAAAATACAGATGACGCATAATTTTATATGATTTATATACATAAACTACTGTAAGTACAATACAAAAATAGTGCAAAATCATTGAAAAACGTAAGTATTTTGATTTGGGAATTTACCACATATTGATGACTTTTTGTGCTCCTGCTGTGAAGAAAAGCGTTTCCGAACCAGATCCTCTCGATTTTACTTGAAAATTGTCAAAATCAATCTATTTCGTCAACCTTTTGATATTTTTACTGATCGCGTTAAGTTAAACGGTTACACGAAAAAAAAATTAAACTATTTTTTTGACAACTTGCTATAAAGCTTATTTTTTGGGAGTCATCGTTATACGATACAAAAAGTGTTTAGTGACTGCGCATTCATCCATTATGTTTATGTTGTATATTAGCATAACACTTCAATAGTAAACTGTCTGGGCAACCATTGTTTATCGTTTAATTTGTCCAAAATGTCCTCTTTATTTGAGGTACAAGTGAAAAACATGAAAAATTAATCGCAGCATATTTTTCCCCAAAAAAATGGCAAGGCCTACGAAATGCTAAATCTTGTAAGTGATACGATCTAAAGGAAAAATCTTTATATAGGCATAAAGAAGACAAAAAAATAATGTGTGATTGTTAAGAGTTCAGTTGGTTATAGATGATAACAAATAATCCAAAATAGTGTCTAATGGAACTAATTTTTATAATCATAGCCTTGGAGAAATTTCATACATACATAGAAATGTATCCAAAGTTGTATAGAAGACAAGTACTATCACGGAAATACACCATCAATAATCGTATTTATGAATTATTGTGACTACCGCTGTCTATGTTATTTGATATCCAAGATTCAGGATTACAAAGTATTGTTCTTGTTTCTATTGTGACGAGACTATTTTTAAAAACCGCCCCGACCATTAAGAGGGGATCTGCGCGAAACCACTCAAAGAATAGTTAAATGAGTCATAGTCGTTTGCGTGTAACTTTTAATAAGCGCGATATTCCAGTGGTGAAGTAGTGGGGTGAGGGAGGGTGTTCGAACAGGGTTAATTAATCCCCCTTTTTCGACCCCTTCGATTTATTTCGATGTCACTACCGCCGGTGTTGCATCGTACCGTTGTAATGAGTTTTTAGTTGCAGTCACCGTTGATCGGACTATCCTGGTAGACTTATTCCCCAAATTTATTGTAACACAAAAGCTAACCTATGGAATTCCTTTGTCATGAACGAAGTTGTTTTCTCTTATATAGATCGATGCTATATGTAGTAGATCATTGCGTTAACAATCACAGGTAGTGGCAGGTAAGATACAGGAAAGTCATAAACGTTGAATAAAGTAATCAGCAATGTATTTGATTCATCCAATCATCACATTCAACAAGTGATGTAGGACAGGACTGTGTATCATCGGGCTATTTATCGAAGGGATTAATATACAAGAAAGTGACGCAGCACGGTTGGCACTTACCCACAAAGATATCACCAAAGTTTAAACAACGTAAGACATTTATATTCACCAGTCAATGAAAATCAACGATTATATATCATTTCGACATAACATTTTGGCGACCGTTATGCCTATAGTTTTTATCCTTTATTTGGAATACCGTGGAGTTACTTTGAAAATTGCAATGGTAATAATGTAGAAAGCAGAGTGAATCACTATAAATAAAGTAGCAAATCCTGCCATCCAAATAGACGAATGATGCATAACCAATTTTCAATGCCATGAGTTTTCAGCTGTTACAAAAAGCAAAGATCGCCACATGTGAAGTTAGTAGCGAACCTTAACTTCAAACAGGTCAATACTCGATCCAGTAACTTTGTGTGGCTTCGGAAAACGACCAAAAAAAAGTTCCTCTCAAGATGGTTAATTACGGAAACTATATCAGGAGAGTTACAGCACGAGTACTAAATACTGTAATAAAACAAAATCTCTCTTCCCACGACGTAATCATGATAGCTTTAGCGGCATTGCCATAAACAGCTGCGCCCTAAGATGTCAAAAAATATGTAGTTCTTTACCGATGGCCGCACACCAAATACCGCCACTACCGCCGCAAATCTCAGTCGAATCGGCAAGGTCTAAGCTCAAAAAGGTAGCCGGTTGGTAGTGAGCAGTGAACACTGCATAGAATAGAATAGAATAGTGGATCATGAAATATATCAATGATTATGCTATAGACTAAATTATATACAAATTATAAGTAGAATAGACTCCTTTTAAAAATTGTTGAGTTAAATCGAGGTATGTACTTATATGAAAAACGCTGCTATTTCTGGAATTGCACTGGTAGATATTACAATTCAAGAAAAACCTGTCTATATTTTGCCTGACCACCACAGCAGATTCAAATAATAATAATGTATGGGATGGTGGAAATTTTGTTTCCTTCATAATTATTACGAGATGATTCTAGAGGACCTAGGCCGAAAATTAATCTAATTATTCGCTTATCTAGTACAAAAATACGCTGCCAATCTGATCCTATACTTCAATACTGTATGAGGTATTTGAGGTATGGGAAGTCTAGAGCACAATAGACTTGAAGTAGATAGATACTACATTTTCAGGTTCCTGGTTGCATAATATGTTGAGTTCAGTTTTTTGACTACATCGTCGGAATTTTGTCGTCGATAACAATCCAACCAATTTTTGATGCCCTGTTCTGAAGTGAAGCGTATTCCAGTGAGAGCGGTTTGCATCGATCTAAGCAAATGGAATCACACGGGGCCAGGTCTGGGCTATAAGGCGGGTGAGGCAAAACTTCCAAACCACTTTTGCCAAATAGTTTTTAACCGGTGTAGCAATATGAGGCCGAGCGTTGTCATGATGGAAAATTATTGCTTCATGCTGGCCGTTTTTCGTTAATTGCTCGCTTCAGTTTGATGAGTTGTTGTCGACAGCGTTCTTCTGTGATCGTTTCACCCGATTTTAGTCTCATAATACAGGATACCCTTGTGATCCCACCAAATACAAAGTATTATTTAGGCGCTATGAATATTTTGCTTTAGCGTTGATTTTGCTGGTTGGCCGGACTTCACATACGATTTTTATCGTTTCGGATAGTCGTAATGAATCCATTTCTCATCACCAGTCACAATTCTGTGCAAATAACTCTCCGTTTTGTAGCGCTGGAGGAGCATTTCTGACATGCAAAACTGCCTTTCCACATCTATTGGCGTCAATTCATGTGGTACCCAATTTCCGAGTTTCTGGATGAAACCGAGGGCCTTTAAAGTCTGAAAATGGTTGATTGCTAAACATGTAATGATGCTGCAAGCTTCTCTTGCGTTTGACACGGGTCCTGATCGAGTATTTTTTCTAATTCTGCATCTTCAACTTTTGTTGGTGGTTTTCCGTGTTCTTTGTCCTTAACATCAAAATCGACACTTTTAAATAGACGGAACTGCAAGGTGAATTGGAAATACTCTATAACAATAAGTGAAAATGAATCGCGGAAAATTCCCATCACACCTGGCGAAGATAGGTTTAACAGAATTCCCAATATGTGACGAACATAATGAATACTGTGATCTGAATCATATATTTTTTATGTGCTCTAAAAATGTAGGTTTGACGAAAGAATTTCTCACCAAGTTAAAAAATATTGGATTCCAGTACCCGCTCAATATTAATACACTCTTGGCAAGTGGTTTGAAAGAAGGTATACGACTTGATTATACATTTCTTAAATTTAAGTGAATTATCAATCTGAGTCGTTATTATATATATATATATATATATATATATATATATATATATATATATGTGTGTGTGTGTGTGTGTGTGTGTGTGTGTATGCGTGTGTAGGTGTGGATGTGTATGCATGTATGTGTGTATATATACAGGTATGTATTCGCTTGTATGAGCATATAATCCTCTGTGGCTAAAAGACAAATGTCTGAGGCCAATGCTAGGAGAGAAAAAACAGAAAAAAACCGACGGAACCATTCGGACGGAGAATATTCACCGTAAACTTCACTGAGCAAACGATATGTTTCGGCCGCACTTTTCTTTGCAAAAAAGTAATGCAACATCACTTCCCGCAAATGTTGTTTATTTGGGATAAAACTCATTTTAAATAACGCAATAAAATTTTTCATTTTTTTCCCTACAATTAAATAACACAAACTACGTTCGAAAGGATTCACATATAGGTGTCAAATGCATATGTCATCAGGTTTCGCTTCATGTTAAAATTATGCGTGCCGACATCTAGTTTCGAACGGCGGAATCATATTCATAAACCAATAGAAGTAGCAACATAACTGAGATGGTTGAGAAAATGTTTAATCTTGAAAGATGATTTTCGTATCTAGCTTAAACATAACACCTCTCGCGCCGAGGCCAAGAATAACCAAGGAAACTAGTAATGATTAGTTTTAAACCTGTAATCTTTCACCTTATGATATATCATGACTGATATTTGACAAATTCTGCTAACCATGTTAATGAAAATATTATCTAGTGGAGAAGTTCAAGTTGTAATATCATTGATGTATCAGATATTCTACGACTGTTTATTTCCATGGCGTTAGCTTCTGCAATTAACTGGATTCAGTATAGAGTGACGTCGCGTGGCAGCTACGGAGCAAGCGTGGGTGTAGGTCGGCACCGCCGGCGGCTACCCGTTGTTGCCCGGCAACGCTTTTTCCTGTTGCCATAACGACGCCATCCGTTGAATACCGTGCGACACACTGTGAAGCAGCTACACAGGTCTCGCGAAAATACGTCTATCCTGAACTGACAGCCAATACTCGTATCTTGGGTACAAGATTTTGTTAAAATAATAACTCCCTCTCTTTCATTTCCAGTCAAAAACCAATGCATCAAATCAGCATTTTTTCTGAGCAGTTATCAAACAAATTCTGAAATACCGTTGCTGACAACATGATTAACAAAACTAGTTGTACCATCAGACTCTGTCCAAACCAGGCTGTAGAGGCTGGATTTTAGTAAAAACTCTGTACGTGAAATGTGTATGAATTCCAACGCCTAAAACTCCGTTTGAGTTTGAGGGTAGTAATACGTTTTGATAGTAACGTTGTCTAGAAATGGTAACTCAATGTTTGGCTGATGGCTGCTGAAAAAAAACAAAATCACGCCGTTTACAACAGTGTGAACATTATTAAGTTTAACAAATGGTATGATACCGGATTCAAAATTGTATAAATGATAGAACGTACTCTTCCGACAACTCAGCGAAGCTGGCTGAGGAGCTCCTGGTACTTGGTCCGTTTTTTCTCCTCCTTCACGACGATGTTCATCTCGACAGGAATGCCTCAAATGACCGACATATTTATGTAAGCGGTGCATGCATACTCTCTACACGCTGGCGCCTGTCTGTAAGTTCTACAGCGGTTAGCGGGAAATTACATACCTATAACTATACTAAGATATATCAAACAGTTAAAGACACCTAGCAAGCCTTCATAATGCCCTCAGTCTCTTACTGCGACCCTCTAGGCCTTAGGAAAGCGAAAGTTAACTGCTTAGTATGAGCCATGAGCTTCTGGATGCTTTTAGAATACTCCATGCATATTATGCTTAGCTTTGCGAACCCTTAGAAAGACATTTGCTTCAGCAATTTTGATTTGAGTTTTTAGTTGGGCGGGATCCAGCTATATGATTGTGATAAACTTCCGTTTGAAGTCAAGTGTGAGAACTGAGTTCTATGGTTGCTCTGCTTGCTGCCCTAAAAAGCCAGGATTCTCAGACGTATCTGAGTCCCCTTTCATACATACATACATTTTGGTACCCGGGGAACATAGTAGAGCTTCGATGCATTTCGGATGTTTCGAACAAATTCAAACCATCTATCAATAGTTCTATATTGTTTGTCGGTTTGTTCATACATACAAATGTTCAATTCTGATCTGATATCAAATTTGTCTACAAAGCAGGATTGCATCTCCTGGACCATTTTTTGTATCTAATCCGAGTGCCTGCTTGGTTCTGTGTCATCGCGCCCCCGACTTACAATTTATCGTTATTTTTCAAGAAAAAATCAACGATCAATTCCGGCAGACGTAATGAGTCGTAAAATTACCGTATCGGAACGCGTAAATAATAAAAATGTCTCCGAAGAGCCGAGGCACGTCGCAAGTCGAAGCTTGGCAGCTCGTATTCTCAGTCATTATCGGAAACTGCTTTACATAAAGATGCCGCGCTGTCGATATCGCAGCCGCGTCGAAAATATGCGGATGTCTTTTGTGATTGTGGATTGAGATACAGGAGATGCCAAGGCTTACTAAGCAGCAACTAGAAAAAATCCATTTATGCATATAGGACTAAATCATTACCTCAACTAGCATTTCGGAGATTTAATATGATGTGGTGATCGAAATAATTGTCCATGTCCATGGGAGAGCTATACCGTAAGCTTTCTGTAGTTTTCTATCTGTTTTTTTCTTGAATAAATTGTAAGATCAAGGAATTCTTTTAGATTTATGTATATTGTTAAGTGTAAATTACAAAACTTATCCTACGGTTGTCTCATTTATTTATATTTAAAGATGTAAGATATTTTCCCATTTAGGATCAGATTACAGAACACGACATCAACAAGTTGGCTAGAAACTGTCAAATAGTATTTCGTCAAAGGTGGCTATTGTTATTTGTTTTATATATATTTGCAGGTCTATATAAAGACTGAAATGACAGCCAGTATAACAGTGATGTTTTGTATTATTTGAAACAATGCCTTGCGATGGTTGAGCGGAATGAAAGTTACATAAAAATATATTTGAATACTCAATAAGGTCATACCGGAGAGCATATATTTTAAAACTATGTCACGATATTACCGGAGAAATTGAAACATCAATAATAATAATGTAGCTAATGAAATATCTGTATCAGAAAATTGAAACAATAATTGTTGTTTGAAACTTGTAGACAAGGTGGATTTATGAAAAGTTTGATTTCGGACTTCCATTGTCTATAAAATTTTATAGACTTCCATTGTCTATAAAATTTTATAGACAATGGAAGTCCGAAATCAAACTTTTCATGAAACAATAATAATGAAACATTTATCACTATCTGATTCAGGCTTGCTCTTGAATATTAATATAAAATATGATTGCCGATCTTAATATTGATAATATCAGGTTTAGGTCTATCACATGAAAATCTCCTAATATATTTCCATGTAGGTCCTTTGAACAATGACCTAATGGAGATTTTACTCGATATACTGTACAAGGAATAAAATTTAGACTCAATTTAGCACAAAAATTTTATGCTGTTTTCGAAAGAATAAAATTAGGTGTCAAGACTGTGTCACCGATTCGAAATGTACGAATAAGTTACCTCCTGCGCAAGTTGTGCCTATTTTTATTAACTTCATGCGAAAGTTGCATTCGATTTTCAGCTTTAGAATGAATTTCCAGTGTCTTATGAAGCAAATTTGGATCTAAAATGTACTCGATGTTTACAGTGTTATTTGGATCATCAGCAATCCTTCCATGAAATAAAACATCAACTGGTACTTATCTGTGAATAAAATAGCAGAAAATGTTGTGACTTCTTGTTTAGCAAGTCTAATTGATTCATATGATGATTGCATGATTTCACGCTGTTGTATCACCATTATATATTTATTATTTATCAAGCGATTTACGTGGAATGAAGAGAATTTTATGTAAAAGTTTGTTAACGGAAATTGTGATATCTGCCAACTCTAAGGCCCACAAAAATACATGCGAAAAAAATCTAAGCAAGTGATATTTTCTCTGTGTTTTTGAAAGTATAAAAGAGGCCTATTAGTGCATAGTTACTAGGAGTGTTAATTGTTAAGCAGTATTTTTCCCGTCTAATTAGATGTAACATAGAAGAACTCGAAAACTAAGCTTTAAAAGAATTACCCTATTTGCCTGTTTGAGATTTATGTCGGCAAACATTAAGGTAGTAAAATACAAGAAAAGTTAATGATAAAAAATGCTGCAAAATGGGAAAATCATTTATTTAATTATTTTTTCCAATTTTTTTTATTTCATTACATGAGCTCACGCCATATCTTGAAAATTTATTCATATAGAAGAAAAACATCTTGTGTAACAGCTTTATGAAAAATGTGTGTTATTCCACAATAAACAAACTAAAAAAATGAGTTTGTCTATATACTTTTCATCAAAAAGCTCCATTAATACCTAGTAAGGACTGTTTATTGTTAACCACTACTTTTCCTGTCTAATTAGATGTAATTCATTTAACTTTGAAAGAACTCTCAGAATAACTCCGAAAAAGTTAGAAGGGATCACTGTTGTAAAGTCTAATACTTAATGTTTTTTAGTTAAGTTCAAGCTAGGTGAATTGATTACATTATACAGGAATAGTACTAGTTAACAAGGAAACGGTTAAGTAATTAGAGGAGATTTCATAAATAATTTCCTATCAATAAAAACAAAAACATTTTATATATTGTTTATTTATTTTGTATAAGTTTTTAGGCCGTATAAATATTATATAATATATTATACTAAATTGTTATACAAAATAAACCAATGATCTCGTAAATTGATGGCAAGTGATTAAGATATGGCATTACAACCGCTTGAACTCGTGTAATCGGTCCTCGGTTCCAACCACGGATTGGGATAGCTAAACAGTACTAATTTTTCCATATAAAACTACGAGAGCGTATAATGATCTTCATTTAGCGCTATGTTATAGAGAGTCTTTCCACCTTTTGCATGTTTCCATATTTGTGAAATATTAAACTCACCTTTAAGCATACAATGAGTTTCTATAGATCAGGAGTAGATGCATATTTGGCTGTATAACTAATCACATATGGTTTATTGTTAAGAATAATCTGGAGAAGCTTCCTTCAGAAGCCTTGTTAATGTATATCTCCTTTTTATCTGATCGCCTCATTTTGCTCATTTAGGAATTTTGGAATGTATCCATTATAATTCTATTGTATTTTGTGAAAATAAATTCATCAAAATACCAGCTGTATCTAAGATCGTAATTTCACTTTGCACTCTTCCAAGATAATTTATGCACATTGAAAAGATTTAAAATGTCTAGAACTAATTATGGTCCATAGAAGTCAGACTAGACCTAGAATTTATTATCGTCAGTGAGCGAGTGAATTAAATGCAGAAATGCGAAATAGTATTTCCAGGGTAGCCTTTTGATTAAAATGGACGCGGCTGTTACCCACTCAAAGGTCTCAGAATAGATGGAGCAGAAAGAATGCTCGAAGGTGGAATCCAAAGAAATTAAATGGTAAGTCTGAAATTACAATCTTTCAGAAAGGAGTCGAGCTAGTTTGTATGGAATTTTTGAATAAATGCACTACAAAGAATGTGACGTATTGTAAAATAAAATAAGCGCTACCCCTGTGAAGGATTGCGGGTGGTACAGCATCCTACTACGACCTATGGAAAGCTCTATGTTATTTGAAGCTCCAAGTCCCTGGACACGGCGTCAAGAAATGGACCATGCCCGAGCTAGATTGCAGTCGCAATGGTTTAGATTGGAGAATGATCAGAAACATTTTTGAGGTGATCTTCAAGGACGCAAACCTAGAGATCCTGGTGTGCACCTTCAACAAGGTGTCTGGTTGGCAGAATGGGGCTAGTTGCCATTACAGGAGCTAGTTGCGCCTCAGGAGGAACGCCGCTAAGGAAGGGGCAGTGCAACAAGCTCAGCGGTATCAGCTAGGAAAAGATCACCCTGTATGTGAACCATCCAGAATATGTGAGCAGTTATCTCAGATATCTCGAATTTCGGGATTATTCGGAATTGGTTATGGAACATTCGAGATACACATTATTTTTGATAAATACTGCTTTTAGAAATATCTAGAAGTAGGACAATGTTTTTCTATTGGCGAATGTTACAGATCATGGTTCCTTTTATACTTTTTATCAGAGTTCACACAATTAGAACATTTAAAGTTCACATGCCTTGCTGTTAGGTATACTCTTCGTCACATTTAGCGCATGTCTTGGTATCCCTGCATTTTTTTTGGTGTAGCCATTAAGTTCTGCCAACTTAGAAGGATTCTTGAGTTTTTGTTTTCGAAATTATCACTGTAGGGCTCAGATACGTTCGCAAAAATTTTATAATTATTTCGTATTTGAACGTATTTCACAAAAGTAATTTCTATATTGTTTTTCCTAATAAAATGATTCTTATATGAGGTTTAGATTGAGCAGCTTATGAAGCTAATACTATTTTATTGAATTACTTCGTACCACTAGGTTGTTCGTCAAATATAATTAAAAGATTTGACATTGATATAAGGACATTTTCAAATTAATTAGTGCTCAGTTTCTGTTATGATTAAACAAATATTCTTATTTAAATAATGAATGCGATACAAATACTTTAGGGTGCATCATTTTAATAATTATTGCTTAAGAGTTTTCATGAAACATAGCAAGCGGGGTGTATTATAGTTTCGATACAGTGATCATAAGGATATGTAACAATATATATTTATAAAAAGTTTGATTTCGGACTTCCATTGTCTATAAAATTTTGAGTATCACGACGTTTCGATTGATGTGCTATCTTCAATCGTCTTCAGGTGAACTGATTGAAGATAGCACATCAATCGAAACGTCGTGATACTCAAAATTTTATAGACAATGGAAGTCCGAAATCAAACTTTTGATAAATCCACCTTGTCTACAAGTTTCAAACAACATATATTTATAACACAAACATTTTTTCTTAGTATAATAATAATGCGTTTATTTCCGACAGATGCACACCCAATTACAGTAAATATCCATAAGTACACAGATTTGATTAATATAAATATTTGATAAACAAGAAAATATACGTATAATACAAGTTAAAAAAAATACAAGTAGAAAAAAAAATTACTAACGTTATGTTGCATTACAGTAACATTGTATAATGCGAGATTTACTGTCGCTAAATATATCGCAGCTGTTACTACAAGTAATGAATAGCATACGCATCCTATGGACAGGAGATTTAGTTAAAACGTTGGTAGGGCAAATCTCACAGTAAAATGTCATACAATAACGACTGCCTGAGCGAGGGACATTGATATCTAGGTTACTTGATATGTAGGGGCAGTCAATTTTATTGTGAAGTGAACTAAATAAAAAGGACAAGGCAGAAATATTTCAGCTCTCTTCTAGTTAAATGTCTAAAGTAAAACATTTTGATCGAATCCTCTCTCTAGATAAAATCCGTTGCATTTGAAGAAAGTTATCATACCACTAGTAAACCATATGGGGTACTTTTGCAATCTGTAGCATGATTGGCGTACTTTCGTCAAATACACGACGAATGTTGGAATACAAAATATCACAAGCTTGATTCACATCATTAACTTCGTTTAAGGTTGACCAATCCATGGTTGCAATTGCATTGTACATTTTAGGAAAGTCAGCTCGTCTAAAGTTATATCGAGGGTTGTTGTTAAGTTCAAATTCACATGTAACCTTTTTACCTACAAACTCAAAACTCAGAGCTGGATAATGGATGTCTTCCTTGACCAATGCATATCATCTCTGGTAAGCGTTAGAACTGAAGTAGATAATACCAAGTCAAGCAATCTCCCTTGATGGTTAACAACATTATTAAAATTATTTAAATTTGTAAAAGAACAGAAATCAATCAGGGACTGAGTTTTGCGATCATTTATAAAAGTATTAAATCCCGGCACATTAAAATCTCCACATATGATTAAATTAAACGATGTAAAACTCTGCTTGAAAAAATCCAAAGCATCTATATAAAGTTCAAAGTCAGCTGCATTTACAGATGGTGGAATATAAATGGTATAAATTATGAAAGTAGTATCATGAAACTTTAGCTTAAGCGCAATGGTATCTATGTAAGGAAAAGCTAAATTTAAACTTGAAACATTTACAGAATAAAATTTAAAAGTATTTTTTATACCTATTAGTGTTCCACCACCCGTGTACAAATTAGTTATATTACAGTAACGATCAGATCTAAATACGCTATAATTTGATGCAAATAATTCATTACTTGCTACCTTTTCTGAAAGTCATGTTTCAGTTAGACAAATGATATCAAACTCACAATCACTTACAGAATTATAGAATAGTTTTACCTTGGTATTGAGTCCACGCACATTTTGATAATAACACAGGATTGATAGGCTTTCACTGTCACTACTCCGCAATCAGGTGTGCAAATTAGTTCAAATTGACTATTGTAGGACATCCACGAACATACTTGATCTTCAGATTATTTTCTCCTTTACTGATCCGTTCGTCTAGCTTAGCTTTGACATGTCGATAGTGTTCTATCTGCTTTGGTGTTCTGTCGTATGACAATCACCTTTTTGAATTTACTATTACCTCTAATATCTTTGAACTTCTTCATAACATTATGCACCATACTCTCAGAACTGAGTATAACCTTAAGAGGTCTACAAGGCTGTTCTTTATATTTGCCTAAGCGAATTGCTTTGCACTCAGTATTCTGAGAAAAGCAGTCAATAATTTTCAAAATATCTTCAACGTTGACAATATCAGTCTGAGCTCTCGTTCCAGCATCCTGGCTGCTACACTCGGGCAACCCAAGTATAATTAAATTCCTCTTTCGCTGATTTCTTTCATTAACTTCCTCTTCAAATGTAAAGGAATTGGACGATGTAGAGGATGTTGCTGACTATAATTCATTGATTTTATCCTCTAGACTTGACATCTTGGAGGAAAACTCATGTTTCCATGCTGTTATCAAGCTGGTAATATTGCTAAGGTTCCCCATCAAATTGCTACAGTTATTACACAGAAACTTAATCGACTTGGACTTGTTGCGTGTTATCCTCACCTCGTCGGCATTGAGGCCAACACAAGTTAAATGTACCTCAGAGCGACAACCATCACATGGTATGGAGGATCTTTGCTTCAATAAAAATCTGCTGCAGTTGGGACAGCGGTTGGTACCCATCGCTCTGATTTTCTAGTAAACGTAGCAACGATGGAAATGGAACCCCCACACAACAGCGAGATTTAGAGGTTAGATCTTCGTAACATGCACTCCACCCTTTGTAGCAACACCACATACACAACCGTAAACTGTCTAATGAATCATACTGTTTTAAAAAATTAATTCAAATTTATATTCACTTAAAAATCCAAATCTGAGCGAGACACAAGGCGCACGTATGCACGGTTGCCGACTCATATCATAATCATAGTATCATTCAACCTCCGTAGTTATAATACTTAATACAAAAATCTCCATGTATTTTGTATTGTTGTTTGTTGTACAATTTAATAAAATTTAATATTTTCCATACCACAAATGTGGGATTTTTAAAATTCTGTTAGCCGAAAACTAATTATTGACATGTTTTCACTTCTCATGCATGAGCAAGGAAATAGTAGTAGTAGTAGTAATAGTAGTAGTAGTAGTAGTAGTTTTTTTTTAGGGGGGGGGGACAGCTTTTATAGCCGAAGTGTGGGAGTCTCCACCGGCTACCCACTACCGTCATGATTACACAGTAGTAGATAGTACACCCGATGGCATACGCACTAAAACCCAAACCTCCGAACGCCAACCGCCACCGCGGAACTGTGTAACACAATACTTCACGGTGGCAGCCTTGTGGCTGGCGCCTACAATCAGGTTTGCCCAACCCATAAGAACCAGAATGCGGGCACTATTGCCAGCGCCCACAATCAGGCTCGCACGTTTCGGGCCACCTGCTGTAGGGCCCTTTCCTCTGATTTTTTCTCCCGTAGAACCATCTCTACAAATCCCGCCACAGCATTCCAATTCTGAGGGGATCGAACCATGCAGCTCACTATGGTACCTGGCGTAACAACTTCGCCCAGGGTCATCATCATTGATGCCCTCCACACGTTCCACCTTTTGCAAGTAAAGAACGTGTGTTCTGGTCCATCCACTGCACCTGGACAATAAGTGCAGTTAGGCGAGTCGAGTAGAGTCCTTTTGTGTAGATAGCTGTTGAAGTGACCGTGTCCCGACAGAAACTGGGTGAGATAAAAGTTTCTGTCATGCCACGGTGCCACTTGTCTAATTAGGGTGTGAGTCCATTTGGCTACCTGTGCTCCCACCGTTGTTGCCGGCTGTCCATCGTCTTTTGATGTTCTTCATTTCGCACTGCAGCGGCTGGTGTTGTCTCCTCTTTTCTCCGATACTTATTCTGGCGCTCCTTTGCCAGCAAGTCTATCGGTGGCGTTCCCACAATCACAAGAATTGCACTTGTAGACACAGTTCTATATGCACTTCCGACGCGTAAAGCTGCCGTTCTCAGAACAGACGCCATCCGTTTGTTGTATTTGGAGAATTGAAGTGCCTCTGCTCACACTTCCGCCCCATACAACAAAATAGAATGTACTACATTCATCAGCATCCTTCTTTTGCTGGATCGTGGTCCACTCACGTTTGGCATAAGCCTTGATAGAGCAGCCACAGCTTTAGCAGCTTTGTTTGCTGCCAAGGTAATGTGCTGCCAATGAGTTAACCTTGAGTCAAGTAACTCGCCTAGATACTTAACCGCCCCTTTGGCCTCGATAGTAGTCCCCTGGTACATGATCGAGAACGGTTGAGGGAAAACTCGCTGTCGGGTGAAGACCACCATCTCAGTTTTTGCAGCTGCTAGCTCCAGCCCATGCTCTCTCAACCAGTCGTGGATCTGGCTCAGAACTGCCCCTACCCTCCAGTCGGCCTGCTCAGGATTTCTAGCCATTATAATAGCTGCTAAATCGTCGGCATACCCAACAAGTTTTGCCCAATCTGGAAGTTGTAACCTCAGTACTCCATCGTACATTATATTCCACAAATCGGGTCCTAGCACAGATCCTTGCGCTACCCCTGCTGTTACCTGGACACGCTTCTCACCCTCAGTCGTATGATATATCAGTTCCCTTTCATTAAGGTAACTGCTCATCATTCTTAGTAAGTAAGATGGTTTTTGATCTGAGAGCTTCAAGGATATTTGTCCATTTAGCCGAGTTAAATGCATTGCAAATGTCCAGAGTGATGACAACGCATGAATCTCTTGACCTGCGGTTACCTTGCCACGCATTTTGTGCCGTTGTAGCTATCTGCTGTATGGATCCTATTGTAGATCGTCCATGTCTGAAGCCGTGTTGACTGTCAGCTAGTCCTCCAGCTATCTCAACGGCTTCACTCAAATGTCTTTTTAGAAGTCGTTCTAGACCCTTGCCAGCATGATCTAGCATGCAAAGTGGTCTATAGGATGAGGGAGAGATTGGTGGCCCTTTTCCCTTATCGATAAGAACCTATCTCTGCAGTTTCCAGATTCTTGGAAAGATACCAGTACAGAGGCACTTATTGTATATGTTTAAGAGAGTATATGGCCTCTCGCGTGCAATAATTTATACCACTTCTACAGGTATTCCATCTGGCCCTGGTGCTTTTCGATTAGGCATACCTTTAAAAGCCTCCGACAGTTCATTGATTGTGAAGAGTGGGATGTCTCCCTCAATACTTACCTGAACATTTTCAGGATGAGGATGTAGCGGGAAAAGTCCTCTGACAATGATTTTCATTGAAGAGGGGTCGCGAGGTTCAAGTGGGGCCTGTTTACCTAGTCGTTTCATGACTATTTGGTAACCCAGGCCCCATGTGTCTCGATTTATATCTTCACAGAGCTTTTTCCAGCAGAGAGCTTTGCTAGTTGTTATAGCTCTGCGAAGTGCTCTTTTTGCCTCTATATAATGGTTTTGTGCAGTTTCATCCAACGATCTCCTTCTACTTCTCTGCGCAAGACCACGGAGCCGCAACGCATTTCTGCAGAACTCAGCAATTTCATCCGTCCACCAGTAAGCAGGCTGTCTTCTTGCAACATACGTTCTTCGTGACATTGAAGCGTTACAGCCTTTCACAATGAGTTCCATGACTTGGTGGACTGAATCTTGTGTATTTTCTTCATTTTCCAATGGTAAGCACCTCTCTTGCCTCATCGAGAGTCCGTAACAGCAGAGCTTCATTAAGCTTAGTTACATTCCAGCCTAGCTGCGTCGAAACATTTCTTCTAAATGCGACATTAACATTGTTGTCAATTTCGAATTTAATATACTGATGGTCACTACCAGTGTACTATTCCAGAACTTGCCAACTGTCTATACGCCTTGCGATTCTGGGCAGTGCTAAAGAGATATCAATTATCGTGCCATTGTACCCCCGTCGACGGAAGGTCGGACTCGTACCAGAGTTCAGAACAGTCAAGTCTAGCCGGGCTGAAGACTCTAGAACAGCTGCGCCTCTCTGACACGTGCTTTCCATCCCCCACTCTACCGCTTTTGCGTTGAAATCACCTGCTACAATTACATTCTCTCCCAGCTCTCTGATGACGTCTTCCAAAGTGTTTAATTTGTGCTGAAACAATTCGAAACGTTCATTAGGAGAAAAGTAACAACTAACACCTGTAACACCCTCGATCTTGATCCAAACAAAACCGTCACCGCGGCCAAACTCTTGGACAGCCACTGTGTGGCCTTGGGTCCAGATAACTGCCGTATTTGTTTCGTCTGTATACCAGCCTCTGCCTAGAGTAGTGTGCTGATATTGCTCGCTAACGATGACTATACCAGCTTCATGCTCGTAAGCTGTATGAGACAGCAGCTCTTGAGCCATCCTGCAGCGTCCTAAATTAATTTGAAGTAGAACGACCATCACTTCATGTTTTCTAAAGCTTGTTTAAAAGCAGCGCATTTTCGCAGGTGGTTAGTCTGTGCTGTTCCAGGAAGGGATTGACATAGACAGCAATTTGGATCGAATTTGCACTCATGTCCTTTGTGCCCCTCCTCACCACATTTCCAACAGCAGGCTTCCCTATTAGGTCCTTCACAGTCTCGGACAACATGTCCATAACCGTGACAACGGAAGCATCTCGGTGGTTCCAGTTTTTCTTTTATGTGGCACTTAAGCCAACCTACCTTTACGTGGCCCATTTGTATAGCTTGTTTAGCAGCCGTTAGGTTCAGCTTCGCAAAAGCTATGTAGCTCCCGCGGAAACCTTTTTTCGAGATAGAAATGCTTATTTCAGCTGTATCTCTAAGAAGCTCCTGTAGCGCTCTCCTAATATCTATCTATCTATCTAGTAGTAGTAGTACAGTATACAGGTGAATTGTCTCAAAGATAGAACTTAAAATTTAAACTCATCGACACAAAAGCAATATTTTAAAATGAATTATTTTGTAATGGTTTTGAAGCGACTGTAATTAAGGTTTCTTACATTCAAAGCAAGATAGTTATACAAATCAATTTTTAAATAATTTGTTACTGACTTATTTAGTCTATAAAAAAGGCATTCTGATGGCATTAGATTACCTCGTATTATGATTTTACTAACCTATAATTGTTATTTTTTATTTCATTAGCCTCCATTCTGGGAATTTTGACCCTTTTCTACTTTTTCTCCAATACTTGTTAAATATATGTTTTTACACAGATCTTTTCAGGATCATTATATTTTTTCTTTGATTTGGGTGTTACAATTATGGAATTCCTCTGTTTCTTGCTGCACTTCGGTTTAGTGATGTTTTGTCTCAATATTTGTGAATAAGTTTTGTTTACATCTGTTTTTTTCTACTGCTTCTAATCTAGCTGTAATTTTGTCTAACGTTCTAACCACTGAATCTTTCTGTACAATATTTGGTGCTATCAGTCCACATCTCTCCTCCCATTCTCATTCGTTAACTGATATATTTTTCCCTTCATAGCGGCTATTCCATTATTGATATTTTGATAGGATATAATTTAGCTACTGGTCTCAAAAAACTCCTCATCATTCCTTATTTTTTTCTTTCCACTCATTTGTCATTTGTTGATCACCCGTTATATTTATTATCTTCGGTAAAACTTCCAAATTAACGTAGTCATAATTCTCAGAACTTTGTACGGCCAATAAAGGTGAGTTACTTAGTTAAAAATCGGTATCTATATGATTATAGGTTTACATATTATTATGAGAACAATGATATAAACATTCATAAAGCAGTGCATATACTTACCCTATGTGTAAGAATTGCATAAGTTCCTGGTTGCATCCCCTATTACTAAGTTTTATGACCGACCCACCGCGGTGGATACATCTGAGTTGAAGCTGGAGCAGGAGGGTGCCAGTGCTGGTACGGGGGCGTCTCTCTTATATTAGTGATGTGCTCTGTGTGTCTTCGTCAGCCACCCTCAACACACCGAGGATTAACTTGTCGACCAATCGCCGGTCTAGAACAAAAGAATACACTACAAGGCAAAAGCAAAACAAGTCTTCGCGCAGCGCCGTGTTTACAGAAATTTTAGCGGCCTGGTTTCTGTATCGGCAACGACCTGGTGCTAGCTTCTTTGCACATATAATTTATTGCTAAATTTGTTTTTTGTCCCGTCAGCAATCTGACTGTTCTTCTCTCTGAAATCATGAGTATTCGACGCTTCATTTCTGAAACATGGTTCAAACTATTAAACCCGACAAGTGTTTCGCTGTGTTAGGATCTTCAGGGAGAGATTAACACCGAGGACGAAACCACTGCCTGAAATTTACCACAAATATCCAATAATACCGAAAAATAAAATTGAATAGCTCGTTGTGGCCATGTACAAATATGTACCACATTATTTGCCCGATATTACATATAAAGTGTTACGTAAGCCAAAGAAAAAGGGTAATGCTTCTTATCGGTACCTGCCGAAAGGAAGAGATAAAAACAGCCAACTCAGGAATGTGGACCGGCGAACGTAATATGAGAGAAATATAGAAACTTTTGTTCACTCTGATTCGATATAGCTGTATGTTTGGATGTGTATACGTCTTGTTACAAATTTTCAATATAATTATTTCTGAGCATTCGTGTGTACCTGTTTATTACAAAAGTAAACATATTATACATTTAACCTTATTAAATTAGAAGCAATTTAAT
The DNA here is from genome assembly GCA_949316355.1 of Bruchidius siliquastri. Lineage (NCBI taxonomy): Eukaryota > Metazoa > Arthropoda > Insecta > Coleoptera > Chrysomelidae > Bruchidius > Bruchidius siliquastri. The sequence goes on along the minus strand of OX438533.1, from coordinate 16,190,405 downwards.
TATCACAGACAATATTTTTGCCAGTGAAATATACTGGTGCTGAATTCATTCACTTGATTTGTTTTCCAATAATTTGATTATCAGTATACATGTTTGATGCGCTGTTAGAATATTTTCACGCGATTGGTGGAAATTCATCAGACTTTTTCTGAATCGGCGCTAAATCAATAGATATGATTTTTAAGTATAATCTAATACAATTTACGTATCAAAATGTTTGTGACTGGTATATGCGTGAAAATCGGTAAATGCTTGAAATCCATTACAATTCTCTGTAGGATGTTTGATAAAGGTTGAATTTATTCAGCCTTGTGACTTAGAGTTAAGGACAAAGTCACCCTCCTTCCCTCACCAACGCAAAAATTTACCCTCGGCACGATCTCAGCGGTGTTCCCGAAACTTTCGGATTTACTTTGAGAAATTGCGCCAAACTTTTCTGCTGCTGTCCCTTTATATTCTCCGAGGATGCCGTCGACGCGGTTTTAACAGTTGCCTACTTAATATATATTTCCCTCTACAAATTTCTCTCCTACTGAATATTATTTATGGCCTTTATCATGAGCGTCTGCTGGAATTTTACTGAAAGGTGAAAAAATAATAACTCTAGAGGACAGGGGTGATATTTTGAAAATGAAATCAGATATCCACCGGAATCAGATACTCTATCTATATAAATAATCTATTTAAATAAAAGAGAACAAGGCATATCAAGTTTCACTTCCCATACAACTACAATTAGATGTAGAAATTTTTACACTGGGTTATTACCCTAGAAATGACAGAAAAGCTTTGCAGTTGCAGTTCTGAAAAAAGTTAAAAAAAACTGTTGAATATCGTCTCCGATAACAGGGCAAGGCTATTTTCGAATATATGTCACATTTAAAAAAATTTAAAAAACTGTTCACCTGCCTTAGTCAGCAAGAGCGAGAAAAAACGTTCATGGTAAATAATTCATATATCAAAAGATATGAGGATTAGACGCGAAACAGAAAACTCATATTCAAATTTCAATTGCAGTATATGTGGATTATGAATAATGGAAGAAAACCTGGAAAAACTAAGTTTTACTTCTTTTTCCATTTCTTAGCTTCGAAAATGTTATCGGAAATATATAAATGCTTCTTGAAAATTTAACTGGAAACAATTTCGCTCATTGCAAGCATTCTCAAGCTAGTAATTTATTTGTATCTGTTAAATAATCTAGTCAACATTGGTAAATGTGTCAATATGAATGGAATTTTAATATTGATTTTTATAAAGACAATATAAAATGCTTCATCAATGAGGATTGCACGCTCATTCATGCAAGATATTGTTGGTATTTGGTCACACATGTGACTCTCCAGTGTACGTTTGTCCTACTGCCGCATTTAGTGCCTGGATAATGGGGTAGGATGTTGTAGTTTAATCTTGTATTGCATTTTTCGGAAAAACTTCAGTCGACTGAAAGTGTCCTCGAAACTTATATACCAATCGTCTGATAATGCATTCAGAATAAAATAGCTTTTACTTCAGGTTTCATTATGGTATTTTCTTACATCACAAATGAAGGGATTCTGTGTTATTGCCTTGAGAATACACTATTGTTTCATTTCTTCTCCAATAATACATACAGCATTGTATTTCTAATATCACGATGCATTCATTATATACCTCATTTTGGATCTATGGGTAATGCAAATGCATTATATGTTTGATAGCTTATATTACTGCCTTTATCATTTTAAAAATATTTTTTATATGTTTGCAGATTAACAAAGTTGGTAAGACATACATTCAAGCACATGTGTTTGAAATACTTCACTACAGCCGCTCATGGCTATCCCTTTTAACCAACAAAAATCCGCACTTTGACTAGGACAACAGTCCGTCGACAATATGGATGCGATTTAAAATATCAGCCCTCTCGAGGTATTTGTCTTCTGTTTGGATTTGGAATGATGTATGGCCAGAAACACTTGTATTATGGGAATAAATATAACGATTCTTTGAATATATTAGGAAAAGGAGATCTTGAAGTCGCATAGTACTCAGTGCTATATTTCACTGAAGAGGCAATGATGTTTTTAGAGTATGATGCATCCACATCAATATTTCTATATGATATACGGAGCTCATACGCTCAGCCGCCAATATTTGAAAGATGGGTCATCTAATCTGCCAAAGATCCAACGCCAGATTTATTATTGATTATTCGTCGAAATAGATTTTAATATAATATCAAAACTATGAACACCACCATAAACTGATATGTGTCTGTATACTGTGTACGTTGTGAAAACATTAACCCACCACTCATCGAAGTGGTGAGGACAACTTGCTTTGTGAAAACTTATACATACCAGATCCTCACAAGCAAAGTAGTCATAGCGCTATGACGAATGTCGATTATAGCTATACAATGTTTCAGCTAGGTAGTCATTAGCTACTATATGGACAGACAGGACTTCCGAAGGCTTCGATTAATTTTTAACAGACAAATTTTCAACCTTGTTCAGATTTCCAATTAGGAAATTTATCAGACACTCTCGTTTTGATTGTAGTTACTCATAGCTGCGTTAGGTCTCATCGATTGTGTTGTGTACAGGTCTCCACAATTACTCTACTTCAAGATAGTTACATGTTTCAGGAGTACGTGTTTTCCTATGTCACAATTTAGTGTCTAGTTTTTCTATCATCTTAACGAAATACGAGTATATTTGAATCTTCTTTGCCCTGTACTATTATCGAACGCGTAACTATACCAAATTATACATACATGTATAAATCATTTTGTGTAAGATGTCACAAATTGGAGTGGTTCTCAAAAATACACTTTCGTATTTGTGGCATCACTGAAGCCGTTCTCGAAATTTCACCACCTGGTTTAAAGGCCTTTCTGCACATCGATGCCATTCATTACACTATTACCAATTTTTATATTCCCATATTCCTCAAACTACGTTTACGAGATTAGCACAAACTTTTTTCTGTAACAGTTAAAGTAAATAATATTTAATAATATGAAGAAGAAAAAATACATACAGGTCATTGAATAAAGCAACGATAACAACAAATCAAAACACATGGAAACAACAGTAAATCAAAAAACAACAAAAGATCTAATGCAAAAACCGTCTTGTTAAACTTCTGAAAATCAAACAACACTCTAGATACCTTACCAAAGATATCAACACATTTGCCATACCAGGTCTCACATACTCCTTTGGCAGCATCAAACGGTCACACACCGACACAGAAAATATCTATACCCTTATCCGAACAGAACTCACGAAACACAGAATGTTACACCTAAACTCATGCAAAAAAGAGATTTCGTTCAAAGCAAGCAAACCAACTTAGACAGCGATAGTAAAATCAGACAAGAACAATAGACCTCTTTCCCTCTCTTGTCGTAATCACTAAACAGACACATACAATCATAACTCTGCAGCAAAAGTCATACACCAAGCAGTAGCCACAGCAAACTAATAGAACACAGATCCTTATTACAAATATACACCAACGTCAGTACTCGAAAACAATCTATATAAGCTGTACTGGGACATCCAAATACATACGGAAAAAAGAGTCAATTCTTCGCCTTCAATCGAAGGCGGAAAGAATCACCTATTTAATAGATATTGCTATCCCTATGACAACGACGTTCAAAGTACCTATTCTGGGAAGATATATATAAGTATAAAGATTTCGCAATAGAAATTACACGGCTCTGGAAACCATAAGAAGAAGCCATAATCATCTCCCGTATCATGTCAGTTTCGGGTCTCACGCCAACCACATTCATTCCACACGCAGCAATTAGGACTAAAAAAAAAGTTATGCAAGACCTTCCAGAAGCCTGTGTTCCTCGAAACGTGTAGCATTCCGAGTACTAACCGGGTCATACCACAATTTTGCGAGGGAGAACCGCAGCAATGATAATAGCAATAGAACCATTTGGCGATAAATGGCATAGGGATAACATGTGCCTCAATTGTGGAATTCAGAAAACTGAGCAACGTCCTTATTGATTGTAGCTTTACCAGTGCAAACCGGGGCTTTACACTGGCTGACCTACCCATTCCACGCTCGAGCTTGTGCATGCTAATAGGCCCAACATAAGAACATGCTCTTTATTAAATTCTCGCCCCCTTTCCAGATGTACATCGTCTGGAAGGAGGAGGAGAGCCCAAGTATCGGGAGCTCCCGAGCTAGCTTCGCAGACTTTGGCCAGACCATACTGTTAGTCTGCTAGATATGGTCATTTAATCTTTATGAGTGATGAGAAATGCGCTGCTCTCTGCTTTAAAATCTATACCGGCATGCCGTGCATCGACAAATATCTTGGCCGGAAGGGTGCAGAAAGCAGTCATCCTCGGTTCTCTCCTTCTACTTAGGGCATACGATTTGCAGGCCCGGTGTTTGCTTACCTCACGGTGTTGGGAGCAGTTGCTGGGAAATGGAACAGCGTCCCAGTGTATCGGAGCCCGGGTAGCACATCTTTTCGTTTCTTCTAAATAATAATGATTATGACAAAAACTACACAGTTTTACCACTCGCCAAACCACTTATTTGAACCCGAAACGTGTTTCGCTATGTTAGCATCTTCAGGGGACGATTAGGATTGAGTGATTACCTTGGAAGTCCTATGCTGTACGAAACAACGGGAGAATTCTATACTCACTAATAAAGCCAAAAGTTCTTTTTGAGTAGTGGAATATTTGCGTTGACACTTGTTCAAGATCCTACTAAAGGAAAAAATCGGGTGCTCCAACCCATCGAAATCCTGGAAGAGTATTCATCCAATACCTACAAAAAAGCAACACATAGGTACTACATAAAATGGTTAACTGAAGTCAGAACTAGCCAAGACTAATGGAAGTTAACAATTGTCGCTGCTGGATTGCACATGTTTGATGACTTTATAAAAATTGTCCAACACGCACATGACATGCATATATCCATCCCATAAAAGGTTGAAGGGTGTTTGAATGATCTTAAGACAGTACCCTTCGTCATCAAAAAGTGGCTATTCAATATCTGATTTTCTCTTGAAAAATCTACAATATCATTTGAAACAGATGAACTGTCAATCCCAATTGTGACGAAACCAAATACTTAATATTAGTACTCGTCACTGAACTATTGTGGACAGAGCAGTTCCAATATATGGTATACCTATGTAAAAAAGATTAAATATTTAAAAATATCTCACTCAGGAACCGCCTACGGATACATGTTTCATAGCATTGTCATTAAACAGTAACAAAAAAAAGAATCAGATCCAATATAAGGCTATAAGAATGTGTTTAGGAACTGTTAAGTAATCACCGTTTCAAGCAATCCTAGTATAAACCAACGAACCTGCACTTTACACTCGCAACTCATCAGCTTCAATCAGGAATACCTCACAAACCGTTACTGGTTAAAGAAAAAATCCATCAACTTCGCAAGTTGTCAATCATAATAAGTTCCTTATTATATATTATTGTCCAGGCATGTTATTCAGGAAATGAAGCATCAAATTATATTTACATAATTTTGAAGGTGTAGGTAGTGTAATTTCCGAAACAAAATATCTAATCTGTGCAGCATTTACACTGAGGCTGAATCTGTCGATATTTTTAATTGATAATCTTGGTGCATAGATGATTTGCTATATAACTCGATCATCATAATAGCTTATTTTTAATGTGTTTATTGGTTTCTTTTAGGTTTGGTTTTTTTACGCCTATTTATTATTGCTGTTGTATTAATTTTTTATAACAACAAGAATAACGCATATTTTATAAAGATTTTGTTACTACACTGCTATAGTGTATATTTCAGGGTAATAAATAAATAATAAAATTACAAGACAACCGAAGCTGCGGCTAAAGCGTGGACGGTGGCTGTCGAGAGGCGCAATGCTTTCCACTTCTTTAGGTATGTAAGCAATGCAGAGAAAGAATCCCCCTTTTCATTTTTACTGTTATAAATCAGACGAGATACATTTAATAAAACAGAGTATCAGAGGTAGCGGAACATGGAATTCTGTAAGGGAAACTCTGGCAAGCTTTCCTTGCTTATAAGTATGGTACGTAACTATACAGCAAGCAACTATTTTAGTGTTGATTTATGGATTTCCTGATATTTATGAATAAGTAATTGAAATACCGTTATTGATTTTGATAATCACTTAATTCGGACTGCACGTTTAGTTCAGCTTCAGTTGCTAGAAAGGTACAACTTCTATGCCAACAAATTATATAATAGATATAAAGGGTTGGGGGAAAAATAATTTCGGTTTTTCCTAATAGATGGCGTTAAAGTTGTATATCAGTTGTCAGAATTGGTTTGCTCGATTTCGTTCCAGAAACTTCGATCTTAAAGATGAACTTCGCCCTGGTCGGCCAACCGTTGAAAAAGTCGATGAAATTCTTGAAAAAATCGAGATAGAGATCGTGGTTGAAGCCCGGAGAAGCTTCACAAACAGTTGCGAAGCCCGTACTGACGCGAAGGAAGGTGTTGCTGAGTGTTTGGTGGGATGGGAAGGGTCATGAGCTGCTCGAACCTGGACAAACCATTAATTCGACTGTCTACTGTCAACAACTAATGAGATTGCGGTTGGCGATTGAAAGAAAACGGTCAAAATATTGATCAATAGGAAAGGCGTTGTCTTCCATTATGACAACGCTAGACCGCACATATCTTTAGTGACTCGTCAAAAATTGAGAGAGTTTGGCTGGGAAGTTTTGATGCATCCACCGTATAACCCGGACCTTGCCCCGTCTGACTTTCATTTGTTCCGGTTTCTGCAAAATTCTCTTAATGGTGTAAAGCTGGATTCAAAAGAAGCTTGTAAAACTCACTTGGTTAAGTTTTTCGCCCAGAAACCTCAGAAGTTCTACAGTGACGGAATTATGGTTTTGCTAGAAAAGTGGCAAAAGGTCATCGGCCAGAACGGCACATATATCATTGATTAGTGTTCAAAATTTATATTGAATAATTTACCTTGAAAAATATGAAAAAACCCGAAATTACTTTTTCCCCAACCCAATATATATATATATATATATATATATATCCCGTTTATATCGTAACACGCATTTGGGTTCCTAATCGCCACGTCTGTCTATTTCGCCAATCTTTGTCTATTAAATTTCTTTCTGACATTGCCATATCATTTGAGGCAGGTTCATTGCTCAGTTAATTATCGGAAATTCAACTAAACATTATGTAGGTACCAATGAAGTATGTGCAACAAACCACCTAGATATACTACTAACCGAGCGACCGTTTCAATTAACGCAGGTAAATGTTGAATAGGCTCAGATAATCTGACAGGTTCTTGCCAATGAATTTTTTTTTCAGATTTGTACAAAGATTTATTCTCATAACATGAGCTAGCTAGGAGTAGCTCTTGAAAGTTCTATAGTTTGAAATTAATCAGTCGCCGCTTCAAGGCACTCCAAGCGACTTCGTAAGTTGCTAATGGGCAGCGCCACTATGCGTGACGCTTAGCGATGAGTGTTGATGTAGCGATTACACCATTGATTAGGTTACGTATACACCGAATTACTCTAAAATACATAACTTTTTGTATCATCATTATCTTACCAAAAAATTATTATTAAAACAAGGTATATATTCTATGTAGGATTAATAACTGGTTGTAAACTAACCCAAGAAAATTGATTAGCTTACGTTGGTTTACACACATAATAAGCAACAAGTTGGTTATAATGTGTGTAAACTAGAAATATAGAGGTCACACTTTATCCAAATACTTTGGAAAGTTTGTGGTGGTGGATGGTTATGCTTCCGATGTATTTACCATCAATGCGAGTGTTCCTCAAGGATCTGTCCTTTCTCCAACACTCTTCTTGCTCTAGATCAACGACTTGTTGTACCCTTATTTCCTGCATGGAACCGGGCAAACAACTACCATCCCAAGATACCGTATTTCGGCGGGGGCAGCATGCTGTTCAGATCACTGAGGACATTCAGAGAATTGTGGAACAAAGATATACTAACGGAGTTCAGGTTAACGCGCAGAAGACTCAGACAACAACCCTGACAAAAAAGTCGCATACTGGTCTTTCAGTCACGGAGAAGGAGGGATATCTAATACTTGAATCATCTTCATCAATCGTCTGGGACTTAACATCAACAATCACATGTCATGGCACGATCATGTTGCTGAGGGTTCTCTTCCACTCCAGGAAATCATGTATATTCACCGGTACAACTACTGCTGGAGTACTGCACCTCTGTGTGGAGATGCACCCAAAGAACTCCCTCAAGCTGCTAGATACAATCCAGAAACGAAAAATACATCTTGTTGCTGCGCCTGACTTCACAAACAACCTGAATAGTCTAGAACATCGAACAAGGGTGGCTATAGATATGATGGCATATGTTCGACCCAGCTGTCTCTCATAATAACACCAATAGTCGACAGTACAGCAAATACTAGAGGAGCTTATCGGGTGCATCTTCACCGGGTCTAGCTTACAATGCGTCGAACAAGCCTGTTCCAAAAGTCGTTATTTAGGAGAGCCTCGGCGCTGTGGAATGAGATGATTACAATGTACAGCGTCTTATGATCAATGTGCGAGAGGCGATCTGCCTTTGCGTGGGGTAATCTATGTAAAAAAACGGTTAATTTATGACTTTTAGATAGTTTGCATAATATCCAGCTAGTCAATGAACTAGCCAGGTAAATACTTCAACCGTAACATACACAAAATGAAAAATTGTGAATCTATCGCAGAGCCTACCGTTCAGGTGAGATGCGCCTTACGACTTGATTCTTGTGTTTCCTACCATCTGCGCCACTGGTTGCGACTTTCCGAACTCCTTCCGGTTTTATAGCCAAGATTTGTCCGTCGGAATACCAGCGATTTTTCGGACTCAAATATTTTTATACGTTCATTTTGTCTAAAGGGACGTGTTTTATATTTCATTAGACTGAGCGAACCGCAAGAGGGTAAAAAATATCCGCCTTTCCCTCAAGTTCAAGTGTACCACAAAATGTGCTGGGGCTGTTCTGCTGCTTAGCTTTCATCCCTCTCATATTTTTTTAGTGCCGTGAGGAAACTTCGACATGATGTCGCTGAATATTTGAACAGTTTGTTGTTTGGTGGAGAGAGTGGAAAATTCTTTTGATATATATTGATGTTTTACGTTTCACTGATTCAAGAGCTAAAGCTGTTAGCTAAGAAGGATGAGCTTATCTTCTCACATTGACAGTTACAATTGTTTCTACTATTTTGTTGTTGTCCAAAACTGTTATAATTACATTGATGTATTTTTCTTACCACGAGAAACACTTGTTTAAAATTAAAATTAATCGACACACCGCATTTCCGTAAACTACAAAAGCGCAGGATTAGAGTCGGTCCGGGCTGACATTGGAAAAAAGGCCCAGTGAATTTTATTACTATAATGTTTAGGAGAAGATAGCACAAAAGTTATATAAAAATGTGGACATTTACGTGGGAACCACGTGAGCGAACATAAAATCGATGTCTCCGACATATGGGAAAAACTATAAGAAAATTAGTCTTATTTCTTTCATTTGTTATAAATCATAAACTATAGAACAATCTTTTTCCCGGAAGTATAAGAGAAGCCCCTATAACTATGCCCTTTTAGTAGACTAGCTGGCTCATAATAACGCATTTACGCGGACTCTCATGCTTATTCCCAGTTTGGCTGTTCAAATAAAAATGAGAAGACTATGTTTTTATCGATCGTTTCGATGTATTACCCTTGCCTGGTCCGAAAATTGCATACTGCCTAAAATCATTAAAATGTAAAGACAAAGAGAAATAGCATTATGAGTTATAATGTTCCATAAAGTTTATTATTGCCTAAATTACAGACATATGAAGATTAGAGACATTTCTCCATGAATTATGTCTCCAGGCTGCAAATCGTGAGGTCTCTCGTACACACAGTTAGCCGCAGCAGCAGCATCTTTTGTGTCCGCGTCGCTATTTGTTATGAAATAAAGTCGTTGTCCATAAAACGTTTCGAATTGAAGCCAACAGGTGGCAACAGTTGTGGCATTACTTAATAAAATTACCATAATAATACTGTCATTCTTGTTGGTGTGGCGTGAGCCAAGCGCCAAATGCAGAATAAATACAGCGATGACTATAGCAGTGGGTTCATCAATTAAACATTGCAACTCGATCACTCTCGTAAGGAAAGTCTATTTTTGATTCAGTATTGGCCTGTACTGTTTGACTACCGGTAATTCACAAAGGTTTGTTAGAGATGTTTTCCATTTCTTATAGTTATGGAAAAACTTTTCTCGCCCTACTCAGGTGAAGGAACGAGATTTCCAATATCCACTAGCCCCATCTCCCTAAGTGTGAGATTACCAAAACTCGGCTCACCCATGAAAGCTCCCACCACGACAGTGGTGATGTATTTTGTTATGGCCGAAAGAGTCGTATTATTAGTCGCGCCATAAGGTATATGTATTTTTGTCTTAGATTTCTATACCTAGGTAAGGTTTTTTGGGATATTTTTTCGTCACATACCTAGAACATGTGCCGAAATCGGCTTAATTTGATACCATTTTCAATAATGCCAGTTCTCTTGTCATCTGATCATCTACTACATTCGAGTGCATGGTTTGGTCATCAGAGCAACAAAATTTGTGTACTCTCTCTTCCAACTTGTCTTATGTAGTAGTGTACTTGTCTACTGGCTCAGCTCATTCGTCAATACTATTTTTGACATTTGGAATCAGTTTCCTGTTCCACGTCCCATATGGTTAGCGTTTTAGTAAACAACCTCTCTTGTAGTTACCTTCACCCCGCTCCTCCACCAAGGAAGAGGACTGGTGGAACTCCAAGAACCTCGATCAGTCTCCTTTGCACCGTTTTATACGCACAAATCACACAAACACTGACTTACAATGACTTTTCATCATAAGGGTACGCTATACACCAGCGTACCCAGTTGAACAACACTCCTTAAGTTACGTTACGGTGTTTTTCTTCTATTGGGTTGCTAAGTTTCGTTTTGTTAGAATTAAATGCAAGGTTGAGCACACTTAACTCCGTTCTGTATGAATTCTCAGCCAACGTAATAGATGCCACATATGTTGGGAAATCGGTCATAGCGAGAAGCTGTACAGGTAATCTTATTGTCTAGTCTGCAAAGAAGAGTATCACCCAATGTGTCGAAAGGGATGTAAATCTATCCCTCATACGCAGACGATGACACAAGCCTAGCTCCCAACGTTTACAGGGGAAGACAGCCCCACGATGTCATGACACAAGTCTTTCCTTAGGGCATTATCAAACTTTATCCTTTGTAACCGCAATGTATTCGGAGAGGTATGTCATATAATGTTGAATATATGGCAGGCGTAAGTTTACCACTGGAGATTGTGGATTGGCTTTGCTTGAAAAAATTTAGTTAGCTCATGGCATTCTATGGGTGTGTGTTCCAATGGGTACTTGAAGGTTTCAGTTACAACTAATGGGATACTGAGGTTTTTCGTACTAAATTCAGAATTTCTTAAAATAGTGTATCACGCAGGTAAAAAGATTGTGTAATTAACACGCAGTTTCACAAATAGAACTCTTTTTCTTTCAGTGACACGTTTCGATTTATATTTAAATCATCGTCAGAATGTCAGATCTAAATATAAACGCTTCACTGAAAGGAAAAGAGTTCTATTTGTGAAACTGTGTGTTAATTACGCAATCTTTGTACGTAAAATTAAGGGGTCATACATTTTTTGGTGTGATGAAAAATAACAGACATAAGAGTAAAAAGGCTTAATGTCGAAAATAATTTCCCACTGGTAGACATTTTGTTTTACTTTTAGTACAAAATATCTGTATATTAGCTTATGTCTAAAGTAAATGTACTTTGATTTACATTTTCTGGAGAATTAGGAAAAATATGGTGATGATGACATATAGGTACCTATAACAGACAGTGTGACAGAAGCATTTGAGTGGTGCCAATTGATTCATCTAATTTTGAATTCATATGTACCTCAACTTCAAATCCGATACTTTCTGCTCAATTCGTCGCGAGAGGATTGCACTGGCCATTTCCGTTTCCGTCCGATAGATCGAAAAAAGTCATCCTGCGGAGTGACCGTAGTTTACTTTACAACTTCCTGTGGTCAACGTCTAGCTTGAGCTTACGATAAATTTGTGCGGAAGCGATTACGCAGCGAGGAACGTCGATGGCTCGGGTCATCGGTTGCATCGCGCTGGTCGTGGTTATCTATGATCGACCGTAAAAATGTTGGCGACCGATAATCTGAAGGCGGCATTCAAGCCATTTATGACTCTATAGGCCAGGGGTTAAAAAACGTACAAAGGTAAGGGGATGCCATACATGTCAACAAGAATAAGAAATACTGTAACATTATCGGATTGTGTGTGTGTGTATATATATATATATATATATATATATATATATATATATATATGAAAAATTTTACAGCGAAATGTATCAAAGATAAGCTGAAAAGAAGAAGAAATATAGGATACTTGTCTTTATTCATTACATTGTTTATTTTTTTGTTATCCCGAGCCTTTTGTAAGCATCCAGCTTCTAGAAGTTTACAAAACAGCGAATAAATTTTAAATTGCTGTTAAACATGTGTTCTCCCACATTAGACTTTTCTATTCAATAGTGAACATAAGATAGATTAAAGCAATGTTAAATAAATTTGTAGTGTTGCAAACCTTAACAAGCTTGACGCTTCTGCTGGAAAGCCTTGGGGGTGGCTAAGAAAATAAAAATATAATTGGTAGTGATTGTAGGTACATGTTTGCTAATTTTTTCTCTGTATATATAATATGTAGCATGAGATTCCGCAGATCACCCCTATATTACTACAAACTTAAATACACAACACCCCACAAAGTGTCAACTTTACATCCTATAAGTGTATGGCACCTTTAGGTTTTCGTCTCGGAGCGCTAATTCTACCAAGTCCAGATTGATCGTGATGTGTCGTAGTGGTCGTCCTACCATGTCGCCCAAGAGTAATGGCACATTTCGTGTGTATTTACCGAAGAAACGTTGCTTTGATGATTTATGGCGCATTCGGTTGGGGCCAAGTTCCATCGCTAAGCTGTCTCTCTCCTTCAGAATGCGTTTCTGTGCATTGACCCAACAAAAATGGTGGCTACGTCATGATTAGGTATAAGAGTATGTGTGATACTGACAGTGAATTCAGATTATAAATAAGTATGATAAATAATTAATTATATATCAAATGAACAAAACATAGACATTCGGTCTTTTCAGCGCGCCTGTGAAGTTTTTCCTACACATTGATTTCTAAGGCCACATGATTCAAGGCTTCTCGACTTTGATTTTTTTGCGCTTCAGGATTTTCGAAGGGGCCGAATTATGTCTAGAAAGGAGGAGCGAATCGCGGATCTTGCCCAGATTGGCACAGTCCCTAAAAAATACTGAGAGCGCAAGACTTTAAAGACTTTCGAGTCGTAATTACTTAGTTCAGCCAATCCTGTGACTAATACAAGCATTTCTAATTCCACTTTCCATTCCCTGCTCCCAACTGATCAATGTCAATGTGCATATATACTCAACGAAATGAACACATATACTCATAACATTCAGATACGGCTGTAACCTGAGGAGGCAAGGATGGAAAGGGAAAACAATAAAGATGCCACCAACAAGAGCCAACCAGCACATTTGTAGCTTCGGTAAGACCCCGGATTTTACTTAGTGCATTTTATGGATCTGCACGACTACTTTAGTTTAGTAGGTGTGGCACTGTAAAATAAGACGTCTCCTAACCGAAGCCACGAATGATTGGCACCTGTAGGTGGCTTCTATGTTGTGTTTTTTGCTTCCACCCCTGCTTCTTCAGGTCACCCCGTATGTTCTGGGTATGTTCACTTCGTTGGGTAAGTATGCACATTCATTTGGGCCTAATGGAGCCAAGTAGCAGATATGGAGATCGCTCCATGCAGATGTAATTAGTATATGTGCTCATTTCGTTGAGTAAATATGCCATAGTGGTTTCTCTCTCTTTTACCCTTCCTATTACCTGCAATTTTTGACCCCTCAAAAAAATTATCAAAGTACGATTTTCTGGTAGTTTCATTTACACATCTCATCTAGGCCCTTCAATCCTTGATAAGTTCCAATGAGTCCTAAACGTGTTTCGTCAGCTATTATCGCCTTTTCATTTGCGGACTAGTGCGTACATGTTGCTTGCTTCTGTTCTGTTTTGTTCCATCCTTGCCCCCTCTAGTTGAATTGAAATTGTCAAATTATTTTCCAGATCACAGCGCAGGAAGGCCAGCTCTACGTATTCAGGTTTCAATCTAAATTTAAAACTGATGACCATTAGAAAAAGACAATGAATTGAAACTGATTATGCAGTAAAGTACCTGAGGTATCAGTTCACCTGAAGACGTTTGAAGATATTGTATCATTGGAAACTCTATGAAGCTGCAAAGTGTGAAAACAATGGAAATCCGGCATAAACCTTTTGAAAAAAGTATTTCTCTTCAGATAATGTTTTGCCCTGAACATGTAAGGCACTGCAGGTAAAAGCCACCTGCGGGACTGGACTGGGGATTTGGATATTTAATATTTCAGCACCGTAAGCTGGAAACAGAAGTAATACGGAGTGGCTGGGGATATACGTGAAAGGCAGCGAGTGGAAGCAAAGGCAGGAGCAGAGGCCGAAAGGATGATTGGGAAGGCACTCACGTTCGACCCGGCTCCAAAGCCAACGTCGATATACCAACTCCCTTAAACCACCCCTTGCCTGGTCCCCGATACCACGCTAAGTCCCCAATGCTGACGCCTCCTTTTGTTAACGTTTGCTTGAACTGTGAACGGCTTGAAAAACGAACAGCGAATGAACGTCCCTATATTTATTACCCACGCATAAATCCCAAAAAAGTATTTAGGTCACTATAGTATATTTTTCATAATGTATGATCTCTATACAACAATAATGTCATCAGTTTCCATCAATCTATCTGTCGGCTTGTTCGCGATTGTATCAACACGTGATCTCACTCACTATCGATTTTGATGAAGTTTAGCAATTCACAGTAGGTGCTTGATTTTTTGAAATCCAAACAATGGCACAATTATAATTTGGTCCATCATCTTCCTCAAGACCAGACTTTAGTTTGTCTCTTTCTCGTTTTTTAGGGTAATTTTAACAGAAAATAACATTATTAGTCTGCGATGCATTACCGTCGATCTTGTGCTTCGTGTAATTATGTTTCTTTCGCTCGAATAGTGCTTGTGTTTAGAATCAGTGCTTGGTACATCTGTGATGAAAATGCCGAAATGGAAAATTAGATAGCTTAAGAAGAAAAATAAGGAAATTCGAAATGAAATAAGGGAACAATCTTGGGCATGTCCGCAACAAAAGAAGGAGCAGAAAAAATAATGGGAGTTATGGATATTATTATGAAAAAAGGACTACATATATATATATATATATATATATATATATATATATACATATATACTTCATATGAAGGTATGTCTTAAACTTTTAAGATTCAGGGCGTTTTTTTTTCAAAAAGATATTTTTATAATATCTGTATATCTATGAAAGTTGGCATGCATCTTCTATACATGAAGACACACATCTAGTTAGCCTGGAATGGATTACCTTTTTATAAACATCAATTCGGAAAGAATAGATTCTTGACTTAGCGTGTTATTTCTCCAATTTTCAGTGTATACCAAGTGTAACTTTTTATCTGTTTTTTTAGGCCTCAGTAAATATGGTGAATTATAATAATGTGGAATTTTTTTAAAAACCTTTTCACCCTGTATCACGTTTAGGACATAGGATCATTTTTTTTTCTTAGATTAGACTCAAGAATCATCCCTTACAATTAGCATGGCGTTGAGGAATACTCTGTTCTTGAAATGGACTCAATATTCAAATGGACACAAGCTAAATATAGAAGCAATTCCTCCTACCACTTGGAAAATACAATCAGAAAGAACGAATTTGTTAAAATTGAAATTGAACTTTATATCGCTGTTTGGATAGAGCATTCTGATATCCAAATGTTACATTTTCCTCATAGTTTGATTATTGTCAGTGAATAGTCAAGGAATCTTCTATAGCTTTCAGATATGATCTTCTGGGACGCGTTCCAGAACGACAGTCTCCTGCCCTTACGAGCGACCGTGACAGATTGAGGGAAAAGCTGGTCCTGCAAGGCGTTACATGCAACAGGACGCCCATTTGACGGCTGATAGGAGGGGCCAGCAGGATTCCCCACTACAGCGGCAAGAAACTGCCAGCGAGATGCGTCGGCGCTATACACTGACCTGTTGCCAACTTGTGGCAGAGCTTCAGGAAATATAGATATTGTTTGTGTGACCAGCGGGTCACGATTCATGTTCATCTATTTAGTTATAGTTTTCGATGAAGCGTACATTAGTTCACTGAGGTCAGAAAAATTATATAACTATAGAGTAGAATGGGTTCAAGATGCTACAAAAACTGAATAACAATTTTCACATGAAGGTGATTTAATACGAAACGCATCACTGAAAGAAAAACAATTTTAGTAGTGAAACTGTGTGTTAATTACAAAATAAAAAAGGTAGCGAAGAAAGGGTTGCATTGTTCTCTTATAACTCATTACTTAGGGTGGAATGTAAGAGAAGCTTTGGCTAAATTTCGCCCTAATTAGGACGTTGTTATTATTATTATTATTTCAACTTTTTAATGCACAGCTTTAGGTGAAAGTCAAGGTAAATATAAAAAATAATTGACATTGGGCTATTATACAAACTTCTCAATTGTAGGGCTTCAACAGGCTTGGAAAAATCATTACTCAATGTTTTGACATCATCTGACATGGGTGCATAGATGATCTCAATATACACTTTTTGAATAACCATTGCTCTGACTATATCTTTATGTAAACAATGTTTGAGGATTTCAATTTCAGGCAAATAGTGAAGCAAAAAACAATGGAAAGTTATCAAGCATGAGATATTCTCTAGTATTCTTTTGTATAAATTGTCCAATAAGTGTTACCAAGCAAAAATAGATGCATACTCGTAATTTAAGAAACATGTATATTGGAACGCTAAAAGTAGCCTATGTGCTGTTCACTTCCAAGATATTTATTTCAAGCTAGGTTATTTGTTCGATTTGATTGTAAATTTTTTTATATATATATATATATATATATATATATATATATATATATATATGCTCCCCTTAAAATAAAAATAGTCACGTCATGGATTACACAAAATATAAATGGGATGATGAGACTGAGAAGCAATGCTTATACAGAATATAAGAGAGCGTTAAAAAAGGTCCAGTTAGCTGACTATTGAACATATTAATGTCTAATGGATTTATTATAATCATTTCAAGAACTACTTCAGTAAAACGAAGAAAAAGACTTCGCTTCTATTGAATTTCACTTGAAAAAAGAGATCGCAGTTGGTGGAAAGCAACTCAACAAGGTAGGTAGGTGTACATAAACCTGTTGAAGATAATATAGGATGCATACTTCAGTTGGATGCTGTGCACAGTATTTTTTCCATACGAGACTGTTCGATGATGAGCGATCTCATTCGACAGTATAGTAACAATGTTTTCCCATTGATAGACAGCTTCTAATGTAGCAGATGATCATGTTGCTTGATTCAGATTTAAATTTCAAAATTCAATTTCTCTTACTTTGTACTTTGAAAATGGCTATCAAGGTAGCCGAAACACTAGTAGAGCTATTAATCGTAATTCTATTGTGGTTTCAATTAGTCGAACTGTAACACGCTAGAATATAACAGTATAATGAATCGAAACTACAATTTTTTTTCACGGTGCGGTGAACTGAAATACCATCGAACATTTCTGAAATGCTGCTTAGATTATAAAACTCAAAAATTATGTTAATAGTTGTAATTCATGGATTGCTTACAGAATAAAAAACAACGAGGTCAAATCATGTTATTTATTCATGAATCTGTATATAAGATGTCAGAGGTTGGCAACATCGCATCGTGTCCGTAACCCTGCGCTACGTACTCCAGAGACCGGATTCAATACCCTGGAGCCACGGCTGATAACATTTTTAACGAGACGCGATTTGTTCCCACCTGGGCTAAAATTCCCTTCAACAAGGTATTGGTGAATCCAATTAATGTACATACCATAAGAATTAAAAAGTTGCTGCACCTAACAGGACATTTTTTCGAAACAAACATTTGAATATAAATTTCGCCTATCCTTCGTCAGCGTGGTTACAGAAGCATCAGAGTTTATGTTATCATCTTATCAACACACACACAATACAAACTTCTCCCCCTAAATGTAACAAAGAAACTGGATTGGCAGAAGATTTACATCGGACGACGAACGATGAACGACGAATGGTTGAATTATTGTTAGAAACTCATATAAAAACTTTTTACAAATTGAAATTCAAAATGTAAAATATAAAATACAAATATGAAATTAAACTTAATGGTTCAAAGGTTTAGAAAAATTCACATGCGAAAAAAACGCGCGATATCATCACAACACAACACACATATCACGTGAGTTGGATTTCCTCTTGAATATCTTCTCTCTGGAAGCTGGGTCGTCTTCTAGGAAAGATCATTGGATATCTTTTTCTGGGGCATCGTCTAGATATACAAAGCCGGAAATTGATAGTCGGAAAGATTTCTGTCTTCTAAATCTAAATATTATGTATAGCACCAGGATAATAGAAATTATTGCCACTTCAGTATGTGTAAACCATGATCTATGCTTTGATATGAAAGGCTCATTAATGATTTTATCTAATTCTTCTGCATTTTTGTTCAGTTTGTGATGTGCAACTTTTAATCTTCTAAATTCAATCGGTTTAATTTCAAGGGTTTCAATTCTGGAAGGTCTTCTGTTTCGCGCAAATTTTTGCAACATCCGAATGGTATTTCTACAGGGTGACTCTTCTAAGTGATATTTTTATATGTTTCTACTGTAGGCCTGGAATGAACTCTGGTACTACCTGTAAAAGCTTTACAATCTGGCTGAAGTTTTAGAATGGAGTTACGTCCAATAACTTTCGAAGTTATTCATCGATTTGGACATTTCACAGTTACGGGAACAGAGTTTTTAACAGTTTATAGCCAGAAGTTCATAGATAATGCTAGAACTGTACATTCTTTGGTAGCTACAACTGTAGACTGGCAAGTCTTTGATAGTGATACAGCATGACGAACTAATTCACCCTCAAAAATTGCATCTCATCTACTGGATACGGCAATATATCTGAACATAATTTTGTAGAGTGTGGAAGATCTTCACTTTTTTCTGGATCACGAAGGGAAAAATACAATAGTGAATCATCACTTCTGGCAATATACCTTTTAGGATATCAGTAAGACATGATGAAGGACTGTTCGATTATCTGGTATAGGCAAGGGAATAATTTCATATAATGTATAGCTTTCCGGTTGTACTAATGGTATTTTATCTATGACTTTAGATTCTGTCTGGAAAGGCTCCATGTTCAATAAGGTCTAAACATGTAGCGACTTTTGTATCATAGGCTAATCAAGGTAGATTGTTTCTAACAAAATTTTATGAGATCTGCTGTAGGAAATAGATCAAATCTTTTTGGCATTATGATCGATGTATGGACAAAATGTAATCGAGCAAATGAATTGAATTGAAAATGTCGTTAATAGTTTCTTCTAACTTCTAAGAATAAATAACTTTCCATACCCACTTTGTTGTTAACAGGTTCGATGAAGTGCTATGCGTGAGCTGTGGCTGCTGCCAGCAATAACAAAAGTCTGTAAGTAAACTAGGTTTCAAAATATGGCTTGAGCCTATCGAAATATACTTTTGTAGCTTGATTTGTTTCTAATTTTGAAAGACGTACCATAAATTTCTTTAATCTCGAAAGGACCATTGTGTTTATTCTGCAGTTTTCCTGTAAAGTGGATTTTTTTCACCCACACAATATTGCTAATTTTGAATTCATACCTATTTTTTGAAATGCGCTCATCAAAACGTATTTTCGCTTTTTCTTTTCCTTGTATGGTTTGTTCTCTAGCAGCTTCATAGTAATAATTAATTTAATTTCTGAAATGGCACTTAGTCATGAAGGTGCTTTCGTTGTATATTAAACGGTTTTCTTTTGGGCGTCCAGTTTCCAGTCCAGAGTGGGATCTTTCTATCGATCCGTTAGACTGAAGGTGTCCTACACTTGAAAATGATAATTTTATATCGTATAATGTACAAAGATCTCTCAGTGTGTTCTGTAGTGTTGTAAAACAGTAACAATGCATTTACTACATATTTTGCAGATTTATGATAGAGATAAAATGTCTGAATTTACTCTTTCAAAAAGAGTTTTCGGGGTTTCTGAAAGTACTATAGGAGTGCCAAGTCTTAAAAGTTTTAAGGAATAGTTTATTTTATTATTTTTAGCGCATGTAAATAAAAGCTTGTTTTTTTAAGTTTTTTTACTTTTGAGTTATTTCGGATATGAAATAACTAAAGCTTCTGGATCACCTATTGCCATATTGTAGGCGGTACGGGATGAGTTGATAAATATGTTTAGTAATATTGGATTGCCATCATATTCAAGCATGATGGGAAATATTTCAGATAGTTTATACGGCTCAATAATTTCGTCTAGTGTGCCAGGGTTTACATCAGATAAGATAATTATCGTTGGGAGCCATTTGAGGCCAATAGAAAAATAAATAGAATTTGGGAAAATATAAAATATGAAAATACGGAATACCAGATAATCGCAGTTACGAGAAGTAATAAAAACAATATTGTACTAACATATCTACTAGGTATATCCGTGCATCTGGAGTCGTTTCTCAGCTGTCCGTGCCGTGATTCTTGTAGCTCTTGTAGTTTCTTGTAGCTCGTTGGTCGGGTTCCTCCGTAAAAGATATCGTATACCACGCAAACTTCTTATTATTACTTGTTTCTTGGGTTCCTCCTTGAAGGATTGGGATGCACCGCCGCTTGTGAGGACAGGTCTTGATCTCGATGACTTTCAGATATTCTTAGCTACCAGTTAGGAAGTTATCTTGTTTTTGCAGCACTCTTAGTCCAAATGTCTTGGTTCACACGGCCTATCAGTTAAGATGTTCCTTTTTCTTGCAGGTTCTGAAGCCTACGCTCTGGGGAAGTCTTGTTCTAGCGTCGTCGAGGTATCCCACTTCCGATAAAAAATTGTTAAATCATTAGAATTAATTTACACTTTTCAAAAACTTGATTTCGTGGGCTCAAGATTGACTCCAGATACTTGATTCAACAAATAATTATGTCTTTATTGTAGATAGTACAAACGCCGAAGTTTAGACTCAATGACTACTTTACTCAAATGAAGAATTTCTTATTGATAATTGATCTGACGGGACTAACCGGGTATTGAACATAGGAAAAAGGCGACAGTGCCTATTTAGGGCATACATGACTTTGAACAAAAAGATTTTGTAGGCTATGATACAGAGGAAGTGGGTATCTATTACTGCCGTTATTTGTTGCCAGCAATCGGCTGTATGTCAGCCAACACTTCTCTCCAACTAAATACTGCATATCCCTGTCCCCTATGCGGCGTATTCATAGCTCCTGGATTCCTCATATGGCGAATTGCGGTAGGGCGTATTGAATTTATAGGATTCCAGTTTGGTGCATGTGCAATCAATTAGGTGCGTGTCTGGTACACCTATCGGTAATTCAGAAAATTAGAAGGGGGAATGTCGTGTTTACATGTACATGTTGATGCTGCAGACGTACACCAGCTAGATGCCATCACATGACCGTAAAATCAAAGAGTTGGGTATCTATGATATTATTGATCAACTCACTATGAAAAAGAGAGGTTAAGGATCACAGTAATATTCCTAAAGCTTAGATATCAACCAATGTAGCTACTATAACCATTTTTTTGAAGGCCACTAAAAAATGAAACCACATATGTCCGAAGAAAAACTAAAAAATTCTACGACTCTGGATAGAGCCTGCGCCCGATTATCACTGCGCACCACGAATGCTTGAAAATGAATGAGAGAGAAAAAGGAACCCACTTTTATATAACAATAACGTCTTATATCGAATTGATAAATGGCAATGTCCAACAACTGACATAAATATAGAATATAAAAGCCGAAGTGCGGCTGTATTTGCTAAAGCTAAACAATAAATTCCGGTTGTCTTACAACGAGCGAGTAGAAAAAATGTCTGATGCAACAAAAAATAGCACATAAGTATTCCTAGTGAACATGAATCCAAATTGTGTATGAGTCGCCTCCAAAGACGTATACTTGCATTGAAGTTACTCGCAGAGTTGGTGGCAGAGACACATATTGACCTATGAAGCCCGTCTATTTGTTTGTCAGCTAGAAATATGGAAATTATACCGTAAACCACAGGAAACCATCAAAACTAAGTAAAATCAGCACAGTTCAAATAAAAACTGTGATATTTTATATATTATAGGGAAAAGGTGTATAATGTATTGCAACTTCAAAATTCAACAACGCCCTTCAAATTTGACTGATTAAGTTTCAATTTGTAAAAAGCTTGAAAAATGTTCTGTTACTTGTTGAATTATTAAAAAAGATTTGTTAAATACATTCGATGGGCTAATTAACGTAAACTATTTTTCGAAGAAAAACATTATAAAAATTACAAATTTGAAACAATGAATGCAAAAACATTGATGGAAGGTGAATATTTCAGAAAAATGCGTTTTACTCGGAAACCGTGATACTTTCACTGAACATAATTGCCAATCTTCTGATAGGTCATTAATCAAGCTATCAACCACAGCATAATTTATTATGCTGTGCTATCAACGCCTGGGCATTTGCGCACTGTTTATGAGACACCATGTACAAATATACAGGGTGGTCCATTTAACTTGCGACAGCGAACGCGGTGAGTCTTTAAATGAAAACATTCAAATGAAAGTTCTTGGGTGCAATGGGGGAGAGTTAACAATGACTAGTATTTTCGTCATTGAAGGGTTTTCAAGGCTTTTTTTCAAGGTCAGCTATGTTTTTTTAATGGGAATATATCTTTTTTTATCGCAGAATCTTAATGTATGAAAAAAAACAAATACATTTGTTCACAAAATTTTGAAATCCGATAGCAATTCGAGTAGATAAAAAATACAATATTTATTCTTTTTATAAAGTTTCTTTGGTTTCTTGCGCATCGATCGACCGAAAATAAACTGCTCACATTTTTACCGACTTTGTGTTGGTGGCCCTGGAGGAAGGGCTTCATGTACAGGCCATATACACTGATTTTTCAAAGGCGTTCGATTGTATAAACACTATAAACCATGAAGTACTTATTCATAAATTGGCTGTGAAAGGCCATGGAATGCTTTTAAGGTGGTAAGATCTTTCCTCTCTGGTAGAACGCAATTGGTACGTATTCAAAGCTACAAGTCATGCGAAATCCAAATCACGTCGGGCGTGCCTGAAGTTCGCACCTTGGCACTTTGCTTTTCAATGTGTATGTGAATGTACTGCTTTCTACACACCCATTTTTTAATGTTTGCCGATGATTTGAAATTTTACATGAGATATCGACAAAACTGAGGATTTTCTTGAAATACAATCTGATTTAGATCGTGTGTCCGATTGGTGTGCCATCTGATGTCTCCGAGTATCTTCAAATTTTGGGTTATATCAGACGCTGTACTAAAGACTCTCTCCACGGTACTTCAATCAGAGCGTTGAATTGTTCTTTTGTGCGCCCACACGTCGATTACTGTTCTTGCGTTTGGTCTCCTCATTGACGTCCATATCCGGGCTATTAAACAAGTGCAGCATAAGCTCTTGTGATATGCCTCCTTCAAAAACCGCCATACAGTCGAAAACATCGACTACTCTGAATTGTAAAACTATCTAAATATAAGTTTTCTTTAAACTCGTCGGAATCACAGGGACCTTACACTGTTCTATAATTTGCAGTACACTCTCTTAGCTCCTGATATTGCTGAAAAAATTGGCCTCTACGTTCCTTCACGGCAAAATAGATAAAACCATTCCTTCTATGTTCAACCTCATAGAACTAACTATGGTTTAAACTCATTTTTGTCTAGGACCGCTCGACTTCCAAATGAGAACTATGATATTTTGAATATTTTTGTCGACCAAAGCACTTTCAGAAAAAAATGGTTGCTTGGTGTTGAATATTTTGGCTTCTAATTTTAAATTTTATATTTGTTAATTCTGTTTATACTTTGGTTAATTGTTAATCTAAATCTCACGGGTCAATTTTAATCATTTTAGGGTTAGGTTAAAAATTAGGTATTTAATGTTACTAAAATATGGTATTTTGTTCTAATTGGGCAATGGCCCGTTGATAAATAAGTTAATAAATGAATATATCACTAAAAGAATAGCGACCCCATGACCACGCTCATGTCTGCAACAATAATAGATATACATCTACAGAAGTTTTTTGTAAGGATTAACAAAAATATCAGTCTGAATTTATTCTTACCCACATTCCCAACATTCTAGCGTAAATAAGGCACCAAACATACACCAGCTATATTGCTTTTGCTACTTGCCCATGACTTCTTTCTGGTGTTATATTGGTGTTTGAATATATGTGATATATTTTCAATTTGTGAGTGATTGTTCCAAACGGTGAGTTAATTTCCCCACGATACTCTTACCATAATGTTTTTTATACCGATAGATATTTTCCTTTGTGTTATTATCCAGAATAGCGTATAGCTTGTAGTGTTACATAAAATTTAAAGTTTTATCGCGACGCGTATGTTCGAGGTAAAGCTTGTAATGCAATCGCAATGTGTTCTGATTCTCACGTTGAATCTATAAATAATCATGATGTGAATAAAAAGCAAGACATTGTGATGGAATTTTTGCTTATGTGGATAATAATGTGTAAAGAAAGAAAATAAAATAAAATAAAATAAGTGGCAACATTTTTCTGTTATATCATGATTTTCTTCGAACAATATATTAATTATACTATTTCTCTATTGTGAGATGTTTCAACACTCATACATTCAGACATGTGTAAAAAAGTATTTGAAAAAATGTGATATTATTTGACTGATAAAAACATGGATTTCATGACTATTTTTGCGAACTACTCCAATTGAAAAAATATTGAAATTTACAGCAATGACTGAAGTATGACATGAATTTTACTCAGTCGCTCCAAGGCACCTACGTTACAAAACAGTGATGACTGAGTACTATTCGCAGTAACTAGAGTAAATAAAAAATTGTGGAATACTTATTTCGTATTAAAGATGAAATTTGAGACTCATATATTCAAATATGTGATCAATGGTCAGCCTTAATATTAATGAATAATCATTAAGTGAACAAAATAATTATAAAGGCCGTCAAACGTCCTCGAGCATTTCTTTTTGCCTAAATTGTTGTGAGTTTAATTGTTTAATAGGCTAACTTAACATTAAGTTTTTAATGTTTTTTAATAAATAATGGTTTCGGTCTTAATTAATTAATATTCTTGCTTAGTTTCATTTGATTGGCTGCTAGTCATATATTATATTTTGAGCAATCACTTGTACATTACCGAGTTAATGTTCCAGGAGAAGCAAAAAAAAACACAAAAGGGTCTGCTCGTTATTGAAGGAAAGGGTCTTTAAATCCTCGCATATGTATTATTATTGCTCAAGTGTGATACGTAAACTTTCTAGGTATCATCAAATGAAATTAATGACTCTGCCAGCTGCCATGGTACTTTCCGGTATACCCAGAGAGCATTTCGGGGAAGACTTGTGCACCGTTTTCGATCAAGGCACCGTTCTGCTCAAAAGTCCCAGTTCATCATCGACCACTTCCTTTAGATCAGCTGAAAGTGGATTTTCCTCCTTGTCCTCCATAGACTTGATGGAAAGGGGTTTGGACTACTATTTGGATGTCATTGATAAATTAGAAGAGAGGTTTAAGGTAAAAATATTTACCTTACGATTTTTAAATTTTTAGAAAGTCGAACATAACTTGAATCTCTGATACAAATCGAATGAATTATTAACCACTTGAACAAGAAAAGAATATCATTATCTATCTTACTTGATAAATAAATAATTTAGCATCTGTCCAAGGAACTTTTGTAAACCTTATTTATGAAAAGCATACAGTGAAGACATCGATTATGTACACAATTAAAATTTTTGGAAATTGCGTGTTTAATATTTTAACAGCCTTGAATAGAAAGAATTAATGATATTGATAAGCATTTGTAGGTAGACAGGTACGAAAAGTGGATTGTCATGATTGGTTGAGTGATTGACTTTTTTACGCTTTTGAGTATTTTACAGATGAAGAAAATAAATAACAAACGTTTTTTTTAACGAACCAGTGCTCTTTTACAAAACATACACAAATTATATATAGATACATCATTTATAATATACCATATTCCAGACTTTACATCCACCAATTACTTTTGCTCTTCTCTCTGTAAGAGTGTAAAGTAACTTCCTCACGCTTAATAGGCAACTTCCACACTGAAGACTCACGTCAACCTCCACAAACTATCGACTAGGACTAGTTAGTTATTCAATTAACATAGATAAATTTGCATTCAATTGATGGCACTTTCAACGCTAAAATATGTCACTTTTTTCGTCGGTCTGGCTGTCTTTTTCTGTTTGTTTGTCTGCCGTTCTGTCTCGTAATACTAAGACGAGGTCAACAACAGAGATGCATGTTTTGAAATCGGTTCAGTGGCGATGAAGCTATTGCAAAAAAAACGATTCTCAGGTCCCTGATATTTTTTCTTAATATGTTTTTTGAGATACATGATTTTTGCAATCGAACCGCCAGCTTCTGGGATACCGACCTAACAAAGCCATCAACATGTTCGTGCCAGAAGATCTTATTATACATGTATATATTACATGTTAAAATTTACTAGTTGTGAATCCCAAAACAACGTTTTTTATGTATTCATTAATCAGTATAGCCTCATATCCCTCCAATTCCAATACATAGCAAACACTACTTGAAATTATTTCAGTAACTTTGTAAAATCAATCACATAGCCAGAACTATGAACAAATTCAACACCAAAAATGTGTTCAAATGTGAATGGAACTACTGAAATGAGATGCGTCTGACCCAATCAGCCATTGCGGATTCTATTTATTCAACGCCTAACACTGGTAGGTACGCGTGGTAGCTCTAAGCAGTTTTCAGCACCTGGTTATGCTTGGCGGTAGAAGACTGGTAAATGTTAGGAGTTATATTATGCTTTCGTTTGCTCTGGTATACTTTACATTACATATTTTCTATTTGGCTTCTCACGGCTGGATTCTTATCAATTTTATTACAGTATTCTACACGAGACATCAGATCTTGTAGATTCTCTGATATGGTAAGCATAAGGCGACTGCTCATGGACTATTTATCAAACACTGGTGTAACGAGCTCCAAGACTGTACCTTTTGCTTTCACACTCCCTGTTGTGCGATATCTGCCACAATCATTCTTCTTAGGCTTGAAATATATATTTTTCCGAAGCCGTCTGTACAAATCAGTACAAGTTTGATAACAGAGCATTTATCCTCATGCAATACTTAGTAGTTTTAAAAATGCTAATTAGCATTACATAGAATCAAATATGAGATAACAAAAAGCAGATTAAATTCTTGCATATATCCTACAACTTTATAGTAGATTCTTCTTTCATCATTGCTGGCTTATTTAAAATAGAAAATATGAAAATTTAATTTTTATGTACCTAGTCATTGGTTTTTTCAGCTATTTTCCGAATCTCCGAAAACCAAACAGCAATCTATCTCACCTATTTTTATGTCCACGTCTCGCCATCTTCAGATAAAGCATGGCCATCGGGACCTCCTGGATCTAGCTGGTAACATCACTCTCTCTGGTTGGCCGTTTCGTAGTTCCGCCTTAAAAGGAGGCGTCGAACATTTTTTTGAGAACAGGTCACAGTTATCCCGAGTGCAGGGGGCGAATATGCCTAGGTGAGTGATAATTGAACCTGAATTCGATACCTGTTGATGTATTGGAAATTACAGCTGTCACTGGATGTGATTAGTTTTTGTCAGCTGATACCGCTATCAGATTGAAACTTTTGATGTACCGTATGAGGTTGGGAATGTTAATACAAGATTATTTGATAACCGTTTGTCGTAGTGCAAAATTCTAAAAGAAACTGATTTTAACTGTACATCATTTTTTATATAAATATTATACTTTGAAAATTTATTATTTGATTTTTTGGGTATATGTACTTTGCAGTAAATTCTTGGCATATTCAAAAAAAACTTTTTTTATTATCATTTTTATTCCCATCATCAAGCGAAAATTGTTATGTGAAGACAAATATTTTTGAATTTCCGAAAATAAGTTCTGGAATTTCGCCCTTTTGAAATTTGATTCACATGAGTTACGCCACTGTACACACGAGGCTCTTATCATGTCCATATTCGGCATTTTTATGCGAGGAGGTATATTGTTGATGAAATTATAAAAAGATCTTAGAAATAAATAAATTTTTCAAGCAGTTGGACTGTAAATATGTTTTTAAAAATTTCGTCTCTGTTCTCGACGTACCTATTAGCGCGCATCTTCACGGATAAAACGAACCTACCAGAAAAAAACATCAAGACAATCAGGCTAACCTAGGATTAAGTTGATTAATATTGGTAAGAGCCAATTCTTTCCGTTTCCCTTTTCAACGTTTTATGAACGTTTGGGATCTCAATGCAGATGGTTTTTTTCAACTAGTTTGAAGTGAACTGATTAATACGGTTGAATTTTAAAATTTAGTGGATTGATTTTTTTCATATATAGAACTAAGAACTTTAAAAAATTACATGATTTGCTGCTGTTGCAGAAAGGTTTGTGGTAGGGTATCAATAACAACAAAATCAAAAACCTTTAACCCATCTATGCCTATTGTGTCTTGCCTCGTAGTTCATTATACCGCGATTCCAACGATTTATATCGTCTATCGCCTTTGTCGCGAATGTACCTTTATGCGATAGATGACGCGTATATTTTTTTTCCGATGTACATAAACAATAATAATAACTATTAGATTTTTCTACTGCATTCATGCCATGAGTGCTTATTAGTTTTCCGGTTCCCCCGAAGGAAGTGACGTATGTCAAACACTGTCACCTGATTGGTTGCCATACAGCTAGTGATCTATGATTGGTAGAGATAAAAGGATAGTCTGACTGAGGTAATGAGGTTTTGTGGGCTAATAGGTCCCATCCCCATTCTCATGTTTGATATAGTGCCAATTGCAAGCATCGCAGTATAGATGGACTAATTCATCCTTAATCCTTTTTGTTGTGTTCAAGGTAGGATACAAC
This sequence comes from Bruchidius siliquastri, assembly GCA_949316355.1. NCBI lineage: Eukaryota > Metazoa > Arthropoda > Insecta > Coleoptera > Chrysomelidae > Bruchidius > Bruchidius siliquastri. The sequence goes on along the minus strand of OX438533.1, from coordinate 16,161,072 downwards.
TAAAATAGGTAATTCAGTACATTTGTGCCCGTAGGTACTGCTATAAAACATTTTCCTCTATTTTGCAGTTGCCTAATTAGTTTTTCTCTCTCTCTCTCTCTCATGATGTCAAATAGGTTAACCACCTATTGAACAATTACATGTATAGCTGACTAGAAAAATAATTCCATGCTATGGGTTATTCATGCCAGGATTTTGATTATCTGTTATGGATCATGGTTCTCTGCTGTAGATTGTGAAATTCTGTTGCGGGTTATGAATTATCAAATTATGAAATTTGACATTTGAATCCGTTCCAGCAAAAACAAATTCTATCAACATGTTAACCCTTTCTTCGATCTCAACGTCTGGCGTTGGAGCTGCAGCGCTCGGTCGGTTTTCTAAGACCACAGTGACCTTCAGCTTAATTGAGTTCTGGAAGGTCCTACTCTCCTCTTTGTCAAGCAGGACTCTATATACATTGCTTTTGTTTAGTTGTGTTGACCTCTTACTATTTGCTATGTTAGTCTCATATTTTAGATGCGAGAATCCTTTGACCGCTTCCCCGCATATACCCCCACTATATGTTACGGGGATGCAGACACCCGAGCACTTTTGTTCTCAGGACCGGCCAACGCAGATGGTAGTGGATGAGTACCTCCTTGAGAATATATTGGCCATTGTATAATCAGACCTCCTACTTGCTCGTTTTGTTGGAATGTTCCTGCCAGTATGTATTGTAAACGTTAAAGTTGCCCAAGAATATTATTTCTGAGTCAAGATGATATGTTTGTTAGGATATCTACGGTGGCTAAAATATTATCAAAAAGCAACCTGTAATTTTTCTACTGACTGGTCTTTAAATACAGCAAATGAATTTGGACGAATTGTTGAAAGATACAGATAATATCGAATCCTTCAGTGACAAGCCTTCCTATAGATGACAGGAGAGTCATGATTCAACATATACGCATACGTCAAATATTCATCTGAATCAGGTGGATGTGTTATCCGGGGTATCTGGAGCAATTGTCCATTGCTGACGAGCCGAAATAGATATCTGATAGTGGCAGAATATGTGGCTTTTCTATCTGCGGATATTGATGAACAGGGCTTATATTTGAAGCGAGACCTCGTACATTCGTGTAGTCAACCCTGAATATGTTGCTTCGTCCTTGTGGTCGGTCATCCGAGCAAAATTATGGCAGAAGGCGGAAGAAATGAGTGTCACTCAAAGGGCTCCCAAGACCACCTGGCTCCTGGAGATTCGAACGACCAGGTATTTTACCTTCGGAATGATTTGATCTTGGAAAACCAATGTGCATCATTAATTTTATATTCATCACGATAGGAAAAACTGGTACATCTGTCTAGCGATAAAACGTAGACTTTGAGGTCCACTGGGCGCCGCTAATATTCCGATGTCGGAGTGATTGCACCTTATGGTGCGTAAACAACGTACTCAGAAGGTCTCGCTAACCCTTTCCTAAGTTAATTCGTCTACGTCTTTGGCTGTATACCCAAGACACACCAATCTATGCTAGACAACAGGAATATAATAATGTTATATAAATATCGAGATAAATATTGTATTCGGTCATAAATATGATTTTTTTTCAGACATATCATGGTGAAATGTTCAGAACAAGATTGCTACTTCTACGAACCCACCTTCTACTAGTACTTCATCAAGAACCAGGTAATTTTAATTAGATTATTCAACGTCAAACTGATATAATGATAATTACAATCAGTATTTAATGGGAAAGAAAGTATTCCATTTTGATCAGAAAGATTTAATAATTTATTTTTAAAGTAACTATTGACTTCCAAAATATAAATTTTGGTGGATACATCAATGAGATATAAATGGGCTTTTTATCTCTACTTCAGACTCTTTATTGTATCTCTTTAAATGAGGAATGTTTGTTTTCAGACTATTTCCACAATGGAATGTATGCATTATAAGCAAAAATCTAGTCATAAAAATTCGATCTACATAGGCAGCAAAAGCCTAATAGATTGGTAGATATAATTTTATTCTGCACCTCCACCAAATTTAAATTTCGATTTTTTTTATATTTTCATGTTTTATTATTAAAAGAGCAAAATGTACATATAGATAATGATATCAATATTTGATAGGCTTTACAAATTTTATTGATTCAAAATAAACCTGCATGTGATATTAGTAATATATTTTTTTATCTAAGATGACAACTTGTATTTCTAAACAAGTATAATTTGATGTCCACGATTATGTGATATTTGAACTAATGATTCAGACCTTTAATATTAATTATATTTGAAGATTTGTTCTTCGCTAAGAAATGTTAAAGTATGTAATCAACAAAAGACCTCGTCTTGAATATAACGAAAATCCTATTTATTCATGTTCTATGTATATATTGTAGTTTATTTGAAATTGTAATAATATTAAATCAGATAAATACACATATACTTTGTAATAGGTATTGATACTGGAGTTGCGGTGCTCTGTGTTGTATGTTTCCGTCCATTCTCTCACTTAGATTAGTAGGTATGGTAATATAATATTACTAATAAACGGACTATTTTTTTCATAAATACCTCTTGCAAAAGTTATTCAAATGATTATATTCTTCATAAAGGACTTCGCTATCAGCTGTGGCTTAGAACTGGTAATCAGCGAACCAGTAAGAGTTCCTGATCGCCACAATGACTTTGCCAGCCTGCTAGACCTCTACCTCACTACAAATCCTGCCATCTATAAAGTGGATATATCCGCTCCACTAGGAAATCCGAACAAATTACCATTTCAACCCTGTAGAATAACACCACTAGATCAACAACATACTAAAGCACGCAAAGTTTGGCCCTAAAAATCAAGAAAGTGGAATGATCTCAGGAAGTATTACCAATCCTTTCCATGGATTGATGTCTGTTTCACGTCCAGCGATCCATCAGCTTGTTAACAAAAAATAAAGAACCTGTTAACATCAGATATGGAAGCATAAACAAATCACGTTGATAAACGCCCCTCCAAGAACAAATCTTTGTTTAACCGGAGCTGCAGAGAGGCAGATATATATATATATATATATATATATATATATATATATATATATATATATATATACACAAGATCTTTGGCAATACGCAAGAAGAGGCATCAAGGTGTATTGCTTGAACTTTATTCCCAGCTTTCGGACACAATGGTAGGCAATTTAAACAATACCAGATAAATATACATATTTTTGCACAAGGAATTTTTTTAAATGATTAAATTACAATAAAATAAATTGATCTGTTAATTGCCGAACATATGAGACAGGCTGGTCAACTACATCATTATACTGGGGAATTTTATTTAAAGATTAAGCATAGAATCTGAACTAAAGATGACAGAGGTAGACATAGTAGTCTGAGGACTGTAGGAAGTACAAAGTCTTTAGTGAGATGAATTTTTATTTCTAATTTTTTAAATCAGAGCGGGGGTTCACATTAAATCTTCGTTAAATAATGGTAACTCGGGAATTTTTGTCGAGCATAGTTATAGAATATGAACTACAGACTACAGATGAACATGGTAGTTCGTTTTGTTTAATTATAAGTATTTATTAGCAATGAGAACTACATATGATTGTATAGGCTAATTTGTTTGAAAGTGTTAGAACAACTAATTTCTCTTAACTCTGTCTATTATGTATTAACACTTGATGGTCTCAGTCATTCATTTAATATATTTGCTAAATCTTGAAGCATCGAGATTTACAGTCATCATAATTAACTTTCTATGTTGCAGAATTTTCAATGTCGTTTTTATTGCACAGCATTGCAAGCATGGTTAACTTTTTGCTCCTACTTCCTAAGTTTAATGTAATTTTATCCATATAAAACCTCATGTGAATAATCGTGGAACATCTAAATACTTTGTGATTATTACATTTTTCTGCCGATCAAGCTTAACCTTTTTCGTTCAATGTGCAGACAGTCCTACATTATATGCAACAACTGTCACGTGGTCAAGCTTTCCTGGTAGATTTTGCACCTTCTCCAAAAGTTTTTTTCGCCTTATCTTCTTCTCCTGGTTAGACAGCTCGATAAGAATACCATTCCTATTATCAAAGTAGAGGTCTCTATCTTCTAGCGTTTGACGTTTAGCGGATGTGATACTCATCGTGTAGCTTACCAGATTTTCGCAGAGTCTCTTAGCCGATCTACAGGATGACTCCTTGCCTAGAAAGTAGGAACAAAGAATTTGCACGTTTTTCATCAAAGGTCAAATTTTTTCATTAAATAGGAGTGAAAAGTATCGCTGTGCTAAATTATTGTGTTGCAGTGAACGGTATTCTTATCACAAATTTTATTTAAAACTTTCATTCTATATAACCACAACGTAGGCCGTAAGTACCATAGTCTACGCAATAACATTATTTTAATGATTCGTAGGCAGAACCAGTTTTGCCTAGAGGCACAGAGGCCTGAAAAAAGCCCGCTATTTCATATATATATATATATATATATATATATATATATATATATATATATATATATATATATATATATATATATATATATATATATATATATATATATATATCTTTAGAGCAGCAAGCACATATAGTTAGTTATCAAGCGAGAAAATCAGAAGTCCATCACAGAGCTGGCTCACAGCCAACTAAAAACCAATATCAACACTGCTGAAGCCAATGTCCTAAGGCATCACAAAGACAAGTCCATGCATGGAATCTTCTACAAACATCTAGAGGAGCATAGCTTGTCTAAGTAGTACACCTTTTCCTTCTTAAGGTCTAGTGGGTTGAAGTTTGAGACTGAGCGCTTCATAATGGCCCACCAAGGATGGTGTCTTTAACACCTTGGTATATCCCAGTATGGTTACGGGTATGAAAGTAGCCGATATCAACAGTTACAGCAGAGCATGCGCGAGAGACGCTTATGCATCTCCTGTCAACATGTAGGGTGTACAATGCAAATGGCGATGTCGATCAGTACTCACTTTTTGGAGAATTTCATATGGAGTTGAGGAAATAGAAAAAAATACTATTTTTCAGCAATTGTTGATGAAAGAATCAAGCGGATTATCACTTTGTAAGCAAACTCAGAATGTTCAACTACATCGCAAAGCGGAGTGATTCCATCAAGAATATCGCCTCTAGAAGGAAAATTTAATCGATACTTCTTGCCGTCTAGGCTAGGACATTCCTTTAGTCCGTTGTTTTTCTACTTCTCACGGTTGCCGTTGTCCATAACACTAAGAAATAACAGAGCATACAGCTGTGGCACGCAAAATTACTATTATTAATTATTATGTTGTTTCCTGCCATCCTTGTCTCCTCAGGTTTCACACGTATACGGATGTCATGAGTATATGCTTAGTTCGTTGAGTACATATGAACATTCATTTGGGCCTGGTGAAGACAAGCAGTAAAAATCGTATCACACTTAGATGCCAACAAAATTATGTAAAATAACACATTTACTAGAAATGAATAATCAGCATTATTTTGATATACTATTTTGATAACCTACAAACATGAATACTAGAATACGAAATAATTTATGATAAACATATTATCGCATACTTGGTCTCCCTTGAATATGAGTCTATGAGACAGAATTAATACAGTTATTCACCTGATATCCCATGTCTCAAGATGTCCTCCATTAGTAATAACTGCAATTCATACCGTTGTATCGGTGTTACACACGGTACCCCGTCTTCATTTATCATCACGGCCTTTCTTGCTGATACCTTCATGTCCACGGAGGTCTTAGACCGTCCAAATCTATACCTGTTCGAAACATTGGACTCCGACTTCACCGACGATGGTCTCTGACTAGCGATATAGAGACTAGATTGCACCCGTGGTGGTTGTTGCGCAGATTCGTGATGGTATTGCCCGGATGTATGCCTGCGCAAGCTGCTTGATTTTGTTTCTGTTACTCTGGGAGGGATCGTTCCTGCTGTGGAAAAAAATTGCACTAGTATGAAATGTCAGTTTTGCTAAATATTACTTTAGGGAATTGATAGTGGATAAGGTATATTGTAATGCTGTAAATCATACATTGAAACAAGGCCTGTTCGTACATTGCAAAGTTGTTAAGTTTTATATCAATTTCACGGAAAATAAATGATGATATCGAAGATTTCAGATAATTATAAGAAATTATAAAGTATCCATTATATATCACGGTGTATCATCCATAAGGTTATAAGCGAATAAATTGCTATTACTGTTCCCCGGAGGGGATTCTAAAATTTGAACCTGAAGAGAAAAAAATTCTCTACTGCACTTCTTAAAATAACTGGTACTAAAAGTGTGCAAAATTACCTGATAGAAAAGCTAACAACGACAAAAAAAGCGGACATGTCCGCTTAAAAATGAACGTCGGGTCACCTAAATCATTTAGGCGATTTTGAATCCCTCCGTAATTGAATGGTGAGAGCGTTTTCAGAAGGATACTATATTTCTTGCAGCATGCAAAGCATTGATATTAACCTTCGCATGCTGAAGAGGATAGAATTAGCATTCAGGCAAAGTATAGGGGTAATGAGAGGTGTTATTTATTCCCCATAACTAGCAGAAGTTTTTTTGTTTACATTTTGAGCATGTTGTTAGATTCCACCTCAAAATTTCCTAGCAACATATGACTAACACGTAGATAACGATGAAATACACTGAAAATTCGAAACAATCTGAACATATCAATGAGGACGTAACCGATTCTTCGTGTGCTAATTAATCGAGCTCATGTCGTTCTATCATAAGTATTTGTTCCTTATATTAAAAAAAGAGTAAAAGTCAAACGATTGCACGGGATTTTACTAATACACTACTAAGATATGACTGGTAGTCTTAAGCTTTTGAATCGTGGACGGAGTTTAACGCAGATCAGATACAATGGGTAATATAATAATGCTACTATATGAATTTACACTCGTACCACTACAAAACTGCCAAGTTTAGATTGCTATCAAAAGCTATAAAGAAAGAGACTACAATTTCAGCGGTTTTGCAAATGGTTTCATTGTTACTTGCTCAGACACATTTAATAGTGTATAGTTACATTGATCTTCGAACTTTCAAGACCATTGATAAGCTCCGGGTTTGCATGTATTCAGCTGTTAACTGAAGCTTTTTGTAGTCCACACAGTATAACATTGGTGTCTGAATGAACACAAGATGATTACGTGCACTTCCTGTGAGTATATAATCATTTTCATAAGGCAAAGGTTATACAAGCCACAAATTAATTGTTCTGAAACTCACAGTTATTTAAATAATTCATTATTCGATGCATGAGAGGGAAGACGATAAATTCATTCATTACAGGAAATAAACAAAATTATGTTAGTTGAATTCATTACGATTACAATTCTTGTTAGCAGAAGTACATCAGAATTCAGATTTTTTATCGCTACATTATTGCTCAGGTGTTATGGAACACAACAAAAAACTGCAAGTATATAGAATTTTTCATTGAATAAAACGTTTCAATATTTTAAAGTTTGACTATTATTATATTATTCGGAAAAAATACTGACTCTCCAGTAGCCGTTCATTTATTGTAAAGAGCGTTCAAAAAACACTATATCTAATTTGTTTCATGATTAATCATTAATATAGAGTATTAAAGAACTATTATACATATCGAAGGCAGGTTTATTGAATTCAAAACGCAGTCTAATTTAAATATCAAACCGAAGCGCCTCACACAAGAGAATTTTATTGGTGAAACTTTGTGTCCAAATACACATTTTTATCTGAAAAATCTATCACAGTATCTGTTGCCATGTCATATACTCATAATATATTAAATTATTTTGTCTATCGGGAAATTAATCTGAATTCAAATATGCACAGAAAAATTATAAGCTCATATATACAACAACATAGTCAACCTTTCTCTATCTTGACATTTTCTTTATCTCTCGTCGGCGTTCTGCACAGCCCGCCTACAGAATTTTGTTTCATGAACTGAGCCACCAACGGATTCTCATGATCCACAGACGGCTCTGTCGGTTCCATCTCATTCTCAACATTATCTACTTTATGGCCTCCTTCTGATATGGCAGTACCTACTCTCGATTCGATAGAGATGCTGTTTCTTGTGCTTTGCGTATGCGCTGTAGGAGACGATCTATCGGAGTTTTTCATTTTTACGCTACTAATATTTCCAGAGTATTTGTTGCTGCATTCTCTGTTTTTCGTTCTCCTGAGCGGTTTGACTGGTGTTTTATGTGGTGGTTCTCTAGGCCCAGAAATCTGAAATCATGTGTAAAATGAATTCAAGGTACCTAGGTAAGTGAAAAAAACTGTGAAGATGCCACGAGATGATTTTTTCAACTAATTTATTTCAATGAATGAATGATGTAATTAATATGCTGAATCCTCACCTGTTGCATTGAAACAGCATCACATTTTTGCACATTCCTTATCTGATCTCCTTTAGCTGGCCTTTGTTGTTCTCCAGAAGCTGCAACCAACGGCAAAACACTGTCTCCTCCCTTCAGCGGAGGATTGGCTCTCTTAGGCTTTGTAGGTTCAGCGCCCGCATTCGCTACATTCACTGTGTACTTGCAGACGTTTGGGTCAAAGTTATCTGTTAGGCCGTCACTGGCTATTAAGACTATGTCACCGCGGTGCAGCGTTGTCACCGATAGGGTCAAGTTGCTCAGTTCAGGGTTGCTACCATCCACAGGGCCTAAAGCACCCAAAGCATCTCGCATGTCCCGGGCACAGGTCACATCATGTGAACCTACGAAGTGAAAATCAAGGTTAAAATTATTAACTAAGCAAGTGTTTGAGGACTTTGGTTTGACTTTTATCGGCGTGAAGAAAAATGCGATCACGCGCTATAAGCTTTGCATCAGTGGAGCTTCACATAAGTGGCTGGCACTGCTCCTTCATACGTCGCCGTCATCAAAATTTCAAGACCGCATAGTACAAGCAGCAATGATGCTGATAGCATTTAAATCACGATCGTCTTCCTGAAACTGATCCTACGGATCTAGAAAAGGACATCGATAAACATCTCCTGTCCACATACTTCTGCAGACTTTTCAATATATCTTCATTAACACAGATTTTCTTCATCATATATTTATACACATACTACTCTCGCCGTCTGTCTCTCTCTCTCTCTCTCTCTCTTGAAGGAGTCCTCAACCTGAGGTAATACGTCATTACTAGTTATGATCATTGGATCCTCAGGGGGGATGAGAAATACGCTGCACTCTGCGCTAAAATCTATCGCATAATGTCGTGCATCGGCAAACAATTCAGTCAGAAGGATGCAAAAAGCAGTCATTCTTGGTTCTCTCCGTTTACTTGGGGCACACGAATTGAATAATAGATCCAGGGAAGCCCCGGCCTGTCTTAAGAGGCAACTATATGAGGCATCTATCCGTCCTTTCCATTCCCTTCCTTGTATTCCTGTCAAATATCCTTTACCTAAAAATGTTTCCGCAACCCAAACGGACCGTGTTGACTGATGAGTGGCTCCACGACAGTGAGTCGCGAACGGTTTACTTTTGATACCTTGCGACCTCTAGAATTACAATAGCATTTCCGCACTAAGGGTACATTGCTGAGGTCGTTCAGTTATTCCCATGGGATATGAATAAAAAGTAGTTCAGGGCATGAGATGGTGGCATTGCTGCATCGGTTCCTGCTTGTCAAAAAAATTTCAGGGGATAGTGAACCAACAGCCGATGGCAACTAAAAATAGGTTGACTGGAGATCTTATCAATCAGCACTCTCCTCCAACGGCTTTCTACGTGGGTAACCACTCAGCGTCTAGATTCGGGAACTTAGTTTACTAGCAATTCAACTGTACATACAATATAGAATGGAACAGTTTCCTAAACATCAATTCCGCCTATAACTCAATAATAACCAAAAAATAAAACAAGGATTGTCTTGTCTTAGCTGCGGCTCAAGTTCGACTAAGTACGGCAGCTCACCGGTCACTTAAATCCGTCCGTACCTTGAGATACTTTTGATATAGATATTTATCAACAATACATATATAAGGACTTCGGTATACCACAAAGGAAATTTATAAGCAGATGCACAAAATGCTAAACTCCAAAAAGAAAGCTTTGAGTACGAAAATCAAAATAGAGAACAACCAGAACCATACGATACCAAAATCTGCAAAGGAAAGAATTACTAAGGAATAATAATATTAGCATTACAACTGCAGGGCGAAGAACATAGTTTTAGACAACCGAAGAGTAACACTAAGAAATTTCACAGGTACCTTCAGCTGACGTTGATCAGGGCGCAAGAAATAACAAATCCATACCAGAATCGCGGAATACTTCCCTCCAAGATAAGTCCTGCTTTTCAAAAAACCACAATTCCATTTATTTAATTATTCAATTAATCCAACAAAAAATTTTAAAAACTTGTAAGAAATAAAGTAATGATATTTGGAAAAATTAGAAAGAAAAATTTGTCACCAGTGAGGATCTGGCACTAGATGTCTAATCAAAGATCGAGCTGTATAGGTTAGAAAATTAGGAAGAAGAATTGCATAGGAGGGATGTACCTTCCATAGCGCATTTGCCGTTCTACCTGACCAGTTCGTAATGGTCTAACGGTAAAGGCGCCTTCCTAGAATGCAGGAGGTTGTGGGTTCGATCTCCACTGGCGACAAATTTTTCTTTCTAATTTTTCTAAATATCATTAGTTGTCCACTTACGGATTGCAGTATAATCCGATAATATTCTGTAATTGTAAGAAATAAGCTATCGACTCCTCATTTGTAGGACATTCTGAGATTATACTATTACAAATAAATCTGACAGACTTACATATACTATTACTCAAGAGCTAAGCTCTCACTTCAGTTCTTACAGGGGCAGTTAAGATAGGAATTCCATTTATATTCGTAATATGTATTGGACCATAGGATGCGATAAAAATAATCATGAAATTTGTGGAGTACCTCCTATATATCTTTTCTTAATCAGCTCTATAAAACTTACAACAATACTCCCCAATCTCTTTTATCATCATGTATTTGATATAGAAAAAAACATCATTAGATGCTTCTTCTTAAATTCTAGTGGTGAAGAATAACCACCGACAATAAAAATATATATACACTGCCTTTCATTCATAGATTCCCGTCTTCCTTATTGCATACATGAGTTGGGGCAAAAAAAAATCGAAGGATGGTTAACAGAATTGACCTTGAGCGAGCAATTCATAATCGAAGGCGTCCCATGGTAACGCTAATCTGGGTACTGAGATTTTAACATTGTTTTGCTAATTTATTTAGTAAATGAGTTTGATGGGAGTGTAAAAACCAGAAAGTATGGGAACAGTGTATATGAGTATGACAATTAACAACAAACTACTGCAAATAATTGTTTTTTTTTAAGTACAGGAATGTGAAAAATTAGAAAAATAATCGGACCCTGAGACCGGTGGTACTTGTTTGGCCTATAGTTGCTTTAAACGAGAAATCCATTACGAAGGCATCTACTGCGCAAAAAAATGACAAGACCATGTTCAATTCGCATAATAATTTCAATAAATCATTAATTAGTTTTACACTTTTCAGTGCAATTCAATAAACATTCACTCTTATCTCGCTTTTACAATTTTCAATCACGTTTTTCCCTAAATTTTGTTTCCAATAAGGTGTACTGCGCGCAGGTTCGCATAATGGCCTTGCCTCGCCTAGCTCTGTCCTCCATGTTCATTGGTGGAGAGAAGGCTAATTAAGGCATCTCTCACACTCAACCTCATTATGGCTATAACAAGATAGATACCATATAAAATATAAATTAGTAACAACGAGAATATTTACACATACTGAACGACAAGTTCCGTTGGAAGAATTATACTTATTTGTACTCTGGACGTAAGAATAATAATCACAAGTGGGTAGCGTACAAAATAATACTGGTTTATGCAATGAGAAATATGTATGGCCATAGTCTTTATCAAACCTCTAATTTAAAATGATAACGAATAGGATAACAGCTTTTATACTCGTATATAGTCTTGTTTGTGTTAAATCAATTAACCAAAACAACGATTTTCCAATTAAAAACTACAGCAATGAATTATAGTTAAAGTATATATATTATATAGTATTTGAGGTACTCAAATCTCAAGACAATCGTTTTGTTTTTCTCATGAAAGACTTTTAGCTGATCTTCGCTGTATTCTGATACTACTACTCAGAATGATGTTGAACACTGTGCCTTAACAGTCATGTAAAGTGACCGGAATGCACATACAAAATGAATGAAGTAGAATTGTTTACCATCGAAAAGCACCTTTCTGGCAATGTTTTCGCGACGCGCATGAACTGTAAATATAATGAACTCAATACACATTATTTTTGACTTACCGATGAAATCATAAATCCGCATACCGCGGATCATGTGAATATATCTTACAGATCTTACATTGATGTACCATTTTTACCACCAAATATGCACGATTTCTTTACAAAAACTTCGTAACGTTGACAACTGCTACTTTTCCGCCTTCTTGCCACTCACCGTTGCCAATTTTGAAACATTCATTCATCAATGAAGACTACAGACTGATGTTGTCGGGTGTATCCGAAGGTCTCAGGGAAGTAGTGAAATTTGGGGAATTTAGTGGGGAGTGCACATATGGTTTTCTTTCTTTCTTGTGATCCCAATGTTTCAAAGGCAACATCCTAATATTCACGATACGAGACTGTATATCTATGCAGATGTAAATAGATTTGTCTATAATATGTTCATAGTTGGTGAGAATTCGCGACATTTGATGGAATATGGAAATTGCAATTCTCACCTAATTATGCATTGTTGTTTGTAACTCCTACTTGAGACATTAGCTTTTGTTATCGGTCCAAAATATATGGGCATATTCGAATATTGTATATAGATTGTTCAAATGAATATTTATTAACAGAAGAAATTAAAGTATGGTACATAGCACATATTTTAAATTCTTGTTAAGTAATACCAGCATTCTCATTACTGTTATTTCTCATCTATCTTCAGGAGATGAGCTGCTATTAGCGAGCTGCAATAGTACAGGCAATAGAAGCAAAGCAAACTTCATATTTATGTCAGAACAGTCAATTAGTGTATTTAAATCATACCTACCTTTAGTAATTTCTCTAATACCATAGTTTTGCGAATAAACGTATGCTAATGTGTCGCCTACATTACAGGTGCAACATACATACTGCGTTTCAGAGCCCATTTTTTCTTCATCAGATGCAGTTTCTGAACGTTGTTGAAATTTCTGCTTCAGTGGTAGTACTACAGCAACTGTTAATGTTGTCAACATACCCTGTAAATATTAGAATCATATGAGGGAAGAGGAAAAACTATAAGAACGAGGATGTTCCTTAATGGCATGCTAATATTCAAGGTGTTGATTCTTGGATCCATTTTAAGGAAAGAACTTCATAAGGTATTTCCTGAACATCATAACTTGAGATACAGAATGGTAAAGTTTTTTTTTGAAAAGATCTTTTTTTTAATAAAATCTGTACCATTCTAGATATGTTTGTGACAGTTTGTATGCGTCTGCTATAAGTGGAGTAACATTTTCTGGTGTACATTTTCGTAAATTCTTACCAGTGGCGTTCGAAGGGGATTTGCGTTACACATTTTTTTTTAAATGGTACGCCACTGAAATTTTCACATGCAGATATTTTATTTTGATAGCCTGCTCACTTCTACATAAAAGTCATCACATGCGCTTTTCTCGTCAGATTCACCATTCTTAATTAAAATAATTAAATTGAAAATGCTTCTTTTTGCAAAACTGACTGATAAAAAATTATGGACAGCCTTAATGAACGGTTTTATGATTCAACATTCGCATAAACGTTTTTGAATAAACATAATAGAAATCACTATACTATATACAAGCTGATTCTTCAGTTCATTTTATTTGAAAAAAATACATATGAACGGGTCAAATCATTGAATGTTAACACTGATGGTTATTATAAAAAAAATTCAAAGCGACCACCTTTACGTGCATGCCTCCGGCCGTCTTTGCATCTAATTTCGCACATGTTAGAAAATCCCCGGCGTATTACATATACTCGTAGTTTCACGCGATGCAACTATTCGCAGCCTCAAATCTTGTAATCTGTTAACAGGAGTTTTATGCACAAGAATTTTTGGATAACCCCATAAAAAGACATCCAAACTATTGAGATCGGGGTTTTACACTTTAAAAATGAGTAAAATTTAACACACCTGATTTTCCAGAATGAGATCATGAGCACAGTTGAAAGCCCTCAGTAAACAGACAAACACATCACTGGTATTAGTGATAATACTCTCTTCTGTCATAGGTGAAGATACACTATAGTCTGCTTTCAGCGTTAGGTTTTCGAAAGGCTTCGTATCGTTGAATATCGTCTTGTTTAGATAATGGAGACTGCCGTAAACAGCTGACTTTGCAGCTATACTTGCTTTCTCACCTGAAATTATTCATATGTAGAACATTTACGACCTTCCAATACGAATAAATCATACAATAAATTAATTTACCTATTCAACATGAATAATGAAAATTTAACAATAAACGGGAATACTAATTATAACACAATGTTTATTTCATATTAGGTATGTTAAATTAACATTACTAGGAGTAAATATCTAGTAGCTTTGACCTAAGCGTTCTTATATTCAATAATATCGTCTGATAGACAAATTATAAATGTAGTGATTATTAACTTTAGCTGAAAATCATATCTAAAAACTGACTAATAAGATACTAGGTTAAAAAATAAGCTCGATCAGTGAAAATTTATGAATTTAGGAATTTAAATATGGCTACTGTCTATTGCTTGCCCAAACATAATAATGACGAACAGTAGCGGATCAAGCGGGTGCAAACCGAGCACTTTCTCCGGGCGGGCTGTTTCAGGGGGCGCCATAATCATAATACGATATGTTTGGAAAAATATTGTTCCTCAAAGCGCCTTACATTCTGCCCAAAAAATCTTAATTTTATTTTGTCTTTCCTGTTTGTGTCCTATATTTAGTTTTGTCAGACAAATAAAAACGTTATTAGCTAATATGTAATAGATTCACAAAAAATGCGGCCTCATTATACATTTGTGAGTTTTTTTAACAATGCTTGAAATTAGAGTAAACATTTTTCCAGATGAAGATACGCTAGGTATGAGATATGCGTTGATGAAATGAGCATAAAAGCGCAATTATTTTATATTACAGGATTAGACACTATTTTACACCAGCCTCAACTGCAACAGTATTTATGATAAGGGGTATTAAAAGCAACTGGAATTAGCCAATTTGTTACATCTTTCATTCTTGTTGTCCTGCCAAAATCTTAAAACAACTTTATTCAACATCATGGTCAAACTGAAAGGAATTGGTTTGACTGTATGTGTTTTGGTCCCTGACATATGTTTGACACGCCTCATCTTAAAACTGATAAACAGTTTAATAAAACAGAATTTCATCAAAACAAACGGGCAGATGATTTCCCACTCCACAGAAGATTGAAAAAACTAGAATATATATGTGAAAATATAATTCACGAAGAGGTGATTCCGATAAAATATTATTCCGTTTAAGTGACATTCAAATGGAAAATATTGTTGACGAAGAAACTTATACTCCAATTATTTATTCCTGAAGGAGAAATAAATATATGTAGCTAAATAGAATAGAGCGGAATTGCTCACTTGAACAGAATGTTCAACGTTACGTGTGCTGTTATTTGATAAAAAAACAATTCTTGGTCAGAATGCAAAAAAAGCACGTGATGTTCATAAATTAAACTACACCACCCTGTTCTGCTATATTCAAGGAATATGAATCCTGATGCAATATATTTGAAAATTTTATTTATGTATATCGTAGATACTGTTTCTTGTTAAAACTTTCCAATCATTTAGATTTAAAAAAATGTGTGTAACACAGAATTTAGTTTCTTTCAATGACGCATTTCGATTCATATTTAAATCATTGTAGGACTGTCATATTTGACTGGCTACCCAGATTAGTTGTCAACTAGCTAACTAAGTCCAATCATGAATACAAAACTAGAGTTTTGCACTAGTGTTAAGAGGAAACCCCTAGAAAACCTTAACCATCGCCATCAAAATGTCCTTAAGATATTTCATGTGATAAAATATTTGAATGCTTAAATAAACTACTGCACATAATTATTGTTACAAGCAATTTTTGCAGCCAACTTTGATAATTTGTGAATCCTAAAATATTGAACACATCTAAAAAAGCAGGCTAGATTTCGAAAGGTCTTCTCATCATCTTCAGGATCAATGATAACTTTCCGAAATAAAAATCAAAAAAATGTAATATCCAGTTTTACATCAATTTGCTCTATTTGATAAAGTGCATTAATCAAATTAGTCTTTGCTAACTTCTATTCCTCTCGAGAGAAATATTTGTTTTACTCTTTGAAGAGAATTTTGGGGTCAAATTGATTTAGTAGAGCATGTGTAGAGCAACCTCAAGTTACGTTTGAATCGGGAAGGTAATTAATATCAAAATTTGCAAGAATTGGTTGACGCGATTGTGCGTGAATGGGAAGCTATTCCCCATAACTTTGTCAGACTTGTGGATTCTATACCTGAGACCCACTTCACTCCAGGGCATTTGTTCTCATTTCTCACATGAATCATTAAGGTGACAAAGATCTGATCTTATTGTTGGTTTAAATTCCTAAATAAACCATTGTACATGTCTTCAGGGCGAGTTCTTCATTCCGAAAGGAGAGAAATAGAAGTTAGCAAAGAAAATTTATAAATGCACTTATGAAACAGAGAAAATTTGTGTATTACGAAAAATTTAAATTTTAAGGAAAAATTTGTTTTTCGGAAACCTTAGTTATATATTCACAAAATCCGAAAAACATCCCAAGGCATGTTCAATGTCTATAAAACGTTACCTCCAAAAAAATATCACCGTGGTCTTCCTAGACATTTTTTCAAAATGCGACTTTGTGTTTTACCCTGTTTTAAAGCCCCTCCCGCTCAAAATTTAAGAAGTTGTTGTCGTTGATTCAAAGATGATGTGACGATGTCGTAATCTACCCTGTTTTTTAAAATCTGTTCAGTATTTTAGGAATTACAAAGTATCAAAGTTGGCTTAAAAATTATGTGCAGCAGATTATTTCATATTTTGAGATATTCTATTCGTTGAGTTATTCTAATCAGCGTAAAAAATAACTACAAAGAAAAAACAAAACGAAAACAAAACAGAAAACACCATCAGACAATCACATCACATAGCTGGCATATTATTAAAAATATTTACTGGAGGTCCATAAATCACTCCTAAAGTATACTTGACATCATGTTGGTTAAAAGTAAAGATTTCACATTTAAATTTGTTACTGACAGTCATGTACGGCAAGTGATGTTCAGTTCGTAAGACCTTAGCAGTTATTTCTCAGTCCTAAGCCATGGGCGCCGTGGAATTTAGTTTCGCGAAGAATTACGAGTCAGTCACGGCAGTTTCGTCGCCGATTTAATATTCACAGAAATGATTCCCACTCGTGACAGGATCTTACGTTGTATCCGTTCAGTGTGCACACTGTACAAAGCCACGAACAGTGCGAACTACAAAAAAAGTATAACGCGTCAGAAAGGCTGTACTGCGTAGTCTACGTCACTTTGCTCGGAAACATTCTACTGCGCTTCATCTCGCTGATCAATCGGTACAGCCAGGACACTACACATATAGGCTACAATTTACACAACAGGTCCAAGCAATATTTGATGAAGATGCTTTTGCTAATGAGAGATTTATATTGAATGACATGGTAAATCGACACAATTTCCGTTACTGGGCTTTAACACATCTTAAGGAGTTGTACGAAACGCCGCTGCACAGCCCAAAAGTGACTGGTGTCATTGGTCCATACTTTTTTTTGAAACTGAAATGGGTATTCTGTGAACTCACAGACTTACATAGCAATGATACGCAACTTTTTGATACCAGAGTTGCGAAAAAGACGTATTCCTATTCGACGTGTATAATTTCAGCAGGATAGGGAGACGGCTGATACAGCTAGAGCATCGGTGGACGTTCTTCGTCCTGGTCACCTCATTTTTTGGTTTGGTAACAACCGCTGGCCCCCTAGGTCTCCTGATTCGACCATGTACGACTACTTTCTATGAGATTAAGGCACGTGGGTACGAACATAAGCCGAGTACATTTATATGAAGTAATTCGTATAGGAATCGCCCAAATTAACAGACCACTATTGGAATGTGTGGAGACTTAAAAGAACGGTCTTATCATACATCGATGAAAATGAGGACCACCTACAAAATGTTATTTTTCACACTTGATTTTATAGAATGCTAATTTTTAAGAACATCCACCTTCATTGCTGCACCCTGCATACTTTTTCTCGTTCACTACTAATAAAACAACTTTGCGGTACATACCCCAATTCACACCATCAGCAACTGCGATGATTGCAGAGTCTTTCCTGGCTATAATCCCAAAGCAATCAGCAATTGGATCACCATTCTTACAGCTAGTCACTTGGTTAGTATCATATAGTGAATCCGAAATGCCATATATGAATTCAGACTTTTTGTCCCAGTCTGTTGGTAGTGAAGAATCATTCACACGAATTGTGGAATTGAAATTGCTCTGTAGCTCTTGATGGCCTGTAAATTCAATTGTTATGGCATATGAGTATAATAACTGATATAATGAACGAAAATAAAGAAAAGTATTGCGAGCATTAGTACTAATTTGTCAAATGAAAAAGTAATCCTTTATGAGATTAGGTGTAACTCTTCACTTTTTCCTATATATCCTATGCGCAATGTAAAGTTAAACACCAAAAAGCATGAAGGATGAATATGGTTACTACGCTTTCGCTGATCGCTGGCTGCAGGTATAAAAACAGTATCAAAAATGGGTCGTGTCACTTCTTGCATTGAGGATCGCGCAAATATTATTTTCTGTTCATATCAGCAACTTCCTGCTGACATCGATCCTGGTGTAAAAGCTAGAATGAAATGTGATTCAATTTGGAATACATATACATTAGTCAAAAGAAAACTGAGTATTCAGAAAGTTGATCTTGACTTTTAATATGAATTTTGATTTCCTCAAGTGGACAGAAGAAAAACAATTTGCGAAAAACCGATAATGGCAATTGTTTGAAACCATGACACTTTCAACTGAAACTATCTCTCCCAGAGGATCGAAGCGTATTTGTATATTCGTGTAGGTTTTTAATAAAACAGGATGGATCCTTTTGTTAACGGATATCTGCATTCCACAGGTCGGCACGCAAAATGTTACATCTTTTTAAATGGCGGCATAGTGCTTAATCAAAAACTAAATCGATCAAATAGATCATTGATAAATTGCTGAATTAAACATTAGGCGTTTTTGTCACTATGTTTATATGGTATGAAATTAGAAGTTAATTGAGTTTAGTACCACTTTTACCATACCATATTCATATGAATTTGAAACCTTTAGGTTTGCATAAGTATGCTTCGTCGAAAGATCTGGTCAGTGTTCTCAGAACCTACAGTTTTTATTCAGGTTTCCTTATGGTTTGTTTTTTGGTCCCGAATGGTGGGTGTTGCGTTGTTACCTTGGAATCGCACTGTTTAATTTTATCTCATAGGACAGGCAGCTCTATGGTTCTTGTGGGGCGGTGCAATATTTCATATTTTAAATTTATCAACAATGTGACTGCATCATCTGTATTCTAGCCTTTCATAATAATTCATACTAAGGTCGTATTGAACAATCATGAATATTAATGTCATTATATTATCAAAACCAACTTTTTTCATTCTGTGTTGTACTTTGATAAGGGCTCCAAGGCGATGTGGCTGCAACGTCAGTGAAAATGTATTATACGTATGTCGTTTCAATTGGCGACCTGTGGGAAATATAATGAATCACAGAAGAAACCACAGGATAAGTTTTAGAAGTTACATCAAACAAATGACGAGGAAAACCAGCACATATATCGAGAAAATAAATAGATAGAATAGATGATAGAAATTTACGGCAAATGAGATGCGAGAAGCGGCAGCAGCTGTACGACCCCACCTTTATATAAATAATTTGCTTCTATCCTATCAGATCATCAATAATTTGTCCTATGAAAATGTAGTATTACCGTTACAACTATCATGAGTTCATAAGACTAATGAGCTCAAAATTGCGGTTCTAATCAAATGAGTGAATCTAAAATATTTCTCGTGAACCTAACCTTTTTGGTTTCAATGTATTTAACTGGTACTGGCACAAACTAAGCGACTGCATCATGAAACATACCTCAAAATAAAAAAGCGAAAGAAACCATAACAGCATACAATCTCATGATCCGGAAAAAAATCATTATCAACATCAATAACACAAAAGCACATGCTACACACATGGTATTTCATTTACCCTCCAATTTTGTGCTATCAATTTTGATCACCATTTCTCGCTTTTTGTGTCGAAATGGATTTCCTTCACTGTTAGATTTTGACAAGCAGTAGTTTTCGCTTTTGGGCCTATCTACGGTAACTTCCTGCATCAGTTTTACTTTTTGATGTGTATCTTTGGAATTTTGAGATATCGAATAGACATTCTGCTTGTTCATGCCTTTCTCCGTGTTATCACTTTGCTTGATATACATATGTTTTGAATCATTGTTACAATAAAAACTTTTGTCGATTTTTGTTTTTTCTATTTTAATGGTGAAATCAGATAAACTACTGAGGCTCTGGCACTTGCTATGTCTTCTTTTTGGTTTATTGGTTACGCAATATTCGTACCCCGCCACTTTTATCACCATTGATGTATTGTCGATAGGATAACCTGTTGACGTATTAGTAGCTAGTGTTCTTTTTGCTGATGTTGGCTCTAAAAGAGATTAGGAAATGTCAGTGTGAAGATTTTGCACAATAGTCAATAGATAAAGTTTCTAACCTATTCAAACAAACTGTTTTCCTACAGCGATTTTCCATCGGTGATAGATCAGGTTCACTACAGAACTTGGATGTTATTGTTATCAAACCAGTTCTTTACTACCTTAATGCTATGATATAACTGAACTAATTTTAGCGCAATTAACTAACTAAAACACCCCCATACAAGAACTGCACCTCCACTATGACATTATATCATTATATTTGTGGCTGTTTGCGAAAATCATGTCAATCTTTTCGCTGAAACATAGTTGTTAACCACTAGTCATTCCAATCCACTACGCTTCTAACAAATTCTATCTTGTGGATTTTGTGTTCTGGCTTTGAAATCTTTTTTTTGTCATACTGAATAGGCTTAGACTTCAGATCAATGATGTCTTTTTTCCAAAGCTTGACGGACTATCACTGAAATTACTAATCTGATCTAAACGAAATTTTCACAGTAAATTACTACTGTACTAGGGACCAAAATGCTTTATAGTTTTTGATAGTTGATTGACTGGCAGCGGAGTTCTAATCGAAAAACGAGTAATCGTTGATCCTTCTATAATGCGGAGAAAACTGATCTGATAATTACTTTATTAGTTAATTTCTACAGTGTATTACTACTGTAGCAGGAACGAAGAAGCTTTTCCATTTTGAAAGTGGATCCAGTAGCGGCGGAGTAAAAAACGATGAAAAAAATGTAAAATAGTCTTCATATTTACGCATTTTAAAGTTTTACTTATTTAACAAAGTGCCGAATTGGGTCTTACATTTTGTATATCTACCTGGTCTCATCGTATTCACAGATATTTCTCTTGTATTTCTGAATAACTTACAAATTAGATACTTCGAAGTGCTATGTATCCCGAAGTATCTCAAAGCTCTTCAAAATATATCGAAATAACTCGACACCTCAAGGAAAACAAAACTATTTGTAAAACAAGAATTTTCGATTCCTTTATAGGGCATAATATATGAGTCGCCCAATTCCAAAATGCCTTTTCAATCCAAATTTCGAACAAACTGAACTAACAGTGCCATTCGATTGCGAGAAGTCTAAACAATGATTCAGAATATTGAAATATGTCTTAAAACTCCCTTATTGCTCTCTTTCTTCCAATGACGCGTTTTGATTTATATTTAAATAGCCGTCACTGGTAGAGAGTTTTATTTGTGAAACTGTATATTGAATACACAATTATTTTATTACTTATCCCTGTGTTCCTTCAATGTACATGTAAGATTGAACTCAACATTTACCTAAGCTATGGATATGGATAGTGATATAGCGCTATGAATATATCTTTGAAATTGGAAGACTCTTGGCACTTATGGTGCGACTGGTGTATCACACGAATAGTTCCATTAAAAAAACAGAGAACACTAGATGGTAAAAAGCAGCAACATTTTAAGAATACAATAACATGGTAGAGTATACAATTATTTGAAAATCAAATTTACAAATTAGTAAAAGAAAAAATGAGATGAGATAAGGTTGAATAGTGCTTCAAATATCAAATGGCATTCCAAAGGGATTATCATGGAATTAAAGAGAGTGCAACAACTTATAAATAGGTCAGTCTGTTCACTTATCTCAATCCTCAAAGAATGCAATAAATTGAAAACCAAAGACACTTTCCAACATTCTGTATTTCAAAGACAAAACAATACTTATATAATTAAGTAAAATAGTAAGGTAGTAAATATAAAAATTAACTTCATATTCAATATTCTCTATGCCACATCAAAGCTATGTTCCTCACAAGATATTTTTTCCATTCAAGATGCACAACTGTAAATCTGAAACAAAATTAAAAGGAATACGGGCACTACATCAATTCACCTATTGGTGACATAGGAAAAAGATTAATGAGAAAAAGCTTTATAACTATATTATGCAACATGACCCTGTTATAATGAATAGATCATCACATCAGATAGTACATCAAGCAATACTTACCTTTACTTATACTGTTTTCGTATTGTACATAATGTTTCAGTAACTTTTCCTTTGAATTTGTTATTCTGTTTTCACTAGATGATGTTGATCAACATGTTGCTCATAAATCGAGCTGTATTGATTCAGTGGTCCTTCGATTCCAACATACTCAAGTAAAGTGACATTGCCGGAATCCATATTATATCACGAATTTCATTTTTACCACAAAAGTTATAATGAACACATTTTTGACAAAATACTTTGA
This sequence comes from Bruchidius siliquastri, assembly GCA_949316355.1. Classification (NCBI taxonomy): domain Eukaryota; kingdom Metazoa; phylum Arthropoda; class Insecta; order Coleoptera; family Chrysomelidae; genus Bruchidius; species Bruchidius siliquastri. The sequence continues at coordinate 16,137,949 of OX438533.1, read as the reverse complement.
ATGATGAAACCACACTTAAATGGGATCGAAAAAGAAAACAAATACGGTTGCCCTCCAGCGTTCATTTTTTAAACATAAAAATATCTTCCAGTAATGTATTTTCACCAGTTTTACAGACATCCTGTATTAATGACTCACCCAGTACACATATATATAGGTAATGAAGACCAAGTGGTGCAAATACGGAAATACCGCTTTAGAATACTTAAAATAAAAACAGAAATCAAGATCCAAAGGAGTAATCATATACCATACCATTTTCTTCATGCTTATCAATGAAATCAATGTCCGACTCCAACATAGACAAGTGTTTCTCAATCCTCTTGACTGTTGTAAGGCCTCCATTAGGTCCTGAGTAGCAACCAACTATTGTGTTTGGCCCAGTATCATAGCGGCCTAAATCATAATTTGGTAAATCAGTGGGGTTTTTGCCATATATAATGGGAGGTCCTTCTTTCACAGCAATGTACCTTAAAGTAATACAATAAGATTTTTGTAGCCAATACATTATTTTACTAGGGAAGACTTATGAAAGGTGTAAGCATCCTTAGGTTATTAAACACAGGAGAAGGTGATTAAAGATATAAATTGGAGTGGGAAAAAATCAAAAATCATTGCACAGACTGGACTCGAACCTGAGTTCCCTGATTTCCATGCTGACGCTATGATGACAATATAATATTAAATGTTGCTTGACAAGGTAGATTATTTAAAAGTTTGATTTCGGACTTTCATTGCCTATAAAAATTCTTGAGTATCAAACTTTTAAAAAATAATATCAAGTGTTATAAAGTGTCTTCTATGTTCTCGTTCATACCATCCATCTCTTTGAATCACTCCCACTCACCAATCGGAAAGACACTCCGCTCAGAACAGCAATCCTTTGGTCAGTGAAGTGGACACATATCTCTATTGTGCGTCGTCGAGTGGTATGACTGTGAAAAAGTTTTTCTTGATTTCTTTCATCTGATTTGTGTCTTTAATTACAATGCTACATACTCGTTATAAATATACACTGGAGACAAATTTTTATTATCTTTCAGGCTAAATCCTGTCTCACTCACAGATGACAGAATCCTATATAAAATATTTCATGACCTTTTCTGATGATGGCAGTTTCTGCAATTCTCACCTGCAGATGATTGAAGATAGTAGATCAATCAAAAATTTCATGACAAAAAATTATACAGACAATGGAAGTACAAAACAAAACTTTTTAAACCTTGTATATTGATAAACATTTATAAAACTCATAAATAGATTTTTTTGCAAAGTTATGCTCTAGAAACAGTACTCCTCCCTCATACAGTTATAGTGCATAAACTGGTATGTACAAATAAACCTATCCATATGTTGTTCACATGTTCCATAAGTAAATTTCAACTAAATACAGCTTCAGACATAACAATAGGTTCACAATACCACAATTAGTTGAAATACTACTGATAAGACCATCCTAAGTAAACATAAAATATACAATGTGCCATATCAATTTTGACTTTAGTCGATACAGTTGCACCAAAAACTCTTTTTTCCTTTTTCGTTTCTCACGTAATGAGATAAATAGCTACATGACTAAACTGCCCCACTGATGTGAAGTAATAAAGTCATTTATTATAATTTAAAAACTGGATGTCTCAGAACTTCTGTAACATTTTCCTTTGTCTAGCCTAATACACATCAACATCAGCTAGTTTGCATAGCCATTTATGCTTCACTAGGGCTACACTGATTATCTCCAACCTGGTTTGACAATGTCGAATAATATGACTGAAAACCATTTTTGAATGGTTGCAAAACTGAGATAAGCAGTCGACAGCTAATGTAAGAAGATTTAGAACACAATTTGGAAGGAAATAACCTTTTGCAGTTTGATTTATCATTTTTCACATCAATCATAGACAATGTTTATCTCAGCAAAACAAATTATTTTCTGTAAAAAATTCAAATATTTACCCTTGCAAATATTTGGTTATAAATGTATTTTCATTCATATTGTGAGGTTTTTGTCTCGGTTCATTGTTAAAGCTCAATTGTCGTAAATAACTGGAAACTTTTTTCCGTAGTGAAGGCATCCTGAAACTGGAAGATTAATCTAATTACCCCATTGAATGTTTTAATAAAATTCATCCACAAACCTATGGATTATTATTCAACTTATTTAACAATTAGAATTTATCATTGAAACCACAGAATATTGGAACTGTGGCCTATGACTACTTAACTATGGCACCGAACATATCTCTGTTTATGTTCGGTGACTATGGTTAGAAGGGTGACGACAGAGTAAGATGACTATAGAATATGAATATACTATTCACAGATCATCAGAATTTTAATACGTACTATTCAAAATTATTACATTCAAGCTTTAACCCAGTTAAAAGCAGTGTTGCCAATGTTAATTTGTGAAATTACAGGCTTTTACAAGCAGGTCCAGTGGTCAATTAAAAAATTGTAAATTTAACATAATTCGTAAACACTATTTCATGATTCGATGGGACGTCGTGATTTTTACACTACTCAGCTTATATATCGATACCGCTTAATTAATTGGATTATTCTAACTCATAATCCTATTATGAAAATAATGCTATAATGCTCATCATTAAATTGGTGAATCGGGGGGAATGCAAAATGCAAGTTATTTTTCATTGTTATGGTGGCTTGACAGTGACATACTGACATATGTCATTTCTGTTGCCTGCAGATAAGACGGAGTTGTGACAGTTGTTACACAAAACACAAAACACCCCTCTTAAGGAATATACGACTATACGTTCTGTGGAATATAACCAGGTTCCACTTTGTGACTTACAATTAGTGATACTATCATAACTTTTGTGACCATACAATAATTAATCGTATGTGTTTTTTTGATACCTATTCTGTGGATCATACCAATATTACCAATGATACGGTACATAGAACCAATTTGTGAACCAACTACCTGATTCAGCCAGTCAGAATCAGATAGATCTTTGTTCTGCGGTGGTCCTACGACCTACGATCCAACAATCGCTACGCAGATCAAGCTAAAAATTGAAGAATAGCTCAAGCTCATTCCTGTTTAGTGACTCATTCACATTGTTGGTCTTCATACTTAAGATTTAAGTAAGTAAGGCCTTCGCCAACAGCACAATGGCGGTATTCCATGGGCACACAACCATCTATCCTGTGGGCTCCGTTACATTAAAGCATTTTTCCCCGCATTTTTCTAATAAAAAATTCAACTGGTGGGAGAGGAAACAAAAATTCTAATAAAAAATGTATGACTCATTTGGCTGCTGCGATTACTTTGCCTATATTTTCGTAATATTTCTTACCATTGACTATGCATTTATTTTAGGTAAAAACATGTCAGCTACTTTGTCATCTCGCCTGAAAAATCCGAAGAAGCATGAATTGATGAAATCACACAGTCAAGCACAGATTCTAGCGAGTAAACTGCGCCAGGATGGGGTCATGTCTACAGGTAAGAATTAACTGAACATGATTAATCTGGTTAATTTAATTTGAATGAAACTATGAGTAGCCTTTATCATATTACAAATAATATTGAATTCCCTAAAGTGACACAAGGAACAAAAAGAATGCTCAATGGTGCTTCCAAGATCAAAGAATTCCAAAGGTAAAATACCTGGCTGTTTGCATTTCCAGGTGCCAGGTGGTCCTGGGAGTGAAACTCTTTTATCTGCAGCTTCTCAACATGCTAATAACAGCAGCTGCCAACAGCAAAAAGAATTCCAAATTCATTTGCTGCATTTACAGACCACAGAGTAGCAAGAATTATAGAGAGCTTTTCAATAATTGTTCAACTCAGAAATAATCTTTTTGGGTGATTTTATCATTAACAATATATACTAGCTAAAACATTCGAATAGGACAGACTAGGGGGGGACACAAAGCTGAAGTCTTCACTATCAGCTGTTGCTTTTAACAGATAATTAGCAAACCAACAAGACTTCCCAATCGACATGAAGACTCTGCTAGCCTGCTGAACCTGTAATGCACAACAAATACCATCATCTACACAGTGAATATAATGGCTCCAATAGGAACATCACCATTTCAACACACTGTAGAATGACATCACTAGCTCAACAATATACTAAAGCACATAGAGTCTGGCACTTCAAATCAGCAACATGGGATGATCTCAGGAACTATTCAGTCCTTTCCATGGAATGATGTGTTTCACATCCAGAGATCCATCAGCTTATGGCCAAAAAATAGCAAGAGGTGTTAACATCAGGTATGAAAGCCTACATACCCCACATTGATAAATGCCCCTCCAAGAACAAACCTTCATTTCACCGGAGCTGCAGAGAAGGAGGTGCGGCAAAAAACCAACACAGGGAATGTAGGACAAATCCTGCTACCAAAAGTCACCACAGTTTCATCAATGCCAGAAACCTCTCTAAGCGGTTCATGGGTAACAGCAAAAAGGAACACAACCAAAAAGCTAAGAATAAACTACTTTCTTGTCCTAACTGGTCCAGATCATTTTGGTTTATAGCCAAGTCTGTCCAGTGTTATCTTGAAGCATTTTTATTATTTCATTTATGTCCTATATAATTTGATCTTTATCCTTCAAAGCGTTCTGCATCAATACTACACTTTTTTTGGGGGCCAAAATTGCCGAAGAAGAAAGTGATTGAGTTTTTCATATACTTTTTTAGAATTATGTTTGCTAAATTCATGTGTATATTGATGTCCATTATATATTATATATGTGAAATACCATGGATGTTGGATGTTACACCACCTTTTAAAAATATATAACTTTTTAACTTTTTGTAATGTAACATATTTTATGAACACCCTGTATATTTTTCACAAAATATATTTATATTTTTTATGGTTTCTTTTGTCTCTAAAGTGTTCAACGTTTTATTTTTATAAAAGTAATTGTTTTCTATTGTAGCTATGCCTTGATAATGTAAATAAAAATTTTTGAAAGCTCAAATGATTCACTTGGTATGGTATATATATTATATATTTATAGCAGAATATAGAAATTTCGGGACTGCTAGATGATGTTATTTCTTTTTTTTCAGTTGAAAATGTTATGCAAGCTGTAGAGCAAGTTGCTGCCCTTCTGGCTTCAAATGTAGATAGCAAGATGACTTACAAAGACAGTGTTATAAATCTGTGTCAACATCTGAAGGTAATGGCAGCTTCATGATTGCTTTATGTTTATATACTCATATAAGAATATATTCTCAGATGTATGTAATTTAGTCAAGGCATTGAGTCATTAATATTGTATAGTATATAATATTGAATATTCTTTTAGTTTGGGACTTTTTTGCGCCTTGAGGGAAGCCTGTCTGCCTGTCTGGGAGTATAGCTATGAGTCTATGTATGCTGGCTCATTGTTCATTCTTGTGGCGGTAGTTATAGTTAGTCTACATAATGGCTTGGAAATATTTAATCATGTGGAAGAAACATATCTGATAATGGATAATGTTACAATACAATTATATCACTTTTGAAATAGAGATTTGAATCGGATTTTGCAGCAGTTGATCTTTTAAATTTCAATAAAAAAACCATCGGAACTACTGAAAGTTTACCAAAATCTCAAAATTTCTAAGGTGTCCAACTTGTACATTCATTAGGTTTATTCATAAGCAGCTAGTCCAATGCATCACCAAAACAGTTTTCACCTTACTAAAATTATTTCGTCTGTGAATGTGCGCATAAAATTCCCTGTCTCATTATCTGAGTCAAGGAGCTGCTGCTGACCACTGGTGAATAGGGCAGTCATCGCTTGTTGCTGGATAGCCCTTGTTTCACCGACGTATCAATATCTCATGAACTACGAAGTACTACCGGGGTCAACGTTTTATAGATGACGGAACATCTTTTCCGTCTCACTCCCCCCCCCCCCCAAGTTTTTCCCCTCAAAATTGTTATATAAAATATTCGGGGGCCTCCGAAGCTTCCAACAACTTGCCACCATTTTTTTGATATATGTCATGCTGTAGCAAATACTTATCTCATTGCTGTAGGTATATGGTATGTACTTGGAGATCCTATTCAAAGAGCAGTTAGACCACGCATTCAGGATATTCCGAGACAAGGCACAGGATGACGTTCAAGTGGACATGTTGTCACGACTCCATTTACTCGAACTTATTGAATTGAGAGCCAAGGGTTGGAAGGGCACTGAAGGGATGAATATGTATTATAAAATGAAGTCAAATCAGTGTGGAACGTCACAGGTAGGAAAAATCACCTTGTATACTGGAACTGAAATGTATGTTAAATTGGATCCCAACATATGTTTCGCTTCATGCTGCGATGTCAGATGGTCATCCACAAGGTGATAACAGAATTACTACTGCAACATATAGTCAAGGACAATGAGACACTTATTAAACGATACCATCTGTGAGCTTTCACATCAGTTGTAACATTTGACAAACATAGTAAAATTTAGAAAAGTAACAAATTATACAAAATCTTACTTCTATACTACGAATATCTAGTCTATATTCCTACATTTCACTTACTACATTCGCTTTCCGTGATGTTTCCTTCATTGTCCTAACATTCCCACATGCAAACTTAATATTTCTTTTAGATGATGTAACCAGTTTCACACTATTTAGTCAGGACGATAATAAAAACTGCATGAGTCAAGGACTGCTGACATTTCAGCCACTTCCGCGTTATTAGATATCTGAGAAATGGGATATTATTCTCAATATATTTGTCAACATTTTATTAAATTTATTGATACATTATTGCAGGTAGACATGCTAGAAACTATATCTAGCATGAGTGATTCAATCAATTCCATTATATCTACAACCTCTCCGATATTAGCTCCTGGTGAGGTGATCAAAACATCTGGAAAGTTTGCAAAGCCTACTCGCATACCTGGAAAGAAATACTGCAAGGATGAGGTAGTGATTCGGAATGCTGATTCCGGAAAAGGTAGGTTATTAGGATATCTATCTTATACTAGGTCATTTGAACCATTTGAGATTATCATTATATCTACTGTTTCATTTGTGTACTGTTTCAAAACCTAAGTGATTTTACTGATTTTGTAGTCAATTTCTCTATTAATGTCCTGTTATTTGTACGATTAACTGTATATGCAACCATATGCAGACAGTCAAGCCATCTAAGTATTGAAAGTACCAATCCTGCATCGTATGTAAGGCATATTTACCGCAAATCCATTCTCCTTTGTCGCAATTTTCATTTTTTAATTATTTTTTCGTTTATTATTTTCATTTTTTGCATTTTGTGGTTTTTCATTCTGTGAAAGAGTTAGTGAGAATATAAAAGGTAAGGTTGTCATCAAAAAATGTTTATTACTATTTAACACGATATTATTACTCTCAATGGAGCCATTTCATAGAACATAATTATATTTTAAATTATAATTTATACAGAATGCTATTTGAAAAACTGCTACTTTCACATCGAGGTTATGACAACTTTGAATATGGTTCTTAGGTTAATTAATATGCATCTTCCCCATAACAAATCTATAAAGTTTAAGTAACACTATTTGAAACCATCACTTCAATTATTAGTTCTTTGCTTTCAAAACTAAGTCAGAAAATCTTTAAAATAAGTGGTCGGTTGACAGTGAAACAGATTGTATTAAATATTGACTTTTTAAGTCGATGCCTGATTTGCAGATATACAAATATGTAGATTATAGATACTCTTGGTGAAACTTTGTCATCCATTTATGATATTTTATTGTAACTCACACCACTACCACACTCTATTACATAATTATGACCCGGTTATTTGCACTTTGTTCTCACATGTCGATTTTTGAATGCACGTCAAAGAGGACAAAGTTAAAATGTTTGTTTTACACTTATTGAAAGTTTCCATCGCGTGGCGTATATTCGACCAACCGTATTTGAGATACAATAATTGATGTGTATATCTAGAAACCAAGTTTTTCAGTTGGTGTAGATCTGCTTGCATATGTTTTCAGATAGCTTTGCTTCAATATACGCTAAATCAAGCTATAGGGGAGGCCAAAATGCAAATGTTTTTGCAAATACTAAAATACCCGTGTCACCATTAGGTGTTTACGTATTTACTTACGTATATGGATTCGACTTATACTATAGCTCAGAAATGCGTTGAAATAGGAAAAGAGTGTACCATCAACGTGACTAAATGCGCGGATGTGCATAAGAAACAGAGTGGCGGGGGCACTACGCTGGCGGAGGAAATATAGGCAGTGTAGGATTTTCAGTAAGTTATTACTAGGGTATGAATAAAAAAGCTTGATGAATTCGGAAATTGCATAGTGGCGGCAGGGTAATTCATAAAATAAAATAAATTATAAATGCCCATACAGTTTTTAGGTTTTTTTATGTCTGTAGGATTATTTTTGTGTTAATGGAAGACTTTAAATCATCAATAACCTTTTGATCCTGTCAATGCTTCTTATAAGATGATCAATAAGGATTTGGATCAGATTTCAAAACTATTTATTTGAGACAAATGCTCGAAACTTTATTCTTGAATACCTCCATAAATTCCAATATTTTCTAAATTTGCTTCAAGTGGAACAGCAGCTTCAAAATCCGATCAAAACCGCCAATAAATAGACCCCTTTGGAAAAATACTAACTACATTCTTAAATACGGTACAAGATGATAATAATTCAAATAGTATAACATTTTTAAATTTGTATGAAACAGTCAAATGCATCAAAAATATATCATTCATACGAGTATATATATTCTCAAATACCATCAGCTTTTTTCTCCCAAATACTGGCCAAAAGCCATCGATCGTTCATCATATACCGACCACTGCAGTTCTTGCTGCATTTCGTCATGGTGAGTAATATGGTGCCAAGGTCCATCTAAGGTTGGTTAACATATATCTACAGAGATTTTCAATACGTATGAAAAAACGTACCTGAAACATTCTTTTCATTCTTAATGCGATGATCAAGTACGAAATGGTCTTTTTCATTTACAGTCTGATGTCTTAGCGGAATTTCGACGTAAGTAACTGAACAAACTACCCGGTGAATGCATTGGTTTAGTTAACAGTTTTTTTTTAACCAAATCCATTGTTGCTACAAAACGAGCAAACCTCAATACGTCCTTTTTTAACTGAGATACATCATTTAAAAAATACAAATAATTGACTTTTTTGATGTTTTATTTTTCCAGTAGTGTATAAAAAATAATTGAACAGGAAAGCATACAAAATTTTAATTTTTACAGAAAAAGCTATTTTAGAATGAAATTTTTATTTTTAAGTTCATCTCCCATAGGTCTGGAATGAATTGATCACGAGATACTGCCGACGCGACGTCCATTACTGTCGGAATATTTTTTTAGAAATGCTATTTTATATTTGCCTATAAATTACACGACCAATTTACTTGTTCCCATGTTTTGTTTGAAAATATTTGGACTGGAAATTTTTCTGATGTTCATCTTATATTGTACTGTAGCTAATTGAAACCACGTCTGATTGATTAACTTTACTCATGTTTCGGTAGCATCATGCACCGACCAATACATGATAACTGAGCGATAACCACAGGATAAGTTGCAGAAGTTAGATTTTGAAACATGCATCCTCTATATTAAATTGTATATTATCGCATTATATCTAGGGTAAGTTTTCCAAAAGTTTTAATCAGCTTACTTCTTCAGAAAAAAAGGACATTTGTATTGTGTAGTAAAAAGTAATGTGGTATTGATAAATGACGACACAGGATTTTTTCTCTAATAATGCTGCGAAGATAACTTCAGGAAACAAAAAAACATTACAGTATATGGATAGTCGAAAAAGTTAGGAAAATAGATAAATAAAAGGAAGAAAATCGATTGGATGGTGATACAATCTTGGAAGGTCTGATTGGGATCAAAAACTGAATTTTAAGGGGGCAGCATAATATTCCATGATTTTCTGCGAAACCAGCCCTCCTCTCGAAAAGATGATGTGTAGGCAATTTTGAGTTATACGTAAAAAGCTTAGATTTTTGAGAATTCTATTTCTGCAATTTAATTGAAGGTCTTTTATACCTTAAAAATGTCTGACGACGAGTTCCGATGATATGAAGCAATTAATTAAAACTAGCCTTGCTCATACGATAATTTTTCAGGATAATAAGGTACTCAAATCTTCATATGAATTTTATGAAATTTCCCTTTGAGCACCCTTTGCCTACAAATAGGATACACTAAATATTTTGCCGTTTTCTATCCGCCTTCGCTGTTAATAATACACAGCTATCACGCAAGCTGTTTCAACGGAATCCATGATACTGCCATCAATTAGTCCCAAGTGCTCGCCTGCTTTATTTTTCTCCCGATTACGATTATGACAGAAAGTCCCAAGTTCGCGCCTAGCCTTAGGTGATGTGTCGCAAATCGTATAATCACGTTTGATTGCCCCGTCTATTTTAATATACAGATACGGCTATACGAGCTCTACTTTGGAGATAAAGTGATCCGAAACTGAGTATCTCTACAGATGCTTCTTGATAGCTTTCTACACATCGACCGTACTTCGCTGACACTGAGGTTAAGAGATTCATTCCACGCAGTATTAAACAAAGAGAAATAACAATGAGAAATTATTTAAAAGAATCAACCGAGCGCTTATTTTAAGGTTTATTAGTTTGTCTACATTTAATGTTCCAGTGAAACGAGTCAGTTTTAGATTTGAACTCAGCCTTGAATTACAGATTTCTCACTTTCAGACATAATTATGAATAATTTAACCCATTGATTCTTTTTAAACATACACATACTAACCTATAATCAATTTAGAAGTTTTTGTTTACTTATAGTTAAATTTACTTATGTATACCTGACAAACACATCATTATATTTTTTTATTGTTTGGATTGCGCCTTATCTAGTTAATTATTGAAACTACAAACGTTGGAATAAGATATTTTTTAACGTTTCAGAAACCTTTATCAACGTGAAAAACTAATTATTAATTGAAAATCATTAAAAAAATTGCGTCAAGTAGGTAGACGCTGTACTTTCCGAGCAATGGCATCAGTTTAGAAATGAGGATTTTAATCGTATTTTGAAATGTTTGAGGGTCAGAAAGTCCCAACAGTTTTGATGTTTTCGATCATATCGATTACCTCCATAACGCACTTCTAGCATATCAGCTAAATGGATCAAAATCTTCAATAATCTGGCGCCTGAAATGACATCTCAATCTACTAACGTCATTTTTTAAGCTGGTAAATATACCTTTCATCATTATTTATGATCCCTATTCCGTTAAAATACAGTATTCTGTCGTAATGATCGCTAAAACAGAGATGTACCAAATTAGCAGCCTTTAGAAAAAAAACGAATGCCCTAATATACCATATAAGTTTTGAATACATTTTAATGGTTTGTTTGAAACATTTGAAATGCATCGAGAACCTTCTATGTTCATAAGTCGGATGTACGGATCTTTTAAATTCACAGCAGTTATGTAATTTATTTACAATTTATCTGCTGAGAAGGCAAATGTGTCAATACAGATCTATGTCTAAAAACTACAGATAGCCCGAGGACCCAGCGCAAAAATTTGAATAGATCCCTTTAATATATGAATTCAATCGCAAAAGGTAGATTTGAGGTCGTACAATAACAATTTATTGTCGGCCAAATCGGTACCCTCTGTATTATGGCCAATAACATTTTTTTTAACAAATGAATAAATGCATGATTTGAATCTAAACCTATATGGCCCTCGCCTCTGCACATTCAAGAGAATTACCGCGCGCCCTAAACAAGGACAAAGCATCGCCCGTTAAGCTTGTGTGTATGCACGTGTGTGCTCAGCTGATATTCGATCCAGGGTTCGGTCGCAATTGAAGTTGTGAAGTTGTTTTTTCTGTTACGTTATGCGTTTGTTGTTGAATATTATGCTAAATTTAAGAATGTCGAAGTATTTTCTTTGCAATGATATAATGTGAATTTATTAAAAATAATGTAGATATATAAAACAGTGAACTTTTTTTTAACTTTGGAATGATTCTTTTTTCACGTTTTTGCGAGCATTTTTGTTCCATTTTCAAATTTATTATATTAAATTTATATCATAATTATCAACATATGAATAAATTATTAATTATTAAAAATCATAATTAAATTTATAATAATGAATAAAATGATTATTTTATATTGAATAAGATAACAATTTTTTTTAATTAATTGATTTTATCCATTATTTTTTTATATTTTATCTCATACTATCATTTCTGGTGTTACTGTTTTTATGGTAAATGCAGTTACAAAAGTTCTTGCATGTTATTCTATTCATTTCAACTGATGTAATTGCAAAACTCTCTTATCGCAAACTTTAGATTCATCAAATACCTACTAGTAATCACTTTTTTCCGGAACACAACCGCGCTTATCAATCTGAGGAAGTTTTCATTACTGCACTTTACAACGTTCTTGCCTTCATCACAAAGAAAACACTCCGACATCATTAAATTTAGCACTTAATATTTAACAAAGAACACATAACGCAAAACATCAAACAGCTCCACATCAAAAGAATACACGTCAATTGAGATCGAACTCTTTATCGAATATCTGCTGAACACGAGCACATTAGGGTAGGGCGAAAAAAAATTATTCGAATTTTACGCTGCCTGTATGTCCTCTCGGTGCCTTGAATATATTAATTTAATAAAATAGGCGAAGTTCGTTCACATTTCAAGTTTATCTTCAGGTGGCGCATTGAGCGCCGTTTTACAGAAAGTGTTTTTTTAAACAATGGTATCTGCAATAGCAGATCTGTCTGTCCAGTGTCGAATTTACCATCGCATCTAATCCTTCTCGCTACCCCCGACTATTCGAAAGCCTTTGTGTCAATTTTGTTGCATTATATTGCAAAATATTTTGCAGTTTATATGGAATATAATCGAACTAAGACTCCTATACCTTTGGTAAATATAAACATAGCAATATACACTGTGAATTCTGATTTTTCAAGTTCCAACCATACATTTTTGGGTTTGATAAACAAAAACTGTTTTACAAAGTCGATTATACATATTTTATTAACATTTAAGCAGCATTGCCAGTCTTGTAGCTTCAAGTCCAACCTGTACAATGGTGAGAAATGAGAAAATTATTTGTACCACGATTCATCAATGAATGTTGAAATAATCTTTGTGGAATGGTTTTAATTTTGATTGAGTATCGTGTCGTTTATGCCTTTCTGCTTGTTTACTCCCTCTATTTTAGGATGTTCACACATTTGCTTTCAAAACACAGTAAGGATTAATTGATTTTCCAGAGCTGTGGATTCGGAATTTCATGATACTACTGATTTATGAACATAATTTTTTGTGCATCTCGGATTTCATGAAGAAATTTAACCATTCGTTATATCCAAGATATACCTTTGTGTGTGGGAAGTACATCATCAACCTACTTGAACAGAAGCGGTAGAGAAATTTTATAATATAAATATATAGTTTTTTGATAACCCTGGAAATGCAGCCGAAACATAGCAAAGTTTTAGATTCAAAGTATTTGGTATCAATTATAAGCCATATTAGCCAGATAAAGCGCTATTAATCATGGTTACCAGGTAAATTACTGAAGTTACATCAGCACTTTTATGTTTGTATATTATAGTTATGGGGATCAAAGGAAGACGGGTTCATATGATAGAGGAGCTCAGTGAAACGATAATCTCGTTTCAGAGAGGTAAAATATCACACATAGCTACAGCAGCCATTCTAATGCTTTTCTCATAATAATCGTCCATTAAATATCCTTCTTAACATGAATAATTATGTACTCTTGATAAAATCGGATCTGATATTATTAGTTAACTCAGGAAAAAGTAAAATATTATATACTTGTAAACTTATTGCCCAGTACTGAATAAGCAATCGTGCTAAGGTACTGTAATTGGGATATATCTTACATGTGTACGAGAGAGCATGCATTTGATATGTCATGAACAAACCTTTTCTCTCGTATCGACAACAATGCAAATATCGGTAAAACATGGGGTGTATCTAGAAACAAACACTTTTTGTATACAAAATATACAACTTAAACCTGTGAAATATTTAACGAGTATAATTTTGCATTTAATACGAAATGAAATGAACTTGTTGAAAATTAAAAACATAAAAAAGTTAAATGTTTGTCTATTAATTTAATTCTAATGACGTTAAACAGGGAAGGCGTGATTGGCTTGTTCTAATTTACAATTGCTGACACATTTTAAAATTGATTACAGTTCAAAAAAATAAATTATATATAAACTAATATTGGAAACAGTTTTACTGCAATAAGTTTTTTTGGCAGATAACGAAACAGTTATGTGAAATACATAAGAATGTGCACATTGCGAAAAAATAAAGTTCATCAAACAATTTCTGAAGTATGGGAAACGACAACGTCTCACTAACAGTAAGGTATGATAAGGGTACCCATCTCATCCTGGTGGAACAATAGTTGATAATTGATAATTGTCTGCCTTACTAGCAGTGCGGCGTTGCATGTTGCACACTTTAGGCATTCATTTCGGTAAGCCAATTGGTTTATTCTCAAAATGTACTCAGTTTGACTATAGCAATTCACGGCAAAATTTGTGTAATTAGTTAGGTTACTTAAAAACACGCTTATTTATTTTTCTTGTAAAATATAATATCGATCAAAAGTAGAAAAGAGTACTGTATGAAACACGGTTATAAAACTTATAAAATTAAATTTTGATTAACACATAAGGTTAGGTTAAGACCGAATAGCCTGATGGCTAAACTTGTAAAAAGTTACAAATAAGTACCCGTTATAAGTACTATTATTAATAAAGTAATTCCATAATTTTCTATGACTAGAGCACTAAATAGACAAGTATTTGCATCCGCTCGTAGGTTTAGTATTTGGTCCAGCTATGACGAATCAGTGTCGAGCCTCGCCAACGTACCAAAAATATATAGGTTATGTTCCGTTATTGACTTTTTAGTAAATAGAAAAATATCTCATTCAGAGAAATGATGGAACTTAAAAAAGGCAATGCACTACGAAACATATACCTACTTATATATTACAAAATTAATTTGTTTGCGCTTGTTTTATTTTTTTTTACATCATGATCTATTTAACAGTTTATCAAGTGGTATCCTAGGTGCTGTGAGTGGCACCACAGAATATATGAGGTAAAGTGGCACTGTCAGCATTAGAGATGCATTCAATCAGTGTCATTAGTTCAACTTAAACAATTATTAGGTGTTTGCAAAGATAATGTATAGGTGATTTAAGATATTGGTCGGTTATAAGAACATACCGGCATTTGCCTTGTTGACTTCCCCTACTTCGAATTAATCGTGTGAATTCACCTCCAATATATTCAATAATGATTTCAGGACTTCGCATTCAGGTGACATATGTTTGAACTCTTGATGAAGATCAGTTTGATAAATATATCCTTTCGGTCATATTGATGATGAGAGGAAGCTAAACAATTGGATATGAATCAATATCAAGGTTGTTGCGCACGTATCATGATGATACTGGTTCATACCCAATTTTTGTGTTCTTGTATAAACTAAAACTATAAGTTATAAACGATTTCCCATAATTTGCGGCAAACCTTCTCGATACATTTTTCTTTTAAGGGGTTAAACATTCAGAACCTTCTCGATGCCACTATGTGTACTTGTATTTATACATTTCATATTGATGCGTTCTGCTAATATCTACGGATGAAGATACACATTCATCTGTGGATGATGCCGTCAATAAACAGGAGATTATCCCTGTGAAATCGTGTATATAAAGCTGCGTATTTGCCTTCAAAACGCAGAGCGGCAGCCCATAAATTTTTTGTGTGAATAATCTGCATAGAAATTAAAACATATTTAGTATATTTCAGACATGACTTAAGAATTACAAATGCAGCCAACAAACTAGGAACATTACAAAACACCATGTCTGTGATTTTAATATTTTCATGTTTACAAACTACTTTAGATGGTGCTAAAGCTTATTCTATTTGGTTTATTCTGATATAGTATAATGATACTGAATATATGTCAGATCCTGATACTTGTTTGCATCGTCTACCTCGTACAAAGTAAATAACAGCCACAAAGTTTTTATTGTAATAAGGATGTTCCATAAGCGATATTTTAAATCATGCAGTTCAATCATTTTGTTATGAAACATGATTTCATAATATGCAATTTTGACAAATTCATACACCCATCCTTCATTGATGTATTTTGAAATAAAAATATATCTCTTCTGGAATAATCCAAATGTCCACTTTTAATCCCTTACTAAGCCACTAAAAAATATAGTTTGCTAGTTTTCACATTATTGACTGCTATTAAACACTAACGTAATTTCTCGCATTATGATATTATGCATTTTCATTTACAATATTACAAAACGATTCATTACCATCTCTAATCGTTTCAGCATATATATATATATATATATATATATATATATATATATATATACTATCAGTCAGGAAATATATTTAATGGCCATTAATACGAATCTATTCAACTTTTAGTGAATCCTGGAGCTAAGGAGCGGTTAGTTCAGATTACTGGTGCCAACGAAGAAAGCATAATGTGAGTAACCTTCAGCTTGCAATTTTGATTTTATATAATTATTTATGGATGCTAGAGCGATATACATTTTACCTGCCTACATATTGGATATGTGATACTGGATCCTCTGGAGGAGCAAGCAGAAACACTACATAGTTTTACCATTCGCCAAACAACTTTATTCAAACTGGATACATGTTTCGCTAACTATGTTAGAATCTTCAGGAGAAGATTAAAAAAGTATTAATTGTGTGTGTTTGTGCATACGCGTATATATTGTAAAAATTGACATCAAAAAATGCGATTGAATGTCACCCCTTTTCGGGGATGAGATTTAAACAATTAAAAATAATCCAAGAAATCGATAAAATGCTCAGCAAAAAATGTTCTATGAACTTTTTCCAAGTCAACATCAACGGGATTGAATTAATTTTTCATCTGAAAACACAAAACATGTTTTTCAATATGTTCTCGCAAATATAAAAAAAGCATACACTATGGGGCCAGTTTTCGCTTCTAATTCTACGATAAACTTCCAAGGAGGCACCAGCTTGTGTTCGAAAAATGGGTATTAGATGTCAACTCCGAGATATAAAAAGTATTCTAGAAAAACTGAATTACAGAAAGCTAGTGGTCCACACTAATTACTAGCAATTCTCCTGAATCGTTGTGCCGCAGAGCTTAAACCAGTCCTTTGCAAGCTATTTAAACGTCACACATATATGTGAAGCAGAGCAATTCAGCTTCATGGAGATTATGAAGTCGTCGTGCTCGATGTGGTATCTTATGAGAGACTTCTAGTTAGTTTTCTCAGGAATCGCTCCTTATTTGTGGTGGTGGATGGATATGCGTCCGATGTACTTACCATCAATGCGGGTGTTCCGCAAGGATCTGTCCTTTCTCCAAGGCTACAATCAAAAAATAACGAAAAAACAAAACATTTACCGGCAAAAGTAATAGGCCCTGCGTATGACCAAATCTATCATCTATCGACTACCGTAAATTTGGAATCGTTATATGATTTAGTCTGGCATGTCGTGATTTTGGGCATTTTTTGTGAATTTATCACTCGTATTCTACAATTTACCGTAAAATACCTCAAATGATTCATATAATATCCATCATATAATTCCTTTTAGTCACGCGAAACAGCTAATCGAAGACACGATTCGACGGAACGCTTCACCTGCTCGCGAACCTTCTACATCTATGCCTTCGGGACTGACTGGGTCCAGTTCCAGCGTAGCCTCCTCCGCGTCTGAAGAGGCAACCGCTGCCGGAGGAGGAGGAACCATCTCTCCACCCGCCCACAGCCCGCGGCATCTCGTTCACAGCCTGAGCACCAACGACGCTGCTATCGGGGAGTACAAGTATACCGTCATCACAAACGGTTGCACGATCAGAATAACCGGGGATAATCTCGACTTAGTCAGGGTACGTATTACCATGGACGCTTTTACTACTAGATTTGCTAAATTGCTATACACCCAGTAGAGTTTCAACTGTCCATTCTGAGGCATGCAATATTGCCTTGTGCTGTATTTAGCAGCATACTAAATATAATTGAATTGTACCGGGTCTGTAGATGTTTTTCTGTAATCGACGATTACATGAGGGAGAATTGTCACTACTCGCTTGCTATCAAACATTGAATTCCTTGCCTCGATAAATCTCTTGTTTCGATATTAATTTTAGCCGTATTTCACAGTTTATCATACATCGCCAGTACGCGTGTATCTTGCAATTTCATCATATATCTCACAAAATTCAAAATAATAATAAACGGACTCTATTTTATCCTCAGCGAAGTTCAGTTGAGCTGTGAACTGAGAACCTTAAATAGAATAAATGGAATAAATTTGACACCTGTATTAACTAATATTCAAGTTACTTAAACATTACTACAAATCATTTAATATTATATTAATCTACACAATCTACTTTACTTATTCTAAATATCTAGCTTGATCTCCCAATAAATATTTTTCAAATACTTTTTTAAAACTCTTAACATCTATGTTTTTCACTAAAACTGAAATCTTATTGTCACAAGCGCAGATAGTTTACCCTCATCGCAACCTTTTAGCAAATTATCTACAATATTCACCAAAGCCGCAGCAGTACTATGATTGTTTCTAAACCCTGACTGAATTAGGGGATATAGTTCACGTACAATCAAGTAATCATTAATTTGAGTATATAATATTTTCTCGAAAACCTTGGATATTACACACAATAGAGGTATGGGTCTTATATCGGTAAGATCTGAGGGATCTTTAACTTTAGGAAGTAGGATTACTATAGCAGTTTTCCATACTTTCAGAAAGTAATTGAACTGGATCCACATTTTGAAAATATATACTAGGTGCCGAATAACAAGTGGACAATATGGCTTTAGCATTTGGAGACTAATACCATCAGCACCTGTGGCATTAGATCCTATAGGATAGATAGCTTCAGTTACTGTGTAGTCAGGGATTATGCCAAAATTAAAACTGGGATTGTCAGCCAAACGATGTGTAAGATAGAATTTCTCAGTTTCATATAATACTGATTTGATGTATAGAACTGATGAACTGAACTATTAACCATATTTTTATTCTTTTAATTATGAGGTTGTCGGTTTTTAATGGTTTTTAATGCTTATGTAAATATTTTGTTGTTCTAAGGATCTCCACAAGAGCCTGCAATCTTTCTTAGCATGTATATAGTTTACATAGCGATTTTTCTCCTGAGGTATAGATTCAGTAACAAAATTCCGCATCTCTTGATATTTCTGCCAATCTTCATCATTCCTATTTTTTTATATCTAATAAGGAGTTTTTCTCGTTCTTGAACCAACTTTATGATACAATGCGTATACCAAGGTGCTATAGGTTTATAGTCTATTTCAGAAAGGTATAGAGTAATAAAACCTTATTAGGTATGCAAAGGGACTGCAGAGTGACCCAACGAATATTTAAGCCACTTTCATAGTTTGGCACTGATTTCATTGTAAGATTCTTTTTTTTTTAATCAAATGCAGGTAATACCACCCGGGTTTGGGTCAATTCATGGGATTTGCCTATTGTTATCCATTCCAGAACACTGGAAATAGTGTGTCAAAGGCGGTATACTTGTAAAAAAAATAAATTTTGTTTTAACAGAATAAAAATTAGGCAGTATGTACATAGTATTAGGTATACTTATTTTTCATTGAACATTATCCAAAAAAATACATTGTACAGAAATCGAATAATAAAAAATCATAATATTCTTCGTCATCCGAGGAACTGTCATCTCCTCTTGACGTTATAATTAACGGGTCGACGGTCCGATCGATCAAGTAGTCACGATCCCACATTTTCTCCTCGTCTTTAATGACATGCTGGACTGCTTTTCGCCAGTTCTCTGGTGTCACTTCCTCAATGACTTGATTAAACAGTTGCTTAACGTCTTTCATTATGAATGTCGCGTTTTGTCTTGCTACAAATCCGTTCACTTCCGCCCATATGCGTTCTATGGGGATTTAGTTCGCAGTGATAAAAATTTAACCACCCTATAGTTCAAAAGTTATGGAGTCTACGGCATACCTTCATAGATTTTTTTTAAATGGACTCACCCTCTTAAATATTAGCGTGTCATTAAGGAACACCCTATAGATCGATACAATAATTAATATACATATAATATACGAGTCATGTGAAACCTCATGCCCGGGAACCAAATCCAGCCCGTTAATGTTGTATTGGGATTCAAATGTATGGTTTGAAATTTAGGCTGATACGATTTAACTTGATTCAGAACGTGTAGCATAATTATGGAATTATTTTAGAAGGGAAGAATATCCGAAGTTCTAATTATGTATCGTGTTATCGCTTACTTTTGTAGCAAATGTTTAATATTTGTGTAACAATCTTTTTGAAGATTACAGGAATTACGGAATTGCCATTGAAGAATATTATCGCAACCAAAGTATTAATTTTGTTATGCCTTTATATTGTTTTTGAGCATTAAGTGTATGTTATTGTGGAAAAATGTGATAATAGGGCAGCCTGGGCAGCCCATGTTTCTTAGGAAGCATTGACGTTGCACATGTCAAATTTTTTTTCATTGTAATTTAGACTAGTAAACTGGTGCTGGACGAGTACTTCAGTGGTGAGCCAATTCACGACGTATCTCAGTTCTACAGCTTTGACAGTCTACCACAACCTATTCTTCCTGAGGATTTCTCAACTACAGATACTATTTTGTCGCCTCCTGAGTCGCCCTTGTCTCCGGAAGTTATCGGGGATGGCGGCGACGAGGAAAACGGTACTGTATTCTGTATCTTTACTAACAACGCTTTTCATTTGAACGTTCATAATAAAAAAAATACATTTTGTAGGCATTTTCTAATCAATTTCAGTGGTAACACAAGCCTACAAGAACTGTTAATCTCGTATATTTCTAGATATTTAGCCATAACACCATTTATTAGTATTTTTTAGGTCAACTCTATTATGATTTTTGCCATTTTGCTCTTGAATGAATGTTATTGCTTGTAAAATTGTATTGATCTATTTTTGACCTACGCAATTATGCATATGTTTCAATGCGTTAATGGAGCTAGCACTAGTGACACAGTATACTCGTGCTAAATTTTAATTTAGGAGTTAATTTCTATTGAACATTTAATTAACTGCCGTTTAGGTAAGTGTAATAGTCCGAAACACAATAGTGAGATCCAGGAGCGGCCTTACTTACGTTACTTTAACAAAGCTCATATTATTTATAATGTGTCCTACCACTTGTAAATGACATTGTGCGAGTTTCGCTAGACCAAGAGAAAGTAACTTTTGCAGATATATTGGAAGAAGAGAGTTTCAGTCATGACTGTTCAACTTGTCCTCTGCTTGACTTTAGTAAATCTGTCACCACGTGTCTCTCTATCTGCAGTCGTTGCATGTTAGTCTGGTGTCTACTTCTCCAGTCATATTTTAAAAGTGATGAATCTACCTTATATTTGATATGACCACTGAATCTACATGTCATTGAAGACATAATTTAATGATGTTTTGGACGAGTGTAGCTTGGCATTACGGTTTTAAATGGTGTCTTTCCGCGCCTATCATTGAAGTGTCTGTTGCACGGTGGTTTTATTCAGTAGCTGACTTGTTTCCTCCTTTTTCATAGTGCTAGTTACATTTCATATGGGTTCTCCGGATCTCCTGTTTTCTCTGGTAACTTGTTTTTTGGGGCTGCCTTCATTGTTGATGTTATGTGAGACGTTGTTGGATCCCCCATAGGTGATGTCCTTGCTCCTGTCTCTCTTTCACCTCAAAAAAATCAATCATTATCGAACTGCCAAGTCTGGAATCACATATGAGCTCAAAGGAAAATTTTTGTATTCACCTCAAGCTTTATAAACTTTTATTTTATTTCAAGGCCCATTTACATTTTTCTTGTTTCAGCAGCTATTCCCAAGAAAACTTTACAAAAGTGAATTGACATTAACCCTGAAGTTTGATGTTGTTGTCGTTGAGTTAATACTGTATTTTCTAATTTCACTTATTTATAAGTTTGTAATGTTTTTGTTATGCGTTAGATAAGGTGAAACTGCGGAGGCCTCGTCTATCTGCCGAAGATTTGCTGAAAGGTAAGATAGTCGTCCAAGGACCTTCCGATGTGCCACCAGATTCTCCAAAGAATAAGTCTGCCGCTTCTGCAATAAACGGCAGCAAAGATCAC
Source organism: Bruchidius siliquastri (assembly GCA_949316355.1). Lineage (NCBI taxonomy): Eukaryota > Metazoa > Arthropoda > Insecta > Coleoptera > Chrysomelidae > Bruchidius > Bruchidius siliquastri. The sequence goes on along the minus strand of OX438533.1, from coordinate 16,115,667 downwards.
GTTTACTCTATCGAATTTTTGGCTCATCTTGCCATGTCCCCTTTGTGTCTGGTACAGCCTGACGATTGGAAAAGGATCTCGAATGATTATCCGACACTTATAAGAAGTGTAAGTAACAATAAGTACCTTTCGGTTAAAGCAACCTTTATTAAATCGTATTCCATAATAATATTTGAAGAACATGCCATGAGAAAATCTCGTGACAAAACTGTGCCCCAACAGGATCACTTAAAATCTGTTTAGTGAAAGTCCCACTTTTTCCGCATTTATGACTTCTAATATTTCATGGATTGTAGATGCTCTTACTTCGTGAATACTGGCCTTCATTTAGATCAAAATTGGGTAATTTGAATACACATTTTCAGAAATAAAAATCTTTTCATGTGATGCGTTTCGATTTTTATTTAAATCATCGTCAAACTGTCAGATTTGACTGTTTACAAAAGCTACACAGGGTACTTGTCAACTAATTAACCAAGTCCTATCGTGAATACAAAACTAGAGTTCTCAAACCTAGCATTATCTCTTTCCTGTCTATTCTGTCTAGCCATTACTCCATCAAAAACCATAACAATGGCCATAAAAGATATTTCATGCGTAAAGCTTCCTCATGTTATTTCATTTTTTAAATACGTACTAAACTCTTCCAATAGTAAATTAACCTATAGACGTACAAATAGACAGCTCTTATAGTAGTGTATCGATGAAAAAAATTACTACAGTTTACGGTTGACAGTTGACCAGAGTTTTCGGCTACCAAGCACAAATTTAGGGCTTATATGTTGGGTGATGAAATACTATAACTTATCAACATCTATAAGTGAACTATAATCAAATATATTTGGCATTATTGGTTTCTTGTTGTTTCTTTACCGCCTTCTAAGGTGTTTATTAAAAGATACAGTTCACCAGAATATCAATAATTATATCAATACACCTTCTGAGTACTATTTTGTGGTATAATAAAGACTGATGATGAAAAAGTGGCTCTTGCGTAAAATGTTGCTTTAATGTCTGCTTCTTTAGACCATCCTCAAAATAATTGCTTGAAAATATGATTCCATGTTTTTTCTTTTTAGATTGTTGAGCGATTCGATGCTAAGAACTATCTGTCCTCCCGTACAGTAGAATCCAGTGGAGTGATTAGTGCCGATGATATCGATCCCTCAGAAGTTTGACGTAGGAATAAGAAACGTGACAGTCTGCTGCGTATGGCTGTAACATATATGAATAAGCATTCATAGCATACAATAATGTGAGGGGCAGTGAAGAGAAAGTGTTTTCTTGGTGTTGGAGTAATGAGAAGACATTCAACGAAAGAAATTTTGAGAAGAAATATTTTATCCCGTATTTGAGAAATCAAATCACTTCTATTAATAAATACAGTAAGTTCCTTTGTAACGGAGGCGCACTTTCTCTCAACCTCAATTGTCAGTGCATACTTGCGATTAGGCATAATTACGACTCAATCATGTATCAACGTCCAATCTTTAAGTGAATGGATCCTTGAGCGAGCATTCACTGAAATTTTCATGAGCACCCATTTCTTTGCCCGATTTGCTACGATAATTATTATTCATTCTGCTTAAAGAAGAATAACACATCACGATCGTCCACTCATTTCTTTTAAAAGTTAGATACAAATATACACATTGTTCGTTTGGTGGCTTTATCGTTCCTTAGTTTCATTTAATTTTAATTGAGTCAGGAAAAAAATCAGGAAAATTAAAAGCGATCCGAGAATTCGAGAGGTGGTTACGGAAGTTCAATGCAGTTCACCTTTTTCTTCCGTTCGTTCCAAATTTCTTTCCTCTTTTCTGTACTCCACACGTGAGTTAGCCCACTTTTGTCATATAACATAGAATAATCTTATTTTTTCATAACTTTTCAAAAAATCTATATAACCTCACCAGATCTAACAGAGGACAGAGTCCGGATCAGAGTACGGGAAGCCATAAATGTAAGTGTTCATCTATTGTTACGCGTAACTTCTTGTATATGATTTAGTAGTATTTATATTATGTAATAATTACTTTTTCAGTCCTGACAAGTAACCCTAATCTTGTTACTCAAATACATTAACATACATCTCATATTCGTTCAATATGATTTTTACAGGTTTTTGTCAATGCCCCCTTGAATTTTTTCCGAAGAATTAGCTATATTGCCCAGATTATCAATTATAACCTGGTGTCAATAATTACAATACATACATTAGAAAAGAATATATAAGCATATGTCCTAAATTTCTTGAAGTCTTAAAGTTTTCAGAAAAAGTATGTTTTTTGAGTAGTATTTAAAATATTCCCAATTCCAATTGCCAACAGGAATGCATATCAACAAACTTCATTTGTGAAATTCAGTATGTTGTTTATGTTTAAAAACATATTACGTTTTGAAAGTTTAAGTGAGAAGTTGCGTTCTTAAATAAATATCTGTCAAAACTGTTTGGCATTTCGGTGTTTATTGGTTTATCCCGGTCCGACAAGATGGGGGGGGAACCCCCCTGCCCTGGGTCAATAGTTACGTCTGGAGATTTTTTTTAGTTTAAGCACAGTTACGTACTAGTTTTTTCAGGCCCACCTGGCCCGTATTTTTGTCGATGGCTCTGGTTTTGCCATTGCCCGCATCATGTATTTTGATCGCATTATTGGCGCTGTTTTATCAACCAAATATGAGTTTAATCTCCACTGGCGACAAATTATCCTTTCTAATTATTATTAGTTACTGATGGCAGCGGAATCACTTAAAACTATCTAAATATGTCAATAACTTGTACACGTGTGAAAATACACAGTCATGTATCAATCATTGTTTTTGGGTTTAATATGTATGTATACACTATCAAATTTTAGGACATTTTATATAAGTGCTATATTATGTAAACCTTCAAATAAATGGAGAGTACTCAATATTTGACTACAAAAGACTTTGCAGAGATAATGTATTATTTTTACTTGTACCTATGAAAGTTCATGTGTATCATAATACGAGATAATGTATTTAAATATTAAATATATGTATGTATGTATTATTTAATAAAAAAACTCGACAGTTATCATTATTTAATATTTTTTTTACCTAATCGCTTGTGTTAATTTGTAATCCGATTTCAATACTTTTAAGAGATAATTGTAATAGTAAGTGTATTATAATAAGTTTGCAGTACCAGGAAGGCATATAGTGTCGGTTAGCAGCAGTATAATATATATAGGTATGTAAAAGTATTTCCTTTCTGCAACGTATTTAGTCTGTAAACGATATATTACACGTTTGCACAGTCACTCGACTCAATTGCGTTAATGCTTGGCCGGAACACACGAATATGTCCCAGTCCGGGCCTCTGGGCGCCAGCCCCAAGCGCCCAGCGGATAAACCGGGACTGAGTTCCAGAGGCAGCCAATCGTCACGTCAAATTTAAAAATTTAATGTTTTCCATACCCTTTACGTTATAACTACCTAGTATCAGTACGCTTTGCCTATCCCAATCTTCCTGCTAACTAGAGTTTCCAATGTTTCCATTCAAGTTCTAGGGCATGGGCTGCTGTCCACGTTACCGGATTCGTGAATTTTTCCAGTTTTGTATAAATTTTCAAACTTCCTCTACCTTTCTAGTACATAAAATATGGTGAATTTTGAAATTAGATTTTTTTTTTAGAATATCTGCAATCCGAAATTTCGGAAGCAGTTTTATATAAATGGTAGTTGTGTATTCTCAAATACCTATATAATTATTGATCTTTGATGTTCTATCATCCATGGAAATTCACTGCTATTTTTACATTCAAGTAAATAGGTGATGAGTAAATCCCTTAAATTATAATTGTACAGACAAACATTTTGATCCGCCAATCAGAGTCGTAGCTAGAGTAGGGCAAGTAGGGATCTCGCCCCTGGCGGAGCATGCATAATTCGATAAACGGTGAGTTGAATGGGCGAGAAATGTTAGTAGGGACGTTTTTTTGCACCTTTTGTGCATCAGTGTTTTTTCAGCTTCTCAAGTTGTTTGGAGAGGATGAATATGCAATAGAGTGGGTAATGGTCCAGGTATCGGTAGGAGAAATGAAATCCTTGAAGTAAACATATATAGGGTTCCAGACGGTCTAAGAGAGAAAATCGGAAAAACTGCAATTACTGGTGTGTAAATTGATAGAATCTATCCTGGCTTGGAGTACAGAATCTTAAATTTGGAACCTTCAAAAACCTGAAGAACAAAAAAAAGCTCTACAATAGTAGGATTTCCACTTTTGTCGTAATACTTACTTAAAAAACGTTGCCTTGTTGTTTCGCAAATGGCGTTTTACCAATAAAGATTCCTTAAGGTTCAATGAACGTTTATAAATATGATGCTTAAGATCTTGCATGCAAGAATCGGCAGGCGGCAGACTTTGATATATCCGCTTTATATTGCTTCCAAATTTCAAAGCAAAGTTTAAAGAAAACTCGGAACAAGTGCGGTTAAGTCTCCTCCTATTCCTATTCGTCATGTCTTGTGAAGGCGGTCCGTGAGACCTTTGCCCTTGAGTCACTAGGTCAGTTTATGTAATCTATCAGATCTGGAAAACCAGGAACCAGACATTGTCAGTGGAAGGAAGAAAAAGTGCAAAGGTAAGGAAGCTAATCAGGTGGAGGAAGAAATGCCTTGGCGTTTCAATTTGATGTTTTGAATAATTTTCTTGTTTCAAAGGTAATTTTGATACTAGTGTAGTAAAAATGTTATTCTGGGTGTTCTAAATTCGCATTAAATATTTGATCACAGTGCGACCCGTGGCCTGGAATGTTTGTGTACTTTATCGACTATGTAGTTCACTGATTCGCGCAACAGGGGTTACAATGCTATTCTGCTTGACTATAACATTGTTGCGCCAGTTGTTAGACGTACTACCTTAGATAAGGGATGTCGAAGTCTCTGTGAAGAGTCTCATCTGAAACATTCCATGGGGCGTTTGTGCTTGTTCGTAAGGTTCTGTTCTACAGGACCTGCAGACCTTGCATATGCGTTTTAGCCAGAAAACACCAAGCCGCACATGCATAAGTGATAGCTTGTCGAATTATCATTTTCCAAAGCCAAACTTACTTTTGAAGTTCTACATAACATTTGGTAGCGTTTCCGAAACGTAATTTCGAATTTGGTTTTCAATGCTTTAGTGCGTTTCTGCCAGGTCAACCCTTTATCAAGAATGACACACAGGTGCTTACTTGGCACAGAGTTTTGCCACGATATGCGAGATCCGTTAACTGAGACCTTCGACACGACGTATTTCAGTACAATAAATAGCCTGCGTTTTCGCATGTTTCATAGTAATGGCTAGGGTTTTTTTTAATTCCAATTTAAATACAATCACCAAAAAAATACACCTCGTATAATACAAAAACAATGAAAATTATTAAATGTTCTCGAAACATAGTTTTGTAGTTCAATCACAACAAACGATGCTGCTTACAGTAAGTTATGCTATTGCTAATTAATTTTACAGAATAGACTTGCGAATGGTACTTTAAACCCTCTATCTTAATGCTATTATCCTGCTACAAATTTTTTGGTAGGTGCTTTTGCGATAATTTTTTAAATATGGAAATGTATACAAATAAATCAATCATTTCACTCATTTTTCTTGTCACCTATACATAATACACATATACCATGGTGTCGCCATCTGCATGAATAAATCTGTAATATTGTGAAACTACTATCTGGTTACCTGTAGGTAATATAATTTATGTCTAACTTACAAATCAATTTCGTTTCAGACGTTCAGGGAACAACGCATAGATGGCGCAGGCTTGCCACTTCCCACTGAAGAACACCTGACACAACGACGATCAGTGATGCCAATTTAGCTATTTTATAGCTAGATCTAGCTATTTCGCGCCATGGTTTAGCTAGTAAAATATCGTCTAGCTATCTAGCTATTTTGTCTAGCTATTTCCTTTTTCGGTTTTTTCCCATTCTATGGTTGCTTCCTCCATCTATGCTTGGACTGTTTTGCGAAGCTATGAAAGCAATGGTTTGTGCTTTTTCGTGCTCTACGAGTGTGGTTGGTGTGTTTTGTGGTGTTTCATGACAATGTAGTGTCAGCTGTTAATTGTCATGTCGCATATTGTCAATTTGTCATTTGTCAGGTATCGTTTCCCGCTTTAACGGTCTCCGTTATAAATACAATTTAAAAACATTTTCAATTTGAATATAGAAAATGAACGTTAGGTATACGATTGTATCAATTTTGGATACTGGATTTCCTCTAATCTGTAAGTTTGAAACATATAGTATTGTCAGGTGAAAAGCGAAAGGTGAATTGTGTAAAATTTTTATATCTTCAATTTATTTTATATATATAACGTTTGTGAGAATACATTTGTTTTGTTTTTTGTTCATATTTTAAATCTTATTCCCAATCCACACTCATTATTTTTATTTAAATTTCAAATTTCAGTGTAGTTATCAATGACAAATTTGACAATTCACTCAAGAGATGAAACATAGAATTGTCAAGATAAACGTCATAATTTTATATTGTCATTTGTCTGTGTTATTCTGTTGGCATTTGTCAATTAAATTTTTGATCGAGAATCCCTTACGTTCGAAAAAAGTAACTATAATATTCTGTAATAGGAATAAAAAGGACACCGAAAAAAATGCTAGCTATTTTCTAGCTATTTTTAGACAGTACTTTAGCTATTTAAATTCCAAGGAGTTGGCATCACTGACGACGATGATATATTTTGATCGTCGTATAGAGATCTATTCTATTTCGGCGGTCAAGTGGCTGTCCTTTGTATGACTAGCGCGTCAACTAAACACGTGTGGACGATAGTTAGTTAGTTATTATAATATCATCCAGTAAAGTACGATCTGCCAATGTCTGATGTATTTTGTAAATAAATACACTAATGTGGAAGAATATCTCAAATCCTATGGAGCGTGAGTAGTAATGATTACAAAAATAGGCAAATCAACCTATTTAAGATTACAAGCAGCAATGACCAGGAAAATGTTTTAGATGAAAAAAGATAAAGTTAAGTTGACTAGAACCTCCAGATTCATTTTTCCTTCTGATCCACTTACGCGTTTAGTTTTTTTAAATTTCTTCTAGGCATATCATCTCTATTTCGTTAACAAGTTGTAGAATTCATCGAAGGGCTCGCTCTGATAATTGTCATTATTGAGTCATTGTTTTATTTTACAATAAAAGCGATTTCAAAATCAGACATAAAACTACACTCAAAACGTTGTCGTTACATGGCCTACTTGGCTAAAATACTAGTCCACTGGACTAAATTTAACTGACGTGTGGACACATAGTAACGACTCCACTACTGTACTTAATTACTTGCAAAGTGTGAACACTTATAAACTTAGTAGTTTACTCGACTCAACTTTACTGCAATAGGGTTGCTGACCGTCCCGCTTTTCGCGGGATGTCCCGTTTTCAGCACCTTCAGTCCCGCGTCCCGCCGGTAGTCCAAGCGGGACGCATATTGTCCCGATTTTTAATGAACATAAATAAAATGTATCTTGAAACGTGAATTGAAGAAAAAAGTTATTCCTACATCTCATCACTTCATAATGGTCGTATTGTCCGCCACTCAACAAAAAAATCTATTACACACATGATGATAAAAAAATACATAACTTTTACGAGCTATAAAATCGCAGGAGAAATATTCTTTTAAAAAAAAGGTATCAGAAATTGATATTTTTAGTTATATTTTAGGCTGGAGCTGAAAAGTGTTTGTTTTTGTTCGATTTATTCCGGTTTTATTTGTTAACCTTTTTCATGACTTTTTCGAGTAGGAAATAATATCAGGCCTAGCATTGGGAATATTTATGTTTTGTTTTAATTGTATCTACTTACGTTTTGTGTTCGTAAGAGTTTATTATTTTATCTTTTATATGTTTTATGCAATATATAATTTTATATCTGGAAGGATTTCTTTTGTTACTTACTAGAAATAAAAACATGTTTTTGTGAGCTTTTTTAAGTGTCCTGCTTTTTCTTTTTTGTCCCGCTTTCCTAATGCCTAAATCCCTCTAAATGCAAATTTAGAGTTGGCAACCCTATACTGGAAGTGTGGTAACCGGCTATTAAAAAGCTACTCTGCCACTATTCTATCATCTATTGGTAACTGATCTAAGGTTAAAAACACTGCAGTCATATTCTATATTGCAAACGCTAGTGGTGGGAGTATCTTCATGTAAGCCAAATTCACCTCGTCGGATTTACGCAGCTGTATGGGGTATTGGAGGTCCTGGTCGTCGTAATCATAGAACATTACTCTCGTCCTGAACTTGAAGTCTAGAGTTCTTGGCTAACCTAACCTTATAGCTTCTGTGTCTTAACTCAAGCCGCATGCGTATCGTGCATGCGTGGTCGTAAATCCGTGGAGCGTGGACCAATCAAATTAAACCACGATTTGCGGCAGCTTTGTGTTTTGTATGTCAGAAATGAATTTATTTTGATATTTTCTAGGTATTACTACAGATCGAAAATGTACCAGGGAGATTTTACCACGTACAGTATGGACTTAGTGAATAGGAATGTATTGATCAAATTAAGCCCGTATTTGATATTCTTAATGCTGGAATTGTTCTTCAAAGGTACTTTTTAACCTAGAAAATAGCATTCACTCTTTAATAACTCTGCCACAGTTTCAGAATGTGTGACACAGTCAGAAATAGATAGGCATTTAGAGTTAGGCAAACAGTATCTAGCCAAAGGACAATTGGGGGATGCCCTGAGCCACTATCATCTGGCTGTAGGCAAGTATATCATACAAGAACAATATTTTTATATCTATATTATTGTGTATTTAAAACAGAAATTCACAGGATCAGGAAAGATTAGTACTCATCTTGTATATAACAGAGGTTATTCAAATGTTGAGTCATTACTTATTATTGAGACCACACTACATTTAATAGAAATATATCTGATTCCCCTTTTATTGCTGTATCAACAAAGATATATAAATAGAATTAGGAAAAATTAAATCTAGATTATCACTTTTAATATTTCAATATATTCCTATATAATTGTACCCTCACTTGCTATTTTGTTTAATTCTTTAATTGTAATTCTCACAAAATATCCATTCAAAGTATTTATTTATTTAGTCAGTGTGTAAAGTATTTAACTGCTGAAGATTATCGGATTTATAAGTATTCTATAGGTAATGTATTTTGCATGCACATTGGATAGGTATATGATAGCTACCTTTATAATGTCATCATTATATACCCCAAGCAGTTGTTGCATTATGAAATTCTCTTGGTCTACTGTGTTATATTGTGAAACAGTATCTATGATATAAGTTTTTCATTTAATGTGGCTTTTACATATTTGCTCCACTTTGCTTCAAAATTGCTGATTTTACTACTTCATCATTGCTCTTGCCATCAATGCATTTGGTATTATTTCATATCCAATGAATAGTAGCAATGACATTAGTAACAATTCTATCTCTCCACTGAATGTGCAACTTCATTTACATTGCTGCACATTAAATTATTGAATCTTTTCTATCCGTAAGTACTCAAGCTCAAGGAATGACTTACTTTAGTCTGTTATGAAAATTGTAACCTCAGTTACCCAGTAATAATATCAATAAACATATGATACTGATTACCTGTACAATAAAATTACTTTACCTGTACAATAAAATTACTTTCCGCAGCGATGTTCATAACATAAATGTTTGGTTTAGAGGTCTTATTTCACAGCCCTCTCATCGGTCAGCTATGTTTACTAGGTCTTTTTCTTTTAATTTGTATCGATTATACAATCAAGTCCCCACAAACCTCAAATATATGTCTGTGTCAAATTTCAAAGTAAAGTTCAAAAATTTTCTTGTTTCTCATTAGATAAATTTATTATTTGAAATATTTTTTACTAAATTTGGTTTTGTTATTTTGTTATTATTGTACCTATGTGTTTTTTTTGTCATAGGGCTGGTACTTTGATCAGTCTCAGAGTGCCTACCAGTCCTTTTTGCAGTTGTTATTATAGTATTATTTTATTTCATTTTTGTTATTGTTATACTTTGTGGCTGCAAATGAACATTATTATCATTATTATAATTATATGTAGAATAAATAGACACTCTTATCAGTAACATGTTTGATTGAGACTGAGAAAGGGATGTAACTAGCACCTGTATTTTATCCTGTAATTTTTAATGTGTATGTTAATCAAGCTCATAGAAAAAAAAGAGGGTTAACACCATCTTTGATGTGAGTGCTAGTCAATCCTGAGCATAGATTTGCTAGTTTAATCTATTAATTCATTGTAGAGGGTGACCCTGATAACTATCTTACATATTTCAAAAGGGGTACTGTGTATCTTGCATTGGGAAAAGCAAAGAATGCTTTAAGTGATTTGGATAGAGTACTGGAGCTAAAGCCAGATTTCACGGCTGCCAGGATAAGCAGGGGAAATATTCATCTGAAGCAGGCTCATTACGATTTAGCACAATTGGATTTCTACAATGCTGTAAGTTTTTATATAGTTGTAATATTTGCTCTCAACAAGTCATGTGTGCAATTTTCTGAATTTTTAGTTTCTCTTCTCTTTAGTCTCATTTTAATTCTTCGCCGTTTTTCATTTAGATTTTTATGATGCTCTTTAGGTCCTGTGTAATGACTTGATTTTGTATTTTTTAAGCAACTTCATTTACCTCAGATTAAGTTTTTTACCACTTTATTTTGGTCCTTTGTCAAGGAATGTTCTTTAATGGACCTTTTTTGTGGTAACATCACAAAAAACATATGACAACACCGGATGCTGTCATAAAGAAATTTAATTTTTTTGTGCTTTCTATTTTAAACTGTATATACTCTGCCCAACAGAAATAAAAAATATTGGTTTGAGTTTCCTTTAAATTCAATTTATTTCTCATAGTTGAGTTAATTAACAATAAACATTATTAAAATATAAATAAGGTGTCAAAATATTTATATCTATATTATTTTGGTTGATAGCAAACATTTTTTAAGTAAATTGTAGATGAAAAGTACCTACTTGTAGTAGGACTTGTGAACATATGCATATTTGAAATCAAAAAGCTGCTAGCTCTGTAGTTAGTATGAGTGCAATATTTTCAGAGAAAGTGAACACATACAGTAGGGTGAAAACCCAGTATCATCTGAATTTGTCAACAAAAGCTATACAATGATGATCTTTGGTCCAAGGACAAGTCCAAGCTAGCATGAAAATGTAAACATACACGGTTGAGTTGGGTTTAGCATCTTTATATGTCGTATACTTGGAATCCGATCTTTAACAAATTTTCCTAGATAAACTACATGCAACCTACAAACTCTGTTGCTTTCGCGCCCTTCTTTACCTTTACGTCGCTCTGTATCTGTCGCACTGCTACGGATCGCGCCTACTCTCTCCAGCCATTTTATTCTCCGCATGCATTAGTAATGGTTACAGTTGCACTTCGCCAATGATTACCCGGTTTTATGCATAAGGACGATCTAACAGTTCTTTAATTTCTGGTTTTCTCATGACATTGGTCGCTGTTCCCATCTCTTAAGTGTGACGTCACACTACACAGGACCATTGCATATTTATCTTTGAATGGTGGACATACACCTCTTTCTTTAACCTTCTTTGGCAAAAATGGTGATGAATATTAAGGCCTTTACATCTTCTAAATGGTATATAGGTCACCACCATTTTAAATGCTGATTATAATCATTTATTCTAGTCTATAGTAATCTATGCTAATCTTATCATAGGGAGTTGACTTCACACAAATTCCATTATGAGCTATTTTTAGTATTTGTATTCCATATGCTGTGCCAGTATGTCTCTTCTCACACATTATCGAAGTAGAGCATACCTAAATATGTTTTTATCAATGATTGAACATATATTTACATAATTAATAGTATCAACATATTTTATGAAATAATCTGTAACAAATACTGTATTCATTTTTGGCAGCAACTAAATTGAATAACAATTCATTGAAAATTTTGGAAATTCACTAAGCAAAACATGTAAACAATCATGTAGATTAAAATATATAAAAATACATAACATGACACAGGATTATTTATAGGGTGTAAGGTTAATTGCCTTCCAAAATGTATTGAGATCTCACGTTATCAGTAAAGTATGTGAAGTAAACTGTTTCAGTGTTTCCTACATACCTCTAGCTTGTTTTCAATGTATTATGCATATTGGTAATTGTAATATTTTTCCATCTTTAAATAATGTATTATTAAGTTGCCTTAAATATGAAGGGTGATTCTGACTTGAAACATTTTAGCCTGCATTAGATCTATGGAAATGAGTGTCATAATAGTTTTTTTGAGTCGTTAAATGTTCCACAGGTGTATTTCTTTTATTCTATTTTGTACTTTAATAAGGACAGCTAACACAGCTGACATGTCAGTAAAGATATTTATACGTTTGTGGTTTCAAGTAGCGGCCAGTATTTTCAATTTCTCCATGTAGATGCAGGTCGGTAGAAATTGTGAATAAATGTCGGTATCAGTATTTACATCAGTCTAAAAGCGCAGAAAACAGTCCCCCGTACCTATTGCCCATATATGTTTCCAAAATTGACAGTTAAGTATCTGTCATAACTACATGCAGAATTATGTTCAGGAATTTGAAAAAGACGTTTGGTATTGAGAAATGTTTTTTGGGAGCGTGACACTCTGGTGAAATAGATCTCATGAAACAAGAAATTTGTTTCGTCATGGCACAACCTATTTATTGAATGAACCACTCCACACTGGGGTTTGTGAAACAATAATAGGAACTGTTTCATAAATGGATCCTATGATGCAGAACCTGATGTGTTTCATGTGATTTGTTTCATATGAAAATCAAGTGAAACCCTTTCTAATTAGATGTATGTAGATTTTAGATGCGTGAGAAGTGCTAATACAGTCAGTTGACCTCATTTAATTTTTGCTACCCACTAAAATAATCAGCAAATTAAGGCATAGACTGTTAACAGTTCCTGATGCACTTTTGTACGAAGGGTAACATGGAAAAATTAAAATATGGAAATTTATAGTTTGTATGTACATATATGTTCAGCTAAGATTATATTGCAGGCGAATTATCGGACCTCTTCATTGTTAAAGCCGAGGACCATCAATTAGTAACTCTATTAGTTCTTTCATTAGATTTGTTAAGACCTTCAATTTGATAAACTACTAAGTTTTAATAGCAAGATGTAGGTTCTATGGTTTCTCTGTTTCTTCTTCAAATTTTTTATACAGCTTTCTCAATAGTAGATACCAAAGGATCATCATTGATATGGCCTCTTCGCCTGAGAGTCTTAATTTACTCAGGATACTGTAAAAATCAGTACTCTGAAAACATCTGTTTGTTTCATACATTTTTGATCTGATGCACTAAAATATTGTAATATTCAGTTTTTTGCATTTTTTTTCTCCCAGCATTGGCCTCAGACATTTGTCTTTTAGCCACAGAGGATTATATGCTCATACAAGCGAGTACATACGTGCATACATGCACACATACACACCTACACACGCATACACACATATACACATATACACACATATATACATATATTATAAAATCTTTGATAATAAGGACTCAGATTGATAATTCACTTAAATTTAAGAAATGTATAATCAAGTCGTATACCTCCTTTCTACCACTTGCCAAGAGTGTATTAATATTGAGCGGGTACTGGAATCCAATATTTTTTAACTTGGTGAGAAATTCTTTCGTCAAACCTACATTTTTAGAGCACATAAAAAATATATGATTCAGATCACAGTATTCATTATCTTCATCACATATTGGGGATTCTGTTAAACCTATCTTAGCCAGGTGTGATAGGAATTTTCCGTGATTCATTTTCAGCCTACTTATTGTTATAGAGTATTTCCTATTTACCTTGAAGTCAGAGATGTGAGGAACAGTATGAGGTAGCTCTTGATGCAGAGGATAATAATTGCTACGGCTATTATAAATTTTATATTATAAATCTTTTCATAGTAGTATAAAAGTTGCTGAGGCGTAGATAATAGATTGTACAAGATCCATTGAAAAATATGCTACAGGCCAGTTGAATCCTTCGAAATCTAGAGTAATAATTTTCTCTCCTTAAGCATTTCGGAATCACACTAAAAATATTTGAACATTACATTGGATGACGATGTCATTCTAGTTGAAGAATCGCTCAATATTTAGGTATATTTTGTGCTCTGCAAACATTTTGACTTTCTAACGATTCCATATGATATTGTGATGCGCGCCACACCTTTTCAGCTGCCACATCTTTTGTGTTTAACAAAATTTGAATTATTAACAATTTTTATATTTTAATCTAAACCATGGAGCAGTTTCATCTACAATCTACGTAATTGTAATATTATATATTAAAATTTGTAACGTGACCCAGTTTGATATCTGTTCTTAGGTTTTTCAAACCTCAAAATTACTTCTAGCTGAAAACGGATCCTTACAATGTCGAAGCAAACGAACTCATCCAGAAAATAGATCCAGCGAAGGAACGCAAGCGTACAGCGGAGTACTATTACGGCCATAATGACTACAGCAGTGCCATTCACTACCTAAATGAGGCCATCGAAATTAGTCCTTGGGCCTCTGAACTATACGAGTTCCGGTCAGAGTTGCATATGCTCAATGGGGACGATATTGCGGCTATATGTAAGTGAATTATCAACTTTATTCAACGAATTCTAACTAATTATGATTTCCAAAATATACCATTTTAGTTATATTTAGGATAAATACTTATAATTGAATAATAAAGTGCAAGCATTGTATATTTAACTACTCTTCTACTATACCGCATGAATATGCATGTGCTTGCTATTAGAGTAGCCACGTAGTGCGATTTCCTTAGCTACTTATAAGATACTTTGTCCTCAAGATTTTTTGTCAGTTTTTGAATATTGCCTCTCGTCATTTTGCCCATCCTAAAAATTATAAATTCCGGCTAACCACTTTCTTTAAAGGGAACGGGCGTTATGGCATAGAATAGAACTTGGGCGCCTGACGCTTCTGGTTGTGCACTTTTTTGTCGGATGGAGGAAAGTTAATCAATTCAGTACTTCTCACGCATTTACTTACGGTTAACGATACTATATTCTTCTAGATACAGTATTATTATAGTTATTATAATGACGTTGTTTAGAATTTTATCCCTCGTAGCATCATATCATCTTTCATTTTGAATTGGAGGCAAAATTGAAAACATTTACCACAAAATGCATACGTTGCCCCCCACGAGCAGTAGTGTCACGATGCTACTAGTACTGCCGTATCAAGCATTGAATCGTTCTATAAGATGACGGCATCTCCAGTCCAATCTTATACTTCAGCTTTTTCTTCTGTGTATGTGTAGACTGACAAACCGACATAACTCAAAACTAAGATAGAGAAAAGACCACTATCACAGACATTGGCGAACTGTATCTAATTCAAATCTCTTTGTTTTAAGCATTGGATGAAGCAGCATAACTTTTATATTTGATATTCAAAGAGTATTTTGCATTTCATTGATCCGCAGGACACGCTGAACTACTTAATTATTCAAATAGTTCTATATCTTTATGGGCGACTACTGCTCGGTTCAGTCGGTTTCCCTTCAGAAATTTACCACTGCAGTCTATTGGCACTTCTGTGAAATAATGTTGTAGTATGTAATCAATGTATCTCGTTGTTTCAGCGGACATAAAAGCAGCGACTAAACTACAAAGTGACAACACCTCAGGTTACCTGAAACTAGCCCAAATGCTGTACAAAGCAGGTCACGCGACCGATGCTCTCAAATCAATCAGGGAATGTCTCAAACTAGACCCCGAGCATAAAGATTGCTTTCCGTTCTACAAGAGAATCAAGAAGATAGAAAAGTTCATCGTCGATGCGGAGCAGGCATTGGAAGTCAAAGATTACACCGACTGTATTGAATCAGCAAAGAAAATCTTGAAAAACGAAAAAGAAATAGAAAATATCGTCTATGAGGCAAATCGGTTACTGTGTTCATGTTACTCGAACGATGAACAAACTTCCGACGCAATAGCGGCGTGTAGTGACGCTTTGAAGTACAACGAAGATCCTAACGTGTACTGTGATAGAGCCGAGGCGTATTTACAATCAGAGTTGTACGACGACGCTATCCGAGATTACAGATCTGCCTTAGAGGTGAGTGATAGATTGGGTTAGAATATTTTACATTGCAGCATAGAACTACCTTAAGCGTATCTATTGCTCTAAACGATGTCGAGCGCTCTGACTGAGGTCTCGGTTAAAGGAACTCGCATACCATGAGAAAGCTCTACTAAGTACCTGGGTATCATTCTTGGCAAGGGTTGACTTGACAGAAACACACTGAAGCATTGGAAACCATATATAAAATTACGTTTCGGCAACTCTCTTACCTAAGGTAGAACGTCAAACAATAGGCGCAACAACGTTATTATTAAGCGGAAAAGCATTGCAACCCTCTGTTCAAAACATTGGACTACGCAGTTGAGCAAGTACAAAAACATTCCAGCCCGCGGTTCGCATTGGGATCAAAAATTCAATCGTGAATTTAGAACACCCAAAATCACATTTCTACTACACCACCATCAAAACTAACTTTTTAACAACAAAATCATTCGAAAATCAAATCAAAATGCCAAAGACATTTTTCTCTACCTGATCTTCTTCCTTATCTTTGCTCTTTTTCTTCTTTCCACTTACAATGTCTGGTTTCTGGTTTTCCAGACTTGACAGATGTTCAGAAACTAAAGCGACTTCAAGGGCAAAGGTCCCACGTACCGTCCTGACTAGACATGACGAATAGTAGTAGCATTTCTGCGCATATAGATTGTTACGTGGTTAGCGCGATGTGAAAACGGGCAGGAAGGTCGCAGGGTCACGACAATTTTCACTTTACTTCACTACACAGTAGAAAAAACCCTTACACATTTTTATAAAATCACAAGGAAATATTCAATTTGCATGGTGTACCAGATTTCATTTCTAGGAACTAGAAAGCTAAAATTAGACTAACGAGGTGTTTTTGTGAATACCAGGCTCATCGGGTTATTTCTTCTAACTAATGAATCGGGTTCTAACTTTGATAATGCGGATTTGAAACAGGTTTCAAAAGTTTCAGCGTTCGTGTCGTCATGATAGTCGCCAGATGTTAGAGTCGCTACCAATATGTTATTTAATTGACCACCTTTGTCTGAAGGACACTTCAATCCAGTACTTAGATCATCACGCTGGGTTTTGTGTATTGCCCGATTACACGGAATACTACGTATTATTTTAGAAAATGTTCTACTCCACACAATTATATTATCTCAATCATTCGACATACTGTTTGGTTTCTGATTAGGATATCTAATTTTTCTCGCGTAAAGTCCTTGATAAAACGCGACTTTATATTTTTCGCAACTTTCGTGAGTTTCTACACCCACGTTGAAGCTGTTGCTGTTTTAGGATAGGTAACGTTTTAAATAAGAACAATGCACTTTTAGACGAATTTACATTTTTCACATCATTATCTGAAACTACTCCACTTCCACGTTTCATTATATTTGCGATTATTGAACAAACGTTTTGTTTTCCTTTTAGTATTTTAATAAAGTAGTGGATGACATATTACTACAATGTTTTACTTTTTAAGTAATTCAACAATCGTATACGGAGTGCGTCATAAACATTTTTTACCATATTTCGTTCACAGAGACATAAAACATTCCTTTAATAGCTGAATTAGACGTTGCCTGTAGTTCAATTTTTATTAGTGATATACATGCCCAAAACTGACCAAACTTACCTTTTCCCAGTAACTTGTTTAGCAGCTGACTGATGATGATGTAACAAGACTCGTACCACGTTTTTAAACCGGTCTGCGTTAACTTCCGCACCTTCTGCTTTATCAAAAATTAAACTATGCTGTGCAATCAAGGAATATAATAACTCGAAAGAGTCAATTCCGGCAAAATCGATTTCTCTTGTTTTTGAGTTAGTAATTACTGATAACATATGCAAAGAAAGCACAAACATAATAACAGAGCTGTGGTAAACATTTAAAAAAATAAATCATTGAGCATAACTCTTATTTGAAAAAGAAAATGATTCAAATCAGATATTTTTTCCTCCCACAATTTATTTAAATTGCATATCATTAATCAAAACAATTTAATTACTTTCAAAATGATTTCAATAATTTTCTGTAAAAAAATATCAATATGAAAAGTATTTTATCCAAGATATATTTTTACACCAATGATTTAAAAACATGATTTGAATTAGAAAAAAATCAATAAATGACTTCAATCAAAGATCGGTGACAACTCCGAGCTTCAGATTTTTCCGCATTAATTCTGGTTTTCAAGTGGACATTTAGATGCTGCTGGCTGCAATTTTTGTAAGATGGTAGGCAATTTAATTGATAAAATCAATGGACTTCTAGAAACTAAACCACCAAGAACATCTATCATTGTTACACTTACTACATACTTATATATACCATATTAAATGTACAACAAAGTATACAGTATAAGAGGGCCTACACATACAGTTTTCTTTGGTGAACAAGTCTGTTCGATCAAAAACAATGCAAAACTGAAGTGAGCGGTGGTAGGAAGTTTGTCGGTCACCACACACTTCAGTTTTGCATCGATTTTGATAGGACGGACTTGTCCATCGAACAAGATGATTGAACAATCATCAATCATCCTGTTGAAGCACACGTCAAATGAAAATGCATTACTACTATTTATGACTAATATTTTATCTACCTTTGCAGCGTTCATCAAAGTTATAGAACAGTTAGTAACAGTTTTTTACACGATTTTAGGTGGATTCACACTTTGAAAGAGCCAAAGAAGGTCTACAAAAAGCTGAAAATAGACAAAAACAAGCAGAAAAAAGAGACTATTATAAGATACTTGGAGTGAAAAGGACAGCATCCAAGAAAGAAATTACGAAAGCCTATAGAAAAATGGCACAAAAGTGGCATCCTGACAACTATCAAAATGACGAGAAAATGAAGAAAATAGCCGAAAAGAAGTTCATTGATATAGCAGCAGCTAAAGAGGTATTTATTTAGATTAAATATTTCTGTCATTTGGTTCACTGTATAGAGCAGGTGTCACCAAATAGCGGACCGCGAAACCTCGCGCAACCTTGGTTGTGGGGACCGCGGACTTATCGTGGTCGGTGCTGCAATGTCAGTTTTTTTATCTTCTGGTGCTTGGCGCTACAAGGTCTTGGGGAATAGGTTTTTTCCATTTCTTTCCTCTTCGACTTTGTTGGACAGGATGAATGCCCGAAAAGGTGGCAATTGCTTTCTGTAGAGAGCTCTCCTAGTGTTTGTAGATATTTGATTACTCGATTTGACCTTAATTCCGTACCAGACATGAGTACCTACCAAATAGTGGATATTATAGAATTCTGAAATCCATTTTTTTGTCCCAGGTGCTGACAGATGAAGAGAAGAGGCGACAGTTCGATCAAGGCGAGGACCCGCTAGACCCGGAATCTGGTAAAGGTGGTATGCCCAACTTCCACCACTTCCAAAA
The DNA here is from genome assembly GCA_949316355.1 of Bruchidius siliquastri. NCBI lineage: Eukaryota > Metazoa > Arthropoda > Insecta > Coleoptera > Chrysomelidae > Bruchidius > Bruchidius siliquastri. The sequence goes on along the minus strand of OX438533.1, from coordinate 16,096,115 downwards.
TTTTCACGGTAGTCCGTTCCAGTTTAAATTCCACTTTAACTAGATGAATGCAAATACTAGTGTGAGGCTGTGCGGAGACTAATCAAGCTAAACAATTTTCTGTTTAGTCGCATCAGGGATAATTCGTATCTAATACAATCGCTTTTCCTAATTTTGTAAGTGATAGTCCAATTCAATTCGCATAAGACTCGCGCCGTATAAAGTTTAGTTCGTAGAATCTTGATTATCCTCTGTTCATATTTACAATGAAGGTCATATGTTATAAGTTCTCATATGTTTATATAAAATATAAGCCATTCAAAAAACCATCTCCAATAATATATACTAATTAAGTAGATCACATATCAAAATATATATGTGACGCATATGTGAAACGAGAGTATTATAACCAAGCAGCACATTAAAAATGTCAACCAATATTTTGTCGTGTCTCTTAGTTGTGAACGTGCCAGTAGGGAGGAGCAAGCAGGTTTATCTTTTTCCTCTCTGTTTTATATTACCAGGAAAACGGGTATTCAAGTGGATAATCAACATTTTACTGTAATAACTGTTCACCCAATCATGTATAAACTACGAAAATCATACATATTTGTAGTAGGGTTAGAAAAGTTCTAGTGATTTTCACATTTCAATAGACATAAATAGTATGATCGGGTTGCGTCGAGTTCAGGTAAAACCTAGCGACCTCAAAACAAATTTTATCAAACAGTAACCTGAATGTATACTGTGACGGACTTTAATCTCAACCCTCTCATATAACCAGTTATGAAATGGCACATTTTATGATACACGTGTTAAACTAAATGTCATGTCATAACGTATTTCATACAATATTTTTTGTAATTTTAACCGATTTAATATTTGGTACGAAAAAATGAGTTGCATTTATAAACAATCCAGAAGGCTGTGGAGATCTGAATATTTGTACCAGGATCTCCACTGTATTTTTCTGTTTTGTTTTATCTGACTCTCTTTACCATCTGAATTCTACTATGGGTAGACACAAACAGGTACAATGTATTGTTCCACTATCAAAAACGCCACTAATGGATTTTTTAAATGGTTTTTGATCAATTTTGATTCGTTTGCATGATTTGCTTGAATGGATAAAAAGGAAGGTCCTTAAAAGTGGACATATCTTACGTACTATGTATAAATACAAACTGTAAAAATGGACTGACTAGTATGGACGAGTGGAGATGCATTTGTTCATATTGTAAATATTTTATTAGTTAATTAAATACATATTTATACTGTAATTTGTCTCTTTTTCTCTTTACCATAACTTCAATTCATAACCTAACAGTCTGCAATCTGACCAATACCTCTATTCTTTAGAAATTCCTTATTCATACTAGAATAATTTGATTTTGTGAATTTCTACAAAAGCTCAATAAATAATACTTTGACATGCGAGGCACGTTTCGCTATCAACAGCAGACCGTGAAACTGCATGAATGAATATAGCTCTATTACGATGTGCGAACCATGTGTATTCCTCCATCTGATTGTTTTGTGCTATTCGCCATTTAGTTGGTTATAAATCACCATTACTAACTACATAGATGGGGAGAAGATTGATTCGACTGATTTATTCTCCTGTACAATCTGATTCTGTGCATACAGAATAATAATCGAATAATCATATATATGCAACCTAATGAAATTAACATGATTTATGATTTTTTTGTCAGCTTCCAAAGTCAGTTCAAACTGGAAAAGTGCCGAGAACAGCGCTAGAAAGATGACCAAAAATAATTTCAAATTATATTTGAATATAATAAAATGATAGACAATAACATCCAAATAGACCTAAAACATAATGGCAGACATTGATTTATAGTGTGATATAGTAAAATAAAAATAAACTAGATTGTCGGTATTGCTTGCTTTTAATCATTAAATGAGAGTTTTTCCAGTCTATTGTCTGATTGATAGATATCAATGACGCTTTTTTTTACTCACTAAAAAGATGTCAAGACGTTTTCCCCGCTACATAAAATTATCAAACCATTCTGGCCAAGATCTGTCATTCCATTCAGAATATCGGTATAAATATACACTAGACGAAACAATGCAGATACAAAAAGAGTAATACGTATATTTTTTGTTCATCTAAATTTTTTGTACAACCACCTTACTACATTGTATATCTACCAAATTGAATGTTAAATTCACGTTGATACCACCGTAAGTTACTCTAATCATCAATACATGGTTTCACACAAAAAATGAAATGGATGTTGAATATAAACACCAATAATAAAAAATAGCCAAGAATTTGACTACAAAAAAAATGTTTCGCATTGCACGTGCTGGTTTATGTCCCCGATAACGCTTATAGAAAGTGTCCGATTTTTAATACTTTCCATATTATTTCCCAATTTTGATTAACATAGCGAGAACGTTATTCGGCAAATAGGTGCCTTGATTTTGAGGAAACCAGTAGAGTAGTAGGAGATGCCTATAAACATGAGCATTATGCAAGCCTGAATGGAGAAACATCGTGGAAAGTATTTAACTTTGGAATCCTGTATGACTAAATACAACTAGTCCATCCTTTTTTGCCATGCCCTGTAAAAGTTTCAAAACTCTATGCTGATACATGACTGTTATACGGTTTCCAAAACGCTACTGGTGTAAAAACGATGCTAAAAACACAAAAATATTTTGAATTGTAATACTGATTTCTCTAATCTCAGGTGGTAACTATGAGACAGTGCCTTGACTAATATACCAAATTTGAAAATCAATCATCCAAAATAATGTTTTCATGAGCTTTACAAATATTCTGCATACAATTTTTTTTCACTGGTCCTGAAATAGTATCACGTTAACCATCTAAACAGACTGCATAACACTAATTTAGGTCTTATATTGGACAGTAAAATATGTTACATCCTGAACTACATTAGGAATTAAGAATAGAAGAGTTTAAAAAAATCAATTACGAGGTTTCAAAGCATAACTATTAGCCGCATGGAATTTTCAAAGCATTTGGTTAAACATGGTTAAACTAATCGATTGGTTTTAACTATATAGGACAACTTTCGCACAGCTGAGTTAAATTATTTTTCCTGTAATAGACAAACAAAAATATCTAAAACAAAACAATCATGCATCACAATTTAAAATGTCCTGAACAAGCCAAAAGTTCTGGGAAAACATCATTATCGATCCTACCAAAATAATGATTCTCACAAAAAATACTGAATGTAAAATAAACAATGTTGGAATTTGAAGCTTCCACTCATTCTTATTTATTACTATGAATTATTGGGAGTATCGGCGGTAATTGGTACACATTACGTTGATTTTGCTGTGAATCCGATATTGCATATTGGGTTTCGAAAGTATCAAACTCGATACTAATTTCATTTTTCACTTTAGTCAGAAATTACAAGAATGAAATAGTTCTTTTTTGTTTTGTTATTAACTTTACATTTATATCGATAAGTATAAATAAAAAGTTGTCGTCCAGACAGTTCTAGTTCTATTTGTTTAGGGTTTGGAAAAAAAGAATGATTGATGTGTTACATGGGATATAAGTAAAATTATATTACAGAAATTCATATGGAAAATATATCCTTTCACACCAGTTATATTAATGTATCTGAATCTAGGTCGCCTTTCACCAATTCAATAACCAAATAATTAAAGTAAGGGTAGTTTGAACTGCTTATGCAGTCTAGTTAATATCAATCTGAGACATGTTAACATGGAATGTTTGTAGCATAAAGGATTTTGGATCCAATAATGTCGCACTTTCATCCTACTACCCGATAGTTATATCTAACTGATGATTAACGGATTAAAAACACAAGTGAAAATTGTATATCTTTTATATTTCTTTTTTCCATACCCTATATAATACAATTTACGATAATACACAATGAATGGACTAACTAATCAATTAATTGCACTTTAAAGTATATAGAGAAATCCTAAGGATCATTAATTAAATAAACACTTTAAAATATATAAAAAATTAGCTGAAGCTGAATATGGTCAATCTAATCTCTTTTAGGACTTTAGCCTGTCAGATATTCAACAATAATGTAAAAAAATCTTATACTTATCACAATTGCCACCTCAGTTTCCAAAATGCTAATGATGTAAACTACGCAACTTTATGGACCAACAGTTTTGAATCTATCATGTTATTTGAATAAGTGATATCTTATTCGTTTGTCCGAAGTTCAAAAAGAAACTACCAAGAAGAAGAAACAAAGATAAAAATGTTCATACAATGATCCGATCATTTGACAGTATCTACTTGAAAAGAGTTTGCTTGAATCTTGCTGACCTGTTTTTCTAAATGCAATTAAACAGGATATGAACCATTGCAAACATCAATATGATCACTGCCAGTAAAAATACCATGCATTATTTCAACCGTCATCACCTCTCACTTTGATTGAAACATTTCTAATTTGTGGCAGCCTTTCCTGTTAGTGTAGTTTACTTTCAGTATTTATCAGCTTAAATATTCTAGCTAGCGTTTACATGTTTGGTTTTTGCTAAAGCTATTATTTATTTTCGTGTTGTGGAGTATACAAAATTGGACATATATTAAAAAATTATTCAAGAATTCAATTAAATTTTTTTCATAATAAATAATTCATATATTTCGGCAATAATCTTAAATAGTACGACTTAATGCTTAACTTAAAAATCGGTTCCTCATGTTTTCCTTTCCGAAAAATCAATCACTGCTGAGAAGAAGATCTGGACTCCACAGGCTGATTTTATATAACCTATATATATAACACTCACCGCCTTTGTATAATATACATACATATTCACTTCATTTTGACAGGGTACAACAAGTGCTGGTATCGCTGTATAGTTTCATTATAATATTCAGGAGGAATATTCGGTAGTTGCCTTTTAAGAATATTGATCTATGATGTATTTTTCTGAAATATATATTGGAAAGATGGTTTCTTATAATAGTTACACAAAACATACAACCATGGAGTATCAAGGATCTTTCAGGGTGATTAAATTGTAAATGGAATTAAACTCTACCACAATCCTAAAAAGTAATGTGTAGTTGTTTTGTGTGAAAGCAACTTCTCATCAGAATTGATTGAATAATTATCTATTAATAGGCTTTTTAAACTGAAGATATTCAATGATTACATCATGAAAATGAATACCTCTTCTAATAACATTTGTGAACATTTGCTTGAATCCATTTAGTTTCACATGTTAAAACAACATTACTGCAATATTTTGATGCAATTACTGTCTATAATCGCCCAAACAAGCTATTTAGGGTTTCAATAAATAGAATAAAATATACAAATATTAAATGTCACATTAATTGACATCTCAAATGTGTTTTACAAAGAGGAAATTGACAGTAATGTTGTCCTCATAATCATTTCATGAAAATCAAATGATCATACGTCTATTTTGTAGAAATATGTAGCAATATGCAATTTATTGTTATTACAAATTGAGCTTCATGTACAATCACAAGTTTCGTACTTTTAACTGCATAACTAGCAACATTTGAGGAAATCATTGCAGCCTATTTTGAAGGGATTAGGAGCCCAGGAAAAATCAGGTTAGCAGATCTCAATAAGTCCCACGGACCGTCTGGACGAGACAATGACGTATTTAAATAATTATGTGTCATTTAAAAAAAACGCATCTTGACACTAGATTTAGGGACCGAGCCAATTTGACTCATTAAAAATTTGATCACTATATATATCTATATATATATATATATATATATATATATATATATATATATATATATATATATATAAACTTTAATATTACTTTTAAAAATCATACGTTGGTTTTTAGTTAAGTAATGAAATATATGTAAATGTTCATTCCTCTTCCCCACACACCCCTTCATTTCGCATTATCGAATGTAGTATACCTATTTTCATGGTTGTGAGCCAATTTGACTCATAGAATGGTTTAATAGTTTAACAGCCTGGGCAACAGTCAAGTCGCCTGTGATTTTGTTTCTCTGATTGTCACTTGTTTTCGCTACATTATTACCCACTTCTATCATCATTTCGATTTATACATCACGTGTGAGCCGTGCAGTGAAGTAAATAATAATATAAGGAGGCGACTCAAGTAAATGTTTCACGAAAAGATTTTATTTTCCAATTGGCTGAAGAGCTAAGAAGTAAATGTAGAGAAGAAGTCAAGAACACTTCTATTCCAATGACAGAAATTCATGCTACTGACGCACGGAAGAATTGTCAAGTTCAACAATAATGCAAAAGAAACAGATCTTCAAACTATTGTATTAAATGTAATTAAAATGTTTACGAAAAATGTGTTCCAAAAAGAGACTATATATGTAAAAAATGTTTTCCATGAATTTTTGATAGTAAACATTTCATTTAAATTGATTTGGAACTATTTTCTTCGGAAAAAACTTCAATTTTATTGTATGAGTCAAATTGGCTCGCTTCAGTAAAAATAGGTACATAATCAACATCCGTAAATCTAGTGTTAATATATAAATCAAGATCGGTTATTAAGACAATTTATTCGAAAACTACCAATTTTGTTTATATTCTCGTTTTGTGAGGTAATTAGTACTATTTTTTGCTTCTTCCACTATTTTTTTGGAAACAACACTGTTCTTCAAATATGTTTATATATATATATATATATATATATATATATATATATATATATGTTGTAGATTTATATCTATACCCAGCAATTCCAACATATATAGCACTTCAATCACAGAAAAAAATTACGACCGCAACCAACCTCACATTCCTCTCGAATCAACCGGAAACTAACAGATGCCACACTGAGAAAATAACGTGGCGAAATTCCTCTCATCGCCCCGCTAAAACTGCTGTTTGTTATTGAATTATCTCTCATCAGAGTTTGTATGTTACATGGTTGGTGTGTGTGTGTGTGTATGTGTTATGTATGTATATATCACTATGCTGCCTGCGCCATCCGCGGTGGCGTCCATCACTTGCAACAGGCCCCGGCGGGACCCCGGGCTCCCGAATCTCCCTCCGCCAACCGCCGCCCTTGGCCACTTCCTCCGGCACCGCCACCGCCTCCAGACTGGTCATTCTTCGGCAGTTTCTTAGCTGAAATATTTATAAAGGTTAATTTTATCGGTTCCGTTTTAGCAGAGTATGGAAATAGTGCCGTGAATGGTATTTTACTTTCCACGTCAATAGGCGGGGTATTGTAATCGCGAAAATTCTTGAACCCTCTATAACTCGACGAGTACTATTCGGATTTTGAGATTTTGTTACTATATTACTACTGTGACAATGACTAAAACGCTTGTAGTTGGAAATCGGATAGGTGAAGGCGGAGTTATAATTAAAAAACGAAAAAAGAAGTGCCAACTTTCGTTTTTGGACGTTTTTGGAGTAGTGTGGGGCAGGGAAAATCATAAATTCTTTTAGACGTTGGCATGAGGCGTTCTATTATCTTCAAATTTTGGATTCTTGTAACCTTCCGTAGTTGTAAGCTATAGAAGATTGTTTACACAAAAGCACGTTGGATTGTAACTCCTAGAGAGAAACTCTATTTCATTTCACTAGATATTGTGGAAAGTAGCAGGACAATCTACTTGAATTATTTTTCAATTTATCCGCTGATTCAGCGTAACCAATCATTAATTTCTCTTAAAGATACCCTATCCTTTTTGTTATAGCGCGCCCTCATATAATTGGGTGCGACGCAACGTTCGAAAGGTAGAAAGATCAAGCGCGTCAAGTCCAATCTTATTACAAAAATGCAAAAAAGTATGACAAATCAACACTTCATAGTATATTGGAGACGCTCTTACTAGGTGAAACTCTTCCATCGATGAAGTAATTGTGTTTTTAACAGATAGTTTCACAAATCAAACTCTTACAGTGACGCGTTTTGGTTTATATTTAAATCATCGTCGGAGTATTTACAAAGGCTCCCGAGATTATTTGTCAACTAGCTAACTAGATCCTATTATAAATACAAAATTAGAGCAATCTATTTATTCTCTCCAGCTATTTTCTTTTTTTTTGTCCGACTTTATTTCACCAATATTTATGCAAAACATGCATCAGCCACTCACACTATTTAATAAATATCTATGTAGAATATTTAAATAGAAGCAAACGAGACATATCATTTATTGGTAGTCGTGGTGTGCAGAAACATAATGTGAATAATTACAGGTTTTTTCATATTTTATTTTGAGCGCCCAATAACTTTAACAAGGTGTTTCACGCTTATCCATTATTTACTGGACACTGTATATAGATCATAAAATATCTGGGAACATGTTGCTCAAAATCCAAATTTGACAATATGCGCGATACCATTACTTTACCGCTTTGAAGTGTACAGCTAAAAATGATATCAAGCAAATTAACGCTGTACATCCCACGGAATTAGCATCCGCTTATGAATATTTGTAGCGCATTTCAAAATCGATATTTTTTTAGTATAATAAAATATTGAAAAACTCTTAGATCTTAATTAATTACAAAAATTCTCAAAATTTTCTGCTTTCAAAATGTCCATAATATCCAAATTACCGCAATTGGATCAACAGTTTTTAAATCTCTGTATCTTCAATAAACTGATACTACACTACGTCAAATTCGGAGCAAACTATTTGATACCATATTTCAAGAGGCTAAATAACATTTCCGAAAATATTTATGATCTTTATTTGATTGAAGTGGAGTCATCTGTAGTTTTTACTAAAACAGCATCGGTACACATTAACCTTCATTAATAAAGGAGTTAACTAGGCACGTAAAACTGATAATATTGTCATAAATTTGATTCAAACATTCGAAATTCATCGAACATTTACTATGCACATTGCGTTAGATGTATCGTAAAATTTCAAGTGCACAGCTATTGGAAATAAATCCATATTTACCGGAGTTCAATACTTTAAAAACGATAGAGCTTGTCTTACCAACGTCAAAAAACAAATTAAGTTTCCCATCATTCCCGATCACAGCCCTCATGTCTCATTATTTTTTGAAAATGATCAATAGCCTCAGAAATGTCCAGAACAAAGTTTGAGCGTGTTTTTCCTCATTTTATGACAATTTCGCCGCCACTGCAGCAATATTTAAAACGAAAAAGCTTTTCTTGCCATAGTGGTACGTAACTTGTATTGTCAAAATCCGAATGGTACTTTTCGAGATATTGAGGGACCAAAAATTTCCGACACGACAGACAAACCGACGCAAATGAGTGATGTGTTTTTGTGATGCATATTATTATGGAAATATATTATCTTGAATCAAAATTTTCCCCCCACTTATTAGACTGTAAAGTAAAAAAATACATATGTGTTCTAATCTAATAACATATTTTAAGTGTCCAACAAGGATATGTTCGCTTTGCCCTGATCCATTTTAATTGTGTAAAAAACCTATCGATGACGTCAGTTTGGAGATTAATAGTAAAATATACACTGGACATAAACTCCCATAAACATCACGGCACCCGTATCTCTGTAAATATGATAAATAGCTGCAAAAAGGAGAGAGAAACATTCAATTCGTTCGATTCTCACGTTAAAAAAGAGGATGCAGACTAATGAGATTTATTAAGCACGTTAAAAGAAACGAACGCCCACATGGCAAGTTATTTTAATAAGGAAAACTGTAAAATGTCTATACGATGTATAATATACATTCTGTAAGATAGTTAGTTCTAAGAAATACCGTTAATACTAATATAATAATAAGTATATAGTCATAGTTGATCAAAACACACCAATAAATATCTGAAAAAAAATTTAAGACCATGCATGATTGATCAGGGATCAAATAAGATTATTTCTGCTGTCAATCAAATTAATTTTGAAATACTTCTACATCACGAACAGTCTAATTCACTGAGACGTCCCAAAACATACTCTTAAAATGAAATTTGTAAATACACAGAAATACAAAGTTTAGTGAGAAAAAATTTTAAGACGACTACTTTTTAAATGAAGAAAAATTAATTATTACAATTTTCATTCCCATGACTACATTGCTCCTGAATTCTATTACAATGAGCACAAAAAAACAAGGACCAAGACCTTCAATATACGAAAACTAAATAACGGACAGTCAGAAAAAATATCTCAAGGCAATCGAATTCCTACCACTGAAAGAGAGATTTTTCAGTTACAGACTGAACGGATGGACGGAATGCTGCTTGATGTGCGGTGCTTTTGAATATATATTTATATATTTAGGATAAATTAATAAGAGAAAGTGCATTTTCCATTTTCAGGACAGATACCGAATGTATAAGCTGAGAAAATGCTTCTATAAACTTTATTACTCCACTACGTTGATACCATGAACAAAATTATCTAGAACGAGCACCATCACATAATCCCAAAATGTAATCAAAATCGTAGCAGCGTTTTGGAGTTCTTGCTGTGACAAAAATAAAGTCTGACAAGACCACTGACGATAGAACACTGATAGACCTCGTATGTTTACAAAAACTTTCGTCAGACATTGGTGCACAGTTGCCAGAATTCACCAAAGGACTACAATAACATTAAGTTTTCTACATAGCTAGTTCACAACATCTCATGAATATGTTCTACAATGAATATCTTAGCCATTGAATAGTAAGGAAAGTTAAAAATAACTCCATAATTTAGAACAAACCTGCAATTTTAATCACACCTCACACACTAGCTGGCAACATGGCTTTATAGTAAATTCTGACGGCTACTAGCTGCTACGTATCATTTTTCATTCATATTTTGCAAATTTGACGTCTGTCGGCATTTGCACAGAACCGAACCGTCATCCGTCTACGTCAGGTCACTGTCAACCGCTTTGAATTTTGACGTGAGCGTTCGAATCAGACATCGTAGTTTTTGTTCATTTTCTCTGTTTGATCTGGTTTGAATTTTACTTATTGTTGCCAAAATGATGATATATTGTTATTTGTGTAAGCTATTAGGCACCCAGGCTGAAGCTACAGGTACTTGCTAATTCTTGCCATGTCAAATTTCGTGATTCATCCAAATGTCATCGATGTTTACAAAAAGATATTACGGTCCCCATCTTGCCATCTTCCCCTCTCACCGCTGGCCCCTCGCCCAAAGTCATGTTTGACTATAGACATAAATGAATTTATGAATGAGATGCCAGGTCTTCAGTTGTTCTATCGTCGTTGGACAAGACTGACAGATAGTAACATGGCGTTTAGGGGTTTAAATATATAATAAACTAGTATAACCCTTTTATATCAATTGATCGCTCTCTTTATTGTACGCCGAACTATCGCACGCTGCAGATGCTAAACGCGACATTTCTAATCATTTTCGAGCGTTGTTACGTCTGTCAAGCCTAAAATATAAAGTGGAATAATCTTTGGCGAAATTTAACATAATGAAGCGGGAGCATCTTAATGAAGGTAGTTACAACAAAGTCTTCGCTCACCTATCGCCAAGAAGATCTCGTTGACGTTCATCGCCGTCTTGGCTGAGGTCTCCATGAACAACAATCCATTTTCGTCCGCGTAGGCTTGCGCCTCCTCGTATTCGACCATTCTCTTGTTGGCCAAGTCCTGCTTATTGCCGGCCAACGCTATCACGATCGTGGGAGACGCTTGTCTTTGAAGTTCCTTCACCCATGTCTTGGCACGCCCAAACGTGTCCTGATTCGTGATGTCGTACACCACAATGGCCGCCTGAGCGCCTCGGTAATACATGGGGGCTAAACTGTGGTACCTGTTAAAAATACGGGTGAATTATTATAGGAATCACTACAACTCTTGTACGAGGGTCACGCTGAAAGTCTTTAGATATTCCTAATCCCATACAAGTTTGAACAAGTTTGAGCATGCATCTATTTTGTCTAAAGTTGTAAGTGCTTCCACGCAAAGGCAGCGTTTGAATCGTTCAGTAGTTGCCTTGCCACGGTCTCGAATGCATCTAAGTGTTGGCCGAATTTTAACGTGAAAATGGAACCGAGCAGGTGCGATTTTCAACCCATGATTTTGTATGACTATAAAAAATGCCACGAAAGTTTAGTGAGTTGCTTTGGGGACTCAGCCCTTTCTAGAGCTACAGTTTTCAATTGGTTTGCTGAGTTTAAAATGGGCTGGGTCTCACTCGATGATGAACCTCGCACAGGTCGACCGCCCACTGCTGTTACTCTGGAAACTGTAGAGGCTGTGCAAAACATGGTAAAAAAACATCGACATATAACCTACACCGAGATTGAGGCTTCGCTGGGGATTGGATTGGCAGCGGTCCGAACAATCATTCATGATCACCTTTGCCTAAGGAAGCGGTGTTCCAGATGGGTGCCACATTTGTTGACCAGTGAGCAAAAAGTTGATTGGGCTAAGTTTATGCTAGAAAAATTTGATAATGGGCACTGTTGGTCACAAGAATTTGACAAGTGGTTTTACCGAATGCGTAAATGTATTGAGGTAGGGGAAGAATATGTTGAAATAACAGAATAGTTTTTAAAAAAACCTTGTAGTTCTTCTGCATCTAAAAACTTTCAGCGTGGCCCTCGTAATACAGGAGATATATGATGTTCCAAAATGTGAACACATCAATTTGAAAATTAAGTTGACTATATCGGAAAATCCCAAACATTTCTTATGAAAAGCTGCTATCATTGAAACCAGAGTGACTTAAATATGTAATATTTTCTCGTTTGTCATTTCATCTATGTAAAGCTCGCTTTTGCCCAATTGGTTCGAAACGCTATCTTGCCGCACACTATGAAACATTTTTCTGTAATGTCTTATTAGCAATAGCACTACAATAACCAGCAAAACTAGAGTGCCAAAGTGATATATGTTTGATACGCCTATTTCATAATGCATTGTTCAGACTTTTTATATGAAAATTTGAAGATCTAAGATTGATTGGTATACAAACATTATCTTCAAAATAATGATCTTATATGATTCGTATAGTGGCAGAAGCTTGCAACGCCCTTCATCGGCCAATTAGGGGAATCCTTGCGCGTACAATTTCTCAGCAGAGATGATAATGATATAAAAATCAACTGCAGAAGTAACTAATAATGATAAAGAATGCAAGGCGGCGAGTTTTTTACTCCAATTTTCATGATTTTATACGGAACAAGAACAAGAGCATATATGTTATATGAGACCAATTCTACCTTGTGTTAGCTTTAGAAAAAATATCACCAGCTCCCCCATCACTTTGACCACTTTATACTATGCATGGTGCTAGAAGGGTTCTCTACACAGTGGTTGCAGAAAATTTCAAGTTTTCTTCAAACAGAAATGGATGTAATAATTATAAATATTCACTGTGCACAGGTTTGCAATACAATATTTTTTATAGCAAATCATTTCAAATAGTAGCCACTGTAAAATAATAAAAAATTCTATACCTGGTATCGTCGAATCTAGTTTTTTAAATTAATAATAATTACATACATAGGTACTGTAACGATCTACTCTGTACGCGATTTCCAATACAAAAGTCCATGCATCAAAGGTTCAAAACTCACCAGAATTATACCAATTAGTCACAGTTAGGAGAGTACCCATGTAAACATGAATATTAAAAAAAGGGATTTATCAAAGCTGGCTATTGCGTTTTTAATATGGGATATAATTAAAAAAATTCTACCCAGAATGAGAATAAAGATCCGTTCTTATAGGCAGATTACTTTTGGGAAAATACACGTTTATCAAATAGTAGAAAATTATTAATTGAATGAGTGCAACAAGGGAAACATCTGGACCCCCATTAGAAATTAAATATAAACAATTGATAATCGCAATAAAAAGATTATATTCGAGCCTGATAATACCCCCATTTGTTCAGCTGCCCATTCGCCTGATTCAACAGTCTAGTTTGCCTGGTGATGTTACTTGCTGATGCTATAGTGACCGACACACCTTAAGGAAACCTATTTAAGCGGCAGCGATGTGAACATCCTCCTAAAAATCATTTTCATAGCGGCGAATCACCAAGCCACAGAGAGTACTATAGCATGGAGAACTGCTCTTTCATAGCAGGCTTCCTCGTGTAACTGTCTGTTTATCTGTCATTTCTCTTATACTCCAATTTGTTACGGTATCACCTATGTTAAGTTTAGCATTTCACCCCGAAACCTTTATATTTTAGTATAATAAAGCCATTATATTCATTATTGCATTTCATTGCACCAATGTGCAACATGTGACGTTTTCTACACGTTACATAATGATCAGATATTACCAATTTATGAACTTGTTGATGATTGGTAATTTTTGATAGTTTCTGAAAATCATCTAAAAGGTACACATCCTACCTCTCCTGTCCTGCGGTGTCCCAAATTTCAAATTTGACGGTGGTATCGTCGAGACACACGGTCTGCGTGAGAAACGCAGCTCCGATAGTACTTTCCTGGTACTCATGGAACTGGCCTTTTACGAACCTCAAAACTAACGACGATTTTCCGACAGCCGATTCACCCAACAATACCAGCTTGAACTGGCAGATTTTGTTTTGGGTCTGGCCGTTGGGTCTCTGGGCAGCCCCTCGCTGATGATTTGAGTTGCCACCCACGCTGGCAGCTCCGCCGCCCCCGCCGCCGCCAGACGCCCCTGACGACATCTCGATGGCCTAAATACAATTCATTGATGGTGAGTAAATATATAATTTTCAAAGCAATACAAAAATGTACGTCTAGTAGGTTGACGCTGTACCTCCAATGTTATAAATATAAAAATAAGAGATTTGCTTCAAATTTCGGAACTGTTGATCATTTTGTAAGATATTGAAACCAGGTGGAAACCTTAAAATTTACAAAATTTTCCAGTTTTGCAAAATTCCAAGATTTTCAATATTTCCAAAACTTATTCCACGTGGTTCAACAGTTCTAAAATTCAATTCAAAATGTTCAATAAACGGATACAACTGTGAGTGGAATAGTAAAACTACGGTGGACTAGTCAGAATCTTGAACTACATATATATATATATATATATATATATATATATATATATATATAGCAGCAAGCAGTAATTTATATTATTAAACTATTCAAAAATCAAATGGAATCCTGTAGATTATGGACGCTCTTACTTGGTGAAACTCTCCTATCAGGCAGATATGAAGATCGTGTATTTAACACAAAGTTTTTTGAAAGAAAAAGAGTTTTATTTCTACACGATTTTTTATTTGCATGATCAAATGGAATATAAAATCTCCCCTCCAAGATTTGTTTACTGAAGACTAAATGATTGATAATGACTAATACATTACATTCCAAACAACTTTAGGCCTACCCATGTATGCGGTAAGATTCGTATAAGTAGACATATTAATTAAACAAGGATGTCAGGTTTCGTATATTTTTTACACAAACATATATTGTGCAAATAGCAGGAAAAAGTTGACGCCGGTGTGCATCAGTCATTAATTACTTTATATTTAACAGCTGATGATGTTTGAGCATGATCATCATCAACCGTTATACACAAAAACGTAATATTAATTAGGGTTTTCTAAAACCTAAATTATCAGAATTTTAAGTACTCTAGACATCCTCCTGGTGTATTTGCATTCCATTCATGTTCATGTTTTTCCAGTCCTTGTTCATTTGTCGGCCATTAAATGTGACTAGGTATCTTAAAATCATTTTCAAGATGTTACACGCATGGCTGTAAGATGAGATTTTTCAATTTTCGGCAGATGTACCGGTATGAAAGGTTGAATATTCGGATATTTATTTCCCAGGTTCTAATCGGACCAGCACGTCACTTATATATGATTTATTTTTCATCGAAAAAAGTTACCTGTACTAATTTGAATGAATTTATCTTTTTACTTTCACAAATATACGTGCTTTTCTTAAATGATCTTTCATTAACTAATCGCTTGCATTATCCATAAAACGTTCATGTTTTGTTGAGCGTGATATCATGAGTCATGTATCAAGCAACGTGGCTCGCCATTGGGTTAATCAAACACCACAACATAATAACAAACCCATTTTCCCACGAACTTTCATTTTCAGGTGTTACGTGTAATTTTGTATCATCTTGTTGAACCGGTATGTATGACCCTTTTACGACATTGAAAATGGTGAGGTCATGTGCACCTGTTATCCCTATCGTCTGTCGTTTATCAAGAAAAACCTAATTAACGAGCCTAAAAATGATTCACGACTATATTCTTATCCGTTAATGGTTCTAGCCTGCTGTTCAAAGATCGTCGTCGTGCTAATAAGCGCTCTCCACAAACATCTCCGGTACAAGGACAACAATCACTATTTACAACGAATCGCGTCGATAAGCTCATTTGAGATTAATTATCATCATTTCACCTTCCCGATGACGATTTTTTAAGCCACGAGCGTAACAAAATGTGTGTCTCCCTCCTCTACAGTAAATAAGTTTTTGCTTTTGTAAAACAAATATCTAGATTTTCATTTCAAATTAAATCACAATCAATTTTCATTTCAAATTAAATCATAATCATTAATTTGTATAATTGACACTGTTTCGGCAATCCATTGGCTTGAGAATTTTCACGTTTCACAACGTTTCGATTGTAGTGGTGAGGTATTTTCAATCATCGTCAATCAAGTGTAACTGTTCCAATCAGTGTTATTGAAACATACAAAACATCCACATTATCTATGAATTTCAAACAATCATTAATTTGTATTGGTTCATAAATGATTGGTTTAGTTAGCGTAAAATTATTCATATAATGTAGTTCAGCTATTTGATACCAACTGAAATATAAAACACCTGATAACACCTGAACACAATTTTCATTAATTTTCAAGTGCCCTTAACTTTGATATGGTACTAATTTAAGAAAGTTAGAGTCTGAAAAAGTTACAGTTTTCGATTATTTACGAAATTATTATTTAACCAATCCAAATAATACCTAATTTAAAATAATAATCAGCCCAACATAGTCCATTTAAGTTTGCACTGCAATGTTTCAAAATAGTTGTAATATGTATATGCAAACCAACTTATTCTTCCCTATTTCAAGTGAATCTCATTTGAAACAAAATATGTAACATTAGCTCAGAATTTCCCATATTTTGAATAACAATCTATCTATTGACGGTCTGAAACCATGGTAATAATAGTGAAGCTTTTCATTTGGATGACAAAAGGCCCTCAAAACAATAAATTGATTTTGTTTGACGTTTTCTATCCCAACCATAAAAACGAAATTTTGGAAATACATGTCTAACCAAGATTCTGTTCATAAGATTAGTCCGATGCATTTTTGAAGTTTTAATTAAGCAAAGTAGTTCGTTTTTTTATTATTCGGTTGAGGAAAACCTTCTGCTCGTGAATTCATCAAGGGTGGTGTGTTGCTACAAGTGATTTTTACTGGGACGATGTGTACCATTTTGTCAAATAAAAACCGACTGTGGAGTTAAACTTGAAGAAAACATGAAAGAATGCAAATTAATTTAATATTTTGCCAGTTATAGAAATGTCTCCAAAATTTCAGAAAGTAGAATACATTGATTTTATGGTGTCTTTTGTTCAATCAGTATTGGTGGTTCCAAAATGGCCATTTTTCCTTTATCCTAGACAATTGTGTGATTTGACATTCTATATTGATTGAAAAACATATAATTTTATAACTCTGAAAATGATGAAACATTTTCACTGACTGTAGCAGTCTAATTTTTTCCTGAATTACAATAATAATTGGAATTCAATTCTATCTATACAAATGGTGTTGCAGAAAAAATGGAACAAACTTCAAGGACTGATTTGTTACTTAACATCAAGGTTAATTTCTTATATATCATTAGATCCAAATTAAATCATTAAGAGGGCCAAGTGCTTAAAATATTGTTGGGTTAATTATCTGGAAGTTAATGGTTAAATAATGTATGAAATATATATTGATCAAGTTGCTTTGATCATATTTCAGAGATGGGGAGAATTTAGCTTTTTCTTGAACTGATACCAAGGCAATGGCAAAATCTTTTTCATTGATTGGAAAAACTGCAATCAGCTTCACTGTTGTTGATTAAACTATTAAAAGAATAGTCATTCAAACATTTTTCCTCCCATTATAATTTCTCCTGAAACTAATGGTTTTAAAATAATAATTGAAATAAAGAGTATGACTTGATTTTATTGCATCCTGGAATTGATTGTAGCTAATGTATTCAAGACTATGTAGAAGCAGTAAGCCTATGATTTGTTATTTTCCATCAACACCTAGTCAAAATTTGTGATGGTAAGATCATGTACAATAGACTTTTGGCTATGCCAAGAATGGATTACTTCAAAAATAATTCATGTTATGCCAGATACTAAAATATTTTGACTATTCTCATTTAACATGATCAGTTTGTAGGTACTTGTGAATAAAATATGTATTAGATAAGTTCATATCTATTCAGTAATAATTTGTTAATAAGACTTTATTTTTTATTGCATATGCAAATATATGTAAGGTATATGCATATTGCCTTAACTAAATCCACATTCATTCAGTGCAACCCTTTTTCTTCAAATAAGTATATGAGGAAAAGTTTCTAAATGAACTGGGTTGGTTTTTTTTCCAAGGAGCTTCCCAAGGTTTTTATTCATTAGTTCTGGTGAACAGAATGATATAGGTAGTCAATTTAATCCTTCTAACTAATTCCCAAAGAGTGAAAGTATCTGTCAACCTAACCTTCAAATAATCGTCATGAGGAGGTTTCTGAGCCTGGGGTTATTCAACTGAATAAGGATGGGAAATCAAAATTTTGAGAAGTTTTCACACTGTGACATGTCAGTTTATTTTCATTTCTTCCATGACTTTTTGTTCTCTGGTCTTCAAAGGTCCAGATTCCTGATTACTTTTTATTTTTCATGAAAAATAAGGCTTCTCACCTTGGAAGCATATCTCTGAGGTACTACACATTGGAAAATATATGAATAAGAAACTAAACTTTACTTTCAAGAACAGATCATGATCTGTTTTCTTATTTGGTTTTGAACATGCTGTAACTATATAACAATGAATGAATGGTAACTAATAGCAAACTTAAATATATAACAAAAAGGATTTCTCATCCAACAAATCACATCAAGGTGAAGATTGAAAAAAATATAATGTGCATGGAAATAGAGATGAACAGATTATCTGAGATAATATTCAATATTTATCCATTATTTCTGACAAATGGGAGGATTAGTTATCTAAAAATAATATTTTAATGTTTGTCATGTGAACATTTGGTTTAAATATGTTACTTAGTTTTTCATATTAATAACTTTTTTTTAAATTATTACACCAAAACTTCAATTATATATATTATTATGTCCATAGTAAATTGACTCATTGGATATTATTATCTTTTATATGATTATCTTAAGAATGGAATTACCAATTGAGAGTTCTCGAAAATAGAAAGAAACCACCCCAATTAGAAGGATCTATAACTAAATTCATTTTTCGACAATAATTAGATATTTTGGATGCAGATATTGTTTTAACATGGAACAAATGCCAACATCCAACCTAAAATGATAAACCTAGACAAACATCTCGCTTTAAAAGATTATTTGAATAACACAGAACAGATAATAAAGGTAACCAGCAGCAAAACATATGATAAAAAAGTACTATCAAAATCTTGTTATCTCTACTGAGAACATAAAGGATAAAGGATTTTGTACAACTCATTAGCCAGCTTAGGAATTCATAGAACGCTTCAATGCTAATGTGGAACTAGATTCATTGCAAGTAATTGTAAAATAACTGTGCAACTGTGGAAATATTGCAATAGAACAAGTGGGGGGCGTATTGATATGAAGTTTTGTCTTCTACTCGGGACAAAGCTGCGCTAGAAAACCATCCTGTTTGTACTGCAGTCGAGTCCAATTTGGAATATAGATTTAACTATTCAACAGGTTTAACAAAACTACAATTCCTTCGTCCAAGAGGCATGATTTGTATAATATCAATGACGCATTTTTGACATGGTGAAAAAACATCGAATTTCTCTAACCTACCTTACGTGTAAATGTTCAGGTCCAGCCGTGAGATCACGTTGCGCGAATTGTATATACACTTTTCTTCCACATAAAAGCACTAATTTCAAATTATTTTAGGTATGTTAGCACCAAAATTATACACAATAAATGGTAATTGAGACACACAAAATCACCTCAAAATGACAGTTCTAATGAACGACTTACTCAAATCTGCCAACCATACAAACACTAAAAGTGCCTGTGTTATCTCACTGCCAACAGGAAGAAACGGAAATTACTAGAAAAATATTTGAAATATTTTTTTGATAAGCTGAGAAACTGTCCAAAATCTTGATTTTACTCTGCATTCGTATTTTTTTGAATTGTAAAATTTTGCGACGAAACTGGAATCGATTACTAAACAGATAAGAGATATAATACGTATAAAAAACTGGAAATTCACAATCTACTTAAATAATTGAGCATCTATTTTGAGATGGCAAGATTCCCAAAATAATAAGGTATAATAGTCTGCATAATTAACTAAAAAACTTACATACTTAAAATTAACGTAGAAGGGTCTAAAAAGCTTTATGATAATAGTCTGAGTAGTCAGGAATATTATATATTACACAAAATATATAAACGGGTCCAACCTTCCTGTCTAACCCGTACTGTATGTTTTTATTTCACTATCCATTTAGAAAATTGTTCTGGTTCACTTGAAATTTTTGGTTTACATCTTTAAAATAAGTTTTATTTCAATCATTTCCAGGTTGTGCTGTGAATTTTACTTAACTAGATTTCTGGAAAATTATTTTATACAACCTATGTTGCACGCGTGTGCTATATATATTATATATGATTGCAGAAGCTAGTTTTGTATATTAATTTGTCGGACTTAATATGTGTCTCTAATCTCTATTGCCATCTGTCAATGAACAGCACAGAACTGCGGTACAGAATATATAAGGTTAATGAACAGTTACCTTATATGTATATTCTGTGCCTCTGTGGTACTAGGATAGTCTGTGGTGCTAGGCAGATTGCAGCCACATAGGTTCGGTGCCTTCGGTTTTTTATTTTTAGTATATTTTTAAATTTCTATGTTATTGGTAACCTTTTATGTCCTGTGTCTATTAGGTTAGAACGTCTATGTAGTATTAGTATATATCATTTGACCATGTTGATTTCTCCGGTATTTCTTAGAAGGTACTAATTTTTGTCAGATTCTGTGATGGTGTTTTCTTGATCATATATTCTTTTTAAGGTACAACTACTTGAATACGACCCCTGCTATTCATTCATTCATTCGAAAACTATTCTCCAGTCAAGCAGAAGAAAATATAGAGATACCAAAGCGAATTCACAGAAGCCCCACAGATATACTAAGAGCACTCGAAGCAACTATCTCAAAAGATGCAACTGCTGCACACTACAAGTATCATGATGATCCCTATCTCATCCCGATGTCCAATATTGGAAAAAGGACATTTGCAATGGCCCAGGAAGCAGGGAAAAAAGCTGCTCACTGGATCAGGAAGGAACATGCAGATTTGTTCAATCATAGAGAGGCTGATCCTATTATAAAAGCTTTTTTGCCAAAGGTTTCCTTCAATGAGCAAAGTGATGTTACTGAGGCAGACTTGCAGCAAATTATAAATGATGGATTAGTGTCTGAAGCTCAGCTGGTTTATAAACTGCTAAAAAATAAGGGTATTGATTTATCCAAGGAAACTAGACAGGCATTGTTAGAGTTGTTATGCTATAGTAATGATATGGATACTCTCCCAGAAGAGTTTATTGAAGAGAGGTGGTTCAGACAAAGTACAAAGCCTAAAGAAAAGCAAAGAAAAATATGGAGGTAAGTATGTAGTAGTGTAATACAAAACTAAATAATTGATTTAGTGGAAACTCCATTTTTACAATAATTAAACCTGTGTGTACTTTGAGTAAGTCATTGCAACATATATTTTCTTTATTACTTAATACTAGCATGTTTCCTCATCATTGGAAAACTAGTTATATTATGGATGGTGTCATGAGCTTCAAGCAGCATGTAAATAAAATCGTTCAGAAAGGTTTCACTTTCACTTTTACAAAATTTATACCATAGGCATTTTTGGACAGTAAGCTTAGGATTATGCTGTGTGATAGCTTAGTACTGAGCCATGCTAATCATGGTGACATAGTATATGGTCCTTGTTTGAGCCAGCATGATGCATACAAAATATAGAAACTTCAAAATACATGTGTCAGATTTTTATGTGGGCTGAATTGTAGAGATCAGTGTTCTCCTCATATAAATAGGATTAGTTGGTGCAAAAAAAATACTTATGCAAGAATTTCCTTACTTCTATAACAAGCTAAAATTTATATTCATGTGCCATGGAGTAAATGTCAGAAATATTTGTGTGTTCAGTATTCCTAAACATAGTACAAGTAGATTTGAATGGTCCTTTTCTTATATGTCAGCAACTATTTTTAACAGGGTTCCTATGGGTTTGTTAGATAAACACTATACATTTAAACAGTTTCTAAGCAATATGTTCTTCAACAACAATATTCTTCAGAAACTTGCTCATTACCTAATTTTCTATCTAATGTGATTGAATATCACATGTCCAATGTTTGTACTACATTACTGTAATATTTATTTAGTTTTAGTATGTTTAGATTGGAACCAGTATAATTGTATCATGTCTGTGTTGGTCATCAGTTAAGTAGCAAAGCTTGGCTTGACTTTGCTAAGGTTAAAATAAAGTCCTTTATTATTATTACTCCTATATTTAAAAAAGATAATAGAGCTGATGTTAAAAACTATCATGGTATTTTAATATCTTCTGCTCTTCCAAAACTTTTAATTTTTGAGTTTGCAATAGACTTACTTGGGAGTCTAAGCAATTGATAATTCTTGAACATCATGGTTTTACTCAGGGTAGATCCACAGTAACAAACCTATTAACCTTGGTTGTTATGACTATGTACTGAATAGTATCAGCTTAGTTAATGTAAATTCTATTGAAGATTTAGGTGTCCCCCTGGATTCAAAACTTGGTTTTACAGATCACCATAGCAAAATTATCAATACAACATTGCAGTAACTTGGTTTCACAGCAAAAAATACTGTGGATCTTGCAAACCACAATCCTAAAATACTGTACTATGCATATGTAAGATTGACACTTGAATTGGTTGTTGTACACTTCTGATCAGTACTGAATCTAGGATTTTTCCAGGGGGGGGGGGGAGAAGTCAAATTTCACAGCTCCTTGTAACAGTAACTTATATTTTATGGTGCTGTATTTTTCTACACCTAGCCATGTAAAGTGTTTTTACCCCTTTTGCCCTCTTCCTAGAGGAGACTGCTCCTGAAATTATATTCCACATTAACTTCATTTTATTTGTTCTAGTGTTCATTAAAACTACATATGATAACTACACAATCATCATTAATGTTAAGCTGCCTTTTTCAAAGTATAATCCAGGATACATTTTTTTTTTATTGGAACTTGTATGAATTATTATTTAGTGCTTGATATAGGGTAATGCAATTACGTGGCCGAGAACCTCATCTGATATAAAAAAAGTAGGAACGGATATTATTTATTAATTCAGAGAATAAATTGTGGAAAAGATTTTATTGAAGATAGTTGGCATATTTATAATTTTCTGTTTATGTCAAACAGTTCATATCTGTACTAACTTCGAGATTTAACTTTACAGAGACAATAGCTTAGCAGAAGAAATATTCATAGGTATTGAAAATCCAACAGCTGAAACATACTCTGCAATGATTCAAGGCATGTGCAAATATTTTCAAGTGGACAAAGCATGGCATTTATATGAAGAATCTCAGGAAAAAGGGTTTATACTCACCAGCAATGCATATAGTTCTCTTTTGAGGGTTGTCAACTTCCTCAAAGAAAGTTTTGAAATGAGATGGGCACTGGTTGTAGAACTATTGGGAAAAATGAATGAAGCAAAAGTAAAGCCAAATTTGACTACTCTCAATGCTGTTCTGCATACACTGAGTACAATAGGAGGTGGGAAAAATCAAAAAGATTTAGCATTGCAAGTACTGAGAGAATTCAAGAATCTGGGTATTGAACCTTCCTTAGGTTCTTGGTATTATGTGCTCATCACATATTGTAAAGAAAGTAAGTATTTTTTAAACTACATGGAACACGTAGAAGCCAGCATATTGTTAGTGTTGCATATAGAACACTTTTCAAAATTAGCATCAGTGGAGGATTTACTCATTTTCTGATACATTCAGAAGCTTAGAAAAAAAACTGGGCTACTGCGGAATTCGAACCACACATCTGCTTTCTGAGCAGATGTTCTAGAGCTACAAAGGCACGTTTCTTAATGGATCCGAGTGCCAATGTTGAGAACACTTATCTCAAAGCCGATTTTCTTCCTATTTCAAACGGCGTGCATTGTTTGGAACATTCACAGTGTGATTGTTCTAGGACAGTGAGGCCTCTTGCCCCAGAATAACAATCACCACTGTGTGGACAACATCTGTGAAAGTTATTATTTACTTGCAAATCTGCAAGACGAACAAATAAACTATTAAAAATACGGATTTGTATCTTTTTCCGTTTTGCGGTTTAGTAAATAAATGACCTTGCCTACATAATACCACTGTAATGTTGGTGAAGTGTCTGTCCAGGTTCAAATTCTGTTGTAGGTCAGTTTTTTTCAGAGCTTTAAAATGGTAATTTGCATGTTTTCAACTTACGGATTAGTAAGTAAATAACTGTCGCAAAAATGTATGTTAGGTATATGGCGGTTCACCCCATTATTCCTGTTGATCTAATTTTTCATAAACACATTTGCTCTTCAATCAGACTCTAGATACTAAGTTTTATGAAAATTGAAAGAAGCGTATTTGACTAATTAATAAAACCTTAAATTACACGTTCAACTTTGATGCTTGAATATATATATATATATATATATATATATATATATATATATATATATATATATATATATATATATATATATATATATATATATATATATATATATATTCTGGCCGCTAATTAAAACCACATATAGTTGACTAGCATACTAAAGTTTCAACATCCTCGACAGCATTTATCAAAGTACAAAATATGATTAGTACAGCAATTCAGTCAATCACATGTGGTTTGAATCAGAGGTTAGTAAAAGTGTAAGATGAAGCAGAGTAAAGAGTTAACTACAGATTGGGAACATTTTGAAAACAAACTCTTAATATATTCAGGATTTGATTCTTTATGATCTAAGTATAAGTACAGCTATTATATTTAGTAATATCAAATTTCATGTAATTCCAGCATAGTACTGTATATGGAAAAATAGTACTACTAACTTAATTATGTAGATAAAAATTAATTGTACTTTACAAATTCCCTCAACGAAATTATTTGGCACTGCATCAACAGACATTAGGCCATTGTCTTCAAATTTTAATTTCGGGACTCTTGTTACAGGAGGAGCTGTTAGCACAATTTTACACGATATTATGCCAGAAATCGAAAATATGGAACATCAGTGTCTCGATTTGAGTGACACATATTTCTTTGTAACTGCCATGGATATTTGTAAAAGTCATTTGAATGATATGAATCTTGGAAAAAGGGTTCATAAGTTATTACACTTTGGAAATAATTACAATTTGATTGGTGATTCTTTCAAAGAGTCAATTTATTAGTAAGTATCAATGCTTGTATGCTGGTAATGAGAATATGAAAAAAGATATATGAAGAGACAAAATTATTTTATGTAGTGTATCTTAAGATATTGTAATTTTTATGTTTATATTATCTGATTATACTTTTTTGATCTAGGAACCACTTGTATATGTTACGTTTATATTATTTCCTTTCTACTAGGCTTGTACAGTACTTGTAGTCTTAAGCTGAGTAATGCTGTCCATGTGACCATGAAAATGTATGTCACTCCCATCTATGAATTTTTTTTAATAGGGTATCTAAAATTGTTATGCCGATTTTCTGCCATAACAAATCTTAATGAGGATATAATGATAGCCTTGAAATTAGCTATTTCCAAAAAAATTGGAAGTGTTGCATACTGAAATAAGTGGTACCGCCATTTTTTCGAAGCAAGTTTTATTATGACATATGGTGAATTCGATTGAGATTTGAATATTGAGGCCTGGTCGTATTGAAAATACGAAAATATAAGACCTTGTCAATATAATTTCAAAACTTTAATATTTGCTGAGGTCTCTGTGAAAGGTCTTGTTGGAGATATAATGTACTTTATTTGGGCGTTAGGCCGAGGAATCACTAAGCTCCACAAGGCAATATGCGACCTCCATTCACTGGAACCTCAAACAGGGCGCAGTGATCTCTTTTAGTACAATGAATAGCCCATGGTTTGGAATGGTTATTTTGAATCGCCCATTCCAATACCACTTTCACCGCATTTTACACTCTGTCATGGACAATATCTCCAGACTACGACCGAGCCACTAGCTTAGTCCCATTGGCATGGGATTAGACTTTACTTTTGCTAGGGCAAGAACAGTCGTGTAGAAGTGTAAAGTATAGGTCCAAGGACCAAAACTTTAGATTTGTTAGCCCTCATGGGCTGTGTTGACGATAAATCATGAATTTTCTTACGAATATCCTACCTTCAAAGTTGAATTTATAAAGTTTTGAATGTCAAAAGGTACGCAAATTACACCTCAGGAATCACATGGTGATCTATCGAACCCACTATCTTGAGAATCGGTGTGATTTGATTTGAGTGGTTGTCACCACATAAGTCAAGGCTGCCTGTTTGTTGGCGATTTGATCCTTTCCAGATGGTTTACGGACTTTGACGTCTCTAATGTGACCTATGAGGTTCGCCGCCGCAGGATCTTCCAAAAAATAATCTCAAGCTTCAACAGTAGCGGTGCCATCAGCTCTGAAATATATCCTGCCGGATCTGAAGGTTATCTCCCCTCTTCGAGATCAATATCCAGATCGTAATTTGTTTCATGACATCAGCAAACATGTCCATTTCATCCTAAGTCTCCAAAGTCTTTTTCGTCAGGGAAAATATCTATCTTTCTTCTTACCTGTTTAAGCTAATAATTTCACTTTAGTTTACTGTCTGTATAATCATTGATTAAGGACTCTTAGTTTAATCCTATTTGACAACTTTACTTTCATTTATATAACTAATTACTATCCTATTTGCTCTGTCCTTTTCTGATGTTGAGTACAACTATGTGCATCTTAGTTTGGCTAACCATATATAATGTCTATTTTGTAACATTGTTCTTTAATGTGACCTATGAGGTTCGCCGCCGCAGGATCTTCCAAAAAATAATCTTAAGCTTCAACAGTAGCGGTGCCATCAGCTCTGAAATATATCCTGCCGGATCTGAAGGTTATCTCCCCTCTTCGAGATCAATATCCAGATCGTAATTTGTTTCATGACATCAGCAAACATGTCCATTTCATCCTAAGTCTCCAAGGTCTTTTTCGTCAGGGAAAATATCTATCTTTCTTCTTACCTGTTTAAGCTAATAATTTCACTTTAGTTTACTGTCTGTATAATAATTGATTAAGGACTCTTAGTTTAATCCTATTTGACAACTGAACTTTCATTTATATAACTAATTACTATTCTATTTGCTCTGTGCTTTTCTGATGTTGAGTACAACTATGTGCATCTTAGTTTGGCTAACCATATATAATGTCTATTTTGTAACATTGTTAGAGCTTTTTGAATTCTAATTTTGTCTTCTAATTATGTCATTAGTTGAACCTAATTTAACAATGCGCTATCTGTATTTGTTTCAGCCGTCACTATTTTGGCCTAATGATCAATAATATGGCATTTGAAGAATTCATGCAGGAAATATATAACATTTTAGTCCCTAATATATATGTACCAGAACCAGGAGTGATGGCGGAAGTTCTGAATCAAGTTGATTTGAATGGGGCAATAGAATATGTACCGCAACTATGGTCTGACATGATCATATTTGATCATATCAATAGAGAAAATCTGATTGAGTCAATTTTGAATATTCTCGAAAACAATAAACCTGCGGACGATTCTAAATTCAATGAAATATTCTCTGGTATGTCATGGGATTTATTCAACAGGTTGGAAGACCAAAGTGAAAATAGATTCAATAAACTTAGGTGAGTTTAGCTATTTAGCGAACAATTTGAGCATTAACAGAGAAAGGTGTAATTTATGGAGCAGAATTACTGCTCAATATAAACTTATTCTGGATACATTGTTGAGTATACCAATGTTGAATGTTGAATTCAAACTACTCACATATTTTCCTGAAAGTTCAACACCGGATGCTTATCATAGAATATTTTATGATTGTTATAGTCTCAAAGTCTGTATTGGCCTCATGAATAGCCATTACAGATTTTTATCCTGCTAGAAAACTAGGTCAACATGGGTAGGGAATTTGGATTGATAACACTTTTTTCAGCATGATTACTAAACATTATTAATTTAACTAAGTTTAGAGATAAAACACGTTTATGATCATCTATTTTGTTGATGCAGAATTCTAAAAGTTTTGATTTGTAGGGTTATTTCTTATAGCCCCTATTTTTGGTTAAACATATTATTATATAAAGATATCTTAAAAAAATAAAAATATATACAAAGAAAAACCGAGCAGTTTACAAGTTGGACAGGTAGAAAGAATTCCACGTGGCAGATATCACTTATAGCATATTTGCAAATTTTCCTTGCAGGTCACTGTAGGAAAGTAGTTACAGTGTTTGACTAGAATACAAAAGATGTTGCTTCCATCCCCGCTGCCTATACATTTTCATTTTCTTCAAAGAATTCGATTTTTGTGCCGTATTGTTGTTTTAATGTCCTATTACGCTTGTACTTTCGGAAGTGTTGTGTCCTTTTTATAATCATCAGACAAATAACTTGCTGTTTCATGATTTTACGTTCCCTTGGGTGATGGGGGAGTGGAGTGAAATACTAATATGTCTATGGATCAGGCATTTGAATGTATAAGGCTAATATCAGGACTACAATTAAACATTCTTTCACCATTGTTTCCATATATCCCACTTTTATGTTGCAGGTTGACTGGGGATCAATTAGGGAAAGTTATGATCATGCTCCTACGAAACAAAGATTTCCAAAAAGCCTGTGTTATCATGGATAAATTGGATCAAGAGCAACATACAGTCGTTGGAGTTCCAAAAATTGAAGCACTGTCGATGTTCATTGATGGTTGTATTGAGAATAAAACGCCAAGTAGAGCAATTGTAAGTGAAATATTGTGGAATTTTGGGTATCGAATACCTACGTATTGAACAATCTGTAGTGCTATAGAATAGAAGAGAATAGAATAGAAAAGCTTATTCATTCCAAGAGATCACACACGTGATATAGAATATATATATATATATATATATATATATATATATATATATTTTATTTAACAAATCTTTATTTCAAAATAACAGCAAAATACATGTACAATGTACTTACAGCATTAGGTAAAATAACGTCAAATTAACAAATTTTGGTACAACCAAAAAGTAAAACTATTTAAGGTAATCTCCAAGACAGTATGGTTCTAAATCTAATAACATTTTATGTATTTTTTTCTTGAATGTTGGCAAATTATTAACGGTTTTGATATCTGAAGGCAGATTGTTAAAGATTTTCATGCAGCTGTACTCTACATTCTTCTCAGTTAAAGTGAGATGGTGAATCGAATACATATAATTGGTGTTTCTTGTATGGTGATAGCCCATTGGCAAATATTGATCAAAAAGTTGTCTATTTTTGAAGACAAACAACAATATCTCTTGGATATAGATGGCGGTTATCGTTAAAATATTGTTTGACGTAAATTTCCCACGACATGATTCCCATCGCTTATTTTTTAGCATACATCTCAGTGCTCTTTTCTGCACTATAAAAAGTCGATTTATTGAAGTACTTTGACCATAAAAGATAATTCCATATCGGAGTAGAGATTCAAAATTTGCATAGTAAACTACCTTTAGTGCTTTAAAATCTGAGTAATTACTTAAAATACGCAGAGTGTAACAAACACTATTCAGCTTTTTCTCAATATTTTCTACATGATATGTCCACCTGAGCATCTCGTCTATACATACTCCAAGAAATTTGGTGCTGTCTACTAAATCAATTTGAATGTCTTGTAAAACACCAACTTTGGTCGGTACATTCTGGTAGCTAGGAGTTTTTGTCTTAAAAAGTAATAGATTTATTTTAGCAGCATTTGAGACTAACTTATTTTTGCCAAACCAGTTAGAAATGTTACTATAAAAGAAAGTAGCTTTTTCTAGTAACTCGTTGAAATTTGGTGCAGTAATAAGAATACTGGTATCATCTGCAGATTGCGTCATGGTAACATCAGTTGAATAATTAAGATCTATGGACAAGTCATTCACATATATTATAAATAATAGAGGGCCCAGGATACTACCTTGAGGAATGCCCACTGATGTATGAATGTCTGATGATTGTACATATATATATATATATATATATATATATATATATATATATATATATATATATATATATATATATATATATTATAATAACACTCACAACATAACATTAGGTACACATTAAAATCATTGATAAAAAAGAATTAGTAACAATCAAGTAACAACACCACACAGCTATCACAGAAAGTTATTGTCAGCCAAGAATTCTTGCACTTGGTGATATGCCTTGGAACATAAGGCATTTTTTATTTTCTTTTTGAGGATACTAAGGGGAGCTTCTCTAATTGCAGCTGGTAATTCATTCCAAATTTTAATAATTGAAAATTCTACATTTTTCTGTAGTTTTGTCGCATTATATGTATTTGATATGAGATCTGTTCTATTTCTGGTTAGAAGAATGCTATGCTATGAGTGGTTGGAAAAAGACTTTGATTTTTTTAAATAAACAGTACCGATTCCAGAATATAAATACCAGCTACAGTTAGAATTCCCTTATCTACAAATACAGGTTTGCAACTTTCTCTATACTCTAATCCAAAGATATTCCTAATGCATCTCTTCTGCAGTAATGATACCCTCTGTACATTTGTGGAGTTTCCCCAGAAGATTATACCATATGATATTTTTGAATACACATAGGCATAATAAGCAGTTAGAGCGCTAGTGGCATCAACCTGGGCAAATAACATAGATAATGCATAACTAAACTTAGCTACACTTTGACATACATCTTCAATGTGGTCTTTCCAATTCAAGTTAGTATCCAATTTGATTCCTAACAGTGTCGCTGCATTCACAGTCTCCATATCTTTCTCACCAAAGGAAATTGAATAATTACTGCCGTTGTTACTGTTAAACTGAATTAATTGTGTTTCATTTATACTCAACATCAATTTATTATTCAGAAACCAGTCATTGAGTTTTTCTAGACACTGGACACACATGAAACACTGTTTCACTAACATTGACAACTGTAAGGATAGCAAATTATTAACATTGAATTTACTCTATTAACAGAATTATTACATATAAAAATGTGCTCATTAATAAATTTGTACGAAGGACGGGTAGATAGAAAAGGGAGTTAATACCGCCGAGTACATACATTCCAGACTCTAAGCATAATCTTCTGTAAAAAGAATGAGCTATCAATTTTGTTGAGCAATTAGAATGAAAATTGTAAGCTGCAAAATTGTCCACGTTTAGACATATTTGATAGATTGAAACAATTTAGAAAAACGTCATTGCGAAAGCTGTTACTTGGATATTTTTGAACCATAAGAATTTAACTAATCTCTTTCGAATGTTCTCTAGATTGTTTAAATGAACCTCTTACTTTGGATTCCATATAATAGGGCAGAAAATAGCGTTTTAGATATACTTCGAATTCCTCATCATAAATCCCAAACTTTTATGAGCCCAAGTTTTTAATCCACGACTTCGCTTGAACATTGTTATATAAGGTATAAACTATTATATTCATATATAGCCAATTTTGACTAAAAGATTAAACATTATTCATATTTAGAAATATTTGTTCATTTGACAACAGTTCTCCAAAGCTAGAGAATTTTCTTGTAATAAAATACGCTTGTGTTAAAAATCAAATTTAAAGAAATATCATGTAGCATTCAGGAGAATTTGTTATATTTATGATTTATTCGTTACACTGATATCAAAATCTGTAGCATTATTACCATTATTCTGAAATAAATCCTCAATATTAACTAATATTTTTCATTACAGGCGTGTTTGCAGTATTGTTCTGATAGCGGGTATCCAGAAGTAGAGACTTTAGGCATTAAGATCCACAAAAGTTTTACATTAGATGAAAGTAATTTAGGAAAATTGTCAAAAATAGTTGGATCATTATCATAAATTACTATGATAATTGATTGTTTTTTTATACCGTTGTTGTAAATAAATAGTACATTCAAACTCTGTATCCTGTATAGCTCTTTTCTAATTTTAGCGGCTATCGGCAATACTACACTGTGTGTGAGCTTCATATTCCGCATAAACATAAAATTGTTCACAGACGTTACTTTGTTATTCAAGACGTAGCCCCATCGTAAAATAATGTTGCATAAAAAGTTGAGTATTTATCCACTAGCAAAAGTTGATGTCAACATTCTCTCCAGGCGCTACACACTATGGCGCTGCCCACTGTCAACTTACGAAGTCAAAGGGTTCTTAACACCTAGACTGCCTTGAGGCGGTGACAGATGTATACGTCAGACTTGCTATAGACATGCATGTTTCATCTTTAGCTTAGCGGTTTAACTGTAGAGAGCAATTGGGTGGTATATACGTAAGCCAGTCAAGGGTGTGATAGCAACATCAACACTCATCTCCAAGCGTCGCTCACTATGGCACTATTGCAGGTCTGATGCATAGTGGAAAGTATACATTGAAAAGTTGATATTGATGTTACAGGAGGATGTCGATAATCATCCTCCTGTAACTCAACAACTTCATATGATGAGAGTAGTACCTAGATTTAATGGCAGTCCGATTGACGGTTGATTGTAATGTTTCACATAATAGTGCCAACTGACGACTACTTCTGGGTGTGCTTGAATGTGAAGCAAAATGTCAAGTTCTTTTTCTAGATTGGTGGCATTAAGCACTTTTCGTTTTCCATAGTCAACACTTCAAGTGACATCAAATCCCTCGATAAAAGTTCCAAAAGTAAGCTGAGTTGGTTGGCGGCGCCGTTCAGGATATTTCATTTTATATCATTTTTGAACAAGACCATTTTTAAGCCTCTGCCAGTACGTAAACTATATTTTAATTCATTTTTCGCAAAATCCGTCAAGGTCAAATAAATTAATGTACACGCAAAAACATATCTAATCGCTGAAATATACCAACAGTTATAATTTATATTTACAGTTTAAAAAAAAAGGAAACCATCTCAAAATCGTTATTTTTCAGAATTTCTTAACTTCTCAATAATCAGAATCAGACACTATGTTTACTTTTTTTATCAACTGTATATCAAACAAATCACATGAAATACAGCAGGTCCTGTTTATTTCTGAAACAGTACCCGTTCAACTTTTTGACACCACCCGTGTGTCGCATCTCATTTAAATATATCTCAAATATATAAAATTAATGTTGAAGATCAAAGTATCAATTATTTCCCTCTTTATAAAGGATCTATTATCGACAATTCAAGATATTTTTGGACTTGTTTTCAGCGATTGTTCGGGTTAATAATTAATTATTTGCTATGAATAACATTTTATTAATACAATAACATTTTTCAGGACATTGCGTATTTACATTATAGAACATTAACTATAGAGCATTCTACAATATCACATATATTTATCAAATATATACGGACATATATTTTTGGAATGCACTCAATGCAGGTATACTATTGTCTACAGATACTTGTCACTTGTTTATCTAAGAAATTCGGTCCTTAGTCGGATAAAAAAATATTAAATCCAGGTGTTTCTTCTGAACACTACACAAGCTATCTGACATTTTAGTACAATAAAATATCTTACAGACAATATAGATACAAATATTATTGTTCTGGAGATATATTGCTATGCAATGGCGTACAAACAATACTTCCAATGAATGCTATACTTAATAATACTTTGTTTTACGTAAAATTTGGTTTGGTGAAAAATCACTGTCATTACAATAAAAAATTTTCACATGATTATCGAAATAATTAAATGGTAACCTGTGGGAAATATTCAGGTATAAAATCACAATAAAATATTGAGATTATTTGGTATAATTCAAAAAAATAATCATTATAAATAATTTTAAAATATAATAAATCACAATTCTAACAATACAAAAAATAGCAACAGCAACAAAGCAAGCTTTTCAGCCTATTAGTCTTTTTTTAATTAAAATCTGAACAATATTTTGTTCACTTGTTCACTTACAAACATAATGAATATATATACTGCTTAGTTATAAGTAGATTAAAATTAAAGCTATAAAGTTCAGTAAATAAATACATATAAAAAGAAATTTCTCCGCAAGGTTGGAAATAATTTTATTGGAGACATGTCTACTATAGAATGTTCAACTAATTCAAAGTAATCATGACTGGCTAACTGAGTAACAGGGTGAAAATAGGATTTTGTGATTCCAAAAATAAAAATGAGATCAATTTCAATATGGTGATTAGTCTATCATCATCAATGACAATGCCGATCATTTTTTCGACAACTGACTGGAAGTGGAAAGTTATAGGATTACGTGTATTTTTATACTCCTTTAATCTAGTCAGTAACTTTTTAGTGATATCTGTGTTTCAATCACATTATAGTTTAGTTTTCCATCTTTTGCGGCAGTTATTATAAAAAAAAGGACAAGATAAAAAAATGTTTTATAGTTGCAGTTCTAAGAAGTTAATTCAGCTGCACATATTTGTTCAATAATCTACATCCCAACTACAATATAGCCTCAACAATAACTTGATTATAATCCAACTACTAAGGATTGATCCTCAGAACCCTCAGTTTTCTTTGTAAAACGTATTTGTTGGTACCTGTAAGTCCCTACAGATGCATTTTTTCCTGATATTAGTATTATATGTATTATTTGATATGTGGTAACTATGTCTCTGATGAAATAAGAACCAACCCTGCTCAACAAGAGTTTTATCATGTAGGGCAATCAATAGATATGCAAAAAAGGTACATCACTTTACATATAAACACCTCGATATTGTAAAAGTGATTTGAAAAAGAACTCCTATCACAATTTTCCATAGTAATTGTTTAAAACAATATATAAGCGTTTGAAAAGTGTGGAATATAAGTTTCGCATCGAGAATGAAAGCCATGTGAAGAAGATTGTCAATCATCTTGATTACCTCAATAGCTATTACATCCGATAGTTTCCAAATTTCGCACATATTAGAGGAATAAAATATAACAAATAACACTGACGTGCAATATAAAAGTTAAACTGTCTGAACTGATCATTGAAATATAGCCATTCTTTCTGACTATATTGCTGTTTTAACAGAAACAAAGTTTATGGTATCGGAGGTCAAATTTTAGTTGATTGAATTTTCTAGAAGCCCTTGGTCACTTTAAGGACGATCATACATGTATTACATACATTCTAGATGCTCTCACTTTGCAAAACTGTTCCATCATTCAGATAAAAATTATGATAAATAAAATCTTTTTTAATTGCAATAATAGATCCAAACCCTTTACTGCAAAAGATTTTTCTGTAGAAATTAGTGTTATGTGAACGCTTATATATATTGTTCTAAAATATATATATTAATGAAATGAAATGATTCCATAAACTCACCTCATCTTTACAATACGTCGGTTGATTTAGCATATATAATGTTACGCCAAAGAAAAGAAATGATGACTAGCCCAATGAGGTTTAACGGTTAAAGTAATGTAATGTCATTCAGATAGGGTTGGATACTGATAAAGCTTTTGCGATTCATAGCGATAATTCATGAGAACCACCAAAAAACTTGCATATGTCGTCAAAATGAATTAAAAATTTCTGGAACATAGGACATATATAGGTCTATTAAAGAGCTATTATCAGTGTGTGTCTTTTAGAAATGGGTTTATAAGAGAACATAACTTTCCCAAGATTTGATAGCAATATTTTTAAAGCTTAGCTTAAGGAAGGTAACATCGTCAACGATATACCTATGCAAATAATTGATTTTGTATATTGTTTTCTTACTTAATAATTCTTAATAAATTAATAATAATTTGTTATTGAATATAGTAATTATTATATCATAATTCTTACATAAGATATTTTTATAGACATCATAATACACGAGCTTCACGGTATGCCGTGGCCGTAGCATTCTTGCCGATTATAATTTTCACCACATATATATTAATAAATAAAACTTTACATTTTGCCTCTCTTAGCAGTATTTATCTAAGTATACTTCAGTGGGGATAAAAACACTTGTTAAGTGAAATATCGCAAAAAAACACTCAAAACTTCAGCATCAGTTGTGTTGTCTAACCCATGTTACTTGTCCTTATATTTGTGACTGTAATTAAGTAGAATATTTGTAATCTAACCGCGCGTAGGTAATATGTCCCTATTCTAGAGATACTATCATTGCAAATGTTCGATCGAGGTGTTTCGCATAATACTCGACTTTTTTGACACCATAACACACCCCCAATAGGTCCAACTTCCAACGTCTTGAACAAGCAAAAGACGTACTTCTGGAGAACCTTGGTGTTGTGGAATGAGTTGCTAAAGACTTTGTTCCCCGATGAATCTAATAGACGTTTGTTCTCTCGCAGCACTTCAGGACTGCGATAGTCTTTCTGCCTTTGTGTAAGGTTATATAATCTATCAAAAAAATCTTCATGAATTCAGCCAATTGTGAAACTATTCTATCTGGTAATGAGGATCCGTTTTAACTATAGGATCTATGATATTAGTTCAAATAAAGTGTCAGCTCATTCCAGAAAAAGTCTTGAACCTGTCTGTATTAAGAAACAACTGTCTCTGCACGATAGTTGCTGGATGAGACAGTAGCAGATAGATCCTACATGATCACACATAATTCCATTTTTTTCTCTCTTCTTCTTCGTAGAAATTGCAATATTAAAATTTTCCTTTTATTCGATGTTATTTTGACATACTGCATGTTGCGCAAGTGTGTACTATAGTAGGAATATATACCTAATAACGCGTTTAGCATGTCTCCTGCATGCTAACTACATGCTGAATACAACAAAATATTTCATGTGAAGGCCACATCCTGCTTCACAATTTGTCATTCAAAATGAACAAAGTTATATTTGCACGGTACTAGTGGCTGAACATTTGTAATTTCCATATGAAATTTAGTTTCAGTTAATTTATTCATATAAATATGGTATAGCGATTCCCATAAAACTTCAGCGATTGATGGAATATTGAATCAATCTTCAAGTTATCGTCAATACCTTGAAGAGTAATTTTCTCAAGAGCAAATTTTTCTGTTCCACTTTAATCGGTGTCATTTGCATGGATCTTTTATATTTGTGGTATACTCACTTTAACTTAAATGAGATGTGCAATGCAATTTATACTTACTACATAATTTGTTCATCTAATGATATTTTTCTGGATACTTCATACAATCACAGCTTAAAAAGAATGCGTGCAATGTATGTTGCACGTCACATTGAACTGATTGAAAATTCAATATCCTTGAGTCTTACCAAAGTAATCCGTAAGAGACTGATTCGAGATGAAATCGTTTTATAAATATGCTAAATGCAGTACATAAACATTATACTGATTATTTGTATTATATTTGCTTCTATTACACATATACAGATTTGATAAATTTTCATTCTGTCGGTAGTTCCGAAGAATAAGTGATTCTTAATTGGTTATGATCAATAAGTGACATATATTTAAAACTCATTGTCATAAAATACATATTTTTTCATAAAATCTAATTGCTACTTTAATTTCATTCTACACGCTTCAACGAGGAATTAATATAAGGGCACAATGAGTTCAAACCTAGATAGCTGAATGTGGACATTGAATTAGTATTTGAAAATGGACAAACACATTTATCGTTCACAAGATTGGTCACTATAATTGGAGACGATTTACACAAGATGTTCCACTAAACGTGGTTTGTGATAAAGGCTTTTGGAGAGTGTCTTGTCTGTCTTGATTGAATACAAGTTTTCGTCTTTACAGGGCAGCCCTTCTAAATATGAATTCCAAAACCATTAAAACTCATGTGATCATTTCTTGTTACTATTTTCATGAAAAGCACAGTAATTTAACAAAATTTGATAGATCGCATTATATAACCCCCTGCTTGTTCTACGTGCAACATAGTCCTATCCGTAAAACACATCCTGGTAGAATGTCCATTGTATTCCATCCAAAGGATCTGAACCAAAATACCACACGACATGAAAGAAGCCCTTACCAGAAAATACAATCATATTTCAAGGACATATTTGAAATTGTCTCTTCATTGAATTAGTCTTGAAGCAGATAAAACATTTTTCGACGATACAGCATTGTCTGTGACAAAAACTTTATGTTTTGTAGAATATGTTACAATCTACTGTACGGTATATTTGTATGACAAATTCACGTCCCGTTGAACAAGCTTAACAATGTGCAGCTGTGCTTCCTGTGCAGCGATCAGGAAGACCTTTTCTCCCAGCGGATATCCAGCTTAAAATTAGGCGGATCGGTGGCTACCGTCAAAATTAACCATTCGAAATCGCAGACTATCTATTGTACTAAAAAACGTCGCTCCGTTAACTGCGCTCGCAAAACATGGGAAAACTGCCAAATACACTGTGGGCAGATGGATAGCCGGCAGAACATTTTGGCAACTTTTCTTACTGAAGTTCGGCTTTACAAAATGGAAATTAGAACACATGCATGTGCGGCTTGATGTTTTTTTCGCTAAGACGCATTTCTAAGTCTGCAGGTCCTATAGAACAGAACTTTACCAACAATTACAAACGCCATATGGAATGTTTCTTGACGGAGACTTTGACATTCCTTAACACAAGGAAGTACGTTAATATCCGGCGCAACAACGTTATAGTCCAGTGGAATAGCATTGCAACTCTGTGTTGAGTGAATCAGTGGACTACACAGTCGAGCAAGTAGACAAACATTCCAGGCCCGGCTTGCACTGTGATCAAAACTTGAATGGCGAATTAAAAATACCCAAAATCACAACAGCATCAAAATTAAGTTTGGAACAACTTAATCATTCGAAACATAAAGTTAAAATGCCAAGGCATTTATCCCTCCAACATCATTTTTTCCATCCTTTCTTTTTTTTTCTCTTTTCTCCAATGACTGGTTCCTTGTTTTCCAGACCTGACAGATTACAGAAACTGACCTAACGACTCAAGGGAAAACGTCCCACGGACCGCCTTGACAAGACATGACGAATAGTAGTAATTTTTTCGTTCACCTTCAACTCTGCATTTATTTACTCCAGATTTTAGTTCATAACTTCTTTCTAAATGAGCTTGTCCTATTTACTTCGATTTAACAGGCCACTAGTAGAGTCAGTACTGAATATATTGGTGATCCATAGTAACAATATATCTAACAAAATGATCTTGAATAGTTTTGGACCTTACAAAGGCACGCTAAAAAGTAATCAAATTTTAATGTTTACAATGAAATGCCCCAACTATCATTATTATTTACTTTGTTTTACTTATTTATTTTATAAGAATTGCTTCATCTTTGAATTGCATAATTATCTGGTGTAGAATATAAGCATCTTGTATAGTATGTTTTGAATGAATGATACCCAGTGTTCACAATAATTTGCGCGCATAAGGGCATAGTTTGTCAAACTGCAGCAGTGTATCGTAGAGTGGATGGGATTATCGGTTGTTACATGTATGCCGTGCTGTAACGTGCATCGATGGTCGCTTGTGACTGTGTTCGATCGCTTGCCGAGCGAAGCTGAAACACAGTCTGAATCTGAACATTTGCGACATTCTTTAACACTGAATAACCTAACATATAACTTTATGAACCATACATACCTTATCACATACAGTTCGTATATATGGGAATATACATCCAAGGGTTTCTTATCCAGTACACTGCTATCTAACCGATTTCTAATATGTTCATGTAAATCTCTTATTAAAACCTCAAATCAATCTCTTACGTTTTTTCGCTTTTAAGTGTTGTGTAACAGCCCTGGCACACTCTGACGGGCTTGAGTATACGCAGTCTAGATATCTCGCTCTCGAATCTGGAGCATCTTGAGCAGAAAAGAAGGCCACAATTGCGGCAGTGGTGCTTTCGCTCGTAGATTGTGAAGCGAACCGAACAGTTCGCGCAAGCATCCGCTCCTTCGTCCTTGAGCCAATGGTCCGCCGCTCGTCCCGGAGCGTCGCAAACGCTCCACGAAAAGATGCGACCTCGCGAGTCACCTACATACACGCTCCGGTGATCTCTGAAAAAAATGAGACAACTGGATGGATGCATGCATAAACATTCTGAAGATCTTATGAGACTGTTTGACCCCCATCTAATAACTGTAAAAATTATTATCACATACGAGCTACTTACTTAGAAACTGCAATTGCTGTGATAGAGGCTGGCTCAGCATTGTCTTTCCTGTCATAAGCTGTGTGCATCGTCAATTTACTGCGGAAAACCAACTGTCTCTGCCATTTAAAACCTGAAAATATTTATACTCATATTATACCGGGTTCCTACTGCTTCTACTTCTTTCGCAATCGAGATAACAAGTGGTGCTTAGTCCCATGAGGGAGGGCAAACAGAGAGAGGTAGTTGCAATTTTCATCTTATATGATGTTTGGCTATAAACTGAATAGTTACAGATATGGTATACGATAATAGATCATCGAGTGAGAATAGAAAACATAATAAATTGATTCACCTGGCCGGAGAGAATTTAGTGGATTAATCGGTTTTTTCTTAGTCTCAGGTACCATTATAAAGGAATCGGTAAGACTAGTATCAGATTTACTAGTTCTTAATCCAGACCCGTCGTCTACTACTTCTAAACTTGTACTATCACCACTGGTACCTAGAAAGACATATATTCA
Organism: Bruchidius siliquastri; assembly: GCA_949316355.1. Classification (NCBI taxonomy): domain Eukaryota; kingdom Metazoa; phylum Arthropoda; class Insecta; order Coleoptera; family Chrysomelidae; genus Bruchidius; species Bruchidius siliquastri. The sequence continues at coordinate 16,055,110 of OX438533.1, read as the reverse complement.
TATTAATGTTATAGGACAATTGTTTATCCGCTGAATTAAACTGCGTTTTTTTCATTCACTTACATATACAAATTATATTGGATAAATGTAATAGTAGCCTTTGGCTAAATTTCGATCTAATAAAGACGATATTATTATTATTTGCTAGCCAGGAAATTGGTCTGCGTACGAGTTCTCTCTTACTATTAATATTGCCTTCTAAGATCAACTGTAGCAATCGGTACTTCGTGTTGCGTATTATATGTCCAAAGTATTCCGCTTTTCTGCAATTAATTGTGTTGAGGATTTCCCTGTCTTTCTAATATAGTGTCATTGGTGATGTGGTGCACGTATGATACTCGCAGCATTTTCGGGTAGCACCATATTTCGAATGCTTCCATTCGCTTACAGGTATTTTCAGTGAGGCTCTAACTTTCTGCACCATATAAAAGCACAGACATCACATAGCATCGAAGAACTACATCGTACATCGATGCTCAACATAAGATTACCGAGAACTATTCGTAGGCGGCTGAAGGCGTTTCTTGCTTTTTCAATACGAGTTCTTATTTTGTATGAGTGGACTTAAGTGCTACGTTGTTCATCGTGATATTGGCTGTCTGAAAGTTCTTTCTTATAATCATAGTTTTAGTTTTCTTGCATTTTAATTTCAGGCCATATCCATCGCACACATCGACTACACTATTTATTATCCTGTGTAGTTCATCTGCACTATCTGCTAGCAGAACAGTGTCGTCTGCGTACCTGAGGTTATTAATATGCTCTCTGTACATGATTATGCCATTTATTCTGATTTATAAAAAGACTATCAGAGCATATGTTAAATAGGGTAACAGACAACATACATCCTAAAAGCATATTTGCGCAAATTTGAAGTTTACCACAATAACAATAATTCACTTTTGGTCTGAAACGATTTAAAACGTTAATGTTTTTGTTAAATTAACTCTATGAGTTACTCAAGGAAAAAGAGGTGAACGTTCGAAGCTGATAAAAAAGATTTTTTCTGATTACCAATTCTTAATCAAATGAAAAGCTAACTCCTACCTTCACTTTTCCTAAAGTTGGGATGTATCCTAGATCTCCTTCGCCGCGTTGGTGCTACAGGTGGTGCACACTCTTCAGTATCGCTACAGGTTTCCTTTTCTTCCTGCTTTTCGTTTTGCCATTCTTTACAACTGCCTTCTCCATACCTTGAAAAGCGCAAATTAGTTGAAAGTCTTTTGTCAGCCAGCTAGCATCAATCGTTGAACTACAAATGATTTATACTCATCTACTGGATTTGAGATGTCGTCAAAGTTTAGTGGGATGTTGGCGAATTTCAAAAATAGTTCCAATTAATTCACATTTTATTTTTCATGCCTGTAAAGCCACTTTTTCCATTTAAATAAGATAGAAAATTTAAACGGAATACAAAGCTGATATAAACAAGTGGTTTTACAAATTATTGGTAAGCATTCTAAGAAGCGTCGCTATCAAAAATCTACCACACCCATTTCAACGGCTATCCCAGTGCTGCTTTAGTGGAGTGATGTACACATTTCGCCCCAAATCATTTTTTTATTGTTTGGCATTGGCAGGCAGCATACATATTAGGAAATATAAATTTTCAGTAAAAATGAAAGTAGTATGTCATATGGAAGATGATGTGCATTTTTGCGTTTTCATTTATTTTCAATTTATATATATATATATATATATATATATATATATATATATATATTTCATAAGATGATCATTGTGAATGATCTTAAAAAGGATTAAGTTACATACATGTCCTCTGATTTGTCTCCTGATAAACTGCTTTCAGAGCCTGATTTCAAAATATTTCCGCCTTCTTCTGTCGAAATGTGTATTTGCTTCACAAGTCTATGATGTGCAGCAGCAGGTTGCTTGACAGCAATTTCATTATTCGGTCTTGGTGACTTTATAAATTTCAACTCCATAGATTGCTTTTTGGGAGTACTGTTATCATCAGGAACTTGCACATAGTCTATTGACCACATCTATCAACGAACAGTACCATCAGTAAAATAAGCCATTAGCATTAAAATATGCAATAAAAAAAACATATTTAGTTCACAGGTAATATTTAGATCTATGAAAGCATTATAAACCTCAATCTCACTGATCGTAATAGTGGTGATGAAGTTACCACTACTTAAATAATTTTCGTAGGACTATTTTATCTTATAATACATATTTTGATTTTTTAAAACAGAAGTATAGTAAATTACTCTATTTTATGTCGACATTTGGTATCAGTGAGTTAAGATACCATTCCTATATCACATTCATTTTCGACTATCATTTTATAAATGGGAAATAACAAAGCATTTCAAGGTATATACAATAATTGGCCTGATGAATTTTGTAAGACAGTGACTGACATCAGTTATCAGATGTCACTGAAATTGCGTCAGTTAATCTTACTCGGATCTCTTTTAGTTATCTATATATACGAGTTCTATGTAAATGAGTTCTTACAGGTGATTGATATCTTACCCTAGTAACTCCATCAGTCGACCCAGTCATGATAACATTTAAGGGATCCCATTCGTGAGTTTGCGAGAATGCTACACAAAGGATTTGTTGCATTCTGTCGGCTCTACCTATGCATGTATTCACACTGGCTAAATCGTCCCCATTGATGCTCCACACATGCAACCATGTTGCAGCGCACGTCGCTATATCGCCTAGAATTCAGAGCATTTATAATAGACAAAATTGCATCAAGTAGGATATCGATGTACTTCCCCAGTTTGAAAATAATTATTTACATTTTTGGAATTATTGATCTTTTAGAATTAAATTAAAAATAACTATACATCAACCATCATCTCCAAGTGTCGCCCTCTAACGAGATGCCCATTGCCAACTTACGAAGTCAAGGCACTCCAGGTGTTAGGACCTTTGACTTCGTAAGTTGCCAATGGGCGTCCTCATAGAGGGTGACACTTAGATGAGTTGATGTTGCTATGACACCATTGACTTGGTAACGTATATACCATCCGATTGCTCTCTGTAGCTAGACCGCCAGGCTATACTGACGAGTCTAGGCTAAAGACAAAACGTGCATGTCTATAGCAGGTCTGATGCATAGTGGAGAGCTTACACACTTAATCTTAAACATTATACACTTTTAAATCTTTCAAAAATGTCAAAGCTTTCCAATATATCTCTTTCAATTTGCAATTTTTCGAAACCTGACTCCAATTGGATCAGAAGCTATACAATCCAATTAAAATATCATATAAAAGAGTATCATTGTGAGTGAAGTACAGAATATATCCATTTAATGATGTTATTCAGAAGTTGAATAGTACTTTTGTCTTTTTTACGATCCTTATTCCGTTAGAAGGTAGTAATTTGTAGCAGTGGTAGCTCAAACAGAAGTGGAATAAATTAGTAACCTTTAGAAATGATAAAAACTGTAAACTTGTAAACAATATATGGTATATATTAGTTTGAAACATTGACAGCTGTTGGAATATGTATAACAAGTATTAAGGATTACCGGAGTAAAAACCTTATAGACATAGAACGCCTTTTACACACAAAAGAGGAGGTGGCCCAACGACGATGAAAAATATAGACTGCTCAATTCGTAAATTATTTCCCGCCTGGAAGAAAACATTGATTCTAGGCGTGGCGGGAAAAGATAACGAGCGGGGTATCCAACATGGCCGACATTTTCGAAAGCAGTGTTACAAATATGATCACTATAAAATGTTTGATGACTTCATTTCAAGTAAAAATTTGAACAAACACTCCCCCACTTTCTCAAAAAATTGAAAATGATTGGGTGCCTCGGAAACTTAAATAAATAGTAATTTAATGGATACTAGTATATTTTTTGTACTCTCACTCTATTTATGCATTAGCTCATATCATCAATACTAAACAAACGGTTTTTTAGCTTTAAGATCAAACAGTCTGGAGATGGATGGATTTTTGTACCTCACCATACAGAGTGTATAAAAAATGAGTATGGCGACCATAAGAAAAATCCAAGTTAATTATGTCTAAATTTTCCTTATTTAACACATTTCATATCTGTTACAGTTACTTAGATCCTTCTAAATGCATCACCAAAATGTTCCACACTGTATATGGATATTGTGATTATTTATCCATCATCACTAGAGAGGGACCTTCAAAATAATTTATAGTATTTCTATAAAACAACCAAATCAACATATCTGATGATCCAGAAGTTATCATTAAAATATTCTGGAATAATTCTCAGCCAACAATGAGTAAAATATGAAGAAATACCTGTCATATCATTCACAGCTACCGCTGCCACAGGTCCTGCATGGCCACGTAACTGCCTGACAAACATTCCTCTTGAAAGATCCCAGATTATAGCAGTGCAGTCCCTGGAGCCAGAAACGATCACGTTATACGCAGGACTTGCCGCCAGGCAAGTGACAGCATCCGTGTGGGCGTATAAGCTGTGTTTTATGCTTAGCTGTTTCTTTCTTGCATCAAATTCCCAAACAGTCACCACCTATGAGTGATTGCATTGGTAAAATTACTTCTTTAAAATGAAAAAAATATATTTTTTCAAAATACTAGGACAACGTAGGAGTCCTAAGCTAACAGTAAACTGCGCTCCCACAATATGAAAGTGCTACAGAAGCATGTAAAATTATTTTTTATGACATAAGTCACAAATACTGGAAACCATTAGAATACATAAAGATATGAAATGATGATGATTGAAGCATTTGGAGTGATTACCATATACAGGGGTGGTTATGAAATTAAAAATTCACCGAAAATCAAATTTCAGCATTTTAATAGATATCTCGAAAACTACACCATATAGAAAGTCGGCAAATATATTGAAACGATTGTTATGTACCGTGTGTCCGAAATTTAATTTCATTGAAAATTCGCATTTTAACGTTCTACTAGATATGTTGAAAACTATATGATATATCAAAACGGAAATTGTGCTAAAGTAGTTAGCATATAGTATCTGAAATGAAACAAAAGTATTGAATTGATTAGCATATACAGGTTGTGTCCAAAATTCAAATTTCGCCTAAAATTCAGATTTAAACATTTTAATATATGTATTTCGAAAACTTCACGATATACAGGAATTAATTACAGTGATTGGGATATACAGGGTGTGTCAAATAAAAATTTCCCCTACAATTCAGTTTCAACGTTTAGCTAGATATCGCGGAAACGACACGAGATACGAAAACTGAAACGTGTGGAAGTGATTAGCATATACAGGGTGTGTCTCCAATTTAAATTTCACCAAAAATTAACATTTAACGTTTTAATAGGTATCTCGAAAACGGCATCATATACAGGGACGGCAAAGGTGTTGAATTGATTAGCATATACAGGGTCTGCCTAAAATTTGAATTTCGCCTAAAATTCATATTGGAACATTTAAATAGATATTCAGAAAACTATATGATATACAGGATGTGCCCAAAATTGAAATCTATCCTAAAATTTACATTTAACCGTTTTAGTAGCTATCTCAAAAACTACATGATATACAAATACGAAAAACATATTGGAGTGATTGGCATGTACAGGTTGTTTAAAATTTAAATTTTCCAGAAAATTAACATTTAAACGTTTGAATATATATCTCGAAAACTACATGATATACAGGGATGACAAAAGTTTTGAGGTGATTAGCATATACGGGGCGTGCCCAGAATTGAAATAAATCTGATAATGTACATTTAAATGTTTGAATAGATATCTCGAAATCTACATACATACATACAGAAATGCTATAGGTATCATTCGAAAGCTTAGTTTGTGTGGTACTCGACTACTCTAAAGAGCACAGCGTAACGCGTGGTCCGATTGCGCTAGTAAATATATGAAATGATGATGATTGAACCATTTGGAAACTTACTGTACTTGTACCAGCAGTGACAATCAACTTTGGTGAGGGACACACACAAGCTAAAATCTCGCCGTTGTTCTGTTCCACGTTTTCAGATACAAATATGGCTTTATCACTCTCGTAGTTTCCTATTCTTAAGGAATGGTCTGCGAAACCCCATGCAACGTACTTATTGAACGATGGAGGCATCAACACTTTGTTTTGTTCGACTGCCAAAACCGACTTGTCCACATGAAGGATTTGACCAACGGGGCTTTTCACTTCTGAAACAATGATGATGAACAATGGAGTAAATCCAAGTTTGTATACATGAATGTATGAATCACATTGTTCACTTTTATCGTCATAAGCACTTACTTCAAAACAACAATTTTTAACTTTCAACACTTTCATCAAAACAACAAACAAAAACAATTTTCAACGAAAATATTAAGATCAAGAAAAATATCCTTTTGCCACCACAAATGTCAAGTTTTGGTTGTTATAATTAGAAAATGGTAAATTATATAATTATATAGCCATATGACTAGACCTCACCCCAAATATACAGAAATTGTATAATAAAGACGTTTACTATTATTATTATAAGTATAATTTTGGGGGTGTGAGGACTGAACTCCAGAGAGAGCCACGAAATTTGTGTACCATGTACGGATATTGTAACGTAAAAGACCAAAATTACACCATAAATCTTATGAGGTGCTATTAGATAGTTGTTTTGGTAGGTCGTCGTGATAATGGAGTGTCCATACCCTTAATTGGTTGAAGAGATGGCCTCAAATTATCCAAATAATGAAAAAATAATTTCTCTGGCTGTGGGAAAGTGAATGCTTGCACCAATGATCCTGTATCTATAACTGAATTCCTGTTATTCACACCCATCTTTTTACAAGGGTGAGGTTTTTTGAATAGCTGTTTTGGAATCTGTCCAAAGTTGTTGATGAATCCGATCGTAGCATTTTTTTTCAAAGGATCGTCGATACTGCAACAGAAAAATAATAAAATTAAATATTGAACATGTAATTATAAATTACAACCCAAAGTTCTCTAGTACCGCGTATGAATCCATTTTTTTTTTGGTAAAGCGATATGCTTATACATTTACTTTTCATTTGTAAAATCAATACTTTAATAATAATGAATGTTATATTTCACATTTCAATTTGAACGACGAAGTATGACAGAATTTTTCACATTATTTTTATTAACCTACTTGTAAATATCAACATTGCCTTCATAGAACAGATGATGGAAAACATTAACAGAATCGACAGCAGGTTGACCTTGCTGTTTATAACCAAATATCAAGTCGATCCAATGATGAAGATTTTGAGAAACATAATCACATTCTAAGGCCATCCTATGAATTCTTATAAATTCTCTGGGATCCTGTTTTGCCCAAGGAGGGAGTACTACATCCCCCAAGCCTATACCATTCTGTTTCACACCTGGAAATAATTATTTTTACATTAAATAACCAAATTGGAATACGGATGAGAAAGTGACTATTTTCACTCTTCCAGATTTTTAATTGATAGCATAATATCGCTAATCCCACGAAATTCATGGAGCACTCTAATTTAATATTCATAATAATTTACTGATTTTTAAATATGTATATTAGTAAAGTACTATCTCTAAAATACTTCTTATTCGAATTTTATCTAAGACCAGTAGCGAATACCCATAATTGTGAACACAGCTATCAAAAATTGTTAAATGCAAAAACGCAAAATCTGGGGCATGCCCTCAATAAATAGTATAAAAGCAGAAAAAATAACAGGTAACTAGAGCGACAAGTGTTCCTGCTAATAGATTTGCTCATGGACTTGAGGTACTTCAGAAACGAGCAATATGTCTAGTGGATGCGCCAGACTTTACCAGTCTAGAACATCGAATCAGCGTGGGTGATCTGTCTCTATTCTACATATAATATAATAGAAAATGTCGACCTAAAGGTCTCGCATAATAACACCGAGAGTTGCCAGTACAGCAAACGCTAGATGGGCCCAATTGGCGCATCCTCATTTTAAGGTCAATGTGAATAGACATTTATCCTCTCGCAGTGCTAAAATGTGATTGGCACTTGTTGGTGACTTCTGTACTGTTTCGTCCCCAGCTTGCACTTTCATTCGGATGTATGTATATGCGTGTTCACTGCTGTGGTTGCATATGTACATTGATTTTGGCTCTGGTGAATCCAATTAGCGAAAACAAGTATCGCCTGGATTATGTATAATTTTTTTTTTTGCTTCTCGACCATTTCCTGTACTGCGGACACATCTAAGATTCTCCTCTATCGTCTATCCACAATTCAGGCACGAATACTCCCTTTTTTGTCTAACGATTATTAACAAAAAATCTACATAACTAAAGGTGATATAGTTTATGACATTTCATACCTAAATCATACTGGTTAGCATTAACCAAGAGGTCGCTGAGGTAGAAGAATTCAGGTATCAGTTCTTTGACGTCAGCCATATTGTGTTTGGAGGCAGACAACCATGCTTCTTTCACTGAATGAAACATACGATCCGCCAAGTCAAAATGACCGCCTTGCAGTCTAAGAAAATGTTGTGTAAATGGTTCTAATCTGACTAGATATGAGCAAACGATCATTGCACTGGAATAGTGGGTTCCATAGTGATACGGTGGTGTTTCGCCATGAGGGTCATCCCATTCCTACAAAGCAGAAAATTAAATCTTCTCCCAACACCTCCACCGCCAATGGGAGTGGTGGAAGTAAACGCGAAAACCTTTGACATGTGATATTGTGTTTTGTATATGCAAGTGGGCACGTGATTTGTTCTTCAACAAACTGTTCAACAAACCTTCGCCATTCAATGGAAGTTCTCATATTACCAGCTGAAATTTGCAATGGGACAATGTTTATATTTCACAAATTGCACGTTTATTTGAGTTGTACCTGAGCGCTGGGATATAACAGACGCTATAAATGGAAACCAGACAATGATAAACAGCGCCAGGAAAGTATATTATCAAATCAAGCAAAAAGTTTGAATATTTTTTTGATGACTTTGTATTTAGAACTTAGTGCTAAACAGTAGAAGTAAGCAAGGTACATTCGACATCATCTAAATTCATGAAAGCAGGTAGGCATTAAAATTGAAAATGGTTTGGAAAAATGAAGTGAAACGATGTTTCGTACTGATAATGTATTTTAAAAGTACAACTCCATATTATTACCTTGAATCGCTTCCTAAATTGCTCTAATCTTTCGGGACTTTGTGCTCCCATAGGTTTTGTAAAATCCCTGAACGTAGAAGGATCGGTCAGATCTAACTCTTCTGAATCATAATCGGCCAAAATCCATGGAAACACCGGGTATTGCATGAGGTCGTTATACGACCTGCCGGCTAATGTGTTCAAGTGCATAAGGTACTGGAAGTTTGATATTTCTCCTCGCTGCAAATCACACATGAAAACTTGATTTAAATATATCAATAATGAAAATTGATGGCTTTGAAAAACGGTAAATCTATGTCATAGTTCACTGAAATAACTGTTTCAATGAGCTACATAATATTACTGCAACAGAAAAATCTCCAATTTCGGATCTGGAACAAAGTTCACTAAAATAACTGATCCAATGTAAGCTATATAATATCACTGCATCAGTTAAGGCTCCAATTTCCGAGGATGAAATATGTAATTTATTTGTTTTTAGCGGTGAGCTTTCGTTCACTAGCGCACGCGCCTTTGCGTAAAAATGGTATATGACCTAACCGATTCATGAAACAAATGTTCTTCTATGCTATTGTATAATTAACACAATAAGTTACAACAAATAGACGAGATCAGATTGGGAGCAAGCAAAAACGCGTCATATTATTTTGGGGTCATTGCCAAAGTTACAACAACGTTAAGCGCTGAAGCGTTTCACGTTTAGTTCGCTGATTTATAATCATTGTGTTGCTGCATTTTGGTTGAAATTACTAGCACATTTAAATGGAAGAATAGATAACTGAAGTTTTATATGTATATTCACTTACCACCCATCTTTGTGTTACACTGGTCTCTCCGATCAAATTACTTAGTAAACTAGTAGCTTGTTCAACATTAGCAGTTCGTTTTTGACCTGCCACAGATTGTTGTGCGCTGTCTGATATGCCAGTTGCAGTAGCCATGAATCTTTGGTAAACCTTATTACGTACTTTCCTCGGGAAAGCTAGGAGATAGTTCCTTCCATCGCCAGAAAATACTTCTAAAGCCATTGGTTGCAATAAGTACCTTCTTTTATGCACCTCCCTGTAAACATGAACATGAATCATCAAATAATGATAACCACTGCGAATTATGGATAATGACACAATCCATGGAAATGCAACAAATATTATTCCAACAATAAAAGTTGCTAAATAATGTACAAAACTATATGAAACTTTTAGGAGTTGATATTTAGTTTTTTGGAAAAACATTAAGGATTTGACAAAAACGATGCAAGGAATAAAATATCTGACACCCAGGTAAGGGGTATCTATTTTGATTGAAATTCGTATATTCAGGAATGATATTATGATCAGTTTAGAGAACGTTATAAAACAAATATTGTTGATAATCAATATCATTGGATAGATAACTCACCTGATATCATCGTATGCAAACTTTGAGCATTGTCTCATTGCTCTCGACCTCCTAGGAGAGCCAGGATTGGGTAATATTGGTTCATATTCATTTGCATTATGCGGCACACTGTCAATGTCACGGATTTCTCTGTTTTTTAAAAGAGTAAATCCATCAACAACATAACAGTATTCTTGTCCGAACAATAATAGTCCTTCTGTTGTATCCAACCCTTGGATTCTTGCACATCTGAACATATAAGTTATCTGGAACAATACATTTTGTTCAGAATAAACACAACATTAATACAAATTGCAAAATT